>CM056815.1:30490000-32890000 GCA_029852735.1 Persea americana
ACTGCCACGTAGGAGGTCGGCTCGTGGCCTGTCCTTCTGCCGCTCCCGAATCCCAATGTCGAAGCAGAGGGGGTTCGGCGCTGCTCCGAGAACCGGGCCTTTGCGCCGATCCGGGGACGGATCTCTGTGACGATCCTCCCTCCGGGAGGACCTGCTATCTCCCTTGGCCGGTTGGCTCTTCCTAGTGAGGCCGAAGTTTTCTCGACCTCGCGACTCGTCTTCTTCTGCCAGGATGAACCGATTTGCTCTGGTCATCAGCTCCTTCATGGTGGTCACGGGGTACATGACCAGCTGTGCCCGTAGCGGGATGCCTGGCTGCAAGCGAACTTGGTGACGTTCTCGCTCTCCTGCATTCGGAGGGCCATCAGGTCGGCATCGGTCTTCGGGATGACGCGATGAGCCTGGAATTTTCCCAGGAACGAGGTCCGAAGCTGCCGCCAACTGGAGATGGAATCTTCAGGAAGCAAGCAAAACCACCGTAGGGGGAGATCCGCCAGACTGGAGGAAAAAACTCGACAATTCAGGGAATCGTCATCCCCCCAGACCGACATCCTCTGGAAGTAATGTCGGAGGTGAGCAGCAGGGTCCGAGGTTCCGTCATACAGGGTGAACCTCGGGACGCTGAACTTCTCGGGGAGTGTGTATTTTCTTATCTCCCTAGAGAAAGGAGACGCGCCAGTGTCCTCAGCTTCAAAGGCGGTATACTGGTCTCGGTCGATATCAGCAGTCTCCATATTCCAGCGGATCATGTGCTTCTCCTGCTGGTCGATCCACTGCTTCAACTCTTCATCCTCCGAAACTTGGCGTTGCTTCTTCGGTCCTTCGTGCATGTGACTGCTGCTGGAGCCCTCTTCCCCTTGGTCTCGGTCGCGCCTCTTACTGTTGAGGACGTGCCTCAGGTCTCGCCCGTGGCCCAGGCGCTTGGGCGGCGGGCTCTGATCCTTCCTGTCGTCGAGCTGTTGTCTGAGCCATTGGATAACCTCATGCTGTTCCTGGATGAGGCGGTTCTGTGCTCTGATGTCATCCAGGCGGGGGTCCTTGTTTCGATCGAGGCTGGCCTGATGATGTGACTGCAATCCAGCCCGCGCTGACTTCTCGTGTGGCTTGGTGACTGACTTGTCGCCTTGCATGGTCCGCTTATGGCTATGGTGGGGTTGCTCGGGAGGTGGGACGTCGCGAAGGGAGAGCATGGTCACTCCCCTAGACCGCGACTGTGTCTGGACCGTGGGAGACCTCCCCCCAGACCTCCTTTGCTGAGGGGGTGGAGGTGGAAGATTCTGCGCCAGCGTAGGCTGTATGGACAAAGCCTTGCCCTTGGAGGGACCTTCGCCATTTCTGGTTTTTGGAGGCATAGTGTTTGCAAGCTTTTTGTTCAGTTTTCCCACAGACGGCGCCAAACTGTAGGCGGTAAAAACGACACCTACTTAGATTGAGATGAGATCGAGGTAAACTTCTTAGGACGGGAAATGCTGAACGTCAAGAACCGGAAAAGGAAGGAGAAAGGCTAGAGTAAGAGGCTCTGGCTGGCGTGAGCCAAAGGCACTCCGATGCCTGAGTTAGCTCTGAGAAAACTAAACAGGAGGAGGAAGAGAGGAATGAGAAGATGTGGAGTATTGTGAGTTGTGTATTGCGTACCTCCCATGGGAATGATCCCATGTGTATATATAAGTGAGCGCTCATCGTTCATTCTCTCTTGTGAGTGGGGGTAGGTGAGGTGAGGTCCCATCGATCCTTACCCTGACTGGCAGCAGTAGGTGAAATGGGCAACACCCCTCCCTCTCTTTCCACGCCTTCAGCCAGTTAGCGTATAGGGCTGATAAAGCGCACTTCTTATCGTCATAAATGAGCGATCCTATCGCCATAAATGACTGCTCGTATTTGTCTGGGCGCGCTGTATTTTCAGGAGGAAAGTGGCGGCCCACTCCGATTCTAGTATTGTGGTCTGAGACCAAGGGTGGCTTGGCCGGGGCGTGCCTTTGTGCTGAGCTGGCATTTATGCCGAGCTGCCGAACTGTGGTGCTGAGCTACCAAACTATTGACCGAGCTGCCGAGCTATTAACCGAGCTGCCAAGCTGACGATCTTCTACCACAGAGGCTGAGGTGTTCGGCGAGTTTAGCTGTGATCTTTGCTTAACTTTGTCATTACGGTGTTTTACCCACACAATTCCAATACCATTTCACCAATCCTTCAATGGTTAAATTTCTACAGATAACAAGGACACCCATCAAATGAATACCAATGTTTTCACAAAATCCACCTTCTTGCAGGCATTTAAGATATTTGCACTATCCCTTCTCTCACTTCTGTTACTCCCTTTTCTCATCTTTTCTTTTTTCTTCGTCTTCTTCTCTTTTTTTCTCTTCCTACCCATCATATGTATTCTCTTGTCAGCCCTTCTTTTCTTAACAGTTCTAAGCCAAGTGCCCATATTTTCTCTTGTTAAATGTCTCTTAAATTATGGTGTAGAAGCCTCTGAGGACCCACCCATTTTGGACCATGTTTGGAAAGATGATGATCCGATGGTTGTAGATAGACAGATGATCGTGGAATTGGACCAATCTGAAGTTCCTTCATTGGAGGAGTCTGAAGATGAAGAAGAGATAATTGAGTGTAGTAAAGAGAATAGCTGCAAGGACTTGTGGGAAGTTCATGTTTTGGATCATGTCAGATGTGGTTTTGATAAAAAGGTAAGTTGCCTCTTATTTTCTTTTTTGCATATAGAGAGTTTCTGATTTGATAGCAATTATGAAATGCATTTGTGCAGCCAGATGATCCGGACGAAGAGAGGGAAATTGTTTTGATTTTCCAAACGACCCACTGTTTGTTGTGGGTGACATAATTTCATTATAAAAATAAATAAAAAAAATAATTTTTTAACAGAGAATTTCGATCCCCAATGAGAGAGGTAGGAAGGGATGATGGATTCTCAATTGTTTATCTTCCAAAGAAATAAAAATTTGTGGAGCACGGACCCTATGCACAAACGCACCATAGAAGTGCTCGACTGATCTGTGATAATGGACAGGCCCAAGTTTGCCTGTTTAAAGCCCATTTGTGCTTTTGGATCTGAATTTAAGCTTTAGGCATTCATACGACTTTAGTCTTTCTGGGTATCATGCAAATCCACGAGCTTTAGCATTTCCAAGGACATTTTAGACTATTTAGTGTAACTGATTTATCAAAATGGACAGGCCCAAGTTTGCCTTTGCCTACTTGTACTTTAAGTCTGTGTCACTAATGCCAATCCCTTATAAATTTTTTTTTTATAAGGGATCCATTCTCGGCTATAGTGCTAATGGTAAGGGACTGGGGAGTTTGTCTCCGTCTGTGTGTGAGTACTTTTACCTTTTAAAAAAATGAAGCATGTTAGTGTCTTCTTTTTAAGTCTATTTATATATATGAGCCATGCTTTGGTGTCTCATATGTAACCTCAATGTGAACTCTATTGTGGGTGGGCTCACCTGGGACCATGACAAATACTAGGGAGAGGGTGACGAAAAGAATTGGATGGAATTTAGATGTGTTACAACTCTCAACTTCGTTGGATCATTCTAACCCCTTGAACTCAAGTTTAATGGCTTTAGAAGCATCATTTTCTTATGATTTCCATCCAACAGTAGGGAGCAACTGTGGAGTTAGTGGCTGACTGGCTGTGTCCCTGGGGTGGGGGGGGGAGGGGCGGGGATGGGGGGTGGGGTTCAATCGAGCATAGGGGTCCTCGTGATGCTTCTAATGAGAGGCGTCCTCACCTGAGCCCAACCTTGTAACGACATTTTATTTTATGAAAGGACAACAAGAGAGAAAAAAGTATAAGACTGTACATAACTCACAAATGGTCTAAATAAATGGACCTAATATGAAGATGATGCTGACAACTAGTCCTGAACCTGGCTCACTAAGGGTTTTAGGCACTGAACATGGATTGGGCTTGGAGAGTGCCCATTGACAATTGATAGCCTTTTGGTGCAGCGGACTCAAAGGAAAAAGTTAATTCGACTAGAAGGTGAACTTTGATCTTGATGTATCGGCCCATGTATCGGCTTATCTTACTCTTCTATTTCAGGAAAAAAAATAAAAAATAAAATATATATATATATATGTATAAAATATGAAAATTTTGTGAGTCTTCATTCTCTAGAGTGTTTTGTGTGTTGTGATATAGTCTCTATACTTTTGTGGTTCTAGACTGAATTTATAAAGAATTGAACGAGTTTATGCTACTCTCAATATTTCTCATTTGGTTCCATTAGAAGTATATTTATAATACAGGTTATGTTGATAGGCTTCAATCCCTACAAATCAGGGATGATTATTGGAAAATCCTTATCACATTATTTCCTTATCACATTATATAAGAAAGATAGAGAGATAGATAAATGTCAATGTTATCATCAATTCAATATATATCATTATCTCTCATGATTTGAGGCAAGATGAGCCAGCTGGGACATGCTTAGCCAATTGAGATAAGTTCGGCTAACACCCCCTGCAAGTTGAACGGCCGATCAGTGACACAAAGCTTGTTCTTTATCGTTTGAAATCTCGTAGAACTGAGACCTTTTGTGAATGTGCCCGCCAGTTGGTCAACTGAATTAACAAACCGTGATTGTATATCACCACAGATGACCCTCTTTCTAATAAAGTGATAATCTACATCGTTATGTTTGGTGCAAGCATGATAGACTGGGTTTGATGCCAACGAAATTGCACTTATGTTATTGCAATAGATTAATGGAAGAGTTTTGAGATTAACCCGATCCAATACAAATCAGCAGCAATAAGTGCCAGAGACCTATACTCAGATTCTGTGTTGGACTTGGACATTGTAGTCTGCTTCTTTGAATTCCATGAAATGAGGTTAGGACCAATAAAAGCGGCATAATTAACCTGAGGTGGAGAGCCAATCATCTGGATCTCCGGCTCAGTCTGCATTTGAATATGCAATGATTGTAAATGTCCCGTGACGAAAATACAACCCATGTGTAATAGTTCCCTTATGGAATTGTAAAGTTGATGCAGCAGTTGTCCGTTGGAACAAGTCTCGTGGTCCAATTGTGGGACCCTAGCAAGTTTAGGAATTCTTTAGTAATTGTTATTAGTTTCTAATTTTTATTTAAGAAGTTGCATTTAGGAGTAGTTTCTAATTTGATTAGGATTTTGTTTTTCCTAGTTTGATTAGGACTGTTTTTAGGATAAGTATTTTATTATAAATAAAACATTGTAGAGATCAATGATCTCAGATTAGAGATTAGTCAATAGAAAAATTCTCTTTTTGTGGGTTTAGCGTTGGAGAGCTCTCTTTATCGTGTGATTGTTCATGTGGGAACCCTGATTGTGCCCTGACACTTGCATCCTAACCCTAGGTTGCATTAAAAGTTCTTTTACCTACCATCCAATGGAAAGTACGAGGATCATGCATAAATTGGGACACCTGGTTTACCGCAAAAGCAGTATCGGGTCTTGTCAACGTGAAACACTAAACGATACCATGAACGAGTTTATGCTACTCAACATTTCTCAGTGCGTTCCACTAGAAGTATATTTATGATACAAGTTATGTTGATAGCCTTCAATCCTTACAAATCAGGGATGATTACAGAAAAATCCCTATCACATCGTATAACAAAGATAGAGAGATCGATAAGTGTCAGTGTTATCATCAATTCAATATACATCATTATCTGTCATGGTTTGAGGCAAGATGGGCCAGCTGGGACATGCTTAGCCAATTGAGACAAGTTTAGTTAACACCCACTGAAAGCCGAACGGCCAATTAGTGATGCAAACCTTGTTCTTTATCATTTGAAACCACGCAGAACTAAGACCTTTTGTGAATATATCTGTCGGTTGGTCAACTAAATTAACAAACCGTAATTGTATATCACCACAGACGACCCTCTTTCTAATAAAGTGATAATCTCCTCAATATGTTTGGTGTGAGCATGATAGACTGGGTTTTGATGCCAAAGAAGTTGCACTTATGTTATCGCAGTAGATTAATGGAGGAATCTTGAGATAGATTCTGTGCTGGACTTGGACACTATAGGCTGCTTCTTTGCATTCCATGAAATGAGGTTAGGACCAATAAAAATGGCATAACCTGACGTGGAGAGCCTATCATCTGGATCTACGGCCCTGTCCGCATCTGAATAGCCAGTGATTGTAAATGTCCCTTGACGAAAATGCAACCCATGTGTAATAGTTCCCTTATGGAATCGTAAAATTCTTTTCACTGCCATCCAATGGGAAGTGCGAGGATCATGCATAAATTGGGACACCTGGTTTACAGCAAAAGCAGTGTCAGGTCTTGTCAGTGTAACATATTGAAGAGCACGGACAACAAAATGATCCCATGAACGAGTTTATGCTACTCAACGTTTCTCATTGGGTTCCATTAGAAGTATATTTAGAATAAAAGTTATGTTGATAGGCTTCAATCCCTGATTAGTAAAATCCTTATCACATTGTATAACAAAGAGAGATAGATAAGTGTCGGTCTTATCATCAATTCAATAAACATCATTATTTGTCATGATTTGAGGCAGGATGGGCCAGCTGGGACATGCTTAGCCAATTGAGATAAGTTTGTTTAATAGAATTAGTGTTTAATGATGGCTGAAACCTTTATTTATTGGCCGATATGATTTCATTTCAGCCAACTCTTAAACTGTGTTCTTAAACAAACTTGTTTCTTTCAGTTGAAATAGACAGAATTCCTCATTTGGGAGAAGAGTTCAAAACGGAATGCCGCCTAAAACTGTTAGTTCTAGTTTTTGGAGGTTTTTCGTCAAAATAAAAAATCTCAACCCAAAATCTTCTATGGGATGAAATGCTCGACATCTAGGGCTTCAGCAATTTTTGAAATATAGAGAGCGAGAGAGGTGCACCTTTGTTTCTATCATTGCGGTTGTGGCTACCCTTTAGTCGTTTGCCAGTACGACTGCCAATGTGAGATACACAAATAGAGGGGGGCATTCATGTCCATCTATCTCTCACCATATGGTGAGGGACAAACTTGATGGGTCCCACCTGGGCCCCATTGGTCACTGGGATGCAAGAGAATGGAAAGAGACATCTTAGTTGGGTGGGCTCATATATCGAATTTGAGGTCAATCTCATGCCTCTGACATCTTCATCCATGACTCACGAACTTAATGACTTTATGTTAAAGAAATAAATTTGGCATTCGATCCAATGCTCCAATCCATTCGGATCAATTAGTGAAAACTCATTGGTCCTAGTGTAATTTAGGGCATTTCATGTGTGGATGGTTCGGATGGATCATCAAGTGGCCTCCACTATGTTGTGCTCGCCGTAATATGGTAAGGGATATGCATTGAATATTTTTCTCATATGGGGGACATTCATGTGCATCCATCCCTCACTATACTTCGAGGGACAAACTTGATGGGGCCCACATGGGGCCCCACTGATCACGGGACCGCGGGAGAATGGAAAGAGACATCTTAGATGTGCTTAAATATAAAGTTTGGGGTGAATCCCACGCCAAAATCTTCATCCATGGCCCATAAATTTAACGACTTAATATATATATATATGGAAAATTCTCAAAAACTCCCCTATCTCAAAAGGGGAGTTTCTGCCCCGATCTAATAGTCAATGATTTGTTAGTATTTTAAGAGATCCACTTTTGTAGGAGAATATTTAGGAGAGAAAATCGGATATATGTATCACTGATGACAAGTGTCACACTTTTATTGGCTAAAAGATGGGCGTTCTTTTCTTTATTTTTTAGAAAAACACCTAGGGAGTTTTGCAGCGTAACTATATATATTATGAAATGTTTCACCTAAACTCTAAATCTGCCGTAACATTTCAGTTTGGGGACCCGACCGAAATGGATCCGAAATAAAATTAACAACAATGTACTTGACTGAATCTATAAAGAATTTGTATTTAATGATGACAATATGACCTCATTGCCTCTAAGTCTTACACCATGTTCTAAAAGAAGACTTTGCTCATTCATGGCCCCCATTAATTATTCTCTGTGTAAAATTATAGGCCCATTAGTGGTGTATGTTCGGTAAATACTACGATTTTAAGTCATGAATTTCCCTAGTAGGGTGCCGCTAGAGTGAAAATCAAGATTAATAGACAAATAGATAGGGATACTGTTTTGTTTTTTCCTTCTAGAAAATGAAAGAGTTTAGCTCCTGTAATATAGTTAAATATGAATTATAAAATCCTGCCAGGTCTATCATAAATACGAGTCCATGATGTGTGACTGCCTAGATGGCATCCTAATTGGAGAAGTTCTTCGCACAACAATGAAAACCACTTTAACCAAGATGTTGCTCTAGTGATTGGGGATTGGTCCATTTTGACTGTGATTTTCCGATTATGAAAAAATTACTGACACCAGAGTGTGGTATTTCAAGTACATGACAACTTGGAAGTGTAGGTTTTGGCTAGGATTCTTGCTTTTAAGTTTTCTAATTGAGTCTCTCTGCCTCACCATTGTTGGTTTTTGCTGTGCAAAGGAAGGTGTTAGGAGACTATTTAAATTAAGTCTAGATACTTCAACATATTCTTTAATAAAACGATTAAATATATGCATTAAGAGAGAGAAGCTTGCATTTTGTCCTGCTTCAATATGTATACATTCCCTCCACAGGGCCCAAAGTATTTTAACATTTAGGGCACATTTATGCTGACTGTTTTTCCACGCCTTTTATTGCTATAGTAAAATCCATTAGGTGATCGAGGCCCATTGTTTGCAATTGAAAACGTAAAAAATGAATCCGCACAAGAGTGCCTTCGAATCACTTTGCTTGGAAACATACTTAAATATTTTTGTTGAAGTTTCTATGATTGCTTATTGGGAGAAAAATCCAATATATCTCCTAACATTTCATATTTCTGGACAATGAGACTCACCGTTCATATTAGGGATGGCTTTGGGCTCGGTTAAATGGATGACCTACCCGTAGTTTTGATTGGTTTGACACACTTATGAGTTTATAGATTTCAACCCAAAGACATGGGAGATAGATAACTCTAGAGTTGTAAATGGATAACCAGTTATCTGAGTATTCTAAGCCTCCATTTCCAAATAAAGCGGGTATGCAACTTCAGGAGTGCTGATAGGCAAGAGAATTCTTAAGCAGACTAGGTAGGCAGGACACCGGATAGGGGCTTTGGGCGATTTCCCACAGGACCCTTAGACGTGATTTGCAGTCAACGTACCGCGAGCTATCCGGCTCTTACTACTTTCAAAGTCAACTATCAACTATCTCTTAGTTACCTTAGCTTAGAAAGGTAACCCTCTCTGTCTGACTTCCTTCTGTGCTATGAGTGCTTTTGATTGTCCGGACACTCGGATCCAAGAGAAATTCAAATTCATATTCATGCATATAGGGTTCAAAACAAATCCTTGTATGTTATGACCCAAGGATTTGGATTGAGGACATGATTAAATTTAAATATTATATACAAAGTAAGGCTCCCGCACAAGCTTTTCTTACTGTCTCATGGTACAAGCCACTTTTTGACTTTTAGATACTTAAGTTGCTTGAGTTATATTCATATTTGAGAGCTTTATTTAGCTTAATTATATACTATTTAATAATCCCACTTGTATATTTATAACAAATAAATTTGGAGCACTTTTATCCAATTAAAATAATACTATCCGAATATGACTCTATAATGATGGATCCGAGTTTGGATCTGCATGATTTCGCCTCCAACCAGACCCATTTGCATCCTTAGATCACACTGTGTCCAATTGGGTGATTTTTTGAAATCAGGTTGAGCCACTTTGAAATCCGATGGTGTTTTTCGAGAAGTCTAAGGGTTGGTTCACTTTTGCTCATGGTGTCGGAACTTATTGAAAGATGTTTTTGCTGCAATTGACCTAGATTTTAATGCTCTAGTGGAATTTGGAGCATTCCAAAATGATAGTTTCAAAGGTTTATAAAGGATAGGCATGATATGATTTTCACCCTCGCTTACATCACATATTGTGGTTATTCGGTCCAGCTTGTGGGGCTTACTCTGATGTATTATAATTTTGGGTGGATAGATAAGAAAGGTTACTTTATTAGAGAAATATTCTCCTACAAGCAACTTTATATGTAGTTATGCTTCAGGGGGCCTACTTGGGGCCACCTTTGATCAGTGCAAGCTTTCCACTCTCTCGTCCAAACCCCCAACCCCCACACACACCCCGCCCCACAAAAAAAAAAAAAAAAGATCCAGCACTAGGCTCAATTTCATTCTCACAAAACCTGATCCATCGTTGGATTGAATCTCAAAGAAATCTATGGTTAAAAGATCACTAAACTTTATGGCTATTAAATCAAAGGTTGGGATGATTTAATAGGGTTGATTTCTTTCTTGATCCTTATCCATGAACCATACTCCCACTAAAATGTAGGCATATAAGTGGTCTCCACAAGCTAGATTAAATGTGATAAGACTACTGGTAGGAGAACATCCCCCCTCTTTATGAATAAGGGTCATGCAAAAATTAGCCACATGGAATTATCCTGGTACTTGACTAAATAGTGAAGTCTAATGGTATTTCAACATTTTGAAATGCAATCCAAGTTAAGGTTTGATGAGCATAAAACTGCGCATACTCTCATATCATTGTGGAGTAAGAGTGTGAAAGGAGTTGCACTGATCAAAGGAGGTAATTATCTTTTCTAATTTTAGCAAGCTCATGTTTCGCCATTTTGGGGTCATGATTTCAACTTTCTAATTGAAAAGTCTATTACACACTAAGTTGTCTTCCTAGGGTTTTTTGCCTTTTACCCATGGCATAGGAGAATGTCAAGATCATTATTTTCACATGAATAAATGAGTACATCCTTCAGTTTTAAACTTGTTGAGATTTTGTGGACGTTTCTTTTCAAATTTCTCAAAATCTATAAAGATTTAAGATATTAAGCTAAATGTTTTGATGCTTATCATTAAGATGAGTATATTGAATGGTTCAAATCTTGAATTGGGGGACCTTAGATCCATAGGTTAAAGTTTTTTTTTTTTTTAAACATCTTTCATTAATTTCCCAAATCCTGGAAGATTTAAGAAACGATATTAAATACTGAAGGGTTTCTTAGTCTTCTAAATCATCTTATGGAGATGGACGGCTCGAATCATGAATTTGAGGGCTCCCAAAGTCAAAAATTAATTAATATAGTAGTTGGGATTCACACTTATAACTTGTTTGGGTGTCCCAACCTATACCACTATCGGGGACGGTGAATATCATTTTACCACCTCCTCCACCAATCTAAATGAGAGGCTGAAAATGACGTCATTTTCATATCTCTTACCTTTTTTACTCAATTGTAAATAAGTGTAAGTAAATGTGGTCATTTGTAACCATTAATTATGCATGTGCATCATTTACACATGTAATTAAGTGCAAACATCTAACACCTTATTTCCATATAATATTACATGTTTCTTCCCTTTCCCATTTGTTTTTTATTATCTTAATCGCTTTTGGCTTTTGCAGTTCTACACTCTTTTATCATTTTGGAGACAGATAGAGAGACGAGGGCACTGAAAGAACTTTTTATATGGAATAAGGTAGGATTTTGTTGCTTACAACAGTCTAATTTCAGATGGCAGAGCAACTTAGTTTCAAGTTTAATATGGGACAAGGTAGGAATTTTTTTTTTCATACAACAGTCTGTTTTCAGAAGGCAGAGTAGCTTAGTTTCAAGTTTATTGTTATATGTATATGGATAGAGGGAAGATCGAAGTCCGATTGATCACTTTGGTCACCTATGTGCATGTTGGATGATCACATAAGAAAGATTCAATTATATTGTTGATTACATTTTGCCCACATTTCAATATGTTTCAACGATCATTAACCATTATCTTGACCACTTGTACGTGGTTAAAGGATGGCCATATATATGAATAAAAAAATAATTCATATTAGTCATAGACTCATAGTAATATTGATAGGGGGTCAGAGTATTAAAAATATACTTTGTTTTATGAATTGGTTGTAATTAAGGTTTTATTTGTAATAATGTATAAAAATAAAAAGGATTAAAAGTAATAAAAAAAATAAATCATTTTGTCTGAAAAAAGAAATTGATGCAAATTTAAGGTGGAAGTCATCATTTGGTTGAGACTCTTTCCCCAATAAGATCCTGAACTTTTGCTGATTGAGAATTCATTGAAATGTCATCGCCCAAATAATCAATATGAAGCTAAAAAAATCCTGATAGGTGCAGACTGAGAGTGGGGGATGGTTGAAAAATAAAGATTTGGAGTGACAAATGGCTACCAACCCCTATGACTTACAAGGTCACTACCCCAAGGAGGGTGCTAGATGAGGATGCTTCGGTAAGTACACTCATTGATCAAACCATGAATAGATGGGATGTATAGAAGGTGTGTGACGCATTTTTCCTGCATGAAGCAGAGGTGATTTTGAAAACCCCTTTGAGCTCCCATAGGCCAAATGACATATTGATATGGGCTGGGAATAAATCGAGAGAGTTCTTTTTTTTTTTTTTTGTGTGTCAAAAGTGCATACAGAATTGCAGAAAGATTCCAGAAAGATGGAAGTATAGGGGAGAACTCTAATACGGGGGGCTCAAAGGAAGTATTTGATGCGGTTATGGAATATGAAGATCCCAGATAAGATAAAGATCTTTGCATTGAGAGCATGTAAAGACATACCGCCCACAAAGGCTAATCACTCAATGCGCTGAATTATTGCAGAGGCCTCTTGTAAATTTTGTACAGCTGAAAACGAAGATGGCAAGCATGCACTATTCTCTTGTCCTTAGGTAATTGGGTGTGGAGGGCCTATTTCCCTGGCAGAGATTCCAATCAGATTCTACGACATAGCTTTGCCTTATTTGCTTGGGATTTAAGTGAAAAAGACCAAACATTTGATTTTGAACTATTATGTACTATAGCATGGGGACTTCGGAAAAGGAGAAACTATTTTTATCAAAATGGTGAGATGCGGGACCCATGGATGGTTGTTGATGAGGCAAGGGCATTTGTATGGGCCTTTAAATGCATCCGCATTCATAAAAGTAGCCCCAAAAGGGAGAAACTTTTTCGCTGGAAGCCTCCACCATCAGGTGTTTTAAAACTCAATGTGGATGGTGCTCTGTGATACAAAAAGCGGGAGTTGGGGCTATTCTCAAAGATGAAGTGGGTAATGTGATTATGGCTATGAGTAAATTAGAAAGTGGGGTGGACGATGCCGAGGGCATTGAAGCAGTAGCAGCATCAAGAGCACTTCAGATGATTTTTCATATGGGGTAAGTACGTAGTATTATTCTAGAAGGGGATTCAATATGGGTGGTAGTCCTGGTACAAACATGTCAAGACAGGTTCCTCTATTTGAGGAAATCAAAGTGTTTACAAGTCATTTCACCACTTTTGAAGTCCATCACGTGGGTGGGGGAGAGAAGGGAATGTAGCTGCTCATAAATTAGCTAGACATGCCCAGTATGTGGAGTATCTGGTGGTTCGGTGGCATTCTACACCAAACCTAATAAAACAATATGTAAATTTTGATGCGATGTTAGATCTTCTATAAAAATTAAAAGGGTATTCCTATCCAAAAAAGAAAAAAGAAAAAAGAAATCAATATCCTTCTGGCCTTATTCTGGCCTTTTAATAACGAAAGAGGACCAATTTTTAATAAGGATGAGCCCAAGTTATGACAACTCCAGATGAAGGGGGAATAAGGGTATTAAGAAAAGGGATTTCAAGATGATCTAACCAAATACCTATATCTCTACTGTAGGTGCCAAAGAAGAGTAAAAAGAAGTCCGAAAAGGAGCAAAAAGGAATATATATAAACTCTGATGCGATGCAGTCGAAATTAAGAAAGATTTTTTTTTTTTTTTGGCAACTCTCACAATATTTCCACCGAGAAGAGAACTGATTATAAGCTTAAGTTGTTTTGGGCGTTTTCATACATCGACAAGTTTCATTTTACTTGTATTGGCCTCAACATTTATCCAAGTCTCCCCCCCCCCCCCCCCCCCCCCCCCAGGGTCATTTCTTTGCACTCACTTACATATGTAACCTTTGTTCATTATCACGTTTGTTTGCACTCATTTAATCAAATGAGGTTGGTAAATGAACTCGTTTATGCCTTTCATTCACACACTTGAAAAGGTGGTAGACACAAATGAGGATAAGGTGCTAGTACATGTTCAAAAGAATTTTTGTCCGGTGTAAGTTGTGGGATCAAATCCCTTCAACTACGTTTTTTCCCCATTTTGTGCTCTAATAAACCAATGAAACATTTAACTTCACATCGTAAATCTTCATTGATTTTGTGAAATTTGTAAAAGAGCCTGAAAAATCCCAACATAAAGATATGATTTAATGCACTTTTGTGGGCCCTTAACTCATTATCCAAACTGTCTATTACTCTTTTATTAATGATGAATGTCTACATGTTTAGTCTCATAAGTCTTCGTAGATTCTGAGTAACAATATAGTTGAAAATTCAAACACATCTCAAACCGTTTACTCATTTACTCTATGTAATTGTGCTTCTAAATAAACATGATAATGCATTCAACATATGTAATATTTGTATATAAAAAAGTTAAATATATGAACTCTTTATATATGTAAAAGAAGGACATGACTTCCCTTTTCACCTTTCTACCACATTTCCATCTCAACTTCTCCAGTATGAGTTTTCATCTTTCTAATATGTACTTCAAAGCACAATTATATTATTTACATTTACTTAAAACAATTTCAATATATCACTATATTTTCATAATATTACCAACATTAATAATATTGAAAGAAAACCATCAGCTATTGAAATACAATGGAAAAGTTGGAAGACATTTATTAAAATGACTTTTAACAATAGTTTATATTTATTTATAAAAAATAAATTATTTCCTCAAGTATTGAAATACAACTAAAAACAGGAAGACTTTTATTAAAATGATTTTTAACAATAGCTTATATTTATTTATAAAAATTAATTTATTTCCTTCGACATTTACTCTCCAAGATTGGAAGTTTTTGAAACATTTAGTTAACCTTCCAAGAACGATATTCGTGACATTGGTCCACACTAGCCATAACCTTGACAACTTAGAGAGGGATCTATTTATTAATTTTAGGCCAATTTCATTACAAGGGTCTACATGCATTTATAAAAGAATATGTAAGAAAAATAATTTTCCTTTTTTGCTCGTATACAAAACTAGAAAATTAGATTTGCACCCGGAAAATTTAGCACAAAACACCACAATTATCCACATTTCATATGAGGATTAGTAAATAAAAAAAAAAGTGAGGAGCATTTTTCTTATTATCACCTAGCAGTTTAAGTACTTACTTGTGCAACTTTAATTTGGAAGCTTTAGGGGTCGTTTGTCAATTTCACATGTGATAGGACAATGGTTCACATGTGTAAATGATTCACATATGAATTATTTTCATATGCAAATGAGTCACATGTGAAACACATTCCATTGTCAGTCATTTTCACACCTCTTCAAATGTGTATTTAAGTGCATCCAACGGATCACATGGCTTACATTGTTTTGCATGAATTTTGAGAAATCCATGATGAATCAAGTGATGAGATTCGATCCACAAGCTATTGTTAACTTTTTGAAGAGGATCAACGATCTGGATTTGGAAAAAGAGGCCCATAGAAATCAGAATTGAAGATCTAACCGTCTGGATTTTTTCGCAAATATCTCACAACCCATGAAGGATCAACGGATGGAATTTGAGCTGATAACCATTTTTAGCCTTATGAAGAGGGTATACAGTTCAAATCAAGCATTAGATGCACAAATGATCACAAAATTTTAAAAAAAAATTGGATTGTTGTTGAACTGTAGAATATACTGTAGCAACAATGTATGGATCCAAGAGTTCATACAATTTTCGAAGGTTATTTAAGATTAGTGATGAATCAACGTCTTAAATTTGACCCCATAACTGTATTTGGCCTTATAGATAGGATTAACCGTTCGGATTGTAAAAATGGGCCCCACAAAAATCTTAAAAAGTAGATCTATATTGGTTTGGACATTTTTCGTAAATTTCTCACAATCTATAACCATTTAACGGGCAAACTTTTACGCTAGGGTTTTTCTTGGCGTTTTTAAGATGATCAACGGTTCAGATCATGATTTAGAGCCCCACTTTGATAAAAAAAATAAAAAAAAAATCGAAAAAGGCGATGATACCATTTCACTGTTGTGGCTACTGTAGCTTAGCAATTTTTTAGGAAGGTTTGATTCGGTTTCACACCTGTTGAGGTATGAAAAGTTCTGCCACCTTTGTCAGAGCTGTTTCATGGGATTTTCTCATGAACTTTATACACATGATGTAAGAAGTATCAAAAACAAACATGGTGATGTGAAAGGATTACACATGGGTAAATCCGAGGAAACAAATGACCCCTTACATAAAAATATAGTGGGAAAACGTTTGACCTTAACAACAAAATACTTTGAATTGATCCTTTGCTTCCATGATCGCTGGTCCTATCGTTACTTTTAGTGCCATGAGTTTAGTTTAAGTACTTGCTTGCGATTGAAGCTACTTTCAAAGTTTTATATATATATATATATATATAATTAGTGAAAATAAGGTTTGATTTTTATCACAAATTGAACCTTTGCTTACATGATCATTGATTCTATCGTCATTTCAAAACAACCCCCCCCCCCCCCCCCCCCCCCCAACACACACACACACAGACACACACACACACAAAAGATGATGGTCCCACACACACACACACACACAAAAGATGATGGTCGAGTGAGGACCTTTAGATTGTGTCATAGATGAGAATGTCTCTGAGATGGGAGCCCATTGGTGAAAATGTATGAAGTTGAGAGATACTTGACTTGAAGTGCTTTTCTAACAATGAATCCTCGAATAAAATGGAAATCAATAGCCACATGTTTTATTCTTGAATGAATACTGAATTCGCAGTGAAGTAGATGACATTTAGATTATCACACACGATAGTTGGTAGCCTTGGCACTTGACAATTGAGTTAATGAAGGAAAGAGCAAATCCATGTTACTTTAGCAATGCCATTGGTTAATCATTTATATTCAGCTACAGTGCTTGAACGTGCAACTATGGATTGTTTCTTGGAACTTCAAGAAACAAGATTTGGATCAAGGTAGATTCCATGACTAAAGGTGGATCGGTGATCATCAATGCAACATGCACAATCTACATTAGAAAAAACAATAATCAAGACAACAATAAATGGCTAAATGAGAAGGCCAAAGTGAATTGTATGCTTGAGATGCCCTAGAATTCTTTTTAGAGTGGTCAAACGATCACTAGTGGGGCAATGCATAAATTGGTTGACTTTTTTAACTGCAAAGGCGGTTTCACACTACAACAGTTTACATTTAGCTATTAGATTTTTCATCGCCAAAAGTCAACAAAATGTCGGTAAAAACCTTTACCGACGAAAATTCGGTAAAAACTCAGGGAGAAAACCTTTTACCAACGAAATTTTTTCCATCGGCAAAAATAAATTTTTTACCAACGATTATTTGACTTTTACCGATATTGTCAAAAAGTTGGTAAATTTATTTTATTTTTCTAAATATTTAATATAACTTTAACCTACATTTTTTTTCGTCGGCAAAATCAAAAGGAAAATTAAATAAAAATAGCGAATTATTTACCGACGTTTATTTTCATCGGAAAAATAAAAAAGAAAATTAAATAAAAAATACAATACTTTTACCGACGTTTTGTTTCGTCGGTAAAAGAAAAAAGAAAAATAAAGAAAAAATAAAAAGAGTTTTACTAACATTTTGTTTCGTCGGTAAAAGAAAAAAGAAAAATAAATAAAAAATAAAAAGAGTTTTACCGACGTTTTTATTTTCTTTGGTAAAACAAAAAAATAAATAAATAAAATAAAATTCATTCACCGACGTTTTGTTTCGTCGGCAAAAGAAAAAAGCAAAATAAATAAAAAATAAAAATACTTTTACCGATGTTTATTTTCGTCGGTAAAAAAGTGTTTTTATTTTTTATTTATTTTCTTTTTCTTTTACCGATGAGAAAAACGTCGGTAAAAGTATTTTATTTTTTTTAAATGTTATATTTATTTTTTCAATATAATCTTCCTGTAAACCTGTTTATACACCTATATCAAAAAATAAACCTGTTCGTGTGCCTATATTCAACATAAAAAATGTATGCAAACAAAAGTTGCTAAATAAACAAACAACCATCGCCATTTTTCATCAAATCATTCATCTCATTAAATAAATATTACAATCAATAATGATACAGTCTCATATAAATGTCCAATATACATATACAAACAAACTAAAAAGAATAAAACACCCCCACAAGTCTGCAACCGACCCCAAAGCGTCCATCAATCTGCAATGACAAAAACAACATTAGAATCTTTTCAATGAATTAAATTATAAATGAAAGATAAACATGTATATATATAAATCTTTTCCTAAGTTTTTTGGCGGCCTGTTTTCCAGCCTAAGTGTTGAGAATCAGGCGGTTTTTGCGTTTAATTCGTTAACCGGAAGTCTAATTCACTAACCGTCAATCCCTACAAGTTACTTTGGCCTTGAACAAGGTAGTTGTGCTGGTTTTTGCGCTGTCCAATGGTCATTTCCCGTTTTCGACCTCCGATGGCCTATTTTTCGAGACTAAGTGTTAAGAATCCAACGTTTTTAGTCCTAATTCGTTAATTGGGAATCCGATTTATGAAAATCAGGGCCTACAAGTTAATTTCGCCTCGAGCAAGGTGCTCATGCCGGTTTCCAATTTTTTCATGGGTCGGTTCCCATTTCGGACCCCCGGCGGGCCTTTTTCGAGCTGTGTTGGAAAATCGTCGATTCTCGCATCTAATTCTCTAACCGGGAGTCCTATTTGCGAACCATCAGTTCCTACAAGTTACTCTACCATCGAGCGAAGTGTTCGCACTAGTTTCTAATTTTTCTGGGGGCCGTTTCCTGTTCCGGACTTCGAGCCTAAGTGTTGCAAAATCCTATGTTTTTGCTTCTAATTCTTCTAACCGGGAGTCCTATTTGTGAACCGTCTATTCCTACAAGTTACTCTACCCTCAAACGAAGTGCTTGTGCCAGTTTTTAATTTTTCCGAGGGTCGTTTCCCGTTTCGGACTCCCGGAGGGCCGTTTTCGAGCCTAAGTGTTGGAAAATCGTCGATTTTTGCTTCTAATTCTCTAATCGGGAGTCTTATTTGCGAACTGTCAGTTCCTATAAGTTACTCTACCCTCAAACGAAGTACTCGCATTTGTTTTATGATTTTTTTGGGGGTCCTTTCCCATTCTAGACCCCGGGCGGGCCGTTTTCAAGCCTAAGTGTTGGAAAATCATCGATTTTCGCTTCTAATTCTCTAATCGGGAGTCCTATTTGCGAACCATCAGTTCCTACAAGTTACTCTACCCTCGAGCGAAGTGCTCGCACTGGTTTTCGATTTTTCCGGGGGCCGTTTCCCGTTCCAGACCCCCGGCGGGCTGTTTTTGAGCCTAAGTGTTGGAAAATCCTATGTTTTTTCTTCTAATTCTTTAACCGGGAGTCCTATTTGCAAACCGTCAGTTCCTACAAGTTACTCTATCCTCAAGCGAAGTGCTGGGCCGGTTTCTGATTTTTTCGGGGGCCGTATCCCGTTTCGATCCCCCGGCGGGCCGTTTTTGAGCCTAAGTGTTGGAAAATCCTATGTTTTGCTTCTAATTCTCTAACCGGGAGTCCTATTTGCGAACCGTTAGTTCCTACGAGTTACTCAAACCGTCAATCTTATTTGTAAAAGGCCTTTTGAAGGATAAATATTGTAAAGCACCCACTATGCTTCTGTATTCAAATCCATCAAAGAGGGGTGTACCAAAGTGCTTGGAAAGTGTTTTTTTACTTGTAATAGGTATTTGGCATGCTTTAGCTCCATCCATCTTGGACGACACCATTAAGTCTCTAATGTGTTTTGTATGAGAGAGATGAAGATTACGTTCAATTTTTGTCACTTTAACACCATGAAAGTAATGTAAATAGCCAAGATCTTTGATTGCAAAGTCGTGGTGGAGCGATTGTAAATGACAACCAATATCTACCTGATTTGACTCGGTTAGGATAATGTCATCCACATAATTAATAAGGATGAGTAGCATATGTTGCTGATGGTGCCAAATGAAGAGAGATGAATCATTTATTGACCCATTGAAACCTAAACTGAGTAGATTCTTAGACATGTGAACCATGCTTGTGGGCCTGTTTTAGCCCGTATAATGATTTTTGAAGCTTCCAGACATGAGAAAGGACATTTGAATCCAAGAAACCAAGCAGCTGGAAAATGTAGATGTTCATGAATCGTTTCGGGGTATACCGAGGTTAGCGGATGTGAGAATTCGAGGGGTCCAACCCTTTCGTTACCGGAGACAAGTGAACATCCGCCTTTTTTTTTGTGTATCGGTATGCCAAATTTCCTATTATACTTGAAAATAATGAGTGGTGATCCGTAGATCAACCTTTTCATGCAAAAAAGAAATTTCACCTTTTTTTAGCAAATATTGCGTGTGCTGAAAAAGAGACATACTTTGAATTTTGGATGCCGTGAAAGACGATGTTTTTGCCATGGAGGGCGATTTTGTGTTTGCCAAGAGAGGCGATTTTTGTTGTCGTGAGAGGCGATTTACAATTCTCATTAGAAAAAAGGACAAGACTTGTGGTTTTTGTGTGACTTTAAAAATACAAAAACAATAAGAAGAAAGAAAAAGGAATCTGACTTCATAGGAGATTGCGGGGACTCGTTCAAATTTATGGTCGCAAATCATGTTTGGACTTCGCTATCATCCTTCTGATGATAATGGTGGATACCTTTGATTTTATTGGCTGGGCTAGAAACTTAGATATTTAGAAAATAAGGATTGAGGGGAGATCCTATGTCCAATAAAAAACACAGTAGATGGGCTAAAGAGCCGTATCTAAGCCATGGAGATAGAGGGAGAAGGCCTTGGACGGTCCTCAATCACCTTTGTGGTGGTGGCTGGTGCAAAACTTCTTCAACGGAGGAGAGATCGTCATTGAAGCATCCTAGCAACGATGGAGAATTTGTGTATAATGGTGAAGAACATGCAACGATGAAAAAACATGCATTGGAATGGTGGGGGAAACCTCCTTTTATAGGCTTTTTGGTGGGCATATGGGGAGTTTATGGGCTTTAAATGCATTAATACTCCATGATGGGAGGAGTTAAAAATTTTGGATTTATGTTTTTGTAACTCCTTTTTTTTGTTTTTTGATTGGCCGTTCGAGAATAATGGGCATTATTTGCATTGATTCTTTATTATGGGAGGAGTTATATTGTTTAATACCATAATTGCTTTGACTTGTAACTCTCATTTCTTAGATTTTGATTGGGCCGTCCATAATAATGGGCAATTAACCACATTAAGTGGTCACCAAAGCATTTCAAGAGTCGCGGGCCATGTCGCAACTTTTGGAATTCTACCCACGATGTAGGGAGCCTTGATCGCTGATTAATTTCTCACATCAACTATTGTCAGATGATCAACCAATTTCAGACTTTGATTGTCGCTTATGGGCCGATACCATCCGTCCTGTCGAATTCTCGATTGGTTGGGCAGAAGGTATGCTTCTATGGTTGGCCGGTTGACAATTTTGAGGTGTCCGATGACGAACCCATGATTTCGATGGCAAATTCGTGATGTTGTCAAAAATCGACGGATTTCATGCCCCAAAAACTAGATTTTCAATAAATCATAGAGGCCAAACGGCACAAAAACGCAAAAAATGACACAAAAATGGGTTTTTCGGAGACCATGGGGTTGTTTTGCTCAATTGGTCCTTTTTTTAGGCCTTTTTCTGAATTTTTTTTGACATATTTTTTCTAGTATTTTTTACAATTTTTTTTGCATCAGTTTCCCATAGAAAACTTGATGAGAAGCCGCACAAAAAGTTAGGCAAGGTTTTTGGTTTTTTGGGGAAAGCCGAAGACTTCGTTGCGAAGGGGTGCTAATTTGTCGCTAGAAACCAAAACTGGGTCAAATGATGTCGGAATGATCTGTAATTTGAGATAAAGCTTCATAGGCAAGAAATAAGACCAACCATATGCTTTTGTTTGAATTTTGAGGCCGTTAGGGGTCATGTCGCTAGTAGACTTGATTTTATTGCAAGGAAGATGTTGCGTTTAATTTTGATGTACAGTCAAACGGTGTCTGACTGACCTAATATTTGACAGGAAGCCTCGTGGGATCATTTTAAGATTATCCATCATTAATTAGGAGACGTAGTTTAGCTACCGTGGGGTCAAAGTTGGGTCAAATGATGCCAAAACAATTTGAAACTTGATATGCAGTCCCTTAGCAATATTTTGAGAGCATCCATGTGCTTTGTTTCAAGAGTGATGATTTCAGCGGTCTTCGTCGCTGAAATGTCTGGTTTTATTGCTTGAGGGTTGATGTTGGGTTAAACGTTGTCGGACTGACTTGAAATTTGAAATGGAGCCTCTTGGAAGGATTTTAAGACCATCCATAGGCTTTGATTGAAGATTTGATGTCTCTGATGCTGTTATCGTGGGAAGGACTGACTTTGTTGCAAAATAACCCGATTGTTGTATTTTGGCTCAAATGGTGTCGGAATGGTTTGAAATTTGATGTAAATCCATCTAGTGGTATTTCGAGACAAACTGTGTGCACTGTTTTGTGAAACAAGGTCCCTAGCTTTACTGTTGATGGGAGCTCCTGCTTGGCTGCTAGAAGAGTGAAATCAGGCCGAATGATGTTGGAATGGCCCAATACTTCAATACTTTATGTGTACACTCCTTAAGGCCGTGTTGAAGGATCTTGGAGTTTTCATATGGTTTTGAAAAGATCTAATGCTTGAAGGAGCTTCGCCCGTCGTGGCCTGATGCAGCTTCATGTGACTTATTTGACGTTGAAAGTATATGAAGAGGCAAAGTGACATTTTTGGTGTAAACAGTAGACTTCCTTATGTAAAATGCCATGCAGGAAAGCATTTTGAACATCAAATTGCTTAATAATCCATTCATTCATGAGACTTGGTGAGACATGAGACTTTGTGAGACATTATGTCAAAAGGGTGGATTCCCGACTCGTGAGGGCACGTTTGGCAAATTGACAGGAATCCCCTAGTTAGAGGTTTTCTTTGATCTATTGGAATAAAGCCATCTTCAAAAAGGATTTCCTATAAATAGTTCCAAGTTTGACAAAAGAGAGGAATCATGGAGTCCATGCCTTGTGTGATCCAACAATCATAAGATTTTAGTCAATTTCTCATAATATATGAAATATCAAGGGCTGATCTTTGACCCCATAACCAGCTTCCTCTCTTCAGGTATTCTGAAAGGTTTGGATCATGCAAAGGGGGCCACATAAATTAAAATTTTCATATTTTAGAGTATAAACCTTTTTGCAAATATCTCAAAATATATAACAGATTTACGGTTGAAATTTGGTATGGTATTTGTATTTGGTCTCCTCTAAATCATTCACGGTTCAGATGATGATTTTGTGGCCCACAAAAAATCAGAAAAATGAAAAAAAATGGAGTGCCAAACAATCCCCATTTTTTCACTGTGGGGCATATTAACGGTCAGAATTGTTTTGCAAATATCTCAAGTTATAGATGGAATCAACGGTTGATTTTTGGCGTGGTAGCCGTTTTTGACCTTGTTAACAATATGACCGGTTCAGATCTTTATTGTGGGTCCCATATAAACAAAAAAGAAAAAAAATGTAAAAAACCGTTGTCCCCTATATTAACGCCTTTTTTGCTATAGCTCCGCAATTCCACTGGTTTGTGGATTCTTTTGATCCCAGGTGGGGTATGGGATTCTGAAAATAATTGCGAATGAAAGATTCCTCAAATCTTCGCTTATACCCGACTCCCCTTATCCCTCGTAGCATACTGACGGCCACTTAAATTAGGCAATGGCCAATGCCCCTTTTTATTCTACAACTCAAGTAAAAAGAAAAAAAAACCCTCGCAAATCTCGCTCCTGACCCCTCTAAACTCAACTGTCTCTCTCTTAGGTGATTTTCACTCTCTCCGGACCTTCCGTCTCTCTCTTGACCATCACTTTCCTCCTTTAGTGTCGACCTCCGGCATCTCAACTGCGACTGGCAGTAGATGTCCTCTCTCTTCATCTCTCCGGCATCTCCTCAGGTAGTTTTCTTTTACCACTTCTTTTCTCGTTTGGGTATGTGGGTTTTTACGGTCCAAGCATTTGTGCATTTGCGTTTTTTAAGTTTGGAGCTTTTGAGTGTTTGGTATGTAGTTGGATTTTCATTTTTGTAGTATTTGGATTTATTTTTGTATTGTTTAGGTTTCCATGTATGGACTGTTTGGATATTTGGGTTTTCATTTTTGTAGTATTTGAATTTTCATGGCCTAAGCATTTCAATGTTTGTGTTTTTATTTTGGATTTTAATTTTTTGAGCATTTGGGTACGTATTTGGGTTTTTCATGTATGGAGTCGTGGGGTGTCTGGGTTTTCTTGTATGGAGTGGTTGGGTGTTAGGGCTTTTATTATTTAGGAGCTTTGTGTATTTGGGCGGTCGGGTTTACATGTTCAAGGCATTTGAGTGTGCGGTTCTTATGATTGGAAGTGGTAGTGCATTAGTTGATTCATATTGGGAAGTTCATGCTCACATTATTTAGTGTTATTCTCATCACAGTTTTTGTCTTTTTAATTTTTTTTCCTACTGATTTTGATTAGTTTTATGATTGCTGATGATGGTCATGGCAATAGAAATTAGGATCTGTATTCATTTAGCGCTTGTTATTGATTTAGGGGTTTTTTTTTTTTATGGCTTTTGTCACTGTTACTGTTTTTTAGGTCTGTAAAGATGGGTTTCTACAGTTGGAATTTTTTTTTTCTGATGGAATTGTTTTGGTAAAGAAGAAGAATAAGTATAAGCATGATAGAGAGCAGATGATATATAGCATTACAATGACGGCATTTCTGCTGTTGGTTTCTGCTCTCATGCATTCATAAGATTCTCCTACACCCATTAAATGTATTTCTTTAATTTTTTTTTTTCTTTTAAGATGCCGCTCAGCCTGGATTGACAAATTTTCAAACAACCTCACCCCAAAAACAACATGACTTTTGGAAGGACGACTCTGCTGGAAAGCTATAAATGGAGAGCACAAGAAAACTTGGATTGAAGAATCACCAATAACCCTTGATCTTGTCTCCTAATTATGAAACATGCATAGTAAATTAAAGAATTTGAGTAAATGGTCCGAATAACTAGGACATGCTACATCAATTTTTCCTATCTTTGTTGGCAAGGCAATTGAGATACTATAGTGCATGACTACCTGCAATTAGGTTCCTACTGGTATCCATCTAAGGACTGTCATATTTGTAGTTGTAGACCATCGACAAGCTTCCTCTTATTCCCTCGATTGTGGAATTCATCACAATACTATTTTCTTGGGTGAGTAGTACTGTTACACACAACATAGTGGCAAGTTTCAGTAAATGGAATATATATGATCACACTACCTTATGCTTTTACTTTCACTTTTTTATTTATCTTCTTTCTTTTCAAGTGGTTTATTTATCATCATTTCCTATTCAAACCTCATAAGTTAGATCTTCATTAATATATGTCATGTTAGTTATGTTGTGTGTGTTAATTATTTCTAAGATGAGAGCTCTGTTTTTGGGACCTCCTCTGTCGTCTTTTCCATACATTTATTGTAAATTTATTATCACAACTCATTACAGAAAAAGTTTTTTATTTGAAGGGGTTTTACCCGTACCCACCTAGTGAGGGAAGTTAAAATATTTGCCCGTACCTGCATAAAAATGCCCTTGACGGTGTGGTACACTGCATAAAAAATAGCCTAGTTGCTACCTCTTCATATCACACATAGTTATTGAATACTGAAGATCTAATAAATTAACTTTTCCTTAATTTATCTGTTTTCTTGTTTTCTTTGATAAATTCCAATGTTGGTGTCTATGACACTATTCTGTTTTATGTATTTGTTTAATTTAGATTGGAAAACTCATTCGAAGACATGTGGGACTGAGTATAAGTGTGACCACGGAACCCTTTTCTCGAGGTGCACTTCTTCATTTAGTTTTGGATGATTGATCTCATGGTTCTCAAATAATTTTCGGCATAACTAGTTAGTTATTGATGGTCAAAGGAAACTGCCTTGTGTGAGTAAACTCATAAGTGTGATGACGTGCTAAACTTTCTTTTGTAAATACCAATTGTGGATAATTGTAGACTATGGAGTTAATTATGTGAGAATCATCTAGTCTTTATAAAGAGTGTCAATTATTTTTGTGATCAAGTGGAGCCTAGGCCTAGAGTTCTAAGGTTGATGGATGAGGCCCAGGCTGCAATAAGATAACAACTTAAATATTATTTTGTTTTGGTATTCAATCCTCTCTCTGTCTCTCTAAGCATACATTGCATGGATTTCTTTTTCTTTTTATTTGTTTGTAGGGAATTAAACTGGTTATTTTCTCTGCTGCAACTGAAAGTTCTGATATACTTTGTCTTGAAAATCATATAGGACTTATAAGTGCCTTTTAATTATCTGTTTAATGGAGTACATCTTTTCTTTTCCACTCTAGTGAAATGAGGTTGACTTCTTCCTTTCTTTCCATATTACTGATGCTAGTTACAGGAGCGCTTCCTTTGTCTTGATCGTTTCCTTGCAAACGAGTTCTATAAATGTATTTTAACTATTTTTCCTTGCAAGTATCTTAATATCATATTGTCGGATATTTTTTGGGATCTATTGTTGGAGTGTCTTGTTATTGCCCTTTTGGTATATGTTTATATTGTGAATCCTAGATGCTTAGTTTTTTATCAATATAGTTTCTGATTGGTCTAAGAGTTGAATGCTTTCAATGTAGAACATTTCTGTAATTGTTTTACTTTTTGTAGGAATGAGTTATGGAAAGGGGCTTTCTGCAATCCATGTTGTAATATTCATTTCCCTGGTTCTTTAGTAGACTTTTAGTGGTTAGCTTGGACTTAAAAAACCCCTCTCTGTCCTACTTGGAGTGCAGGTGATCCATTGTATTTGTTTGATCGATCCATTTGCTGAATTGGGAAAGGTTTGTCATAAGAGTAGTGTTTGATTTTCGTAATTGGTATATTGTTGTGTTGATGACGGTGTTTTTTAATGTGCAGGTGGTGTTGTGATTGTTGGGGCAAATTGATTGATGACTTGCTGCTATGGTGATTCTTAATGCGGCCCAACTTTTATGGCCCACCTAAGCTGTTTCTGGATTTTTATGGATTTTGGTTTTGTATGCTCTATTGTAATTCCTTTTTTGATATGTACTTCATGTGATGTTGTTCTCTGTTTTATTAGAGCCTTAGTTCATTTTGTAATGATTGTGCTTTCATTTACCAAAAGTCACTCTTTAGAAAAATAATAATATTATATATTTTTTTATTTTAAAAACTTCTAAGACGACTGCCGAGGTCATTTTTTATTTAAATAACTTTGTTTTAAAAAAGTAATAAGAATAAGAAAAACAACGGTCCTTAGCCGTCGGTTATTAGTGACGGTTATTACCTTTAGCTTTAAAAGAATTCTCCGATGCACAAGGGCTGCCGTTTTCCAAAAACGACTCAAAAATTCTCGACAGCATTAAAAACAACGGGCAATGGTCGTCATTTATAGTGATTTTTGACTTAGGCCATTCGAATTAGTGGTTGGTTTAACTACTGGGCTAAATGTTTTGTAATAGTCAAGACCCTCTTGTCGGTTAGAGCCATTTGCAATCAGATGCGCTTTGAATCTTTCAATGGTGCCATTTGCCCTTTTTTTTCTAATGAGAGAGACCCCTTCACATCCCACAATGTTCATAGATGGATGTCTAGGGATACGAGCCCAGTTGTAGTGTTGTACTCTTCGGACATTGCTTAATTGATGCCAATGGGGGTGTTTGGCAGCTTCAATGAAGGAAGTTAGTTCGACAGACTTATTTGTATTAGGCTGTGAGAGCAATATAGGTAATAAGTGCTTTGTGGAGAGTGCGGGAATTAGAAATGCCAGTCTTTAGGCTAGTTACCATGTGATCATTATTGGAGGGTTCAGATGATCTAGGATCGGCGGGCTGATTGGGAATGATAGGAACTGTGGGCTGATTAGGAATGGATGTTTCTAGTGGGTTGGGTTCAGTAGGTATGGACAAGGTGGTAGTGGGTAAATTGGTTGGAGAGGAAGTGGTGGCATGAGGTTGTGGAGAATGGCTAGGGCTAGGGAGATGAGAGGTGGATGAACGAGATGATGAGCATGAGGTGATGACTTTGGAATTGGGTGAGGCATCTTGCATAGTTAAAGGTGTAGGGGGTAGGTGATCGAGGTTTCTTAATTAGGTGATGGGTAAAAGGTTAGTATGGGTGGGGCTTGAGGTAGTGGGGACATGGGTGTGGAGGGTGTGGAAAATGGGAAAATATATTCATCAAAGATAATATGATGTGAGATTATAATTTGGCCAGTGTAGAGATTTACACAGCGGTACCCAAAATGGGAGGTTCTATGGCCCTGAAAGACGTAGTTGGCTAACCAGTATTGCAAATTATATCTTGTGTAGGGCGTAAGAAAAGTGTAACTCAAACACCCAACTGAATTTAGTATTCTGTAATAAGGAGGCCAATTGAATAAAATCTGGAAAAGACTTTTTTTTGTGATATTAGGTGATGACTACCTATAAATGAAAAATATAGTTGTTTTAAAAGCTTTATCCCAGTAATTTGATGGTACTGAGGAATGGGCAATGAGTGTCAGCCCTGTTTCAACAACATAAAGATGTTTGCCCTCAGCAGTTCCATTTTGCTCGGGTGTCTAAGGACAAGACACTAGACCTATAATACCCTTTAACAGTGGCGGACCCAGGATTTTTATATGGGTGGGGTTAAAAATTTGCGAGATCTACATTTGAAAAATAAATAAATCTTTTCTTGACTTTGCTAGACTCTTTTACATTACCAAATAGCACCTATACGTTTTTCTTTAAAAAATGTCCAACCCATGCAACTCAAATAGATGCATGAAGTTAATGAAGACTGGCCAATGAAGAGGTTAGGATGTTAATCAGAAGTGCCAAAAAGCATGAAATTGATAAAAAAAAAATGATTCTTACCTTTATTTTAGATACTCAAACTCATATTATCATGTTTCACTAAATTTATCTGTTAAAACCAATGCACAATGAGGGTCATTGCAAACTCAAGGTCAGTGGGTGTGTGAGAAAAACTAAATACAAGAACATTTGGAGGACATGATAGATCATTTCCCTTTTCCTTTTTCTCTTTTTCAAAGCTTCCAACCTCTAGATAATGGGAGTGGAATTCCATCTTTGAATCATAGTGGGGTAAGAAGACATGATGAAAGGAATGGATTTGGTTATCTTTGGATTTTTTTGATACGCTCAAATTTCGTGATTTAGGGTGTAGGGTATGGATTAGGATTTGGGGATTCAGTTATTGAAATTAGGATCTGGAAATTAAGCATTTAGATATAGGTTTAGAGTGATTATGAACGATTATACTAGATATGTTCGGCAAATAAAGATGCCGTACGTGGTCCACACAGAACATAGGGACCGGCGACGAAGAGCTTGATTGACAACATGCACTAAGAGGTCAAAGAAAAGGGAGAGAGGTGTTGCCACAACGTTTTCTTTTCTTTTCATTTTTTTACTAACGATGCTTTACATATGTAGGGCTATCTTTAGACATATGTGAAGCAACAAGTTTAGACATGAGGGGCATACTCCAAGGCCCCATTCAACTCTAGGGGGATTTTAATCTTGACGCGGGGCGACTGCCCTAGATCGTGCCCCAAATCGCTCCAAAGTAAGTTAGCCCCTGCACCAAGATGCTATTAAACTTTATACCGATTCCAATTCCGACCTGGGCGGTAACCTAGGTACGCCTCTGCCCTTTAAGATGGATTAAGAGGCACCTATTCAATTGCACCACAAAAGTTTTAATTTTTCACCTAAACAGGTTTTCTACCTAATGTTTGAATTTCAGAAAAGTGTTATAAACATCAGTGTTGTAAACGAGCGGATATAGCTACGAAAATTTGATGAAATCATCAATAAAATGAATGTAAAAATGATATACTTGATGGGACGTCACAGGGGCTGGTCCCCATATGTATGAATGCACAAAGTCAAGAGCTACATTAGAAATAAAATTTGACTTCCGAAAGGCAGTTCATTGCTTTTTCCAAGCAACCAAGATGGACAAATAGAGAAACATTATTTTATTGTACAAAAGGCAACTTATTCTTAGAAATTATTGAGCATACTACACGTTCGGAAGGACGTCCAAATCTACTCTGCCATTGTTCCAAAGATGCCTTTTCTCCAACAAGAGCTTATTTGGTTGAGATCGCTAAGGTTAGATGGTAGAGCCCATCCTTAGTTTTGCCCCTAGAAGAACTTGCCCCATGGCTCCTTCCTTGATAAAAAAACTCATTTATATGAAATGCACAGCAAACATTGTTAGCTTTGGTCAGTTGAGATGTAGATAATAAATTCTCTGTGAAGTGAGGCATATGAAGAACATCTTTTAATTAATTAGAGGAAGGAGTTTTTATAATTGACGAACAAATATTAGCAGCGCATAAACCTAACCCATTTCCAAATTGAAGCTGATATTTTCCTTGATATTCGGAGTAAAGATCGAGGTTGCCATGGTTTACTGTGATGTGGTTCGTTGCACCAAAATCAGGATACCAAGCAGTGTCAAGAGCGGAAGTTGATTTGATCCATGAGAAGCGATACGTGCCTAAGTTGCTTGATCTCCTTAAGTAGCATAGTCATACCTGTTAAAGCATGCCATGGCGTTGTGATTTGTGCGACCACAAATTTGATAGGCCACACGATCTGGAGGCCGATTGGTAGAGGTCTGGTTGGAGTTGTTACCAAGGCCATTGCCAGGTGTTAGTTAGTTCGGTTGTGGGCCCTGGGAACCACGACCACGACCACAACCACGAAGGGCCATGACCGTATTGGGCTTATGATGAGAGCCTAAAATGTATATTTTAGGCCCATCAATAAAGACTTTGTTATACCTTCTTATGCGTTTAACTAGTCTAATTATGTTATTTTTATGTTTACAGGTTCCCTAGGAGCTTTGAGAAGAAATTTGCACAAGACAGAGAAAATAGCCAAAATCCAGAAAATACGGAAACGTCTGGGAGGCTTTGCCTCCGGGCGTCCGGACGCCCGAAGACAGAAAAGGCTGCCTAGACGCTGTTGTCTGGCTTCTGAACGCCCAGTTCCCGGCGTCCGGACATCCGGACAGTCTGAGGTCCGTCTCCAGCGCATTTTGACGAGGTTTTTCATCCCAAAACCTATAAATAAAAGTCCAAACTCGTTTTAGCATTAATTCACATCTTGGGAGAAGATCGAGAGCGAGGTTTTTGAGCTTTGGAAGAGTGTCAATGGGGATTTTGTCAGAGATTCTTCGTCAACCTCTCGCCATGAGTAATTAAATCTTTATCTTAGGGCTGCGATGAAGCCCTAATCTTGTGTTTATGGTGATGTATAGGTTCTAGGGTTTTCTTTTAAACGCTTTTGGTTATATGACAATGATGTCATCCATTGATTGGATTTTATTTCTTTAATGCAATATCTCTTTCTTTAGTATTTTAAATCTCGTAGATTTGAATGCCAGTCATATGACGGTGCTTGTTGAATGTGTTGAGTAGATCTAGGATAATCTATGCCATAGAGATAGGTTGTGCCCCGATCTACATTCACATCCTTTATTTGTTGACTCTTGAAGGTTTGTAACCAGATAGAGTGTTTTTAGCGTTGATAGTGGAACCATAAGTCTATACTTGCCATGATGCGAGGTTAGAGTGGATTTGTATCCTAAGATCTTTTCTCTGATTGAATTAAAACATTGTCTTTTAATTTGTTAATTTAGGAATCAAACCCATCAAACCAACACTTCGTTTTCTGATAGGATTAGTTTAGAAATCAATATTTTGTTTTCTATTAGGATTAGTTTAGGAATTTAGGAAACAACGCAACTTAGCCTTTTTGTCCCAGTGGATACAACACCTAGTTAACATCGGGATAATTTATATTTGCAAACCCTGTTCTACGATTTGTCAAATTTTGGCGCCGTTGCCAGGGACAATTAGCACGGTTGTTTGTTTGTTTTAATTATTATATTAGTTTCTCTTTTGTCTAGTTCTTTTGATTTTTCTTTTTCAACTTTATTCACATTATTTACTATCCTTATTGCAGGGCATTGATTTTAACACAAAATCCTAGAATTTGTGCAGGGATCCAATAGAGTTCACCAAGGACAAAGTTTTACTCAAAAGAAATCTCTCTTTTCTTCCCAAGGCAAGGTAAGTCCTTGACTTTCTGATTTTATTTATATAATTGTAGTAGATTTTGTGTGTGCATGCTTGGACGTCGCTCTTGTCATCCAAACTTGATTTTTTTAGACCAAAATTTAGAGCGAGTCCTTAGGGAAATCAAATCATCTAAACAATTAGCTAATTCTTCACACACAAATTCACAGATGTCTGAGGAAAGAAGAGAAGAGGAGGTTCCACCTGGTAACCCACCTCCTCCTCCTCTCAAGGAATTGAAGGAGCACTATACTCCTTCGAAATACGAGTCCCCATCGTGTATTCAGCTACCTACTGTGCAGGCAGCTCATTATGAAATCAAGCCTAGTACAATCAACTTACTTCCTTTTTTCTATGGCTTGAATAATGAAGATCCATACAATCACATTGATGATTTTCTGGTTATTTGCTCCACTGTGAGGATAAACAACTTCAGTAGTGAGGCCCTTAAGATGTTTCTATTCCCATTTTCGCTAAAGGACAAAGCTAAGTATTGGCTGAGTACTTTACCTGCGAATTCCATCACCACTTGGGCCCAATTACAACAAAAAATTTTGGATAAATATTTATCTGTGGGCAAAACCAATCAGTACAAGAGAGCCATCGCCTCCTTCGCCCAAACTGACAATAAACAATTTCATGAGGCGTGGGATAGATTCAAGGACCTGATTAGAAAATGTCCTCATCACCAAATTGCTAAGTAACAATTGGTTCAGTTCTTTTATGATGGGTTGTCTCCCGAATGGCGAAACATAGTCGTCACCACCAGTGGGGGATCAATTATGTTGAAAAATGAGGACGAGGCATGTGATCTTTTTGAAAATTTGAGTGAGACCTTTCAACACCATGCCTCCACTGCTAGATTGGAGAGGCCGGCAACCTCTAACTCTCAAAAACCTAGAGGGGTGTTTGAAATTCAACCCCCTAATGAACTCACTACTCAAGTGGCTGCCCTGACCAAAAAATTGGATCAGCTATTATCTGTGGGTCAAACTCTCCAATCCCCACCCTCTAAAAGTGTTTGTTATTTGTGCTCTAGTTCTACTCATTTTGTGAGCAATTGCCTTGCAGCCTTACAATTCCTTGAACTTGTGCAAGAACAGGTGAATCCTGCACAGGGGTTCTCCAAACCGGGTAATGATCCATTTTCAAATACTTTTAACCCGGGATGGCGAAATCACCCCAACTTTTCTTGGAAGTCACCCGGTCAAGGCACTTCATATTCTCAACAGGGAAATGGGCATCATCTTCCTTTCAATCTTGCGGCCTATCGTTTCCAACAGTCCTACCAGCATCCCAACCCTCAACCACCTCAACGAACTCCATCTTTTGAGGAGATAGTGCTGCAAGAGCTCAAAGCATGCACTCAGCTGGTCCATTCCCACTCTCAGTCCATAGCTAAGTTAGAAACCCAGATAGGGCAAATAGCTAATGCTCTTAACAAAAGAGAGGAGGGACGCTTGCCTAGCTAACCCACGATTAACCCCAAGAATAATTTTGAGGTAGGTAGTGGCTCGCAACCTAAGAATACCTATCATGAGTAAGCGAACATAGTTGTCACGTTGCAAAATGGACATGAGATTGAAACTAGGTCGGAGGAGCCTAAGCATGACTTGAGAAAGCCCACACCCTATCCCAAGGGCTCCAGGGCCGAACTGATTTCTAATGGAAAGGAGGTCACCCCTCCCAATTCTTTATCTGACATGGCTGTGGCACCACCATATGTGCCTAAAGCCCATTTTCCCACTTGTCTTGATACACCCTCTCCCTTTAGCAAAAAGAAGGCAACCATGGATGAGCTATTAGAGGTGTTCAAGCAAGTCAAGATCAATTTGGCTTTACTAGATGCGATCAAGCATGTCCCTTCATATGCTAAATTTCTGAAAGATTTGTGCACTCAAAAGCGCAAATCTAAATCTCATGTGCCAAAGAAGGTTTTGCTCACCAAGCAAGTGAGCTCGATTATCTATAATGACACTCCTCCTAAGCTGAAAGATCCTGACACTCCCATCGTTACTTGTACGATTGGGAGTCACGTTATTGATCATGCTTCGTTAGATGTGGGAGCAAGTGTCAATCTTTTGCCTTACTCGGTGTATGAGCAAATTAGGCTAGGGGAATTAAAGCTCACTCCGGTTACCTTACAACTTGCTGATAGATCTGTCAGGATACCCCGGGGAATAATTGAGGATGTTCTGGTCAAGGTCGACAAGTTCTTTTTCCCTGTCGATTTCATCGTCCTTGACACTGAACCGGTGCAGACTTCTCGGAAACACACTCCTGTCATTCTTGGCCGGCCCTTTTTGGCCACGGCCAATGCGAACATTAATTGCCGAACTGGAGTTATGGATGTTTCTTTTGGGAATATGAAAGTGAGGTTGAATGCTTTTAGGGCCTCTCATCAACCTCCAGACCAGGATGACTGCTTTGCAGTCGATGTTGTTGATGAGCTCGTGACAGCTGATACTCAACAACCTGAGGCTACTTTGCCAGTTCTCATTGCTCCTGGTCTGTCTGACGATCAGGGAGATCAAATCCTGGAGGTATTGCATAAGCACAAGAGTGCACTCGGCTGGTCCATTGCCAAATTGAAAGATATAAATCCCTCCATCTGCATACCCAACGTTACTTGCATTGATGATTTTCCACTTTCTTGGGAACTACAGCGGTTTGTAGTTACTCACATTAAGGAGGTAGACATGAAGGAAGTGCCGAGTCATGTCTTTTTGCAGGTTTAGTTTGAGTTTCGTAGGTTTTCTTTATTTTTGTTTATTGTGCTTGCCCCTAACATTCTGCAGGTACTTTGGTTTGAGTTGGGGGTGTCCTCCCCGTTTTCCTCCTTTCCACATTTTGTTAGGCTGTACCTAGGTGATATCCCTCCTTTTACTTTACTTTCCTTGTCTTTTATCTTTGCTTTTGTGCTTCACATTGTGGACAATGTTAGGTTCAGTTGGGGGTGGGGTATTAACCTTTAGGTTAGTCTTAGTAGTTTTTGTTTAGTAGTTTTTGTTTTAGTTATTTTCCTTGAGTTTTTAGTATTAAAAAAAATCAGCTTTTTAGGGGATTTCTAAAAAGATTTGTATGAAACGAAGATACCTTGATTTTTGGAACTTTTTGTGAGGAAAAGAGAAAAATTCAGCTTTTTGGGGGGTTCACTATCTTGTTTTAGGAAAGAGTTTTTAAGAAATTGTTAAATGATTGATCCATCACTTAACATGTATTTTATAGAATTCTCTTTGAAATGTAAAGCTATGAGCTCCATTCTTATGAGAGCCACAAAACAACTATGATGGAAAGTCGACCCTCAGTCATACAGTGTCCTGGTTCAACTGAGTGGATTTATCCACAAATCGGTGAATTAATTCGGGCATATGGAAGGGCTGCCTATTGTTGGGGACTGAGTTTAATCCAAAAAAAAAAAAACGTTTTGTGACTAGTTTGGGTTTGTAGCCTTTTTGACTCGAGCCAATAAACCCATAGGGGTATTGCCATACCTAGTGCCCTAAAGACAAACTGCTTTGGGAGTCATTGGCTGAATGCTCATTACATGGGTTGATTATAAAGCTTAAGGGACCCAAGCATTGCACAGTCACATGTTTATTCTCTTTAAAAAAAAAAAAGAAAAATAAAAAAAAGGATCCAAATACTGTTGTTCCGGCCTTTAACAAATAATAGTGCGAAAGCCACCATCAATGCTTTGAGAGGAATCATGTTATACTTCACTGAGGTTAGGTGGCCCAAAATCTGAAAACAAAAAGAAAAGAGGTGTTGTCACGAGAATTCGTAGTGGATCGTTTCATGCTTTCATACTTCTATATATACACAATTTTCACTGTGCACGATCAATTGTTCTAGCATGATCTCGAGGATTTCTGACCAAGATATAGGATTTGTGAACCAACTTTGTGATGTGTATTGAAAACGCCATAATCAAGAATATCCGGTGTTTGTAGATTTCATTTTGGAGAAGACCCCCCTGTTGTTTTTGAGCTTTAGGAATTTTGTGGGTAGATTCACTACAAACTCTCACGAGACTATAACTCGTTCTCTAGGGGGAACTTAAAGGTTTAAAGGCTTGTTGCACATGCTAAGTGCAGCCGTGCTTCCTACGAAAGTGGTCTTAGTTAGTATTTCCTTTTGTTTTAACTTTGCTCGAGGTCGAGCAAAGTGTAAGTTGAGGGGTGTGATGAGAGCCTAAAATATACATTTTAGGCCCCTCAATAATGACTTTGTTATACCTTTTGATGCGTTTAACTAGTCTAATTATGTTATTTTTATATTTACAGGTTCCCTAGGAGCTTCGAGAAAAAATTTGCACAAGACAGAAAACAACAAAAATACAGAAAATACGGAAACGTCCTGGAGGTTCTGCCTCCGGGCGTCCGGATGCCCGGAGACAGAAAATGTTGCCCAGATGCTGTTGTCTGGCGTCCGGACGCCTAGATCCTGGCGTCCGGACGCCCGAACCGTCTGAGGTCCGTCTCCAGCACGTTTTGACTAGGTTTTTCATCCCAAAACCTATAAATAAAAGTTCAAACTCGTTTTAGCATTAATTCACATCTTGGGAGAAGATCGGGAGTGAGGTTTTTGAGCTTTGGAAGAGCGTCAATGGGGATTTCGTCAGAGATTCTTCGTCAACTCTCGCCATGAGTAACTAAATCTTTATCTTAGGGCTGCGATGAAGCCCTAATCTTGTGTTTATGGTGATGTATAGGTTCTAGGGTTTTCCTTTAAACGCTTTTGGTTATATGACAATGATGTCATCCATTGATTGGATTTTATTTCTTTAATGCAATATCTCTTTCTTTAGTATTTTAAATCTTGTAGATTTGAATGCTAGTCATATGACGGTGCTTGTTGAATGTGTTGAGTAGATCTAGGATAATCTATGCCATAGAGATAGATTATGCCCCGATCTACATTCACATCCTTTATTTGTTGACTCTTGAAGGTTTGTAACCAGATAGAGTGTTTTTATCGTTGATAGTGGATCCCTAGGTCTATACTTGCCATGATGCGAGGTTAGAGTGGATTTGTACCCTAAGATCTTTTCTCTGATTCAATTAAAACATTGTCTTTTAATTTGTTAATTTAGGAATCAAACCCATCAAACCAACATTTCGTTTTCTCATAGGATTAGTTTAGAAATCAATATTTTGTTTTCTATTAGGATTAGTTTAGGAATTTAGGAAACAATACAACTTAGCCTTTTTGTCCCAGTAGATACGACACTCGTTTAACATCGGGATAATTTTTATTTGCAAACCCTGTTCTACGATGGGTCAGCTACACTGGGTGCCGGTTAAGGATTTCAAGATGTTTGGCATGACTGTCCTTGATGTACGGTTCGTGGCTAAGAAGATATAGCCATGCAGTTCACCCAAGTCAATGAGCTTTGGGCGAGTAGTAAAGGGAAGTAACCAAAGCATCATGCTTAGGGTCTAAACCGCCATAAAAATAGAGCATAATTTTCTCGTCCAGAACGACATGATGGCCAGTAGTAACTTTCACTTTTTGAAGATAATCAATGATTGAAACTGTACCTTTTTTTATGGTTGAAAGTTGCAATTTCAATTGCAGTAGGCGTGCTATAGATCTAACAGAAAAGTAGGAATGACTGTAGTGTGAACACTCTCAACGACGGAAGTAAGGAGCCAACTTAGGGCTCTGTTTGTTTACCAAAATTTCTTATCAGTATGTAGGTGGTTGAGTATTTATGTAATTTCTATCAGAAATGCGGTATTTAATTGGATTGGTATTCAAAAAGGTAGAAATCCCAGCATTCCAAATGCTAGGGGCTCATTGAGCATTTGGAAGTTCTGAGAAGAGGAGCATTTCGGTGGGAGTTCCATTTTCTCCGGCGGTCATCTTCCATTTGAGATTTCAACCCAAAAATCAGTGGTAAAAGGTAATTTCTCAATTCTTCTCTCTTCTACCTTCTCTATCTTCTTGTTTTCATTATATTTTATGTATCTATTGTTGTCTTCTTCTCTATTGAAGACCATCTTCTTCGTCATCAGAAGAAATGGCAAGTGGTAAATGCATAGACAGATTTGGGGTATTTGCATAGACCGAGGGGGGATTTTGATTTGGGGTATTTGCATTGACAGATCTTGGTTCTCAAGGGGGATTTTGATTTGGGGTATTTGCATAGACAGATATATAGAGATTGATGGGCTGGTCTTACATTCTTGCTGACCCTTTTATGGGTAATTATCCTTGGTGTGGATAACTATTTTCTTCTCTTTGCATGGATGAGGTTGGTATTTTTTTCACTCTTTCATATGGTCTTGTACAGGCAGAAGATATATATCATGTTTGGTTTGGGTGTAGACCTGTTGTGGGTTTTTGTATTTGATTTGGGTGAGACCGGGAGAGCTTGGCAACTTGGGTGGATGGATGATAGATTGATGATGGAAATGAATTTCCCGGGGTCCAAAATAAGGAGGAGACTCTACCAAAAATTTCCTAGGAAGTTACCAAGTCATAAACTGTGGAAGTGAATTTAGAAGTGAATTTTTCTACTCCAATAATCAATTTTAGTACTGTGCATTGATTAGATATTCATTTCTTAGAAATAACATAGATTAACAAGGGGTAGAATCATAAGTTTCAATGCCCATTTCTACTACTTTCTTGCATGATTTTTATGAATACATTATTTTGAATTCCATTCTTCAAAATTTAAAAGAAAGATAAAGCCTTCAGCTGACACGGATGGACTTCTTAAGAATTCATTATTTTTAGCCTTTTTCAGTATGAAGCACAACACCAAAAGGCTCTAACAAAACACACATACACATTATGGAAGTGAATTTAGATGTCAAAAGTGTTAAGAAATTGTCATGTTGTGTTATCCGTTCAAGGCTTACATAATGGTTAGGCATTCACACAAAGACTTGCAACTATATACCATTAAAAACAATTCTGATTTTCCAAAAAAAAAAAAAAAAAAAAAAAGACACTTCTGATTTCCTTTTATGGAATGAATTAATGTTCCAAAAAACACCTATGATTTCCTCACATACCTTTTTGTTTTTATCTCATAAATCCTTGTAAATTACCAAATAGATAATTTCAGTAATTCAGGGTACATTGAATTATCAGGCTTGAATTCCTGAACGAATCAAATAGAGAATTAGAATTCATGATGAATTTAGCAGCATTTGGAATTCTAGCATTCCAAATTCTCCAAATTCCACCAGACATGAATTCTCCAAATTCCTACAACCAAACGGGCCCTAAGAGAAGCTGATCATGTTTCTCCCAAATGAGATAGGCGGGATTTGGGTTAGTTTCGCTGGCATTATGAAGATGTGGAATTATCTTTAATGGGCACGGATTAGTGCCATCAATATAACCAAAGAGATCATTGTTGGAAGTATGTGGGCCTCGTGGATAGGTATTCAAAAACTTTTGACCCACTTGAAGTAGGGATCAAATACACATAAGGCCAAAAACCCAACCCTAAGATCTAAAATCCTAATCTCATGGATTAAAATCGAAGATCCATCAAGAAGACAGATAAAAGAACAAACAAGCATAACAAGATCTACTAAAATAAATAGATAATAGATCTATACCTTTAGAGCTTTGTGGCGCTAAAATTGAGAAGTGGAAAACTTGATCTCTACGGAAACCCTATTTGCAAATTTTGATCTCATTTGCCTTTATGTTCTTCCACTCTGTAACCCTTTTGTGGAGATCTTCTTAAAGAAAATGGCGGGATCTCTAAGTAGATGAAAATTCTAGCACTCTAAAAGGAAACCAGAGGAGAGGAGGAAGAGAGAGGGAGGAACTTATGGGATTGTGTGTACATCTTATTTATAGTTTATGGAGCACCTCCCCTTTGTCCAAGATTAGAAGTCTCACTTCTATTCTGTGTGTCCTACTCCTCTTTTCCTTAAAGAGTTTCAATATGAACAGTAACCTTCTGTTTTTAAGGCAAGCATATGGACCACTAGGTATTCCTTAGTATATGGCTTCAACTGTAAATCTGGACCCCACATCTCATGTGAGCTCCGGACCTACAGTTAATTGTAAATAAGTACACTATATAAATGCATTTACACTCAAGTCTTAAGAATAATAACAAGGAGGCCTTAATCTTTCCAACTACTATAAGTAGGCCCCCTCATCAATTATATCCATGGACCTATTGGAATAAATATGTCCAACCAAATTTAATCCACATCTTATTATCCTTGTGACCCAATTAATTACAATAATCATCGGTACCATCCAATTAACTCTTAATTAAGATGGGTGCTCACTTACCAATGATAAAATCCATTAATTGGCATAAGAGGATATTTAGGGGATAGATTCCATCTTGAAAATTATATGTTCCCACAGTCCCACTGCCACGTACCCAAGACATTGATATGTTGACCTACAATTGGCCTCACTCATTAATGACTCAAAGTAAATACATAGTAGAAATTCGAGTCCATTAATCTCGAGTTGCAGGAGAAGAGCACAAAGGATCTGGTTGCAGATCTTCTTCCTGAAGAAGATGAAACAAGGTTTTGAGTTAGGCTGACCCGACCCAATTTGCTACAGAGGCCTAGCCCAGCCAGTAAGGGACGCTGACATCAGCAGAGCACCTCAAACTGGAGGTTTTACCATATCAACGTTCAAAAATTGTTTTTACGATATCAGGGCTGTCTAGAGTCGGATTTTAGATCCACTTAATCCTACACGCTCGTAGTGACGAGATCTACACGATGGTATGGAAACTGAAACAGATCAAAGGAATGGAAGATTTATTCTTTCTCTCTTTCTTGGTGGTGCTTCATGGTAAGGAAAACTATGAGGTGTGGAGGAAACAAATGGAGTCTTATCTTGTGAATAGTGATTTATTGGAGATCATGTGTGGGGGGGACATAGCACCACCAAAAGATGCATCCGCCTTGAAACAGTGCATTTCTATTTTCAATTCAGGTGTCGGTAGATGATGACATGATGTATTAGATATTGGATGTGAAGACGCCGAAGGAAACTTGAGACCTCTATGCAAAGATGTGTGCCAAGAAGTCGAAACCAAAACTGATCCAGGATAAAGTGTGTTACCAGTGGGGTACACCGGGGCACATTGCAAGGGATTGAAAAGTGATGATGGAAACCATTGAAGGAAACCATGAAAAGACTCGAGGCAAGGGGAAGCCAACGAGCGTGGGGAAGCCATTGAGGAGGATGGTTGGAACCCAAAGGCAGATTTCACAACAATTGTCAAAATCATCAAAGGCTGAGTATGGGCCAACATCAGAAATCTTTGATGCTAACGATGTATCTTTAGATCTTTTAGAGCTTGAAAATGAAACACAAGATGTATTCAATGAAGAGGAATCAACGGTGGAGGATGTTGATCAATTGGGGATCGAATCAAGTCCTCAGGAGGTGCCAGATTCCCAGGGGCTTAGAGATCATGTGACTGATTGTTTCATGGAGAAGGGATCAGAAGAAGTGGAGCAAGATTAATTTGGGATCGAATTAGATCCTCAAGAGATGGTTGCTGAAACAATTGCGGAGATTATTTCCTACAACGTTTCGAAGACTCATGGAGATGCAGAACTAGTCACACAAGAGATCGAGGAATTGTAAGACGCAAGGGATGCGGACATTGCACCCTTGATTGGGGATGTGACATGGGAGGTGGATTTACGTCTAGATGATGTGAAGACAGTTAGATGGGTGTAGGTTGACAACGTACCGGAATAGTCGGTTTGGGCGGGGGGATCGTGGATCTTTACACAACATGGTTGGAACAAATGGGATTCAACCAGTCGTACGAGCTTGATCTTGACGTGACCTATGGTCCGGTGGGGAAGATCGATATCGTACATATGCAAATTGGGCTCACATCTGGCAAGGGTGGAGGATTCAAGTAGATGAAAGTCAATGTAGCTTTCCAGCATGGGGGAGTTGACGTGGGGATCTAACTTGAAGCATCCACATGGTTTTGAGGACCAAGAGCTAGCGCTGGAAGTACGACGATTTTTTCATACATTCATATGGAAACTTAGTGTATTGATGTTGGGAGTCAGCGCTGAGGAGGAGTGTTGAAGTCATCGCATACTTAGCACACGCCATAGAGGGGTTGGGTCGGTGGCACTATTTAGGGTAAGATTATATCATTAGCATCGTTTACTTAGTTACTTATTTTATTAGGATTGGGTTACCGATTGTGGGTAGTTTTCTTACACAGCAACTTAGGTTAGGGACATTCTATACATTGGTGATTGTAGTTCAATTTAAAGAGAACAAACAACACAATAATATAAATTGGTATTTTGTGTGGGTTAATGTTTTCTCTCTCCCTTCTCCCTCCACATCCTCCAAACTATCTTGATTGGGATTCATGGGGAGGGTAAATCCTCACATACAAATACTCAACCAAGGGTTGACCTTTTGTACGCGTAGTTTGTATGGCCAGAAGAGAGAATCTTGTAGGGAGGTCATTGTCATCTCGAAATGATTAGAGATAATCGTCTCTAGGGATGTCAAATGAGCCACCCAGCCCGTTTCGGCACGGCCCAGTCCGCCAGTCAACGGCGTAGCCCACTATGCATGGCTCGTGCCATGGGTCGTGCTAGGTCGAGGGATGTGGCATGACTGGCCCGTTTTGGCACGGCACCCGACGGGCCGACCTGTCCACAACGATCGGCCTTCCAGGCATAGCCCGCCTGGCCTACATGCACTTCCTCTTTTCTAATCTAAATTTTCACAATTCAGTTGAGTAATGTACCAATAGACACCCTACAAATTTTTTAACTTTTTATCCCAATCATCCTAAATCCCAATTTATACAGAGGAAACTGAAGGAGAAACTTAAAATTCAAATTTCTCACCTAATATTTGTCTGCTAAAGTCCATCACTATCAGTTGATGAACATTGATGAAGATGATAAGATTGTGAAGTCCGTATGGTGCATGGACAGTATATATGACCAAGATTTTTATACAGAACAACGAAAAAATAGACAATTACCATGATCCCAATTTTAGAAAGAAAATCGAGGGGCAAAAACTTAAAATTTGATTTTTGGCTTGACACAGACACTGGGCATTTATAGGATTCAAGGGAAAATACATTATTTTTTTCTTTTTATATCACGTAATTGCATAAAGGGTACATTTGTGTAGAAGTAAAAAAAAAAAGAAAAGGATTCACTAACAACCTTTTATGCATTCGGTGTAAAACCAAACCCGAGACACATCCCGCCCCACTATCATTTGCCACGGAATTATGAAAAAAACTAATTTGGTTTTTCATTTTTCCTGCATTTTTTAGAACATTTAAACGCAAGTCAGCAAAAAGTCGTCGGAAAGAAAACGTCTAACTATTCAGATTGATAGCCCACCAAGGGTAAGGAATAGGTCAAAATTGATTTAGACAAGTTTAACTTATCTTCAGATTTTGCTCAAAATAAATCAAAATGGAATAACAAAATTCAAGTAGCTGGCCAATAGCGTGTCATGCCTAATGCTAATTTACCACTAAATCTATTATACCTATAATAATAATAACAGTAATAATAATAATAATACTATAAAAGAAAACTACCCAAATAATCGTATATCATAGGTGGACTACACACTCAGATTTTAGACAGGTTGGCCTTTGCCTATTCAAAAGTTCAATTCTAACACTAGAATAGAACTTGTCCAATTCAAAGGCCTTTGCCTACACGGCCTTTGACATAGATGCATGGAAAAAAGATTAATTGGAAAAAAAAATTAAAGAGGCACGCCGAGCATGGCCGGCACAGAGCCGGTGATCCCCTCTCTTGTGGGTGCAAGAGGCCCTCTTCCTTCTTGCATTTGCTGCTCTCCCCCGCGTGTTCTCATACTACTGCTTAGTTGATCTCCTCTAATTGTGTTGGAGCGATTCACTCTCGTTTTCTTCACTCTCATGTCAATCAAGTGTTTCAAAGGCCCTGGTGGCGAAGGCATGCTGTCAGCACGGCGTCTTCTCCTCAAAAGACTCTCCGACGCCTCCATCTGAACCACAAATTTTCGGGTCCTTCTATCACAATCATTTTGGGAAAAAGGAGGAGCAATTTGGGTCCCCTGGCTAACCCCTTCTTCAATTCTTTTAACCCTCACGGCTATGGAAGTGATCTCTTCTGCCATTTAGTTTTATTGATCGTTTCCTCTCCCTTCAAAACCCTCCTACCTTACAAGTGCAAGGAGAAGAAGTCAGGGGATGTGTAAGAACTATAATCCTATTATAATTAGTATTGGCAAATTCATTGGGTATTGGACAAAACTTGGGATTTCTTTATAATTGTAATTTTAGTGGGACTGCTCAAGGAAGATGGTTACAAGATTTATACCGTGGAGTTTCAAATAGCCATCACATGTGGACCACCATTTGCCCATCACATGTGGACCACCATACACTCACATGGACTATCAAGGAAGTTTGCCATTAAACGTGGATCATTATCATGAAGTGATGTATGATGACATCATGTGCCATCACTTTGTGACTATTGACTTGATGGCTACTTTTGGTAAAGAGATAAGAAAGTCAAAGAAAAGAAAAGGCTTCAGGCGTTGCATCAAATAGTCTGTGTGTTCAAATCAGACGAAAAAGCTTCAGGCCATCACTTGTGACTCGGGATTTGTGCGGCAACAGAGTGGATGCGTCCCTTGAGCCATTGATCGATCGCTCGAGCGAATGGAGACAGAATGTCATCCGCTCGAGCGTACACTTATTCGCTCGAGCGATCAGTGTGCAGAAAGTCCGTTTTGAACAGGAAACTGCCTTCTAATTTGGTTCAAATTATTTTTTTGAGTCCTACTTGCCCTACAAGTATTGAGGCACGAATTAAAGCCTATATACAGCTTTTCTCTCTCAACTCTAGGGTACCACTCTCCCATCCAAAAATCTAGAGATCTATTGAGAGATTTTTTCCACTCCAAAGCTTCAAGTTGTTGTGCTGAAGTTCAAGTCTTTGGAGTTTTTTCTGCTACTTTTCTGAAGTGGATACATCTTGAAGAGGCATTCAAGGTGGTTGGTTCAAGCGCGGTGAAGGTGCACGACGAGCAGTCGGCAAGATCAAAGCAGTCCTTAGGTTGAGTTAGCAACTGGGAAAGGCTTGTGAGTTTTCTTGTAACTTTCGATTTATAGTGCTTGGCTATCTGTTGGCCTAGACGATAAGGCCCGTGGTTTTTTCCCGAGTAGGGTTTTCCATGTATAAATCCTGTGTCCTTCTTTTTGTGTGGATTGCTTATTTTTAATTGGATTTAGGATTAATCACTAGTTTAATCACTGCCATTGAAATCTAGTAAAGATCGGTTGGTTGGGACCTGAGCCTGTGTTAAGGCCAAACTTTTCGGGATGTGATGCAAATGACTAATAGTCAAATATGCTCTGCCGAAAATAAACACATGGCCAATCCGAAGATGATCCAAACTTTCACTCAAAGAAAAATTGATTTGACACAGCAGATTTCTTACCCTCCCACTAAAGAGCCTTGTCACTTTACCTGAGGTATATGCTATCCTCACCTCTGAGGTATGTACTATCACTATACCAAAAACGGAAAATTGGAACGGATTTCCGTTCCTGATTCGCCCGTTCCTAATATGTTAAACCGTTCCAAAAGCGTTCCAATTTCCTATTTTTGGAACGGATTAACGGATTAGGAACGGAAAACAGGAAATTGGAACGCATTACCGTTCCTAATCCGTCCGTTCCTAATCCGTTAAACCGTTCCGAAAGCGTTCCAAATTCCCGTTTTTGGTGTAGTGTATCCTCACCTCAGAGCTTGGTTACCTCATCCCGAGGTCTTCTACCCTTACCAAGGGACTCAAGATTTTTATGGAGGGTTACAGAGAAATTGTATGTGAATTTTGAGAGTGGACTCGTGATTTTTATTGGGTTCCTTGAACTAGACCCAAAATTTTAATATAGGTTTTATGGAGGCGCACCGGAGCTTGACATGTGCGGCCATACTTGTACCTAGGTCCGCCTCCTATAGCTGGGTACCAAAAAAAAAAAGAGTAAAAATTAATTTATTTTTAAAATTTAGTTTTGCATTTCATAGCCCGCTGTTGGATTTCTACAACTCGGTACCAGAGGATGTGCTCCACTGTCGTCTTGCCTTTGACCCGTGATTTTCCAGAGAAAGGAAGGCTGCTTTCCCCATTGACATTGTTGCCATTTTTCCTAGAAAATCTCCTCTCAAATCACAAGTTTTTTTTCTTTACTCTCTCAATGTAATTCTCCCATGACAGATCTTCCCATTTGAGATATAATCGCCCACCCATCTCTCATAAATTTAGTGAAAGTGTCTCTCATAAGAGCACCTCCCTATATATATATATATATATATATATATATATATAACTTTCATATTCTCTTTCTCCCCACACAAAAACCAAGCAATCCATGTTTTGTTTGGTACGTCTTTGTTTTCACTTTGCAAGCAACAACAATTAACAGGCTATGTACAGTGCTGCCCCGAGCAATAGGCACACATGCAATTTTAGGTCCACCAAATTAATCAGTAGGGTCTTACCAACCAATAACCACCCTGAGCTCACTTGGCACATGCAATTTTAGGTCGACTTCCACTTAGTCAATATCTTGCCTGGCCAAGACAAGTTGTACCAATGGTCGACCATCTTAGAATCGGTCGTTAATTCCAATGGGCAGCCCCCAATTTAAGTTCTCAAAGACAAATCCATATCGTTCATTTAGAGTGATGTAAAAAGATTGTGCCATCATCGTTATCATCGATCAAAGTCCAGTTTCATCTTAGGGCAGCTTCATAAACGTTTTATTTCATAATAATTTTTTATTTTTTTTTTATAGTCAGATGCAAACTTTATTTTAGGTTTGAGTCCTATGTGTAACATATCAACTACAAGCAGGGAATGTTTGTTTGTAAAAAAAAAAATGCAGAAATTGGAAATGTAAGAATTCGTTGCGAAATAATCGCCCCACCACCCGGAAATTGGAAATAGTATTTGGCCCCCCCCCCCCCCCCCCAAAAAAAAAAAAAAAAAGAGGATTCTTAAAGAGAAGGGTGGAGAGCTAGTATAAGGCAAGGGTGAAGTATTACAACGTATAGACGTAGGTGATGGCTTTCCTAGGTATTGAATTACTAGGGTAATGGTTGAATGTTCATTTCTCATATTTTTTTATTCAATTTTTATTAAAAAGAAGGTTCTTGGATACATTTGGTTCTTCATTTAAACAACTAATAGAAATGCAATCCTGGGCATTCAATTACATGAAACAAATAGACTATTAAGGATGATCACAAAAAATGGGTAACTTTTAAACTTTGTTACTTATAATAAATGCAACGTATGGGCGACTCATCTATAACGGGCCCACTAGATGAAGAGTGTGGATCATAAAAAAGAAGGGACTGCACTGCCATTTGCACATTGCACCGTACTTATGTACAACACTACCCTTTAATAATGTTTTTTGAAACTGATGCAAACCCTTATAATGTCTCTAACCCCACTTAGAAAAGGAAATTTTTTTATTTTAGGGCATTTTTGGACGCATAAGAAAATACTAGAAAGTAATGTTTTGTAGAATATAAACTTTCATTTTCTAAAGAAAATAATCGTATGCATTTGGTAACTCAAAAAAATATGAAGAAAAGATCATTTTCTTTCAAAAAGCTCAATAATTTTTCCTAAAACTCTCGCATGTAGAAAACTTTCTACAATATAAAAATGTTTTCAAATGAGGTTTACAAAATAGTAAAGTAAAATAAGGAGCTTCACAAAATCTATCATGATGTACTTATTTACATGTATTGTAAAGTAAAGTAAAAGTAAATATCACATTATGGTAAAGATGAGGTAAAATAAATGTTACATAAAATATATAGTAAAGTAAAGAATATGGTGAAGTAAAGTGGTAGAGAAACTAAATCTTTTTTTTTGTGACTTTACATTATCACACTTTACTGTAGTTTATATGGTAAAGAAAAAAAGTGACTTGTGATAAAGTTTATGGTAAAAAAGTGGCTGTTAGAGTTTACTTTACCAGACTGATTTTTCATCTAGGCATGGTAAATGGATAATATGTCACATCTAGGATAAGGCATGTTTGTTTATATGTATAGTAAAGTAAAATAAATGTTGATGTCAGATCATGGTAAACGATGAGGTAAAATTAGGTAAGATGATCATGAAGCATGTGGTGAAGTAAAGTAGGGGAGAGAAAGATAGAGTTGTAAAGTGGTTGCCATTTGTATTGACTTTACTTTACTATGATCATTAATATTAACTTCTTATTATTTTGGATTTTCTTAAAATATACTAAAACCATAGTACCTTCCAAACAAATGAATTTAAAATCTATAATATTCTTTAAAAATTGCCAAACAATAAAAATATTATAATATCTTAATATTACACTATTCTATTATGTACTATTTTATTTTTACAATATTTGAATCTCCTTTTCCTCTACAACCCTTTCTCTCTCTATCTCAGCACCTACCAAATTATGGTTTCCGGTTCCCTTTTCTTCTCATACTTTTTCTCTGCACCCCTTTATCTCTATGTCTGGCACCTACCAGGGTATGGTTTTTTGTTCCAATAACCTTCTATTTTGCTGCTTTTAATGTCAACAGAAATTGTAATGTGTGTGTAATTGATTCTTTTTCGAGGACATAGAACATGTAGATTTGATATTGCGTGCTTTTCTTAAAAATAGAAGTTTTTTTAATTGGTTTCTTTTTTTTCAAGAAATAAAATCGCTAGGGATTTAATAGTGTGGCCTTTTTTTTTCTTTAAAAAAAAATCATTGACAGATATAAGACTTCACAACCCTTCATTCAGATGATTTTTTCTTAATATTCCCAATGTATTCTCGATCCTTGGTACAAATCATCTTCGATAGAAATGCATAATAATTTAAAATTAAGGATTGGGTCAATCTGATAGGTCTTGGTTTTCCCCCTATATTTTTGGTTAGTGGGTTGCAACATATTTGAAGTTTTTTTTAACTATGAGAATATTTATGATATTATTAGTAAAATATATAACTAATTACTTTAGTTTTTGATGGATTTATAAGAGTTACTGACTCCGGATCTTATGAGGCTTTTTCCCACAGCGAGTGTGAGTGGACCTATCATAGTCTGTTGCGTCACCGCATAGGTAGCCTGCCATGCAAGCTTAGGTAGCAGCCCTATCATCGGGTAGGGGCTGCCCCTGGTGATATAGTGGAGCGTGATTTGTCTACTTGCATTCACCATGGGAAAAAGCCTCAAATGATCCCTATTCAAGAGCTACTACCTTGTGTTTTGGACCATATGTCCCTGTTCAAGAGCTACTACCTTGTGTTTAATTTGGACCAGCTGTGACAAATATGAACTTGGAAAATGTTCCCCTATGAGTAATTGAAAGTGCAGTCTGGCACTCTGAGGCCCACCTTTCATCAAAGTGCAGCCCCTTTGATATTCTTTCATCCCTTGATTTGGCATCATGACCATTTTACAATCACTGAATTTTCACTATCTGTGGGATTAAATCTAAAGAAAATCTATAGTTAAGACGCAATTAAACTTAGGCTGTTAAACTAATGGCTAGGAAAATTTCGTGGATCTGTTTTTGTAGACCCCCCTTGTCATGAGGAGCGACCTTTCAATCTGTCATCTCCCATTCATAAACTTGGATCTAAGTGGGTCCTTAAGCTAGACTGCCTATAGGTCATATGCGATCTTCTCGTAGGTGATGAACATTTCCGTTACAAATTGAGGACCATTATGAAAGTAGATGGTTCATTTATTAACATTTTCTTTTTCATAATTAAATGGCTTGTTATGCTCGGATCCTCTCTATGGCCACCAAGAATGCTATTGGCATTGAGAAATTGGCACCACAAAGTAAAGAATCTGGATCAACCTTAGGCACTGGGACTCACCAAATGAACATCAAGTAAAGATTTGGACCACCTCAAGATTTTCGTTTTCCTTAAGAGCATATAAAATTGTCATTTGCACAACATCCCATGACTTCTTACTCTTTTCAAGAGTTTGGAGTGGAAAAAACTATGAAATAAAGGTAGAGGGTTTTAGATCTAATATGGTTTGCAACACAAATTAATCTACGAATATTGACTTTTGCATTAAACAATGGCTTATCTAAAATTCTAAAAATGTACATTTCCTCATGATCTTGGTGATGAGCAGTTTGGATTTGATCCAAAGCTTGTTTCGCCTTGCGATCAACGACCTTTATCAAATACGGTTTTTCCCTATCTCACTTGTAATTCACTACGGTGGATACTAAACAAAAATTGTGAGTCAAAATAGAAGATCAGAAAACCACTTATTGTAAAAAACCATATATCGACCCAAAAGCATAAGCTCTTAGGAGGAAGGCCCAAACAAGTATATATAAAGCATTGCCAAAGGCATTGCTTAGGCAATGTGGGATGTGAGGCTTTACTTAACACTTATATAGTAAAGCCTAAGAAAATTTCTTCCCATCAAAGAAATTCTATTAGAAGTCGCCAAACAAGAGTTCTAAATGCATTGGATTTTTTTAAAATCAAAACTAATAGAAAAGGCTTATCTAAAATCAATTGATTTAAATACAAGTGCCAGACATGTGGTCATGTGGACACTTACTTCTAACCTGGATCACTTCTCCAGCAGTGGAGCCAAATTTCTCCCTCTTCTTCCAACGATGATGGTAGTAGGGACAATGCTACTAGAGCCGATAGCCTTCAAATAGCTGGAAGAGAGGGCCGGCAAATGCGACTCCAGTCAACTCAAGCCAATAGCTTTTTTTTAAAATAAGAATGACGTGGTGAATGGGTCATGGGTGCTTCAATTACTGACCTCTTTGCAAATACTTTTCTCATTCACCAACGCCCACCCGTACCCCTTCTTCTCTCCTTCTCTCTCTGTAGTCTGCCCCTGCCGTTTCTCGTCGCCGGAACTAGAGGCTGGATCTATCGCCGGATCTCGAAGCCAGTTGCTTCTTCTTCTTTCCAAAACCTCCTGCAGGTTCCTTGGCATATCTCTTTCATTCATTCCATGCGAGGAGAGATGAATTAAATGCATCATTTATATTTTATTTCTTATTTTTCTATTTTTTCTGCACAATGTTTTTATATATATATATATATATATTTATGAAATGCAACTCCAGAATATTTGGGGTCCAAAATGACATTGACAGCTTTATATGCGATATTCTTGGAATTAAAGGTGCCTCTTCAAAAAGATGACTTCTAGATAAATTTATCCCATGTCTCAACTATGTTTCCTGAACTGGAGTCCAAAAAAAAAAAAAAATGAAAAATCTGTTATTGGAGGTCTGAAGAGAAATTTGCCTTGATACTTGGGTGTGGCTTATTGGGCGCCATATTTGTCCATTATGACCCCAAGGGCAGCCCACCTTTATTCCAAACATCTAATAATTACTTGTACTAGAAATTAAGAATTTGGACACATCAAGAATCACTTGTTCTATAAAACATTTACTCTCCTTAGAGCATATATTAACAGTCACCTGGCTAACATCCCAGGACTTTTACTCTTTTTAAGGTAAGAGAGTTTGAAGGAAGAGGAAAGAAAAACTGAGAAATAATGGCAGATCAGATCACTTTTGAAGAAGAAAGGGTAGAAATATTTGAGGAAGGGGTTGGGTTGGAGAGCCAAATCGTTTCCTCTTCTTCCCCCGATGATGGTGATAAAAGGGCCCATACCACCATTCAGATGGAGACTTTGGATCCAAGTTGGGTGTCTAAAATCAATGAGAGGCATCTTGTTGGGTCAACAAGATCCGAAGTTTTGTGGACTAGCATTTCATGCTCCATCCACCGAGTCCCTCACATGCTTCGTATACGAAACGAGAAAGCGTACGATCCTAGAATCATCTCGATTGGCCCATTTCACTACAAGAAAAGAGAAGGTCAACTTAAATTCATGGAGGAGCACAAACGGAGATATCTAAATGACATTCTCTCTCGGAATGGGAATGGACAAAGCAAGTTGGAGCAGTGTTTTGTTGCCGTCAAAGAGCTGGAGGAAAGAGCCAGGAAATGCTACTCAGAGGTAATCGAGCTCGACAGTTATTCCTTCGTAGAAATGATGATACTCGATGGATGCTTCATCATTGAGTATTTTCGCAAGAGTTTTGTTAAAGATTACAACAAGGATGATCCCATCTTTGAGTTGGGATGGCTGAAGACTGCCTTGACTTTTGACTTGTCCTTGCTTGAGAATCAAGTTCCCTTTTTTATTCTCCAACGTCTATATGATTTGACAAATGTTTCCTCCCAATCATCTTCTTCCCTTGTAGAATGGCCTCTCCATTCCTATGGTCTATGGGATTCGAACACGGAAGAAAGAATGAAGAATTCCGGTATTGAAATCCAGCATCTACTTCATTTGTTTCACACAAAATTCAGTTTATTTACCAAAGATAATAATCAATCAGAGCAAGGTATAGTAAGAATCCCCTGTGCATCAAAACTTGAAGAGGGAGGAATTCAGTTTAGAAAGAGAGATGAGTACACTACTCGCTTGGACATAAAGTTTCAAAATGGAGTCATAGAAATTCCCCCTACTAAAATTATGGATCACACATATATGATCCTTCATAACTACATTGCATTCGAGCAGTGCTATTGCCACTGCAAAAAACACTTCACAACATACGCTGCCTTCATGGACTGCCTCGTCCACAATAGCAAGGACGTTGAAATTCTCTGCCGAGAAGGAATCATGGCAAACTGGTTAGGCAGTGATGAAGAATTGGCCGCTGCCTACAACAAAATGGGAAGAGAGGTAGTAGTATTTGATCAAGATTTCTATTTGGCTGATGTTTGTAAGGATATTAATCGGTACTGTGAGAGCTCTTGGCCGAAATTGAGAGCATCTTTGGTGCACGACTACTTCAAAAATCCATGGGCAATCATATCTTTTATTGCTGCACTTGTCCTTTTACTGCTTACTATGACACAAACCTTCTTCTCCTCATTTCCCAAGTTTGCATATGGAAAGTAGATTGCCATAGCTCAGGATTTGGATTGTATTGTTGCTTACTCTTTTTTTCTTTTCTTGGGTGTTGGTGTCCATTGATCACATGTGATGAGACTTCAAATGTATTTACACCATACCAAGTATATGTACTAAATAAAATATAGTTAAGATATTTCATATGTGTACTATAGAAAACAATTAAATATCCCAATATAGCTAACAGTTATACTTAGATGTTTGGAATAAAGGTGTGCTGCCCTTGGATCATGGTTATTGCACATAAAGCATGGCACTTTTGAGAACGGCCAAGTATATGCTTGCTGCAATAATACCTAAATTATAATGGCTGTTTTTCTTATGGGGGCCCGCTATAAAACTGTCCCGGACTGGCAACAAAGGGCCCATTTTCAGGCCCAACCTAATCTACGGCCGTGTTAGGCTCCTTGCATATCAGTTTTTGGGCCTGAAAAAGGACCCATCTTTAGGATCTGGTTGTCGTTCAAAATCAGTCATTGCCTAGTGGTTATTTTATTTTATTTTTATGGTCTGATTTGAGGCCTGTTTTGACATCAAATATTAGGCTCAGTTTTAAATCTGTTTGGGCCTGATGTGGGGCTACATGCGACTTGTTTTGGATCCATGGAAGTATGCGATATCTAATGATCCCTGGGCTGGGCTCCCATGTGAGGTTAGGAAAAGAAAAACAAATAAAAGAAGAAAAGGTGATGGTTGCCAAACATGAATTTCCAATATCTATTATGAATTTGCTAAGTTCCCGGATCCAAATAAAGACTGAGCACTGAAGAGCCCCAAAATTGAAGCAATATATGAAAGGGGTTACCATGCAGAAAAGCATAGCAGCGAGACAGAAATGGAACAAATGATTTATCCACTAAAGGCATGTAAATATACGTAACATCAAAACTTTGTTTTTTTGCTACATCTAGTGACCATTACCACACCCAAAAGCAGATAAAAGAACCTTTGAATTAGAGGCTCATTTTTGAACCTGTAGCTGTTTTTGGCCCTCCAAAGAGAACCAACGGATCGGATTGTGATTACGGGGCCCACAATGTCCAGAATATTAGAACGAATAGCTCACGGTTTTCTGCAAATATCTCGAGATCCGAGATAGATCAACAGTTGAAATTTTGAAACAGGGCCGTGTTTGAGCTTCTTCATATATCTAGCGGTCCGGATCATGATTTTGGATCCCATAAATTAAAACAAAAAAAAAAAAACTGGATGTGTAGTGCATGAGGACGTCCGTTTCACTGTAGCACATGTGTCTAGTGACCATACCCACAACCCAAAAGCAGATAAAAGACCCTTGTATCAGAACTGGGAGAGGCGAGCCATCTCCAGCGCAATTATCATCCGGTGTCAATGAGCTTTTGAGCTTGAGATAACAGTGCGAAGACCCCCTTCTTTCCCTTCTAAAGCAAATATTTTTTTACTTATTTATTTATTTTGCTTAAGGGTAAAATTTGTATGAGAAAAAAAAGGAGGGAAACATGGGCAGAAGGCCCCCAATGCCAAAAGGCTACAGAAGAAGCACCAGAGAACTATACAGAGAAAAACAAAACAAAACTATACATAGAAAAGCCAATTAATTAGCCAAACCCAAAAATATCAAAATAGGATGGTGATAAAATTCCACCTTAACAGAATTAAGGGATATGATCATACCTCTAATTCCGTCCACAAAAATCACCTTTGCACGCTCTAAAGTAGACTTCCTGCCATTGTGCTTGGAGTCATTGCGAAGAACCCAAAGAATGGAGATGGCGTGGAAGAAGACCGCAGTAACCAGTTGTCTTCCAGAGGCATCTCTTCCCAAGGAGATAGCGTCCCAGATGGCAGTAGCAAAGGTAGGAGCTGGACGAGTGTAACCGTAAGGAACAAGGAGCCAAGACCACATGGCATTAGCCACGGAGCAGGAGAAGAAGAGGTGGTAATCTGATTCATCACTCATGTAGCAGTTGTGGCATCTGAATGCTTAGATCAGCCCCTATTTTTAGCCATAAAATCCGTCGGAGTTTTCCGATGGAGAAGATGCCAAGAGAAGGCAGCCAATCGAGGATTAACAAACTTACTTCAAACAAGGCTAGTCCAAGAAAGATCTACAGCTGAGGTTCTAATGAGATGCCAAGCTCCCTTAAGAGAGAGGTTGCCAGAAGGGGAGTCAATCCAGAATAGTGAATCAGGGTGGTAGTTTTTCTGACCAAAATGGCAGATGTGGAATGAATCAGGAAGTCCCTAAGATCAGCAGGCAAGTTTTGAGGAATACTCTAGGAGCTTTCCTGGATGATATCCATAACTCTGTCCTTCGTAGCAAACCGGATAGATGGGAACCTTGAAGAGATAGAGAGGTGATCAATCCAATGATCATACCAAAGGCTGAAAGATTTACCATTACCCACCGTCCACTTGCTGCCTGATTGTAAAAGGGGAGATAAAGATCTCAACTTTTTCCAAATGCAAGAACCTCCTTTAGAATTGCCAGGGGACCATATAGATGAGTCCTTGAAATACCTAGCACAAAACTAAGTAGCCCACATCGAGTCCGCTGTAACTATTGCCTAACCCAAAGCCTCATTGAACTCTTTCATTCTCTGCAGACCACGCCCTCCCTTTTTTTTGGGTAAGCAAACTATCTCCCATTTCACAAAATTGCTTTTAGTTCTTTCTTGAGAAGCTGACAAAAGAAAGTTCATCATCAATCTTTCAATTAAAAGGAAAGTTTTCCGAGGGATAGGAATAGCCAAAGACATATGGAGAGGGATAGAGGAGAGAACATGCTTGACCAAAGCAAGTCTGCCCGCAAAAGAGAGAAATTTGAGCTTCCATCCAGCTAGCCTAGATCTTATACAATCTAAGATCTTATCAAAGAGACAATGCTTTGGACTACCAAAGAAAAGGGGGACTCCAAGGTAGGACGATGGAAGGGAAGCCTTAGGGATTGACAAGAAATCGGCTATAAGATTCGCTCTTCTAACTGAGACCTTAACCACATAGAGCTAGCTCTTCTGAAAATTGAAAAACTGGCCCGAGAAATCTTGGTATAGGTTAAGAAGGCTCTGGAGGCTTCTTAGTCTTCTTTTGGATGCTTTCAGGAAGGCTAGAATGTCTTCAGCGTATAAGAGATGGTAGGGAGACGAGGGAGCTGAAGAAATAGGATCAGTTTTGCCTTCTTGTCTGAGGAGCTCAATGTTCAAACTTAGAATCTCTTCCGTAAGGATAAACAGGTATGGAGAGAGAGGGTCACCTTGCCTCAAACCATAGGAAGAACCAAAGAAACCACAAGGGCTTTTATTGATCATAATTGAACCTCTGCCCGTCCAAACCAGCTCTTTGATCAGGCTGATCCAGTCCAGGGAAAACTTAAAAAACTCCAGGGCTCTAAATAGAAAGTTCCATAGAAGCTTATCAGACTCCTTTGAAATATCCAATTTCAAACAAGCAGAACCACCACTGACTTTAGAATTCAACTTCTAACAAAGATCATGAGCAAGAGCCACGTTATGATGAATGGATCTCCCTCTGACAAAGGCAGCTTGGTGCTTCGAAGTTAAGAGAGGAAGGATATCTGAAAGCCTTGTAGCCATAATTTTGAAGATAATTTTATATGAAAAGTTCATAAGGTTGATTGGACGGAAGTCTGCAAAAGAAATTGGCTGCTTCTTTTTAGGGATGAGAGAAAGGAAATAAGTATTTGAAGCTCTCAAAAGCTTGCCTGTGGAGAAGAAGTGGGTGACTGCTGAGATAACATCCTGACCTACCACATGCCAGTAACTAGTGAGGAAAATCCCAAAAAAACCAATCGGCCCAGGCTAACTGTTCCTCTTCAGGTGGAAAACTGCATCATGGATCTCTTCAGCTGATGGGACTGCTGAGAGGATCAAGTTCTGCTCAGCAGAGACTAAGAGGTTCAGAAGGACCAACAGAAGAAGACTACATTAACCTGGAGAAATAGATCACTGCTTGGTCCGTAATTTGTTCTTCTTCGATAATGATCGAATTGCCTACTGAGATACTGTCAATGTAATGCCCCAAAATTCGGGCGCCTCGAGAGAAAGTACCCAAGAGATGCGGAAAATCCAATAATATAATCAAATTTGAATCTCATATGAGCAGGTAGATGGACAAAGTCCTAATTTTATTTCACTTTAAGGGATTACAAGGTACTTTCCATAATTAAGCTAACTATTCAATCCTACGCCAACACGGCCAACTACAAAAAAAAAAGGAAAGAATAGAGATCTATTTGATAGACGCCTCTCGATGCACCAACCGCACCATTCTCTAAACCCTGCGGCAATAGATCAGTCGCCAAGCAGTTCTACCAATCGAAGAAAGCATAAGAGAATATACCTGAAAACACCAAGGATTGGGTTAGGCTCGATGAGCCAGGCAAAAAGGCATGTTTAAATGGCAATACATTATATTAACAGATAGGGAAGAAGACCATACCTGATCCCAGCTGTACCTGCGTGATTAGTTCCTCAATAATAATATAGGATATCAGAGTGCAACATAGACAGTGTGGAGTGTAGTGCATGAATGGTAATCTAGATAATAATATAACAAATGTTAGTACAACATATCAGATAGACAAGAGAAGCCATCATCATCAATATATTGTATAAACCATGCAAATATATCTGTGTCATTAGTAACAGAAGTAACCAGAGGAAGTAACCCTACCATATCTACAATCATCGTATCTAGATCCAACCGTGTCAACGTCGACAGTCAAAGACACTAAGCGACGACATCCTGAATACATAATATTAATACATCCAATATACATCCATGAGAGCACATAAGGTACGTCCACAATTGAAGTACAAGGGACGTGGGAGGTCAGAGCCAACCCATCGTCGTCGTCCCGATAACTGTCGATGGATATCAACCATGGGGGTCATAGCCACCCATCACTGTTGTCTCATCGAATAGGAGTGTACAAGAGTCCATCGATATCAATAGCCACTCCCAAGTCCCAGCCATTGGTCTCACAGGCTAGATCAGCATCAATCACTTATCCATAGCCATAGCCAAGTCCCAGCTATTGGTCTTACATGCTAGATCAACATCACCATCCATCCACACCCGGTCCAAGCGCCGACGGTCTCAGTACCCATCCCACACCGGTACCTACTGTGTCAACCAACAATATCTCAATATCAATGTCCATGCCGGCATCATAACCCTTGGCAGACCAATCGTACATCCACAAATCCTACAAACCACTAGGTGGGGGTACTTCGAACTGGATAGCCTTATCATAATTAATATAAGACGATATTAGGCAAGGGCATGAGGCACGAAGTTCAGGTATATGTAATCCATCCTTACGATTCTCAACAGTTAATAATGCATGTCCTTGTAAACTCCACTTCTCGATACACTTAATTAACATTATCTCATTATACAGTCCGTCCATCAATATCTACTGTTAAGTTCCTAATATTACATGTCAGGACTTCAAGTGCCATGTCCTGACATCTCATCCAATACGGACCGTGGTCATAGATCAGAGCCTAAGTGCAATGCCCTGATTATAGTATCTCTCAAGGCCAATATCCAAGGTTCGGACCTACCAGCCAGCCTCAGTGTCCGTTTCATCAATATAAGTACCATATGTCACAAATCCACAGATGATTGCTGCCCTTCCATTCAAGTTTAGGGCCCCACTTCAACTAAGACAGTGATCACGGAGTCCTAGATGCTTATTATGTATCCTTGGTGCTCCTGAAAGTATTTAGCATCATAGGACATCCATAATCATTGAATCAGGTTCCGTTTATAACCCTAGACCCTACTTAGGTGGCTACATGGGTCAGGGTTAAGCCCGGCCCTTGACTCGTGTTTAGTGTATCCCAAACAGTACAAATGAAAGGTCAACGGGGCCCATACATGATCAGATCATAGAAGGGAACTAAATCTGGGAAATCACTGTTTACAGTGTACCGGGTCGACATCATGGGTCCACGATTCGACCTGGTACTCTATGAAATGGACAGCTAACTGAGAGTCATAGAACATAGTCTGCAATGTTCTCGGTCGACATCATGGTCATTCGGTCGACCGGGTACACTGCGAGCATTTCCACAAACAACTGGTAGGTGGGGAAGAATACAGTATGGCCCTTCGATCGGGCCTCTTGGCCGGTCGACCCGATACACTTGGCCGATCGATCGAGTACACTGGGTCTGTACCCTGTGACCCTTTCTGCTCTCAGTTAGCTGGAGCCTGTAATGTCCATGGTCGACATCCAGGGGGGTGATGTTGACTGGGTACACACAGGTTCCACATTTTTCAGAATTCTGCCATTTTCATTTTCCATCAAAACTCTATCAAATCCAACCCTGATCTACACTGATCATCTCCAAACATCATGCACACCTCCCACATCATGATCTCATCACAAATGGGCCATTGGTATTCCAAATGGGAGATTCCCATCCATCAATGGCCAAAAACACATAAGAAAGGCTTAGAACAACAATCCTACACATCATATCATCCAATCAACCATCCATAAACAAAAATCATGCTAAACATCCATAAAAGACAATAATTATCAATCTAAGCATATTAATCAATTTAACTAAAAAATCTAAACATGTCTACTTGCCTAAATAGGAAGAAAACTCCTCAATTAGCTTGGGCTTCTCTCCAAATGCTCTAAGATCACTCCAATAGCTGGATCTACAATCTCTACACCTATTCCCAAAGAGAGAAATGCATAAGGAAGAGAAATATAAGAGAAATGACTATTTTATCAGGAAATTGAAATTAAAGAGAGAAAAAGGTGACCTTTACTTGGAGAGGAAAGAGAGATCTAGGAGATGAGATGAGCTCCTATGCTTGTAGATGGCTAGATGTAGATGAGGCTCTTGCTTCTAGTAATGAGAGGGCTAAGATCTAAAGAGAGAGAGAAACCTAATCTCTAACTTAGAGTGAGAGATGAGAGAAAAATTGTAGTGAAATGAGAATAATAGATAAGAGGGGTTTCTTTTATATGAATTAGGTTGGGTTATAGTCTAAAATGCCCTCTCTTGTTAATGTGAGTTTATGATAAGGATGGGGGTATTTAGGGAAGGTTAAAATGGAATGACTAAAGGGTCCTTAGTTGCTACTATAAATAAGTGATAAGGACTAGGGTAGTTTAAGTACTAACATTTAATTACTAAAGTATCCTCAAATGAGTGGTTGTGATTAAAGGAGCCTAAGGGCAATAAAGGTATGCTATTTATAATGACAAAGGTGCCCATATTTACTTGGATGACAATAAAGGAGGCCAAGGTCATTTAAGGTATTGAGATTTTCGAAAAGGAGGAAAATGTGTGGTTAGGAGGACTAGAGTATCCTCATATAATAAATGGGTTAATGGGTTAGGTCATAGGTGGTTGGGTCATCCTAAGATAAATTGCACAACTCTCTAAGGAAAACCCATATATGGTTAAAATTACAACTTAGGCTTCTAATTAGAAAATTAATTCTAGGAAACCACTATTAATCTCACAAGGGTCTTAATCTTATAATCTAAGCTAAATTAATGGGAATTACCAACTACTCATGCTAATTACCTATTAAATAGGAAAATCCAAAGTTGACTTGGTCAAATTGGGCCCAACTAGGCATTTCTAGGGACGGGTCCTTACAGTCAATGCGGTTGAGGATTCCCCTTGACTTTGTTGTCTGATGGAAGAACTTAGTGTTCCTGTCTCCATCTAGAAGCCAGCTGATTTTTTCCCTTTGCTTCCAATAGTCAGCTGCTTTTAGCCAATTGTGAAGGGCTGCCTTTGTAGAGTTCATGTCCAGGATGGTTGTCTCAGAAGGATCTGCATCATGGGCTTGTTGGAAGGCCAAAACTGTGAAATTAGCTTTTGAAATCTTAACTTTGAGCTACCCAAAAGTGTCTTTGTTCCAAACCTTAAGATTTTGCTTCAAGAATTTGAGCTTCTGAGCCAAGACAAACCGAGGGTTCCCACCGTAAGAAACTGCCCAGCTGTTCTCAACAACTCTAGCAAAAGTGGCATGAGACAGCCACATAGGTTCAAATTTAAAAGGCAGGTTTTTGGCTGGAAGACGGATTCTGTGTGAGAGAAGAAGAGGACCGTGGTCAGAGCAAATTCTGGGGAGATGCTTGATCATAGGATCTATGAAAATATTCCTCTAGGCAGAATTGGAAAAGGCCCTGTCCAACCTGGCTACCACGTAGGCTGGACCATTCCTATTATTTGCCTAGGTAAAGGAGTTGCCTTTGAAACCAAGATCAATCAAACCAGTGGCCAGCACCATATCATTGAAGTCTTTGACAGAGGAGGCTAAAGGAGGACAGATACTGAGTTTTTCAAAAGCCAAGAGGATGGCATTAAAATCTCTAATAACACACCAAGGGAGGGCAGTAGAAGAGGTAATGGCCAGATAATTCCAAAGGGATCTTCTAGTTCGATAATCTATCGAACCATAGACGCTCGTGATAAGATTAGAGCAAGAGGAATAAGAGTCAAAGTTCTTGATAGTAATATGCTGGTCAGAGTGACCAATTAGGGAGAAGTTGAAATTGGAAGAGGATTTATAAAAACACTAAAGAGAATTGTTTGCATTATAGAGATAAGAGTCAAAACCAAAGGAATGCACTCCAATGGAAATGAAGGAGAGAAAAGGAATTATAGGCTCATAAAGGAAAAGAAGGTCAGGGGAATTAACATCTAAGAGATGGAGAAGCATAGTTTCGGTAGGAGAGTTTCCTATGCCTCTACAGTTCCAATAGAGGACTTTAATCATTGACAAAAGTTTTGGAGGAAGAGCCTAAGGATAACCTGGTTATTAGGCCTGCTTTCGGAGGCCCCTTCTTCCTAGGTTTCCTTTTACCTGTAAGTTTGAAAGAGGAGGTCTACTTCAAGAGGGGAGATCTGATTGGGAAGAGGGGATTCTGAAGGCAAATCCTGGGCAAGGGGCTGGGGAAGCACCTGAGGGAGGGACAAGTTGGTGTCAGCTTCTAAAACCACAGATTGAGGAGAAGAATTCATTGCTACAATGAGGTTTTTTGAGAGGGATCTAGATGAGATAGGCTCAATGACATAACAGTGTTCCAGAATAGAGAAGGGGTTAGAAAGGTCTACCATAGGAGCTGGTATTTTTCTAAGATATTATGAATGATGTCAGAAGGAAGAGACAATAAGGGATTAATCTGGTTAGCCGATTTTGAATTGGCTTGGATCACAGCATTGCCAACCTCTAGAGATAGTAAGGGAGAAACCTGGTTGGCCGTTTTTGAAGTAACTGAGATCTTAGCATTAGTAGCATTAGGAGTGGCAGCAGAGTCCTGGTCGTCTGAAGCTTCTGCATTAGTAGGACTGGAGGTATCAACATTAGCAGCTATGATTTGATTGGGCAGGGAGACTGCTTCCTCTTCAATAGGCACACCAAGCTTGGAAGGGTCTTCTTCTCTAGAGAGCTGCTGAACAGGGGAGAGCTTCCTTATTAGCCCAGGCTTGCCAGTGAAAGGGCATTTTTCTGTCAGATGGCCTGCAGAGAGACATTCCGAACATGGAATGTTCTCATATTGGATTTCCACTTCCACCTTAGCATCACCCTCCAAATCCACTGATATAGATTTAGGGCAAGGAATAGCTACATCCAGATTAACCAAAATTCTAGCAAAAGAGAGAATTCGCTGAGTTGCTATAATTTCATCAAGGGGAAGGGGCTTACCAATGATATTTGCAATGGACAGAAGGATGTCACTACTCCAACAATGGTATGGGATACCTCGGAGGCGGATCCAAACTGGAGTAATTGCCGGCTAGGAGTCTTCACTCTGTCCAGGAGAACAAGGGAGATGGAGCAATTTTTTCTTATCCTGAGAGAAAGGGCTTTGACCACTGTGGAATCTCTGTCCTCCTTTGAATTAAACCTAAAGATGAAATGCCCCTTTTCTGTAAGGGAAGTGAGGCAAGGTCTGGAGAGACGCCATGAGGATTGGACCCATTGCTCTAATCGTTCCAGAGATTGCCTTCTACCAGGAAAACGACCAATAGCAAAAATTACTATTAGAAATCATCCGCTGTGGAATTATGATAGATAGCTTTCCATTGACCCAGATTGGTGGCCCCGGGGGCAAGTGTTGAGGTCAATGTCTACCCTCGCTCCTGAAAGGTCATAATTGTGGTCGAGCCTTCGCCCTCACCATAAAACCATTGTTATATTGTTTCCTATCACCAATTGGTTTTGGGATAAGTGGCACCTCAATGGGGTGTAAGATCCTACAAGTGGTATCAAAGCCTGGTAAGTCGGATGTTCGAGTCACGGGACACCAATGATAGATGCCTTTACATCTAACTATTCAAGCTCCTTATTGGACTGTGCCACCAATGCCAACAAAACCTTGATAGATGTGTGCTTCAGTCTACAACAACATTATCCACTACAGAGGCAGAATACATGGCACTTACAGAGGCTTCTAAGGAAGCAATCTGATTTTGATACACTGCGACAGTCAAAGCGCCATATGTTTGGCGAAGAATCAGGTATACCATGCCAAGACAAAACACATTGCTGTTATGTATCACAGGATTAGAGATTGGGTTGCTACAGGTGAGATCTCCATTGAGAAGATTCACACAGATGAGAATGCAGCTGATATCCTCACCAAGCCAGTCACTATGGAGAAGTTTAGGCATTGCCTGGACTTGCTCAGTCTCTCATCTTGTTAGAGATTGGAGGTGCATCTCATCTTCGGTGAGGTGCAGATATGGTGGGAGGGCTTTCCCACGCAGTACAGGTGTTATAAACACGACACAACAATTCTTCAAAGAGTCAGACATCGCCAAGGTGGAGATTGTTGGATTTGGCTCAAAAAGGTCCATTGAGCCTTGATGAGTAGTTTACTTGGGGCCCAAAGAAAGATAGGGCAAGTTCTTTACATATACTCTCTAGGGTTATTCATTGAAAAAGAGAGAACACAAAACGAATGCAAGCAAGGGAAAACAAGAGATCAGATTAAGGGGAGAGGCTGTGAGAGCAAGATTAAGATCTATTAGGGGAGAGAGCAGACTAAGTGTTAGAGGAGCTGAATCCTTGTAACGAGTTGCCCAATTTCCTGCATAGTGAAATTGAGCGGAACGCTCATAGCCCTGTGGACGTAGGCAATTTCCGAACCACGTAAATCACTCGTGTTTGTGTCCTTGTGATTGATTGTGCATGATTTGCCCTAATTAATTTCCTACAAGTGGTATCAAAGCCTAGTAGGTCGGATGTTCGAGTACGGGACACTCGTTTTGCGAGTTGTGAAAGAGTCACGGCGGGTGTGCCGTTGAGGGAGGGATTGTTGAAGTCAACGTCCACCCTCGCTCCTGAGCAGTCATAATTGTGGTCGAGCCTTCGCCTTCACCATAAAACCACTGTTATATCGTTTCCTATCACCAATTGGTTTTGAGATAAGTGGCACCTCAATGGGGTGTAAGATCCTACAGCAGGGGGTTTGGGGGAACCATATGTGAGAAAAGGCTGGCATAGCTCTTGGGAGGTGGAATGGCTGTAGAGCAATGGGGATTCGGGGGAGGTTTTAGAAGAGAGTTTAGGTGATTCTGAAGGAGTAGAAGTTGGCCAGGGGCTGTAACACCCTATCCCGAGTTAATCAAGATTAACTCTAATTAATCGGGATTATGCTAATTGAATGTGTTTTATTGCATTAATGTGGCTTAATGGCCAAATTGAATTGAAATTACCTCAAATGATTCATTTGAGCCTAATGAAAGATAATGAAATGTTATTAAATGAATAGAAATGGTTTTAGACTTAGATTGAGAAATATGAGGACTTTTTCATAAATACGAATTTCCTCGTATTTCGTTGAATATGGAAATTCTTGATACCCGCATGTGTATCTCGAGTAGTACGTTAACTTCCGTAATTGTAGCGATTCCATTTGACGTGAATTAATTCAAATGACCTTTCATTTGACTCAATATGTAAATAGTGGAAAAGAGAGGGGTGTAAATGCAAAATGGGGCTTATAAGATGATTATGAACTCATTTGAGTTTATTCATCCATTCTAGCCACCGGACAACTCTCTCTCTCTCTCTTTGTCATCTTCTTCTTTCTTCCAATTTCTCTCCATTGAGTGGTGATTTGGAGGCTTGACAAGTGATTGAAGAGGAACTTCATCTTCTTCACCTTGTCCATCTCCTTCTTTGGTTTTCTAAGAGTTTCAAGCTTGAGAAGATCTCAAGAGTTCTCTAAAAAAGGGCTACAAGTAATCTCAAGAGTTCTCTCAAAAAGGGCTACAAGTAAGTGCTTTGAATGAATTTCAGAGTTTCAGGTTGTAGTTCAGTGGTTTGAATGTTTCTTGCTTAAGAAACTCATTGAAATTCTCTTGAAAGGATTGATTTTGGTTTGGGTTCAAGAGAGGGTTTCAAGTTGGGGATTTTCACCTCAAATTCAAGCTAAGCAAGGAGGTTCTTCCTAATTAATCTCCAAACAAGGCAAGTGTACTCAATTCTCATGTTTAGTGATGTTCATGGACTTGTTAGAACTCAAGGAGTTCATTCCCATAATTTTTTCCAGTTAAGAATTTATGAACTTCTGGGAGCAATTCGGTGGGCCGACAGGCTGACCGACTCCTTATCGACTTTTTCTGGGCTGAATCTCGCAAGAGATTGCAACTTCTGGAAAGCTGACCGAACTAGGTTCGGTCAACCGAAGTTGCAACTCGGTCGACCGACAGGCGACCGAGCTGACAGACCGAGTTGTCTGAGACCTCATTTGAGCTCTCTCGATTTGGAACCGAGGGGTTAATTGAACCGTTCAACCGACACTCTAGGTTTGGTCAACCGACAGGTGACCGAATTCCCTTGGATAAAATGTCAGAAATTGTATCAGGAAACTAAACTTCTGGAAAGCTGACTAACAGAGTTCGATTAGCCGAAATCCAAAGCTCAGTCAGCCGACAGGTGACCAACAAGGTGTTCAAACTTGACGAAATTGCAAATTGATTTCTTCTTTCTCATAATAGAAGCATATTGGCTAAGACTAGTGTTAATGGTGTTTTTCCTAAACCTTCATAGGTGTTAGCTAAGGTTATGTGAATGTAAATTTTACTAAAAAGTGATGTCATCTAGAATATCACATACATTACACAATGAACGTTTCACCCATGTTGTTTTAGGAAAATTTAAATATTTATTGTTTGCATTGACTTATCCTCTCACGTTTAATACTGTTATGCTCCTTGCTGAGCTACAATTGAATAATATATCAAATTAATGAAACGAAAGGAATTAATGAAATAAAATGAATGAATAATGAATAATTCTACTGCAGTAGTTGATATAGAGTGTTCCAGAGCTCCGTGGTGATGTCGGTGATCTCTGATCAAGACACTAGTAAATCTCACACATTTGAAAAGCCACTTAATAAAGTGTATAATATTGAAATGAAATGAGTTTTTCTTAAGGCTGGGTCATGAATGGTGTGCCCTTCCGCCCATGCCATTGAGGACAATGAAAAGTCACTTGATAAAGTGTACGTAATGATATTGAATGCTTCCTTCAGGGAAGAACTCAATGAATGAAGAACTAACTGCAATAAATGAATGTAATTGTTTATTGATTTGAATTGTTTAAAATGAATGTAATTGTTTATTGATTTGAATTGTTTAGAATTGCTAAACAAATTATTAGCAGGGAATTGTATATACATTTTTGAACCGTCGTGTTCACAATGTTATTGATGACATTACAGGCCAAGTTGCCCGTCCCGATGCTACTGAGGCCGTGCCGCCAGCGGAGGAGGCCAATCAGGTTCCTCCAGGAGGATTAAATGAGTGGACATAGATAGAAAGGCAATCGCAGTAGAATGTTTGGAATATTTTAAGTATAGATTCATTTTGGTGTAAATAGAAGTCACTTGTATTGTATTTGAATATGCAGGGTTGACTTAAACTTAAATAGGAAATGAAATGTGTAAGTAAACTTTACTTTTATGTAAAGAACTTGTACAGTTTAAATTGATTGTTAATGTATATATATAATTTCCCAAAAGTGTACATTTGACAGGTATGAATGTATGGTATCCTTTGTGAATGTCGTATTGACTTCTGTGATGCGAGGTTTATGGAAGTAAGTATCGAGATCGCGACTCGGGGTTTAGCCGTAATACCCTAAACTCGAGCCCGGGTCGTGACATACTTATTGTATTGTATCAGAGCGAAGTTATAATAAATTAAAAGACTTAGCAAATTGTTGGATCGAAGTGAAGAACGTTACGTTTCGTACCAAATCCAATCTTAGATTTGTGGTTTAAAGGCTTTCACTATATGTGATATATATAGTGATATATATGTGATATGTATATATGATGGAAGTGTTGAGATCTATGTCTCTTATCTTCCGTATGCTTTACAGCATGGTTGCATCTGGATCCAATCTAGGGAATGATGACTTCGTTGAGGTTGTCACCCCTTCTCCTATATCCGATGTGGATGCGAGGATGACTGTTATTCTTGAGTAGTTAGTGAGAAGTAATGAAGCCCAAGTCACTATGCAAGCACAGCATAGAGAGGCTCAGCTAGCTATGCAAGAGCAGCATAGAGAGCAAATGGCCAAGAGCCATGAAGCATAGATGGGTATGCAAGCCCAGATCACTTCTTTGTTGCAAGTGCAGAGCTAATTGCAGACTCAGGTACATGCATCACCATTGCCACCAGTCCAACCACCTGCTAATGTTGGAACACAAGTGGTAGTACAGTCCAAGGAAAAAGATCCTAAAGTCCTGTACGAGCAGTTCAAGAAAAGAGGAGTCACTGAGTTCCGTGATACAGAGGATGTGTTGAAGGCTGATAAGTGGCTAGAACACATTGAGGATGTGTTGGGCATAGTTGCCTGCTCTCAAAAGCAGAAGGTTTCGCTTATTTCCTCCATGTTACGAGAAGTAGCAAAGACATGGTGGAAGAGTGTGAGTGAGGCAATCTCCAAATTGCTAGAAGCAGTTATTTGGGAGACTTTCAAGCAACAATTCCAAAGAAAGTTCGTCCCAGAGTATGTGAGGCAAAAGAAGGAATCAAAGTTTCTACATCTGAAGCAAGGTCAACTGACCGTAGCTGCATATGTCCACACTTTTCTGCAGCTGTCTAAGTATGCTACCGATCTAGTAGATACGGAGCACAAGAAAGTAAAGAGGTTTCTCAATGGCCTAAATCCCACATATAAGAATATGGTGTTGGCAAATAAGCCTACTACCTTCGATGATGCTGTGGATAGAGCCTATACTGCAGAAGAAGTCCATAGAGAAGTGATTGCTGAGAATGAAAGTGCAAAGAGGAGTAGTAGTGGATCTACAGGCTCTTGTTTTAAGAACGGATGACAGTTCAAGGGAAAGAATAAGAAACAAAAATTCACTGCCAGAATTGAGAATAAGCCAGTCTGTGAGACATGTAAAAAGGCTCACAAGACTTAATTGTGTTGGAGGACTACAGCAGCTTGCATTATTTGTGGTTCTTTGGAACTCAAAATGGTACAGGGTCCAAGGGCAAGGAGAGATGATAGGGCTCCAAATCAGCAGCCTGCTTAAGGACAAGCAGCACTCCCTGCTCCTCCACAGCGATTAGCTTTGCCAGCTCCTCCTAGGCAACAACAACAATAAGGTCAGCAACGTCAGTGGCAAAGGCAACAGCCTGGACAGCAACAGCAAAGGCCACAAATAGCTGGAAGGGCTTATGCTCTTAACCAAGAGCAAGCTAATGTTACAACCAATGTGGTTGAAGGTATAATACTTATAGATAATAAACCTGCGGTTGCATTATTTGATCCCGGTTCTACGCATTCATTTATAGCACCTGTATTTATTTGTAATATGCAAGACTGGATAATACAATTGTCGTATGACTTTACCGCATCTACTCCATTGGGAAGAAGAGTAGTATGTGAATTGTATGTTCCCCAATGTGATGTTTGAGTCGGGGAACTGGCAATGCTAGCTGATCTAGTTGTATTAGCCATGAATGATTTTGATGTAATCTTTGGCATTGATTGGCTTGCGAAGTACAGAGCTTGTTTAGATTGTTTCTGTAAAATCATCACCTTTAGGGTTGGTGAAGCCAATGCCAGTGTGCTCTTTGAAGGCACGCAAAAGAAATTTGATACAAGGCTTGTTTCAGCACTCAAGGCTGAACGAATGATGCATAGTGGTTGTGAAGGCTACATTGCATTCATTTCTAAAAAGAAGCCAGTACAAGAATTAGGGAATGTCCCTGTAGTCTGTGAATTTCTAGGCGTGTTTCCTGATGAAGTGTCAGGTCTACTTCCAGCAAGGGAAGTGGACTTTACAATCGAACTTGTACCCGGTACTGTATCAATATCCAAGGCGCCATATCGAATGGCACGATCCGAGTTGTATGAATTGAAGAAACAGATACAGGATTTGCTAGACAAAGGTTTTATTAGACCGAGTGTCTCACCATAGAGAGCACCTGTACTGTTTGTGAAGAATAAGGATGACACTTTTAGAATGTGTATTGATTATAGGCAGATAAATCAAGTGACGATAAAAAATAAATATCCACTGCCTAGAATCGATGAGTTTTTTGATCAACTCCATGGTGGAGCTTACTTTTCTAAGATTGATCTTCGATCTGGATATCACCTGATACGAGTTAGAGATTAAGATGTACAGAAGACTACATTCAAGACTCGTTATGGACACTATGAATTTTTAGTGATGCCTTTTGGTCTAACCAATGCACCTGTAGTTTTTATGGCTCTAATGAACAGCGTGTTTGCCTCGTACCTAGACCAGTTTGTTATGATCTTTATCGATGACATCCTGGTATACTCAAGGTCGGAGAGGGATCATTCACATCATCTGAGAACAACCTTGCAGATACTGAGAGAGAATCAGTTGTATGCAAAGCTCACGAAGTGCGACTTTTTGGGTCATATCATTACCAGAGATGGATTAGCTGTTGATTCAGCTAAGATTGAAGCGGTTAACAATTGGCAGAGTCCAAAGAATGTGCCAGAGATTCGGAGTTTCTTAGGATTGGCGGGCTACTATAGGAGGTTCATAAAGGACTTCTCCAAGATAGCAGCTCCGTTAACAAAACTGACTCGGAAGGATGTTCCATTTCAATGGAATGATGTATGCGAATCTAGCTTCCAAACTCTGAAGTAGAAGTTGATATTAGCCCCAATCTTGGCTTTACCTAAGGGAATAGGAGGATTTGAGATTTACTCAGATGCCTCGGGTATTGTATTGGGATGTGTGTTGATGCAGACAGGTAGGGTAATCGCCTACAGCTCGCGTCAATTAAAAGAACATGAGAAGAACTATGTTACACATGATTTAGAGCTCGCGACTGTTGTGTTCGCATTGAAGCAATGGAGGCACTATTTGTACGGAGAGACTTTTGAAATTCATTGTGATCACAGAAGTCTCCAATACTTGTTCACTCAGAAGGATATCAATTTAAGGCAACGCTGTTGGTTAGAGCTCATCAAGGACTATGATTTTTCATTCACATACGTACCTGGTAAGGGTAATGTTGTAGCTGATGCTTTTAGTCGGAAATCTGCTGACTTGGCATCAGTAGTGAGTGAATGGACTCTGATTGAAGAATTCAGAGATGGGGATGTGTCCACTGAATTCGTGGACAACCGAATCATGATTGCAGCGATGTCAGTGTTCGAACCACTACTAATCTAGCAGATTAAGGATAGGCAGTTCGACGATCCTGAATTGTTAAGAATTCGGGATAATATTGCAGCTAGGCCAAATTTCGTGTTGGTAGCAGGAGCTCTCTATTTCAGAGACAGATTGTGTGTACCAGCACAAGAGGATTTGAAGCAGGCAGTAATGTTTGAAGCTCATCACACTCGATATTCTGTGCATTCAGGAAGTACGAAGATGTATAGAAATCTTAGGGGCAAATTTTGGTGGAATAACATGAAGCGGGAGATAGCAAGTTATGTGTCTTCCTGCTTGACTTATCAGCATGTGAAATTTGCGCACAAAAAGCCACCAGGATTGCTTCATCCATTGTGTATTCCTAAATGGAAATGGGAGCATCTCACTATGGACTGTGTCCGGCTTACCAAGGACGCGGAGACAACATGGCATCGTTTGGGTGATTGTGAATCGTCTTAAGAAATCCGCGCATTTCCTTCCATTTAGAAAGGATATGGGTTCAGTGATATGTCCAAATTGTTTGTCAAGGAAATTATTAGATTGCATGGAGTACCGGTCTTGATTGTTTTCCATCGAGATAGTCAGTTTGTCTCCACATTTTTGCAAACATATCAGAATTCTATGGGTACGAGACTTCGGTTTAATACCGCATATCATCCACAAAAAGATGGACAATCAAAGAGAACAATTCAAACTCTTGAAGACTTGCTTCGTGCCAGTGTTGCAGATTTTGGGAGTGATTGGGATGAACATCTAGCTTTGTGCGAATTTGCGTACAATAATAGCTATCACTCCAGCATTGAAATGACACTGTTTGAAGCATTGTATGGTCGAAGATGTAGGACCCAGTTAGCTGGGAAGAGGTTGGAACTTAAAGTTTCCACGGTCTTATGATCATTGATAAAACAGTAGACAAAGTGCAGAAAGTGCAAGAACGGTTGAGAATAGCTAGATCAAGGCAGAAGAGCTATGCTGATAATCGTCGGCGTGATCTAGAATTCGCTGTTGGTGATTTAGTCTTTTTAAAGACTTCTCCAATAAAGGGCACCATCAGATTCGGACAAAAGGGTAAGCTTTCTTCGAGATTTATCGGACCCTTTAAGATCCAAAGTAGAATTGGAAATGTAGCTTATCACTTAGACCTTTCGGCAAAACTCTCCGGTATTCACAATGTCTTTCATGTTTTAATGCTTCGAAAGTATGTGTTAGATCCTTCACATGGTATTCGTCATAAAGTGATCCAAGTGTTGCCAGACACTGCATATGTTGAGAAGGTAATTCAGATAATTGATACCAAGGAGGTGGTTTTACGTACCAAAACAATCAAGTGGGTCAAAGTGCTTTGGGCACATCATGGACCAAACGAAGCTACTTGGGACCTTGAAGAGCAAATGGCTCGAAAGTATTTAGAGCTATTCGTTCAGGTAACTCTCATTTTGAAGTGTTAAATTAATTTGTATTGCATTCGGAGGACCGAATGGTTCTAAAAGTTTAGGGGAATGTAATACCCTGTCCTGAGTTAATTAAGATTAACTCTAATTAATCGGGATTATGCTAATTGAATGTGTTTTATTGCATTAATGTGGCTTAATGGCCAAATTGAATTGAAATTACCTCAAATGATTCATTTGAGCCTAATGAAAGATAATGAAATGTTATTAAATCAATAGAAATGGTTTTAGGCTTAGATTGAGAAATACGAAGACTTTTTCGTAAATACAAATTTCTGCGTATTTCGTCAAATACGGAAACTCTTGATACCTGCACGTGTATCTCGAGTAGTACGTTAACTTCCGTAATTGTAGCGATTCCATTCGACGTGAATTGGTTCAAATGACCTTTCATTTGACTAAATATGTAAATAGCGGAAAAGAGAGGGGTGTAAATGCAAAATGGGGCTTATAAGATGATGATGAACTCATTTGAGTTTATTTATCCATTCTAGCCACCGAACAACTCTCTCTCTCTCTTTGTCATCTTCTTCTTTCTTCCAATTTCTCTCCATTGAGTGGTGATTTGGAGGCTTGACAAGTGATTGAAGAGGAACTTTATCTTCTTCACCTTCTCCATCTCCTTCTTTGGTTTTCTTGGAGTTTCAAGCTTGAGAAGATCTCAAGAGTTGTCTAAAAAATGGCTACAAGTAAGTGCTTTGAATGAATTTCAGAGTATCAGGTTGTAGTTCAGTGGTTTGAATGTTTCTTGCTTAAGAAACTCATTGAAATTCTCTTGAAAGGATTGATTTTGGCTTAGGTTCAAAAGAGGGTTTCAAGTTGGGGATTTTCACCTCAAATTCAAGCTAAGCAAGGAGGTTATTCCTAATTAATCTCCAAACAAGGCAAGTGTACTCAATTTTCATGCTTAGTGGTGTTCATGGACTTGTTAGAACTCAAGGAGTTCATTCCAAGAATTTTTTCCAGTTCATAATTTCTAAACTTCTACGAGCAATTCGATCAGCCGACAGGCTGACCGACGTTTTCTGGGCTGAATCTCGCAGGAGATTGCAATTCCTGGAAAGCTGACCGAACTGGGTTCAGTCAGCAGAAGTTGCAACTCGGTCGACCGACAGGCGACCGAGCTGACAAACCGAGTTGTTTGAGACCTCATTTGAGCTCTCTCGATTTGGAACCGAGGGGTTAGCCGAACTGAGTTTGGTTAACCGACACTGTAGGTTCGGTCAACCGACAGGTGACCGAATTCCCTTGGATAAAATGTCAAAAATTGTATCAGGAAACTGAACTTCTGGAAAGCCGACCAACAGAGTTTGGTTAGCCGAAATCCAGAGCTCGGTCAGCCGACAGGTGATCGACAAGGTAATCGAACTTGGGGAAATTGCAAATTGATTTCTTCTTTCTCAGAATAGAAGCCTATTGGCTAAGACTAGTGTTAATGGTGTTTTTCCGAAACCTTCATGGGTGTTAGCTAAAGTTATGTGAATGTAAACTTCACTAAAAAGTGATGTCATCTAGAATAACACATACATTACACAATGAACGTTTCACCCATGTTGTTTTAGGAAAATTTAAATATTTATTGTTTGCATTGACTTATCCTCTCACGTTTAATACTGTTATGCTCCTTGCTGAGCTACAATTGAATAATATATTGAATTAATGAAACGAAAGGAATTAATGAAATAAAATGAATGAATAATGAATAATTCTACTGCAGTAGTTGATATGGAGTGTTCCGGAGCTCCGTGGTGATGCCGGTGATCTCTGATCAAGACACTGATAAATCCTACACATTTGAAAAGCCACTTAATAAAGTGTATAATACTGAAATGAAATGAGTCTTTCTTAACGCTGGGTCATAAATGGTGTGCCCTTCCGCCCATGCCATTGAGGATAATGAAAAGTCACTTGATAAAGTGTACGTAATGATATTGAATGCTTCCTTCAGGGAAGAACTCAATGAATGAAGAACTAACTGCAATAAATGAATGTAATTGTTTATTGATTTGAATTGTTTAGAATTGCTAAACAAATTATTAGCATGGAATTGTGTGTACATTGTTGAACCGTCGTGTTCACAGTGTTATTGATGACATTACAGGCCAAGTTGCCCGTCCCGATACCGCAGAGGCCATGCCGCTAGCGGAGGAGGCCAATCAGGTTCCTCCAGGAGGATTAAATGAGTGGGCATAGATCGAAGGGCAATCGCAGTAGAATGTTTGGAATATTTTGAGTATAAATTCATTTTGATGTAAATAGAAGTCACCTGCATTGTATTTGAATATGCAGAGTTGACTTAAACTTAAATAGGAAATGAAATGTATAAGTAAACTTTACTTTTATGTAAGAACTTGTACGGTTTAAATTAATTGTCAATGTATATATATAATTCTGCGAAAGTGTACATTTGACAGGCATGAATGTATGGTCTCCTTTGTGAATTTCGTATTGACTTCGGTGATGTGAGGTTTACGTGAGTAGGTATGGAGGTCGCGACTCGGGGTTTAGCGGTGATAACCCTAATCTCAGGCCCTGGTCGTGACAGGGGCCGGGTAGAGAGGGAAGGAATACCACTGGTAGCCTCCATCTTTCTCTGAGAAGCTTCCAGAGGACCTGCCAGAGGACCTGGCAGGGGACCGATTCCATCTAGGGCAGGAGGTAGCTCCCCAGGTGCAGCTTGCTGGGATCCATTTTCTTGGGTTCCGGAAGGAGGCTCGAACAGGGGGTCTGGGGCCGAGCATGAAGGATTTGAGACCAAGCCAGAAAGCACCTGTTGCGGGGGACCAATACTATGAGTTCCTGAAGGAGACACGGCCAGGGGGCCTGATGCCGAGCCTGAAGGATCAAAGACTGAACCTGAGATGGGAACAGATGAGTGGAAAGCGGGGGAAGAAGACAAGATGTGGGGAATGTCCCTGTGGAAGAAGACAGGGTGGATGGAAGATTGGGGCTGGGGAAAACTAGGGATTGGGGACGGAACTAGTGGAGGTTCGCCCATCGAGCTGATTTACATGTTTGAAAGCTAGATGGTATTTTTTGACTGTTCACGAACTGCCCAACCACCAGAGGCATGCAAGTGAAAAATGGAGGAATAATGGGGTCATTACAAAGTGTAGAGTTGGTTGATGCTCTCAATTCCATGCATGTGAGGTTCTGTATCTCCTGATTTGTTGAGCGTAGCTTGATATCCCAAAAGTCTCTTGATTGGGAGACGAACCATTCAATCAATGGCCTATGAACGGACAGTTAAAAAAGAATAAAGTAACGGTCAACAGCCAACAAGAAAGGAAAAGGATAAGTGATCAAAAGGTTAGGATCTTCTATTTAGGAGAATTCTGGACAAATCCACATGCGGCCCCCTGGACAAATGAACAAGATCAACACTCCCAGTGGCCACATGAATATAATTGTGGGCACTGGCAAACTGTACACTTCCTATCAGTAGAGGACCCCACTAAAATTAATGTTTTGATCCAGAGACAAGGGCTGTGGCACGGTGGTTACTCAAATGAGCCGGTTCAACCACTTCGTCCAGCATCAAGTTATCAATCATCACCCTCAAGTTCTTCTTGATCTTCCATTCGGGCATCTTCTTAATTTGCTGCCCATTTCAGCTCCAACAACTCCACTACTGTTGCTTTGCTGAAAGAACTGTCCTGATATAGGATCATCATCAACTGGCTCCTCCTCACTTTCATCTAAAAGTCTGATATCATTGTTCATCCATGCGGGACAATGGTTTTCAATCCGCAAGGAAACTTGAGCTTTTAAGGGGGCTTGAAGGACTGAAGGAGCGGTGCGATGCTTTAATTGGTTCATGACTCATGCATGAACATTCTGGAACAGGGTGGGAGAGAAAGGTATGTGGCTTTGAGTTTGAGAATGAATCGGTTAGGCCATCAAGTATGCTTCTACTGAGGTGCCCACGCACTACTGATCATCCGGATTGCCTGCCCACCCTTTTGACTGTAGTTTTAAGGGTCATGCATAAATTAGCAGAACTGATTTACTACAAATGCAATGTCATGCATCATCATTGAAATGTATTTGTGGCACCTCAAGGTTTTGGTAGAAATGGTTGGGTAAGGGGCCTGAAAAGTCTTTGGGCCCGTTTAATCTTTGCGAAAAGACCCGTTTTAAGGCATGAGGACACCTTTATGACTTGTTGATAAGCCAACTCCAGATCAAATATGGGGCCCGAAATACATAGGATCAGACCTGATGCAAGGCTCATATCAGAGTAGTATTAGCAGCTGTCCTGGGGCCCCATCTGGATCACCTTTCTTAGGGTCTGTTGTAGGCATGAATAGGACCAATATTCTAGACCTATTCACAATAGAAAATTAAGTCCTAAATTGAAGATGCTTGGGGCCCCATCTATATATGGCGCCCTACGATTTAGACTGTTTCTGTTGCGAGCCTGCTATATTACTGTCCCGAACTGGCAAACGAAGGGGCCCAATTTCAGGGCCCAGTTGTGGCCACAGTCCGAGGCCCTTTAAGCTTCTTGCAGCCCGGCTTTTGGTCCCAAAATGGACCCAACTTTAGGATCTATCTGAGACTGAAAATATCAGCCATGGCCTAGTGCTTTTTTTTTTTTTGTTGTTAATGGTCCGATTTGAATCCTGTTTTAACATCAAATATTGGGCTCAATTTTAAATCTGTTTGGGCCCAATGTGAGGCAACTTGCAACTTGTTTCTGGGCCCAGCATGAGACTATTTTATCTTCAAAGGCCTATAAAACCTTCTTTTTTTTTTTTACCCAAAATTATATGGGGGATGAACAATCTAGGTCAATTACGAACCTTCTTTTCCTTTTTTTTTTTTTTTTTTTCTCTCACTTCACTTTTGACTTGTATATTTCTTTTTGGGAATTTTACCAAAAAAGTGTCTCAAAACATGTATTATCCCATTTAAGTTAGAAATACACATAAACACCTGTATTGGTGTTCGTACAGTCGTTCTGGACCATTTTACCCCTCATTTTGCGAACAACATTGTCATGGAATTATAACCTAACACCACCTAAATCGAACAATCTGGTTCTCCTTCTCTTCCCCAAATTTCTCCTCTCCCCACATTTCTCTCTTTCTCCTCCACTCCCTCCTCATCCTGCCTGTGGCTTCGGTTCTCTCTTTCCCTCTCCCTCTCCCTCTCTAGTCACTACGTTCTCCTTCCCTCTCCCTCTCCCTCTCTTGCCAAAGCGTTTCCCGGAAGAAGAGAAAAATGAAGGAGAAGGGTTCTCCGGTCTTCGATATGCTGAGCAGAGAAGAAAGGGAGTTGCATAGGGGATTCTCTGTCTCCCTCCACCCAACCAGGGACGAGGACATTTTTTTCATTTGCACAGACGACAGACATGTCATCTTCAAACACTTCCATCATTTTCTATCCCTAATTCCCCACATAATTTCTTCCTTCCCTGTTCCATCCAAAGGCTTTTTTTTCCTCCTTTCCCATCGTCTTCAAGGCATTTTTCTCCTCCCACCTTTTTGCTCTCTTTCTCCCTGCCCTCTCCCCCCTCTCCCGCTCCGTCTTCCGGTTGGATCCTCTCATACCGCTAGCCACTGTTGCTCGTCGCCATAGTTGCTATAGAAAAGAGAGAATCCAAAATAGGGCTTCTCTAACCAAGAAAAGTCAGGTCCTTTTTACTTGTATCTACTACAAATACTATCCATTTTTTGTTGTTGTAATTGCATGGAAGTGCCTTTTATTTTCTTTTGAAGTTTGGTGTTTAGATTTTCCTGCATTTGATTTGTTGAGTGTTCTATTTTTATTTTATTTATTTTATTTTATTTGCTTCTTTTTCCTAAGTTTTTTTCTGATTTTTTGTGCCTTTTTTCATTTCATTGTCCAAAAGTTATGGATGGATGAAATCTAAGGTCCGTTAATACTTAAAAGCCATTCTTTGAACACTGCTGTTTTGGGGTCTTTGCCTGTTTGGATTAGGTTCGTTGCAGAGGTGAGATGATGGATGAGTGATTCAAAGAAATGGGAGTGATCATGGGCTGAGTTGTAAAATATAGAAGAGAAGCAATACACGGCAGTTTAATTAGGTGGATCTAAAACAGGTATGGTGAGAAAATGGAATGAGTTGGTGACAACGATGAAGGTTTAAAGGTTGGAAAGTGGAAATGGGTTATGGTCAATAGGTGGTGTGCGTTAAGAAGGGTGGGGAGTTGAGTTGGATTAAATGGGTAAGTTGACTTGGAAATTCAATTTGATGCTACTTGTGCATTGGGTTGATGGAAGACAGAATCAAGAGATAAAGTGGAAAATGGAGAGGTGAGGCACTATGTGAAAGTGGGCATAGTGGAAAAGGCATAGAGATGGCATGGTGATGAATGAAAGGTGGCTAAAGGTGTTGAGTTTTTTAGATGAAATTGATGAGAAAATGCAGAAAAACAGAGAATGAGGGAAAACAGGGAAATGAAGAGAACCTAAAAATAGAACAAATCATGGAAAAAACAAGTAAAAGAAAGGATATAGAAACAAGCAATGAGGACTTCCATGAAGGCAACAAGAAATTGGGTTCTTTTTGTTTCAAGAGGGTAGAGTCTAGGTCATTTCTTTGAAGTAGAAGATGAGTACAATAGATGAGAAGAGAAGAAGACTAGTGGCTCAGCTAGTGGTCAAGATAATGATAAGTTGTTTTCGGGCTAGAAAGTTGATGGAAACAAATGGGTGCAATTAGTTGCAGGTGGGTTTGGGTATGGTCGAGTGATTTTTAGGCTTGGATATGTTTTAGAGATTTTGAAACTTGTATAAATAGAATGGTCAGTGATGGTGAAAGTGAAGGACTGAGATGTTGATCAAGAAGAAAAGAAGGTGGGTTTGTGGAGATATGAAAGGTTGAATGGGAGTTGAGTAGCAGTGCCAGCACCTATGATTGGTCTCATATGACCCTTTCTATTCTCAGGTTGACCCAATTAATAAACATGTTGGGTTGAGGCTAAGCCTATTCTTATTATTTGAACCATCAACAAACCTAGGAATTGCACTATGAAGTGCCCATCAGACTTGAATCCAACTTGTTTATTTTATGCTCCAGTATACTCTATTAGTTTCTGCTTTGGATATGGATTGACATGTTCAACCTGAATAATAAATAGGTTGAATACAAGTTGAGCCCCTACAAGTTATCCACAATACTAAACTGAAGCCACCAAACCCAGCCCACCCCAACCTATCGCCTCCCCTGCTTTTATCTTTAAGAGTGACAAATGTAGAAGAATCACAGAGAGGAGATTTGGACATGTAAGAAGTATCCCTATTAAACTATGGTGTGATAACTGATGAACCAAAGCCAAGACCCACAAAACACACCTGTGAACCATGAAAAAATACTGTGCAGTTTGGTAAGATATGAATTTAAGCTTACAGAGTACAGTGCCAGAACCTCTGATATATTATTTACTTGAAATCAGTTCCTCCCCCCTAACTTGTTTTCTTAAATTTTCATTTAACCCAACAAGTTTCTAGATCCTTAGGGAGTAACTCTCATATTTTAAGTTCCTTTGAATATGTTGTTATGGGAATAAAGTATGGATGTAGAACATGTTTTTAAATTAGGCCTTGAACCAACTATCCATACACAAAAATAATAATTGTTCGTGTATGTTAAAAGCAAGAGGGATGTGTCTGTATCGGTTCAGTTCATAGAAGAAGAAGAAGAAGAAGAAGAAACTGGAACCAATACTAGGGAACTCATAACCCAAGTGTAGAATCTGCGAGCCGCAAACAATACCTATTAGGAAAATGCATTTTTGAGCCAAATCTGTGAGCCTTTCTCATTATTTATGCACCCCATTATAAAGGCATTGTCATTTTGTTGTTGGAGATAAAAAATAAATGAAGAACCTATAAATAATTGTAATGATATCGTTATCAGAAAATTTTGAAAATTAGGTTTTGAGTGAAATCGTGAGTCTTTCTTTTGTTTATGCATCTTAATATAAAGTCACCATTATTTTCTTATTAGACACAAAAAATGGATGAAGAAACTTTAAATTATGGTAACGATATCGTTATCAAAAAAATCCAAATGGCACAAAATTCAAGTTCGTATGAGTAGGATTTCAAGTTCTTAAAGATTTAGGGATGTGATTTTACCTTACTATGCTGATTTTATCCCCTTTGTTTCCTAGTCATGTTTTTTATATTTGGTGATAGATGTGAGCTCGTTTATCATGTACAGATAGGATCCAAATTATTTTTACTTGACTTCTGATATTAAGTTGAAGTGTGAATCGTGAATGAATAATTATTTTTAATTTTTGTTTCTACAATTCTACTGCTTTGGTTTCATGGCATTACTTTTTTGCTATTATGACATGACAACAGGGTCAAGTTGGGTTTTAGTATAATGTTTGTTGTTTATGTTTCCGCATTTCTATTAAAAATTCTCTTGTGCTTTAGCTGTTGATTCTTAAATCTTTCATCCATAACAGTGTTTAAATCTTAGGGTTGAGTGTTCAAATAGATACAAAGAGACAAAGCCAAACCTCAAATAGATTGATGGGATAAGTTTATGATGATAATGATGGTTGTTTAAACCTTAGAGAGTCAGTGAATAAATAATCTGTAAATAAATGTAGAAAATAACTTGTAGACCTTCTTACTATATTCATGGTGTGAGTTCGCCATTTCAGTTGCTCAATGTAGGCCACAATGGTTTAAAAATTCAATATGGCCGATTGAAAATTTTTCAATTGTGTCAGTTGAAGATGGTGCCCATTGTTCTATTGTAGTCATTTTCCATGGTAAATTAGGTAGGTTCTCTTTTCCCAACAGATGACTATCATAACCTCTGATGCATTATTTACTTGAAATCTGTTTCTCTTCCATAACTTGTCTTGTTATTTAATTGTTGAGTGTTCTTCAACGTTAATTAGTTCTTCCATTTTCTAAATGTTATATACAAAAACTTTGTATTATTTATCTAAATAATGAAATTATTTAAAGTATTGAGGATACATGATACAAACATGTTTAAGATCCATCAATTCATGTGCACCATGTTCTCAAATTAGCGGTTTTCCATCACAGGTTTGTGAGGTGAAAACAGCAGATTAAAGTATCAGTCATGTTCATCGTGCTGATCATGCGTGGAGAGGGGTGGAAAGATCTGCAGATGTCCCAGGGTTGTGCAAAATATGGAGTCACGAATTTGTGGCAATACTATCCACCCGTTTCCTGCTCAGATGAGCAACCACGATGGAAATCATATTTCAGATTTGGAGGTCTTTTTCCAATAAAACTATGACCACTGGATGGAAATTGTGTAACAAACTGAAAGCAATTATGTTGTGTTGTGGCTTAAAACAGTAGTGTGGCTTTCTAGCAATAATTGGGGATGTAATGGAATTTTTTTCTTGATTGTGTTCTCATTCTGGGTGTTGTAATCAGCTCAATAAATGAATTTTTTTCATATTGGGTTCTCTTTTTTAGTGTTGCAATCAGCAATTTTGAGTCCAGGTAGTGCAATAGTTATCTGAATCCCAGGTGTTACAGTGGGTGCTGATTTGGAGTGAGTTTTGCATGCTCTCTCGAATTCCATGGATAGGTTCCTTTTGGGAAACTAAGATGTACACGAGCTAAAATGTAGCGTGATGGAATCCAATTCCTCTAACTAAACATTGCTTCTATTTATAGTAAGGTTCAAACTCTCCTTTTGAGAGTTCGAACCTTTGGGTTCCCTAGAAAATGGCATATCCACGTGCACTTATAGGAAGGCTCATTGTTGGAATATTTGCTATTTGGTATTTTTGGTAACCTTCGTGAGCCTTTTTCATTGGTTATACATCTCAATATATAGCTAGGGTCAGTCTCATAGCTGGACAAAAAATTGAGAGAAAAAGATCTAAAGGATCGTAATGATATTGTTATAAAACAAACGATATCGTCACAATCCTTTAGAGTTTTTTCTTTCATTTTTCACTGTCCAATAATGAGATTGGCCCTGACTATATATTGAGATACATAAACAATGAAAAAGGCTCACGGAGGTTACCAAGAATACAAATTTACAAATATTTCTACAACGAAATCATTACCATCCTTTAGAGTTTTCAGTCTCAAATTTGTTATCCAACAACTTGATAGCCTCCATTTTAAAATGTGATCTTTAAACAATGGAAAAGACTCATAGATGATGCTCAAATTCATATGTCAGTATATTCATGGAAAGAAACAAAAATATAATATGCACTTACAAGAAGGTTCGAACTCTCCTCTTGAGAGTTCGAACCTTTGGGCTCCCTGGAAAATGGCTCAGCAAGTGCAGGACTCGAAGGTTCAAACCCTCATCTTGAGGCTTCGAACCTTTGGTTTTTCAAGAAAATGGCTCAGCAAGTGCAAGACTCGAAGGTCCGAACCGTCATCTTGAGGGTTCAAACCTTTGGTTAGTCTAGAAAATGGCTCATCTAGTGCAGGACTAAATGAGGGTTTGAGCCTTTGGTTTGTTTGGAAAATAGCTCAGTAAGTATAGGACTCGAAGGTTCGAACCCTTATCTTGAGGGTTTGAACCTTTAGTCTGTCTGGAAAATGGCCCAACAACTGCAGGACTCAAAGGTTCGAACCCTCATCTTGAGGGTTCAAACCTTTGGTCTATCTAGAAAATGGCTCAGCTTGTGCAGGACTTAAAGGTTCGAGCCCTCATCTTAAGGGTTCGAACCTTTGGGCTTTCTAGAAACTGGCCCAACAAGTGCAGGCCTTAAAGGTTCGAACTCTCTTCCTGAGAGTTCGAACCTTTGGGCTGTCTGGAAAATGGCTCAACAAGTAAACTGTATACTTTATCCACAGAAGATGGGTGTTGCTCCTTGATGTAGGCCCTATGATATTGGCAATAATTGAATTTAGTAGCTAAAACTATAAGTAATGTCCAATTTTAGGCAGCAAGATTCCCAATTTTCAGGTCTGAACTAGAGCATGCTTCACAATAATCAAGCATCTGTGAAGATAGTGATTCTTCTGCAGAGGACTTAAGTAAACTGTATGCTTCTTTTGCTAAAATATATTGAGGGAACCATTTGACCATTTTTGGATGCATTTGAAAGGCTTAGCTTATCGAAAAAAGGGCATATTCTTCCAGAATCTTCAGTACATTTGTTGACTGGAAATTTACCCAAAATGGAATGTTTCATTTGACTTCTACTTGGAAGGTATGCTGTTAAATCGCAGTATTTGACCCTTCAATCGGAGGAATGTTCCTGTAACGCTGTCTTAACCATCTATTTGTAGGCCAAAGAATTGGATAACTGAGATCTAATTAGGAAGTCTTTCATCAGTTATGAAATGCGAGCCAAAAGATCTTTGGTCCAGATCATGGAACCATGGTGCAAGAGGATCCTGTATGTCCTGTATTACTCAAATTTCCTACTTGCTTGCAGGTTGGAGAAATGACTTATATGCTTACAAATATGTTTTATTTACTTTATTTCAAAGGATTTGGTGCATATGAAAGGAAAAAGGCCATTTTTGGTTACAAAGATTGCTAAACTGTGAATTTGAACCTTTGGACTCCCTGGAAAATGGCTCAGTGGGTGCACTTACAGGAAGGTTCGAACTCTCCTCTTGAGAGTTTGAACCTTTGGGTTCTCTAGAAAATGGCTCGGCTTTTCTTGTAAAGTTTTTTATAACGATATCATTACGCTCTTTAGAGTTTTATGTCCCTTTTGTTGCTGTCCAGCAACAAGATTGGCCCTGACTATATATTGAGATACGTAAACAATGAAAAAGGCTCACGGAGGATACCAAGAATACCAAATTGAAAATATTCCAACAACGAAATCGTTACCATCCTTTAAATATTTCAGTATCAAATTTTTTATCTAGCAAGTTGATGGCCTCAATTTTACAATGTGATCTTTAAATAATGGGAAAGACTCATGGATGCTGCTCAGATTGATATGTCGGATCTTTAAACAATCGGCACAGGCTGACTTGAAATTGAGAAAAAAAACAGGGTGACTAAGTTTGAAGTCGGAGTTAATGCTTCTCAGTGTATATGGAATTCTCTTTTTGGAGAGCTCATGATCATGTCTGCGGATATAATTAGAAAGTTGGGTAATACAATGTTCGTCACACTATCTGTATTTGCCAACCACATCTTCATGCCACTGTTGAAACCAAAAATCATTAACTCTCAACACAGTTTGGAGTTTGAACTCAATCCGGCGAAAAAAATAAGACATGGCTCATTTTATTATGATCATACTGTCTTGTCAAAACACAACTATAAGATTCCATTACAACAAATAAAAAAATTCGGATTGTACACATAACACATGCAATACAAACAGGAACAAAGCTAAAATGAACGGAGTATATGGCGTGCGAATAATCAACTCCAAAACTTCACTAAATACCAACCAAAACTAAAGCTAAGAATAGAACATAGATTTTTGCATTGATGTTTAGTCATTAGTTTCTTGTCTATGACTGCAGCCCAATTCCACAACCTTATTCAAGACAGGCTATACCATGCATGCAGACCGCCTCCCTCTTTCTGAAGAATACCCTCTACGATCGTCTTCCACTTTGTATCTCTTCCACTTATCAAAATCAGAAGGAAGTGGTTGTATTCATTGCAAATCAGCTTCAAGTACAAACTCATGTGGGCTCTTCTTGTCATCCATTTTCCTGAAGCTCATCTCACCTATAAGAGCAAGGTATGAAATAGTAGTACATATAGCTCATAACTCAATGCTCATCTTCCTTATGAGAGTAACATGTAAAGGAGAACTCAGTAAGTCAATGAGCAAGAAACTAATCTCCCTTAAAAAAGAAACAAAAAAAAGTAATATAACAAACCTAGGCAATATGAACTTACCAGTAGACGCGGAGATGTTGAAAGTAGTTGGCTTGCCTCTCACCACTGGATCCGGAGATATCTTGACTCCCTTAACCTCAACGTCATAGTCACCTCCCCTCTCTGCAATCATCATAAAATCATAGAACACAATCACTGAACCCACTAACTGTTTACTAGTCATCGAAATGGATTAAAACTAGACCTTGCATTGAAGCATTTTTTTTCAATATTCATACCTATACATTTGGGAAATCTGAATCTCTTATAAGAAACACGATCAGAAAAATTGTCAAAAGAATGATAATGATGATGATAACCATGAACTTCTTAATTATCAACAGAGGAGTATTATTATCAGCAAAATGAAATCCATAGGATTTTTTTATACAATTGCAATATAATAGAACTTAAGCTAATGACCAAAACCCAAAATAAAAAAAGGAATCAACATTATATGCAATACTTTGAAAACTTGAATGTTTTGTTATTCTATCCAAGTATTGCCAGAATCCATCACCCATCATGATCACAATCATAAAAGCCTTGTTCCACCTATCTAGGACTGGCTTTAGCTCCATTCTTCCACTCAACCTTCAAAAGCAGGTTCATCATATCTCTCCACAATCTATCATGCCATTCCCCACTACTTCATTCAAGGACAATGAAACAAAAAGGCATTCGTTGTTTAACCTCTTGAGGTGTGTACAACATTTGATTGACCATCTTAGCAAGATTTTGGGCTGTACGAAGAATATAATGCTTATGTGTAGAAGAAAAAGGAAGTTAATGACCAAATGCTGCTCAAAACAGGGGCTGGATTCTCATAGAATTTTCCCTCACACTCGCCGGTTTTCGATGTGCTGAACTGCCATATCCAACATCTCTATTGTGTTCGTTTGCTGTAAGATCCCAATCAAAAGCATAAAAGCATGATATTTAACCATGCATAAAACTCAGACACAAAATTCAAGCACTTCATTCAACAATATTGTTGACAACTGATAGATCTTCACTAGAAACTAAATGGAAGCAAATGCAAGTGAAGATGTGAGTATCACCTCAAAATGAAATATACCTTCATGGGCAGCCATGCATAAAACTCAGACACAAAAATCAAGCACTTCATTCAACAATATTGTTGACAATTGATAGATCTTCACTAGAAACTAAATGGAAGCAAATGCAAGTGAAGATGTGAGTATCACCTCAAAATGAAATATACCTTCATGGGCAGCCATGCATAAAACTCAGACACAAAAATCAAGCACTTCATTCAACAATATTGTTGACAATTGATAGATCTTCACTAGAAACTAAATGGAAGCACATGCAAGTGAAGATGTGAGTATCACCTCAAAATGAAATATACCTTCATGGGCAGCCACCTCGGGCAAGTTTTTTGCATTTGTTCCCTACATTATAATCAGGGTCATTGAATTCAATAATTAGGCCATGCTTTACAATCTACAACATTAACAATGACGGATTATTTCAAATAATAACAATAGTAACATCAGCAGTAGTAATAACAATAATAATAATAATAAAAGTTGGCTTATGAATGGGAAGAACCGAATCATCGAACATCTGGAGATAAGCGTGAAAATTCAAAATGCGAAGCTTTCTCATTAACCAAACAATTCATTCAAAAACCCTTACTTTTTTTCCTTTCTTTCTCAAAGGTAGAATTACAAAAACATGCAGACTCATGTTGAGGCAATATATAAACTTAATCAAACACAACTCATTTATATCCCTATTCCCTACTAAAGTCTATTGGAGTCAATATGTTGAGACAGCATCATTAACAGCAACCCTTATTTAACTCCACTATCCTACAAAATTTATTTAGGAGCCAAGTTACTGATTTTATATTGTTCAATGAGACTTTCCTACTCGTGCAAACTGTTGATATACATTTTGGAATTCTACTTCCTTCAATTGTGTCAGTGGGAGTTGAAAGAGGTATGGATTCCCCTAATGGCCCAAAGACGGTTTAGACTATGAACTTATATACACCATTTATGGGAAAAGGGCAAGAGAGGACCGAGACATAAGATTTCACCCACCTTTCACAAGTAAAAGAGTAAAGGGAGAAAAATGTTAAAACTGGTTTTAAATCACATAAAAAGGCATTGGATAGGAATCGTTAGTTCAGTAATTTTGACTAAGAAATTACCTTATTCTACCAAAAACTTGTCATGCTGGGTTGAATCATTGCTAGATAAGCAAACAATTGAAATCTAAATTCAATTACTGGTTTGAAATTAGCTAAATTAGCACAAAAAGTAATGGGTAGATAAAATAATAAATTACTACATGCATAAAAGAATTCCTGCATCAATGCATGTTTTCATTTCTCACAATATCTATGCTGTAAAAGATAAAAATTAAGTTAGAACGTATAAAAATTCTATGGGATCAGCAACAACAGAGGAAAAGGCCAGTTATACACATATCATTAAGCCAACGCCTAGATTTAGATGCATCAAAACATGTTTGATAATATGAAGGATGATACTAATCAAGGGTGAAACACCAGAGATACAACCTTAGCAGCATGACATCTAGATGTGTTTCCTATACAATTCTCTTTCTTGATAAAGCAAGGCATATAATAAATAAAGTAAATTGGGCCGACCTTCATGCAATCACACACAGATTAAACCCCACAGACCATCACCTCAACTCCAAGAAGCACTTCCCCTTTCATGTACCCTCTTTCTCCTCCTCCTCCCTACAGCAAAATCATGTTACCCCTAAGAATCCCAACACAAAGACCACACATACCAAAGATATCAAAACATAAAAACAAAACCCACCAACCAATGTAGCAACATCACCGCCTACTCCCATTTCCTTCCCCATAAGGGCCACCATGGAAGAGGGAGCATCATAAGATCACCACCACCACTCCATTTTCTTGCCCATTTGGGTCAAAGATTCAAAGACTAAGATCATCCCAGTGCACAGAGCAGGAAGAGGATCCATTAAAGGAAGTGGATGATCTAGTGAGTGGTAACCATATATGGAAGATCACCCGTCTCAAGATGATCAACCACCAACACATTTCCCTATCCATTTGGTCAGGAAACCGACGGCCAAGATCATCCCAGACCACCCATCAGAGAGAGAGAGAGAGAGAGGAGGAAGTGAAGAGGAAAGAAGATCGATGGGAAGATGCCCTCAACGAGGTTTGATAAGTGAGGACAGAGTTACCGACGACACTCGATCCTCACGACCCAATCATCATTGATGATCATAGTGCTTTTCCTTTGATCAGATTTTAGATACTTTTGTTTGAGGAGAGATGGAAGAAGATAGAGTGTTTTGCAAAAGAGAAGCTTCGAAGAATAAAGAGGTGTTAAGGGTTATAATTCCATGACGATGTCGCTCGCAAAATGAGGGGTACAAGCGTCCAAAATGCGTGTACAAACACCAATACGGGTGTTTCCATGTATTCTAGGCTAAAATGGGCGTATATCTATTTTGAAACACTTTTTTGGTAAAAATCCTAATATAAAATGTGCCAAAAATTTTATCACTACAAGAAAATATATTTTTAGCTTCGAACTTATAGCGGCGGCCAGTCAACTTGGTCGCTATAAGACACTTATAGCAGCGGCCAACTTTGACTCCTCCTGTAATGCAATTTTTAAATTACTTTTACCGACGGCTGGCGCTATGACTGTCATTGAAAACAATGGCGCCAATGTCCTGTGGGAAAATTTCTTTATTTTACCATTGAATGTGTAGCGGCGGCCAGTACTTTCGAGGGTAAAATATTTTTTTGCGGCGGCCACTAAAAGTTTGCCCTCAGCTCCTCTCTCTCTCTCTCTCTCTCTCTATGTAATATCCCAATCTCGCTCTCTCCCCTGCGCGAGCCATCCCCATCACAACCATTCTCTTCTCCTCCCACATGCGCACCACCCATCTTGCGCCACCCACCTTCCCAAGACACCTATCTTCACGCCACCCACCGCAAGAGCACCACTCTCACCCATACCCCTGCGCAGCCATCTCCTTAAAGCTCTCACACCATCCCCCTGCAACCCTCCATCCCTTGACCTCCTTCATCTCTCTGGCCCTCTCCATCTCTCTCATGCCACCTCCCTGTGCATCCTCCATCATCCCCTCACGCCGTCCTTTCCATCCCTCTCAGCAGATCCACCTCCTCTCACCCTTTCCCCCATTTCATACTCTCTCTAAACACTTACTTCTTCTCTTCTATACCTTCTTCTTTCAGTTTTAGCTCTCAGATCAGTGAAAATAGATTTCCTGGAATCCCAACCAAAGCAGAGAAACCACCCTCTCTATTTCTTTCTTTCTTTCTTGCCTTGTTTTAGCGGTTCTTATCTTTCCCCGAAATTTCTATGAGATTCTCCCTACGCTCACTATATTTCCCCAAGTCGTTGATTTCTACAGAATTTGTTTTTCAGAGGGTCTTTTGAGTCACTTTCCTCGAAATTTCTCTCTTTTTTTCATGACTTTCTCAAGTTTCCATCCCTCTTTCTCTTTTTTGTAGACGTCCAAGTTCCTCTCCTTTTTCCGTTTCTCTTTTTCTTCCCATCTATATCCCTTCTTGCACATTCCCTTTCTGAGTTTTTCCTATTTAAGAGAATGAGAGAGCAAAGATTGGAAACTGAGGAGGAGAAGAGTATGGAAAGTGATGGAAGAGGAAAGCATTTTCTCTCCTTGGATTAAGTACACAGAGCACAAAAATCTGACCCTTGTGCAGGCATATCACTCCCACTCTCTCAATCTCATCACTCTCTCTCGGCCATCACCCAGAACACTTGCTGCTGTACTTGAATATCTCGCTGCTAAGGTGACAACTTTTTTTTTTTTTGTTCAATGCTCTTTTTGTTTATGGGTTTTACTTTGAAACTGTGACTGGCAAATGGGGTTTTGTTTGACTTTCAACTGGTTTCCATTTTCTGCAGTTTCATTTGATTTTGTTGGGGTTTTCTTTTGAATGTTGGTGTAGCTAATGGTTTTTTTTTTTTGTTGTTGTGGGGGGGGCGGGGGGGCGGCTTTCCAATTTCTCTGATGAGGAAACAATATTTGGATCTTAAGCCATTAGACAAAAAGTGGGAAACCCTTTAAATCTTCTTTGAATTATTTTGTTCTCATGTGTAATGAATCCTCTATTTCTGTCCACCAGACAGTTGCGCTCCATGCTCACCAACCATTGTATCAAGCCCCTGCATAACACATTCCATCCCTCAACTAAGCCAATGAAAATCCATAATGACCTCTATGCAAGTGAACCAAAAAGTGAAACACCTGTGGCAATATGTCTATGAATGTTGCACCATAAGCAAACTTAACTGCTATCTTGATTTCTTCAATTGTTGCACCTTTCTGTCCATATGCCACGTTCTCTTTTATGGTGGTTGAAAATAAGACAGGCTCTTGACTAACCAGCCCAATTTGCTCTCTTATCCATCCAAGCCTCAATTTCTTCAAGTTTGGGGCATTGATGTCATCAGCATCCTTCCAAGAAAAAGAAATATATGAAAATAGGATTCCCTTTTGTTCCCCAACTCAATTGTAAAATAATATTAATAATAATTCAAAGAATGTAGCTTTATCATTCTTCTTCAAGGACATAGTGTCTATATGCTATTAAAAAACAACTAATTGCAACCACAAAGTGATGAGGAGTGAGGCCACTGATATGCATGATTTGCCCACTACCATTTCTATGGAGTGGGCCACTAATTATGGGTACTATGTTTGTTAACTGTAGGAGTATAAAGTAGATTGTGCCTTCTTATAATTTACGGAGAAAGACAGGTGGTGACATATATCTGACTGGATTTTACTCTATATGGACATTCAAATTCGTGCCATATCCCATCTCTTTGAATTCCTTAATTTCTTTATTTAATTGAGAGACTGTTGATAGGTACTATAAACTGTTGTAACAAAATAGTTAAAATTTGTATATTAGGTAGAAAAGTTAGATCAAAAGGTGGCTGAGGAAGATATTAAGATGGGGCATATTCCAATTTGCGACAACCTTAACTTGATGTTGCTCTTTTTAGTGTCTACACCAACAATGATATCTTAAGTCTTCCCATCTCACCTAATAATTAATATATGAGGGCCATTTCTTCATGTTAGCACATGCGTTGGCATTTCCTGCCAATTGACCTGGCTTTTCGATCATCTCTTCTTGGATTGAAGAAGCAATGCATATATTATATAGCTTGGAAAATCTGAGGTAGCTATTGTGTGAGGCCAAAAGGGATGAAGTGAATGGCGCATTATCTTTATAAATATACACAGATAATGCCATAGTCCAGCTAAGATTAGCATAGGTGTCAATGGTGAACAATGCCTAAGTCATCCATCTACCTACAGGAATAAATTCCCTTACTACAACCAGAAAATTGATAAACCCCCTTTACACTTTATCTTGTCAGGTAAGGGGCTCGTGATTAATTCAATCATATATACACACAATAAATGAGTCAGCTTGGATCTGAGGTCCTACTAGATCAAATCCAAATCATCCTGAACTTGGATTCAAGTTGGGTCCATGGCTAGATCATTTACTTGGTTTCAACTTGGAATTAATTCCCTTACTACTGATATTGAACATGCTTACAAGGTACAGAATCTTGATCCTTTACTTGGTTTTAAAATCTTGATCCATCTTATTTACTGCATTTTTTGGTTTCTTCATTTATATGTTACTCTTCAAAGAATCTCATTATCCCTGTCACTACCAGGTTAGGACTTGATCTATTCCCTAGGGACTATGATACGAGCATTGTTTCTCCTTTTGGAGGACGGATATTATAACCATGACCCTTGTGTATAAGGTAAGATGCACCATTTTCTCATATAATTAAGGGGATTTATATGGTTTGGTCAAGAAAAAACACTATCCTTTTGGGGGTTGAATTACAATTTTACAGGCAGCACCGACCTTTCATTTAAAGCCATTCATCAAGTGGACTCCCACCCTGTTTCAGAGAACTATAAAGACTTCACTGAAAGGTAATTCAAATAATATGCCATTGATTTTAGGAAACAATGCCCATTGTTTTAAGATCTTTCTTTTGGACATTGTTATCATAGGAGTGACACCCAAATTAGTTTTGGAGTTGATGAACGTGAAGTATCTGACACTAGCTGTTGTGAAGAGCCACTTGCAGGTATCAAGAAACTATTTTTTGGGTATTTATATGACTTTTGGTTTTAGCCCAACTAGACTTTGTACAATTCTTCCCATTGGCTTTTGGTGTTGCTGCTATTCTCTAGTCTGTACAGTTGCCCTCCCTTGTTGAAATGGATTGTTCATGTAATAGGCACCTTAAGAATGGGTGATCTAATAAAGCTTTCACCAATGAGCAATTTTGTGTTCTTTTCCATCTGAAGGCCTTCAATTGGATTGTGGGGTTGTTTGATTTCTTTTGCTACATTGTTGTTCATGGTGTTTCTCATTGGATTGACAGTTTGGGTGGTTACAAGGTGACTATGTTGACGTAGATGAAATGATCCACAAGCATTATATGTCCACTTTGCTCCTCAATTGCTCTTTTCTCATGTCTCTATTACTTCATTCATCATTATTGCATTACTGCATTTCTACTACTACCTTCTTGGCCAATTTGCATTCTTTTTTTTTTTTTTTTCGCTGATATAAGTGAATTTGGTACCGGAAACAGAACATGAAGAGTGCTTCATGGTTGGCTGTTCTAACACTTGCTTATCAGAGTCTTGGTGTGGTTTATGGTGTGATTACATATCTATACAAGTTTGTGTCAATCCTTGAGTCCTCATGCCATATGACTATTATTGATGGGGTGCTGGCCCCTACCATCTCAGGCGTGTGTAAGAAAAAGAAGTTCCACAGTATGACACTTTCTTTAGTTACAGTTCAATAAAACTTATCTTCTTCTTGTTTGTTAATCTAGGGAAAAGTCCTCTCTCTCTCTCTCTCTCTCTCTCTCTCTCTCTCTCGCACAAACTTTCTAGGGGTAGTGTTCTGCAGAAATTATTTTTACTCTATCCTTTCGTGTTTATTAAGATGATGGGTGGGGGAGCTGCGTGGAGCATTGAAGATTAACTCTAAGCTATAATAATATGGAATGACTCTTGTGTGGGGAACTTTCTTTTATTATATCATCTTACCTAGTTGTGTGAATAGTGTGTTTTTGACTTGAACCCTTGAAGACTTGAACCAACAACAACAATAAGAACAAAAGAAAAATGCCAAGTTGGCCTGAACCCAAAGAGTAAGGAAACCTAGCCACCCACCCAGGTATCAATCCCTAGGTGGGACTGGTGGGTGTGCTATCCACAACACCCATTATCAGAGAATTTAAAACAATGTTATTCATTGGAATGCTTATGCAAGGATAGTCATTATATTGACCAAAGACTGTAACTCATTATATTCACTTGAAGCCGCTATCATAATTGCATGGTTGTGCTCTCTCTCTGCACACACGCACACGTCGAGATGGACATGCTAATTGTACAGTTTCCACTGTACACATGGGTATGGTTCTCCAAAATTTCATGTGTGGTGTGTGGGTAAAATACCGTAATGATGAGATTAAGCGAGGACCACAGTAATGCACTGGCCTTTCACCTCGGTCTCGATAATCACAGCCTAGCAGCTCGGCGGCTCGGCAAAAAGTGTCAGCTAGAGAGGTTCCCCCGCTCGGCAGCTCGGTTAAGAGTGCCAGCTCGGCGTTACTCAGCTCGGCGTAACTGCCAGCCCAGCCGGATCATTCCTGGTCCCGGTAAAAGCACTGAAGGCAAAGTGGGCCATCACACTCCTGTGAGAAGTACGGGCACGCCCTGACAGATAGGGATGCTCATTTATGGCGATAGGATCACTCATTTATGACGATAAGAAGTTAGCTTTATCGTCCCTTAACATCAACTGACCAAAAGCATGGAAGGTTCTGATGGGATGTGCCTTTTTTACCTACTACCGAATGTCAGGGAAAGGCCCGATGGGACCTCATCCTACCTACCCCCACTCGCAAAGAAGGATGAACGAGGAATGTCTACAAATGCACATGGGATCAGCCCCATGAAGGTACGCAGACTCACAATACGTGAACCCCTACTCAGACTCTCATTATCTTCTTCCTCCTCCTACTTAGTTTTTCCAGAACTAACTCAGGCATCGGAGTGCCTTCGGCTCCCAACAGCCAGGGGCTCTGACCTAAGTCGTTTTCCTTCCCCTTTCAGGTTCTTAGCTTTCGGTCTTCCCAAATCCTATATCTTGATCTAAGTGGGTGATACTTTTATCGCCTACAGTTTGACGCCGTCTGTGGGAACACTGAACAAAAAGCCTACAAACACAAACACCATGCCTCCAAAAACTAGAAATGGGGAAGGACCCTCCAAGGGCAAGGCCCTATCCATACAACCCGTGCTGGTCGAGGACCTACCCCTCCACCCCCTCGACAGAGGAGGTCAAGAGAAAGGCCTCGCTCAGTCCAGACAGGATCGCAGTCGAGAGGGCCGACGATTCCTTCTCTCCACGACGGTCCACCTCCAGAACAACCCCACCATAGCAGAAAACACACCAGGCGAGGTGACAAGTCAATCACCAAGCTGGGTGAGAAGTCAGCACGGGTCGGATCCCAGTCCCACCATCAAGCCAACCTTGAAGACGAAGGCCCTCTCCAAGATGATATCAGGGCTCAGAACTGCCTCATCCAGGAGCAGGACGAACTCATCTGACGGCTCAAGCAGCAGCTCCAGGAGAGGAGGGGGCTCGGAGTCCACCTCTCGTGCGCAACCACGCATCGGGTCCTCCACCCAGGCGCTACCAAGATCCACCTCCGTCACACAAGCGAGACCTGAGGCACGTCCTCAATAAGAGGCGTGATCGGGTCCATGATGAAGAAGGCTCCAGCAACAGCCGTGTACATGCAGACCCCAAGAAGCAGCGTCAGCTGCCTGAAGACGAAGCAGAGTTGAAGCGCTGGATCGACCGGCATATTAAGCAGACTATTCGTCAGTGTTGGTATCGCCCGAGACCAATTCAGTGCCTTTGAAGTTGAGGACACCGGTGCATCTCCATTCTTTAAAGATATCAGAAAGTTCTCCCTCCCTGAGAAGTTCAACGTCCCAAGGTTCCCCCCATACGACGGAACCTCGGACCCTGCAGCACATCTCCGACATTTCATTCAGAGGATGTCGGTATGGGGCGATGACGATTTCCTGAACTGTCGAGTCTTTTCCTCCAGTTTAGGAGATCTCCCCCTGCAATGGTTTTGCTCGCTCCCCGAGGGCTCCATCTCCAGTTGAAGGCAGCTTTGGACCTCCTTCCCGGAGAAATTCTAGGCCCATCGTGTCATCCCAAAGACAGATGCCGACCTAATGGCCCTTCGAATGCGAGAGGAGGAGAATGTCACCCAGTTCGCTAGACGATTCTGGACTGTCTATAGCCAGAACGAAAGCGCTTCTGAGGAGATGGTTGTGAAGTCCTTCCAGCAGGCTCTATGACCAGGCATCCAGCTGCGGGCGCAGTTGGTTATGTACCCCGTGGCCACGATGAAGGAGCTGATGGCCCGGGCGAACTGGTTCATCCGAGCAGAAGAAGACGAGGTCCGAGGACGGGAAAACTTCGGCCTCACCCAGAAGGAGGCCCCCAAGGGAGACAACAGGTCCTCCAGGAGGGAAGACTGTTGCAGAGAACCATCCCCTCATCGGCACAGGGCCTCGTCCCCAGATTGGCGCAGGGCTCCCTCTACCTCAGCAGTGGCCTTAGGGAGCGGTAGGAAAACAAGGCACGACACTGCCACCTTCAAGGTAGTGAATACAATCTTCAAGGAGCCAATCTATAGGCTCCTCGGCAAAATAAAGGTGCAGCCCTTCTTCAAGTGGCCGCAGCCAATGAAAGGTGACTCTTCTTCCCTGGACCAGGGCAACTTCTGCGTCTATCACAAGCAAAACGGGCACAGAACCAATGAGTGCAAAAACTTCAAGTCCCACCTGGAGAATCTTGTGAAGGAGGGGCACCTGAGAGACTACATAAAGGAGGAAGGCTGGGACAACAGCCGACCTCCGTGTCAAGAAGATGGTGGCCAGGACAGCAAGCCGGAGGGCATCATCAATGTCATCCACCTCGCTCCTCCGTCTAAGGGGAGCTCCCAGGCCCGTGCCAAGGCCAGGCGAGCCTCCCATCAGAAGTAGGTGCTGACCGCGGCACCAGAGCCAGCTGCAAAAAAGGCCAAGGTGGAGGGGCCTAGAATCTGGTTCTCCGACAGGGACCTAGAGGACGTCGAGCTCCCATATAACGACCCTCTAGTACTCACCTTGAAGCTGTAGAACTTCCTGGTTCAGAGAGTCCATGTCAACCCAGGCAGCTCGTCCGAGATTCTGTATTACGATTGCTTTAAAAAGTTGAAACTCAAGGATGAGGATCTCTAAACAACCCGAACCCCCTAGTCGGCTTCAGCTCAAAGCCATTGTACCCGAAGGGCAAGATCTCCCTCAGAGTCTAAGTAGGAGGCGCCTCCAGGCAGGTCGGCTTCCTAGTAGTCGACTTTCCCTCCCCTCCCCTTGCAATGTAATAATGGGGGGGACTTGGCTGCATAGCATAGAGGCTGTGCCTTCCACCCGCCATCAAAAGCTCAAGTTCCCTCTAAAGGACCAGTCAGGCTGGACTGACATGATCACAGTAAGAGGCGACCAGCACATGGCCAAGCAATGCTTGCTGGCTGTGCTGCCTGGTGAAGTCGAATCATCCCAAGTCCATATGGCCGAACTGGATAGAGAGGCTGAGCTCGGGGGACGTTGGTAGGGCTCCGGCGCAGAAGAGCATAAAGGACCTCACCGAGGTCAAGATCGACCCCGCTGACCCAGACAAATTCTTCCTGATTGGAAGCCAGCTCCCCAAGCCCGAGAAGGCAGAGCTGCTCGACCTCCTCCTCGAGAATAAAGAAGTCTTTGCATGGTGTCACGACCCGGGCCCGAGATTAGGGTTACCACGGCCAAACCCCGAGTCGCGACGCCATACTTACTCCCGTAAACCTCGTATCGCCGAAGGCAATACGAAATTCACAAGGGATCTTACATATACCTGTCAAATGTACATTATTTTACGGAACTAGATGCATACATTGACATTTAACGTTCACATGTACAAGTCCTTTACAGAAAGTAAAGTTTGCTTACACATCTCATTTCCTATTTAAATCAACCATGCATATTCAAAGACAATGCATGTGATCACTAATTACAACAAAATGAATCTATTCAAAATGTTCACCAAATTTGCTAAACCGGTCGCCTCCGATTCACATCCATTCATTCAATCCTCCTGGGGGAACCGGATTGGTTTCCTCCGTTGGCGGCACGGTCTCGGAACCACTGGAACGGCCAACTGGGCCTGTAATGTCATCAATAACACTGTGAACACGACGGTTCAACAATGTATACACAATTCTATGATATCATATGTTTAGCATTGTGGTTCCAATGTATAACAATTCAATTTAATTCAATTCAATTCAATGCATACAGTTCTTCCCTGAAGGAAGCATTCAATTTATGTAGTTCTCCCCTGAAGAGAGCATTCAATTCATTTATATACACTTTATCAAGTGTCTTTTTGTTGTCCTCTAGCATAGGCGGAAGGCGCACCATTCACAACCCAGCCTTTCAAGGACTCATTTCATTTCATTATTACTCACTTTATTAAGTGGCTTTTCAGATGTTACTCACTTTATTAGGTAGCTTTTCAAATGTGTGGGATTTACTAGTGTCTTGATCAGAGATCACCGGCATCACTACGGAGCTCCGGAACGCTCCATCTACTGCAGCAGACTTAATCTTTCATACATTACAGTGTTTGTCCATTTCAGTTCTTTTCTTTTCATTTCATTACATTTCATTGTATTAATTCAACCCATTATTCAATGATAGCTCAACAAGGAGCATAACAGTAGTAGACGAGAGAGGACAAGCCAACTCAAGTCAGGAACAAGTAAATTTCCTAAAACAACATTCGGGTGAAACGTTCATTATGCAATGTAGGTGTTATTTTAGATGACATCACTTTTTAGTGAAATTTACATTCACACAAGTTTAGCTAACACCCATGAAGGTTTAGGAAATTATCAGAAATCAATTCTGATATTCCCTCTAATTCGGTCACCTCGTCGGTTATCTAGCGATTAGCCGCATTAGGGATTTCGGCTGATCGAACCACATTCGGTCAGCTTTCCAGAATTTCTCAATTTACAGGACAAGTTGCCCAATTCGATCACCTATTCGGTCACCTACTCGGCTGACCGAAATTCAAATTTCGGTTAGCCGAATTTCTTCGGTCAGCTTACGGTTCGTTTTCCAGAAGCTAAACTTCTGATGAAAAAACCCTGACAAGATTTTCGGTCACCTTGCGGTCAACCCTCGGCTAGCCGAACTCACAATTTCGGCTAGCCGACCTATGTCGGTCAGCTCTCGGTCAGCCTGGCGGCTGACCGAATTATGCCCAGAAGGTCAGAAAATTCTGAACCGAATTTTCTGTAACTGAACTCCTTGAGTTCTAACAAGTCACTTAACATTTGAAATCAATACAATTGAGTATACTTGCCTTGTTTGGAAACTTCTTAGCAAGAATTCCCTTGTCTAGCTTGAATCCAAGCTGAATTCCTCAAGCCAAACCTTCTTTTGAACCTAAAACCCAAAATCAATCCACAAAACGGAATTCTTGTGAATTCTTTGAGCCATAACTCAATAATGAAACCATGGAAGTGCTGAATTCAACTCAACACTTACTTGTAGCTTCTTTTGGTGGAATTCTTGAGACCAAGAAAGTAAAAAGGAGATGAAGAAGAAAATGGTGAAGATGGAGAATATGAAGAAGATGAAGTTCCTCTTCACAATCACTTGTCAATTCTCCAAATCACACACACACCTTGATGGAAAACCAAGAGGAACGGAAGAAAAAGGAAGAAGAGAAAGGAAGAGAAGAAGAGAGATCGGCTGGAATGGAGGAATGAACTCAAATGAGTTCATCCTCATCTTATAAGCCCTAAATTGCATTTTAGCCCCTCTCCTTTCCTCTAATTACAATTCAAGTCAAATGAATGGTCATTTGAACCCATTCACGTCGAATGGAATCAATACATTTACGGAAGTTAACGTACTTCTCAAGATATACGTGTGAGTATCAAGAGTTTCCATATTCGACGAAATACGTGTAATTTCTTATTTACGAAAAAGTCCTTACATCACTCAATTTGGCCTAAAACCATTTCTAATCCATTCAGAACCTTCACTATCCTTTTCATTAAGTTCAATTTGACCACTTGAGCCAAATTCTATATCAATTTAGCCATTAATCAACATTAATTCCATAAAACATGTTGAATTAGCATTAATCCCGATTAATTAGAGTTAATCTTAATTAACTCGGGACAGGGTGTTACACATGGACACCATATGAGATGCCCGGCATCGACTTAGTAGTCATGTGCCACAAGCTGAATGTGGACCCCAACCATAAGCCCGTGGTCCAAAAGGCATGCCGAACTAGGGTCCCACAAACTGAAGCCGTGATTGAGGAGGTTTAGAAGCTGCTAGAGGTTGAAGCAATAAAAGAGGTCCACTATCCGCAGTGGCTGGCCAATACAGTGGTGGTAAAAAAGAAGACAGGGAAATTGAGGGTCTGCGTGGACTTCACCGACCTGAATAAAACATGTCCCAAGGATAGCTTCCCTCTCCCAAAGATTGACCAGCTTATTGATGCCACAGCCGGACATGACCGTATGAGCTTCCCCGACGCCTATCGGGGATACCATCAGATTCCCTTGTACGCAGCAGACCAAGAGAAGACAACCTTCATCACACCCCGAGGCACCTACTGTTACAAGGTGATGCCCTTCGGGTTAAAAAATGCGGGAGCAACATACCAACGGCTAGTGACGAAGATGTTCGAAGCGCAATTCGGCAAGACAGTGGAGGTTTACATTGATGACATGGTCGTCAAGTCCAGGAGGTCGCAGGACCACTTGGCCGACCTCAGTCAAATATTCAACATCCTCCGCCAGTTCTAGTTGAAACTGAAAATGTCCAAATTAGCTTTCGAAGTCGGTTCCGACAAGTTCTTGGGGAGCCTGGTCACGAAAAGGGGGATTGAAGCAAACCCTGACCAGATCACGGCAATCCAGGAGCTCCAGAGTCTGGCCTCGACAAAACAAGTTCAGAGGCTGACCGGCACGGCTGCCGCACTCAATCGTTTCATCAGCCGAGCTTCCGACAAATGCAGGCCTTTCTTTTAGCTCCTGCGAAAAGGCTCCAAGTTCCAATGGACGCCGGACTGTGACCAGGCCCTGCAACAGCTCAAGCGCTATCTTTCGTCACCACCGTTGCTGTCGACTCCAACCCATAGTGAAGCGCTGTACTTGTACCTGGCGGTCTCGGATCATGCAGTGAGCTCGGTGCTCATCAGAGAGGATAACAGCCTTCAGAGGCCTATCTATTACACGAGCAAGATCCTGCTCGACGCCGAGACCCGGTACTTACAGCTAGAAAAGCTTGCCCTGGCGCTCGTCAGCGCCTCGCGAAAGCTCCTCCTCCACTTCCAAACCTTCACAATCGTGGTCGTGACGGAGCACCCACTGAAGTCTCTCTTCAGGAAGGCAAATTTCTCTGGTAGAATATCCAAATTGGCTGTCAAACTGGGGCAGTACGATATCAAATATCAGCCCATAACGGCCATCAAAGCCCAAGTGTTGGCAGACTTCATCGTTGGATTCACTTCTCAGAGTTCGGCACCGACCCTGCTCGACACCGAACTAGGGGACAATAAGGATACAGAGGTAGTCATTGAGACGGAGCAAGAACATTCCTGAAAGAAGTTCCTAGACTCGGCCTGGAGGATCTTCGTTGACGAATCCTCTACAGCCAAGAGGGCTAGTGCTGGCATAGTTCTCTAGTCTCCAGAGGGCTTTGTCATCGAGCAAGCTCTAACACTCGGCCTCAAGGCATCTAATAATGAGGCTGAGTACGAAGTGCTTATCGCCGGACTGAATAGTGCTAAAATATTGGAAGCTCGGCGCGTAGTGGTTTTCAGTGATTCTTAGTTGGTGACGAGCCAGCTCAGTAGAGATTACCAAGTCCGGGACAACAGGATGGCAGCCTACCTAGCTCACGCGAAGGGACTCCTCTCAGGATTCGAAAGAGCTGAAGTCCAGTAGATCAGCAGAGAGTCTAACGCTCATGCAGACGCCCTCGCCAGCGTCGCCTGGGCTATCGAAGCCGATAATAGAAGAACTGTGGAAGTGGGAACTCTGCAAGAGCCCAGCATCGAGCTCCAGCGACCTCAGCAGCTCATGTGCGTCGACCTCAGACCAAGCTGGATGAATCCAGTCATTGCCTACTTGAAGAACGACCAACTGCCAGAAGATAAAACCGAAGCTCACAAGATTAAGCTAAAAGCGACCCGGTTCTGGCTCTCCCTAGATGGCAGATTCTACAGGAAGTCATTTACCGGACCCTACCTCTAGTGCGTTCATCCAAGCAAGGTCGAAGATTTCCTCTATGAAATCCATGAGGGGATCTGCGGCAGCCACATTGGAGGTTGGTAACTAGCCTACCGAGCTATCAGCCAAGGGTACTGGTGGCCGTATATGCAGAAGGACGCCCAGCTCTACGCCAGAAGATGCGAAAAGTGTCAGAAGTTCTCACACTCTCTCCACCACCCAGCGCAGGACCTGAGCCCTCTCTCCAGTCCGTGGCCTTTTGCTCAGTGGGGCTTGGACATCGTAGGACCGCTCCACCAAACTCCAGGGAACAAAAGGTAGTTGATAGTAGCCACAGATTACTTCACAAAGTGGGTTGAAGCAGAGCCTCTGTGCTCCATCACCGAGCAAGACACAAAGAACCTTATATGGAAGAACATCATCACGAGATTTGGAATCCCCCGAACTCTCGTCTCCGACAACGGAACACAGTTCTATTCCAACTTCTTCAAGAGCTTCTGCCAAGAGTATGAAATCCGAGATGTCTACTCCACCCCGGCGTACCCACAAAGCAACGACCAGGCTAAGATCTCAAACAAAGTAATCTTTGACGGACTCAAGAAGAGATCGACCGAGCCAAAGGAAGGTGGGCAGAAGAGCTTCCAAGTGTCCTGTGGGCTTACAGGACAACTCCAAGGCGTTCCACCTCGGCTACACCGTTCTCCCTTGCCTACGTCATGGAAGCAGTTATTCCACTTGAGGTCGGCCTTCCGACCTTGAGGTCGGAACTCTGCGACCAAGGGCTGAATGATCAAAATGTAGCTCGAGAGCTGGACTTCGCTGAGGAACGGAGAGAGGCAGCAGCTATCCGCCTGGCCGTCTATCAGCAGCAGTTGACCAGGGGATACAATCAGAAGGTCAAAGAACGGAGATTCACGGTGGGAGAGTTAGTCCTGAAGAAGACACTTCCTGACGACAAAAATCCAAACGAAGGCAAACTGGAGCCGAACTGGCAAGGGCCGTTCAAAGTACTTTCAGCAGCTGGGAGATCCGCGTACGGCTCGAGGACATGGAAGGCAAGAAGCTGCCACGGCCATGGAATGCAATGCACCTTAAGAAGTTTTATTATTGAAATGTATTCAGAGCCAAAACATCAATAAAAAAGGCAGTTTTTGGAATGGCTCTCTCTTAAATTGCTTGCAGCTTAAGCCTGGCATAAGTGCCAACTTCTTTGGGTTCGGTGACAGCACCACCCCCGGCTCGGTAGCTCAATTAGAGTACCAACCGTCCTCAGCTCGACGCCAGCACCGGCTACGGCGGCAAAGCCAAAAGCATCCCATGGGTTCGGCGACAGCACCACCCTTCAGCTTGGTAATAGTACCAGCCACCCTCAGCTCGGTGACAGCACCAGCTTCAGCTCAGCATAAGTGCCAGTTTCTTTGGGTTCAATGACAGCACCAACCCCGGCTCGGTAGCTCAGTCAGAGTACCAAACGTCCTCAGCTCGGTGCCAGCATCAGCTACGGCTGCAAAGCCAAAACATCCCAAGGGTTCGGTGACAGCACCACCCCCCCGGCTCGGTAGCTCAGTCAGAGTACCAACCGCCCTTAGCTCGGTGCCAGCACCAGCTATGGCGGCAAAGACAAAAATATCCAAAGATACTGGCCTCGGCGCTTAGGGACACCTTGGGTTGGAAAATCGAGGTAGGTCCCTTCGTCAAGTCAACAGTCGATGGGTTCTTCTCAGATGATTATGGGTATAGGTCTCTATGGCTCCGGTTGATGAACCGAGCTCGGTCCCTTAAGGGAAGCCCAATTTTAAGCTTATGAGTTCACTTACCGGGACCAATTACTTACGCGAAATAAAATCAACACCCATTCCATCATTCAGACAAGCAAAAACAGAAAGAGGACATCCATGCACCCATTCAGACAGGAAAAAGACGTCAAGCTTGTAAAAAATTTGTTGTTTTATTGATGAGAACTTTGATTACAAGCAAATGATAGGAATACAATGACAAGGAAAAATAAAAACTCAGAGGACCGTGGCATCAACGTTGCAGTCGATCTCTGGGGGAGCATCAAACACATCCGTGGTGGTTTCAGGAGCAGCTTCGGGAGTGGCCTAGGGGGTTCTAGCGCCATGTCCACCACTAGGGAAGCCTCCACTGGAGGAGCCACAGGAGGCACCTCAGGATTAGGAGGCACGACAGCACGGGCTTCAACACTCGCCGCAGGAGGAACCCGAGAAGAGCTGAGAATGAGGGGCAAGTCGACTATGGAGTGGAGGTCGGAGTCTGAGCTGGGAAACCTTGAGGGATTCCGGAAAAGAGGGTGACCCCCAGAAACCCCAACCTTCTTCAAGGCTGCTTTCCATCCGAGTTCCCAGGCTCGGTCCCAGATCCCTGGCAGTTGAGCCTTGTATTCTGCAACCAATCTCTGCGACTCCTCCCCAGCAGCGTCAATGAGCTCGGCCGCGTACTTCTCCTCGAGCTCAGCCTTCTACTTTGCCAGAGCAGATTCGAGCTCGGCTGCCTTCCCCTTCAGAACCATATCCAGCTCACCCTTGGCCTGGTTCCTCTGAGAGACTCGCCTCTTGTTTACCCCACGGACGGATCGCAGGTCTTCTTCCAACAGCGACACCTCGACCCGGGCGCTGTTGAGGTCAACGTAGAGGTGGATGTTCTGGGCCACCGCCTCCTTCGCTTCTTCTCTCAGATGCTCCACCATGACCTAAGCTTGCTCGAGGTTGGCAACGAGACCAGCAGCCCTGCTCGCCTCCTTCTTCAGCATCGCTTCCTTGGCCTCCAAGGACCTCAACAGCTCCTCCCTCTCGGTCGCCCAGCTAGCCGCCCTGGCTTTGGCTGCCTCCATCCTTTCCATGCCCACCTGGCATTTCTGCACCACCTGTACAACGAAAACAAATGTCAGAAGAATACCAAAGTGAAAAGACTTGAAAGGATTCAAGCACTCACCATTATCAGCGACCGCACTAATGAAAGCATCAGCGACTTGCTATCCATCTCTCCCACTTCGCCATGTCCAGTGGGAGGGTGCAGGCTCACCCCAGTGCGACGACCACCTGGGGGTTACCCGCGCAGTCCGTCTCTGCCAGAGGCCTTCCCAGCGCTCCTTCGATATCCGATCTCCATGGAACCAATGGAGGGGCGGGTTTGACCCTTCGACAAGTTGTGGGGACGAGGGGCCGAGCAGGACCTCAACCCTTTGCCTCTTCCCGGCCCGGCTCTCTTCAGCGACCTCGACAGGGCGATCCCGGTTATTTGCCCTCGGCGTAGAGGCAGGAGGGGAATCATCAACGACAACGGCCTCAGAAGGAACATCAGCAGGACCCACCTCCGCCACGGCGGTAGGACGGGCCTCGGTTGCAGGAGCAGCAGCAGGACCGACCTTGGCCGCAGCCGCAGGAGGGGCCTCCGCTACTGCTGCAGCAGCAGGAGGCAGTGAGGCCGGGGCGCTGCTAGAAGACTGGGGGCATTCAGGGCCTCTCCCCTGACATCCCCGAAGGCCGCGGCGGATAAGTCTTCTGCCGCGATGTGTGGACGGCGATGGCGCAGCATCTCTTCTTGTGCTTCCGAGCTGGAAGCTGCCGAGCTCAAAGATGTGCTGGGGGATGCGACGAGCTTCTTCTTCCGCCACGAGGGTCCGGCCTCGGTTGCCGCGGTCTCGACAGGGTTCGAGTCTGGGATGGGCGCTGAAGGACAGTTACCGGACTCGGCTAGACGCCCGGTGGGGATTGCGACCGTCACCGGCTCCGAACCAGAATCTTACCCGAGCAGCACAGAGTCCACCCAGGTCACCTTCCTTGAGGTGTTAAAGGACTTGTAATACGGCACGTACCCTAGCAGCGACCACACGGCTTGGCAGTTGTGCCGATGATAGGTCCTGACCTTCTCATGCCAGGCAGTGTTTACCTTCCAGCGGTTTCGCTGGGCTTGCAACCTTCTCTCACGGAAATCTACATGAACGAAGGGTGTCAGTTCGACAGATATGGAAAAGAAAAGAAAAGCCACAAACCGCAAAGACTCCGGTCTTTACTTGGAGAGATTCCCATTCTTCGAGGGATCTGGACCGTTGTGCCAGTTTCTGCCTCGCCGAACTCCCATCCCCCTCTAATGAATACGCGATCTTCGCCTGCGTACCGGTTGGAGTCCTCCAGTGCGGTCACAAAGCTAGCGCAGTCAACCCTTAGCCGAAGGTAATGGGTGTTACCATCTGTAGATTTGCAGAGGTCGTATGTCTCCTTGATGTCTGGGACACCGAGGTTGATCCTTAAGATCTCGTTCAACCGCACTGCCCCCATAATGATTTTGTAGCCATTAGGGAGCAGCTGGCAAGGACACAATTTCCACTCCCGGAGGCAGTCCCTGAGGAGTGGGTGGAGGGGGAACTGAACCCCCGCTTCCACAACGGTGACGAGCCAGAATGGCATCTAGCCATTGTCCATGACGAGGCCATCGTCAGGGCCATCTATTCTGACCTCTACATTAGCACGGATCTTGTATGGGTGCCTAAAGACTGCTACAAAGGCTGGATTTCCTAACAGGTGCCTGTAGACTTCCATTTTCTACCCAAAGATCTACCTAGAAGAGAAAGAAAGAAACCCTACGGGGGACTACGTAGAAGAAGACGCTAGCAACTTGCAAGTAACAGAGAGCTCAAGTAGCAGAAAGCAGAAAGCTTAAGAGCAGAAAATTCGTTTGAGAGTAGAAGAAGATCAGGGCGAAGGAGACGCCCTAATTTATAAGGGTTTGAGACGCCGTTTCGACTTTCGAGGCACGCCTTTAATGAGAGACGCCTTCAATAAGGCACGCCTTTAATGAGGCGTCGCCTCGAGCAACCCTAACGTCCTATTGAAATGATTACGTGGCAGCCGAAGAGGCGACACATGCCACCAGCGGCACGACTCCATAGGACTCTTAAATGCATCGGGCAAACAAAGAGACATCTTGATGAGAACCGCACGTCAACAACGGTCATCAGGATTAAGGAGGGACCCCCTCTTCGAACCAAGACTCCACCATCTCAGTGAACCCTTCACACACTTCGGCAACCTTCTCTTAATCTCGGTTACAGCACCAGCTAGGCAGAATTACTTAGCTTCCGACCTCCTCAAGTTGGAGATCTTTCAGAGGTCAAAAGCTACGGGGCAATTGTGTGAGTAAAATACCGTAATGACGAGATTAAGCGAGGACCACGGTAATGCACTGGCCTTTCACCTCGGTCTCGGTAATTACAGCCTAGCAACTCAGCGGCTCGGCAAGAAGCGTTAACTCGAGAGGTTCCCCCGCTCGGCAGCTCGGTTAAGAGTGTCAGCTTAGTGTTACTTAGCACGGTAGCTCAGCGTAACTGCCAGCTGAATGCTAGCTCAGCGGGACCATTCCTGGTCCCGGTAAAAGTACTGAAGGTAGAGTGGGCTATCACACTTCTGTGAGAAGTACGGGCACGCCCTAACAGATAGGGGTGCTCATTTATGGCGATAGGATTGCCCTTTTTTTACGATAAGAAGTTAGCTTTATCATCCCTAAACATCAACTGACCGAAAGCATGGAAGGTTTTGATGGGATGTGCCTTTTTTACCTACCGCCGAATGTCAGGGAAAGGCCCAATGGGACCTCATCCTACCTACCCCCACTTGCAAAGAAGGATGAATGAGGAATGTTTACAAATACACATGGGATCAACCCCATGAAGGTACGCAGACTCACAATACGTGAACCCCTACTTAGACTCTCATTCTCTTCTTCCTCCTCCTACTTAGTTTTTCCAGAACTAACTCAGGCATCGAAGTGCCTTCGGCTCCCAGCAGCCAGGGGCTCTGACCCAAGCCGTTTTCCTTCCCCTTTCAGGTTCTCAGCGTTCAGTCTTCCCAAATCCTACATCTTGATCTAAGTGGGTGATACTTTTATCACCTACATGTGGAATGGTGATTGAGCTCATGAGCATATTTCTATTTGGTTAGGGAATTATGAGAGTCAGCCTTCCTCCGTTATAGAACCTTGCTACTTCCGTTCCCCATATCTGCCATTGAATAATGTTCACTTTATTACGATAGCTTCATATGCCATTTCATGCTGAAAGATGCTTTTTACTATCTTTTAGTTAGGAACTTGCCTCTGAGGAAAGTATCCTTTCCTTATCTTAGTTGCTAAATGTCATTTCAGGGGGAAATAGTATCTCTAGCACTGGAGTGATTGTTGGGGAAGTGGTTGTAGGGGTTGCTTTACTATTTGCTGTGCCTTTTGAGCCTTTTGGGTTTTGCTTACTTCTTAGGATTTTGAGCCTAAAAGAATCAATTTTGGATGGAGCTTACCAATGGTTTTATCCTTTGAAAACTTTATGTTGATATTCCTGACTCTTTGGGTGGAAGTGCTTTGCTTCAAGTGGTTGGTTTCAGTTAATTTATAATTACTCTTTGGGCTTTTCATGTATTTATAACAATGACTAAAGATTACATATAAGTCCTCTCTTTTTTCACTGTCTTTAATATGAACGTCATATAGAAGCAAATACTAATTGAGTGAAGGATTGATGTGTTTGGGCAATGAACATTCTTTCATCTATCATCTTGTTGGTTATAAATCTTCTATGGTGCAGTTCTAATAATAAACATAAACTTGTGCAGGAAATTTCATTTGAACGTGACCAGTGTTGAGAGAGAGAGAGAGAGATGGCCAAGTGTTATAGGATCATTTACCATTTTCTATTTGAGGACCTCACGCCATTCCAATATATTTAACTATTTAGAGATGAAACACTCTAATTATGAGCAAAATTTGTCAAGCATTGATTATGTCCAGGAAACAGGTCAATATACATTAAATGTATTTGATATTTGATGCATGTAATTTTTTTTTTAAATACTGCTTTTACCGGCGGCCATATGACCACCGCTAAAAGCAGTATTTTTTTCCAAATGACACTGCTTGTAGCGGCGGCCATCCTCATTTTTACCGGCGACCACTGGCCCCTGCTAAAAGTTTTCTTCGTCGTCCTCCTGGCCCACGGGTTTCTTTTACCGGTGGTCAGGTGCGCCGCAAAAAAATTAATAGCAGCGATTTGTGACCGCCGCTAAAACCTTTACTCACCCGCGATATACCCTCGCCATGCGGCGGCCATAGTAACCATCGGTAAATATTTTACCGGTGGTCAATACTACTTTTACCTGCGGCCGTCAATAGTATGATGCATTATTATGCATTCTTAAGTTGGTCTCACCAACAAAAGTTTTTCTTGTATTGTATCCCAACAAAAGTTGGTCTCGCCATATAATTGAAGATAAAATTCAATACCATGATTAACATAATATGATGCATTATTAAGCATTCTTAAGCCTTATTTGGTATGATAGTATCTTTACTTTTATTCGTAGAGAGCCATCCAAAAAAGAGCCATAAAAAAATAAAAAATAAAAATAAAAAGACAAAACTCTTATGTTCACAAGCTGAGAAACAAGGCCATTTTAAGAGGATTTGCCTTTACTTCCCTAAAGCCGGTAGAGGCTGGAATTGTGTACCAAAACGCTTTTATTTTCCAAACGCGGTCTTATTAATTAATCTCTTCTCTTCATTCGCCTTATGATCAATCTTAGGGGGGGGACCGATTTCTATTATTTTTAAATCTGGAGACATCTTATATATGGTAAGGAAGTTCATTTTGAATAGTTGGAATTTTCAATTACTAGGTCCCATCTTGAGGTTACGCTTTTTAAACTCAGGAGTCTTAAGTCAATGAACTGGGGAGCAAGTGAGTCCTTGATTGATATAGGACACCCAACAAGTCTTTCTTTCTTTCTTTTTTCTTTTTTTTCTATTTATACAAAGAGCCAAACAAGTTATCATGTCAGTTCAACAGTTCCAAAATTTAAAGTGATAGAATTAAAAATCTCCTTACTAAATAATTGAATGTGACTACTCAAAGAGCCTGTTATTTTCTTTACCTTGCTAGGCGCCTTAAACTATGACTTTTACCCCATAAGAGGTTACATTTGAGAAATTCTTTCAAAATAATTTGTACAACAAACACCGATTCAAAAATAATAATTTTACTCATACTTTCTAAGATATCAAACCGCATGATCATATTCACTCTTTTTTTTTCATACAACAAGCGAAGATTTTAAAGAAGGGTAAGAAGTTGGATTTTGTGTGATATCTTTGAACGTATTTGGTTAAAATAAATTGAAAGATGAATGACTAAATCTAAGTTGATTCTCAAATATGAATATATCTCAAGCTGCGGGGCTCTCTTTAAACATCCTAAATCTGGATCCTTGGACCATCACTTTTAGGCCATATCGCATCGGAAATGCTAGATCACCTTCACATATAGATTAAAAAAAAAAAAAAAGAACAACTTGTACAAGTAGCCAAGGGCAATGCGATATCACACAGAAAGTAGGAATCTTGGAAAAATGGCTTTCACATCTTGTGAAGCCCTATGACTGCTTCAAGAAACCAATATCATGTCTTTTAAATGAAGTATACAATAATGATTAAATTAGAAGAAAATCTTAGATAAAACTGCTAAAATGGCTCATCTACTCATTATAAAATGATGGTGAAGAGCAAACCAGAAAAACAAAGAAGTATTGCACCAATTCCAACACTATTTTTTGCGTAATATTGCAAGAAGGAATGCTTAAACACATGTCGTCTGTTTATGGAGCACATCCAATGTTACACATAAGGGCATATTTGTCGTCAATTACATTTGTCCTAATTAGTAAGACTACCATTTGAATTTTTTTTTCTTTTTGTCGACATCCTACCCATTAGATCAAATTCTAAGGGCTCCGCTACATTTAGAATCCCTATAGTAAACGTATCGATCGAGAAAAGAGTTAAGAGAGGGCCTGTTGCTTTAGAAATCCACATTTGTATGACAAAAGTACAGCTTTGTTATTTTTCAAAAAAGTGGCAGAGGTCTAAACTAGATAGATATAAATTTCTTAAAAAAGTCGCCTACAATGCCACATGCGGGCTCCACTTATAGTCTTTTCAATTCCCAAGATTTTTTTTTTTATTATTATTATTATTTTTTTTGCTATAAGAGGGTCACAACCCTTTGAGCTGGACTAATCCCTTTAGGTCCAAAGGAAAGCCCGGTAAACTCCCCTATAGCTCAAGTGTGGTAGTGCAATTTCAAACCTATAACCTCCAGGTGCAAACTATAGTCCTAGGCCAAATGAGCTAATCCATTTCTTTGTTACTTAGCAAGATCAGTTCCATTTTTAGTCTGGTATGGAGTATTAGGAGTGATCGGATCCGAGAGACTAAGAATCTAGGAATGTAGAAGATAGATCAAAACCTTGATCAGACTTGTCTAGATCATACAAGGTCTCAAGTTTACAACAACAACCAACCCATTTGGGATTAGCAATTGGTATCTAAGTTGGCTCACGTCTGATAATCTATGCCATCAAGCTTCTAGTTCTATTTTCTCAAAGAATTCTTGACTTGAAAGGGAGGAACTCTTTGGTGGTACCTACCCAATAAAAACTTAAGCTGCTTAAAAGGAAAAATGCATACAGGCCATCCCATATTTTACTCCAATAAAAATTGTACCCACTGTAAAATTGAATATAGAGGATATTACTGAAAAATACCCAGTATTTGGCCACCAATCCCATGAGTTCCTCGTAACTAACGCCACACAAACGGGGTCCGTTAGACCCCGTTTGGTTTTTTCGAATATTAAACGAGTGACGCTAGCGTCACTCAGTGTTTTTATTAAAGACGCTAGCGTCGCTTGGCGGCATTTCCATAAAACCCTCCTTCCCTTTCGTTTTCACATTTTTCCTTTCCCCTCCTTCCTCTACCCCAGTATGTTGACGCCGCTGTTCCATTTGAGTTCTTCCTTTCCTACTGTGGATCAACCTTGCTCCGATATCACACATCACCTCTAAGGTATGGGACGTTGACACCGTTTGCACATTTGTGTAGCAGTTCAAATACAATGTCCGTTTGAGGTTTTTATCAAAGAACGAAACATCCACAATGGTTTATGTTCATGTTTCACATGTTTTGGGGCATGAGATTTCCATTCCGTAATGTTGTTTGGTGATTGATTAAAATCCGCAAATGAGATGACATTACCAAACGTGCAATTTCTTCGTTTCTGTTGTAATCTTTTCTGTCATCTTGTATTTATAACTTGCACAAGGCACATATAGATTGATTTACAAAGAATAAATACAAACTTGCTGACAAAATATTTTACTCCACAAAACAAGTAAAGTGGATACTTCGCCCCTTATTGACTTCTCATGCCACTTCAATTTACGCCAGTAATTGAGTTTAAGCTCCTGGGTTAGATTGGAGGTATACTTGTGGAAACAAGATCTTTCCTTGCCTCAGAAAGAGAATGGAAATATAGGCGTTTAAGTTTTGACCATACTGATACAGTAGTCTCTTGTACACTTGAATTTCCCCTCTCTATTCTTAATTTATAATTTTAAAGAAGGTTCTGTAAGAGGTTATATCAGCAAGAGTTTGCAATATAGAGTTCTCTGTTGTGTGGTATTACATTGAATCAACTAGTGTGGTATAAAGAATTTTAAGGGATTTTTTTGTCTCTCTATACAAATCACTCTGGTATGGGTAGTACAGAGAGAATTTAAAACTATACGAAGAAGAGGGGTGTTTCAAGATCTATAGATAAGAGTGTGGTCCCCTTGTTTAAATGTTATATAATATAACACCACTTAAATGTGGCTCTCCACTGTTAATCTATATCTCCATATGCAAGCAGTTTGATTTTTCTAGGTAGTTAAAGATTGGGTCACATACTTTCTGCTGTAACTGATTATTCATCTCTCATCCTGTAGTTCCTTTTTTTTTTTCATGACATTTTAATGTCACACTCATCAGCTTGTGTATTCAACATACTTATTTGTCCTAAATTCACCCAATGACTTCTCATTTTCTTTTCTTTATTTTTTTTTATATTAGTCACTTCCTGCATTCTGAAAATGTAGCATTGAAATATCTTGATCAAACCTAAGATCTTTGATAATTAAGGAAATGAGTTATTATAACAGATCATTCCTGGAAGACATAACCCAAAGATCAAAGTCTTCTGAATTGATTATATTGTGGTTATGTGCTTTGGTACGTCGTCGAAAAAATATTGCTTAGTTCTAGACACAGCCGGTGGTTTGACCTACGTACAATGAAAGCCTTTCGTAAATTGCTTGACTAAGTCTGTACTCACCACTTTTGCAAAGGGGAGGATATCGATTGCTTAGGTGATGACTGCATGTTTAAGACCTCGTACGTGTACGCGGATGGATCTACAACAAAAGGTGTTTTGTCAAAGGGGAGGATATCAAAGTTGCTTTTCTCGCCGGACGAGTCACTCAACTGTGAGGTGATTGAATCCTTGAGTCTTGAACTTCATGGATCTGGACCCAAACCCAAATATCTTCTCAGTAAACTCTGCAAATCTAAACCCAAACACAGAAATAAATGAATCCAATGGGTCGAGCAACAGTCAAGTTCCATGAAATCTATGGTTAAAAGTCCACTAAATGTTATGCCTATTAAATCAAGAATTAGGATAATTTGATGAGATTGGTTTATAGTTAATTTTACTCGCCTAGCTTGGATTCATACTGATGACATACAAATGATGAATCTGGCAGTGGGTCTAAGCTCCTAGAGACATATTTTCTTTTACATTGGATTGAGAATTCAAACTCATGCACTATTAAGTCAAATACTCACATCCTTTACTAGCTAATTGGGGGCAATTTTTTAGAACGTGTTCTTTTACCAAAATCTTTGATGTTGGAACTCGTAAACATAATGTGATGACTTGTCCGCTTACGTTAGTGAATTCCATGTTTATTTGTTAGAACTCCAACTTCTAGCCACCTAAAAAGATTTTAAATTATTTTGAAATTTTCAGAATTTCAACCTCTTTGATATTTATAGATCCTCCATCTAATTGGAGAATTCATGAATTCCACACCAGGAAACATAGGAGACAGACTCTTTTGAAAAGCCCATAAATTCTCAAGTCATAAATTCTCTTGATTCTAGCAAAAGGATCAAGGCCTTTTGTGACATTTTCAACCCTATATGATATTTGAACAATTAGTGCTTAGAGTTGGGCCCCACTAAATCAGTCTATATCTGCCTTGTGCGAGTTTGTATTTATTCTTTGGTTTGAAACAACCTCATTACCCGCTTTGTTTGTATACTAGACCCTCTACGGTCATGATTATTGATTGCTTGTTATCTTTTATTCTAAATGAAGACGGTACTCTCAAAATTGGTTTTTGGCAAGACATATATGCTGGATTTAATTTCTACTGTGTCCCGGAAGTACCTTGAAGGTATTGGATGGGACAAGGGGTAGAACCATCCACACAACCGTAAATTTTAAAATCCATTCACTAGGCTCACATGAATGAGCACTTGAAATGATGTACTCATACGAACGACCTATTGTTGGTCAGATTGTGCAAAAAGAAAAAAATGGTATGCTTAGAAACAGTGACCATATCAACAAGATCAAACTTCCCTCACAAGCTTGACCTTCTCCTCAAAATTAAGGATATTTTTCTAAATAAAGACAGTACTCTCAAAACTGTGTTGATGGTCTTGCTTTTTTAATCTTTAATCTTTTGTTTTCAAAAAAAATGTTGATTGACTTGGGCTTATGTAAGGATCTTTTGTTTTCTTACTCTAATTATTGCTTCATTGTGCACTGCCGGCACCGTTGTCAACTTCTTGATATGCATTACCATGATACTTTTCTCTATGTTTTATATATAATCGGTTCTATATTTGCCAAAACTGAACAGATGGCCAAATGAAGTAAGCTGAAACCAGAGGATAAATTGTTCTATGAGTAAGACTCACATGTCTCCAAAGCCATAATAAATGGGGTGGAGCCAAGGGCATATAGATGCATTAATACAAACCTGGATAAGGACATATGGGAGTTGACAGACAGACAGAAGGAGATTGTTAGGGATGTTGGTCTAGCAAACATTTCAGAAATTGACTATATAAGAATTGACCATGCCCTCATTAGTGGCTTGGCTGAATGATCGAGGCCGGAGACAAACACGTTCCATTTGCCTACCGATGAAGCCACGGTAACCTTGGAGGATGTTACATATATATATGGGCTCCAAATCGACGGTATACCTGTAACGGGTAGAACTTTCCCTAAGTCACTTATCCCAGAAGTGTGCAAGGAGTTACTTGGCATTGCTCCATGTCCTGGCAAAGACACTATTGGCATTACAATTAAATTCAAGTGGCTAGAAGATAACTTCGGGCCCTCTAAGAAGAGGAGCGAGGTTTACAAGACGAGAGCATACTTGTTCTTTTTGGTATCTGGACAAATCTTTGCCAATTCTTCTGGTGCGAAAGGGCCAGCTTAGCAGCTGGAGTTGTTTAGGGAATTCAAGCCGTATGTATGGGATCAGACCTGCCTCGCAAGCTTGTACAGAATGCTTGGAAGAGCTACAATGCTATTAAAAGGTGAAGAAGTGAGTAAGGAAACGGAGGAGGGTGAAGACAAACGTGAAACCTCGAAGATGACCCTTTTGAAGACTCTAATAGGCCCTTTACAGTTGCTGCAGGTAAGGCAAACAGCTTTTGAATAGAGTTTCCATTCTTTTTTGGAAGACTGTATCACGTGTTAACTAAGTTTACTTTGTTGTGAACATCTTTTTTTTTTTTTTTTTTTTGGGTTGTTGGCTTGCAGATATGGGCATATTCAAGAATGTCGATCAGGAGATGTCCTAGCCAGAGTCCTAGTTGGAAAAAGGACCTCCAGTATCCATTGTTTAAGCCATGGGAATCGAGACTGAGAGATAGGAATCAAGTAACAAACATGAAAGAGATACGGAGGCACATCAATGGTCTGAAAGAGGACGGGGTAATGAAACAGTTGACAACAATTCAATGCTTTTCCCATTATAGTTATGCATTTGTTAGTGTTGTGACTAAGTTCGTCAAATTTTGCAGTTCACGTGGCAGCCACATGCTAAGATGCCTAAGAAGTTGTTCCAAAAGGTACCAAAGGAAGATAAGGGATTGTTCACTTCTTCGACGGTCCTTCTACATTATTGGATTGTTGAAAGGCACAATCCTGAATGTGTAACAAAACAGTTCGGCATTAAACAAGCTGTCCCTCCACCATTCTATTTGCCTTTCAAGAGGGTTGAGCGGTTAGAAAGGTATGAAAAGAACTACAAAAAGTATGGAGATGAAATTATTGGACTGTGGGAGGCAAGGCAAAGGAATATCCTCACCGGGCAGAAGGATAAGTCAAAGATTCACAGTCCTGAGTATCATGCTTGGGATTCATCAAATACCATCAAGGAGATTGTATGTGTGGTGGGCAGTCGAGGAAGACAATCACCAGACGAAACCCAAACGGCACTGCCAAAAGCGGAAGTGGAAATTAAGAAACAGTCAAAGCCGACGGGTAGCACCCACCGTGAAGAGACATCCACCACCGAAAAGCATGTGAGCTTCATATTAGATTTTCTGTATATTTCCCCTTCATTTGAATACCTCCAACTCATCCTCAATGCATAATAATCTTGACTTAGGACCATGCTTTGTTGGACCACTTGGAACGATCGTCAGACCAGGCAGTCCGGAAGAAGGTAAAACTCAAAGATTTCGCAGCACGCTTGCGGAATAAGATACAAAAGTTTAGAGATGCATTTAATTTGGCGTTCGATAATTTTGTTAGGGAGGGGGGGAGGGAGTAATGTTCCACCTCCCAATCAGATGATGAGACGAAGGTAATAATTTGCACATAAGAGTTCATGATATGTAGGCTAACATCTGTATCATGATAACATCTCTTTGTTCCTTTTCTTTTCAATATAGAGTGATTCTGTTACACGGAAGAGAGTTGTTCCAAAGGCCAAATTGAGGAAAGGGATATCACCCTCGACCAAGAAGCTGGACTATTCAGATGAGGTGATAAACGTGGAGGGCATTACATTATCACCTTCTCTGGCATCTGGATTCGCCTCTCCATCGGTTCCAGCTATGGATGATTACTTCACTACACCGGTTGTTGCACCTCTTGAGGTGTCGATTGTTGTACACACTTCGAAGTCGGATATTAACACATTAGTCTGGAGGATAAAGCGGTTGCATCGTGAAAGAAAGATTCTTCATTATTTTGAGGACTACAACCATTCTTTGAGTAGGTCGGATTATGTGCTTACCGAGGAACAGTTGACCCTATTAGAGGGATTCCTCGACTTTTATGCTAAGAAGTATCGTCCCTACTTTCTGGAATGCATATATTTTAGACATTCTCAATTCATGTACGATAATGCCTTTTAAGTGTCCAAATTTAATGTAGTCTAACTTTCTTGGATGTTGCTGTTTTGGTAGACCCGTTGAGCTTGATATCTACCGCACACTTGTGTCCGGAAAGGCTTTGAAGAATGTCCTTGATGAGGCTACATGGTTAGACACAAACATCGTGTACTGGTGGTTTCAAGCGATAAAGGGTAGATATCCACATGTGATCTTCTACGACCCTAGTGTCTGTGTAAGTTAGTTAATTTCATGTATTTCCAGTTTGTTGATTAATAAGAACACTTATTTCAAATAATTTGATAAATGGATATATCATGCTTTCCGTTACCAGAGCTGGTGGCAAAACAATAATATAAAGTCATTGCAAGAGAATGTATTTGGTAAGGATGGTGTCAACGTTTGGGTGGCTAAGGAGAAGAGTATGTTGGTCTTTGTCCTATGGCACGATGCACACTTCACATTATTGGTTGGGTACACAGAAGAACGGAGGTGGGAGTTTTACAATAGCATGAAGACAGATAGGACTTCACTTCAGTTCTGCAAAGGATTCGTGAGTTGTCCACAATGTTCAAGATTTATACATGCATGTTTTGATATTAGTTTCCTCTACATAGTGACTGCTTACACGTATGAATTTCCTTGTTGATCAGATTAATTTCTTAGGCGGACAGTTTTGTTACTATGGATGGTATGAAACTAATATGTGGACTTTGCTCGTGAAGATGAAAATACCTTACCACGAGAACGGGAATGATTGTGGTGTCTTTGCATTGGCCTTCGCTGAACATTGTGCTACGCGTAGAGATATCAAGTTTAAACAATCAGACATAATGTATTATCGCAACAGGATTGTGGTCGACATATATGGATACAGTTGGGAGCTTAACAGCGACTGTTTGGACATTGATCCATTGACTCAATGACTTCTGAGAAATGTCTTGTATAGTCTTTTTGGATGTATAGAAATCCTTTTGAAGTGATGTATGACTTTTGATTAATGTCTTGTATAGTCTTTTTGGATGTATAGAAATCCTTTTGAAGCGGTGTATATTCATGAACTGCATGGAAATGTTTTATGATTGGTTGCATGGAAATGTTGATTCCATTTATTTATTTGGTTATTTCAGGTATGATCAGTTGCTGGAATGAGGGTCTTTTGTCATATCAGCATGAATGAAACATTAATCTGTATGTGTACCTTGCACGGCTGAAGATTACAAGATTTTGGGAAAAAATATTGGGAAGAGCAACGCTAGCATCACTAAGCGTCGTCTAACTGTATGAAATTTCTACACAGAACGACGCTAACATCGTCTAACTGAAGTATTTTTTTGCGCAGAACGACAGTAGCGTCGTCTAACTGAAACATTATATTTGCACAGAACGACGCTAGCGTCGTCTAACTGAAACATTTATTTGCACAGAACGACGCTAGCGTCATCTAACTGAAAATTATATTTGCACAGAGCGACGCTAGCGTCGTTTAACTAAAGTCACAGAATGACGCTAGCGTCGTCTAACTGAATCTGAACACAGAGTGACCTTAGTGTGTAGATGGTTTCGTATTAAAAAATAGCCTCCCTTAAATCACAATTTAGGTCCATTAAATGGATCAAACACCGACAGAACTCGTAGTATCAAAAATAAAAGACCATACAACTTTCAGTGACAATACAACTTTGTTCAAAAAACACCATACAACTTACAGTGACAATACAACTTTATTCAAAAAAGACAATACAACTTTGTGTGTCAATACAACTTTGTTCAAAAAAGACAATACAACTTTGTGACAATACAACTTTGTTCAAAAAGGACCATATAACTTTGTGACAATACAACTGTATACATAGAACATCTTCATTCAAAAAACCCCAAAAACTTAACATAAAAAAAGATCTGTATGTTCAAAACAATACAAAAAAGACATAGATGTTCAAGTATGTACTTGTTTTTTAACACGTCACAGAAGACATCTAGATGATGTATCTATGTATTATGCAGAGGGGGCGGATTCCGGCGTGAGGCCCCATTGTGACCTCGCTCATGACAGTGAGAGCAAGTGACAACCCTACGCTCTCTATAGCGGTCTTCTGTACGGATCCTCTTTTTCCTCGATCTCCCAGGCTGTTTTGAAGAAGAGGTGGCAAGAACCTTTCATCTGATATGTGCTCCCACTGTTTGCTATCACAGGTAGCATGGATGTCCTCTTTGTATGTTGACTGGTACTTACTTACAAGATACCAATCCTCACAAAAATCGTATGGATTTTTGTTCCTCAACCTCATACCCGCGATAGCATGTGAGCACGGGATTCCAATAAGTTGCCATTTGCGACAAGTGCAAGTTCAACGATCGAGGTGAACAATATCCACAAAGCTAGCGGATTAAACTTGAAAATCTTCTAAACTAGCAACACGCACATGTAACCTACGTGCTTCTTCTGTTTCATGGCTCAACTGTTTCTCAGCATATGGTGTCAAACGAGTGTTCACAGCAGAAGATTCGACATGTCGTTTTTGGAAAAACTCCATCAGTTTGACCCTTATCTCTTCGACCTATTTCACGATTGGAAGAACTCTGGTATCCTTAACATGATGTTGGTGCATTCTGCAGCGTTGCTTGTAAGCATGTTATATCATTGGTACTCAACACAAGCATTTGCCCAATGTTGCCTGCCAAATGCATGTATATGATTGTATGCCTCAATATTAACAGCCTTAATATCTTCCATGAACGCATCATGCTCACAAGCCCTGTAGGCCTTTGCAGCGCACCAAAACTTGATGACAATTGCCGAATCACTGAATCTTGACTTGATGTTCTCCACGAGATGGCGACAACAATAGCAATGAGTCGAAGTGGGCATGACGTTCGCAAGTGTTGGGACAAGTCCCTTTTGTCGATCAGACATGATGGTAAGATTCGTTGGTTTCCCAAGAGACAGACTCACATTTGCGAGGAACCACTCCCAGCTGTCACGTCGCTCGGCTTCAAAAAATGCAAAAGCTATTAGAAAGAGCTTGTGATTTCCATCTAGTGTTACGGCTACCAACAACACACCAGGGTACTTACCACGAAGATGTGATCCATCGACTGCAATCATTGGCCTGAGAGACGATGTGAAAGCACAGATGGATGGAGCAAAAGCCCAAAAAAATCTCCTAAATCTGTCATCGTCGGACGTCTCGATGTTGGTCACGCTACCTGGGTTCATCAACTTCAACTCAGTACAATGCAGCGGATGGAGGTTGAAGGAATCTTCGTATGAACCTCGAACTATACGAAGTGCCATTTCTCTAGCGATATGTGCCTTTTTGTACGATATAATAACCCCAAACTCCATATGATAATCATTCATTATCTCTTTCGATCTCAAATCATTATTGAGACGGACTTTGTCCAAAATGTACTCCGCAATTAACTCTGATGACGCCTGCCTATGTGTCGTACCCATCATTGGCTTTGAACATTTATGAACATGGTTGTAGGTTCAAACCTTATACATTGGTCCACTCTCAATTATAGACGCGTGGATGCGCCATGGACAATCCTGGTCCTTACATTTGGCCATGACTTTGAACTGACTAGTCTTTAGATGCTGGAGAGTGAAGTTGTTGTATATTGCAAACTTGGCTATAGTCCTACTGAAATTTTCGCGATCCGGAAATTCGCGCCCTAACCACATCTCCAGAGAAGTATTATGGTACAAGTATGTAGGAAACTCCTCTAGAACCATATTATCTTCAAAAATAACTTCACGCCTGTGGCTTGATAGCTCCCCAACATTTGATTTAGCATCCACGGTCGCTCTATTGACTACACGGCCATTAGTCCTACTTCTAGGGTGAGACTCCTCTGGAACCACGGTATCTTCAAAAATAGCTTCACGTCTGTGGGTTGATGGCCCCGCAACATTTGATTTCGCACCCACAGTCACTCTATTGAGGGCACCGCCATGAGTTCACCTTGTGGGGTGATCGTCTTCTATGTTGATGGCTTCTACCTCATCATCACTCTCTATTACATCTAGGTATTTGCGAAAGACGATGTCACTCTCTTGGGCCAATTCATCAGTCGCAATGTTCGGGTTGGAGGAGAAGTGCATGTCGTCGTCTTCACTGAGGTTTACAGTAAAACATCTTGTGTCTTTTTCTAATAGATCCTTCCGCTTTGCATCATGACTGCCAGCTGTACTAGCACATTTCCCATCTCGCAGCATACGCATATTCAACCCATGCGACCTGAAGAAAGTACATGATAAATATCAACATTAATATTGAATTAATAATGTATTACACTGCCGTGAATGTCTTGCTTAGGAAAATAATGTCAATTGGCGTACCTTGGTTGTTCTCCAATACCAAGACCAGAACGAACTAGTGTTTTGTTGATATATAAACAAATCCCATTTGTTTCAACTCTGGAGAGTGTCAGCATGCACTTTATATCGTTATCATCTGCAATGCCAACCAATGAAAACACTTTACCACTGTGATGTAGATAGTGTATGCCTATGTCTTCGCAATTAACCTCCCAATGTGATGCTTCAATAGCAACTTTAACTAACGATTCAAATGTTATATCACTTGGAATATACCTCATCTTTTGCTTTCCACTTTTATATAACGGATGAATCATGTCAAACTGAAAACCCCCTTCATAGTGGAATATCACTATTAATTCATCAACCGACATCCTAATCATTAAAAGAATATATATCCATTAGAGAGAATTGCAGTAGCAGACTATACACAACATTTCATTAATGTGGAGGAAATTACACATGTATGTTACATGTGTAATTTCCACATACATAAACATCTTGGAGGATGAGACGGATGATAAGTTCAAAATGGAGGAAAGAGATGGGTTGACAGATTGTTATCTGGGATTCAAAGGTCATTTACTCCAAATGGCCCACATCATTGGCGTCGATATAAACCATCTGTGATGGGTCTTAGACAAGGCGAGAGGAAATGGATGACAAATAGCATGAGCCTATTATTAATACTCTGAAAAGTGTAAAAAATATACAAAAATGTGCACTGACCTCTAAAATGTTAGCCCACAGCCGCTAAGATGAGCAATAAAAAGATTATTTGTAGGATTATGTGTATGAAAGGTCTGTTGTACGAAAACGTACAGGTATAAAGAAGATGGGGACAATTATAGATGAGAAAAAAAGGGGTTTCGATAGTGGGGAAATAGGAAATGGATGACAAACGGCACCAACCTATTTTTAATACTCTGAAAAGCATAGAAAAAGGTACACAAATGTGAACCGACCTCTTAAATGGAAACCAACAACCACTGGGATGAACAATAGAAACAAGATTTTCAGCATTCTGTGTATGGAAGGTCTGTTGGACGAAAACGTGCAAGTATAAAGAAGATGCGAACACTTATAGATGAGAAAAAGAGGGTTTCGACATGGAGGATATAGGATATGCACGACAAACAGCACCAACCTTTTGAGTACTTTGAAAAACATAACAAAAATGCGCACCAACCTCTTAAATGGAAGCCAACAACCACTGAGATGAGCAATGGAAAGGAGATTTTCAGCATTCTGTGAATGGAAGGTCTGTTGGGCGAAAACGTGCAGGTATAAAGAAGATGGGGACACTTATAGATGAGAAAAAGGGGTTTCAAGAGAGGGGAAATAGAACGAATAGCGACGAAAATTAAGTGACGCTATCATCGCTTTGGAAAAATATTAAAACAAAATAAAAAAAAGTGGCGTGAGGAATATTTTTGTAGTGAAAGTGTTCCGGGGAACTCATGGGATTGACGGCCCAATACTGGGTATTTTCCAGTAAAATCCTCTTGATTATATGATGAAAACATCAATTAATGATACATGAAATTGCATTGATCATGCTTTTTTTTTTTTTTAGTAAATCTATAGACATTCCATTAATAACGATGGCATTCATGAAAAAATAGTTTGGGTTTTTAATAAGTAGGCCCCATGATAGGTTAAAGTTTGAGGCTAGATTTTCAATAGCCAAACTTCATAGGATTGGGACTCTTTACTTACCGACAAAATAGGGTGGTTGTAGTGAGAACCGAGGGATTTTCCGAGAATTTATGTAGTGGACAATGGACTTTGACTTTTAGTGGTATCTCCGTCAAGTCATTTCTCCCCCACCGTATTGAAGTGGTCCATGTCACTAGCACAATGGCATGTAATTATTCATCTCTTCCAACATCAAGTGGTATAGTCAAGTTAGTTTACATTGGATTCACACTGGAGATGCACCAACACCATCACCTTCCTCTGAGTCCTTCACACGCAGAACTGTGAGTAAAAACTCAATCCCCAAACCCCTTTAATCAAATTAACCTAAATTTTACTGTCACAAAAGTTGATGGGGGAAAACCCAAGAGCCTATCAGATTACCCCAATCCTTAATTTTAAATCATTATTCATTTCTATTGAAGATGATCTGTATCAAGGATCGAGAATACATTGGGAATATTAAGGAAAAATCATCTGAATGAAGGGTTGTGAAGTCTTATTTCTGTCGATGATTTTTTTTTTAAAGAAAGAAAAAGGCCCCACTATTAAATCCCTAGTGATTTTATTTCTTAAAAAAAAAAAAAAAAAGAAACCAATTAAAAACACTTCTATTTTTAAGAGAAGCACCCAATATCAAATCTACATGTTCTATGCCCTCGAAAAAGAAGTTTGGTTAGTGGGTTGCAACATATTTGAAGTTTTTTAAACTATAAGAGTATTTATAATATTATTAGTAAAATATATAACTACTTACTTTAGTTTGTGATGGATTTATAAGGGTTACCGACTCTGGATCCTGTGAGGCTTTTTCCCACAGTGAGCATGAGTGGACCTATCACAGTCCGCTACATCATTGCAGGCAGCCTGCCGTGTGAGGCTGCAACCATATGTCCAGATAGGGGCTGCCCACGGTGACATCGTGGAGCGTGATTTATTATCCACTTGCGTTCACCATGAGGAAAAGCCTTAGATGATCCCGATTCAAGAGTTACCACCTTGTGTTTTGGACTATATGTCCCTATTCAAGAGCAACTACCTTCTGTTTTGGATCAGAAGCGACACATATGAACTTGGAAAATGTTCCCCTATGAGTAATTGAAAGTGCAGTCTAGCACTCTAAGGCCCACCTTCCATCAAAATGCAGCCCCTTTGATATTCTTTCATCCCTTGATTTGGCATTAGGACCATTTTTTACAATCACTGAACTTTCACTATCTATGGGATTAAATCTAAAGAAATTCTATAGTTAAGATGCAATTAAACTTAGGCTGTTAAATTAGTGGGTAGAATAATTTGGTTGATCTGTTTTTTCTAAACCCCCCTTGTCATGAGGAGACGACCTTTCAATCATTCCTCTCCCATTGATAAACTTGGATCTAAGTGGGCCCTCGAAGCTAGACTGCATATAGGTCATATGCAATCTGCTCGTAGGTGAACATTTCCTTTACAAATTGAGGACCATTATGAAAGTGGATGGTTCATTTATTAACATTTTCTTTTTCATAATTAAATGGCTCGTTATGATTAAGCTCGGATCCTCTCTATGGCCACCAAGAATGCTATTGGCATTGAGAAATTGGCACCACAAAGTAAAGAATCTGGATCAACCTTAGGCACTGGGACTCACCAAATGAGCATCAAGTAAAGATTTGGACCACCTCAAGATTTTCGTTTTCCTTAAGAGCATATAAAACTATGAAGTGGAAAAAACATCCCAGGACTTCTTACTCTTTCCAAGAGTTTGGAGTGGAAAAAACTATGAAATAAAGGTAGGGACTTTTAGATTTAATATGGTTTGCAACACAAATTAACCTACAGATATAGACTTTTGCATTAAATAATGGCTTATCTAAAATTCTGAAAACATACATTTTGCTCATGATCTTGGCGATGAGCAGTTTGGATTTGATCAAAAGCTTATTCCGCCTTGCAATCAACGACCTTTATCAAATACGGTTTTCTCCTATATCACTTGTCACTCACTGCAGTGGGTACTTAACAAAAATCATGAGTCAAAAAAGAAGATCAGAAAACCACTAATTGTAAGAAGCTTTGTACCAACCCAAAAGCATAAGCTCTTAGGTGAAACACCCAAACAGGTATATATAAATCATTGCCAAAGGCATTACTTAGGCGATGTGGGATGTGAGGCTTTACTTTAACACTTATATAGTTAAGACTAAAGAAATTTCTTCCCATCAAGAAAATTCATTTAGAAATCAGTTTTCTTAAATCTCTCATTGATTAGCCAAATGAGAGTTCTAAATGGATTGGATTTTTTAAAATCAAAACTAATAGAAAACGCTTATTTAAAATCAATTGATTTAAATACAAGTGTCAGACATGTGGTCATGTGGACACCTACTTCTAACATGGATCACTGCTGCAGCAGGAGAGCCAAATTTCTCCCTCTTCTTCCCACGATGATGGTCGTAGGGACAATGCTGCTCAAGTCAATAGCCTTCATATATCTGGAAGAGGGGGCCAGCGAATGCTACAGGACTCAACTCAAGTCAATAGCTTTTTTTTAGATAAGAATGATGCACTGAATGGGTGCTTGAATTATTGACCTCTTTGCAAATACTTTTCTCATTCACAAACGTCCACCCGTACCCCTTCTTCTCTCCTTCTCTCTCTGTAGTCTGCCCTGCCGTCTCTCGTCGCCGGAACTAGAGCCTGGAGCTATCGCCGGAGCTCGAAGCCAGTTACTTCTTCTTTTTAATACCTCCTGCAGGTTCCTTTGCATATCTCTTTCATTCATTCCATGCGAAAAAGAGAGATGAATTAAATGCATAATTTATATTTTCTTTCTTATTTTTCTACTTTTTCTGCACAAATGTTTTATATATATATATATATATTTATGAAATGCAACTCCAAAATATTTGGGGTCTAAAATGAAATTGACAGCTATATATGCTAGAAATTGATATTCTTGAAACTAAAGGTGCCTCTGCAAAAAGATGACTTCTAGATAAATTTAATCCATGTCTTAACTATGCTTCCTGAACTGGAGTCCAAAATTGGAAAATCTGTTATTGGAGGTCTGAAGAGAAATTTTCCTTACTTAGGTGTGGCTTCTTGGGCGCCATATTTAGCCATTCTCACGAGTATTATGACCCCAAGGGCAGCCCACCTTTATTCCAAACATCTAATAATTACTTGTGCTACAAAGAATTTGGGGGCACATCAAGAATCACTTGTTTTACAAAACATTTACTCTCCTTAGAGCATATATTATAAGAGTCATCTGGCTAACATCCCATGACTTTTACTCTTTTTAAGGTAAGAGAGTTTGAAGGAAGAGAGAAGAAAAACTGAGAAATAATGGCAGATCAGATCACTTCTGAAGCAGAAAGGGTAGAAATATTTGAGGAAGGGGTTGAGCAGAAGAGCCAAATCGTTCCCTCTTCTTCCCACGATGGTGGTGATAGAAGGGCCCCAGAAGAAGCCCATGCCACCATTCAGATGGAGACTTTGGATCCAAGTTGGGTGATTAAAATCAATGAGAGGCATCTTGTTGAGTCAACAAGATCCGAAGTTTTGTGGACTAGCATTTCATGCTCCATCCACCGAGTCCCTCACATGCTTCGTATACAAAACGAGAAAGCGTACGATCCTACGGTCATCTCAATTGGCCCATTTCACTACAAGAAAAGAGAAGGTCAACTTAAATTCATGGAGGAGCAGAAACGGAGATATCTAAATGACATCCTCTCTCGGAATGGGAATGGACAAAGCAAGTTGGAGCAGTGTTTTGTTGCCATAAAAGGGCTGGAGGAAAGAGCCCGGAGATGCTACTCAGAGGTAAGTGAGCTCGACAGTTATTCCTTCGTAGAAATGATGATTCTCGATGGATGCTTCATCATTGAGTTTTTCCTCAAGGATTTTGTTGACGATTACGAGGATGATCCCATCTTTGAGTTGGGATGGCTGAATGAAGCCGTACGTTTTGACTTGATCCTGCTGGAAAATCAAATTCCTTTTTTTATACTCCAACGTCTGTTTGATTTGACAAATGCTTCTTCCCCATCTTCTTCTCTCATAGAGTGGCCTCTCTGCTCCTATGATCAATGGGATTCGATTACGGAAGAAAGAATCAAGAATTCCGGTATCGAAATCCAGCATCTACTTCATTTGTTGCACACAAGATTCAGTGTATTTACCGAAGACAATCAATCAGAGCAAGGTTCAGTAATAATCCCCAGTGCATCAAAACTTGAAGAGGGAGGAATTCGGTTCAGAAAGAGAGATAAGTACACTACTTCGTTGGACATAAACTTTCAAAATGGGGTGATAGAAATTCCCCCTACTGAGTTTATGGATCAGACAAATTCAGAAATTCTTAACTACATTGCATTCGAGCAGTGCTATTGCCACTCCAAAAAACACTTCACAACATACAACACCTTCATGGACTGCCTCATCAACAATAGCAAGGACGTTGAAATTCTCTGCCGAGAAGGAATCATTGTAAACTGGTTAGGCAGTGATGAAGAATTGGCCGCTGCCTACAACAAGATGGGAACAGAGGTAACAGTATTTGACGATGATGATTTCTATTTGGCTGGTGTTTGTGAGGATATCAATCGGTACCGTGAGAGGGCTTGGCCGAAATTGAGAGCATCTTTGGTGCACGACTACTTCAAAAATCCGTGGGCAATCATATCTTGTATTGCTGCACTTGTCCTTCTGCTGGTTACTATGACACAAACCTTCTTCTCCTCATTTCCCAAGTTTGCATATGGAAACTAGATCGCCATAGCTCAGGTATTGGATTGTATAATTGCTTTCTCTTTTTTTCTTTTACTGGGTGTGGGTGTCCATTGATCACATGTGACGAGACTTACAATGTATTTATACCATACCAAGTAAGATCCGGCCCCACCATTAATTATATTTATTATTAAACTATTCGTATTATTTTAATTAAATGTATTTTAGTTATTTAATTGGGTAAGATTAAGTGGGGCACACGTTAGATTATATGTGAGGATCAGTAAGTTTGACTACTGGGTAGATGACCTGACCCACAATTTGACCTAATGACTTAAGTCCAGAGAATATTCCCTTTTAACCTAATCCCAGTTTTAACTAACCGCACGACTTATTCCTCCCCACTTATCTTTCTGCAATTCTTCCTGATTAATCTTCGTCTTCTTCCTCTTTCAACTTCCCAAGCTATTGCAGCTTTAAAATCCAGCCACCATAATCAAGATCAGAGGATACCATCATTTTCTGTTCAACTTTCTTATCTCAGGTAACCCTCTCCTCAAATCGTTAGGAGTATATCTATATTTCTAGGTTATCTCCTTTTTCTTTCCAATAGCATATTTGGATAGGAGTACCATATATGAATTTCTTTCGCATATTATTTGTTAGATCGGTGATAGGATTATTCTCGAGCGCTATGGGCATCTTGGTTTGGGTATTGGTTAGGATCTATGCATTTTTCTTCAACCCCAATAAAAGGCAAGTACCTAATCATGATTTATAAATTTAATACTTGTTTTCTCCTTGATTGGCACGTCAATGCATGTAGAAGCCTTTGATGCCCTTTTCTTGTGATAATATTGTGATGCTATTTTGATTTGTGATGAGATCGGAGATTGAGGGTGATTTGGTTTATTTTATTAATTTTGCGTGTTACTATTACAGTAACCACGAACTATAATTTTGAGATTTTGAGAAACCCCATTTTACATTTACGACTTTGTAATCAACTTCCACTAAGATTGGGTGGCTGGTTGGAGTTAGATACAAAAGGCACTTCCATCAAACACCGTGCAGAACCCAGCCTAAACAAAGTTCCAGGAATAGATTATCGTCTGGGATCTGTTACCATGATTTGGATTGTGGTGCCATGGTGGACCCACTGATGCTTGATCAAGATCGTGGATTTGATTGTGGACCTAGGGGCTACCTTGATGGTGGTGGACCCATGGGGTTTGGGTCCCATCATGCCCCTCATTTAAAAGCTTTGCACAGTTTGGGTGTCAATTGCAGTTGGGGGTTCTATTTTGGACATTAGGCGGGTTGTGGGGCCCACGGGATGATCTAATCATAGAGCTGGTCCGCACATCCGGTTGTACATAATTGGACGACATAAGCATGTGAGGTTGATCATGGGCTCTTGATATTTGGGGCTCACTATGCTAGACTCCTTGCAACTTTGGGCGTGTGTCCATCGTGATGAAGTGGGTTCTGTGTGGAAAGGAGATGAGGGAGGTTTTGACTTGAATTGGGAGAAAAAGCCTCCTCCACGTGGTAGGATGTTTGAAACTTAGGGTAGGTATTAGGAATGAGGGGAGGGTGTATGACTTGATGTATGACATGATGTGCCGGGGTAAAAGCATCCCATGTGACCAAAAGGCAAAAGTATTGTTGGGTAGTACTTTGCCCATTAACTTTTAGAGATTTAATAAAAGGCCTAATTGTTTTATAAACTTTAATGAGATCCTTTTACTTATTTTGAATGTGGACAATATTTTTGGATGGGTCTTTAGGTTTTCTAAAATTATAAATTAAGGATTGTTACTTTTTATTATTATTTGCAAATTAATTTTTAATGGTATCTTGGATTTTTAATGTGTTAAAATTATATGTTTGTACTCTATTAATTGAATCATTGGACCTGAGCAAATATCGTCTGGGCACACAGTATCTTACTAATATGAGGTTTAATACTTCGTATGACCTCGGGGAAATCCTAATAGATTCAGTTCAACCCATCTCTATTGGAAAACCCTTAATTGGGTTTATGCACCATTGATTTAGAATGGATTCGTTGATCTTTTATCTATTAGAGATTCTTATGGTTATTGGGTACCAAACCTTATGTTTGACCTTAGGATCGGCTTGTGATTATTCTTTGACCTTCAGGTTTGCATACATAAATGACTATTTGAATATGATATGAAATGTGGAACGGCTAACACTTCATTTTGACTTAGGATTCTTGTATCGGAGCATTATTAATCAGGTCTATTATGAATATATGTTTATGTGTTTATTTATATCATTTATGCACGACTATAGATCGATATATGGACGGTTGATCAATGATGTGACCGGATCACTTATAATCCACTTTGAATATGGACAGGTTATCCTGATATTTTGATCGATTTATGACCACCGACGTTATAGACGGGCTTTCCCGATTTATTTAGGGCTGACCACCCACAACGGGGACACTTGTCACCTTGTGATTATATATTGCTCCTTTGTATATTTTGGTTTTATGTCATACGTTCGTTCTCGTTATTATCTTTGTCATTGTTTCATTATGATCACACTTGTCTATATTCTTCTTGTTATCATATTAAATTTCGAATTATGATTATGTTCTTGCTATTTACTTTGTAATATTTGGTGCATAGGTACCGAGCCCTACTTTACCTAGGAGACTGAGGAGGATCAAGCGTTTTAAGCGTTTAAGCCAACTGATGAACCCGAGTAGAATGCCAGAGATGACTTTGGAGCCGTCTGAACCAGCATAAGAGTGAACAACATCTTAGCAATCCTTTAAATAAACAATCTTCTATTATGAAACTTCCTTTAGTAATTATTGAATTTATTCTGCAACTTTAATTATTAATGTTTATTTGATTTTTGTTTTGGGTTTCATTTATGAACCTTGAATACCAATTGAATAAAGCTTCCTTTGCATTTAATGAAATTTATTTTGACTCACCAAAGTTTGAAATTTTATGTAGGTTCACTTTTGTAAGCTTGTGTTGTATTAAACACAGAAAATTTGAATTTGGTTTATTTTTCACGTTCTTCCCCCATTTTTATTTTGGGAGACATGACATAATATGAACTAAATAAAATATACTTAAGATAATTCATATAGAAAACAATTAAATATTGCAATATAGGTAACAGTTATAATTAGATGTTTGGAATAAAGGTGTGCTGCCCTTGGATCATGGTTATTGCACACATAGCGTGGCACTTTTGAGAACGGCCAAGTATATGGATGCTGCAATAATGCCTAAATTATAATGGCTGTTTTTTATGGGGGCCTGCTATATAACTGTCCCGAACTGGGAACAAAGGGCCCATTTTCAGGCCAAATGTGGCCCTAATCTACGGACATTTCAGGCGTCTTGCATATCGGTTTTTGGGCCTGAAAAAGGACCAACTTTAGGATCTGTTTGACGTTCAAAGTCAGTCATGGCCCAGTCGTTTTTAATGTTTTTATGGTCTGGTTTGAGGCCTGTTTTGATATGTTAGGCTCAGTTTTAAATCTGATTGGGCCTGATGTGGAGCTACTTGCGGGTACTTGTTCTGGATCCATGGTAGGATGCGGGATCTAATGATCCCTGGGCTTCCATGTGAGGTTGGGAAAAGAAAAAAAAATTAAAGAAGAAAAAGTGCTGGTTGCCAAACATGAATTTCTAATATCGATCTATTATGAATTTTCTTAGTTTTTAAGAGCCAATTAGATCTTTCAATCTAAAAAGTGCAGGTTCATGAGTTTACGCGCAGATGATAGTTTAAAAGCGTGTTTGGATGACAGAGTTCGAGTGTAAGTACTGGTTTTTCCTTCTTTGGCATAAAGAGTGTAGGTAGAAAAGGTAGACCAAAGCATTGAAGAGCCCCAAAATTAAAGCAATATATGAAAGGGGTTCCCAAGCAGAAAAGCAAAGCAGCAAGACAGAAATGAAATAAATGACTTATCCATTAAAGGCATGTAAATATAGGTAACATCAAAACTTGGTTTTTTGCTACATCTAGTGACCATCACCACAACCCAAAAGCAGATAAAAGACCCTTGTATCGGAACTGGGAGAGGCGAGCCATCTGGGGCGCAATTATCATCCGGTGCCAATGAGCTTTTGAGCTTGAGATAACAGCGAAGAGCCCCTTCTTTCCCTTCTAAAGCAAATATTGTTGACTGGTCATGAACTGCCCAACCACCAAAGGCAAAAGCAAGTGAAACTGGAGGAATAATGGGGTCATTACAAAGTGTAGAGTTAGTTGATGCTCTCAATTCCATGCATGTGAGGTTCTGTATCTCTTGATTTCATGAACGTCGCTGGATATCCCAAAATTCTCTTGATTGGGAGACTAACCATTTAATCAATGGCCTATGAACGGACAGTTAAAGAAGAATAAAGTAACGGTCAACAGCCAACAAGAAGGGAAAAGGATAAGAGATCAAATGGTTAGGATCTTCTATTTAGGAGAATTCTGGACAAATGAACGAGATCAACACAACCAGTGGCCACATGAATATAATTGTGGGCACTGGCAAACTGTACACTTCCTATCAGTAGAGGACCCCACTAAAATGAATATTTAGATCCAGAGACAAGGGCTGTGGCATGGTGGATACTCAAATGAGCTGGTTCAACCACTTCGTTCAGCATCAAGTTATCAATCCCCACCCTCAAGTTCTTCTTGATCTTCCATTCGGGCATCTTCTTTGCTACCCATTTCAGCTCCAACAACTTCACTACTGTTGCTTTGCTGAAAGAACTGCCCGGATATAGGATCATCATCAACAAGCTCCTCCTCACTTTCATCTAAAAGTGTGATATCATTGTCCATCCATGCGGGACATTGGTTTTCAATCCCCAAGGAAACTTGAGCTTTTAAGGGGCTTGAAGGACTGAAAGAGCGGTGCGATGCTTTAAGTGGTTCATGACTCATACAAGAACATTCTGTAACAGGGTGGGAGAGAAAGGTATGTGGCTTTGAGTTTGAGAATGATTCCGTTAGGCTATCAAGTATGCTTCTAATGAGGTGCCCGCGCACTGATGACAACCAAGTTTTATTTGCTTGGTATAAATGGTCACGGATTTCGTCTAAAAGCGTAGCTACCGTTTTCCTATAGAAGCAGGGTACAAAAAGTGAGAACAAAGAAATATGAATGAACATGGAGGCATTTCATGTTAATCATACCTTAATAAAAACACATTGCTATTGTTAACTTCTTGCTGTTGAAGTTAAAGATCTCACATTATTCAAACTTTAAAAGGTAGAGAGGGCATGAAAGTAAGTACCGATCAGGCCGAAATGTCTTTAAGGAAGCACACTGGTATAGTCGATGACCCATCACCATGCTTGCAAAATTTGGGCGCCCCTTGCCGTCCCGATCAAATCCAGGGAAGAACACATCAGCTTCAATGATAATTATATAGTCAATCGCTTCCCAAAGCAGTTTATGGGCATTTGTTCTCAACTCCATGACTGTTGCCCCTGGCTCTGTATCAATTTCATTTCAGCTACCCAACCTAGAGATGTCAAATGGGCCGGGCCAGCCCGAAACCCGCCAGTCAACGGCCAGCGGCACGGCCCAGCCCGGTCAACGGCATGGTGCACCAGGCACGGCCGGTGCCATGGGCCATGCTAGGCCAAGGGAACGGGCACGGCCGGCCCATTTTGGCACAGCCCACTGTGGGCCAACCCATCCATAAGGGTCGCCCCATTAGGCCCGCCAAGCCCATCACAAAAAACATAAGTATTAAAAAAAATAAAAATAAAAATACATGACACAGATGACAGATCAAACTTTTACATATAAGAGATGATGATGGAGATATCAAATCAAAATTCAAAAGCAGAAGAAAATAATACCTCACTCAGTTTCAGAGAAGAGGAGATTCCTAGGATTTGGGACAGAAGAAATTGGGAAGAAGTATTATGATGGATTATTGGAGCATGGTCCAGTAACAGTGGGGCGATCAAGAATCATAACAGCAGTTCTTCAACCCCTTTAACAAAGCTCCTCTCTGTTTGATTTGATGCTTCAAGCTCATTATTCCAAAGAATATTTCCAGTACTCATGAATTGATTGATGATCCCAACCAATCTATTCAAAATCTGAAGGCCCCTCAATGGATTGGTACATTAGCCCTTCTGACCCTAACATGTGACAATAGAATATTTAATTTCTTAACCGTCTATTTAATTGAAATTGCCATAAACTCGTATGGTCGGATAGATCTGTCCATCTGTTCAACATGACCCACTTGCCTTCATGATAACTATCACTCTTGATTTCTCACCAGGCTTACCGCAGTGCCGACTGTTTTTATAAAATTCCCTCTCACTTGTTTGAAGATAAATATTTCGAAACAATAATAATAATAATTAATAATGCATTTTTTCATCCAACCTAGAAGATATTGATCATGACAACTACCTCCTATGTTAATATTTAGTGGCAAAATGTCCAAGATTGAATGATCACACTATCAAAAATCTTTTTTCATCCTACCTAGAAGATGTTGATCTTTTTATGTATACTTTTGTAAAGTGATGAATATCCATACGTGTAATACCAGAAAGACAAAAAAAATTAATCGAAAAAAAAAATAAAAGAGACACGCCGAGCACGGCAAGCACGAAGGCACGGCACGGCCCAGCCCGTGGCGGGCCGTGCCGTACCAGAGATTTTTTTTTGGTGGGCCGGGCTGGCACAGCCCGTTTCATCTTACGAGCAGCTCTAACCCAACCCCGCCAGCCCTTGATGTTTTAAATGGATACTTGGCCCTGGCAAGAGGAGGTGGAAGCGGCCGTGGACATGAACTAGATGTTTTCCATGAGTCAAGCTTTGTTCCCGCTTTAGTATAAGGAAGCTGCCGGTGTGGAGTGCTAACAATGCAATCCTCATGGCCATAAATACTAGTGAGTTCTCTAGCTGTGCTTAGGGATGTCCTATCATTGACATTCTCAAACATACCATGTAAAGGAATCAATATTTTCCGGCCTCCAAAGGCTTCTCCCCCTACAATATATATTATTGTGTCTGAGGAGTATCCATACGCACAAAGAAGAATACCAACCTGTAAAAACCAAATATTACAACCCAAGTTCATCCAATTCAGCTAATCCTAAAAAAATAGATAATTCATGGATTCTGCATAATAATCAAATAGAGCATGCTTTCAAATAGAAATAAAATGGAGAAGAACATAAGATAAAATTTTAAGAAATCCTGCTTTACCTAATCAAATAATAAGTTTGTTAGATTTTAAAAGAAAACTTACAAGAATAATTAGCCGACTCCAAAATGACATTTAACCTAGTTCTAAAACAACCCAATTTGAGAATTTTGGGAAATGTTTGGGCCCTGAGTTTAAACGGAGACGGATGATTCAATGATTAAAACCATTGTTCTCACAAAAACCACGTTGACACATGCTGATCGTAGCCCCAAGTGCAAGGCCGCGATTGTAGTAATAACCGGTGAAACCGGATCGATCCACGGAGAGTTTATTTATCGCAAAACCTGTCCTAATAAAAAAAAACTAGTTCTAGCCTAAAAAAAAACTATACAAATCAAACTTTCTAATTGAATTAAAAGTTAATTACAAATCTGAAATATTAATTACAACCAAAGAAAATTAAAATCCTAATCTAGAAACATAATCTAACCACTGCATCACCATAAGATTCATTAGCCCCACCAATTGCAATAATTGTTAAGGGTGCATAAAATAAAGAATAAAATCAAATCAAATCAAATCAAATCAGAGAATAAAGAAATTAGATTTTAATTCTAAAACTTTGCAATAATTACTTTGCTTAATGCCATCAAGAAAAATCAAGACCACCGCACCAAGTGCGCACTGTCACTACGCACAAAAATTCAATGTTGACTCATTGGTGAAGACCAAAACCCCATAAACTTGATTTATTAATGAAAGACCCATTACAAGCAAATAACCATTACAAAATTCTTTTAATAAAAATAAAGTGCATCCAACCTTACCATAGACACAAGAAACACTAAACGGAGGAGAGGGACTCGCGGTCTTGAACGGCGATCCAACCGGCTCTCGTTTCGCGATCTGAAATCCAAGCAAGGGAAGATGATTCCAAGGATGATCCAATGGTGGAGTGACGATAGCAACGACGGCGGCGCGAAGGCGTAGAAATCCAAGTGGTAGTGTGCCTTAGGGAAGGCCTTTGATGAAATATTGAAGGAAGGAGGAGAGATGAAGAAGAATTAATGGAAAAAGGGAAAATTCTTGTTGCTGGTCGTCCAAGGGTAATGGAGATATGATCATACACGTCCAGCCCTCTTTTGGCTCTATTTATAGATTTTTGATAGCTTGGGTTGCAAGGTTTTTGATTTGGGTAAGGATTAGTAGTGTGTGGTCCAAGTTGGATTAGGATTAGGAGAGTTTTTGAGAGATTTTCTAGGGGTTGGCTCACAATCCTAGTAAAATTAGGATTGTTCTTATCTCATGCAACTCCCTCTCTTGGGTCCCACTTGGGTTAAGAATCAATTCAAATCTGAAATTTCAGATTTGAAACAAATTTTAAAACAATGTGGCCCCCCTCATGGACGTTTTTTAAGCTTCTTGGAGTGGTGTTGGACGTGCAACACTTGGTAAGGAGAATCCTTGGTTTGCAAACTTCAATCTTTTGAACTCCTCATGGCTAGAAAAACTTCTTGGCATGGCCCACCTTAAACATCTCTTCAAATCTGAATTTAATTTCATCCCAAACATGACATAGGAGTGGGCCATACTTGGAAAAAAATGCAATCTTGGAACTATCCCATGCTTGGACGTCCCTACCTTGGCTTGACTTTCTCTTACAATTTTTTTTCTTCTTCTTTGTTTGGCTTGAATTGAATCTTAGCCACCCATCTTGACATGTAAGCAATATTTGTTGGAGAGTAGATATGACACCTCATCATCTCATGGCCCGCAAATTTGGAATTTATCTTCAAGAGATTAAATCTGATTTTTTTCTTGCATATGAGAGCGGACCCTACCATGGCCGCCCCTACCTTAGATTCCATGCCAAAGGAAGGTGGGTCCATGGTGCATTTGATTCATCAATTCTCTTCCGTGGGCCCCGATTTCTGAAATTCCCTACAAAAATAGAAGCAAATATCAAAGAATAATCTAATCATATAGGTAAGGAATTATGCAAGATGCGGTCCCAATTCACACCAAATAAATGCATAAAATGTCACCATTTTATCAAGTTTTCTTCAATTAAATCAATGGTACAAAGAAAATTCATCATTTCATGTGTGAATAAAAAGTTATGGGAAATTTGTGACTTTCAATGTAAAAAATAGAGAAATTCATGATTCTATGTGAAAATGCAATTTTTGGATGAATTTTGACCCAAATTCAGACTTTGATGCTCAAAACATAAATTCATAATTTTTTTACTAAAATGGTCCATGATTTGATGATTAAGTCCTTAATTACTCTAAAATGATAAGAAAATATTGCATTTTTAAGGACTTATCACACCCCCCAACCAGCTTTTTGCTAGTCCCGAGCAAAATATGCAAACTATGGTAGGTCTTCTGGCCTAATCTAATCTAAACTAAATGCAAAGACAAAAAAGAAAAACGCCACTTCCGCTGGCACTCTCGGCTGCATTTAGCGTATGCAGCAAGCCCTTAAACCCCTAGGTTACCCCTAGTGGACGAGTTGTGCCTCGTGAGGGTTTGCAGTGAATATGCCCACAAAATTCATTTACCTAAAAGTGAAAGAAATTCAATGGAAGGTTTTTCAAAAGAATATTGAGTCAAATCGGATGCCTCGAATCCTCGAATAATCAAGATTTCAGACTTTTCAAAATCCGGTTCACGTTTTTTTTTTTTTTTTTTTTTTAATTATACCAAAACTTTGAGTGCCTTGTGAAAGTGTATACATCAAAACAAAAATTTTAAATGTTCTACGATAGTGCCATGAAAACAGAATTCTCCCTCGGAATTTCCAACTTTCCTAGATTCGGGCAAAATACAAGTCTCCTCTCAAGGCTACTATGATGGCTTTTGCACTGTTGTTTTTCAAAGGCCGCGAGATGCATCCCTTTTTTTTTTTTCTTTTTTTTTTTTTTTTTTTTTTTTTTTTTTTGAACACACACATGTGACTGTGCAATGCCTAGGTCCCTTAAGCTTTCTAATTAACCCATATAATGAGCATTAGGCCAATGATTCCCAAAACAGATGTCTTTAGGGCACTAGGTATATAAATACCCCTACGGGCTTACTGGCTCGGGTTAAAAAGGCTACGAACCCAAACTAGTCACATAACTTTTTATTCTTTTCAAGAGTTATAACTAAACTCATTTTTTTTTAACACTTATTTGTGCATCCCTTGGCAATTTTTTTTCTTTTTAAACGGTCCCCAACAATAGGCAGCCCTTTTCAATTCACCCGAATTAATTCACTGGTTTTGGTTGGCCTAACCATGCCGATGAACCAGGAGAACTCATATGGCCAAATTTCAGAAAGTCGTCTCTTTTTCTCTCTTGAAAGAACTCTGAAAATGACACTTAAATCTTTTTGTCCAAAACTTTTGAAATGATGTACACGTGGTACTGTGAAAAACAAAGTTCGGTATTCTTTTTATTTTTTAGAAAATAATGAACCTTCATTTTACTTCCTTCCAAAAAAATTCTGAAATTCTAGATTTCTAAGCATCTTCAAATCGTCAAGTTCTTTTGAAAACCCCCTTTTTTTTTTTTTTTTTTTTTTTTTTTGAAAAAAAACGGCTACTCAGAAACGAAAAAAGAAAAAAAATTTGTCTAAAATTGGACAAGTGTGCTTGTTCCCACCCCCCAACCTAAACTAGACAACGTCCTTGATGTCATACATGAAATGCGAAATGAAATGTAACATGAGGTGAAAATGTAAAAGGAGGAAAAAGGATAGAAAGCACCTGGAGTAATGAAGCTTTTGCGTAGTACCCTGTCCAATGTGAGACAAAGAACACACAAAGAAAATAGAAAAATATATGCATAATATACAAAGGTATGGGCCACTGTCAGATCCAGTGCCCATCAATCCTGATAGATAGGATCGATCAGAGGAATTACATTTTCCTCTGGAGGAATAGTCTCCAAGAATGGTTTTAAACGTTGGCCATTAACTTTAAAAGAGGTACCATTCGATGGATCAATGAAGGTCACTGCCCCATATGGAAATACTTCTTGAACAATGTAGGGGCCTGTCCAACGAGATCTTAGCTTTCAGGGAAAAGATGAAATCGAGAATTGTACAAGAGGACTTTTTGAGACGGATGGAATGATTTTCTTAATATCCGTTTATCATGAAAGGCCTTAGTCCTGTCCTTGTAAATTCGTGAGTTCATATAAGCCTCGTTTCTCAATTCTTCTAATTCATTTAGATCAAGAGCTCTTTTCTCCCCATCCTTGTCTAAGTCAAAGTTCAGTTGTTTTATGGCCCAATAAGCTTTATGTTCCAGCTCCACCGGAAGGTGGCAAGCTTTCCCATATATAAGCCGGTATGGAGACATCCCAATTGGGGTCTTATATGCAGTGCGATAGGCCCACAATGCATCATTTAACCGCATTGACCAATCCTTACGATTCAGTTTTACCGTGGTCTCCAAAATTCTTTTAATTTCCCTATTTGAGACCTCTACCTGCCCACTTGTTTGAGGATGATAGGGGGTAGCCACTTTATGTGTAACACCGTAATTTTGAAACAAACTCTCAATAATGCGGTTACAAAAGTGAGTGCCCCCATCACTAATGATGGCACGCGGAGTTCCAAAACGGGAAAAGATATTGTCCAAGATAAACTTTTTTACCGTTTTAGCATCATTGTTCCTACATGGGATTGCTTCAATCCATTTGGAAACATAATCAACTGCAACGAGGATATAATGAAAACCAAAGCTCGGGGGAAATGGTCCCATAAAGTCTATACCCCATACATCAAATAACTCGATGACCAAAATTGGGTTTAAAGGCATCATGTTCCTTTTGGAAATTGAACCCAATTTTTGGCACCGCTCACATACTTTACAGAAATCATATGCATCTTTAAATATAGTGGGCCAGTAAAAACCAGATTGCAAAATTTTGTGAGCGGTCTTTTTAGCAGAAAAATGGCCCCCACAAGCTTGAGAATGGCAAAATGATATAACACTGTTCATTTCATGGTCTGGAATGCATCTCCTAATGATTTGGTCTGGGCAGTATTTGAAAAGGTATGGGTCATCCCAGAAAAACTGTTTTACCTCAGTGAAAAACTTGTTTTTATCTTGTTGGGTCCATTCTTTTGGAATTTCACCCGAAGCTAGATAATTAGCAATGTCAGCATACCATGGAGAATGGGAAAAAGTGGCAAACAAGTGCTCATCAGGGAAAGTGTCCTGGATTGGCAAGGGTTCTAAAGCGTTAGAAAGGACAATCCTAGAAAGATGATCAGCCACCACATTTTCTACTCCTTTCTTATCCTTGATTTCGATATTGAACTCTTGGAGTAGAAGGATCCATCTGATCAGTCTGGGCTTGGCATCTTTCTTAGAAAGCAAGTACTTCAGCGCAGAATGGTCAGTAAAGATCACAATTTTGGATCCAATTAAGTAGGAACGGAATTTATCCAGTGCATAGACCACAGCCAATAGTTCTTTCTCTGTTGTAGAATAATTTATCTGTGCACTGTATAAAGTCCTGCTAGCATAGTAAATTACATATGGATTTTTGTCCCTACGTTGCCCAAGAACTGCCCCAACTGCATAATCGCTAGCATCGCACATGATTTCAAAGGGTAGGCTCCAATCTGGAGGTTGCATAATTGGAGCAGTCGTTAACATGTCCTTAAGCTTGGTAAAAGCCAATTGACATGCCTCCGTCCACTCAAATTCTGCTTCCTTTAGCAGAAGGTTGCATAATGGTCGAGAAATGACACTAAAATCTTTTATGAACCTTCTGTAGAATCCAGCATGTCCTAAGAAAGATCTTACATCTCTTACGGTTTTTGGGGCGGGCAAATTGGAAATTAGATCTATTTTGGCTTTGTCCACTTCCAATCCTTTAGATGATACAATGTGGCCAAGGACAATCCCTTGTCGTACCATAAAATGACATTTTTCCCAATTCAGTACTAAGTTCTTTTCTTCACACCTAGAGAGGACCTTAGTTAAGTTGCTCAAACAATCTTGGAAAGAATCTCCAAAAACGGAGAAATCGTCCATGAAGACTTCGAGAAAACGTTCCACCATATCACTAAAAATACTCAGCATGCACCTTTGAAAGGTTGCAGGGGCATTACACAGCCCAAAGGGCATCCGTTGGTAAGCAAAGGTGCCAAAGGGGCATGTGAAAGTTGTTTTCTCTTGGTCTTCCGGGGCGATCTCTATTTGATTGTATCCAGAATATCCATCCAAGAAACAATAATACTCGTGGCCAGCTACCCGTTCTAAAATTTGGTCCAAGAAGGGTAGGGGGAAATGATCCTTTCGTGTGACAGCATTTAACTTTCTGTAGTCGATGCAAACTCGCCAACCTGTGGGTATGCGGGTTGGGATGAGCTCAGCATTAGCATTACGGACTACAGTTACGCTGGCCTTTTTAGGTACAACTTGGGTAGGGCTGACCCATTGGCTATCCGAAATTGGATAAATGATACCCACATCTAGAAGTTTCAAAACTTCTGCCCTAACCACTTCCTGCATGGTGGGGTTTAACCGGCGTTGCATCTGACGGGAGGGTTTTGCATTCTCCTCCAAATAGATATGATGTGTACACACGAGGGGATTAATTCCCTTAATGTCAGCCACGGTCCAAGCAATTGCACCTTTGTGTAGTTTGAGCACTTCTAAGAGTCGGACTTCTTGGTCCTTGTCAAGGTGTGCAGAAATTACTACAGGAAATGTTTCATTTTCTCCAAGGTATGCATATTTCAGGTGAGAGTGCAAGGGTTTCAACTCAGGTTTGGGCGGCCTCACCTGAGATGGAAGAGACAGAGTACCAGTTGGTAATAGCTCTTCAAAAGAGAGTCTGCCTATAGTGTTGACCATTTCAACAGTGTTATCAAGTGTTTCTTCACAGAGGGTCAGGCCCTCAATTGACTCAATGGAATCAGAGATTGTTTTTGTAAAAGTTTCTGCTGTAAGAACACTGATCAAATCTACTTCTTCAAGGTCAATGTTATCATCCCGTGGTTGTTTGCAAAGGTCAAAAACATTTAGCTCTAATGTCATGTTACCAAAAGATAGCGTCATTTTTCCATTCCGGCAATTGATCAATGCATTGGATGTGGCTAAGAATGGTCTCCCCAGAATTACCGGAATCTGAGCATGAGGATCTGCCACAGGATGAGTGTCTAGCACAATGAAGTCTACTGGAAAGTAGAACTTGTCAACTTGCACAAGCACATCCTCTACTATCCCTCTCGGTCTTTTGACTGATCAGTCTGCGAGCTGCAAAGTAATCTGGGTGGGTTTGAGTTCGCCTAACCCCAATTTTACATAGACCGAGTAGGGTAGTAAGTTGACACTCGCCCCAAGATCAAGCAGTGCTTGTTCAATTTGACAATTTCCAATAATGCACAAAATCGTGGGGCATCCTGGATCTTTGAATTTAGGGGGAGCGTCATGCTTTAAAATTGCACTAGCTTGCTCAGTGAGGAACGTTTTCTTTTGTACATGTATCTTACGCTTCAACGTGCACAAGTCCTTAAGAAACTTTGCGTAAGATGGGACTTGTTTGATTGCGTCTAACAACGGGATGTTAATTTTAACCTCTTTAAGTACATCAAAGATTTCCTGGTTCTGTATAGATGGCTTGGCAGGAGCTAATCGGTTGGGAAAAGGCGGTAAAGGCGTGAATCCTGGAGGAACTTGGCTTTTTTCCTTGATAGGAGGGACTTCATTTTCTTTCCCTTCCGGATCTGAGGATGCAGGTTATTTATTTTTTTCCAGATCAGGCTTTACAATCTCTTTACCACTACGTAGAGTAGTAACAGCTTGAACCTGCTCCTTTGAATTTGACGGACCACCTTGATGAACCTCAAATTGCCCTTTTGGATTGGGCTGTGGTTGGGCTGGAAAAAACCCCTTATTTTGTGATTCAATCAATTTACAGAGGTTCTGCATGGTGTTCTGTAAATTCTCAAAGTTCTGATCATGTTTTTTATTGATGGACTCTTGATTCACCATAAACTTAGCCACAAGTTCATCCCAAGGTGTCGTTTCTGTTGTAGGGGGTACCATTTGCTGTGTGTTTTGAGCATATGTACTAGGAGTACCCCCAAATGGATTTGACATTTGGTTGAAATTGGGCTGAGTAGTATTTGGGCCATTCCTCCAACTAAAGTTGGGGTGATTCCTCCAATTAGGGTTGTATGTGTTACCCAAAGAATTGTTAAACTGCCGGTTGTATGTGTTAGTGGCATTTGCTTGCTCGTGAAACGCTTCTTGAAAAGCAGGGAGTGTTGGGCACTCCGAATAAATGTGTTTATCACTAGCGCAGATGCCACAAACTATAGCAGGTTCCTTATTCTTCACAAATTTCAAGGACTCAACTTCTCTTGTAAGATAGGCAATTTTTGCTTGAAGATCATCGCTTTCTTTTAATACATATAACCCCCCTCCTTTGGCCTGACTCGATTGCTTTACGGGGTCTATACCTTCAGATGTGTCCCAATTTTGTGCACTATCTGCCAAAAACTGAAGGTAGGTCCATGCTTGATTTGGGTTTTTCGCCATGAACTCCCCATTGCACATCATCTCCACGAATTGACGTGTTTCTGGACTAAGTCCATCATAGAAGTGACCAATTGTATTGTGCAATTCAAATCCGTGGTGGGGACATGCAAGGAGTAGTTCATTAAAGCGTTCCCAACAACTATAATAAGACTCCTTGTCTTTTTGTTTAAAATTCATAATATTCCTCCGTAAGGTGTTGGTCTTATGTAATGGGAAAATTTTCTTTAAAAATTCCCGGACCATGTCGGACCATAGAGCAATCGAATTGGGTTGTAAGGAGTGAAGCCATGCCTTAGCCTTATCTTTGAGGGAAAATGGAAATAAACGAAATTTGATAAGGTCTTCCCTCACATTATTGAAGTGTAGTGTTGCACACACTTCTTCAAACTCTTTAATGTGCAAATATGCACTTTCTGATTCAAGTCCATGAAATTTGGGGAGAAGTTGGATTACTCCCGGTTTGATATCAAATTGACCCGTACCTGCAGGTATAACCATGCACGACGGTGTGGCTTGTCGTGTAGGGTGAAGGTAATCACGTAAACTCCTCAGAGGTTGATTCACCTCCCCATTATTATTGGGTCCATTCCCATTACCGTTCTCCTCGTTATCACTATGCTCATCAGCCATATTGGAAATCCTAAGAGAACCAGGAGATCTAGATTCGTAGAATTTAATCAAGCTCTTGACAGGTGATTCCTTCCTTACTAACCGATTTGAGGAGTCCCTCTGCCAAGAAGATGGGGGTCTTTCCTTTTTTTTTGGAATTTTGAAAAGTTTTTATTTCTTTTTTTTTTTTTTTATAAAGAAACCTAAAAAGAAAAACTACCTAAGGTCCGTTCTTAGATTTAAAAGAAAATTCTCAAATTCTTGCAAAGTCCTAATCTTAGAGAGTTTAATATCTCTAAGGAAAGTTCCCAAACTCAAATCTATGAAACTGGCCCGACCAGGTAAGTCTCCAGATCAGTGGTGGGGTCACGATGCGTTGCAAGGGTCCCGCTTAAAAACCACTTTCTAGAACAAGAGACTTGTCTCCCTTATCTATTGGGACAAGACTTGCCTAGACATCGAACCAATTAAGAAAGGCAGTTTGTTCGGCTTCCCAAAGAAATAACTAACCTTCTTAAAAAAAATTCCAGCAAGTTTTTAAGAGTCCTTTTAAATTTAAAAACAACTAATAAAACTGAGTTTCCAATGAAAGTTCTGAAATTTTCAGATTTTTGCAAGTTTGGTGGCCAAAAAGCCGAATTTGTGCGATCTACGACTTGCTTTTGTGAGGGAAAGTTCCAGAATTTTTTTGGAAACTTTAAAAACCTAAAAATATGAAAAATAACTGAATTTAACAGACCCTAATTAATCCTAATCAGCAACAAAAAAAACGAAAATAAATGACCTAAACTAGTCCAAATTAGAACAAGTAAATTAGGCAATTTTCAGAAATTGGATGTGATTTTTGAAAAATCAGAAAAAATAATTTTTCAGATCTGAAATAGTTCCAATTTTATCAAAAATCAGAGATTAAAAATCCACTTTTTAATGCAGTAGGGCTGGTCCAAACATTCCATGCATGCTACCCTTAGATCTAGAATGATTGCGGAATAGTAAAGGCACACCCACAAAGCAATTAAAAAGATAGGTTGGAAAAAATACCTTAAGCGAAGAAAAACTCCCCGGCAATGGCGCCAAAAACTTGATCGTAGCCCCAAGTGCAAGGCCGCGATTGTAGTAATAACCGGTGAAACCGGATCGATCCACGGAGAGTTTATTTATCGCAAAACCTGTCCTAATAAAAAAAACTAGTTCTAGCCTAAAAAAAAACTATACAAATCAAACTTTCTAATTGAATTAAAAGTTAATTACAAATCTGAAATATTAATTACAACCAAAGAAAATTAAAATCCTAATCTAGAAACATAATCTAACCACTGCATCACCATAAGATTCATTAGCCCCACCAATTGCAATAATTGTTAAGGGTGCATAAAATAAAGAATAAAATCAAATCAAATCAAATCAAATCAAATAAAATCAGAGAATAAAGAAATTAGATTTTAATTCTAAAACTTTGCAATAATTACTTTGCTTAATGCCATCAAGAAAAATCAAGACCACCGCACCAAGTGCGCACTGTCACTACGCACAAAAATTCAATGTTGACTCATTGGTGAAGACCAAGACCCCATAAACTTGATTTATTAATGAAAGACCCATTACAAGCAAATAACCATTACAAAATTCTTTTAATAAAAATAAAGTGCATCCAACCTTACCATAGACACAAGAAACACTAAACGGAGGAGAGGGACTCGCGGTCTTGAACGGCGATCCAACCGGCTCTCGTTTCGCGATCTGAAATCCAAGCAAGGGAAGATGATTCCAAGGATGATCCAATGGTGGAGTGACGATAGCAACGACGGCGGCGCGAAGGCGTAGAAATCCAAGTGGTAGTGTGCCTTAGGGAAGGCCTTTGATGAAATATTGAAGGAAGGAGGAGAGATGAAGAAGAATTAATGGAAAAAGGGAAAATTCTTGTTGCTGGTCGTCCAAGGGTAATGGAGATATGATCATACACGTCCAGCCCTCTTTTGGCTCTATTTATAGATTTTTGATAGCTTGGGTTGCAAGGTTTTTGATTTGGGTAAGGATTAGTAGTGTGTGGTCCAAGTTGGATTAGGATTAGGAGAGTTTTTGAGAGATTTTCTAGGGGTTGGCTCACAATCCTAGTAAAATTAGGATTGTTCTTATCTCATGCAACTCCCTCTCTTGGGTCCCACTTGGGTTAAGAATCAATTCAAATCTGAAATTTCAGATTTGAAACAAATTTTAAAACAATGTGGCCCCCCTCATGGACGTTTTTTAAGCTTCTTGGAGTGGTGTTGGACGTGCAACACTTGGTAAGGAGAATCCTTGGTTTGCAAACTTCAATCTTTTGAACTCCTCATGGCTAGAAAAACTTCTTGGCATGGCCCACCTTAAACATCTCTTCAAATCTGAATTTAATTTCATCCCAAACATGACATAGGAGTGGGCCATACTTGGAAAAAAATGCAATCTTGGAACTATCCCATGCTTGGACGTCCCTACCTTGGCTTGACTTTCTCTTACAATTTTTTTTCTTCTTCTTTGTTTGGCTTGAATTGAATCTTAGCCACCCATCTTGACATGTAAGCAATATTTGTTGGAGAGTAGATATGACACCTCATCATCTCATGGCCCGCAAATTTGGAACTTATCTTCAAGAGATTAAATCTGATTTTTTTCTTGCATATGAGAGCGGACCCTACCATGGCCGCCCCTACCTTAGATTCCATGCCAAAGGAAGGTGGGTCCATGGTGTATTTGATTCATCAATTCTCTTCCGTGGGCCCCGATTTCTGAAATTCTCTACAAAAATAGAAGCAAATATCAAAGAATAATCTAATCATATAGGTAAGGAATTATGCAAGATGCGGTCCCAATTCACACCAAATAAATGCATAAAATGTCACCATTTTATCAAGTTTTCTTCAATTAAATCAATGGTACAAAGAAAATTCATCATTTCATGTGTGAATAAAAAGTTATGGGAAATTTGTGACTTTCAATGTAAAAAATAGAGAAATTCATGATTCTATGTGAAAATGCAATTTTTGGATGAATTTTGACTCAAATTCAGACTTTTATGCTCAAAACATAAATTCATAATTTTTTTACTAAAATGGTCCATGATTTGATGATTAAGTCCTTAATTACTCTAAAATGATAAGAAAATATTGCATTTTTAAGGACTTATCACATGCCAGAAAATAGGCAGGTGAAACATCCACCAGAGAGATATATAGGCAGACTAGAAGATCTAAGCTAACCAATTTTTTACCCAAAGCCTCTCTAACAATGACATTTCTTCAGCTGTATTATCAAGAAAGTTTCCTTGCCCTTGATCTATCAAGAAAGCAAACCCACCTCGTATATATTTCACCTATTTCAAGTTTGTGCATCCATTATCATTTTTTTCAACGGTCCCCAACAATATATAGCTCTTTTCAATTCGTCCGAATTAATTCACTGGTGTTGGTTAGCCTAACCATCCCGATCAACCAGGAGAACTCTTACGGCCAAATTTCAAAAAGCCAACTTAGTTTTCCACAAAATTCTGAAAACGATATTTATAGCCCCTTTTTTTATCCAAGAACTTTGAAATGATGTACATATGTTGACGTGAAAAACCAAGTTTGGTATTCTTTTTATCTTTTAGAAAATGGTGAACCTTCATTTTACTTCCTTCCAAAAATTCTGAAATTCAAGAATTCTAAGTATCTTCAAATCACCAAGTTTTTTTTTTGAAAACTTTCTTTTCCTAAAAATTAATTACCATAATGAAAAAGAGACACCTAAAATGGTCTTTAACGTCAAATTCCCAGATGGTTTGCTTACCATGGCTAGTGGATTAGTTTTGCTTCAGCAAGAATTCATCCATCTCTCTACTAGGGTAACCTGTCTCAGACCAAATTTCTTTGGTCTTAACGGTTCCCAAACCAATAATCTTCTTTATAATCTCCTAACTAAGGGCAAAAATAATCCATTGCACATTTTGAAAACACTTCTCTTTTTTTTGTGTTCTTTTTTTTTTTTTAAATCTTTTTTAGAATACTACGCAAAAACAAAGAAGTTTTGTCTAAAATTGTACAAGTGTGCTTTTTACCACCCCCACCCCTACCCCTACCCCAAACAAAACTAGACAATGTCCTCGATGTCATGCATGAAATGTAGAAATGGAATATGCAGAAGGAGTAACTGTAAAGGGGGAAAATGATAGAAAGCACCTTGGAATAATAAAGCTTTTTGGACAAACCTGTCCAAGCTGAGACAAACACACAAAACAAATAGAAACTATATACATAATATCCAGAAGTGTGGGCTACTGTCAGATCCAGCGCCCATCAATCTTGATAGACAGGATCAACCAGAGGAATAATCTCTTCTTCTTCTGTGTTAATAGTTTCCAAGAATGGCTTTAATCGTTGTCCGTTCACTCATTACCATCCTTGGGATCTAAAAGGGTAATGACACCATAGGGAAAAACCTCTACGAATAGGTGAGGTCAAGAATTGTATAGAGGACCTTTTGAGATGGATGAAAAGTTTTTCTTAAAATACTTTTATCGTGGAAAACTTTGGTTCATTCTTTGTAAATTCTCGAGTTCACATATGCCTCGTTGCGCAACTCTGCTAATTCATATAAGTCCATTTTTCTTTTTGCCTTGGCTTTGTCCAAATCTAAGTTGAGTCATTTGATGGCCAAATAGGCTTTATGTTCTAGTTCCACCAGGAGGTGGCAAGCTTTACCATAGATGAGTCTGTATGGAGACATTCCAATGGGGGTTTTAAATGTAGTACGGTAAGCTCATAATGCATCGGTCAATCGCATAGACCAATCTTTGTAATTAGGGTTCATTGTTGTCTCCAGTATTCTTTTAATTTCCCTATTTGACACTTCCACCTACCCACTTATTTGTGGCTGATATGGGGTAGCCACTTTATAGGTAACGCCATAAATTTTAAACAAATGTTCAATGATGCGGTTACAAAAGTGAGTGCCTCCATCACTATTGACGGTACGCGGAGTTCCAAAATGGGAGAAGATATTGTCTAAGATAATTTTTTCAACAGTTTTAACATCATTATCCCTACATGGGATTGCTTCAATCCACTTGGATACGTAATCAACCGCAACGAGGATATAATGAAATCCAAAGCTCAGGGGAAAACGTCCCATAAAATCTATGCCCCAAACATCGAATAATTCTACAACCAAAATTGGGTTCAAATGCATCATGTTCTTTTTGGAAATGGAACCCAATTTTTGGCACCGCTCACATGCCTTATAGCAATCATGTGCATCTTTAAATAAAGTAGGCCTGTAAAATCCAGATTGCAAAAATTTTGTGAGCGGTCTTTTTGGCAGAAAAGTAGCCACCACACGCATGAGAGTGGCAAAAGGAGATGACAATATGTATCTTGTGATCCGGCACACACCTCCTAATTATTTGGTCTGGGCAGTATTTAAATAAGTACGGATCATCCCAAAAAAATTGCTTGATCATAGTGAGAATTTTGGTCCTATCTTCCAGTGTCCACTCCTTAGGAATTTCACCCATCGCAAGATAGTTAGCAATATCCGCATACAATGGGGACTGGGAAGTAAATGTAAAGAGATGTTCGTCGGGGAATGAATCTTGAATTGGTAAGGGCTCTAAGGAATTAGAGAGGGTTAGCCTAGATAAATGATCAGCCGCTACATTTTCTACGCATTTCTTATCTTTAATTTCAATGTCAAATTCTTGGAGTAGAAGGATCTATCGAATCATGATGGGCTTGGCATCATTCTTGAAAAGAAGGCACTTCAGCACAGAATGGTTAGTAAATATCACAATTTTGGATCCAATTAAATAGGAACAAAATTTATTCAGTGCATAGACCATAGCCAATAATTATTTCTCTGTTGTAGAATAATTGATATGTGCACTGTTTAAAGTCCTACTGGCATTTGGAGATGGCCGATGGGGCAGTGTTTGTTTTAGGGTGACCAATGGACCGTGATTGTTTAAAAGTGTGTGCGAAATCACTCATCTTATCTCATTATTCTCATCTATTCAATTTTAGAAATCAGTTCTTCATTCACTTTTATCATTAAGTTCGATTAAATATCTGGCACCTAAGGTGGAGGAAGAAATAAAAGAAAATTATTTTTGGGTTTATTTTGTTGGTTATATAGTTTTTATGGCTTTTTGGTATTGGGCTAGAAGGGCCTAACTAAGGGATTTTACTTGGATTTACATGATTAGTGCTTTATTACTAATCATTGGATTAACCCTAACCTAAGGTCCTAGACCGCCCACATCAGCTCTCCCAATCTCCTAACGGAACAGGAAAAGTGATGGGACAAAGCTTAATGCTCTAATCTATCTAATGGGGAAATCCGATCTAATCCTAGGGTGTGGACAACCTAAGTCTGAGAGTTCTCGCGCCTAAGTAGTTGGTTGGGTGTGACTTTTGTTAGTTCGGTTTATTTTAATTTGAAGGTTGATTAATAAGTGGATTAGAGGTATTTTAGGGTTTTGTTTAAGTTGTTTAAGGTTCTGGAATTTAGGGTTTTAATTTAAAAGGTGAAATAATGTCAAAATCGGCGAAACGGGGTTGACAGAGGACTTGGGCACCTAGTGAGTGGCACCTGAGTCACTCTAATGACTTAGTCGCACAAGCAGTGGCGCCTAAGTGTTTATTTCTGAGTGGTTTGGCTAGTGGTGATGGTATCAACATTATTTTCCGAACTCTGGGAGTTTTGAGGACTATGTTTTGGTCCGTGGGAATGTGTTAAGGTTCTGGGGTATTCTGTTAAAGCCAATTTTAAATCGGAATTCGAAACATAATTGAAAGTAACAATTTGGTGTTTTAAAGGTAGGGTAGGAGCTGTCACATCCTGGACCCAAGAATCCCCTGATTAGGGTGGTTCCCAAGGTGTGACATGTGTACTCTGTTAGAGATAGGAGATATGATGTTAGAGATGGGATTAGGTTGGTTGGTTTGGTTATTAGAGATATGATTGCATATGAATTTGAATAATCTTGGTTATTGCTATGTATAAATTGAGAGGATTTCATCTCTTCATAGTTACGGTGAAATTATGGAAATTATTTGAAACTCTTTATGGTATCAAAGTTAGGCCTAGTGATGATCTTATGATCAAGCTGGGGCACTGTCTTAATCACCGTCAATTTTTTTTATTTCAATAAAGAAATGATCATCTTCTCCTATCACCCATTCCTCTAAGCCCTATGATCTCACCATCTTCATTAAAATTGCACGATCGAAGCTTCTGGAAGAAAATCTTCATCAAAATTGTACGATCGAAGCTTCTGCAAGAAATCACGACAGATCTAATCCAGTGGGCCACCAGCACCGACAGACTTAGATAAGTGCGGGTTGCGATAGTGATGGATTCATGGACAGATGGCAATCAATCACCAATAAGGCATGATGATCGATTTTGCAAGATATTTATCATTTTTTCTTATTTTAGAGATCTTTATTTTCATGTTGCCAATCACAAATCTTTTTTATGAAAAGATCATGTGATTGAGGGGGGATGTTAGAGATAGGAGATAGGATGTTAGAGATAGGATTAGGTTGGTTGGTTTGGTTATTAGAGATAAGATTGCATTTGAATTTGAATAATCTTGGTTATTGCTATGTATAAATTGAGAGGATTTCATCTCTTCATAGTTACGGTGAAATTATGGAAATTATTTGAAACTCTTTATACTCCCGTGAACTCGCACCTGTTCCGAACCAAATCCGAATTCACGAAGGAGCAAATTCCACATTTCACGTATGAGGATTACTCACTGACACCTGTCAAAGAACATTTATTTGCAGAAGCATGTATATCATCAATAACAAAGCCATGAACAGTCTATTAATCAATCCATTATATTACCATCAGTCTATAACAAAGCTAATAATTTGAACCTTCATTGCATACTTAAACTAAGCGCAAAATGAACTATCTAGTTTCAAGTCATAATTACCACACTTGTAAGTACTCCGGCGGTCAAAGCTAATCATTAACCTTATCGATCAAATCTCTACTCTGAAGGGTTATTAGCTATTCTCCTCGGTTATCTAGATCCCTGTGACACCAAGTGTAGCACCATAAATACGATGATTCAACAATGTATGAGCAATTAAGATATATCACATATTATATCAATTTTGAATTATTGATAGAAGATTAAAAGATGTCAAATAATCGGAAAACTAGGCATGCTGTGCATTTAAGAATAAATCATGCTTTATCGAATCACAAAACAAATACTTACATTCTAGTTGGCTACTACCTTAGCTCAATCCTCCCTTAATAGAAAGCACGCATTTTGGGATGTCACCAGGGGCCTGGCCAAAGGTCCTCCTGGCTACCCCGGGTTCTGGAGTTCCGGTGTTCTAGACTGTCTACTCCAATGACGTACACAAATCTAAACCAAGACCCACCCCGTCGAGTATCATCCGGTCAAAGCTAAGTAGTGCCGACTCATTTGATTCAATCAATAGACCTTGAGTAAGAATTATACACGTAACTCATTTCGAATCTTTCGATTCCATTCTATTCATTTCAATCAATCTAGTCATATGTACTCAGTCCACCGTTCACATCAAATCACAATACATTTATAAGAAATTTGCAATAATACTTGAGAAGTAATACGAATAATACATATAAGCAATTCTTGAGACATTTGAGGGCAATAATGAAGTCAATAACAATATGCCAATGCAATTTGATTAAATAGAATCAAGGATATTTACTAGCCAATCTAATATAATCTATTTATCCGCCGTCTCTAACCATCCATGCCAATGTAGTTTTAGGTCATTCGATGTATGTGCTACATTTTTTATTGGTGTCACTTGTGTATATGTGGGGTACATCGAATTCCTCTAAATCAACACCCATGGCGAAGTTCTAGACGATACGGATAAGGATATGAGATAATCTCAGCCCAAGATTCTCATATGTTACAATTTCCATTGGACTATGATAATCAGTGATGGGTACCATTCTATGGACCTACAAGGTCAATCCTTTACAACCTAAAAACCTTATTAGTATAGTGTTTATGTCACAATCATCCTCAGGGATTGATTATGAAGAGTTTAGGCCTTTTGTAGTGGGATTAACTCCCTTAGTGCCCAATGGTTCCAACCTAGGAGTCCAACTACATTTAAAGTCCCTTTTTTTTTCAAAAGAGATAGGGCCCGGTTCAATGGTCCAAATATTTACTTTCTATCCCAATCTCTGGTCATTAATTGGTGTATACCATTGGATTCCACACTTTAAGAGCTTTCCAATGGCATGTGGAACTCCAAAATCCGATATACAGGTAGAAAGTTATGGCCATTCGAAGTTGGCACTACCGGGCCCAATGGGCCTACCAGCCCGAGCGGGCCCAATCCGGATGGCCCAATTCTAGGCAATTTCTGAGTCTGAAGTGTCAGGTTGTAGCCATTCTTCTCCCATTTCAATTATCAACCATTCTTAGACCATGTTAGACATGATTTGAGCCCCCAAAGCTCCATGTACAAGCTAATTTTATCAACCCACATCCATTCCATTATCTATTAACCCTCATATGTATAGAACCCATTTCACATTATGAATTCCATTCAAATAAAAAGGCTGAGTTCTGATATCCAAGAGAAATTTAGCATTCAATCAAAGAATCAATTAATATGCATAAATCCAATTTGCTCATACTAGCCTCTTTTTGGTGCTTTCCAATACTAATCTCCTCTTTGACTCAAATAAAGCTAAAACCCCCAACAATCCATGCTCTCTTCAATCTCTACAATGGTGAAATGTAATGAATGGAAATTAATTAACATGCATGCAGTGAAATTGAGTTTTACTAGGCCTTTACAATAAGAGAGGGTAATTTGGAAGGATTTCTTACCCATTGAGAAGCTTGGCTGTGAAATAAAGAGGAATAAGCTTGATGGTGATGTTGTTGATGGGGAGGAAGATGGTGTGCTGGAGATCTCTCACATGCACTCTCCACTTGGAAAGTAAGAGATTGGAAGAAAGGAAGGTGAAGAATCAAGAAAAGAAGGATTCCCAGCAACATGCAGGATAATGAGAGGGAGAAGATGACTTGAGGAAGATGAGGAAGGTGCAGTTGCAGCTGAAATCCCACATGCACAGCCCCAGCCGTGAGCTTCTTGAAGAGTGAAATGAAGAATAAAAGAAAGGGAAGAGAAGGGCAGTAGAGAGAAGCTATCTCCTTCACTCAGAATGAAAATAAAAGGAAGACAGTGAAAATCGTTGGGATGGATGGTTTGTCTAAATGGGAATTGAGTTTGGGTCCTGCATGCAAACCCTCCCAGTTTGGAAGAATTTGGGAAAAGGACTTAGGTCTACTTTGGGCTTGGAGACTTAGGTCTGCTTTGGGCTTGGAAATGGGTCTGGATATGGGTCCAACTGGGCTCAAATGGTATTAGTCCAAATCATGAGATTTAATGTAGGGGAGATGCTTGATGTAATGCACGTGAAAGCCTACAAAAATTATACACACGCGCACTCCTCAAACTTAATTAAAATGTCATAGTTCTACTTAACTTAGTCAAAACCCTCACTAATCTACCTAATCCATCACAAAATCAACCAAAACAAGTTTTATACACCTAATCAAAATTAATTAGGCATTAATCACATTTAAGCGGGGTCGGGGGTCTAACAGGCGCCCAGGGGGTGGTGCCTATCCTGACAGTTTATGGTTTTTATGATTTCCAAGATAATTCACTTATATTCCAAATTCCAATAGGCTTCAATTGATGGGTGAATTTTAATGTTTCAAATTGTTTCAAGTCTCTGATGTTCAAATGTCAAAGCGAATTGTATCTGGATTTTGAAACAAAATCAAGAATTCACATTTTAGTGCAAGTGAAAGGATAGGCACCAAGGGGGTAGTACCCGGGTGAATTATTCGTGATTTTCAAGTATTTCGTATGGGACTTAATTATTGGTCTTTGGGCCCAGGGATTATTTTAGGTTCTGGTCTTAATTAATTTAAGTGATAAGGTGTTTGATTATTGGTCTTTAGTTGTGTTGGTGGATTAGGGTCATAGTGTAGGCTAGGCGCCACAGAGCTAGTGCCTAGGTGGTCGTTCATTGGTTTGTAAGGGCTTCGGATATTTTACGGTTATTTTAGATTGAATCTTTAAGGGATTGGATGTCTTTCGATGAGAAAAGTATTTTCGTATTCAATTGGGATTGGCTTGGGTGTCAATTAGTTAGGCTAAGTTATTAATTGGGTTTTTGGGAAAATAGGAAGGCTGGGCGCCCAGGGGTGGTGCCCAAGTAAACTTGGCAGGATGGGCGCCCAAGGGGTGGCACCCAGGTGGATGTTTGCTTTAGGGTTGGTTTAATGATTCTTAGGCCAATTCAAGTTTGAAATGGTTAAAGGACTTAATTTGTTTGGATGGGGAGTGTTTATTCATATTCAGTTGGGAATGAATCAGGTTTCAATTAATTGGGTTTAATTGTTTTAGTTGATGTTTTCAAGGGAATTGGATAGGATAGGCACCCAACGGATGGCGCCTAGGTGGAGTTCACAGGTTGGGCGCCCGTTTTGACGCTCGGGTCAGTTTCGTGCTTTTTAGGTTGATTTGAGGTCGAGCTTTTGTGGTTTGATGTATTTGGATGAAAGGTGTTCTGTTGTGTTGATTAGGTTTCAATTAATTAGGCTTCTTGGTGATTGGAGAGGCTGGGCACCCAAAGGGTGGTGTCCAGGTAGATGTGATAGGATGGGCACCCAGGGGGTGGCGCCCAGGTGGATATTTTAAGAATTTGAGTTGGTTCGATAATCTTTAATTAATTCGAAGTCGGACTTTTGGTTTCAGTTGTTTTAAATTTCAATGGTGTTCTGGTGTGTTGATTAGGATTGAATTCAGGTTTAATGTCAACTGGAGTTTCTTAATGATTGGATAGGCTGGGCCCCTGGAGGGTGGTGCCCAGGTGGATGTGGAAGGATGGGCACCCAGGGCGTGGCGCACAGGTGGCTATTTTTTAGAGTTTTTGTTGGTTTTGCACTTTTGAGTTAATTCAAGTCCAAATTGATTAAGGTTTCAAGCCTGTTGATATTAATAGTGTTTTAATGTATTAATTCGGGTTTAATTAGTAAAGTTTAATTTTAATTGATGGTTTCCAAGGGAATGAGACAGGATGGGCGCCCAGGGGGTGGTGCCTAAGTGGATTGACAGGCTGGGCACCCAGGGGATCGGAAGGATCGGTATAATCTGTTCAATCCGTTGAATCTAATGTTGAAGAAAGAGAACAAACATGTTATAGAGAGTTTCAGCATACAAGCTAACAATCCAAAAAAAAAAAAAAATTACAAATATGTTTTTTTGTCCTGGAAGCTACCCAATTGATTAAGTCGAAGAGTTGTTTTTATCTACATTACAACCAAAAGAGATCTAATCAACAAATAAAACCAAACATGTTAAATTCATAAAAATCACACTCCATCTATTGAAACCTTGAACTCTAGGGTTTCATTTGTTATACTTACGTATAAAAGTGAATTATATTTTGAACCCTGAAGTTTTTTCTTCTTTTATATTTAGACCTCTTAACTTATATTTAGACCCCTTAAAAAAAAATTTATATATATTTAATGTCAATGGATCGGATCGGATTGAATCCGCGGATTGAGGGTTCAATCCGTCACCAATCCATTGCTAACGGATTACGAAATTTTCAATCCACCACCAATCCGTTTACCTTCGGTTCGGTTAAAAATCCACGAATCGGATCGGTTTTACGAATCGACGGAATTTTTGTGCACCCCTACTACCCACTTTGGCTAAAAAATAATTCAAATCTGAATTTCCAAGATTGTTGCAAAGCTTGGGATGCTAGTCCCAGTGTCCCCCGCCCCCCTTCCCCGGGCCAAAAAAAAAAAAAAAAAACCTTGCATGTGCAAATGCTTGCGTGGCATGGTGTTGGGCGGCACATCCTTGGATAATTCTTGGGTTTGCATAATTTCAAATCATGAAGCCTATCTTTTTGGAGTTAGTTTTACGAAACTTCAACACTTGGGCGTGCAATGCTTGAAGCCATCCTCCTTTCGACATGCCTTGCATCTTGTGGATGTTTGCGTTAGAGTTGGTTTAATGATTCTTAGGCCAATTCAAGTTTGAAATGGTTAAAGGACTTAATGTGTTTGGATGGGGAGTGTTTATTCGTATTCAGTTAGGAATGAATTAAGTTTCAATTAATTGGGTTTAATTGTTTTAGTCGATGTTTTCATGGGAATTGGACAAGATAGGCGCCCAAGGGATGGTGCCTAGGTGGAATTCACAGGCTGGGCACCCAGGTGGACCGTTTTGAGGTTGAGCTTTTGTGGTTTGATGTATTTGGATGAAAGGTGTTCTATCGCGTTGATTAGGTTTCAATTAATTAGGCTCCTTAATGATTGGAGAGGCTGGGCAGCCAGAGAGTGGTGCCCAAGTGAATGTGATAGGATGGGCACCCAAGGGTTGGCGCCCAGGTGGATATTTTTAGAATTTTAGTTGGTTCGAAAATCTTTAAGTTAATTTGAAGTCGGACTTTTGGCTTCAGTTGTTTTAAATTTCAAAGTTTTTCCGGTGTGTTGATTAGGATTGAATTCAGGTTTAATGTCAATTGGGGTTTCTTAATGATTGGATAGGTTGGGCGCCCAGGGGTGGTGCCTAGGTGTCTATCTTGTGGTTTGAGTTAGTTCGATGATCTTTAAGTTAATTAGAGGTTGAGCTGATTAGGGTTTCAGTTATTTTAGGTTTAAAATGGTTTACTGCGTTAATTCGGGTTTTGTTTAATTTCAATTGGCGTGTCTCAATGATAGGATAGGATGTGCGCCGAAAGGGTGGTGCCCAGATGGACTTGGCAGGATGGGCACGCAGGGGGTGGCACCCAATTAAGTATTTTGGTTTTAGGATTTTTTGGTGTTTCTTAGGTTGATTCACGTCTAAATTAGTTAAGCTTTCAGGTCCTTTAAGTTTAAAATTGTTTTACTGTGTTAGTTTGGATTGGTTTAAGGTCTGAATTAATTAGATTAAGTTTTAACCGGAGAGTCTTAGGGAATGAGCTGGCTAGGCGCCCAGGGGGTGGTGCCCACGTGGACTTGACAGGTTGGGCACTCAGGTGCCTGTGTTTTATGTTTTAGGGTTTTTGCATTTTTAAAGTTTGGCTGTGTTTTACGTTTTAGGGTTTTTGCGTTTTTAAAGTTCTTAGTCATTTTTAATTCGAATTAATTAGGGTCTTAAGGTTTTAGGGTTCTTAATGATTCTTAGGTCGATTAATTATGATGTTTTAATTAATCTTAGGGTTTATCCTACTCAGGCACTAAATTCAATAACCTAGACTATCTACCTATTATTTTTGGATTTTCTGTGTATCTTTTTTTTTTTTTTTTTTTTGGTTTCTTCTCTAATTTACTAAAGAGTAAGGAAGGAGAATAAGTAGTTTTATGTTTTATGATTTTTTTGGATTTTTTTTATGACTTTATGATTCAAATGATCCTACGATATGAGGTGTGATAGGAATGATAATTCAAAGTTTAGAACACATCAAACAACCAAACACATCATTGTCATGCAGTTTATAAATGAACTAAATGCGGAAGATCGAAAAGTGTGCACGACGATGCAAGAATCCACTTGGGCGCCACACCTGTGGTGCCTACCCTGCTCAGTCAGGGTTTTCAACTGATTGCAACGAATGCGTGATGACCTTAAGATTCTTCAGCACAATTCCCGATATTTAGCGACCGATGCGAATGTCCTAATGCGAATTACTAATAATGCAACTAACGAACCTACGAGAAAATGATGCACCAAGTGGAGATCTACAGCCCAGGCCTTGTCTCAAAAGGATAGGTGCCCAGAGTGCTGCGCCCAGCCTTTCTGTCAAGGGCTTTTCACGACTTTCTCGATCTAAATGATGATGATGATGCTACTAATGCAAGATCCAATCTAGTTATGCAATTAAAACTACGAAATCAATGCAGATCGACTCTATTAGAATGAACCTAAACATATTCCTAATATGATGAGATGCTAATATCAATTTTATCACAACTAATGCGGATCTACAATGCACAAGTTATCCTAAGCATGTTTCTGAGCAAGGATGGCAATGGAATGCAGTAAAAGAAAAAAGAGATCCAGGAATACCAATATGTGACGCGTTTGTCAAGTTCCTAGAATAAAGCTTTTGCAAAAACGCATAGTTTCAGTTGAAGATATGGGAGCCTCCTCCTCTATTTCCTTTTCTTCTTCTCTAGATCTGAAGCTCTCTCTAATGGTGGCTACCGATGCATATTTTCCCGCAAGTATACGGTTGTCTCAAGTAATATAGACTATGGAAGTCCGAATATCGTTCCCACGAGGATCGTTACAAAGAAAATAACAATGATCTATGAAAAGGAGTATCAACTCAAATATAGCTAACAAATTCAAATGAAAATAACAATGGAAACAAGAAACTAGATAATAACAAGGAAAATAAAAAATGCAAACTAAAAGAAATCTATAACTAGATAACAAAGAGAATTTAGTAAAGAAAATGAGAACAAACCAAGAGCAATGTTAGTAACAAAGTTAATGACAAAAGAAAAATAACAAGGTTAATACAAAAACAATGGAGAAATGTTAGATAGATCAAATGAATAAGTGTGTAAAAATAACAAGTGAAATCTAGAAAATGAGTGGATGGAGATAAAGAAATATGCTAAAGTGGTGTAAAATCAAATGTGGAATTGATGGTGTTAATAATAGAGAAATGGAGTGTGAAAATTAAAACTAGTGAATAAGTGTGTGGGAGTGTGAATAGTAGAGAAATGGAGTATGAAAATTAAAACTAGTGAATAAGTGTGTGGGAGTGTGAATAGAATCAAACTAAAGTAAGTAAAATAAACAACAAACAATACTAATGGATAGATTGAATCATCTAGAATCCACTAAGTGACACTAATCCAACACTTATGCTCTTCTCTTTTCCCAAAAAAAAAAAAAAAAACAATACTCAAATCTAATTACAAATCAATGCTTAGATTTGGAAAATATAACTTTAAAGCTCTAAGATAGAAATTAACAATCTAATAGCTAAGATTTTCTTCCCTTCATAAAAGAAAAGATTCCTAATGACTATCTATCAAAAGTAAGCATAAACCATCAAAAGATATTAATTCCTAAGCATGATTTATCAAACCTAAGCATAGATAGTAAAAAGAATGCTAATAAAGAAACTAAGCATGGAAGGTTGCACAATGCAATGAAGAAAAATCTACTCTAACATATTAAGCAAATAAACAAGGGAATTTAAAAGAAAGAGCATAAGCAAAAGGAATAGGATCAACTTAGCTTCACCTAGAAGATCCAATCAAAGGAATTAGCCACCCATTGGAGAAGAAGCTTTCAATTTCATTTCAAATCTTTAATTTTACAAGGCTTTCCTCACTTTCTCTCTACAATTTGCTCTCAATTACATGAATAGCTTAAATAAAGAGGATGAGGCTCTTCTTGCTTGTGTTTCTAATGCCTAGAGCTCCCTTCTTTATATAGAAACGTTTGTCTTGCTCTCTTTTGGTTTCTTTCCAATGTGGGACTTCACAAGAATGGAAATATGAACATATGTATGTGATTCCCGTATTAGAAAACAGTCTCTGGATTGATGTACGATTTTGACCCCCGAAACGACCAAATTAGGAAAAATGTTGTGAAATATGATTTGTAGATCTTTAAACAAGCTTTCCAATGCTTCTGAGATCACCTCAATCGGACACCCGAGTAAAAGGATATGGTCAAAATACCAACCCAGGTCTATCATGTTCCTTCTTATTATTGGCCTAACTTTGTCATTTCTTCATCCAATTGTCTTCCAAACTTTTCCTAACTCTCTTTAATTCTTGAATCTCAACTTTAATCTTCAAATTAATCTTCAATTAACACCTACAAAGAGAAATTAATATAATTGAGAGTATGAAAGCCATTGGAACTCATATAAATGCATACAAATAACCATCTATAATGGAAAGATATGAGCAAAGATGATGGGGATGAAGATTATGATTTTTATGCTAAAAATAGTGTTTTGAGTTCTTTTATCTTTGAAAACTCATAAAATAATGCTATAAAAGTGTATCTTTCGTGAACTCATCAGCTACCTTTCTTCTTCTTGCTTATTCTCTCTTTTTCTCTCTTTTTGGGTAGCTTCCTCTCCAAATGGGGTTAAGAGAGATTATATAGAGGTTTGGGACGAGTTTAGGAGAGTTAGGGCTTCATTATTTCATGCTTTTAGAAGGTTTCACGCATCCCAAGGCAGCTTAAGTTGTTTTAGGGCAAATTAGAGTTTAAGACATAATGGGAGCCCATGGGGTGGCGCCCACATGGTCTATGCAGCCTAGGCTCCCACAGGGTAGCACCTAGGTGGTCCCAGATAGTGTGGACGCCCACAAGTCAGTGCCTAGATGAATCAGGTTCTCTTTTAGAACTTGGTCCCATTTCGAGTCGGGATTGAACGGATAGATGTTCAGCTGCGGGGGGACCTACTGTAAGACCCCACCCCAAGAGACCACGATTAGTACTAATTAAGTTGTGTATTAGTTTAAGCGAGATTAGTGACTTTTGGTTAAGTCGAAATTATAATAGCTTTTACATAGCTTTAGGGAATCTTGAGGGCCTTTTTTATTAGTGGGACCCTTTGGGGGTTCCTTTGTAGAGTCTTTTCGTGAGCTTGGGGGATCATCCAATATTCTGAAAATTCATGTTTTAACTCTGTTTGATTTATCTCATTATACCCTACAACTTTCATGTTTACCCTGTTCCCATTTGAGACCTCGAAACCCTACTGTTCTAATGTTAAGAGCAAAACTGTCTTTTTACACAAAATCTGAACACTATTTTCGATGTTTCCGAAACCCGCGAAATATATACTTTTTAGACACTAGATTTTTCGGTGAACATTTCTTCCTTCTTTGTCGAGCTCATCCAAGGCCCGAAAACCATGTTCTAAGCCCAACAAGCTTGTTAAGTGATGGGACCCATTTCACTTTGTATATATAGTGAACCCATCTTCCTCATCTCTTCTTTTCATGTTCTTGTGGAAGGAAAAAGCTCTAGCTTTAGGGTTTCTCATTCTTCTTGCTTCTTCATCTCCAATCATCTACCATTCCTTTTTAAATAAAAAAGTGGAGGTCATCATCTTCTTCCTCTCCTTGAAGGCTTCCCATTGGTATCTTTTGTAGAGGAATCCACCCACTCAAGGGTCTTCCTTGAGCTAGCTCTTGCCATTAGAGGACCTTCCAAGTAAGCACTTCTTCTAATCTCCTAAATTTGTATTCTTCTAGTCATAGAAAAGCTCCATCTCCATTACTGCAAGCCCTCTCATTCTATTTTCTTGGTTGTGGCTACTTATGGTTTGTAATGGGTTTGCATTTGGGTGTTTTTGTGTAGTTGGAGCTTGGTGGCTTGAGAGTGTGATTAGGAGCTTGATTAGCTATTTTGGAGTCAAGGCAAGTGGATGAATTGGTTTTTGAGTGCTAACATATTTTATGAGAAAATATGGATTTTTATTACTTGTTCATGATGATTTAATACTTGTTCTTGCTATGGTTTATATTGATTTCGAAATGTGCATGTTGATGACTCTTTCTATCTTGTTCAATCTATTGAAAATGTACGCATTTGATCTTGTTAAAGCTTGTTTATATGTACCTATGGATTCCATGGATGGTTGGGTTTCTTTTGATGAAATGATAATGAATGTGGTGGATTTTGATGCATTTTGTGCATGTTTGGAGGAGGATTATGTAAAGTTTTGAGAAGACAAGGAGACCCTATTTTGGTGATAAATGGGTGGCTTAGAAAAGGGTTTCAAAGGGAGGAAGGAACTACATCAAAAGATTGGAAAAAGGAGCCAAAAACCCGCAGTGGAGTAGCCTAGGCAGAAGGTTGTCTCGCTTGAGCGAGGGAACTCTTGCTTGAGCGAGGAGACTACTAATGCAACCTTCTGGGTAGGTTCGCTCAAGCGAGGAAACTCTCGCTCATCGAGCCCGCGTTCTGCTTGGGACTGTTCAGGAAGCTTGAAACTTGTTTCTTTCTACTTGGGAGAGGTCTGTTTGGAGCCCAATGCAAGGGTGATGTAAGGTCCGCGACCTTACTGGGTCAACAAGGCCAATAGCAGGCCCGCTGGTCCGTTTATTTTGTTATTATTATAAATAATAATTTTGTTAGATATTTAAGTGGGTTAGACCTTGAACAAGTTTCTTCTAGCATTAGAATAGTGTCTGCGAAGTTTCGTTCGATTCCGAGTTCGTTTGATCATAGCAGGGGGGTAGTTTGCAATTTAGGGAAAATTGAGTGTGTTTTCTGGAAAATTCCAATCACCGTGATTTTGAGCTCGTTGGAAAGGTCTCGTCGTGCTGATCATTTTTGTCTCTTGGCTCGTCACGATCCGACAATCAGAAACCCTTCAAGTGGCCCATTTATTTACCAGACCCATTTAAGGGCAATTTTGTGCTTTTTCCTCTCTTCTTCTCTTAAGCAGGGATTAGCCCTAATCCTATTACGAAACTCTGCAACGAAAAGCTACAGCACCCCTTTTTCTTCCTTTTCATCTTCTCAAGCCCAGAACTTTTGGGAGAGACCTTCTCGAAGATCCGAACCGGTAATCTTCTTCCTCGCGATCCCCTCTTTCCATTGATCTTAGTTTGGTAAGATTTCCCTCACCTTCGTTTTTCAATCATTTTCTCTTTTGGTTAGATTTAGGTTTGATCTCGATCTTTTCCTCTCTTTTCTTCTTCTCTGCGATTTAGGTTGCGTTTGGTTGGGTAGATTGTGGTTTCATGTTGTTAAAACTTCTTCCTAAGTTTTTCCCCAATTTCATCTTCTTCTCGGTTGAGGCAAGTAGATTTGCATTATATAATTAATCATGTGTGTATGTTTCTTATTGATTGGCTACGTTTTCTTGATAGATTACCTTAATTCCAAGCTTGTTTATGTTATTGATTTGAGATTCACGTGTTAGATTAGGTTTGGGGATTTGGGTTTAATTAAATGATTAAATTGGTAGCTTTTTAGATGTGTTTAATTTGTTGGAAATGATGGAAATGTTGAATAGATTGAATGGGGAGCATGGAGGCTCAGTGTGTGCAGGTTTACCCATGGAATGGCTTGAGAAAGAATGCAGAAAAAACCCAATACGGGGTTTCAGTGCAGTGCCGATCGACCGGACACTCTGTCCGATCGATCGGATAGAGTTTCTATCTCAGTTAACTGAGACAGTTCACTGTCCGATCGATCGGGCAAACTGTCAGATCGATCGGAAATAAAACATGCCTCAGTTAAGTGTATTCTGGCACTGTCCAATCGTCCGATCGATCGGACAGCTCTGTCCGATCGATCGGATAATAAATTTCTGACAGCACTTGGTAACTTCAAACACTTGTAACTTTTAATCCGCCCGTTGGATTTCTACGTATAATATACCGTTGGAAAGCCCTTGAGACGTAAAATCCAATTGTTTTGGTTTCGTTACGATCGGAGATCGGGAAGTGATGTAAATAATTAGATTATTACTTCAGCTCATATTTTATTGGAAATGAGACCGATAACCTAGGTTTGGGTCTTAGATGTTGGAAACCATGAACATACTCTCATCAGACCATTAATGGGGATTAAAATCGTAGCGCGAAGCTTGGTGTGCTTCGATTGGATGTCTAGGTATTCATGTAGTATACATGGGTTAACCGAACGCGTATGGAATTGTTCTAATAGATGCTTAACATGATTGTACACCAAGAAATTCTCCTAGAAGCATCATTGAATCAATGTTCCCCACGCACTCCGATAAAACAGGTACAATACATGAATGGCACCGCTTGCCTAGTTTTGGATTGTAATTCCTCCTTGACTTATGAATTGTATCTGTTGTTATCGTTTCCTTGTACACTCTCTTGGCATCATATACCTAATTAATTATGAAACATAAACTCCTGTAGAATTAGGATATGGACCTGACTTAGGGTGTACCTTAGGACCCTGTGTCATGTAATTGATAAACATGACTCGCTAGACTGAAGGGATTATCCTATGATTGGATTGGTCTTGTATTGGCTTGAATGAGATAATCCCTCTGAGCATGTCTTGTATATTGAGCTAGCCAGACTTGCTTGTCTTGTCTTTCCTTGTGTCAGCACCACTTGGTTGTTGTTTGCATGTCATGGCCAACTGCAGTTTGGGGTTATTATTGATGGGCCGGTTACTCGGACATCGGGGTTGGCAATCGGCTTTGGACGGCGTTCATGGCATTGAATAGTTGGGAGCAAGCTTGGACCGTGCTACTATTCCCAGAACCGAGAGCTTGGATCCCCCTGGAGCCGAACTTTAGTATCAGTAGTCCGAATTGGATTGTTACTAGTACCCCGGGAGATGGCTTGGACATCCTCGGAGTCTCCTTCTTGTTACTTGCATTGCATTGCATGGATAGTGGTGATTGTTAGTGTTGTTAAGATTCCTGTTATTTTTTCTGATGGTTATTTATTCATGCTTTATGCCTAGCATTGTTCCTTGTAATCTCATGACTATTATACCTGTCATTATTCTGATACGTGATACGTGTCATGTTCATTTATATATTGCTTATCTATTGCTCAACATGTCGTTAACTCTATTCCTTGGTGTGCAGACACCCCAGGTGACTACTATGACGACCAGGTAGGTGAGGAGATCCCAGAGGATCTCCAACCAGCAGAGGAGGAACGAGAGTGGCGTGCCGATGACGTAGAGTAGCGTCATCACTTCCGGCACGAGAGAGACTCACTTGGGAACATTTATTAGATTTTATTATTCTTTAATCATTTATTGTTTCCTCATTGGATCTTTATTTCATTGACTTCATTTATGTAATGGCCTTAGTTATTGGGTTGGCCATTGTAGTTAAATTAACTTTTAATTAGCTTTAATTGTTCTTTGCAACTTTAAATTAATAAATGAGATTTAGTATCCATTGTTTGATATTTAAATATGCCTCGAATTGTATGATTTCCGCATAGTGTTATATTCATGAGGCTTGAAATGCAATATCCTCACAACGGACTTACGATCCTTGGGCCTAAAGGGCAAAATTTTTAATTAGCCATAAAATTCACTCCCCAGATCCGGTTACTTTTCTAATCGGGTTCAGGGGACGTGACAGGTGATATCTAGGGAATGATGTTTGGAGCCCTGTTAAGAAGGAAACCCCATCACGAAGATTTATTGAGGATTTATGGACTTGTCAATGTGTATGGGGAGCTCGGAATGTCTTCAATCTTTAAGGAGTACCAAGTGAATAACTAAACCGACATACGGGACCCTTATCCACATCGATTTAAATCTTGAATCCTCAATGTATATGGACCGGCATTTTGTGGAAATCCATGTGTGATCTCTTTTAGTTGAACTACCAATGTAACCTTCTGTTTTCACGTGTTAACACCAGTTTTGCTTTAAAACCACTGGAATGTGCGCTTTGAGTCTCCTGCTAGCCCCATATGTACATGATCAGATATGAAGGTGATAATTGTGCCTATGAGCTCCCTCTTCAGCCTGTTTAGGTGTCATACACCATATAGATATATGTATATGTCCTGATTTCCTTCATGGGACCTATGTGTCAGCACCACTAAGCTTGGACAACCTCGTTGGCTTGATCCACCTACTTAGGGTCCCCCTCTTGCTCCCGCTAGCTGCAGTCTGGGTCATGTCCCTCCCCGTTCCAGGTTCCGCGACCGTGGTCTTGTCTAGCTATACGTATATATATATATATATATATTTCATTGATTCTCATCACTTGCGTGTCTGAGACTAACGCCCTGAATGTGCTCTCATCACACTAGTGATGGAGGATTTCACTTTGGTTTGGTTGCCATCTTGCCAGTTTCCTATTCATTGATACCCTACATGTTTTACTTTACATGTGTTTTAAATAAATGATGCATATTATTTCATGAAAATTATTGTGTTTGATATGTTTTTAATGTTTTATAAATTATCCTTTTATTGATTTATTGTCATATCTTTTCACCCACCTGCCAGGCCGTCGTGTCTGACCCACTATTTTCGTACCTAGGTCCAGATGCCCCCTTCCTTGAGGAGGAGCCAGAGGAGGCGGCCGGTGAGCCGCAACGTGTAGGCGAATGGAAGGCTAACGATGTCGTCTAGACATTCGGTCAGGCCTTGAGACATGAAACATTTTGGGGATAGAGATTGACACATTTTGGGAAATTCTTTTGGTTGTATTGGCCTTTGTTAGCCTCTAATTTTGGGAAAATGATTAATTGAATTCATCTTTTGTATAAACACTAACTTTATATTTTGGAAATGCCATTGATCATTGCTCACTCTGACATCATGTTTTTATATGTGTGTTATCAATTTTGAATCATGGGATGAATTATAATCTTGATTTGTTGCACGCTTCTGCAATCTTGAAAGTAAATGACTTGTGCACATGTGTGAAATCCTCACCGCGGAAACCTGTGGGAAATTAAATTAAATGTGTGTATCTTTGTAATCACCACACACACCACCACCACTTAGCTCGCCGATCCCGAATTAGGAGCGCCTCCGTGCGCTAACCTAGTCACATAATTGGCTGGGCACCACAGGGGTGGTACCTAGGTGGCTTTTAGTAAGCTGGGCACCACATGGGTGGTGCCTGGGTGGTTTGATTCATCTTCGGAGCTTGGTCCCTATGTTTGAGTGGTCCCGGGCTACTTTCAAGCCAAACTAGTAAATTTAGAGGTGGGCACCTACGAGGTGGTGCCTACGTGGTTCTAGGCAATGTGGGAGCCACAGGGCCGGTGCCTATGTTGAATTCAGTAGGGTGGGCGCCACTTGGGTGGTGCCTAGATGGAGTCTATTCATTTTCAGAGTTTAGTCCCTACGTTGAGTGGTCCCGATTTGTTTTTAGGCCAACTAGTGGAATTTAGAGGGTGGGCGCCCACCACGGGGTGCCTAGGTGGTCTTGGGCAGTGTGGCTGCCCAACATGGGATGCCTAGATGGATTTTAGTAAGGTGGGCGCCACTTGGGTGGTGCCTAAACGGATTTGATTCATTTTTTTAAGGCAAACTTTAAAAGCTCATAACTTTTGATCCGTTTATCAGATTTGGACGTTCTACATATCGTCGGAAAGCTTGCGAAGTGAAGAGTCCAAAGGTCCAAATTTCTTGATGATTAGGGGCCAAAAAGATGGGGGACCTTTTGATCAACATATCTGGTTTCCTAACTTAGGCTAATCGGATGACATTTTGGCAAATTAAGCATGGTCGTTGTAGGAATTGGCCTAAGCATGTCTTAAAGTGGTCTGAAAAGGTTTGAATAGTTTCGCAATCCGCTACTTGTGTGAATTGTGGATTCAACTCGAGATCCTGACGCGATTTGGCTTTTCTCTCACGAAATTTCAAGAAGTCGTCGAACTAAGTCTAAAATTATCAACAAGCATCTTCATCATCGTTAATTAATCTAAATTATGCCATTAATCATTCAATTATGGGTGAAATGGGGGCACCGCTATATATGATAGGTATTTAAGGCTATCATAGGGGGCCAAATGACGTGTTTTCACTACCAAGTGCGTACTGTTACTACGCACAAAAAATCTAGCGTTGACACATTGGTGAAGACCAAGACCCCATAAACTTGATTTATTAATGAAAAACCCATTGCAAGCAAATAACAATTACAAAATTATTTTAACCAAAAGAAATTACATCCTAAGAGACATGAAACACTAAACGAAGGAGAAGGACTCGCAGTCTCATACGGGGATCCAACCAGCTCTCGTTTCGCGATCTAATTCCAAGGAAGAAGAGATGGTGGAAAGGCTGGTTCAATGGTGGAGCAACGGCAGCGGCGGCGTAAGAACCCAAGTGGTGGTAGCCTAGAGAAGGCCTTGGGTAAGCAAAGATGGTAGGGAGAAGGGAGGATATGTCGCTAGCCGTGCAAGAGGGAATGGGAGAGAGAACGTCCAATGTTGGTAGGGATTATGGTATGGGACGTTCAGCCCCCTTTTTGGGGAGTTTTTATATATTTTTTTGTTAATTGGGTTTATTGCTAGGAATTTGGGTTTGGAAGGGTTTGTAATTTGGGGTCCAAGTTGGGATAAAATTTGGAAGGTTGTGATTGAACAATCTTGGAGTCTCCTTGTTGATTGGCTTGCTTCCCAAAGTCCTTCTTAATTGAAACTCTTCTTGTAGCTTGTTTCACTTGAAAAGCTCCTATCCATTGGGGGTGTACACGAATCGAATTGGTGCGGATTAGGCCAAATCTGTCACCAACCCGTTACCTACGGATTGATGGGTTTTGAATCCGTCACCAATCCTTGGCTATTAAAAATCGGTCCGATCCGATCCATGGAGGACCGAACCGGATCGGTTTAATCCGTTCAATCCGTTGAATCTAATGTTGAAGAAGAGATCAAACATGTTATAAAGAGTTTCAGCATACAATCTAACAATCCAAAAAAAAACAAATTACAAATATTTGTTTTTGTCCCACAAGCTACCCAATTGATTAATTCAAAGAGTTGTTTTTATCTTCATTACAGCCAAAAGAGATCTAATCAACAAATAAAACCAAACATTTTAAATCATAAAAATCACACTCCATCTATTGAAACCTTGAACCCTAGGGTTTCATTTGTTATACTTATATATAAAAGTGAATTACATTTTGACCCCTGAAGTTTTTTCTTCTTTTATATTTAGACCTCTTAATACTTAGACCCCTTAAATTTTTTTTATTTATATTTAATGTCAATGGGTCTGATCAGATTGAATCCGCGAATTGAGGGTGCAATCCGTCACCGATCCGTTGCTAACGGATTACGAGATTTTCAATCTATCACCAATTTATTTACCTTTGGTTCGGTTAAAAATCCACGGATCGGATCGGATCGACGAATTTTTTTGTGCACCCCTACTACTCACTTTGGCTAAAAAATAATTCAAATCTGAATTCCCAAAATTGTTGCAAAGCTTGGGATGCACCTGGTCCCCTCCCCCCTAAACAACAGCCCCTCCCCCCACCCCGGGCCAACCAAAAAAAAAAAAAAAGAACCCTTGTACGTGAGAATGCTTGCATGGCATGGTGTTGGAAGGCACGTCCTTGGATAATTCTTGGGTTTGCATAATTTCAAATCATGAAGCCTATCTTTTTGGAGTTAATTTTAGGAAACTTGGACACTTGGGCATGCAATGCTTGAAGCCATCCTCCTTTTAACGTGCCTTGCATCTTCCATTTTTTCTCTTTTCTTTTCTTCAGCTTAGGGGTGTAAATTTGGCTCGGCACGGCCCGACCAAGACCAGGCCCACTCGTGCCCGGGCCGGGCCGGCACGGCCCGTGTCTGACTGTGCCGGGCCGAGCCCAACCCCTTGGGGGTCAGCCCAGCACGGCCCTCGTCGTGCCGTGCTAGGCCGGGCCCTAAACGGGCCTGGGCTAGGTGGCCCACAGATCTGACTTTCATTTTTTTTTTAATTTTTTTAAAATTTAGACGGACACAAAGTCACAGACTTGGACTTAGAGTCTTAGAATCTTGAACCAATTTCATTAAAATAAATAAATTAAGAGAAATAAATAAGTAGAATAACACTAATGTTTTGAAAAAATACATCAAATAAATTGTATTTCCTTGAAATTTAAGTTACAAAAGATCAAAAAAATTACAAGTTTGAACTTGGAGTCTTGGATCAATATATATATATATATATATAATGAAATTCAAACCTTCTGATAAATGAAAAAGAATTACAACTTTAGAAACCTATGATACATTCTAAAAAATAAATTACAACTTTGAAAACCTATGATACATTCTAAAAAATAAATTATAAGTTAAAAGCCTATGATACATTCTAAAAAATAAATTACAAGTTAAAAGCCTATTATACATTCTAAAAAAAAATTATACTATGATATATGTAACGCCGCTAGCTCGTCTTCTATCTCAAATTCTTCATCGATGTGTTGTTCTCTATCCTCTGCTAGGTACCAATCCCATAAGCACATGCAGGTCTCAACGGTTTCTTCTTGAAGCATAGTCCTCCTAGGGTCAATAAGGCGCCCACTTGCACTAAATGCCTGCTCTTATGCAGCTGTAGACGCTGATATTGTTAGTATATCACGGGCAATGGCGAAAAGCACATGAAACTTAGTTTCAAATGATTTCCACCATGCCAAAAGATCAAAAGCATCTTCTTCATCTCCCGAGATTGGAACAGGATCGCCCCCAGGTACATTGTTAATTTATTAAGGTTGTAAGAGGATCCTCTGGAAGGAGAGGAGTTACTTCCGTGAGATTTCCTCATAATACTCCAAATGGCCTTCTTTTTTCCTTTATGTACTTGGGGAGGGCCCGCTGGGACCGTGAGTGCTATGAATCTACCTAATCGGGTAGCATAATCAAAATAAAGTGTTTCTAATTGTGTCTTAACTATAGATATATCATATATATTAGTTGTATTCATGTTAGAGTTTATTTCATCAAGAAGAGTTTCTACACCTTTTAATTTCAAACTAGGGTCTAATGCAGCAGCTATACAAAATGTTAAATGAGCTATTCTCCTATATTGTGAAAACTTTGCCTCCATTTGTACACACATAAGTTGAAAAATGTGAAAATCTCTATACTTTTTAAAAGTAAGACTTATTTCATAAAAATGGGTTAAAACTTGATTTGATGTGGGATAATATACTCCAGAAAAAAACAATGTTGCATCATAAGAAACTTCTAAAAAATCTCTTATTATTTCAAGAATGGTCCATCTATCATCACTTATAAAAATATTTTCATGTTCCAAATAAAGTTGACAATATTGATTTAGTGTCATTTTATAGGCACATGCTTCTTTTAACATTTTATAGATAAAATTTCATCTATGCTTTACATCTTGTGATATTTTCTTTGGTCTTAGACCCAAATTTACACATATGTCCCTCCACCATCGTTTTCGCGAGGGAAAACAAAAAATGTATCCTACAATCCATTTAATGCTCTCTAAATCATCTCTAATAGATTTTACCTCTACTTGTACGATAAGATTTATAATGTGGCATACACATCTATTATGAAATAGAGATCCATTTAAATCAAGTTGAATCGCAGGTTTTAGTAAATCTGTTGCGACATTGTTAGTGCTTGCATTATCTAAAGTTATAGAAATTATTTTATTTCCAATTTCATATTCTCTAAGTTTTTGAAGGATGGTGGACTTTATGCTAACACTAGTGTGTGGGAACTCTAATAAAAAAAACGCAATCATTCTTTTTTGCATCACCCAATCGCTATCAATATAATGTGATGTGATTGCAATGTACCCCAAATTTTGTTTAGAGGTCCATAAATCTAAAGTTAAAGCCACTTTCCCAAGTATATTTTTAAAAACCTGTTTTAAACTCTCTTTTTCTTTCAAAAAAGTTTTTATTGCATCATTTCTAACAGTAATTCTAGATATTTTCTTCCATGAAGGAACAAAGGCTGACCTATGATATCTTTAAAAGGCTCAGTCTTCGGCAAGTATAAATGGTAATTGATGAACTATTATAAACTTAATAAGTTGATATCTAGCATTATTAGGGTCATAGTTAAAAACTCCTAAACCACCAGATGAATCTATTTGAGAAAGTTGTGTTTGGATGAGCCCACCTCTGACCCCAGCGGTATTCGTGGTTTTGGGCACACACTTATCCATGTGCCGTTTAAGGTAGCCAGTGTCATTTGCTGATTTGGCACTGAAGAGATCTTTGCAAATTTTACATTCTGCCTTTTCCTCTATACCTCCTGTAGGACTTGGGACCTAAGCTTTAACAAAATAAGACCATACAGGAGAAGTCAATCTTGTTTTTCTCTTCTTTTTAGTTGTAGAAGCCAAACATGCTGGCTCTACACCACCAGTGGGTCCAGGTTCTTGAGGATTATGACTATCTACTTCTATGCCCTGACTATGATCTAAATGAATAAATCTAGGATCTTCTTCATTTAGAGAGAAGCCAAAGTCTAAAGGTTGTGATAGTCCAGCCATTTTCCTAAATAAAAGATTTTAAAAAAAAAACTTAAATAAATAATTATGTATAATGTGTTTTTTTGTGATAATTTATATAAGAAAGGGGAGAAGATGAGACTTAATATATAATATTACTATGTATATTAATACTAAATAAAACTCAAAATTAAAAATAATAAATACCTTTATGAGAGAGGGAGAGCTAATGGAGAAGTCCTCCTTAGTTGAATCCTTCACTTTAGAGAAGTCACTCTCACTCTTCACTTCTTAGAAAACTTTATAGAGAATTTAGAGCCTTAGACTTTAGAATGAAATTTAAGAGAGCTTAGAGCATTAGAACCTTAGACGGAGCGTGAAAAATGAAAGAGTAGATGAGTGTAGAGAAATGAGAGGAATGATGGCTATTTTTGGAATTCCTAAGTGATAAAATGACATAAAATACCCCATCATGTTACCGTTTTATAGCAGTTGGGGGGTATAATGGTAAAAAACGATCAAAAGACACTAATACAAACCACCACCCCCACAATTTGACCATTTATATCTTGGGGGGGGGGGGGGGGGGGGGGGGGGGGGGGGGGAGGGCGTGGGTGGGTGGGTTTAAAAATGTAAAAAATAATTTTTTTTGACCGTTTTTTTAGGACGGGGGGAGGCAGGTGTGTTTAAAAAAATGACCGTTGGGAGTGGGCCGGGCCACCCGCGGGCCTGGAGGGCCTAGCCCAGCACGGTACGAGTTTTACTAGAGCCGGGCCTTGGGCCTGGCAGCCCTGGCCCAGCATGGCCCTCTAGGCACCGGGCCAGCCCATTGACCAAGTCAATGGGCCCAGGCACGGTTTTTCCGTGCTGGGCTTGGGCCGCCCGCCCAGATTTACACCCCTACTTGCTTGATTTGAGTTTTCAAATTTAAAATCTTCCAACAAGTGGGGTGTGGACTCCACATGGCTGGGAGGTGTGTGTGACGTCCGATGCTCTCTTGAAATTCTCAAAGGCTAACTTTCAAATTTGAGCCTCAAGTTTGGTTACATGGTGGACCCCATATGGAGCTTCAATACCTTGGTTTTTCCTCTTTAATTCTTCAACCGATTTATCTCTTCCGCGGGCCCCAAGAATTTGAATTTCCTACAAAAATAAAACAATGATAAAGAGGAATATAATTTCATGTAGGAAAGGAATGATGCAATGCATGGGGCCAAATTTACACTAAATAGATGCATAAAATGTCACCATTTTACCTAATTTTCTTTAATTACATCAGAGGTGCGAAGAAAGTTCATCATTTCATTTGTAAATTAAAAGTCACGCAGCCACTGACTTTTCATGCCCAAAAACAGAAAGATTCATGATTTCATGTGAGAATGTGATTTTTCCATGGGTTTTGACTCAAATTAAAGCATTGGCACCCACAAACATACAATCATGATTTTTTTACTAAAATTGTGCATGATTTGATCATTAATTAAGTCCTTAATTACCCTAAAATGATGATGAAATTATGCATTTCTACGGACTTATCATTACCAAAAAAAATCCTAAAAACAAAAAAAAAAGTCGATTTATAATTAAGGAGTCTAAGCCTAGTTTGAGTCCAACATGGACCTTAGTACTCAGATCTGAGCCCAGTTGATTTGGAAAGAGATAGGCCCTAGTCGGCTGGATGAAAGCCCGTTAGCAATTTTGGACCTGGACTCATGCTTTAGGATTGAGCCTTAATTATTAAAACGACCCAACTAACTTACAACTAACTGTAACTGTTTTTCTATAGTACATGTTTGGAATGCTTTAACTTTATCTTATAGAGTACATAATATAATGTAGATATATAAAACTGAGAACAAGGCTGATAACAATCTATCAGACTTATTAGGTAGGCCTGGATCTAGCCTGTTTATATGTTGCTCACATGTGCCATGGAACTTGGAAGGGCTTCGCCATATGCAATTATGATGATCCAAGTGCACCCCACTGCTGGCCCTGTGCTTTGGCCCAGATGTGACATATATGAATTGGAAAAATGTTCTCCTACAAACAACTGCAAGGCCAGTTGAGCACTGTAGGGCCCACTTGGGCCAGCCCCCTTTCATCAATACAGCCCTTTGATAATCTTTTTATTTCGTGGTTTGGAATCAGACCCAATTTTACACTCACTAACCTTCACTCACCATTCAATTAAATTTCAAGAAAATCTACGGTTAAAATGTTATTGAACTTTAAGGCTGTTAATTCAATGGTTAGAGTAATCTAGTGCGGTTGATTTTCTGTAGCCCCCTTATAATGAGGAGGCCGATCAATTTGCCCTCTCCCATTCGTAAACTTGGATCTAAGTGGGCCCAAGAGCTGGATAACATTTCCCTTATAAATGGAGGCCTATGATGAAAGTTCATGACATATGGCCCACCAAAAAAGCTATTGGCATCGAGAAACCGGCACCACCAAGTAAAGAATTTGGATCAACCTTATTCGCTCGGACACACCAAATGGGCACCAAGTAAAGAATTAGGCCAATTAAAAAAAAAAAAAAAGAATTTACCAAAAACGAAGTAAAGTATTTATTAAAAGCAGAAGTAAAGAATTCGGCCACATCAAGAATCATGTACACTTCAAGATTCTGTTTTCCTTGAGCATATATACACAACACAGTTGGTATTTTTGTTGGAAAAATATATGCAGAAATAGTCAATAGATTAATTAAAATAACACTAATATTTTGAAAAAAGGAAGGAAGAAACCAAAACAACTGAAAGCCGAAGCATGTCACAGAAAGCGCTATCTTTAGACATATTTTGCCCCCACAATTATACAGTGGACTCGTGGACATCTCCCTAGGATATTACGACTTTGATATCTCCGCCACTCATGCACTCAAACAAATGAAGGACTTGAACCTAACAGACCACTATTTCGGACTTTCTTCCTGCAGTGGTGAAAACCAAATAGTAAAAGAGAGAAATGTTCTAATGTAATAGCCGCGTTAGGTGTGCTTTTTCTATCTGAGCCCTTCCGCGGAACCTCTATATGAAGAGGAACCACTGCAAAAAATACTTCACGACATACGTGGCCTTCATGGGCTGCCTCATCCACAATAGCAAGGACGTTGAAATTCTCTCCCGAAAAGAAATCATTGCAAACTGGTTAGGCAGTGATGAAGATTTGGCCGCTACCTACAACAAAATAGGGAGAGAACTAACTGTATATCCCAACGATTTCTATTTGGCTGGTGTTTGTGAGGATATCAATCGGTACTGTGAGCGTGATTGGCCGAAACGGAGAGCGTCCTTGGTGCACGATTATTACTTCAAGAATCCATGGGCTACAACGTGAGGTTAGGAAAAGAAATACAAATAAAAGAAGAAAAGAGTAATGGTTGACAAATATGATATTCTAATATCTATTATGAATTTTGATAAGTTCCTGGATCCAAATAAAGACTGGAAAAAAAAAAACCCTAAATCGTCTGTAACCATTACCAGATAGATTTTTGCCTCCAACAACGTTTGAGAAACAAGATTTGGGGACAGACGGATGGTAGAATATCTCTCTCTCTCTCTCTCTCTCTGTAAATTGCCTGGCGCGCATCTTCTCTCCTCTACGGTCGCTATGAGGTTTCTAGTTTCTGGATTTACTTCAGGAGGGGATTTAGAGCATGGGAATTCGGAAATGCAGGCGCAGCACCTACCGAGTTGCTGCCGTGTTTATGGATTATCTTACAATTTTACTTCAAAATGAGTTGGTCTAAGAATGCCACTCATGATATATCTATTATGATATATAATAATAGATGTTTGTTAATCATGTTATCAAGCATGTACACAATCTAATAGTGGGACAAACTACTATCAAAGTTAAAATTTAAGGATATATTACTGGAGCATATAAGATTCAATTGGACGACATGCCTTTTTCGTGATTGAGCTTTGTCTTGTTGAGTATGAAATGTCCCAGCTTCGTCTCTAATTGAGAGCAGCTGCATCTGCTTGGTGTACTTTCAATGGGTTGAGTCGTTGGAGCAAAACGGACGATCACAGTTGCACTAAAGATAAAAGGAATGCGAAATGGGGCTGTAGGGAGCATAAGATGCAAAGAACTTATACATTTTTTATTTATTTCTTAAGAAACAATCCCGCTGAATCTACAGGACAAATGAATGTAATGGATTTAAGGAGATGCAGAGGAGAAGAACGGAAAAAATTTACAAGCGTAAGAGCTGAATTCCAGGAATTCTTGTATGGAGAATTTTGAAACTTCTTTGAATGTCGTTTCCTTTGAGCATCACCACAACCCAGAAATGAAATAAATAATTTGTCCATTAAAGTCATGTAAAATTATGTAACATCAAAACTTTGTTTTTTGCTACATCTAGTGACCATTACCACAACTCAAAACCATATAAAAGACACTTGTATGGGAACTGGAAGCCGCAAGCCATCTCGGGCGCAATTATCATCTGGTGCCAATGAGCTTTTGAGCTTTGAGATAACAGCAAAGACCCCCTTCTTCCCCTTCTAAAGAAATATTGCTGACTGCTCCCGGACTGCCCGACAACCAAAGGCATGCAAGTGAAAATGGAGGAATAATGGGGTCATTACAAAGTGTAGAGTTAGTTGATGCTCTCAATTCCATGCATGTGAGGTTCTGTATCTCCAGATTTGATGAGCATCGCTGGATATCCCAAAATTCTCCTGATTGGGAGACTAACTATTCAATAAATGGCCTACGAACGGACAGTTAAGAAGAGCAAAGTAACGATCAACAGCCAACAAGGAAAAGGATAAGAGATCAAATGGTTACGATCTTCTATTTAGGAGAATTCTGGACAAATCCACATTCCGGCCCGCTGGACAAATGAACAAGATCAACACACCCAGTGGCTACATGAATATAATTGTGGGCACTGGCAAACTGTACACTTCCTATCAGTAAAGGACCCCACTAAAATGAATATTTAGATCCAGAGACAAGGGCTGTGGCACGGTGGATACTCAAATGAGCTGGTTCAACCACTTCGTTCAGCATCAAGTTATCAATCCCCACCCTCAAGTTCTTCTTGATCTTCCATTCGGGCATCTTCTTTGCTACCCATTTCAGCTCCAACTTCACTACTGTTGCTTTGCTGAAAGAACTGTCCTGATATAGGATCATCATCAACAAGCTCCTCCTCACTTTCATCTAAAAGTGTGATATCATTGTCCATCCATGCGGGACAACGGTTTTCAATCCCCAAGGAAACTTGTGCTTTTAAGGGGCTTGAAGGACTGAAGGAGCGGTGCGATGCTTTAAGTGGTTCATAACTCATACATGAACATTCTGGAACAGGGTGGGAGAGAAAGGTATGTGGCTTTGAGTTTGAGAATGATTCGGTTAGGCCATCAAGTATGCTTCTACTGAGGTGCCCACGCACTGATGACAACCAAGTTTTATTTGCTTGGTATAAATGGTCACGGATTTCGTCTAAAAGCGTAGCTACCGTTTTCCTATACAAGCAGGGTGCAAAACGTTAGAACAAAGAAATATGAATGAACATGGAAGCATTTCATGTTAATCATACCTTAATAAAAACACATTGCTATTGTTAACTTCTTGCTGTTGAAATTAAAGATGTGACATTATTCAAACTTTAAAAGGCAGAGAGGGCATGAAAGTAAGTACCTATCAGGCCGAAATGTTTTTAAGGAAGCACACTGGTATAGTCGATGACCCATCACCAAGCTTGCAAAATTTGGGCGCCCCTTGCCATCCCGATCAAATCCAGGGAAGAACACATCAGCTTCAATGCTAATTATATAGTCAATCGCTTCCCAAAGTAGTTTATGGGCATTTGTTCTCAACTCCATGACTGTTGCCCCTGGCTCTTTATCAATTTCAGCTACCCAACCCCACCACCCCTCAATGTTGTATGGATATTTGGCCCTGGCAGGAGGAGGTGGAAGCGGCCGAGGACGCGGACCAGATGTTTTCCATGAGTCAAGCTTTGTTTCCTCTTTAGTGTAAGGAAGCTGCCGGTGTGTAGTGCTAACAATGCAATCCTCGCGGCCATAAATACTAGTGAGTTCTCTAGCCGTGCTTAGGGATGTCCTATCAATGACATTCTCAAACATACCATGTAAAGGAATCAATATTTTCTGTCCTCCAAAGGTTTCTCCCCCTGCAATATATATTATTGTGTCTGAGGAGTATCCATACGCACGAAGAAGAATACCAACCTGTAAAAACAAAATATTACAACCCAAGTTCATCCAATTCAGCTAATCCTAAAAGAATAGATAATTCATGGATTCTGCATAATAATCAAATAGAGAATGCTTTCAAATTGAAATAAAATGGAGAAGAATATAAGATAAAATTTTAAGAAATCTTGCTTTACCTAATCAAATAATAAGTTTGTTAGATTTTAAAAGAAGAAAACTTACAAGAATAATTAGCCGACTCCAAAATGACATTTAACCTAGTACTAAAACAACCCAATTTGAGAACTTTGGGAAATGTTTGGGCCCTCAGTTTAAATGGAGACTGATGATTCAAAGATAAAAACCATTGTTCTCACAAAAACCACTTTGACACGTGCCAAAAAATAGTCAAAACATCCGCCAGAGAGATAGGCAGACTAGAAGATCCAAGCTAACCAATATATGGCCCAAAGCCTCTCTGACAATGACATTTCTTCAGCTGTATTATCAAGAAAGTTTCCTTGCCCTTGATCTATCCACTGCAGTACCCCTTTAAATAAAGGGCATGGATCACCAACCAGTGGGGACCTCTGAAACATGCTCAACCAGAAGGATACAAGGTATATTCACATGACAAGGATAACGTGGTTCCTCGTAATACCTTACCTCTTCTGGCTTCAGCGGGCAGGAACCATTAAGATGTTGCTTCACAGAATCAACAGAAAGCTCCCCTTTGACAAATCCATGTTTAATCATCCATGATCTTCTATGCTGTATAAGTTCTGAATGTACATCCTTCGGAAGAGTTTAAAGACATCATGCAAACAATCAGACACGAGAAAAGCTTGCATGTTCAAGATAGAACCAGAAGATGTGTTTAAATGTACCCCAAATTATAAGTAGCTAGAAAAGCTATTGAAAGAACTTATGATTCTCTGCTCCTCCAAGCATTTGGAGTTCGGACTGTCACATTCAGGAAACATGATCAGAGGCAGTACGTGTTTCCACATTCTCCACTCCAAACCATTGTTCTCACATACTGCCATTATTGGTTCGAGCTTTCTGCTCTGTTTCTTCTTCAACAGATTTCCTAACAATTCTGAAGTAAAGCCAACCGAAAGACAATCCACTCTCCAAATGTATTGAACTGATTGCAATTTAAGGTGCATCCAAACACAATTTGAATTAAAGATCATATATTGAGGGCTTGAACTCCATACCTGGAAGAGTTCAGAGCAACCGTGGTAAGCTAGAGCATCTCTGGTCATTCCAGGATAGTATACAAGAAATCGTCGTCCAGGAGCCCGTAATCTGAAGGTTTAGGAAAAATTGAAGGGAAACGAAATCTAGGTAGCACACAAACTAACAACCATGAAACTCCATGTGGTCCACCACATCAGAGACCCAAAATATGCATGTTATGGCCTATGAATTATAATTAATTGATATTAATTTACCAACCATCCTATTTCCATTGCCAATAGTGAACCACAAGATGCAGTCCATTTGCAAGCCATCAATTGGACAGCCAGGATCATCTGGCAGTGGATTATATCAACGGTTGTCACATGATGGGGTCCACCAGAGGATCCAATTAATTACCAAGGCTTAAAAAATCAGACCCTGGGACCCGACTCAGCGATGGCTGAGTCCTAGTCGACTCGGCCGAGTCGTACGATTCATTCGAAACCAAGTCTCATAGGACCCGACTATGTATGTACCGAGTCAACTCGGACTCGGTCGAATTTTTAAACCATATTAATTACCATACAGTGTCCCCCTCTTTACCATTTTCAACCTATCAAAGAGATACTGGTTCTCTTAATAAAGCTTCATATGATAAGATAATTCACAAACAATTGGGGTGTCAAGACTATGAGAAAAGCATCTCCTACCGAGTTAGTATTCTAATGGCAAGCTCCTGGACCTCCTGTCGAAACTGAAGAGCATGAAAAGAAACTCTACATCTCAACCTCTGGTACTCTTCGAGATCAGGTGGAAGAATAGCCTGTTCAAATTAGAAAGCAACTAAGGTAAACAAATACAATCAAAAAGGAAATAAGCATATGCTAACACTTTTCACAATAATTTCGCACAAGAATTTCCAAATTCCGGTATGAGATAATAGAATGAAGAAAATCAAGTTTTCTTTATTCCAAACGCATCCAGAGTATCTGCAGAATAAAGAGCCAAACAAATTGTAATATGATGGAAAAATAAAAGGATCAGAGCAGCAATAGTTGATTAGACAACTAAATATGCTGGTAATCTAGAACTAGAACAGAGATATGTTCTCCTCCAAGCAATACTACATGCAGTCCAGATCCCTGGGGCCCACTTGGGCCAACCTTTGATCAGTGCAGGCCCTTCCACACTCTCAAGTCTCATCCCCCATTATCTGGCACCACCGCACCAGGCATAATTTCTCTCTTTGCCAAACCTTTTATCCACCACTAGATTGAATCTCAAAGAAATCTATGGTTAAAATATTTTATGGCTATTAAATCAAGTGCTAGGACACTCTGATCGGGGCTGATTTTATTTTTTTTCTTGACCCTTATCCATAAGGAGACCTTTCCATGTACCCCATCATCCCCACTGGTAAGTAAGTATCTAAGTGGTCCCCTTGAGCTGGACAGAATATGAAAAGTATGTTATCTTCTCGTAGGAGAACATTCCCCTAGTACGGATTGTTTAATTATTTATCTGCAGGCATTCAAGGTATCACAAATAATCACCTTTACCCAGTGCAAGAAAGATATCCCATTGCTTTAAAAATTAACATGTTGGACAAATATATCAGACGAGTTATGCTATCATGATGACTCTTTATATGTGTTGAACGGACAATATTGAAGTGGGACGGTGGAATCTTGGTAAAACCTTCCACCAGATAAACGAGGGGTTTATGGATTCCGCAACAACATAATTTGCTAACAATCTAAGCTAAGGTAACAAAAGATGGTTAAAATAAAAATTAGTGAAGAACACACCACATCACAATCATGAATTGATAATCTACCAATTTCAGATGGGGTTAATTTTTTATGAATGCCTATCCATAAATCCCTCTTATTTTGTGAGGCCAGTGGACCCCACCAACATTCGATAACATTTTCTTTTGACAGGCCCAAAATTCTGTAGCGTGGCCAAAATGTCACCACTCATCTATTCAGATAAGAATTTAATTTACCTCTTTGTACAATGCTCACATAGTTTTAACATATTTCTACTATATAAACACAAATTTTCTTTTTCTTTTTTTTTTCTTTTTTTTTTTTTTTTTTTGCATATATGAACTAAATTTTACACAATAGAAAACTTTTTTATATTGTAATATACAAAATCAATATAGGAATGTTTTCAAGAGAGAGACCTTTTTAGGTATTTTTGAGGCCAAAGTACGATGAATCCAAATCCTTCACACACCTACATGACATAAATTTCCTAAACTTATATATTTATTTGTGATAGGATTTGTAAGCTCTATTTCTTCAACTCAATGCCATTTAAAGCCATGTTCTTAGTAAGTTCTCGATCTATAATTTCTTCAATTCTCCCTCATAGCTTCATTCAAAGTCTTAACTTGTCACAATTTAAAAAACCACAAATCTAAACTGATCAGCCCTTACGGTTCCTTGGACAAATAAGTTGTAACCCTTCACTATACCATACAAGGGGTGTTTCTAATATTCTTTCGTAGATGCCCAAAACCACCTAGAGTGGCATTCATAGATTTCCTCCCCCATTGGTGGTATCCATAAGTTCCCTCTTGCAGATATACTAATTTCTGATTCAATAATTTCAAGGACTTTTCTGGTCATGCAAGTGATAATGAGATGCCTAAGGAGTAGAACTAAAACTAAGTAGATAGGTCACCCGATTTCTCTGCTACTTCAACATCCAATTGAAGCCTTTGCAGTTTTCTAAATCTAAAAACTGATCAATATGTGGATTCAGCAAAGTTCACTATTAAAGCCTCTTCATAATAAACCCTTGCCAAACACTGCATACAATAAAATATAGATTTTCATGGTTGTATTTAACAAAGTTAAGTACAAAACAAAGGGCACCAAACAACCAAAGAACGCCAGTATAAGAGCATTCTACCCTGCCCAAACGAAGTTACATATTAGAAACAACCCAAGGATCAATCCAGTCCAACCCCATTTGGCTACGATTAAATTCGACAAACCATTTGCTTACCTCAACCTCATAACGAAACATCACTAGATGCTCAGATGTCAAACACCTGAATCTCATTGCAGTAGAACTGGAATCTCCACAGCCTTCTCAAGAATTCACCAGTAACCATTTGTGGGGCCCAGCCCAGTTATCACAAAGGGGTGTGGGATAGAAAGGACCCATCATGAATTAAATTGACAGAAGGATCACTCTAATTAGATGTGGATAGCCATAATTTAAGAATAGAACAGTTTTAAACATAAAGTGCTTTAATCCCATCAAACCTAACAAGCTTCTATAATTACAAATATAACGGACAACAAATACACAAGTTTGTGTTTATGTTAAAAAGCTTTCATTTATAATTAAAAGTACCAACTCAAGTGATTTTTTTTTTTTTTTTTTTGGACGGTATAACCTTAAAACTCAAGAACTATACCTCCAAGCATCCACCATCTGAAACAAGTAGCTCAACCACTGAATGGCGCTTAAGTACTGGGAGGACAATATCCAAATAGAACTCTGGTGAAGCTGAATAAGAGACTTTAAACACTGGTATCTCCTTCTTTTTCCGTGCTGCTTTGAAGTTTTTGGGCAGGCCTCTTGCAACTATTATATCCTTTTCTAATGCTGCTATAAATTGATCCTCATTATAGAGGTATGCAAAACTCTTGAAGTTGGTGCTGAAAGAAACAATGAGTTCAGTTAGACGACCCCAATACACTGCTATCACCTTGTGCCACATGTACAGTGGAAGGACATTTCCACTTCACAACTCCCTCCCCCCCTCCCTCCCCCCGTGTGTGTTTTGAAAGTAAATTCAACTTAAAGTGAATTCAACATAAAGTGATAAGAGACCTGATTCCCTTGCTGCTTGTTGTTGACTGAAGCTCAGGAATGACCAAAGTGGCATTGAGAAGCCGAGCAACCACCACAACATCACAAATCTGCAGGCACAAAAAGATGAATGCCAACTCAAGGATAGCAATAGATTGCTTGTACTGAAAAAAATGAGCTATATTAGAACTTACTGCATTCCTGATCTCGTGGAAACCTCCTTGTATCTTGACAAAGATAAAGCCATTGTTCTGTGAACCAGGAGCTGTAATGTACTTAATGTAAGAATATAGCACGTACATTACACAAGATTACTTAACAGTAAACAGGCTTCTATGTGAGCATATGTAGTCATATGCATGCATGAAGAAATTCAAAAGAGTACCGATTCTACTACACCTGCAGAGCATGATATCTATACTTATATATTAGCTATCCCCCGATAGCCCTTGTACATATTCTCTATTTAAACCCTTCGAAAGGGGTATTCATGTAATTGTACTTAGTAAATATTAATATAAGTACAGGGCACTCCCTCGGTGAGAGTACAACAATTTTTATGCCAATCATGATATTGTCATGGTATCAGAGCATTCCTATTTTCTAAAATCTAGGGTTTCTTCTTTGGGTTTATAAAATCCTGCCATCTATAAGTTTAATTCAACCGAGAGGGGCCGCCATAGAGTTCGAAAGGGTCTACAACCTGATCCTCATTCTCCAGACCCCTCCTATGATCTGATCAACAAGATTAAGCGGTTCTTAGACTACCTCTGCTTCTTTGTTGACAACCTGATCTCTGTTCTGTGGATTTCTTTGCTCTGCGGCTTCCTCTCCCAGCAATTGATATGTGGATCTCTTGGATTTTCTAATTTCTGAGAACACCAATCTTCCTCTCCACCATTTAAAACCCAAGTAGGCGTCTTCGGCTAAAAGATTTCTAGGGATTTGCAAGTCTTGTTGACTGTTGCAAGCACCAACTTCACCCTTCTCTCTTGGCATTGTTGCAGGTCTCATCAACTGAGTCCCTAGCTTTGCTCCGGCTCCGACCGGCAGACCTTGGTGAAGTTTAAGTTCTGATCCTGCCTCTCTTTCGCTGAAACATAAAAGAAAAATAAAGGGGTTTGAACCCTTCTTAAAGCTTGCATCCTGAGTACATACCAGGCCATATACTGTGACCAGTAGATTGGGAAGACACGGCTTGTTCAACCTCTGCCCGGATTTCTATTTTCAGATTTAGCATAATCGCCTATGGGGATTTCTTTTCCTTAGCACCTGGGCCTCTAATATTTCTCAACAAAATTCTGGACTAGGAACTTAATCTTGGCACCTCCTCCCTTCAATAGTTTCTATTTATCGGAAAATCAAATTCCACCAAACAGTGACGAACTCGGCCTATCATCATGGAGTTTTTGACTTAACTCAGCATTTACAGGTTTAGGTATTTTTGTTACCTCTTGATTGATCTTAAGTAATTTACTTGAGGGCAGATAAAAGTGAGCTCTTAAATTTGATGGAAAGAATTATTTTCTTCAGGAATTTCACTTTCACAATTTTGCGAAAGAAAATGAATTACAGTGTTTTATTGATGGATCCAATACAGAACCTGAGGATTCCAAAGAAGTAACTAAATGGAAAGATAATAATGTGAAATTCATCGGTTGGATTCTCAGTTCCATTGAGCCCCATATTTCCTTGACTCTTCATCCATACACAACAGCCCAGGGCATAATGGTTCCATCTGCAACAAGTATATCATCAGGAACATGAGGTTAGGAGATTTCACTTGAATTTGAAATAGGAGAACATACACAGTGATAAATCTATTCAGGACTATTATTCTAGATTTATAGCACTTTGAATTGAATATAGCTCCTTCATATAATCTATTGTTCCAGATATTGCCTTTTGTTGCCATCCAAAATGTACATGAGTTACACACAGACATCAATTTCTTATGAGACTTTGAAAAGAATATGAAACCGTCCATGCAAGCCTAATGAATTGGGTTCCAACTCTAACACTGGATATCTATCTTCAAGAATTGCTTCATGAACAAAGGTGCCATTCACAAACTCTACTAGAAGGGCAAAAGAACTTATCCTTCGGCAGCTCTTCTAGCAAGTAAGACACAGCCTTTTATGTTTCCGATAAAAGACAACAAGTTAACCATACTACTAATAAAGTACATTGCTATAGTTGTAAAGAATTTGGTCATTAAGCTAATCGATGCAAGAAAAAGAAATTTCGTAAGTATTGCAAGAAGCCTGGCCATCTAATTATTGATTGTCGCCGGCGCCCTCAGAAGCATAATGCCCAAGCAGATCAAGCCACTGCCAAATGCCGATACATCACCCTTTTCTGTTAAAGCTCCACCTGAGTCATCACAACGTCCAAACTTTGCTATGCACCTAGTACTCTTAGTACTGAACCTTACGACAAATTGTGCAAGATCTATTCGCCATGGGATTCTCCATTAATGCCTCATCACGCCACATGGCATCTCTATTCTGGTAAATCAAATCATGTGACTATGATAGACCAGAATTTGTCTAATCTTAAGCCATATACTAAACCAACACGTGTTCATACGGCCAATGGTGAATAAACACATATTTTCGGCATTGGGAATTGTCATTTTCTTCACTCACTTTAAATGATGTTATTTTTGTACCTTCCTTATCTCAGTCTTCTATGTATTAGCCAGCTTATTAATAATAACTAGTTTGTGTTTCCCTGTAATGGGTGTTTAATACAGGACCAGGCGACAGAGAAATTGATGAAAAAAACGTTAGAGATCATGACACGTGACCCACAACAGCAAGTTACAACTCTTAACCAAGTAAGATGTCATATCACATGACATTGTTATTTATCAATTTGTGGGCTAAGTGTTAACTTCTAAATTTTGACTTTTATAGTTGAGAAACTACAAGGGCGCTCTTGGTAGTTTTGGATCAGACACAGCCAAATTGGGTCATAAGCATATGGATCCATGTATTATTTCAATACTTCTATTATTGAAATATAGTACACTATGAATTATATTTATGAATTATGACAAACAATTGACTTCATTATTTTGATTTTTTAACACAACTAAATGGTGGGCTACATTTGGCGATGAGGTTCCCCATCTAAGAGCTTTTGCAAAAAGAATATTGAGCCAAACAACCTCATCTTCAGGAGCTGAAAGGAATTGAAGCACATTCCGTTTGATCCACACTAAGACCCAAAATCGCCTGACTATGCAAAAGTTAGAGAAGTTGGTCTTTGTCCATTACAACATGAGGTTAAGGGCAAGGAATCTAACGAGAAGAGACAATGGAGACTACCAACCAATTAATTTTGATTATATATTCGAGGAAGATGACCCTCTTTGTGAATGGCTCGCTAAAAGAGAGGATCCAGTAGTGAATGATACAGAATTCCTCGATAAAGCAATGGCTGGTGTTGATAACTTACAGTCGGATGCAAAAGGACAGAATTCCCCACCACAACCTCCCACTCACAGATCGACTACACCTACTTTTACAGCGCCATCAGCGCGCGATAAGGGCAAGGGTATAGCAACTTCGTCATCACAAGGCTCACAACGTGGTCATGGCCGTGAGCCAGAGTTGACACGTTCTATTTCGGAATGTGTTGCGGGGGCTAGAGATAGATCAATATCACGTTCAACTAGTTCAAGTGGCCTGGTCTCTAAAGCCAAACAAGATTAAAGACCCAACTCTCCAATAAAAGCGAAAGTCAAAGGATAAGATTCACCCATGCAACGATTCAAAGTCAAAGCCAAAGGTTGGCCACTCACAAAGAAGAAGAACAACACAAGAGTGGCTCACCAAAAGGTGACCAGGGCCAGAACGAGGAGGCATACTAAGGTGGTGGTGGTGGTGGTGGTGGTGGTGGAGGTGACAACATTAATGTATATGATGTTAGGGTTTTCATTTGTTGCAATTTGATTGGATGCATTCATTTTCATAATAGCTTGATCTCTCATACACTTATACTTCTCAATCTTGGAATCTTCATGCATTTCTGTTAAGTTTTCATGTTTGACATCATGTTGTTAAGACTTGAGTTTTATACATGATTTAAACATTTCAATTTAGTTTCAAAAGTTTTATAAAATGAGTTTTTGAAATTCATGCATAAACATGTTTTGCATCATATGTTGAAACTTAATTTCCAACGTTATAGTCAAATCAAGTCTTGTTCTTCCATGGCCTAAAATCCCACTTTGAAAATCATTTTCATTTCAAAAAATATGCTAGTAGGTCACCAGTAGGTCAGCAAGAAATCAGTAGTAGGTCACCAGTAGGCTAGCCAACTTATGGAGGTCGGCTTGCTGCCCAGAGAGCCGTTGGAGGCCTTTTTGCTATATATTTGAGCCATTCCTTGGGATTTGAGCCATTTCTTTTGAGACTTTTGAGGGCCAAGGAATGTGGGGCATCTATGCTAGGCTAGAGGAAGGCTAGGAGGGCAAATCTATGATTTCAACCTTTGATTCTTCAAATGGGTTTGCTCCCTTTATCTCAAAATTAAAACTTTGTTTTCATTAAATGGCATGATTTAGTGTTCACTTGTTCAAATGTTGGTTTCTTAACATGCTTTGATTTTAAACATGATTAATGAATTGACTTCAACATTTGAATAGATTTACACATGCTGTTAAATTTATGTTTTGAACAAACATGCTAGAATTAGGTTGAGTTTTCTAAAATTAGTTTATTCATCATTTCTAAACATGTGTGCATCATTTAACCTCTCTATCTCTCATTTATGATTTTCACCTTTGCATCATTTATGAGCATTCAATTTCAAAAAGAGATAGAGGGTCTCGAGCATATGCATCTTTTATAGATCTTTGCATTCATCATGATTGGGTTTTCACTTCTAATATCAGCCTATGTCAAGAGGCATCAATATGTACTCAATTGCATCTCTCTTAGTGCATTCTCAGGCATTGAATTGAGAGATGAAAATATCTTATTGTAAAGGTTATTGATAAGCCTTAGAAAAGCATAAGTAGTTGTAAAGGTTAATGCTAAGCCTTTGAAAAGCATATGTGGCTGTAAGGTTAGAGGTGAGCCTAAACCTATCCAGTAGGGAAACCGGGAGTGGATGTAAGCATGATTGGCCGAACCACTATAAATTTGGTTATTATGGTGATCTTTTACTGTGTGGATGATGCCCATATGCTTAGTTTATTAATGTTTCTACATAGTTTCTTTATTTGTTCATGTATGACTTAGAAACTTCACTTGTAGAAGCAAACCAAACCCGCCCCCCCCCCCCCCCCCCAAAGGGTTCGGATCTTGGACTTTCATATGACCCGTTACCTGGTGGTCCAAGTGAGCCTATTGGTGGGTGGGGCAGAGGTGAAGGAAATGAGCCATCGGATGAATATCTTCAAGCGCAGCAAATAGCATCAAGTACTTGGATCACAAGTTCTGATAGTTCATACGGGTATGGGGCAAAAATATGGACACTCACACCATGATCCTTCGTATGAGTATGGGCAGCCGCAGCCGTATGGTGGGTACAATGGTCCTTCGCATGGTTATGGGCAACAACAGTATGTAGTCTTTGTGGTACCCGTACCCCGACAAGTGCAACAACCACAACCATATGCACATCCTCAACTTCAAGTTATGGCTCCATCATCAAACTATGAAGAAGGTCCTATAACTCCAAGAGCGGAGGTAGGGTTCTTTCATTTTGACATTGCTCAATACTATCGTCAAAGTCAAAATAACGACGATGATGAAGATCTAGAACCCGCAAGGCACTCAACATGGAATTAGCATTTAAATGTTATGAAGAAATAGCTAAGGTATGGTTTTACATTTTTATATGCTATAGTTGACGCTTAGTTACATCTTACTAGCTAATAATTCATATGCAACAACCACCACCATATGCATATCCTCAACTTCAAGTTATGGCTCCATCATCAAACTATGGAGACGGTCCTATAACTCCAAGAGCGGGGCAAGGGTTCTTTCATTCAAAGTCAAAATAACGACGATGATGAAGATCTAGAACCAGCAAGGCATTCAACATGGAATTAGCATTTAAATTTTAAGAAGAAATAGCTAAGGTATGGTTTTACATTTTCATATGCTATAATTGAAGCTTAGTTACATCTTACTAGTTGATAATTGATTTGGAAATTGGAAGTTGGAACATGTATATTGTCTTTTCTACTTTTAACTTTTAAGTTTTAATTGCAATTAAATTATAAAAGGGCTTGTCTTAATGTCTTATTGAATTATTCCAAAAAAAAAAGGCAAAATCTATCGTTAACATACAAGAATGAAGAGAGTAAAACTATCTAAATGGAATTATGGAGGGAATAAAAAGAATAAAAAGGCGAAAATCAACTTTTTTTTCTTTTTCTTTTTTTGGCTTTTCAAGGGACTTAGGCCAACTCTACCGAGTCGCCCGAATCGAGTCCCGAGTCCCTTTTTCTCATCCTTGCTATATTACCAGGCCGAACATCAGTTATGCAATACACTTGATGAGTCAGTATATGACCAGGCCCCATCATCTCCAGTTAGCAACAGTTGGAAGAATAAACCGTTATCTTCTTGGCACCCCTCACAGAGGCTTATGTTTTCCTGTTGGCTCTCCAATCGCATTGACTACCTATTCTGATGTTGATTGGACAGGTTGCCCTGATACAAGTCGCTCCACAACAGGCTAGTGCATATATCTAGGTGATGCCCTTATTTCATGGAAAGTAAAAAAGTAAGACAAAGTTTCAAAATCATCAACTGAGGCAAAATACTGGGCCTTGTCTGCAGCATGCGCAGAACTATAGCTTCGTGGCCTCCTCGCGGAACTTGGTTCACACAAAAATTACCCACACCTCTGCATGCGGATAACACCAACGCAGTTTGGATTACAAAAAATCCAGTATTTCATGGAAGAATGAAACATCGAAGTTGATTGTCACTTTATTAGGGATGAATAACTACGCAATGTTATTTCTCTTCTGTTCATCTCATCCTGCCTCCAAATTGCTGATATTTTTACAAAAGCTCTTCCTCGTCCACGCCATCAGTTTTTGACAGACAAACAAATTGATGCTTGTTGACTCACCAGCATCAATTTGGGTGGGGTGTTAAAGATTCTGGGTCCATCGGGCCAAATCCACTTGTATAATAAAGCTCAATCCTTTGTTTACTCAATCTATAGCATCCTGTCCAGATTCTACATACTATATTAGGATAGAGTTGACTAGATAATTGCTAATTTGTAGCCCAAATCAAGGCTTGTACAATATTATATATGGAGATCAATCGATCCTGGGAGATCCATCTCATTCCAATCTATTTGTCTATAGCATTGCATTCTATGACAATTATTAAGGACATGTATGAAGCAGCAGTAACGAGTGAGAACTACTTGCAGAGAGACAGGGGAGTTCCCCGTGACCATAGGTATGCATCAAGGGTCCGCCCTAAGCTCTCATCTTTTTGCACTGATTATGGATAAGTTAACTGCTCATATTTAATAAAAGGTACCTTGGTGCATGTTATTGGCAGATGATATTGTGTTGCTAGACGAATCAAGAGACGGTGTGATTGCAAAACTCGAGAGATGGCGGGAGGCTTTAGAATCCAAATGCTTTAAAATAAATCATACAAAGAAAGAATACATGGATTGTTACTTCAGTGGGCATATAGAAAGAGCTGAAACTACAGTGAAAATTGAAGACTATCAGATACCACAGAGTGATTCTTTCTACTACCTTGGCTCTATAACTAGTAAGGACAGGGAGATTGATGAAGATGTCAAAAATAGGATTAAAGCGGGGTGATTGGCGTGGAGACTTGCTTCTGGAGTGCTTTGTGACCGACGAATGCTAACAAGATTGAAGGGAATATTTTACAGGACAACGATTAGACTAGCTATGACCTATGGAGCAGAATGTTGGCCAATCAAGAAGCATCATATACACAAAATGGATGTAGCAAAGATGAGAATGTTGAGGTGGATGTGTGGAAAAACTAAGAAGGATAAAATTAGAAATGAGTGCTTTCAAGAGCATTTAGAGGTAGCAATAATTGAGGATAAAATTAGAGAAACCCGTTTGAGATGGTTTGTACATGTCCAACGAGGAAAAGTTTGGCCATGAAGGGTGATGGTCCACCAAGGGGAAGGGGTAGGCCAAAGAGGACGTGGATGGAGGTAGTAAAAATAGATATGAAGAAGTGTAACTTAATTGAGGATTTGCCCCAAGATAAATTGAAATGGAGAAACAAAATTCGTGTAGCCCACCCCAAAATAGTTGGGACAAGGCTTTGATGATGATGATGTAAAATTCTAGTTTGTTTGGAGATAAAAGATTTGCTACTTCTCAATTCTCTTGAACAAGGTGTCATACAGGGAAAGGGAATACCCTTCCTTTTTCAATCAGCACTCACAATGCATCAACTTATTTTTTATTTAGTGCAAAATGATGTTTGGATATCTCCTACTTCATCTAGGGTAGGATACATATATTTTGTTATAGTTGTTGATGATTATAGTTGTCATACTTGGGTTTATCTTTTGCGTTCCAAATCAAAATCTGATGTATTTCTTATATTTCAACAATTTGTAAGCATGGGATCTTGTTCCTTGTCTCTCACAGCTCAAACCTATTGGTTAGAAATGTGTTTATACTACAAAACTGAAATCAGATCAAAGTATTCACAGATACAAAACTAGCTCTCTTGTGCAGGGCTATCGACAGTAGAATGTCATTGAGGATGGTGCTCCTGTCACCAATATGACAATTGTACTTATGGTTTTGGCACTAACTGCTACCAAATCCTAACCAATTTTTTCAACTAGATATTAAGAATGCATTCTCACATGGAGATCTCAAAGAAAGTGCATGACTGTGTAGTTCCAAACACTGCATATGTTTGTCGACTTTGTCAATCTGCATGGGCTCAAAGAGGCTCCACATGCGTGGTTTCAAAAGTTTTGGTCAGCAATTCTCAAACATGGGTTCAACCAGAACAACTGTGACCACTCATTATTTCCACCTTCAAGGGCATAACTATACTCTAGTATATGTTGACGGCATTTTTTCCCTGGAGATGATAACTCTGGCATTTGCTTCCTTGAAACAAGTATTGCAATCATCTTTTCACATAAAAGATTTGGGGCATCTAACTTTTTCCCTTGATTGAAGTCACTCCCAGCACTACTGGTATAAAAACACATAGGATCTCATTGACCTGGCTCAAACGACAGGTCCAAAGCGTGTTGATACTCCCATTGAGCTTAACATCAAATATAGCAAGAACAATGGGGAGCCTATTTCAAATCCTGTTCTTTACAGTATATTAGTCGGTCATCTTATTTATCTCACATTAACCAAACTAGTTATCTTCTGTGTAGTTCAAGTTGTCAGCCAATTTATATTCGACCCACAGCAGCTTCACTGGAGTGTTGTTCATCGCATAATTCGATATCTACATGGAATTTCAAGACATGAGCTTTTCTTTCCAAATGATTCTTCTCTACAGCTCAACATCATATGCTGATGATGATTGACCAGAATGTCCCGACACTCATCAATCGAGAACTGATTGGTAGGAAATTCCCTAATTTTCTGGAAATGTAACAAACAGGAGAGCGTCTCCAAGTCATCAACACAAGCTGAATGAAGTCCATATCTTTTGCGTCCTCAAAAAACATCTAGCTTCAACAGCTACTTAAGAAACTTAATGCTTCTGTCTTAGCACCTACTCCCTCTATGGGGACAACAAAAGTGTTATAAGACTCACAGCACATCCAGGATTTCACAAACAGAAGAAAAATATTGCAATTGATTATAATTTCATTCGTGAATACTATGAAGATGAAACCAGGACAGTCCCACAAATCTTATCGTCGTCGTCGTCGTCGTCGTCATCAAAGCGCTGTCCCAACTATATTGGGATCGGCTACACGAATTCTATTTCTCTATCCCGATCTAACTTGAGTGAAATCCTCAGATAAGTTGCACTTCTTCAGATCTATTTTTACTACCTCCATCCACATTCTCAACACAGTCTCTCATATCTTATCTCAACTGCAAGTTGTCAATCTATTCACTAAGGCATGTCTCGCAATCATCATAATTTCTTGATGTCCAAATTGATGCTTCTTGACAATCCGCATCAATTTGAGGGGGAGTTTGCAGAGCTTCCATACATATATAAACACTAACAATCATGTGGACAACATCAAATACATCATTAGGCAACATTGGAAAAATCCAATAGATAGTGGACAAATTCTGAGCATGCTATCCCTACCAAAAAAAAAAAGGCTCTAAACTAAATGTAAAAAATAAATAAATAAATAAGAAAAAATAAAAATGTGCAACATGACTACCAAAATTTGAGCAAAAGAAAAGAGTAAACTAATGACAGGAAGCTAATATAGGTTAAGAGTCAGAAATTGACACAACAGTGGGTGTCAGATACAGTACCTGATCAAAATGCATATAATTGTATAAATGTAAACTTGTTAAAAAAAGATGAATAATATATAGTCCATAAATTAATGACTAAGGAAAATTCTTTTTACGTAAATGGAAAATACTAGTTACTATTGACATTATATATATGCAAATAAAATTGAACTCGTGAATGGAAAATATTCAAACTAATTACTATTGAGTGTGTGCGTGTGTGTGCGCAAATAACAGGTAAGGCAATATTTCATCATTAAAGAAGAGAAGGCACAGGAAAAACGTATATTTAGACAAGATATGTAACCCATTATTGTTGGGTTTTTTTTCTAGAGAGAGAGAGATGAATTCTAAAACACCGAAACAACAAACAAGAAGGTAAGCACTGAACCCCCTAAAATAGATAGTGGAAAACAGCAATGCAAATCACAAACAGACCCAGCACATCGTAGCACAGAACATCACACATTGGACAACAACTCCTCAGGAAACATACTGTTCATAGGTAAACAAGCAGCTGCAGAAACTTCCTGGTTTTTCATGTGAAAGATGGATGCCACAGCAGTCGCAAGGATATCCCTTAGTTCATCAAACTAAGGCCGAACCTTCTAAGGACATTGAACCTCTAAACCCATGAAACCGTAAAAGATGAGTAGCCTCTGTTACCAAGGGAAAGAGAGCCAAATTGTAAGACTCCCTCACCCCAATCAACAAGGCGAGGAACTCATATTCATTAATACTTTTTAAGCCACCCGGTCCTAACTCCTAAGCTCCTCCACGCAACACTGCTAGAATATCTTCTTATTTTTTACGAATGCTACCATCACTGTTGCCGCGGCACTAGCATCAAAATAAGCTTCCACCACCATTTAGCGGCAGAGCCCACGGACGGGCACACCTCCTGAGGGCTCTAACATAGTTGATCACCTCAATCCAACATCTCTCCAAGTTGTCAGCAATCAGCATACGCTCCCTCAAAAGGAGACAAGGCCCTGGCTAAGGTTGCAAATGGATATATCATATGTGATTATCCGACTACCTGACCTTTCCAACCCAAGAAAAAAAAAAAAAAAAAACTGGCTTGGAACTTAAATTTGGTTCAGATAGAAAATTGGATTCAGATCCAGAACCTGATTTCGGATTCAGAAAGAAACTGTTTCCAGTTTCAAAAAGAAACCAGGTCTGGTTCCGGATCCACATAAGCTTTGACCCAAGAACTGGACGGAACGTTTGAAATTATAGAATTTTTGTAATTAAATGGTTACTTTTGCAACCCAAGAACCCTTGGCCTTCTTTGCTTGTTCCTCGAGACTTCCAACGACTCCTCCCTCCCTCTGTCTCTCTATGTTGTCCTTAACGGCACTTCGGCCCCATTCACAACTTCGCCTCATTCCGTCCTCAAATTCATCATCATTGCCAGTCATCTTCCTTGAATCCCTTTCTTCCCCATGTTCCATACCCTAAAATCCTCTTTCGCATCCAATCATCCATCTCCAAAACATCACCACCAATCATCCCATCTCCACCAAATTCTCACCCGTTTGATTTCCTCCCACAATCCCTCTCCTTCTTAAAACCGTCAAACCCTGCCTCACCGCCGTCAACAGCATCTTCCTGCACCTCCCCCATGCTCACTAAGCTCACCGGCTACAGCCATGCCATTGCAATGCCTCCCCTCCCCCTTCCTCCTCTGCCTCCACGTCGTCACCATCATCAGCACCCATGTCGTCCTCCACCTCCCGGAATCATTGACTTCTTGACAAGTTTATGATATCAATACTCCAATTCACTTCTTTTACAAGGCCAAGATGAAGGATGGTGCCCTCAACCTGAAGACATTCCAATGGATGCAAGGAATGACAAGTATTTAGTAATTCTTGTAAATGGGTATTATTCTTTGCTTCTTTATTTTTATTTATTTATTTTGTGAAAGGTTCTTGTTTGCAGATGTATCGTGAGATCACTGAAGCTAGTGTTAACACCAGCTGGCCCACAGGGCCCATGAATGATAGGCCCAGTCCATCAATACACTAACCCATCGCGTGGGATACTGTAGTTGATTAGTATCAAGGTAAAATATTCTCTTCCTATGTTACAGGAGTGTAATATATATTCTTTCGAAGTAATTAGATTGTAATAGGTTGTAATTGCCTTGATTAAGGCTGAGAATAGATTATAAATGGAGCAAGGGATCGATCAAAGGGATGATCCAGTTTTCCAAAGTTTTCTTCCCCTATTCTAAGTTCTATAAAATGTCAGCTAGATGGGGAACCGGAACCGGGCCCTGGAGTTAAAGTCGGAATCAGTTTGGGATACAACATGATCGGTTTTGACCAGGGCCAGATCCATCCTTTTGAAAACAGATCCAAATCTGAATACATCATGGTTCTGTTTCGGACCTGAACTGTTTGCAACCCTAGCCCTAGTCCTACTAATGACATTGATAAGGATTTCAGTCGACATGAGCATATTATCAAAATATTCTCTATTACTCTCCTTACAGAAAAGGATTCTCATCTCCCTAACCAATTCTGCCGAGAATCGTCCGATATAAAGAAATTCTACATTAGTTATACTCTCCAAATTCCAAAGTCTACCTTGGAACCATGATAAAATCCTCAATCCATTTCCTTGAATTTTACACTTGAAGATGAGAACTCTCTTCCACAGGACATCAATCTGAACTAAGATCACATCTAGTTCAGTTCAATTGACACTGGAAGCCCCCTATGCAACACAAAGTTGAATATGAAGTATAAGCCGTCAAAATATCCATCAAAGAAATGTTTTCTTTTTCTTCGTTCCTTTCTCACCCCAACAATTTTACAGTGTTAAATACTGTTAATAGTTCCAATGCACTGCACTATAACATCAAGCACTCGAGTGACTATATGCAGAAAATGTGCAGTCTATGTCCGTGAATCACATTACAGAGCAAAGTTATCAGCAAAGGGGTTCAGGATAATCTTCACAAGACAGAGGCATTTTAACTGCCCAACACTAATACGTATGTATTCTTACATCCTCCAGATCAATATATCATACTTAAACTACAACAAGGTTGCAATTTGGGCAATATAATGCCATTATCATTTTATCCAGATTCAGAATGCAAATTTCTATAGAAGTTATTAGCTTATTTAACACTAATAACAGGATAACAAGTGAGAATTGAACATGTGCAATGAACCACAGAAAATTCAGAGAAGCTCTAACCTTCATACTTTCCTCTGGGGTTTGCATGTGGATGCAGAAATAAAAGAGACCTCACAGGACCCCATAATCTTCTATATAGTGCACTCTGCATCCCCCACAAAAGAACAGATTCAGAATTCAAGAGGAAGTGGAGACAGAAATCCAAAATCCAAGACAGAAATCCAAAAGCCAAGACATCTAGTCAAATTTAGAGTAAAAACAAAAGAAGTTTTAGTAGGGTTTGCTCCAATTCCATCGATACTATAAAATCAGTGATAAACAAACCAATTTTAGAGCAAAAGAAAAGATGGATTCAAAATGGATTTTTTCCCCATTAGTCCCTGAATGATCCAGAAGAGAATTAATCAAAACCCGGCATGAACCCACAAAGACTGATGTATTTACAGTTTATTAAAAAAAAAAAAAAAAAAAAAGAATTAAGTTCTGTTTCTGCCACTACCGGCTAAAAACAAGAAAGTCAAAACCAATAAGAACATGAAGAGAAACAAGTACAGTAGGTGACAACCAATGGCCTAATCCACATACAATTAACACATCAAGTTTCAAGTAAGAAAGATGAATGGTATATGGATTTTCCTACTTATTCTCTTTAGATCCAGTAAAGCCTCTAATTAAAAAAACCCAATTTAAAATATCCAGTGACTGAGTATAGCTACAGTAAACTAAATAAATAAATGCAAATCTTGCTCCATCTTTGCTCCGCTTTTCCCATCAGCAGCAAAAGACAGAACAGTACAAACCCAAGAAAAGAAAAGAGATGCAAGAGAAAAGAAAAGGCAAGAATCTATAGAAAAAGACCAAAACTTCAGTAGAAAGATGGAATCTTTTGATGGGTTCTGTCCATTGCAAAGCTCCAGTAAGATCTACATTCTGGAATCTAAGTCTCCAAGAGAAGATCGCGGTTGAATGCCACAAAACCCATCAAAGAAAAGATCAAATCTTTGAGTAAGATGAGGGAAGACAAAAGAAGAAAACTTGATGGGGTTTGTTCATTACAGTCTTGGGAACTTCTGTGTTCTCAAATCTGGGCCTCCAAGAGAAGATGGTGATTAAAGACTGGCCACCAACAATGCTTTCCCCAGTGTATTCAGCAAGAAGGAAGTGGGAAAAGAGAGAAAGAGATGAGAGAACCAGACCAACAAGAGCTACCCATCTCAGCTTTGACTTGAAGACCATCTTCCCCATTCAAAGAATGGCAGAGAAAAAGGGGAAACTCCCCCCAAAAGAGAAGAAAACAAGGAAAAGGCGCAAAAGCGGGTAGTTACAGTGAACTCCTACAATGCCATTTTTCTTCCTCAACTTGCTTTTGGGTGGAAGAAGGGGGTAAAAAAATAAAAAGGAGCCCAGTAACATGGTCCTCAAGAGCATCCTAAACTTTACTCCTTTTGTCATCTTTGGTCGTCTGTACTTTCATTTTTCTCCGGTCTCCGGTAAAATAGCCATTTGTACTTTCAACACCTCAAGGGGCACAGAAGTTAGCATTTCTCAAATGATTAATTGCTGGGTCATCAGCATGCATTGGAGCGTTTTCCAACGCTGCCGGCTAAAATGAGAAAACGCTCCACTCGAGTGTGGGTACTGTCACTCACTGCTTAAATTTTAAATTAAGATGTAAGAGGTGGTGGTTATTTCAGTAATCCTTATCTAAATAGGTTTTGAATTGGACAAAAAAATCTGGGAGAAATGAATCTATCGTACCATCATTCGTTTGATCTTGTGTCCTGTTCTGGATTCTCTAACAAATTCTTGCTGTCGAGTCGTAACCGAAAGTCATGGGACTCGCCAAACCAACAAGTTAAGAAAGAAAGGTGTAGATTAACCATATATTGGAGTGGGAATCACCTGACATTTTCAAAGGTTGGTTAATAAGTTTATCACAATGGGGCACATTGCTAATTAGGCTTTATTCGGTATCTCTATTCTTTCTTTGATAATTTTATTAAAAAAAGAGTTATTAAAAAAAGATGTTAGAATTAATATGAGTGTTTGGTAATGAAGAATCTACTCTAAATAAACTTTTTTAAATCAACGGTTGAAAGCTTTGCACAAACTTCACAAAATCCACAAGGCATCAGGTCTTGAAAACTAACTCCATAGCCATGTCCAGCCTTCCATAGAGATTTAATGGTTTGGATATTGTGTTTGGGGCCACAGAATTCAAAAAAATAGCATCTAATGTCTTACGTTTTCTTGCATATATCTTGAGATTGATGATGATCCAACGGATGAAATTTGGTTATATAGCTGTGTTTGATTTTGTGAACATCTCCAATGGTTTGGATCTTGAATTGCTTTCTTAGATTTTAAAAGAAATTAAAAAAAATCGGACTGGGCGTTTTGGATCCAAAAACACTATTCATTCTCTCTAATTTTTTCCTTCGTACTTTTCAAATGCATCCAAAAAGCTTATTGTATAAAAGAGATGCATTGTCTCTACTACTGTAAAGCAGGTAGATACTAAAATCACTACCAAATACCTCTATTTTTAAAAACTCTACTTTCTTTAGAGATTTAAAAAAAAATAGAAGAAAAACAATAGAGAAGTCTCATTCCCTTCTATTTACACCACTGAACTGCACTTGACTTCGTTAAAAAAGAAAAAAAAAAAAAAAAAACAAAGTATAAAAGTGAGTGGAGTTAATCCCATGGCAATCATCTGAACAGATGTCTCATTAGAACTGCAAACTGGACCATTCCAGATTCGAATAATACTTGGTTAAATTATTTGAATGTAAGTGCAACATGTGTCATTGATAGGAATCTGAATCCCCTGTTTGGACGAAGAGTGCATGGCAGCCCCTCATTCGTACAAACATGTTTCCCGTCTGGCCGGAACGGGGATCCGTTTTCCAAGTTAGGATTTAAAGGTGGAGCCTACTCCTCGTTTTGCAGGGAGCTTGACATCATGGATCAAATATTATTTTGTAGTGTTCGGGAGTTGTGTCATTTCCTTCATATATGGCACGTGACTCGGCAAAGTTCTCTAATATGATATGCGCGTGGCAACTTTATTAGGTATGTGACATGTCTCATCTCGCCACTCTCAAGGCGGAAAATGTCACGTGGGGTCTGCTCATCTGGGGGACCCGCAGATCCCATGTGTGGACTTTTATGTAAGGAGCTAAACAGACATTTTCCCATGCACAAATAAATATCCTAACTAGATAAACTACAAGTAAGGTTCATAAACATCTCCCCTTTTTTTTTTTTTTGAAGTCTAATAATAATAGACTCGGGCTTGGGCCTAATCTATTTAAGGTGGGTTGAGCTCGGGCCAGGTACTTATGGCCCAAGTCAGGCATGTTGTTTAAAATCCGGGCTGGGCCTAGTTTTTGCTCAGCCTTGGCCATGAAGACCCCGGAGTCCTTATCGCAACACACAATGCACAAATCTATGTTTTGTTTTTAGAAAGGCAGTTGAAGGTTGTTAGCATATGGTTTCCTACCAGAAGCCAAGACTACTTAATGAATTAGGAGTACCTAATGAGTTACTATAAAATGTACTGAATCTCTATGTTATCCCCGAACTCATATGGAGTGGTGGCATCCATTGCGAAAAGACTTTAATAAGATGGGTTCATATACAATTTTATGATTTATATTATTATGTGTGATTGTTATTTTACAAAATTGCTTCAACAAGATCGTCCCAGATTTAGGAGATTTGTGGATAAAGATATGGAGGACTGCATGTGGAAAGTTTGACTATGAAGAGAACTATAAAGGGTAAGATAATTATTAATTCATTGCTCATAAATCCTAATCATTTCAATTAGTGGAGAGATTTGATATTTCCTTTTGATGTGTAAAATGCCAAAACTAAGCACATGCATATCAGCTTCCAGCTTTGAAGGCTAGTGTTTCATGTGTAAAATACCAACAGTCAGCACATGGATGTCATCTTCTGGTGGCTAGTCAGTTATGCAACTAGGTACAGCCAGTGCATGGGGCATGTTTTTCTACAAGAAGACAGTGTACGAGTAATATGGAGTCCAGCTAGTGGGGATCACTAAGATACACTCTTATTAGTGGAGTAAGGTGCATGTAAAGGCCTCCATGTAGATAAGAGCAAAAACAAAAACAGCTTTGGAAGATAATCTTATTCCTTAATTTAAAAGCCATGAACTTTAGTGGTCTTTTAACTATTAATTTCTTTGAGATTCAATCCAACATGGCCCGGTACCAAATCACGAGAAGATGAGCATGTGAAAGGGCTTGTGCTAATCCAAGGTGGGCCCCACAAAAGCAAGAGACTAGAGTATATGTATGTGCTCTAGTTCATATGAAAACATTCCTCCCCATATATTTGCCTAAATAAAAAGTACTCTATTGGCAAATTCTCCACGGTTTCGTATTGATTGCATGTTTATCACCCTTTTGGCCTTCCGACACTCTTTTTGGTCAAGGAGCCACCTACGTGACACCTGCTCCCTTAAATTAAGAATGATTCTAATTTCACATTGATTGCATGTTTATCACCACCAGATTTTCACATTAAGTTTACCTGATTTGCGGCCATTAAGAATTTTATAATCTCTATGCAACTCGTTAATTTGCGTGCCCTAATTCACATACAAAACTCTTATAGTTTTCTTTTCTTTTTTCACATACCCTCCTAAAATTTGTATAATTTGTAAATAAGCTTTGGTGGTTTGAATATATAGTGATGATCCCTATTTTTTTTATTTTAATACATTTCATGTCCCTAAATCAATAGTCCTTCTTACAAAAAAATAAAAATAAAATCAATAGTCTAATGAGAATAGGTAATGAACATGCCCTTAAATTCATTAAACAAAAATGAGTATAGGTGGGTTGTTCAAAGCTTCGTCATTTAGTAGTTTTTACTCTCAGTCCCTCCTCTTTCTTCTTTTTATTTGGCCATTAATTTTATCCAACTCCTCTCCTTAATAATATAATTAAATATCCCACATAAAATAAATAAGTAAAAAAATAAAAAACAAAAACATAGAGTTTAGCATTACTTTTTTCTAATCCCAGCTAAGGGAGGTTGGGTCCTCAAGAAACTCACGCATATCAGGGGAGAACTTGCAGACATGAAGTGAACTCTCGTATGTATGAGGAGGGATAACTCCCACATGCGATGAGCGTGAAACTCACGCATGCAAGAAGTTGGGGGGAGGACATGGTTAAACCTAGACACAATGGCGGACCAAAGATTTTTGTTTGAGTGGGACGAACGATAGTCAATTGAAAACATATTTAGATGGCTTTGGTAAAGGAAAAGTGACTTTTATTTATTTATTTATTTTGCAAAGCTGTACTTTCTATATATTATACAAGCAGCCAATCATATGCTCAATTGGATGGTGGGCCTCTCTCCTATTGTTATGAAAATTTGGTACATATCCTTGAAGGAGATGGGATCTATCTTGAACTATCCAAATTATCTCTAATTGGGCCCACAATGGAGTTCTAGGCTAGTTTGTTCATTCCTGACATGAAGTTAATCACATTTTCATCATGTACTCAATATAATAGTGGGGCCCACTTCTATTGAAAAGAAAATTCATAAAGTGTCATTGGAAGGGTTGGCATTCAGTTTGAGATAATTTGAGTTATCATTTAATGGGCCCAATGGTGGATTCTTGGAGATTTGTAAGTTCACACAAAATAGCTGCAATGGAGAACTGGACTCGTCTTCATCACCACCGAATCAAAACCTAGATCTCTCATCACCCTCGTCATCTTTTCTCCTGCCTTCCTCGCACTCATCAAATCTACGACCATGATTTCCACATGTGGACCCCACAGGCACACAACAAAACCCCATGGTGGATTCTTTTTAGGGCTAATTTAGCACTTTACTAATACAATTAAAGTCAAGTAAAGTCTCTATTTTTCCGGACAAGATGTCACATCAAGTATACTTTATTCAAAACTCCCCCATCTTTAAAAAAAAAAAAAAGTAAAAAAACAACTACCTTTATCCATTAAAATCCAAAAAAACTTCACTTTACATACAAAAGTTAAAAATATTTCATAACAAATAACTAAAAATAAAATACCATCATAACCTATTTATATTTTATTATTTCTTTAAAATCAATTTTACTTCACTTGATTGGCCCGATCACGATGCAACTGCACCCACAAGCAACCTGAACTTTCGAGTGAGAAGTGCCTGCATCTCACTGGGGCGTGAGATGCCCACTCTGGAGCTTACTAGGTATAGTCTCAAGTTGCGTGTATTTAAAAAATAAAAAATAAAAAATTGCATGTATGTACATAGGATATGAAAGTTACCTATCAAAGAACCAGACTAGTCATTGGATGTGACATCTCAGCAAGTACCTCGCAGGAGTCGTAAATGGTCCGCCATCAACCGACAGAATTTTCATCGTAACCGTAAACACTGTTCCATTTGTGCCAAGTGTAGAAAATCGGTGGTGTACCCTTGAGCTCTGACTATTGTTTAATTTTGACCATCGGTGGTGTACCCTTGTCTCTCTCAACAGTCTCAGCCTTCAACCTCATCTAATTTTAATTGTTTGGGGTTTAACCCTTAAACCAGAACACAATTAGAATGTCATTTTTCTAATAATGTCAAGCATATCTTAGAACATGCCATCACATGACCCTTTTTTTCCTACCATTGTCACAATCTCTTATTGTAGTGCAATTAATTAAATTGTAATTTTCTAATAATGTATCACCTTATACAAGATGCTAGGAGGTTTTAAATGAGGGGCTGCTAATTGCTATAACTCACACGACCTGCTAACTCAACGCAAACCTAACTTACTAGTTACATGGGTATGGGTTCACTCTTATTTTTTATCTAAAAAGAGTTCAGGATGATGTTTTCGATCTAAACAAGAAATGTATTACGTTTGGGTTGACCCTTTGACAATATGTCCAAAAATTTTCTTTATGGAAAATTATTATCTTAGGAAAATGACGGGGCCTTTTCAAATTTGGGTTTTATGGGACATTATTTGGATTAGTTTTCAGTTAGCATACCCAATATGATTAGAAAATAGTCAGGGTCAGGTTCCATTTCAACCCATGCATTTTACCCGTGTCAACCAGCATGACCCAATACTTGCCCGTTAATTTAATGTTTCTTTTGATCCTTCAAGCTTCTGGATAGATCATGGGTTAACATTTCCAATGTGATAGGAAAATGTCCTAACGTTTGGGTGTTGTGGTTTGAAATTTCTAGTCTGAGATATAAAATGTGTCGGGTTCGGGTTCGGGCTAAGACATTATTTGCTACCCACAATGATCACCCGCCCTGTTAATTTAGTATTTTTGTTGCCCTTTCTAACTTTTCGCTTACCTTAGGCTAGTTGAGTTAGCTTAACTCGGCTTGGTGGGCTCAACTTGCACCTGAGTTCAACTCATAAGCTGATCGAGCCAAGCTCGACTAATGGAGCCACAAGTTGAGCTTGAACTAAGGCTTGTTGGATGGACTCAACTCAGCTTGATTCGATTAAGGGCTCGACTCAATTAAGTTAACATTAAATTGAGGCTAAGAGTTCAAGCCCAGTTATGCATGAGGAAGCTTAGATGACCTCAAGCTAAACTCAAGCTCAAGCTCAGTAAAGCGAAGGCAAGCTGAGCTTGAGCTCTGGCTCCTCAAGCTTCAAGTTCAGTGAAGCTCGAGCTTTAGATTAGGCAGTCGAGCCCAAACTCGAGGCCAGCCAAGTTGTCTAAATCCCTCATATTTCTCACAAGGGCAACCTTGACCCTGACTTGACCTAACCGGACCCAACCCATTGCCACCCTTCTAAAATCCGTAAAATCAATCCCTTCTCCAAAATTAAATTTTTATCACTCTACTATGGAGCCAGGGCAGACCTAAGTACAGGCACGTGAGTGCAATTGCACCCGTCAAACTGTAGTTTGCTTTCAAAACTTATATGAAAAGCATAGACCCACTTCCTAAAATCTAATAAAAGTTATGGGTCCACACTCAAAATGCACATGAAAATTCTTAATTTGCCCCAAAACCAAACTACTCATTCAAGGTCCGCACCCATCAAATGAAAATCTTGGATCCGCCACTGTAAGCATCAGAGTTTTCAGAAAAAAAAAAAAAAAGAAACAAAGAAAGAAATAAAATCAGTTATTTAAAATTAGAACCAAAATGCTTGCAAGTTGCATGGGCCATTAAATAGGATTTGGGGTGACTGAGATGAGTATTCTCCAAATCTGGATCGTCCGATGCACACTCAAGCTTGTCGCGAGTGGGCAAATAGCACAAGACAGTTGTTCTGCTTTCCATGTCATTCTCTTTAATATCAATTCAATTTTCAATACATATTGAAAACAGCAGTGGGTATTTTGTAAATTTTAAAAAGCCATCCTTCAAAATTCATCCCCTTTTCTCAGTCCTAGACTTACTCATGATGCTCCATAGCAAGGCCAACTAACTTTAAAAACTGAATTACTCAAAATAAATATCTCTTATATGCATGTGACATGGAATAATTTGAATAATATTATCACAATAAGATTTAATAAATATAATAGACTTAAATAAAGAATATTTATAATTTTTTGATATATATATTTTATACATGATCACCTGATGGTGCCCCCATCTCCAATCATCAGTGATATTCAGGAGGGTTTTTTTATTTTTTCAACTAGCAGGTATTCAGCAGGTATCCCACTTTATAAATCTGTCCCAAGGGCAGACGGTTATCTGCAAGTGGGGATAGGAATGGTTTTACCTCATTCATGCCTGGGCCCACCTGTTGATGTCTCTATCACCTACACTCCTACCATGCTGCTTCAATGTCAGACGTGGAATGATATTCTTCTATTCATCTTCACATGCTATATACACTTTTTTCAGTAATTCAAGAGTAGGTCAATAGTCTCAATGGTTATTTTTGCCAGTTTCCAGTAGAGCAGTTAAGCAAATTTGTAGGGATTAACGAATCCATTTCTAGTGGTAAATACTAGCAAAGTAATCCGTGTTGAGCACTGTATTTTCTTGCATTGCAAAATAAATAATTATATATTAAAAAAGTTAAGAAAGTACCTCTTACTCATAGAGCAAATTGCATAAAATGAAAATGGAAGAATTCAGGCGAAAAGATAATAGAAAAGATGGGGTAGAAGAGAATTTTTATATAAATGCAAAACTGAAAATTTAAAAAGTGGAGGGTAGATGTGAGTAGTTTGATGAGACAATTATTAATGGTAGTTACATGAGATAAATAGTGGAAAGAAAATATAAAACATTTGAAAAAAAGCATAGTTGCTGGTCGAAATTAAAACTGCCTGTTAAAATTAAACCCAAAATCTACTTAGCTTAACATAGTATAATTGAATTTCCAATCTCTATATCTCTGTTTCATGGGCTTTACTGAAAATGTAACCTATTCTCTATTTCCTTTATAAATTTACTGAAAATGTAACCTATTCTCTGTTCCTTTTATAAGTCTGCTTTCTCATTAAGGTGTTCATTGCTGTGGGCCAAAACCCCAAAAGCAGTATAGGACTCGATTTAAAACTGTCAGAATGGTCTGGAAAAATGGCCCCAGCTAAGACTTTTGAAGATTTTATGCAAAATATTTATGGTACTCCCAGAAACCCATTGTACTGGTGGGGCACTGCCATTGATTTAACATTTAACCAAACATCACGGTCTGTCTTTCCGGGTGTATATACATGTGTATATGCATGATTTCTTTTCATCTCAGTGGATTTCCTTTCCGGATGTACTGGACTTTCTTTCTATTTCGGTGGGCTTTCTTTCCGAGTGTACCGGGCTCTATATAATTATAATAAAATAAAATAAAATAAACAAACATCATGGTCATTTGATTTTATTATAGTAAATTTGCATGGACTCGGCTCCAATGCAGCGACGCTGGGTATTAGCATATTAGTTTAGTGCAGCGTCAACTCCAACCTATCACGGCATGCCACGCTAATACATGACCGTTTTAGGGAGTGTTTTAAGGAGACTTTTATTACTTCTTTGAGAAATGGTATTTTCAGAATTGCCCTTGTACTTCTATACTTCGGTGAAGAGAACGCAAGTGATTCCACTGCAAGTAAAAAATGCACCTCTTACGGGTACCAACGTGATTTTTCTTTGGTCCCCGAAAAGAAGCATGTGTATCAACCCTCCATTTATTCATTCATGTAATTGTCTCGCAAGCCATCTTCACTTATATTTGTGTGCATCCATCCCTCACTATATGGTAGAGATAAACTCAATAGGGCCCACCTAGAGCCCCAATGATCATGGGATTTGGGGAAATGGAAAGAGTCATCATGGGTGGGCCGATATATCAAGTTTGAGGTCAATCCCAAGTCTCTAACCCCATCCCTCATTATATGGTAGGGATAAACTCAATAGGGCCCACCTAGAGCCCCAATGATCATGGGATTTGGGGAAATGGAAAGAGTCATCATGGGTGGGCCGATATATCAAGTTTGAGGTCAATCCCAAGTCTCTAACCCCATCATTCATGACCCACAAATTTAATGACTTTAAAATAAAGAAAAAAAAATGACCCTGAATCTAATGTTGCGATTTATTCAGATTAGTGAAAACTCAAATAATTATTTATAAGTGAGGGAGTTCCACGTGTGTGGATGGTTCGGATGGTTCATAAAGTCAACGCACTATGTTTTCCCTCACCGTAATATGGTGGGGGATAAATGCGTATCAATATTTTCTAGCCACCCCCTCCCTCCCCACACACACAAAAAACATGCCGGTTATCTGGTGCGCCTACTGCGCATCTTGCGCACCAGGGGTGGGGCCCACCTGATGGTCCATCTAATTGGACCACACATACCCCACCCTGAATTTCACATGGGGCCCACCTTTGCACCCATCCTATATATTGTACATCGTTCTATCGACTGCACACTCATCCAAATGAATTGTACACCGTTAAAACTTATGAGGCCAGATGGAGATGATAAGGGTTAGGGAGGGGCTTATCATTTTTACAGAGATGAAGGGTCAGGGGAGGTCTTTCGATCACCCTAGTCCCAGTCCTAGGTGATGTCCCATGGGGCCCAACATTTAGGAGTGCACTGGATCAGTACTAACATACTATATATATATATATATATATTTATGTATGAAAATTCTAAAAAATGCCCCACTTTAAAAACACCCATGTTGAGTGTTTTTTTATTTCGGGTCATCGGGCCCATGTTGAGTCAATCTAATATTTTCACACATAGTACCCCCTATGAATAGTCATAAATCGAAGTTTGACTCTTATCAAAGTTTCCTTCACCGTTGGATTGAAATCATGATAAAATGATGCCTCTTGTAAGACCCCGCCCCGAGAGTTTCCTTTTAGTGTTAATTAAGACGTGTTTTAGCTATAAGTGAGATTAGAGAAAATGGGTTAAATTTGGATTAGAATAGCTTTTTATAGCTTTGAATAATTTTGGGAACTCTTTTGATCTAGTGGGGCCCTTTGGGGGTTCCTTTTAGTGTGTCTTGACTAGTTTTGGGATTTATTTGATAATTCTGAAAATCTGTAATTTGCTCCGTTTAATGTATTTTATGATTCCCAACAACTTTCGTATTTGTTCCGTTCCCATTCGAGACCTCTAAACCCTACTTTGTCATTGATAGGGGTAAAACAGTCTTTTTACACAAAATCTGGACACTAATTTCTATGTCTCCGAAACTCGTAAAATATATACTTTTTGGAAAGTAGAAATTTCGACGATCAATTCTTCCTTCTTCGTCGAATCCGTCCAAAGCCCGTAGAACGATGTTTTAGCTCGATTGGACTTTTAAGTTGTGGGACCCATTGCCATTTTCTATATAAGGAGGAGTCCTTTTCTTCTTCCTCTTCTTGCAACTTCTTGAGAAAAAGAGGGAATTCCAGCCCAGCCTAGGGTTTTCTTCAAGCTATCTTGCTCCTTGCTTCTCCATCTCTCAATCTCTCTCAAATCTATTGCTAAAGGCAAAATGGAGGTGGTAATCTTCTTCCCCTCCATGAGAGCTTCCTCTTGATATCCTTTTTTTGAGAGAACCTTCCATGCCAAGCTACCTTTTGAGCAAACTCTTGCCATTAGAGGACTCTTCATGTAAGTTCTTATTCTCATCTCTTGGTTGTGTATTCTTCTAGCCATGGAGGTGCTTCACTTTGATTATTGGAAGCTATCTCCATCTATTTCTTGATTTTGACATTCTAGGGTTGTAATGAATGTATTTTGGGGATTTTTGTGTAGATTGTAGATTTTGAGCTTGATAGAAGGATTAGAGCTTGACTAGCATACTTGGAGACCAAGGCAAGTGGATGAATGGATTCGATTTGAATAAGTTCTTATTTTGTTGAAAATATGGATTTTTACTATTCCTATTTCATTTGGTTCATTATGTTTCATAATGCTTTTGGAAATGTACTTATTGACATGGTTTTTCTCTTAGTTAGTTTTATGAGAATATATGCATTCATCATCAAGGTTATTTTGGTCATTATAAACTTCTTAAATGATATTTGTACTTGCATTGAATGAGATTTGTATTGGTAGGAGAGTTAATGCATTGATAGAAAGGTGGTTGGTGGAAAGAATTAAATGTTTAATGGAAGGGAATAGACCCATTCCACGTTAGGAAATGGTTGGAATGTGGGTGAAATGGTTTGGGAAAGAAAGGACTGAAATCTGCACCTGATGTGTAGTCTCCGCAGTTGGGCGGTCAGCGGGCGGTCACCTTGGCGGCTAGCGGACAGGTGACCGGCGGCTAGCCGACCCAGATGCGGTTAGAAACACAGAATGCTGTGTTTTGACAGGCGAACTGCGGTCAGCCACGCGGTCAGCTCGCGGCTAACCGCTAATCAAAAACCCTATGACCGCTAGGTAGCCGAGATGCGCTGTTAGAAACACAGAATGCTATATTTTAGCATGGTGAACCGCGGTCAGCCAGCGGCTAACCGCCGATCACATCGGCGGCTAACCGCCAGATGACCGACAGGTGACCGAGTTTCACCCAGAATTCCTGAGTCTTTTCTATTGGTTTCAGATATGGTATTTAAAAGGTTTGGATGGGTTGTTCTGATGCCCTACCACCTTGGAAAGACCCAGGGGATGACATAAGGAGATTGACATAGGAAGAGACACCATTTCGGAAAGGTATTGGGACTTTTAGATTCATCAACGTGCATAAGGAAACTTAGTATGTCCTCTATCATTCGAGTACCATACTAAGGGTAATATAGACATACAAGATCCTTATACATGTCGTTTGAATATGGATGCCTCAATATATAGTCCCTAATGATATAAGGTTTCATTGCATTGTTTTACTCAGGTTTTATGTATAATTACCCGATCCTACTGGTTTTATCTCAAATTCTGATTTATATGCCTGATATGTCCTGCCAGCCCCGTCTATGCATGAACAGATGATAACATGAAATGTGTGCCTGCGAGCACCATGCCCCGCCTACCCGAATGTTTTATACTGATATGTTTTGTATACGTTTGGATTTCTCATGTAACCTATGAGTCGGCACCACTAAGCTTGGACGTCCTTGTCAATCTGATCAACTGACTTTGACCTCCCCCTTGTGCTCCCGCCAGTTGCAACTTGGATCCCGTCCTGTCCCGTTACCCGGTTCCGCGGCCGTGGTCTTGCCTAGCTATATATATATATATATGTATATGTATATAATGTTGGTTCTCGTCACTTCGTGTGCTCGAGCCCAACGCACTGAATGTGCTCTCATCACCTTAGTGATGGAGAGGATTTAGCTCTAGTGTGGTTGCCATCTAGTCAGTTCCTGTATCTTGAATACCCCACATGATTTATATTGCATCTGTACTTTAAATGAACTATGCATCCTGTTTTATGATAGTTTTCGTTATGTCTATGATATGCTTTGATTTCTTTCTTGGTATTATTTATTCACCCACCTGCCAGACCGTCGTGTCTGACCCATTTTTGTGGTACTCAGGTCCAGCTCCCGTTATTGCCTTTGAGGAGGAGCCAGAGGGGGCGGTTGATGAACCGCAACGATTAGTGGAGTGGCAAGCTGACGATGTCATGTAGACATTCGGTTTAACTTTGAGCTGCGAACATTTTTGAGAGATTATAGACTGATTTATGATTTATACTTTTGGTTGTACTGGCCTTTGTTGGCCATTATTTTTGGGGAATGTTAATTTAACTTGATCTTTTGTTTAAACTTTAACTTCATATTTTGGGAATGCTAATGAGATCATTGCTCACTCTGACATCATGTCATACTTGTGTATCATCAGTCTTATTTGATGGGAATGGATTAAGAGTTTGATTTGCTACACGCTTCCGCACCAATATAAATGTTTTATGAGTATATGTGGAATCCTCACCGCGGAAACCTGTGGGAAATTAAGGAAATGTATAATTATTATTAAGGAGTAGTTCATTATCCACACCACCCGTCGCGGTCCCGGGCCCCGGTTCGGGGTCGCGACACCTCTAAACCATTAAATCTTAGGGTCATGAATCAAAAGGTTATAATGATCTTATGGACTCAAGATTTTGCATATAGGTAGGCCATGGACCTCCATAACCATCATGCATTCCAGTGGACTCAACTTGGATGGGCGTTTTCTCCTAAAAAATGCCCGAGCACTGTGTAGTGCTCCCTACATTATATATATTAAAGCAAAGGGAGTGGTGGGAGGGGTGCCACGTCATCCCTAAAGAGTCTCTCCTTTCAAAGAAATATAGAAGAAAAGAAATGCATGTTTTGAGGTTCATCCAACAATCCCTCCTCACTAATACATGGAATACTTGTATATGAATTTTGAATGTCCAAAACTTTCTCTCTAAGGCCTAAAATATCTCTTTGAATTTCTAAAATCTCTTCTTAATAGTAGGAGACATTATCATCTAAATAGAGCACAAAAACAGAATCTGGAATTTAGATATATAGATGGTCTTATAGTGATTTCAGCAGTCCATAAAAAGAGTGCAAGGCAATTTGGACTGTCCAATTGTTACATGGGTGTGCCTAATTATTTATGTGATCCCATTAATGCATTCCCATCTTGGCTTGATCCTCCATTGGTTGTTAATACCTGTCAATTGATCTAGGACATCTAGCTGTACGAAATACTATCCATTCGGTCCATTCAATTTTTTATGATGTGGCAGAACGAGGAATACTTGAACTTGCTCACGACCTATAAAAAAAATATGAAACTTGACATCTTTAAACACAACATGATGCACCTTTATGAATTAGTATAAGAGGCCCACTTTTAAATATTATATCATGTGTCCCACCAAGGCTCCTTGGAACACCACATCAACAAGAGCATACTGTCCAAATGTCCAATTGGACACACCTTTAGAGATTTGGATATGGGGCCCACCTTTAGATATTACATCATGTGACTCCACTAAGGATCCCCGGAATGCCACATCAGTAACGTCCCACTGTCCAATTGGACACACCTTAAAGGAATTAGGATATGAGGCCCACCTTTAGATGTTACATCATGTGGCCCCACCAAGTTGGTTATTCTTTTTTTCATTAAAGTTATATATATAATAAATATAAATAATTTATTCATTTATGTAAAATCTATTCTTTTCCAATAACATCTTATATAAAAAAAATCATAATTTCATTATATTCTTATTTATTTAGCCGCGCACCACACCCTAAATCTGGTCATTTAAATTTTTTATAATAGTGACGAATTTGATTTTCTAATCTAATCTTTAGAGCTAAGATTTATCATCTTCAAATCACATGTTTAGATGACAGTTAGTACTCTCTCTCGTTATCCTTTTTATATATTAATATTATATCAAGATACATTTAGTATCATACCAAGAGAAGTAGAGGCAAATGTAGTGATATTATCTACAGAAGCCCTAACGACCCTTTTTCCTTCCACACTATAACTAAAAAATGATGATGATTCAAAAAATCATTTCCACTAACTCAAGTGGGGCATGGAGTACAAAGGTATATATGGCTTCAATGCAAGTAATTTGATCGCGATAACAAATTAGGAAACTTATATTTTGCATTGTATATTATGGAATTTCTAGATTTGTTGTTTATATTTACATCATGATTTCAAAATTATTATATTATTTTTTTCCATAAATCATGTTTTTGGTTTATTGTCACAACGTACAATAGGAACATACTATTATTTTTTTTAATAAATGGCAACTCTTGTTTTTCTTAGATTTATACTTTTCCTATTAATTATTTTCTCATTTTTTCTATTAATTAGTTTTTCAAGCACCACAATATCTTTCAATTTGAATTTTAAGATTATATTTTATAGGTCGTATTTTTCATCTAATGTACTTTCCTATTAAGTTTTGAAAAAAGTTAGAAAATTAAGGGTTAGAAAGGTGATTAATTTAAAAATAAATTTAAGACTATGCCTTCTTAGATGGATGTTTAATTTCATGTCCTTAATAAAGTTAGAAAATCAAAGGGTTGTTCAAGTAAATAATCTAAAACCGTGTCTTGCAAAATGCATTGATATTGTTTTTATTGAATTTTGTTATTTACAAAAGTGCTAGATATCTAATGCAAATATAATAAAATACTATAAATTTTATAATGTATTCTAGACTTTAATTTAACTTTTAAATATAAGTTATATATAGTGTTTTAGAAAAAATGAAGTATTCTAAATAAATTTTATTTGGGGCACAGGCTTTTTTTGCTAGTATATAAGTAAGAGAGAGAGAGAGAGAGAGAGAGAGAGAGAGAAGTTGTCCTATTTCAACTGGGTCCACTAAGTTGGATCCATGATGTGATTGCAATAAATACATGACTTGGGACTTCAAGCTCTAATGATACTTCTTTAAATTTTACGGAAACAAAGGACCCTACTCATGAACAGGAATGAACATGCATAGGTCACTATTACTAATGTTTTGATTGAAAATTTTAAGAATAATGTCTTCCAAAATCGTTAAATTTGAGGGCCATGGATCAAGCTGTTACTATGAACTAGTGAGCGCCTTGGTTAGCTTATCACACCAAATCAACTTCCTATATGTATATTTATGTGTTTTTGGGTTGCTCTATTTTTAGGGATGGCAACGGGGCGGGCTTTGTACATATTAGGGTAAACCCAAACTTACCTTATCTTAAGTTTATATCATCCAAACCCGACTTTTTCGGTGATAAGTAACTGGCCTGTGATACCGAACCCGCCCCATTTAGATTGGAATTGGATCGAAATGATATGTTAAAAAGTTTTAAATATATAAATGCATGGGAACCACATGCATTAAGTTAATGCCTAATGCCACTTGAACGATGTGAGTTTATGTGGCGAGGTGACTATAGCAATAAAATCCAAGTCTTTCCTAAATGAAGAAAACCACTACCAAAACTAGGGGTGGGGCAAGACAGGTCCCTGTTTAGACCCGACTCATTGCCGTCCCAACCAAGTTCAATCGGGACCAATAGAGTTAGATCTATGATTTAGTTGCATATATTGGGATATAAGCTGTAATAATAATGGGACCACTAAAGGCATAATCGGGCGATTACCCTTCAAATCTAAAGGATATGGAGCTAAATTAATAGACCCACGACTGTAACTATTGGCTTTGCTGCTGTGAAAAATCTACTGGATCATTCAAATTAACTTTGATGGAGTTGCTGTTGTCGGGATAAATCTGTGAAAGATACAAGCACTCAGGAGGCAACCAACACAAAGGAGGCTACCAACGATCAACAGAGCCCTGCAACACTTCTTGAAGCTTTAGAAAAACAATGGGCCCATTGGCTCATTTTATAAATGGTCTCATAAAGTGGTGGGCCCCATTGTTGAGTCCAATCGATGCTACTTTTTATTGTTGGTTTTCTTGCAATGATAGATGCATCTATTGTAACCACAACATAAATCCAACCCTATCACTTGTGGGTTCCACTTGATGGCACATCCATCCACCCATGTAATCCAATGCGAGGCCTTAAGAACTATAGAGTCTATATCCCTAAGCTGTGGATCTAATCCAATCTCAGTGGGATACTATTGAAATAGGTTGCCCAAAAATAATAAGATAGTGAGAAGGGCTTGTAAGGCAATGATATGAATGGAAAAATGATAGAGATAAATGGTGGAGGGTTGATACACATGCGTTTCAAGGACTCAAGAAAAATCATGATGGACCAATAAGAGCATGCATTTTTTTACTTGTGCTGGAATCAGTTGGACTCTCTTCACCAAGTAATAGAAGTTCTCAAAGAAGTAAAAGGGTAGTTCTTGAAATACCGTTTCTAAAAGATGTAATAAAAGTCTCTTTAAACACTCCCTAAAACGGACATAAATTCCAGTACCGAGGTATCAGCGTGGCATGCCGTGATAGGTTGGAGTCGACGCTCCACTATACTAATATGCAGCGTCGCTACATTGGAGCCGAGCCCAATTTACATATGTATACCATTGACCACTAAACCAAAAAAGATGAGGGCTAAAATCATTTGATGGAACGCTTTACAAGCAGCTCTAAACTAGGTTGAAACCTGTTCACAACTTCACATCCTTCTATTACTTTGATTGTTATGTGTTCAGGAAGCTCAAGGTGTTTAGGCAATTTTTATGGTGACCTAGTATTCATCTTACATTCATACATTGTATTTGCGAATGCAGTGATCACTATCATTTTATTTTTCAACTGAAAACAAAATCATGATTAAAAAGTTGATGAGTCTATTATTGATACAGGCCAACATGCATCGATTTTCACGCAAGTCAACACAAGAATCGAATCCTGATTTTGAATCATGGCGCCCTGCTTTCATGTCACTTTCCAAAAGTAATAATGGTTTAATAACTCTGCAAAAACCCAGTTCTACTACTAATTATGGTTTAGGCTATGATCTTCTACACCTCAAGGAATGATTGTTTTGTGTAAATAAATTCCTAGGAATTCTAAGACCCCATATTTTTGCAAGCGGTTAAACATGAAGAATCAAATGAATAAGTACGAAAATGATGGATAAAAAGCACGAAAATTATGGATAAATAACCTCATGTTTAATGAAAACTGAATCAAGAAAATATAGAAAATAAATACCCAATTCGGCTTCCATATGTAAGAAGATCTAAACAAGTTGTTTGGATCTTGGTAAGGCGAATGCAGGTAACTCAGTTTATGCACAAATAAGGATATGTGCATTTGAATTACCTAGAGTTACATACACCAATTGTTCTGCTCTTTGCAATAACCAGTTAGAGGTGAACTGAGTGTAGGGAAACTGCAGCACTATAATGTAGAAATAAGATGGATGGCTTTCAAGCCATCAGAAGTGTGGGCCCGTGATCAGTCAGTCGGCGATTTTGACTGTTTTTTTTTTTTTAATGCCCCACCAGATGGACTGTTACAATGAAATACTGTCGACAACCCAAATTCAGTTTAAGGAATGGCCACCAAACTGAAGGTCAGGATCATCTAGTAAATAGCCACGGCACTGCGCCTACGTCCACCATAAGAGAGTGATGATAAACATCTTTGACTCTCGTCAGAGTTTAGGATTATAGATTAAATTATATATATAGAAAATATCCGATTTTTTAGCCCTTAAGAAAGCATCAGTATAATGTCTAAAATACCCCTGATCCTCAATCCGGTCGCTGGCTAACTCAATGAACCACTCCAATAAACCTGAAATAAAAGACATAAACCCAACAAAAGAGCTTGATATCTTCCATGCAAATCTTAACCGACCAAACAGTTTCTACATAAAGTGGAGTTATTTTTTATTTTGTTATTGTCAAAGTGGGGTCATTGTCTATGTGCGCCGACAAATGATTTATTGCCCCCAACCATGAATCGATCAAAACCCTTCAACAAAGGATCCGCTACCAAAAAGACAAAACAAAAAAAAAAAAAAAAACACCTATGATCCGATTTGGAGTGGGTTTGGTGGTGATTTTGGTGAATTTGGGCAAGTGGGTCACACGTGTAACCCGACTAGCCCAATTGAAGAAGGAAAAAGATCAAGCACGGGTCAGATATTTTAACCTATTCTTGATTCGGGTAATGACCCAATATTTGGACCCATTTTTAATTTGGGCCTGGACTCTGGATTCTGGTTCATTTGCTTCATACTGGAGGCCCTTATCCCCGATGCTACGATTTTATGTATATGGATTTTGTGTATATCAACAGGAAGTTGGGTATCTTTGTAGGTCCACATCCAAGCCCTATATTGGGCCCAGGTCTTTCAATCTAAACTCAGGTATCTGTACAGATCCACTAACATAGCCCTGGGTCAAGTCGGAGTCCTCTATAATAATTCAAGTCCAACTACACCTCAAACCCAGCACAAACCCTAATCCGATCCATTTTCATCTCTACTGGAAGGTATAGTTTTCAAGATTCCAAGCTAAATGCCTATTTACTCATTTATGACCCATTTAAACATTTATCACAAAAGCTATCTTTAGAAAAAAAATATACACTAGTCCAGGCCCAATAGACGAGCATAGTGAATCTTTGTAAGCTATTTCCTATTTCTGATAGAGTTTATATCCTTCATTCTTGTATGCACAGCTTATTGTGTGTAACTCTATTTAACTTATGCAATAAACTAGAGTCGGATAGCTAAGGTCCAATACCATTCAATCATAGGGTTACTTACATTGTTGGATCCTAATTTGCAGCTCCCAGCTTGTATTACAATGACCACGATTCAGTGGTGTTTGTTTTGCTAAAATTGAAAGTTCTGGCTATTGGAAATTGTTGACAATAAGTCAGTACCTATTTTCCGATATTTGAAATTTTCTATTTAATTTATGAGTTTTCAAAAACCCAACCTTGTGGATGACACTTTTGGCTCGAGGAATCCTCCAAATTTTAGCTTTCAAAATCAACAGAGATCCATAAGCATTTAGACGGTTGAAGTATCCTCCTAACAAGAGTTCTCAGTTATCCTCCAACCTGACATGCCCTGTATGTATATATACAATGAGATAGGTGTTTTTTTTTTTTTTTTTTGGGTCAGCTCGTTTGCCGGTCTTAGGTAACTTGATTAGTAGGCCTAGTGGGCTCAGGCCACATTTAAAACGCCAAATAGCAAACCATTTGAGCTGAAAATCATACTCAGTTAAAAGTGGAAACTACTAGAGATATGACAAGAAACCATAATAAGTAATATGCATTAACCACTCAATGAGTTATTAGAAATGAAAGGGTATGGTTTGTAGACCATTGCAAAGTCTTCGTGAAGAAAGATTGCTGAAAGAATTAGGGCACGTTTGGCAATGGCCAAGGAATCCTCGCCATTTTCTGCGTTTTCGAGGATTTCCCATGTTGGTTGGGCGAGGATTTTGAGAGGAATGACATGATATATCCTCTAATGGGATTATTTGTAAACCCACCCCCCACCCCCCACCCCCCCCAACCTAGAGAATCCACGCAATGGAGGAAAAGCGGAGCTACAATGTTTGAACAGTGATGTGAGACAAGTAATGTGGATTAATAGCCTTGAGTTTTGGTAATGTACCTTTTGGGTCCCATAAGTAAGATCCAAACCGTTAATAATGTTTAAACAATCCAAAATAGCCATCTCACCAAATTTCAGCCGTTAATTCATCTTAGATCTTGAGATATTTGCAAAAATATCCAAATTGTTATATTGCAATTTTTGATATTCTGTGGGCCAAAAAGGGGATTAAACCAGTCCATTCTTTCCAGTTTTATAGTTCCAATGGGCAAGATCATGATCTGAACCGGTAGTTATTACTAGAAGGTCAAACATGGCTAGTTGACTAAATTTCAACCGTTGATCCTTACCATATCTTGAGATATTTGCAAGAAAGTCCAGGGACTAAATTATTAACTTCTTATTCCTATGGGCCCCCTTCGCACGATCTGAACCGTTTAGATTTTCTAAATGACCATAAACAACTTTGAGGTGAATGTCGAGGTCTTGATTTTTCATTGATTTTGGAAATTTTTATAAAAATGTTTATAACTATTGGATCATACATTCTATAATTCGTAGGAATCCTCCCTCCATCTAAATATGGAACTCTTATTGGGAATGAGTAGGTGTTGGTTTTTTGGAGATGGAGCGAATCCTCTAAATAGAGGATTCTTCTACATTTACCAAGCATGCCCTTAATGTAAGAAAGAATAAGTGTAGATTAAAAACACAAAACTTCACTAAATGCATCACTTTACCATAAAATACAATTGAAAAAGTCATGAAACTTTCTTTCTGGTAAGTGAGAAAGTCATGAGTTGAAAGAGGGGACAAGGTCAAATTTATAAAATTATTGAATCGAATACTTTTGACTTAAACAATAGCAAAAATCAAAATGGCAATTCTATGCTGTTGCAATGGGATGACATGCCCTTGTCGTAGATAAGAACAGTAAGGCATGGTTTGATTATAAAAATAATAAGAAAAGCTTGCTAATGAAGCAAATACATAACATATTTACCCAAAAAAAAATACATAACATAAAAATAAGAAAAAAGGGGCAAAATATAGTAGTAAAAGCAAGTAAAAACAATAAAAAATAATTGGCAGGAGAGGTTTTTTCCTTTTTAATTGAATAAGATCATTGGGACATTTACCACAAAAATCCCCTTAAATAGGGTAATCACAATTGAGGACCCTAAACTTTTATAATGATGGCCAAGGACCTCCAGCCCAAATCATCTCTTCTTTTTTTTCCCCGTTTTGCCCTTTATTTTTATTTTTTTTTGTTGATGTCAACATAACCAGTTCCCTTCATGAGTAATATTTGTTGACATTAACAAAACATTCGTCGACATCAACATAAAATTGTGTTGACATCAACAAAAATGCCTAGTTATTACAATCAGTAACCCTGTGAATTTGATGACGTCGATAGAAGATTCGTCGACATCAATATAAAATTATGTTGACGTCAACAAAAATGCCCAGTTAACAGCATGAGTGACACTATGAATTTGTTAACGTCGACAGAAGATTCGTTAACATCAACATAAAATTGTGTTGACGTCAACAAAAACGCCCAGTTGGCGTCAACAAAAATCGAGTTTTCCGTTGTTTAAGATTTTGTTGACATCGAGCAATCTCTCTCTCACTGTGATTGATAAAAAAGGGGTAGGGCGTTGATCTCCTTTTCTTTCCTCTCTTTCTTCTATTCTACTGTTGCTGTGGATTTGGGGGTGAAGAACCTTTTTTTTTTTTAAGGGTTATGTTGACATCAACTAACCAAGGGCAAAAATGGAATGAAATATTGGATTTTGGGCTGAAGGTCCTTGGCCGTCATTATAAAAATTTAGGGTCCTTAGTTGTAATTACCCTATTTGATGGGATTTTTGAAGTAAATGTCCCAAGATCATTTATATGAGAAAGAGAGGGTAAGGGAGCAATTTTCTTTCATATTCTTCTAAAGCTGAGAGCACTCCCCCATCATTGATCCATACCATTCTTACGTTTCTGCAACTTTGATTTGGATCATGATAACTCAAATTGCACATTGCGAAGGGTTTCATGGCAGGAACCTTGGGACTAACAATGAGCATCCCTTCTACAGGCTTTTTTCCTTCGAACTGTCACTGTAAAAGTATTGGCATTTTAACCAGGGGCTTGTTTGTTTGCAATAAAATACATAAAAATTGAATACATTGAATTCATTAGTTAAAATGAAGATCAACCTTGCATTTTAAAAAATGAGTATCAAATGACCTTTCCTTTCGGAAAAATAAAACTAAAAGGTGGGAAATGAAATCACCATAGTAGTTCATTACCCATCTTTTTTTTTTTTTTTAATTCCTTTTCCTTGAAGAGAAAAAGTTATTTGATGCTTATTTTTAAAATTCACATTTTATCTTCATTTTTATCCACTTATGGCATGAATTATATATTTATATGTAGGGAAATGATCGGGTGAGAATAGTTCTCACCAGATTCGTGTGAAGTCCCATCTAGGCCGTTCGTTTTGAAATGCCATCCAAGGGTCCGCTTTAATGCTATAAAGGGAGACCTTTAAGGCAAATAACTTACAAATGCAAAACGTAGATTGAGGGCTTCGTTTCGCTGAGGAGAGACTGAAACCTTCAACCGACGCCCAGCTTCGGCTCCTCTGCACATTTCTTTTCCGACTAAAAAGGGATCGCAACATCTCATTTGTCTCTTCTTCTTCTTCTTCTCCCCCCTCTCCTCTGACCGTCCTCGATGCCTCAGAATCTGCCTTGCCTTGGCACCCACATCTCACGAATATCATACATCTAATGTAGCCATTCATTGTCTACAAGATCAAAATCTGTCAACATATCCTTCCAAGCAATCTCAAAATGTTCTATTGTGATAGAGTTATATGCAATCTTCTTAAATGTTTTGATGAAGTTTGGATTATGAATCGCAACTCCACCCAAATTCTTTTGAAAATTCTGCATAATGTGCCACAAGTAGGGATGTCAAATGGGCCGGGCTGTGTAGTGCCGCCAATCAACGGCCAGTGGCCCGGCCCGGCTCGGCCCGGTCAACGTGTCGGCCCACGGGGCATGGGCCGTGCTGGGCAGAGGGTCCTCCGCCCGTTGGGCCGTTTGGTACGGCCTGCCAGGATGGTGGGCTGCACCCATCGGCCCGCCAGGCCCGCTAGACCAGCTGGTATATTTTCCTCTATTTCAAGGTAGCCAACTAAGACCTTAGATTCTAGATGGGTTACTCAGTAACTGCAACTGGGCCAGGCTAAACCTAAAACGTAACAAGCTTGACCCAAAAATAATGGGTATGGGTCTGACCCAAAAAATAATAGGCATGGGTCCAACTTAAAACTTGGTGGGTTGGGTGGGTCTGCGTCCTAAGTCCAAGATCCAATGGGCATGAATATGATAATAGAACCAACCCAGACCGAATATAATAATAAAATTATATCACTTTAGTATATTTCCAAAATATCTATATGCTGTCAATGTTATAACCAAAAATCCAACCCAGACCCAGCTAAATACAAACAGGTTCAGATCCAGGTGGACCAATCCCAACCTAGCAACTGGTTACATCCCTAATAGTAATATCAACAAGGCAACAACTAGCACTTTGATATTTATTTATTTATTTTGGGTAAAGAAGAGAGATTCATTAAAAGGAAGCAAAACAAACAGCATAGAACCAACCACAGAATAAAACCTCACTGCACACCACTCAATATTGGCCGTGCTTGTAGATGATGGGCAGACTTATTAAACTTCCTAAGAATAATTATAAAGCCAATACTAGCAAAGTCCCTAGCGGTCTCAATAATATCCAAAACCACAGAATTAATAGACCATCTCTCCTTTGATTGCATCAATCACTTCTTTGGCAATATAATTGTACTTTGATATTTAGTTGGCAGCATGAAGACATCAACAACAAACTTCTTTCACCTTCAGTGATTTAGACATAGAGCCTAAAATGAACAAATCCACAGGTTGGTTCTGCTAGCTAATTTATTAGTAGCTTCCTTTTATTGTGTGATGGTGGGGGGCTAGTTTTAATACTGAAAAGACAAAAAAAAATAATTGGGAAAAAAAAGAAGAAAGAGGCACACCGGGCACGAAGGCACGGCACGACCCAGCCCGCTCCAGCCCGGCCCATGGCGGGCCGTGCCGTGCCAGGCTTTTTTCCTGGCGGCCCGGCCCGTCGCACGGGCGGGCCTCAATTGGGGCGGGCCGTGCCGGGTTTGGCATTCCTAGCCGCAAGCAATAATGATGGCATGTGGTGGGAAAAACGAACTTGATCGCTTTTGTCATTACAAAATCCTGGTCTGTTAAGATCGCCTTTGGCTGGTCCCCTCGCATTGCTTCAATCTATTTGTTAAAAACCCACGCGAATGTTTCAAAAGTTTCATTTGATATTGGACAATATCCAAATAATATTGATTGATCATGGTGATTAATTTGGGTGAATGCACAAAAAACAAGACTATATCTATTTGTATTGTATGTTGAATCAAATGAAATAATATCCCCAAATTCTGAATATGACTTTTGAAAATAGTAATCAGCCCAAAACACATGTTTAATGTGATCAACATCATCTTTCTCAATAGCAAAATAACATCTTGGGTCTCTCTCTTTCATTTGTTTAAAGTATTCAAAGAACATTTCACCATTTTCATCTCTTTTTTTTCCCTTGTTTTTTCTAATTTGATTTCGAAAATCTGTCTCAGTAAAACCAACTTTATCCCTCCCACCCGCCTGTAGTTCTAGAAGTGTCATTTGATCCCTTGGCCGTAAATTAGCAACCCCATAAGTATAGATTAATTTTTATTGGGAGCGCTGACTAGATGGTGTGATTGTAGCATATAAGTCATTATAGGGGTACTTAATAAATGAGTATGTTCCAGAATAATTTTAAACACCACCCATTGCCCCTCCTTTGTTTTTTAATTTGAAGGTGTGCCCCACAATCTTCCTGCGTATCTGAGTTCCGTCTTTGCTGTATAGAGTTATCGCCTAATTTTTCTTTCCTAGAACCTTCTTTGGAGCAAACAAATTTTTCCTCACAACTTTATTTTTCACCCTTGTCTTAGAGCTTCTTTTGATACTAAAACTTGCCAATTTCGCATAAATGTTATAAGCGTCATAAGCCTCCTCTATGTTATCAAAAATAAATCCAACTTTGGGTATTTTCTCCTCCTCAACCTGTGGTATAAATGTTTTAATTGGTAAAGATAGACTTGCTTTATTCTTTTGGACGGTTTAAGGACAACAATAGAACCACGCTATGAAAATACATGCAAAAACAAAAACAAAATAAAAGTAATAAGAACGATGCGTTGGCCGCTTTTTAAAACAACAATTATGTTCCAAACATTGCCAATAGCAGTACCCTCTAATCTAATTGGGTGTTGGGATCATGTTGGAACCAGCATGGCAGGGGTGGCCACTGCATATGTTTGGGGAAAAAAACTACGAAGTGGCCCTTTACTCAAATCTTTCCATAACCCAAAAACAAAGCACTTCTCGTGCTTATAGAATGGTTAGAGCCAACCCCCCCCCCCCCCCCCACATGATCCCGTGCAAAGGATTTCCTGTGCAAAGGATTGAACTTTACACTCTCCTGGAAGCAAATCCTTCACAATTTTTAGTTGAATAACAGTACACCCAGTAAACTTTGTTGACAGTAAATCCCACAAAATTCAATTCAATTATAACCCAAGGAGACACCCCACATAACACACATAGCATCCTTGAATTCCCAACACATCATGGTTCTACACCCACAATATAACCGATTAGATCAGAGCCGTAATTCGTGAAATCATTTAATAGTCTACAGAAAGTAGACTAGAAACATACATTAGAACTAGGGGTGTACACGGATCGGATTGGTGTGGATAGGGCCAAATCCGTCACCGATCCGCGACTGTCAAAATCCGATCTAATCCGTTCCGTGGAGGACCGGATCGGATCGAATTAATCCGTTCAATCCGTTCCTGTACATTAAATGTAAATAAATTATTAAATAAACCATTAAGAAATTAAGATTCTTCCTCTACTCTCAACCATTCTAAGACTTATACTGAAACATGTCTGACTATAAAGCTCACAAGGCCGGATCTAGCATATAAATAGACAAATTTCGCTGGACTCTGGCTTAGCCTAAACCAAAACCAATTGTGTTTTTCATTCCACAGAACTCATAGATGCTATTCCACAAGGTACATGGATGTTGCAACCGGGTTAGAAAAATAGAAACCCTAAGGAAAAAACAGCCAAGAACAATAATATATATTGACTTACAAGCACTATCTTTCTACTTACACTTGATCATCATTGTCAACCATTATATCTCATCTGCCCATTCACTACAGAAGTGTTCTCATTATCAAATTTGTCTAAACTTAGTTGAATCTGACCCAATCACCAAGTTTGTAACAAAGTTGCTTTATTTGGGCAAGAGAGACCGACAATTTAAGGGAAGAAAACACAAGAGATGCAACTTAGGACCTGCAGCGATGAAGGCGTCCTAGAGATGAAAAAACCCCTGCAGCTGGGACGGGTTTGAGACTTGGGAGAAGAAGCAACGAATGGGTAGGGTTTTGGCCCTTTTGGGGATAAAGGTTTGGAATTACATTTTGACCCTTAAGTTTTTTTTTTTCTCATTTAAAATTTAGACACCTAATTTATATTTAGACCCCTTATATATTTTTTATTTATATTTAATGACAGCGGATCAGATCGGATTGAATCCGCGGATTGAGAGTGAAATCCGCCACCGATCCGTTGCTAACGGATTACACAATTTCCAATCCGTCACCAATCTGTTGGCCTTCGGATTGGATCAAAATCTGCGGATCAAATCGGATAGGATTGGATTCACAGATTCACGGATTTTTTGTACACCCCTAATTAGAACTGAGAAAGGGCAAAAATCCACAGCAAGTTATGGTTTTGCATTGGGACTGTGTGTTTGCATCATCAAACTCATTCAAAATTCATACTTTTCCAATAATTCCTCTTCTTAGGACTTAGGGGATTCACCCAACTTGCCATAGTTGCCGTAATATCTAAATTTTCAATCATTCTAAGAGCTCAAAGTCTGAGTTGAAATCACCTTCGACCATAAACCAAGCAACGCATCATAGGAAAAAATCACATGACATAAACAAAAAAGCACCAAATCACATGAAGGGGAGAGAGGGAAAACCTGCAAAGGCTCACTTAGGATGGACGCCTCACATGGGAATGGTTGATGCGAGAGGGTTGTGACATTGATGGGGATGGACGTCTCTGACGGTTATGTGCCATGAAATTGAGATGGGGATGGCTATTGCGAGGGAGCCCATACCTGGAGGTGCAGTTGGGGAGCTGAGTCTTCTGCGTCCATTTGAGGACAGAATGGTTGGACGCCAGGGAGGATCCTTAAACACTGGGTTTAAGCTGGGTCTTCTACGTCCAAATGAATTGATTTTTCTGCGTCCATTTGAGAAGATCTGAGGTGGAAAGGATCTAGGCCATGGTGGAGCAGATGGAATGGAAGGGAAGAGAAGATGGAGCGGATTTGAGGCGGGGTAGATTCTGAGGCGTCGAGGACGATCAAAGGAGAGGGGGGAGAAGAAGATGAAAAAGAGATAGATGAGATGTTGTGATTCCTTTTCCGTCGAAGAAGAAATGCACAGAGGAGCCGGAGTCAGGCGTTGGTTGAAAGTTTCGGTCTCTTCTCAGTGAAACGAAGCCCTCAATCTGCGTTTTGCCCCAATTTCGAATATCGAAGTTAGCGCTAAAGTACCCAAATTTGGCGCGCTGCTTCCCGAAAAATCAGAGAACTTCCAAGATTATAGTCCGTAATGAAGTCAAAATTTTAAAACTTTTTGAACAACAATATAATCAACAATTGTATTGTAGAAGCATAAGGAAAGATAACGAAAGCAATAAGTATCATATAAAATGAATCAAATGGAACATGGTTGAAGTCTAACAAAATCTCAAAGTATAGTTAACCGGTTTATTTACATATTAATCTGAACTTGCCCTCACTACAAATTCACTCAAGCCCAGAAGCACTCAAACACCTTGTGCATGCACTCCGTCATCCGGCTCGACCACCTGGTCAAACGGTCCCCAACCGTACTTGCCGACTACAAGCGGCTCATGGTACACGTCACCCGCGGGGTCAAGGTCGAGACCTAAGCACCAAAGATGGGTCAGATCTAAGGATCTGGCAAGGCACCATATACAGACAACACAGGATGTATGCAACAAAAGAAAATAGAGACGAGCATATAATCATAAAAGTGTCAAGGAAACATAAACTAGGCAATTGAACAGTAAATAACAGTTTAGAATCAGAAATATGAGTAATCTAATCTAATCAGATAACAATGTGACACATTCACACAAACTGAATATATCGCGGGATATTATGCCGCGGCCCTCCCATACTGTAAATAGTCACGGCGGGAAAAATATAATAAACATGCAAGGGATAACAGCCCTAATAATAACAATATATATAACATCGATCACACCCCTTTATCAGATTAGACCAGACCCGGTATCAGACCGTCTGTCTAATCATAGCTCATCATGATAGCTCTATACATAACCAATATAGCTCCTACCAGTGATGATCAGTTAACAGGCTGAGCTTAGATGACCTGAGTGAATGATTAGTGCCCATTCAGGGAACAAATACATGTCTGTGTCTGTCTAGACTTATCTCACGCGAGCGAGGTCGTAACCAAGTCTCTAAGAGGTTCAAATATAATATTATGGGACACAACCCAATATCCAAGTCCAAGTCCAAGTCTAATCACCATTGGATCCACACTAGGCCCACAACCATAGCCTTAGTCTATAACAATACAAGTAGCCAATCTATACTCATACACAACATGTCATCATAACCAACCTCTCCATTCTAGGCTACCGCACACCCAATCTTAGGCCGTATGAGGGCCAGTCTAACCACAGACATGGGTCATTTATCTCCAATTACATCTCTGGGTCACCAGTAAGTAGTCCTAGGTTCAGGTCATCCAATTTCCTTTTAATTAACAGGCTTATAACAATAATAAAGATAGAAGAGAAGAACAATATATAAAATCCTCCAAACAATAGACTCAAGTGGAATAAATAAGGGTCCTACCTAGGTAATAGTCCGCTCTCAGGTTTAGGGTCACATTAGATGATTGGATCTCTAACTATAGTCTCAAATGTCAAAAGGATGTTACATTTGGTGCTCCTGAAGTTACGAACATCATTGACTACATTTAAGGGTCGAATCATTGACAATTCCAATCCCAAAAACCTATTTGGTGGTCCCCACGAGTCAAGGTTGAGCCACACCATTAACTTGTTCTTGGCACATCAATGAAAGTCTACTTGGATGGTCAATGAGCCCACAATTGATCAAACATCATAATATACTGAAGTCTGAAATTTCACCATTCATAGTGTATCCGGTCGACATCATCCCTAGGGATGTCGACCGGGTACATTGGATGTTGACCCCCAGGTCGACATCCTGGCAGTGTCCCTGGTCGACATTGTGGCCATGATGTCGACTGGGTCCACATGGACCTGAAGCCAAACAGCTTTGGAGGTTAATTTTCTGTGTTCTCAGAATTCACAATGTTCCCGATTGACATCGTGGCCATGATGTCGATTGGGTCCACATGGATTCCTGAACAGACTGAGAAATTCAAGTATCAGCTACTTCTACAAAAACTTGTGTATCCAATTGACCGAGCACAGGGTCCGGTTCATCGGGTACACTAGACTGTAAAATTACAGGAAATTTAACTAGGACTTGAACTTCACTGTTTTTAGTGTGCACGGTCGATCGAGCTACAGGCCGATCAACCGGATACACGCTTTGCTGGAAATTTTCAGATTTCCGCAATTTCCTTTATCCAATCTGAATTCCAACCAAATCACTTCTAATCACTTCCAATCATCATAGAAACATTACCAAATAAGAAAAACACTCTAATACACATCCCACCATCCATCCTTGGGCCATTGATATTCCAAATGAGAGATCTCATCCATCAATGGCCATACATCCATAAACAAAGCTCAATTGGTAGATCTAGACATTCATACATACGTAACTAAATTGAAATTTGTAGAATCAAAGGAAGGGAGCATGCATTCTAAGTTATCCAGCATAGGGTACTTGCCTCAATTCTAACTTGTAAAGAGAATTAATAAAGAGATGAGAAATCCAAGCTCCTAGAGGGTTGATAGTGTAATTGGGGATGATCTCTTATTCCTTCTTGTGCTGGGATATGGGGAATTAGGGTTTCTTAGGGAGAGATAGGGAAGATGAGAGATGAGAGTGAATTAGGGCTAAGTTCATGTTATTGCAATAGTTATTATATATAGGTTAAGGTATAGGACAATTACCAAAATGTATTTTAGTTTAAATGGGGGAGAGGATAGGGCAATGGGCAAATGGGTCTTTAGGTAGGGATTTTAGAAGCTTCCTAAATCACAACACCCCTCCTATTAAGGTTTAATTATTAGCTAAGCCCTAATCTACTAAAGCCTTAATTATATTATAAAGGGCACCCTATATCTATAAGGAAATAAATAAAAGTCTAATCCTAAGACTTAGGAACATTATAAGACTACTCTACTAAATCCTATTAATTAGTATAATAAGGTAACTATTATAACATTAATAATTAATCAAATCAAATTGAGGGCCTATAAAGGGGTGGGGCCTCACACACCACCTTCTACTTGTTTTTTTAAAAATTTGATCTAAGGGTTTCAGTTTGAAGTAGATGATTAATAGGTATTTTTTTTCCTTCTGTTTGTAGATGTGTGTGGAGAAATGAAGTATACCAGCTTGGGTTCTTGTGATTGTTGTTGTTATTGTTCACCATCTGTTCTTTTTTAAATAGCTGCATGGTTTCCTTGAATAGGGAAGGAAGCTTTGCTACTTTGCTTGTGGGTTTTGTTGGGTTGGATTGTCCACATTGGAACATGGGTTAGGTTTTGGGAAGGGTTGACCAGGGGGTGGAAGAAAGTGGGACTGACTGCTTGGTGGTCTGGGGCATCTGGAGCGGTTTATCTTGAGATGTGCCTTTCCCCTAACATGTCTCACATCAGAGATTTGTTGGCTATTGAGAGTGTGAGCTGAATTTGTTTGGTGCCCCACCAGATGAAGGTGGACCCCACCAACTGTGCCTGTGGAAATGGTCATGGAGTGAAGTGTTTATGGAGTTCTTTTCTGTTAGAAGGTTGGTTGTTTCACAGTCTGAGATGGGTATGTAATGGAGACATCCATGCGGATGGATGTGGGATGGCCCTACACAGCCATCCAATCTCTCACGCACCATCCCCTCGCCTAACCCCCATTTGCATATCATTAACAGCAGCACATTTTTTTTTATAATTAACCGTAACCGAACTATCTAATACGGTTAGCCGTGGCTTGGTTTTTAAAAGTTTTTTTGGTTATGGTTACGGTTTCTAAAAATTGAAAACCGTAATTCATGGTTCGGTTAATGGTTTTCTCAAAATTAATGGTTAACTGAACCGTTACACCTCTATAAACTTTCCAATGGATTGATTGTAGTAGATATATACTGTGTAACCCATGTTATGGTGCCTTTTGGAAGAGTTTAATACGTAAGGTTGCTCATGGGCTGGGTTGAGGAATATCTAGGCCCGGACCGACTTCTAACCTCTAGCCCGAGCCCAGTTTAGGCTTGAACGTAGCCATAACTAGCTGGCCCAAATCCGGCTTGTTTGGAAAATATGAAGTCTGAATCTAGACCGAGTCAGGTCTATAATTTTAAAAATGGGTAGCTTACACTATCTCAAGGGTACATCGACTGATTTGGTCATATATATTTATATCCAATGCTAGCAACTTAAATGTGAGGGCCCCACTCCTATTTCTCATATAAGGTGAGAGATATATCTCACAAGAGCATCTCCCATATATATATATATATTTATGTGTTACACGGCAAGTGATTGAATCCCTGCATTACCATATTTGCTATCACTATTATTATATTGAGGCCAGGCTGGGCTTGGGCTCTCTACAACTGATTCAATCCTGGCTCATCTATTAATGGGCTTAAATTAAAAAAATTGAACCTGTTTCGAGCACTATAACCTAAGGACCAAGTCTGGCCTAAAGCGGTCCATGACATCCCTAGTTTAACTGACGGGTTGTTGATCCAAAGCCATTCCCATACAAAATTAAGAAGATTTTCAAATCTTCTAATGATAATATTTTCAAAATAAAATTTTCTAGTATGGCCTTTTCTAGTGACATGGTAGGTTTGGTGTTGCAAATGATAAACCTGTAACTAATTGAGTTGAGTACAAGGGCAAGGCAATTTTAAGTTGTTGATTTAGCCCAACTTGTATCAAATTTAACTGTTGCAATTCCTTGGCTTGTTTGTGCCACTCAATTGTTATATAAGAAATAAATAGAAAAGGCATTGCGGTTTAGTGCAAGAAGCTTTTATTGTTGAAAAGGCCAAAAGACACACTCTTTTTCCTCATAAGGAGGATATCAATTTTCAATTCAAGAAGGAATCCCCTTCTTATAAAGGCAGCTGCATGAATGCATCCTAAATTTAGAGGTTGATATTTCGTAAGCCTAAAATTTTCTTCTACTTTTTATTAGACATGTAGCTTTCCATATCTTCTTGCATTCTTTTCTTTTGGAAACCACGATTGCTAAAATTGTTTTAAGAAAAAAAAGAACCTACTGATTTTTCAAGAAACACACTCTACAAGTCGTCTCTTTGGGGTGCTACTGAATGGCTCTTTGCGGGCAGCCCCTGAGGATCAATCAATGAAACCCACCTATTAATCCAAATAGCGCGAACAATACACCTTTGGTCCATTAATGTGTGAAATTTTAATTTGATAGAAGTAGGCTCGCTCTTAGATTGATCATGCTCTTAACCTAATTATGTGTTTTTACATTTGTTCAATTTGAGGATGGGCCGTTTTCATATTAGATTGAAAATTGACTCAATGAAAGATCAAATGTAGGTCATTTTTTAATTTCAAGCATATTGATTTCATACGTTGGCCAAAACAATTTACAAAGCCCTACTCCAACAACTAAAGACACAAAAAGTAGACTTGTCAAACAACAGCTATTGAAGTCTTCATACCGAACCAATGTGTGGGCCCACATCTTAAAACTAAAATGCTATTAATAAAGTGTTCTAACTTCTCCTCTTGATCACTCTTGATCAAATTCATTCCAACCATAATACATCCTACCGCTGGATGGTCACCAATAAATTACACTGACCAATCACTTGTTTAAACATGATAAATTTTATGGTGGCCCAATTATAATTTATTAAGATAGGAGGTTTTGGATTCAGTTTTGACCGTCGGTGATAATTTTGACCGACGGTTATATAATTGGTCATGCAACTATCCACTCATTTTTTTTCAACAAACTACTTATGTTTAGTTGCTCCTATATAACTATACATTTTTTGCTCCAATTTATCTATTTTTATTTTATCTAATTTGTCTTATAATATGTGATTATTTATTTTATATTGCAGGGAGTTGAGCACGGATTATTGGATTAGTTTTAGATTAGAGTGAGAGTTTGCCAAATGATTGACCATGAGTTCTTTTCTTTGAGCAGTTGGCTTTATTAAGCGGGGTCGATTGGTCGATATTAAAGGCTGCACCCAGAGAGTTTGCTGACCAACTGCCACAGAAGATCCTAGTTAATCTCTCTCTCATGTACCTCTCCAAGAAACTTGGAGGTCTCACACAAATGTCAGTTTTGAAAAACAGAAAGGTCATTTCACACGTCTACAGTGCTCCATCAGACAATGCCTGTTTGACGTGTCAGTCCAATTGAACTCCAGAATCCCTCCACGTCGTCTTTACCGGTCCAGTGCGAGCCATCCAACGATTTAGATCATATCTTTGTCCACCATCCTACGGCCATAAACGCGGTTATGGAGCCTTCGAATCGACGAGGAACAGAACGAAGACAAAATCAATAGTCGCGGCGACCATTTCCATTTTTTGTGCTGTACGGATAGCTTGGTATCTGCCACGTATATAGATGTATGGCCCACCTGGTCAAAGGATTTGATATGGTCAGAGTATTGGAGGTGAGAAATCAGCCTCTTGTAATGAAAAAAAAAAGAAAAAGAAAGCGGAGGATTGTACCAAAAAAAATAAAAATAAAAAATTAATGCGTATGTAGTACCCGATTAGATACTTTAGATGTTACACCTATTAGAGCAATTGTGATAAAAAATTCTTCTTTTTAACCAATGTAGCATGTGGTCGGTACCTATCTTAATACGCTACATAAAGTTGGTGCCAATCCCATTGTCATGAAAAGTTACAAATGGAAAAAAATAGAAAACTTGTGTTGCCACTGACCTTATTTTTAACTATTAACGTCGGCATAGACCCTGTATCAAAATTAGGGGAGGAAAGTTACACATTTCTGACAAAAAAATTCTAATAACTTGCGTTCATACTGACCTAGTAGTAAATCTAAAAAACACAGTATTTGTAGCAAGTGAGTTTACAAGAGATTGCGATTTCATTCGCACTTATTACGTAAATAACATCATCTTCCTAAATGAAAATAAACATCCACACATTTTTCAAATCAAGGATAATTTCAACACATAAAGATACTCCATAAAAAAAAACTATCATTGCCATTTAATAAACTTTTCATAAACAATATTCACATACAACCCCAAAACATCACATCGACTGTTCAATATTTTACGTACACACCATTTTTCTAAAAAGAAAAAGAAGGAAAGAACGAAAATAATTCATGACAGATTTTTTAGATAAAATTTTATTAAGTTCATTGTGACCTGATTAATTTTTTCAGAACTCACAATTGTGGCCCCTCTCTGTAAAATTTGATAAAATTTTAACAAGTTACACACTTTGCGTGCGATCTTCTAGTTGGATCCTACTGTTCTTTAGTAGACCCGACTCGCCGAATGAGAATGAGAAAACCAGGTTGTCTAACCGTGGTTGGTTTTTTAACACCGCTTGAGAGAGAGTTCGGAAATACATATGAAACGGAAGAGAGAGAAAAAGATCGAGAGAAAAAGGAGGGAGAGAGGGAGAGAGGGAGGGTTTGTTTTTGGCGTGGCGGGGGGATTTCAGAATCGCTGGATTCTCGACCGTTGATCCTTCTGCATCTAACATCACACCCGCTCATCTCGATCTCTGTCCCACTTCAGATCCGAATCAACGGCCATTCGTTCTCCCCACTGGATGACGTTCGCCGAGTGAGTTCATCTCCTCAATCTTGATTACTTTCATGTAGTAATCGAATTCCCTGATACGGTTTTACTTGAGCTCGCTTCGGAATTCTGTTTGCATGTGATTTCGTGGAGTGGATTTGGTCTGCTTCATAGATCTGTGTAAATTTCTAGCATTTTTTTAATTTCTGATTGAAATGCTATGGGCTATTTTAATTTAAGACTCGATCGGTGGAAAATGTTGGGATTTGTTGGATTCCTGATGTTTGATTTGAAATTTTGTTGGTAATCGAAATCGAAATCGAAATCGAAATCGGTAGTGTGTGATTATGCAGGTTTGTGATTTTGATTTTTGCCCCTTGCTCTTCATGTTCTAACCAATGACTGCGAACACTTGGTTTTTTTTTTTTTTTTTTCCTCGCGGGATTGGGAGTTTGTTTGCTCGATATGAAAAGTAAGCAATGAACAGCTTTTCATATGACCACTCTCTCTCTCTCTGAATTTCGATATGTATTAGATATATAACTGCTTACCTTTGTAAAGAATTGGCTGTAATTTCCACAGTTTTAGAGTGGATGGAGAGGCCGGATTGATTTTTTTTTTCATTTGAGTATTTTGATGGTAATTTCCACACTTTTTATGTGTAGATGTTACATTTCTTTTTCATGGAATCTGAGTTTCTTTGGATTTCTCAACTTACCTATTGGAGATGATTTTGGAGGTTAAACTGTGGAAGAAGGGGAAGATTACCACCTTAAACCGCCTTACTTCAATATCTGCCTTTATGACCGAGCTCTTTCAGTATTGAGCAGGTGAACAACGAAGAACGTAGCACTAATGTTTTACTTACAGGCCTAGGATGTTGTTGGTGAAGAATTAAAAAGGAAAGCCTTATGAGATCTTGGTTCTCAAGCAAGACCAGAGGTGGACCTACACATATGGCATTGGGGGCAGTCCCCCCGTCAGATGTGTGTCCACTTCCAAAACTCACTTGAAAATTGAAATATTTGGGAATGCTTCCAAAACCAATTCTGGGTGCACCCCCAAAACCATATGAAAAATTTGGATGTGCCCTGCCCCCAAAGCCCAACTGTCTGTTTAGGTATGCCTCCCTCAAACAAAATCCTTGGTCCGCCACTGCTCTAGACAATAGCGAGAGTTTCCAATAGAAAATGAGAGAGAATGTTGAGATAGACATAAAAATAATTGAGCTAACGTATGAATCTTTGCCAGGGAAAGTGGCATCAATGCGCCTTTGGATTTTGTTTTGTTGAGAGACACAAAGATCCGAGAATGACCTTAGGTTTGTGACTCTGTGTGTACTGTAGTCTTGGGGACTGACTGATCTCTTTCTTATTGATTTGACATCCCTTCACTGGGTTGCCGTATTACTGTGGAGCGCCCTTTTATATCACTGGTGAAATTTTATTTAGTTATACAGCTTGTGCTAAAAAAAGTACATAGTATAAGATATATACACAGTAAATAAGCAAAAGATGCATGTAGAAAAATAATCCTATTCGTCGAAGAAGAAATCACGGCCCTTGTCCTAGGATGGAAAAATGGAACCTATATACTTATTTTTGCTCACCAATCTCCCTGTTCTTTTATACACAACTCTGCAAACTTATTTGCTATAAATGGAAATCACATGGTTCATGACTCAACTCCCTCTCTGTCTCTCTCTCTTGCCCTCTCTCTTCGTGTGTGTATGTGCATGCACGCACAGCGTGCATGTGCTCATCCCAAGTGATTTATGGAATCTCCCTTTATGATAAGAGTCCTAGAAATTCTTTGTGGAAAGCCATAATTCTCTTTAAAACTCAAAGGCTAATAATGTGACATTATGAGAGTCCTTGATACACACCAACACTGAAAGTGCTTTAAGACAACTTAACCATGACGGTGAAGAACTCTTTTGATTCCTACCAGCCTCGGTTTCCCTTTACTTTGCCATTCATTTTAAATTTTGAATGACTTGTAGTGGAGGATTCCTTTTTTTTCAATTAATATTGTCATGATTTCACTCATTACTACCTCCTAGTTGTATGTCATATTCTATAAATTGACCTTTTTAAAATTCTTCACTTGAAACTATCAATTTTGCTAGGCTTCCCATAGCTGAATGAAGCGATACTTTTGGCTGAATATTCTTTCAAATTGGAGTGCAGGTGGCACAAACCATCATTACCAACATCTTCTTAGCCTTCCATTCTTCTAGGGTTTGGGCTGTAGAAAAATTGTCGTCTTATATTTTAATTTTTTTTCCTAAGACGACTTTCTCTCTCTATCTATATATATCTTTGTGCATATGCATGTATGCACCATACGCACAAGAGTAATTGGCGGCTATGAGGAAATGAATATAAGAACCCTAGACATAAAGATGCACTTCATAAGAAGAAAAGGTCAAAATCTACTACACACTTTTCTTAAAAGCACTTATCAACAAGCTTCCTACATGCGAGTAACCTCTACCTAGGTTTATCAAATGGCCGGCCTGGGGTTGTTCAAACCCTACCCGATCTAGGCTAGATCCATGATTTGCCAGTGCATTGGGCCCAAGCCCATAAAAGAAAACTTTCAAATCATGCAAAAGTTTTTATTTTAGTGGTATCTGAATTTTAGGGATACTTATGAGATTAATTAGAAGGTTTTATCTTCTTTTATTTGAGAGATTATTTTAATTAGATTTGTTTCCAAGAATAGATTAGAGTATAAGTCTATATAAAGGATTGTAATCCCTCCCTAGGGACAGGTTTGGTGATTAATAAAATTCATGCTTGAGTTTTATCTCAATTATTTGACCGTGGTGTGGGACCAAGACGTTTTGGATCCCATGGATCCTATCCCTAAGACTTTGGCATGGAGATTAGCCCGTTGGCTATTCTCTTTCTGTGTGCTGTGTCAATTGGTATTAGAGCGAAGATCCATCTTAGATTGTCATTTCGATTGCCGATCTGAGGTATCCCACCATCCCTTCAAATTATTTTCTGTTGATCCCTTATTCAGTATCATCACTGCCCATCATTATCATCATCCATCAAACCATCGACAGAGCCCTGTCTAAACCCAGAAAAATACCAATCAAAACCCCAATCCCCTGTCCCAAATCCAAAAACACCGAATCCCTTTCCCTGCCCTAGTTGAACTCACATAACTCACATCCAACCCATCTAGCCTCTAAACCCCACTCACAACCAACCCACCCCAATTCTTGTCGCCCAAAACTGAACCCCTTACCCAACTCCATCCATCTAACCAGCCACATCACCTAACTCCATCCCAGTCGGCCCAGTACCACTGCACCGAAATCGTAACCCAACTCCCTTCCAACCATCTGAAACCCTAGACCCCAAAAACCTTTTCAACAAAAAAAAAGAAAAACCCTCCAACCCAAAGACCTGTAGCCAACCTAACCCAGACCAATCTTCCATGTCCGAACCTCACAAAATCTCCATCCTTGCCTCGCACAACCCAACTGAACGCCAACCGCTCTTCGTCTTCCAATCCCAAACCCAGAACAAAAAAAAAAAGGGCAGAACAAAGAAGAAGGAGACTGAGAATAGAGAGCATACCTTGCATTGAAGAGCCCTGGCATTACGAGCATCACCGACTGCATTGACTTCTGCATCTTGAGCCCATCGCCCTCTCTCCACTTTGGCTCCATCGAAGTCACCTACACCTCCTCTAATTATATCTTAAGTCTAATTAGGGAATTATTTCTTATTTTGTTATTTGATTAGAATTAGTAGCTTTCTTATTTAGAACTCCTAATAAACTATATATAGAGGAGCCCTTCATTGTAGTAGACATGCTTAATTTCAGTTGATAATAAGATTTCTGAGTTTATCGTGAGTTCTATCCTTGGTTTCATGGTTTCATTTGTGCCTTAGTGGCTGGAATCCCTCTTGGATTTGATCAATCCTTCAGGCGATTGATCTATTGTCTCAATCGTGAATCTTGGCTGTGCCAATGGTTGAAAGACTCCTGGGTTGACTATACAATTTTTGCATTTTGACCATTTTGTTATCTAAGTTATTCTTGCCCTTGTCATGTTTGAGTGGATAGCGGCGGACCCAGGATTTTCGTTCGGGTGGGGCAAAACTTTTGCTAAACTTTTTTCATATTAAAAATAGTAAAGAGAAAATATATTGTATTTAAATATACACAAAGTGCTTAATTGAATCAACTAACATACATTTCTCTCATCAAAAGTCTATTTAACTCTAAAATAACGTTTTTACAATTGCCCTCGATGGTTCTTCATATTTTGAAAGCATTGGATGATTGCCTCATCGTCAGTGAGCGTATTTTGGAACATAGATTTCTAGCCCAAACATACAATGAATAATAGTGAATGGGTTCAAATTAGTCGAGATTACGCTATGCATATGCAAACCACGTCTCCTAAAACCCGACCACACCCGACCCACAACCAGAATTGGATGAAAACTTTCCTCCAAAATTGGAATTGCAGAGGGCGTAAATAAATATATAGAGAGAAGAAAGTGATGCAGTGAGATCCAAGAAGAATAGGGCCCCACTAATGGCCCCCACCAAGGATGATTTGCTTTCTTTAAATAGTTTAATAATTTTAGTAATTTGATGTAATCTCTGATCAGAGAGATTTTAGTGATTTGATTTACTTAGAGATTTTAGTGAGAGATTTTAGGGAGTAATTTTAGGAATCATTGATAATGGTAGATTCTTTATTTATACCATTCCTCTACTATAAATAGGGAGGGATGCTTGCTTGTAAGGTATGCTATATTTTTAATTAGATTTCAGAATTGTTTTGTGAGTTCCCCTTTGGGTATTTTTCCATAAGTGATCTTAATTCTTAGGGTTTTGAGTCTTAGGGCTCGATCTCATAGTCGGAGGTGTAGATCTTCATTGTGGCCTCCGGGCTGCGCCATCAAAAAGAAAACCTAAATCACCAACCCCCAAAATCCTAAATTCCCCCAGAATTCACCAAGAAATAACAAGAACCTCAAATGTCCAAAATCTTGAAATTGCAGCACGAAAACAATCCAATAACCCCCCCTAATTCCCTAGAATCTCAAATTGTAGCAATCATTGTAAAACTTCAAATTGGAGAAGCCCAAATGCCAAAATTCCAAATAAAAGAGAATTCAGAGTCACAAAAATCTTGAAATTGCACAAACCATAAACCCCAACAACCCTAAAACTTAATGCGACTACATGAACTCAAAATGTCATCGATGGAAACAGCGAGACAGGGGGCTACAGAAATACATTTAGAAGATGAAAAAAATAAGAACTAGCTAGGGTTTATGCAATTATGCATGTACCTCACAAAATGAGAATGGAGTTTATATTTTCTTGCAAAAGCTCCTTCAGAATGTTAGATGATGCATGTTGTTTCTTTCTTACGTGAATGAGAATGAAAACATATGGTCACAGACGATGGATACCTAAGAAATGAGTAGAGTTTTGTCAGTCGATGGAGAAGAAAAATGGTTTTGAAATTGGCGGTTTTAGTTCCAAATAGGGCTAGGGCATTAAACGCATGGGGCGTTGTAAGCTGGGGCCTGGGGCGGGATTAATTTTAAGCATGGTTTAAAAAATCGGCCGAGCTCGAGTCGACTCTGACTCGGCACATACCGATTTGAGTCGCATGCGACTCGGACTCGAATCATGCGACTCGGCCGAGTCTCTTGGGACTCGGCCGAGTTGCAAGGGACTCAGCCATGCGACTCGGTTGAGTCCCATGGGACTCGGCCATGCGACTCGGCCAAGTCGCATTAGAATTTGGCCGAGTCCTCTGATGTTAGGACTCGGCCGAGTTGCGACTCGGCGAGTCGACTCGGACTCGGCCATGAACGAGTTGGGTCCCAAGTCCGGTTTTTTAAACCTTGGTTTTAAGTTAGGGTTGCCCATAGCCCTCTTAAGAAGAATCCCAAAACTATGTGGGGCGACCTCACCCAGGTAGCATAACGTGGGTCCACCACTTTGAGTGGATATCGAAGGTACGATAGTTTGCCACACTCAATAAATTCCCAACCGAATCAAAAGCAGCAAGATTTGACAACTCAACAGTCAGCACAATGTTAATCAGCAATGGTACCAAATTCAAGTACAAATCAATGAAGAATTAATTTCAAATTAGCACACTACAATTCAACATGAAATACTTTGTCCCATTGCATTACCTTTCATTTTGATCTAGGTATATAAGAGCAAGAGATGGGTAAAACCCAACAAGTGACGGAGAGATAAGATCACTTACCCACTCTAGAAATGCTTGTTAGGCTTGAAGCCGACACAAGAATGTTTCCTCTAAACTTGAATGAAGAGAGAGTACAAGATATTAAAAACCTACAACTTGGATGATGTGAAAAGAGAAGAAAAGAATAGGAAATAAAGAGAGAGCAAGATATAGAAGAATTAGGGATTTAGGAGGAGAAGATGAGGAGAGAGAAGTTGACCTAAGAAAAGTAATTTTGAACTCTCCAAGATGGGGATTCATGTGTAGTGAGTTATGCGCACAAATGCCCTCTTAAATTAAACTGCAAACCCAAAAATCACAATATTGCCCCTATGATGCCATGGAAAAAATACTCTATCATATAAAATGATGCCATAGACAAAAATACTCTATTGTCCTCTACACAATTACATTCAAACCAAACTGAGATCATTGACATCAGATTTCCCAATACTTCCTGGACAAAAAATATTAATAATTCCCATCTTGCTAAGAATATTACATGAAAACTTTCCACTCAAGTGACTCATTGAAGATGTCTGCTAATTGATCTTCTGATTTCACAAATTCTGCAATGATGATGTTTGAAGTTACCTTTTCACAAATGAAATGGCAATCCATCCTCAATATGCTTTTTCCTTTATGGAAACACTGGATTTTCACAAATATTTAGAGTTTCTTGATTATCACCATATAAACACATCGATACTTAAACTTTAATACCAAGACCTGTCAAAAGTGATTTTAGCTATGAAATGTCATGAGCACCATGAACCACAGCTCTATACTTGGCCTCTGCACTTTACCTTGCAACAACATGTTGTTTTTTTACTTTTCTACACAACTAGGTTTCCTTCTGTCAATTTTGCAGCCTGCCGAATCCAGCATTTAAAAATACTATCGAGTATCACCTCCAAATTATCATGCTTTGTATAAATCAGTCCTATATGGGGTTTTGACTTCATACATCTCAAAATCCTGTGAACTGCATCTAAATAAGGTTTTTGAGATGAGTTCATGACCACATGAAGGTTTGGAAATAGTAAGATAGAAAAGTGTTCCTCGTTGATATTGCTTCACATTTGAAAACAGTTCTCCTTCTATAGCATAAGGACTAGATTCAATTCCAGCAGAGTTTCTGCCACTTTGCACAACTTAACCCAAGTAGGCCAGTTGTAATTATCAAATCCAATATTTACTTAAAACATTTTACCAAACAAGAGAATCGTAGAGACCTCAAGGAGAAGCCTTTTCTTTCTTTCAGCTATTCGATTCTGCTGAGGTGTACAAGAGTAAGAGGTTTGAAGCTCAATAGCTTCCTTATACAGATAGCTTCAAGTTCTTTTTTGAAGTATATTCACCTCCATTGTCGTCATGTATGATTCTAATTTTTGCATTATGCATACTTTTTGACATTTTGGTGAAATAATTTGAACACATGATGTAATGACCCGAATTTCTGAACCATGTATATATTTAAAAACAATTAAGGTATCCGAAAATTCAAGTAATGAGATTTATCAATTCAATCAATCATGTGAGATTGGTAAAATCATAGTGAAATATCAAATCATCAATTACATACCAGATCATAGCACAATCATCAATAACTTAAAGCCTAACAATCAATTAATTTAAAAAACTAATAATAATCTATAATTAAAAATATCAACTATAATGACCAACAATGGTCTTATTACAATTCCTTTAATATAATTGAAATCAAACACTAATCAACTAATTTTCTACGATCGTCAATTAGATGACAGGATCGTAGCACAAGCATCAATAGCTTAAAGTTTAACCATCAATTAATTTAAAAAACTAATAATAACCTATAATTAAAAATATCAACTATAATGATCAACAATGGTCTTATTACAAATCCTTTAATAAAATTGAAATCAAACACTAATCAACTAATTTAAAACTATTAAATGGTTCTAGTAGTCGGGAATATCATCCGCATTCCACTCAGCATCATCTCCTTGAGGCTCATCCTCGAGTACGACATCATTATTGTAGTCTGATTCGTTTCCTTGTTTGTTACCTAGATGGGTCCATTTATTGGAGCGAGCACAACAAGTTTATGACCTATGCATACATTACAATTATGCCAAATAAAATTCAAATATAAACGTAGAATATTATGATAAATCATAATTGTTCAATGTACAAAATTCATATTATAGCTACGATCAATAAATTATCAAAATAGTAAATCGAAAACATATGAGGTAAGATGTCTCACTATCAGTCCTTGTGGGCTAGCTACACCAATTGTAAGGCTTACTAATTAGACTCATAGTAGAGTTTATTATGTAAACATCGGATATACGAGTTATTCTCATAATAGTGCATTAGGATAGTTATTCTCATAGTGGAGCTAGAGGCTGATGTGCTAGTTTAGATTCATAGCAGAGTTTATCACTTATGTGCCAGTTAGGCTTGTGCAGAGCTACGGACATAACTAAAGCTTCCTGAAGTGTGTATAAAACACATGCATCTAAGTTACAAGTCTCCCCGTCTCGGTTGCTAACTCGCCAAGATAACATTGAGCCACCTGGTTGATCGGTGTCGACTCAATGTTTTTTAGGAATAACATGTCAGGACAAAACATATCATCATATCATGTAAGACTTACCAAGGCATATCATAATTTATCATGTCATGTCAAGACTTAGCATTGCATGTTGGAATAAAACTTATTATGTTAGGACCTTGTTAAGTAGATTGGTTTTCCGCTTCCTAAAAGCTTAGCCTTTTGGGATGTATTGGCTAGTTGGACTTGACATGGTATCAGAGCCAACATTGGGTCACGAGTTTGTTAACAGAATTAATCAGACAAATCGTAAATCCAATAACATATATCTTGGCAATGGATATCTCGTCAATCACATCGATGAAGAAAGTAGTGAAATATGATACTTGGTGTGAATTGTAGAATCTTGTGAACCATCAAGTCTCTGAATACAAGTTGCCCCTGAGTCCACTTGGCCGAGAGCATTTCTACTTGGGCATCACTATTTGTTTGGTTAATTCCGTTAACGAACTCACGACCTAGCATTGGCTTTGCGACCTAGCATTGGCTCTAATACCATATCAAGTCCGACTAACCATTACATCTCAAAATCTTAAGCTTTTAGGAAACGCAAAACCAATCTTCTTAACAGACCGTACTTGTAATAACAAACCATAGACAAAGCATAATTTATTGCGGATATATGGAATGTTGAATTAGCTAGATATTTGAATCACATGCTATTAACACATAGGGGAGTATCCCTAAATTTTATCTCAATCAAATTCAGTCATCAAACAGTCGGATTAAGTGTTCAAATTCAGTTGTACACATGCTGGAAAATTCTGCAGTACAATAGTCGGTTTTTGAAATCTGTAGCAAAATATGTCTCTCTGTTTTCGGAAAACCTGAGTGTACCAAACTTTTTTTTAGTGAATCTTTGTTTATTGGATCAGATACCCTCAAAAGATGAAGCCCTAATTCAATCTTTGAGTTTCTAAATGAATTTATAAAGACAGCATATTTGGGACCAAAATCCTTTTCTGTACAAAATCTTGTTTGGACCAGTTTCAGTAGAAAATATGCCAAAAATTGTAAAAAATTTAGAATGGAGTGATTCCTTTTCAGTTGGAAAGTTAACTCAAAGGGCTACAACTTTCTTGCATTTGTCAAATTCAGATTCCTTATAGGTTTGGCTCGGAAAAACAGTATTCTGAAATGGATTGTTTTGACACTCCAATTGTACAGGGCATAACTCCTTTAATACAAAGACTTAGGAAACCCAGTTTATGTGGATTTTGGGTGGAACGAGCCAAAGAATCTTACCCATATTTTTTTTTAATTTTCGGAATCATCGACAATACCACATATGTTGCTTTCAGTACAGGTTTATGAGACAGATTCTGGATTTCAGAAATCACAAAACGTGGGGTCCCAACTTCTTGTTTTTTAAATCTAACATGTTAAATTTGAGATTAAACACTCAAATCAGATGTGTAATTATTTAAAAACTTGTGATCCATCATATTTAGCAAATACCATAATTCCACACTAAGATCTAATCATTGAAAATCAAAATTAATGTTAAGAACAACAAGTAGAACATCATCTATCATTAGGGCTGTCAAAATGCCACACGACCTGTTAACATGACACGAACCCACACGATATTAACGGGTTCGGGTGGGCTCTTAATGGGTTTAAGTCGTTAACGGGTCCAACCCATTAACACGTTAAGTTAATGGGTCCAACCCGTTAACATGTTAAGTTAACAGGTCGTGTATGAATTAAACCAGTAACCCGTTAACAATCCGCTTAACCTGTTATTTTTTTTTTTAGTTCCTAAGTGTAGCTAGAATTAATTTATATTCTAAAGGAATAAACTAAAATTTATTGTTTTATAGTGAGGTTTTAGGTGGGATCCGCTTGAGATCCTCACTAACAGTTTCGTGTGGCTTATATATTTTTCTCCTTATATATTTTTGTATGTATGGATTTTCTTTTAATTTTCGAAATGACTTAATTACTTAATGGGTTAACGGGTTGGGTCGTGTAACCCGCTAAATTAACGGGTAGTGTTTGGGTTGGATTTTTTGACCCGTTAAGTTAACGGGTCGTGTATGGATTGAGGTGATTTTAACATGAATTCGTTAACCCGTAACCCGAATTCGTTAACACGACACGATTGACAGCCCTATCTATCATGTTGCATCATACATTCAATGGACGGTCTGAACTCAAAATCAAATCAGAGCATGATCTCTAATCAATCTAGCATGACCGAACATACTCTTAGATTCAGAATTTCAAGATAAATATATGATATGGCTTGTATTTACAAATTGATGTGTAGTTCTCTACAACGCGAGCACCAACAAAGCAATCTCGATTAAATCCTTGTTTTTCCAATCAATTTAACCAAGGACCTCTTTGAATAAAGGATTTGAGATCAAGACCTTTGTTGCACTTCGTTTGGTAAAGATTCACACAAAGAAAACGAGATAGAAAGATCTAAACAATCAATCTAACATGGAATTGAAGGAAGAATCGTTTTAAAGCATAGATGCATAGGTTATCTACTTGTCTAAAAGTTCAAAAGTGATTAAAACAAATTGGAGGAGATGAAAAACAACACAATATCTCTTAAATGCAAGATATAAAGTGCCGCTCCGCCTCTCTCTCTCTCTCTCTCTGCGTGTGGGGCATGAATTCTATTGGTTTGAGCGAGAATGGGATGGGTGAGTTTGAAGTTTGAGGGGAATGAGGGGTCTTGGGTTCTTTCCTAGTTTGGAGTCTCTCTAGCAATGTGTTCTTTCCTTAATACACTTGATTCTCTTGATTTTAGTCACTAAACCAGACCAATATTGGGTGTGCAACCGCTGGTGGTCCCCTTGTGACGGTTGATTCAAATTAGGAATCTAGGCTGGTTGGAAACTTTTCTCAATTGACTCCCTTCTTGTAAACAAGCTTCCTAATATGGTTGGAGTCTAGTTAAATTAGGAAACTAACCTCAAGTGGGTCCCAACTAACTTCTAAATTAGTTAAAATTAGCTAACAATTAATTTCCTTAATTTTAAGTACCCAAAATTCCAATTTCCCAAAATGCCCCTAAACAAATGGAAAAATTCTATCTATATCCCAATGGCCAAGGTGGGAATCATATGGCCATGTGGGGACCGTACATGATATGTGTGGGAATCCATGTGGGTCGACTTGAATTTTGGTCCCATTATTTAATTATTTGATATTTTATTTGTATTTTCCAAAATTTAAAAGCTTTGCCAAATTTTCTGTGGCTCAAATTTCTGAGTGATTCTTTCACACACGTAACTGATATTACCTAAAAAAATTAATTGGATAAGTTCCAAATTTAGTTGAACAATTTTATTTATTTTTTCAATAATTTAATTGTACTTTTTTACTATGGAAAATCTGCCAAAACTCCCATATTTTGAATTTTGGAATAATTTCTGCATAGTAATGATCCACATAATTTATAAAAACTGATTGGATAGTTTTTGGGATTTATTGAAATATTTCATTTTTGAGGTACACAATGTACCCATGTGGGTCCCGCAATTTCTATCGATTTACTGAATAAACTACTTTTCAAATCAATAAAATGAATATAAAATCATTAAAATGATAATTTAAACAAATTTCTAGGGTCGGGTCCTATATTTGTAAACTCATTTCTTATTTTTATTTGATTAACTCTGGTCATTCTGGTGCACTCATCAATGAAAGTGACCAAATATCTATACCCAATTTTTTTTTTTTTCACGTTCAAGCTCCCCACAGATTAGAATATATATATATATATTATTATATATGAGGAAATGGAATTCTACAAAATGCCCCTTCCAAGCATCCAATAAAAATCAGCCATATTTTTTGTTTTTTTTAATGCACTCAATTTAGTAATGAATACAGCTTAAAAGTTGCTGGGCATTTAATGAGTTGTAACACTTAAAATAACCCACGTAAATAGATGGAGATTCCCATATGTAGCCAATTAGAAATTTAATCGAATTATTTTGGCCTAAAAATGATTCAAATAAAATTAGAGGGCCCACTGTGAAATTATAAAAATATCAAATTTTTATATAGTAATCAATCTATCAATGTGTAGTTGTAATATGTTTGATTTTCATTAGTGGGGCCATTGAAGAGCATCATGAATTTCTTTTCTTTTTCATTATTGATTTGGCCCCCATCTTGAGTAAATTGATCCCCAAGTTAATCAAGAAATCGTAGCAAAAGTGGGACACACGCGTGGAGCTTTAAAAGTCTTGAGATGGAATTAGGGTTGTCAAAGTGCCGGGCCGAGGTAAGTCCTTATCCTACCCTCACATGTGTGGGCCGGGCTTAAGCTAGCAAAAGCCCTCGTTTTTTACAGCGTAAATTATAGGTCCTTATCCTACCCTCAAGGGTCGGTCCAGGGCCAAAAGAAAAGAAGATTTTTTTTTTCTTGAAAGAAAATAAATCTTTCATACGCCACCACTGACTTCCAACTTAATGCTAACCCTCCTACTTTGTCTGGATTAAGGATCGACAATGCAAAGGCAGTTAAGACTTCTGCTGTTTTAGATTTCAAACTACTCTTATATTGGTCAAGTACTCTTCCTTTTGTACTAAATACTGATTCAAATGCAACTGTAGAAACTGAAATTGTTAAAATGTCATGACCCATTATTGAAATAACTGGATATTTTGCTGAATTAACTTTCCACCAATTCAATATATTGAAATTTATATATTTATCCCTTAGCTCCTCAAAATAATAATCTAATTCAGGTTTTTTTTTTTTTGAAGCAATTGTTGGAGTCATTTGTTACTCAAATATTAAAAAATCATCTTCAAACTTAGTAACTTTTACTAAATTAACTTTATCCACATTTGACAATGTCATAGTATAGGTGTATCATAAATCACACAACACTCTTTAAAAAGATCTCCAAAAGGGTCTAAGAGTATCACCTCGATGAATACTCATATCTTCACTTGATCCGTATAACTTTCTTAAGGCATACCCTAAATGCAATAACTTACGTTGAGGATCAAAGAGTGTAACCATTTCAAATACTTTATTATATTGCTCTCAATATTTATCAAAGTTTTTCTTCATTTTTCAAACTATATTTCTACAAAAGATATCTACACTATCTAACTTCTGTACCAATAAACTATGTATTCTAATAACTTATGGTAAAAATAAATGAATAGATGGGTACTCACTTCTTAAAGTAACTTCATAAAAACTATTCCAAAATTTACATATTTAATAAACTGAGGGCCGGGCTGGGCCCTCTTAGGCCGGATGAGTCAAGCCCTAGCTCGGCTCAGCCCTCAAGATTGCGGGCTTTTCAAAATAGGGCCCTACCCTACCCTTGGGCTTTAGGATAAAAAATGAAGCCCTTGCTTTGAGGGCTTTTGCGGGCTGAGTTGGGCCGAGCCCCCTCGTGAAAGGGCTGGATTGATAGCCCTAGATGGAATCATGAAATGCCCTAAAAAGGAGGAAGTAAATGACATTAGTTAGAGAGATAAAAAGGGGTGTGTGAGGAGCCGCGTAATTAAGGAGATAAAGACGTAAGTAGAGAGAGAGAAAGAGAGAGAGTCGTTTAAGGAGCCATGTAAGCATTGGTAGATTCTTTTGCTTTCATTTATGACAAGTTAAACTCAGCAAGAGTAAGAGATGCCCTCATTCGTCAATCACCCATGGAAAAATGCGCGGCGTTATGCAGCAGTTCTCTCTCTCTCTCTCTCTCTCTCCATATATAATCAATGCCTTGTCACAACTAGGTTGGGGTCGGATACATGAATTCCGTTTCTCCATTCTTATCTATCATAAGCTAAATCCTCAGATAAATTGTAATTATCCATATCTATTTTTACTACCTCCATTCACGTCTTCTTCGGCCTACCTCTTCCCCTTGGCGAGCCATCAACCTGCATAGCCAAAATTTTCCTTACCGGTGCGGTTGCTGGCCTATGTTGGACATGCCCAAACCATCTCAAATGGGTTTCTCTAACCCGAGCAAAGGAGGGTTGTGTTAGGTAGGCTGATAGCTAGTGTAAAATTGTCACAACTGAAATAGGAATCTAAGATCCACGAGAGTCCACAAAAGTGGTAAGAAGAAGCCGACATTGTTAGGAGGAGAGCCCACACAAGGGGGAAGAGGAAGCCCACAAAGTGGCAAGGATAACCCAGACACGTGGGAGAAGTGGCATACCCAAGGATCGATTTGTGGGTAGCTTTGGGTGACATGTGGGATTGCCAACCGATTGAGCAAACCCTTGTTGTCATGAGAACATATAATTGAAAAAGGAATATCACTTTAATTATCACTGGTTGAAAAGAATGTCTACAATGCTTTGCTAATTGATAAATTTCACTGTAACTGAAATGACTATACTAACCTGAACACATTTGAAAAGCTAACTCAAAACTGGCAAAGGTGCATGACTGTTGACGGGCATGCTAGAGAAGCAACTTCATCTCTAACCAAATTAACTGAAAAGGATTTGCTTTAGACTTGTGTCGGTTCCAATAGCTACAACCCTTCATTTTCGTGATCACATCCAAGGAACTTCCTCAGAGTATAGTTTTTTAAAATAAAAATAAAAAATAGAGACAGTTAAATGACTAATAGATAATAAAATTAACAAGCTTTCTTGGGACATGCATAGTAAAATGCAATGGAACAGTTGGAGTAGATGACATATGACCTTTTCCTTTAATAGAGAGAGACCTGTCAGGTGTTTTTAGTTATTTAATAGACTTCGGTTTAGAACATGAAGTAGAGAGCGAAATATTCTCCTTGTGGACGTCCTGATTTGAATGTTAAGCGGCAGGGGCACATCCTAAAAATCTAGAACCCCTAATTTTCACTGCATCAATCCATAGGATGGGGAATGTCTGATTGCGGATGTTCCCATAGGAGAAAATTCTCTGAATCAGAAATATTTTCAATACCAGTCATACATTTAGTGGCACTAGAACCAATGACCAAAGGCAACAAAGTAGAGGAGGGAACATTAGCTGATGCACGAATACATGACACTATGACAGTGCTAAGTGAAGCATAGCAGAAGATAAAGATTCCTCATTGAGAGAATGACCATGAAGAACTTCTAGCTCCTTTTTAAGGGCACTAACAGCTTCTTCCAAATCAGCAATGGTAAGGTGGGTTTTACTGTCCAAATTAGTTGCAACTGTATTAAATGATTTTCCAAGTTGCTTTGTTTTTGTTGCTGCTGAGATTTTTTCAGTTGACCAATTAAGTCCCTAGACATCTGCTTTGTATGCCTTGTTTTCCCATAATGTATTCAAACAAGTTTGTCCTTTTCTTTTGGAGTAAGCTGTCTTTTTTTTTTTCTTTACCTCCATTAGAATATCCAGAAACAAAGTCACCCAGTATATGATGCTTTTATAATTCTACAATGACCTTTTAATGCTTGCAAAGTGAACATTTCCAATAGAAGGTAAAATTTCTGAGGCTCGAATGTTAGCCTTAAGAGACTCATATTCTGGGCACCAAAAGTTTAATGGTTAACGGTCCATTCAGATCGGTACACATTCGATCCAACGGTCCAGTAAATTTAGATCTAACCAAAAGTTGGTGGACATGTGCAATTTAGTGGGGTCGTGTGTTTAGTCCATTTGGATGGACCAAGGGTGGGGCCCATAAGCGTTAGCTTAGGGAATCTTATCCTAAGCACCAAGTGGGTCACCTTATGATCTGTCTGAATGGAAACACCCTCACCCCTCTACCCCCCACCAAAAAAAAAAAAAACCAACACCAATTGTCCCTGATCCGAATAGACTGAACCAGTGGATTGAGGGTTATTTATTTTATTGATGTTTAACTTACTCTGCCCACTCTTTAAAAGTTAAAAAGGCTGGCAGTGGCTCGATTCTTCTCACATGCCTTTCAAAGCAGAAAAATAATTCCAAATGGTATGGCCACCTTATTGAAATTTCTTATCTCCATTTGCAGTTCATAGGTTCTTGCCTAAAGTTTCCTTTAAGAATATGAAGTTGCTCACCATTCCAAATGTCCTTGGTGATTTTAGAAACATGTAAGTACGGAAAATGGATGGCTGGATGGATTGAAGAAGCCATAAGATAAATGAACTATCTTCAGCTTTCAATCACCATATGATAGATCATTTTCTTGTGCTGGTTTGACTCTCCTGTTGACACACTCAAGCTTTCTTTTCCCAGCAAGTGTAATTTTAGCTGATTGGGACCACTGAAGATAATTTGTTCCACCGAAATTAGCTGTTAACTTAGAATTTCCCCTTTTGTTTCATGACTTAAACATTAGTATGAGAATTGCATAAATTCTCTCTTAAGATGTCCATGAGAATTAAGACATAAAAAAAAGGAGACTCTTAGCAGAGAACTTGACTTTGTTACTCATCCTGGTCCCTCTAATCTTCCCAAAAAAAAAAAAAAAAAAAGCTCTTTTGGACCCTATTATAAATCCGTCACCTTTCTGTCATTCTTTGGAGATCAAACAGTTTTCATCCCGATCTTAAATATGGCACCCTCGAGCCAGGAGAATTTAGACCTCCAACTTTTATTGGTTTCAACTTGTCTGAATTATTTGTGTAGCGATGATATATTTTCATTATTTCATCATTAGTTCTTGATTCAAAATTGGTTGAAATAGAAGTATATTGTACCCTTTTTCAGTTTTTAAATCGGAAAAAACTCAACTCATTTTTCTGTTCCATTCTTCATAATTTGTATCTCTAACTGCCTTTGGTTCATCATTTTTAGGTATCTGATGGCTTCCTCAATGTAGCGAGTTCAGTACATCTCTGCCATTTCTTCATGTGTTTACTGGTGTGATGAATGAGTGGCATTTAAATTTCCTTGCAATCAATTCATGATTGTTTGGGCAGTAGAACTCTCTCTCTGCGTGGCAGTGTCAGCATTTAAGTTTGGCACCTGCTCGAGAGAGAAGGGGATCTTCTTCGCTGTTCCTGCCACTGACGAAAACACTCTGTTCTCCTATTCTTTCCATGTCTCCTAACTTGGAAAGCCCTGTTCGGACCCAGGTGGCATTCAGAGTCCTTAATGGAACCCTCAGCAACAGCGAATACCATGGAAACAAGAGCATGGAAGGAAAGACTGTTGGGAGGCGGCGTGTGTTTGTGCAGACTGACACTGGCAGTGTCTTGGGCATCGAACTGGATCGAAGTGACAATGCCCATACTGTGAAGAGGAGATTGCAGCTGGCCCTCAATGTTCCAACTGAGGAGAGCTCACTGACATTTGGAGACCTTGTGTTGAAGAATGATCTCAGCGTTGTTCGGAATGATTCCCCGCTGCTTCTTAGGAGGAACTATATGCATAGAAGCTTGTCAACTCCATGTCTGTCACCTACTGCTAAAGATCTCCAACAAGGGGATCTGAGTGGACCGATTGAGGTATTAGGTTGCTCGAGTCACTGTTCCAGAACGAAACAGCTGGTTAAAGACGTTGTGAAGGCAATTCAAAGTGGCATTGATCCAATCCCTGTCCACAGTGGCCTTGGAGGTGCTTACTATTTCAGAAACAGCCGAGGCGAGAGTGTTGCCATTGTGAAACCAACAGATGAAGAGCCATTTGCACCAAACAATCCGAAGGGGTTTGTTGGAAAGGCTCTTGGGCAGCCAGGACTGAAACGGTCGGTGAGAGTTGGAGAGACAGGTTATCGAGAAGTTGCAGCATACCTTCTTGATCATGGCCACTTCGCCAATGTACCTCCCACAGTCCTTGTCAAGATCACTCACTCTGCGTTCAACATCAACAATGGGGTGAGTGGTTATAGATCCCATGACGGGAAACAGGTTAGCAAGATTGCATCATTCCAGCAGTTCATTCCCCATGATTTTGATGCAAGTGACCATGGCACGTCAAGCTTCCCTGTGGCTGCTGTACATAGGATAGGAATATTAGATGTTAGGATTTTCAACACAGACAGACATGCTGGCAACCTTCTGGTAAGGAAGCTTGATAGGGTTGGAGGGTTTGGTCAGGTGGAGCTCATCCCCATTGATCATGGCCTCTGCTTGCCTGAGAGCTTGGAGGATCCTTACTTTGAGTGGATCCATTGGCCACAGGCATCAATTCCTTTCTCTGACGATGAGCTTGAATACATTGCAAGTCTAGATCCAGTTAAGGACTCAGAGATGCTTCGGATGGAGTTGCCGATGATCCGAGAGGCATGTCTTCGTGTTTTGGTCCTCTGCACAATCTTCCTCAAGGAAGCAGCAGTTTATGGGCTGTGCCTAGCAGAGATTGGTGAAATGATGAGTCGGGAGTTCAGGCGACGGGAGGAGGAACCGAGCGAACTCGAACTTTTGTGCATTGAAGCAATGGGGCTGGTAGCAGGAAGAGAAGTTTTGTTGTCACCTAGTGTTGCTGACATAGGAGAGGAGGAGGAGTTTCAATTTGCTATAGAATGTGAGGAAGCAGAGGTGGTGGACGATTTTGCGAAAAAGGTCCCACCATACCATTTTGGGTTTAAAGTAGGAAATTGCCGGAATCCACTTTCAAAATTAGAAGAGGGTGTAGAGGAAGATGAAGGAGAGAGTGAGTGCGAAGAGGAGTGTGCTGCAGTAGGGACGGGGGGTCTCTCTCACCTCCCCTCGGCTCATGATACGTCCCCAATGGTTTCAAAGCTCTCCATGTCGCTTAAGGGCATCGGCCTGTCTGAGAAGAGTCAGCGATATCCGGGCTTCTCGAAAGGGTATGACTCTCTAAGCTTTCTGGGTAGAGCAGGTAATAGGCGCAGTGCGAATGAGCAGCTGCCTGCGGGTGCAAGCTTTGTGAAGCTGGCGGATTTGAATGACGAGGAGTGGGGGCTGTTGCTTGAGAAGTTTCAGGATCTACTGTGCGGGACATTTGCTAGCCGGAAATGCAGCAGGCCAGTGGCCTGGCAGAGGCAGAGGCTGGGGACTTCTTGCCAGTTTTAAGAGTTTGTTTGCCTAAGTTTCGTTGTTTGGAATAAAAAAAAAGAAGGCGAGAAAAAGAAAACAAAAAATGAATTAAGAATCTGGGCTTTTGGGTTACATGGAAGGATCTGTAGTAGCCTTTGTTTCAGGTGTGCCTCTGAGGGAGGCATTTTAGTGAAAGTAGGAGATTATGTAAATATTTCTAGAACTGAAGGCTGCTTGAAGAAGGTATTTTCTTTTTCATTTGCATTTGTTTTCTTCCATCTTTTATCCTTTTCTATGTAGTATGGAGATAATGCGTAAAATAAGCCCCAAGAAGAGAGAAGAAAAGAAGAGGAAGAAAAGTCATGTACAGGTGTCTAGAGACTTTATCAGTGCTTTACTGCTATAAGCTAATGCATGTGTAATGTAATGTACTTTGAAATTTGGTGTCTTTAGAAAGCAGTTTGTTGTAATTTAGTGGAATGGTTTGAGATGAGGCTAAATTTGGTATGATGGAACTTGGTTGCACTGAACTCGATTTACCTGTAATTTTAGTTACTTATCATCGCTCTGTTTATGTGCTTATGTAGGATGATTTTCATAGAAATACACCTTATTATTGGAAAATGGAAATGGGTAAGAAGGTTGGGATCTTTATTTTAATATTTAGTATATTTCCTATCCTAGTGTTCCCTCTCCTTTTGTTCTCCTTTATTTTCTTTATCTTTTTCCTCCAAAGCAGGAGAGAGAAAGAAGGTAATAGGAAACTTCACCTTTTTATGTGGAAGTTATGAGACTAAAAGGCATCTTAATTTCAGGTAATAATCAATTACATTTCCATGAAAACCCAAACATCCAAATGGTCAGGAATTTGGCTCTACTCAAGAATGAAGGTGTACCACAATCAGTTTGCGAAGAACAGTGCTGTCTCTTGTATCTTCTAAGGGCCATTTGTTTGCTAGGGTTATTGGATTCCTGATGGAAGATTTAGATGACCATAAGATGGTCTTTCCCGTTCGTGGGGATTGATTAACCAGCCTAGTAAATCAAATCCCAAGAAAATGTTGCTCTGATCTGCATATCTTTCAATCCTTCACTCCGTCTTTTATTCTCCTTCATTGGACCTCGTTTTATATTGAGCTGCTATGAATTTAATACAGAGCAAAAAAGAGGCCTAAAAGTTAAACCTGAAGTTCAAGATTTGAAGTGGGATATGAAAAGAAATAAGAAGCGAAAAAAATCAAATTCCAGGCTAAGCACATTTATATTATTCTCGCCCTGTAGCTTTTTTGATAGATCTGCATAGTTTGGTGATTCGACAGGCGGTTGATACAGTGGACCAAGCTATTGCACCATTTCTTGAGATGAACCTTTGGCCCAGTTGTTTGCATAAAATAAAATAGATAGGAATTGAATACATACAAATTCATGGCCAAATGAGCTCCACTAAAGAGATGAGGGTTGAAGGATATAAGGTGGTGATGTAGATAGGATATTGGCTTTTTTAGGATTTGAATTACTAGAGTGATGGCTGGGTATTCATTTCTCATCCTTTGTTTTCAATTTCCATAAAAGGAGAGGTCATTTGTATTTCAGTTTTTGGATATTTACCTTTGATATTCATTTTTGAGCACCTGGGGCAATCATTCCTTTGCATTCAATTCCTTTGTGTTCTATGCAAACAAACAGGCCCTTCTTAATGGTTATTTCTTCTCCGTGCTGTCTTCTGGCCTAGTTTCATGGGTATCACGACTACTAAGATATAGACTGAGGAAGTAATTAAGTCAAGCAATGAGGATAGGAAACAAGAAACTTAAATCTTCCAGCAGTTTATGGAAGGCCAAAATATGTGAGCTTGTGGGTCCCACTTGCTTGGAATATGCACATCTTTGTAACCATATGCAAACTGAAGGGAACCTTATTCAAGTTGTATCTGATTAAAAATTGGAAACCCAATCAAAATTAGATTCCCAAGTATGGGGAATGTGGACCCGTGCATCTGGTCCTATGGGACCAGCCACTTCTGCCACCTTCCCTTGGAAGATAAGCTTCGTGCTTGTTGCCAACAGTTTGGGCCAGTTTTGGGTGAGGTTCAAGTGGGCCCAAGTCTGCTAACACGTAATTCATTATTGGGATTTGGGGTGGCCTGTCAGGATTCTTATTGGATTGGTTTAATGGCCAATCAGATTCATTAAACGACTAATTTGGATCCCCTTAAAATTTAGCATATGTTCAACTTTAGATTTGTGACTCATTTTCGATCCATCTTCGCCATCCAAAACATGTTTTGAGTCCTTTTTTGTTGCTTGGGCCCCGATTGAGATGGATCAAAAGGTTATTTTATCAATCAATCGACCCAAATAATCAAGGGCTTGATCAATCATATGATCCGTTAATGATGTTAGAGAAAAACTATAGTGCCTCCATAATAGTTTATAACTCTGCTTCATTAGATTCCTTGATTTTGATTGGTTTCGGGGAGATTGCTAAGCTCTCTCCCTTATCGCTGAAAAGAGCTCCCTGAATGTCAGCTCAGCCAGATTTCTCTTCAGCATCACCATTTACATTAAACTTGAAGAGCAGATAGGAGTCTAGAGAAGCGTATGCGTTTCATCTATATCTTAGGGACGCGCTTCACCATCTACATTAAACGAGTACACTAGCATACTCTCTCTTCATGGATCTTAATCTTACTTACACAACTTCCCTTACAAGTTCTCTCTGCGTTCCTCTTGTTTGCTTACTTGCTTGCAAAAAATAATCCTAAGAGATAATATATAAGAGACTTGCCGTAACAAAGTGAGCCCCAAGAAAACTGCCTAATAAGGCCTAATAAGGGCTTTTAAGCCAAATCCAACAAATAATTGATAATGGTAACTAAAGAATCTGTTAGATCTACCTATCCCCCAGAATATCACTTGCATAGGACTGATTGATGTCGGTTGGACCACCCAATAGGCCCTGCTTTACTCACGGGCTGAATGGGAATAGGTTGGATGAATTGCTCTGTGATGTAAAATGGGGCTGCATATACAAAGGACACTGTTGTATCTATGATATACATATATGAGTGTCTAATCAACAATGAATGTGTAATCAATTGTGGATTGTTTGATGGGCCCACATCATTTGATGACTGTAGACACCTGTTCTGGATGTGTTTTAGTTCTGTCTGTCATTTATAGATAATTTTATCACTTCTTTAAGCATGAGTGATGAGTCTGTATTTCATTGTAGCTATATGGTTGCACCAAACAGCAATTCAAATATTCAATGCAATCATCAAGGTCCGTTGTTAGACCAAATAATAGTTTAGAGGAATTAAGGCCTAGTTCCTTGGCTGCACCAAAAGGAGAAAAAACGTCACCACATAATATTACTACTACTTCCATGGCTTTTAGGCGCCACAGAAAATGGAGCTTTGAGGATCTCACTCAGGCCAGGTTCCCATGTCCGTACAATTCTAATAATCTAAAAGAGAGAACTTAAGAAGCCTTAGTAAGAAGCTCTTTATACCATGGCTTGTGTATTGCTATGGGCTTCTACTACACACACTTGATGCAGTGTCGGTCTGGAGCCTGGAGGCTGGATCTAGAACCATTTAATTAGGCTTGTGTCCTTGATGCATATTTATTTGCCATAATCGCTGCTATTTAATCAACACTGCTTGTATAATCTGCAAATTGGGGTGATAAAAACATGAATCAAACTCAACTCATCTTGATACAATCCCAATATTGTATTAGTTGATATTCAACAAAATGAAAGAAAAAAGTAGGAAGAAAAGATGGGGAAGATGACCCTTTTCAGGAGGGACTCTATCCTTCCTCATTTTTATTTATGAATAATTCTCAACTTGATTACAACTTAATTCTTCAAAACATTTGAATAACCAACACTTTCTTAGTTAAAGCCTTAAACAATGGCTGCTAATGCATCTAATATTAATTTAAATGGAAAACTAGTAAATGATGCATGGTTGGACATTGTAATGATAATGAATGTTAGATTGGTATGAGTAACTGCAAGATAATGAATGCCCTAAATATATGGCTGGGTGGTAAATGCTGAATATGTGGAATGCCTCTGATTCTTTCCTTACAATAATGAAAAGAGAAGAAGATAACAAATTGCCTTCTACCAAACCCTAGTGGCCGTTACTAACATTTAGGGATGATAAGTAGGTCGGGCTTCCCTGGCTCGGCATCGCATGACACTCAGGTCAACGTGTCGTAGCTTGGCCCAACACCTTGGCCTGCCCAGGATGGTCTGGCCCGTCCTAGACATGGGCCGTATTGTGCTAGGGGCTGTGGCCCATGGCACATCTCTAGGGTACTGGGCACACTAAGGCCCGTACATGGCACGGCACAGCTCGACATGGTGGTGTTCCTCTTGGTGGTGCTCTTTTTATTCTCTGTAATCTTACGACAGTTAGATCGTACCAAAATGGGATTGAAGCCGAGTGGTGCCGACTCAAGGGATCAAGACTAAGACAAACAGACAGAAGCCTACCTAAAATATGGTAGAAGAAGATGGAAGCAAAGCACGTTAATCAAGGTAAGTAGTCTCTAATAAATCTAAATTAGCTAAGTTGGGCACATAAACGGGCAATAATAGGCAAACTAGCTGAAGACGGTCAATATCAAAACTGGTAAAACATGGTTAAAACATTGATTGGACAAAGCCTAAAATCACTAAATAGTTGGAAAACATTATTTCATGGAACTGTCCAACCTACAATAGGCATAAGTTGGATCCAGGTGATCGGAAAGGTAGTAGGGCAATGAACGCAGGCATGCCAACCGCTTACACCACAACTATAGATCTTGTCACCCAAGGAAAAAAGTAGGGTAACTACGCTCTAAATCTCAAAGGATGCCCTAGAAAGTAAAAGCACTATACTAAGGTTTGTTACGACATCAGGTAGCAAAAACGATTAAGCCTGGACTCATAGAAGTGCATGTGCCGTGCACGTGAATAGACGAGTGCTATGTATGTAGGATTGATATCAGTAGTAATATAGTCTAGGGAGCCATTGCAAATTACTATCCTAAGTCATGAATTGCCATTGACATACTAGGGCGTTGAGATTCGACCTTGCACATATTTAGGGTCCGGATGTCAGAGGATAAAGGTGTTTGGCATCCAAAACTCTAAACACACGCATCCTCGACTCCCAATATACCAACATGTCTCCGGACAACCACCAGAGGCGAGTGCTAGCTCTACCAATCACCTACCAAAGTCTCAAACCCAATTAGTCAGGGTGAGTCCAAGTCCTAAGGTACTTACTGGTGAAATGGGCATGAAAAACTCTACAAACGCGGGTTGAGCTTCGTGTTAGAGGTGATGCTTCAATTTTGTTGAAGACTCATTCAATTAGTGCAACCAATATGATTATTCCCATGGATTATCAATCTTTTTTAAAAGAAAGTGAAAGTGGCTGCTCAAGGAAGCAGGTAAAAGGTAAAGCATTGTTGCCTCATCAACCATTTTACATATATGATATTTTGAAATATTTTAAAATCTTAGTACTTCTTGGCCCACATGTTCATCAATCTAAACCTCCTCGGTAATGCCATTAATTATCATTCACCCTAATTTGACATTTATTGAAATTACACTCACTTGAATTGAATTTCACAAAATATGTAGTTTAATAAACAATTAAAATTTTAGGCCCATAGTGCAATGGTTGTGCTAACTGGGATAATATTTATTTTACCTAAAATCTAGTTCACAATGAGATAGTTCCATTATATTAACCACCATGATTCACATATACCGTAATGGGTCAGTCTCGTAGAAATGGTGAGAGGTAGGGATGTCAAATGGCCCGGCCCTCCAGTCAACGGCTAGTGGCCCGGCACAGCCCGGCCCACATGGCCTGGGCTAAGGGTCTTGGGCCTGTTTGGCTTGTTTGGCACTGCCAGCCAGGCACGTGGGCTGAACCCTGCGGCCCGCCAGGCCGGTCCAATGGCAAAAATCGGTCATATTTTTGAAAAAAGTCCATTTTACTCCCCCTAAAGTCTAGTTCACAATGAGATAGTTCCATCATATTAACCACCATGATTAACATATACCATAATAGGTCAGTCTTGTAGATATGGTGAGAGGTAGGGATGTCAAATGGGTCGGGCCGGGCCGACCCTCTGGTCAACGGCTCGTGGCTCTACATGGCCATGCCCACAGGGCCTGGGCCGAGGGTCTTGGGCCCGTTTGGCCTGTTTGGAATGGCCGGCCAGGCACGTGGGCTGAACCCTGCGGCCCACCAAGCTCGCCCAACGGCAAAAAACGATCATATTTTTGAAAAAAATCCATTTTACTCCCCCAACAGCTATAAAACGGTTATATAAGGGGTATTTTGTGTCTTTTTCAATTTTACAAAGTCTATAAATACCCTAACCCTCTCATTCTCATTCCTCACCAATTTACACAACTCTCTTACTCTCATTCCTCACCAATTTACACAACTCTCTCACTCTCTATACACTCTCTAGCTCTTTCTCTCAAAGCATTCAACTCTTTCACTCTCTCTAAGAAGTTTTTGGAGGGCCAAAGATCAAGTTATTAAGAGACAATATTAAAGGGGCCTTCAAAGATTTAGAGGTATTTATATTATTTAAAATTAAGATTCCATATATATATAAGTTTATAATATATTATATTAACTCTCATTTTCTCCCCTTTCTTATATTAATTATCACAATAGAAGGCTAATAGCCTATTACTATTATTATTTTTAATTTTTATTTCTTGAAATATGGCTAGAAAATTTCCCACAGAATCTTCTTCCGTTAATTTAGAGCTAGAAGAAGATTTTGTTGAAGTAGAATATGAAGTAGGTGATTTACCACCCCCGTTTCCTCATAGTTCCCGTAAACCAACCAAGAGGAATAGAACTTCAGTAATTTGTGATACATTTGAAAGGTTTGGTGTTATTGAAAATGAAAAGAAAGTTGAAAAGGCAAAATGAAAATCTTGTAGTAAGATTTATTGTGCTGAGTCAAAATTGCGTAATGGCCATTTGTCTAGACATAGGCAAAAATATTTAGCCTTGCATAAGCCAGCGAATGCAGGGGCAGGGTCGCCTAGTTCACAGATCCAAATTTCTACTTCTGGTGGTGGTATTAGTAGTAGCAGCAGTTTAGGTCTTTTTTCTTTTAATGCACAAAGTGCTAGATAAAATCTTGTTAAAACGATTGTGTTATCCGAATTACCATTTTCTTTTGTTGAAAATAAGTTTTTTGAAGAATGGGTCCAGAAATACTGTCAATCACAATCTCACAGTATTTCAAGAAATACAGTTAGAAATGATGCTATTTGTAAGGTCCGCAACCTTACTGGGTCAGTTGGGCCCAATAGTAGGCCCGTTGACCCATTTATTTTGTATTTATTATAATTAATGTATTGTTAGAGAATTAGGTAGGTTTAGATCATGAACGAGTTTCTTTTAGCATTAGAATAATATTTGCGAAGTTTTGTGCGATTCCGAGTTCGTTTGATCATAGCAGCGGGGTAGTTTGCAATTTAGGAAAAATTGAGTGTTTTTTTGAAAAAATTCCAATCGTTGTAATTTTACATTCGTTGAAAAGGTCTTGTCGTGCTAATCATTTTTGATTTTTAGTTCTTCACGATTCGAAGATCAGAAACCCTTCAAGTGGTCCATTCTTTTACCAGACCTACTTAAGGATAAACTTGTCATTTTTCCTCTCTTCTTCTTCTTAAGCAGAGATTAACCCTAACCCTAATATCATTCTCTGCAATGAGAACTCCAACAGCACTTCTTCTGCCTCACTTCTCAAAGCTCCAGAACTCCCTCTGAAAGAGACCATTTAGAAGATCCGAACCGCTAATCTTCATCCTCTCGATTCCCTCTTTCATTTGATATTAGTTTGGGTAAGCCTTACTCATATTCGTATTTTTGATCATCTTCTATTTTGGTCAGATTTAGGTTGTTCTTGATCATTTTCTTCCATTCCTTCTCCTTTGCGTTTTAGGTTGCGTTTGGTTGGGTTAGATCATGGTTTTCGTGTTAATAGAGCTTCTCCTCGAGTTTCCCAATTTCTACAGTCTTCTTGGTTAAGGCAAGTAGATATGCAAGTTATAATATGACATGAATGTTTTGTTTTATTGATTGATATTGATCAAATGTTAGAATACCCAAATGCCAAGCTATTTGAGATTTGATTTGAGGAACAACATGCTAGATTAGGTTTGGGGGAAAATTGTTTTGATTTACTTGTAATTGGTACTTTAGAATTAATGTAAATGAATTGGAATGGATGGAATGGATTGTTGGGAGAGCATGGTGGCTCATTTTTGTGCAGGTGTATTCATTGATAAGGTTTGGAATGGAGTGGAATTGTTCTGAATTGAAAGAACCTCAAATTTGGGTTTTTTGCCCGCGAATGTTTGAACGTTCCTTTGAACGTTCGAACGTTGAGACTCACAGATGATGGGCTGGGTTGGAACGTTCAAATGTTCGTCTGAGATGTTCGAATGTTGAAGCCTACGGGTCTTTTGGCATGGGGTGATGCAGAGTTCGGACGTTCATTCGTTGGACTTTTCGGGCGTTGGAGTGGAGATGTTGAACGTTCAAACATTCATTCTGAATGTTCGAACGTTGGACCTTCTGGATGTTGGGAGACTAACGTTGAACGTTCGAACGTCCCTCCTAGACGTTTGAACATTTGATGCCACTGGTGTGTTGGCCTGGAGCGCGAGAGTTTGAACTCTCCCTCCAAGAGTTCAAACTCTCGGCGTTTAACTGTTGTTGGGCAGGTTTCCAAGGCTATAACTTTTGAACCGTTTGTTGGATTTTCACGAGTCATATACTGTTGGAAAGCACATTGAATGTAGAATCCAATGGTACATGTTTTTGTGACGAGAGGTAGTGACGGAGATTAATAATTCAGACCACATTTTGTTGAAAACAAGACTGTTAACCTAGGTTTGGGCCTTAGATTGTGGAAACCCTTAACCCACTTTCATGTTGAAATCAAAGCATGTGGCTTGGTATGCTTTGATGGGTGTCTAGGTATTCGTGTACTAAATATGGGGTAACCGAATGCGTATGGAACTGAATCAATAGATGTCTGACATGATTGTACACCAAGGGATTTCTTTAGAAGCATCATTGATCCAATTCCACATGTACTCCATTAGAACATGTAGGATACATAGATGACACCACTTGCTTAGGATTGGGTTGTAATTTCTTTCTTGACTTGTTAACTGTATCTGTTGTTATTATTCCTTGTACACTCTCTTGGCATAATACACCTAATGAATTATGAAACTTAAATCCTTGTAGATTTGGACATGGACTTGACTTAGAGTGTACCATAGGATCCTGTGTCAAGTATTGATAAACATGACTGGCTAGTTATAGGGGATTATCACGTGGACTTGACTTGTCTTGTATTGTTTTGAGAGAAATAATCCTTATGATCATCTCTCGTTTGTTAAACTAGCTAGACTTGCTTGTCTTGGTTTTCCTTGTGTCAGCACCACTTTATTGTTATTTGCACGTCATGGCCAACTGCAGTTTGAGGGTTTTATTGATGGGCCGATTACTCGGACATTGGGTGGGCAGTCGGCTTTGGACGGCGTCTATGGCGTTGAATAGTTAGGAGCGAGCTTGGACCGTCCTACTATTATCAGGACTGGGAGCTTGGATCTCCCTGGAGCTGGACTTTGGTATTAGTAGTCTGGATTGAGATTGTTATTGGTACCCCCTGAGGTGGCTTGGACATCATTGGAGTCTCCCTCTTGATTCTTGCATTGCATTGTTTGGATGGCGGTGATTGCTAGATGATGCTAGATCTCCTATTATTGATTATGATGATTATTACTCATGTGGTATGCCTAGTATCGTTTCCTTGTATTCTTATGATATTGTACTTGTCTACACTCTTACACTTGATACATGTTATGTTTTATTGTACTTTGCTTATCTATTGTTCAACATGTCGTTTACTCTGTTCCTTGGTGTACAGACACCCTAGGTGACTACTATAAGGAGCAGGTAGGTGAGGAGATCCCAGAGGATCTCCAATCAGCAGAGGAGGAATGAGAGTGGCGTGCCGATGACGTAGAGTAGCGTCATCACTTCCGGCATGAGAGTGATTCATATGGGGAACATTCTTAGATTTGATTAATTCATTATTATTTCCTTGTTGGACCTTTATACATTGATTTCATTGTTATTTTAAATGGCCTTGGTTATTGGGATGACCATTATTAATACATTAATTGAGTAGCTTCATTTATTTCTTTGTGCAACTTTGAATATTAATGAGATTATTATTCATTGATTGATATCCAAATGTGCCTCGAATTGTATGATTTCCGCGAAGTTTTATATTCTTGAGGTTTGAAATGCAATATCCTCACGGCGGACTTACGATCCTTGGACCTAAAGGGAAAATTTTTTAATTAGCCCTAAATTTCACTCCTCGGATCCGGTTTATTCTCTAATCGGGTTCGGGGGACGTGACACTATTAGACTCTAGCAGAAAGAGAATAAATATTAAAAATTATCTTGCATAAATTCCTGGTAGAATAGCCATAACTATAGATATGAGGACTTCTAAAAGGGGTGATAGTTTTCTTTGTATTACTGCACATAACATAATGCAAAATGGATTATTAATAAACATATAATTAGTTTTAGCACACTTGAATGGACGCACAATGACACTAGAATAAGTACATTTATTTTGGAAAAACTAGATGAATACAATATTAAGGAAAATGTTATATCTATAACTTCAAATAATGCCAGTAATACTATAGTGGCTATTGAACTAATGAGATTGCAGATGTCACTTGGAACTTTGATAGATAGCTCTATCTTCCAAAATAGATGTGTATGTCACATCTTAAATCTCATTATAAAGGTTGGTTTAAAGCATATTGTAAGTTATACGGATGCTATCAAAGACATAGCCAGATTTATTTTTTGCTCAGCACAAAGAAGACAATTGTATGCCCAAATATGTGCGAGGCAAGGCGTATCAGCTATTAAAATACCTAAAGAGGTGAAACATAAATAGAATTCTATGTATGATATATTAAACAAGGCACTTAATCGGAAAACTGTTTTGAATGAATTTTATGCTTTTCATGCACAAGATTTGATGATTAGTGATGACCATTGGGATTTATGTGCCCATATAAGAGATTTATTAGAAGCTTTTTATTCTTCAACATTATTTTTTTTTGGGATATATTATCCCACATCTAATGAAGCTTTAATGAAGCTTTTTAAAATTACTTTACAACTTAATAGATTTAGACGTCATTTTTTACAGAGCAACACTATTAGAAATATGGAAGAAAAATTTAATAAATATTGGAAAAAAGGCTCCAATGACATTTTCTTTTGTTGCTGTATTTGATCTTAGGTTAAAACTAAGTGGTATACAATTTTTTATTGATGGAATAAACAAAAATATGAATTATATAGATTTAAATATTTTTTCAAATATAAGGGCAAATTTACAAGCACTTTTTCAATTTTATTGTGAGCAAATGGGTACAACTGGGCTCAGTATGGGCTATTTAGAAGTCCAGCAAACAGGTGTTGGTGAGTGAGATGTGTGGTATTCTTCCCTGTCCACTGGCATGGCATCTAGCTCAAGCTCAAGTAACACAGTGACAGAGTTATCATCGTATCTTGATGTCGGTGTAATACGGGTGCATGATGCATCTAGTTTTGACCTTTTAGCCTGATGGAAGCAAAATGAAAGCATTTATCCGCTATTGGCCGCCATGGCTCGTGATCTATTGACTATTCTAATGTATTCTGTAGCATCAGAACATGCTTTTAATGCAGGTGAACGTGTGGTGAATGACAAAAGAACAAATCTAATTGAAGAAACTGTGGAGTGCTGTATTTGTCTACGAGACTGCTATTTGGCAGATAAGAGAAAGTAAGAGTTGACAGCAATGAAAGATTGTGATTCAGCAGAATACATTAGTGGACTACATATCTGATTTTCAAATTTTTTCTTCATTGTAATTTGTAAATATATAAGTTTTTCATTCTTTTTTATTTTTATTTTCTAAAAAAGATTGTAAGGTTTTGAAGGCAATCCTATTTAGAGACCTTCAAGAAGTTAAGATCCAAATGGTTCTCTCTTCTTAGTGGAATAGGTCGAGTTTGACCGAACTACTTACATATCTTTGTCATTCTCCATGCTTGTGTTCTAATTTTTTATTTTAATATTGAAAAGACAAAAAAAAAAAAATAATAATTGGGAAAAAAAAAAGAAAGAGGCACGCCGGGCAAGGAGGCACGGCACGGCCTAGCCCAACCCATGGCGGGCTATGCCGTGCTAGGCTATTTTCCTGGTGGGCTAGGCCGTGCCTGCCCGCCACCTGGGGTGGATTGGGCTGGCCAGGCCCGTGGCACGGGCAGGCCTCAATTGGGGAGGGCCGTGCCGGCCCTTCACAGCCCGTTTGACATGCCTAGTGAGAGGTAGCTCTCAGGTGAAAAGTTACCCATTTTACATATTATGCATTAGTCTCTCTCTCTCCATCTCCTGACCTCACTAGGACCCAGATCAGATATGCTGACATACATGTGTTCTGTTTCTTCTGGATTTGGACATAAGTGGTCCTAACTTAGACATGATATGTTTTATGGCCTGGTCAATGGTCCCTATCAACAGCATACCTTTTCTTGTCTTTCATGTTTTCCGCTAATTGTTCTCTAATCAAATTACATCCACATATTTGTCATTTATTAAGCCATTTTTCCTCAGGTGTAATTTTCTATTTTCTTTGTAAGGAACCCAATCTTTGAAACTTTCAGATAACAAGATCCTATATTATGGGGTGTGGCTGTCTGAACAGCACCTATTATTACACACCCATTTCCTACAATCTTGGGGTCATCCCAAAAACTAGAAATATGCACTCCATTTCAACCAAAAGAAAATTCTATTGGTTCTTTTGAATTTTTTTTGAGGGAGAAAGGGAGAATGGCTACCTCCCTCTTTATCCTGATGTTACTTCTTCTCCTTCAGTTATTTCCTGTGAAATCACAAAATCCCCCTGCAGCAGCTGCTTTGTATGTGTTTGGAGACTCCTTATCTGATTCGGGGAACAATAATAATCGGCTTACCACCGCGAGAGCTAATTATCCCCCTTATGGTGTTGATTTCGTTGGTGGGACCACGGGAAGATTCACTAATGGGAAGACTTTTGTAGATTTTGCAGGTTAAAATTTTTCTTTCTTCTGACCTGTTTGTTTGCATAAGAATGTATAGAAATTCAATACATAGGATGATTAAAAATGAATGTTAAAAGTGAATTTCAAGAAATGAACATCAAATAACATTTTATTTTAAAAACAATAAAATCAACAGAAGATGTTATTTGATGCTTATATTTGGAAATTCCCATTTGTTCTTCATTTTTAACCACCATGTTTTCAATTCCCATGCATTTTAATGCAAACGAACAAGGCTATCCCAATCTAACCTGCTTCAGGATTTGGACTCAATCTTTTTCTTTTTCATATAAATTTCAGGTTTGTTGAGGTTGGCATTTCAAAGTTGATTAATAGATGGTCCGGGTTGGGATTTGTGTTTATTGTTGCTATTTGGCCCTCCTTGGCTACCCTAACTCAACTCAAATTTGACGTGATGATTTATGATTTTGGTAACCTTCTAGGGTGGGTAATGGGTTTGATTGAAATTTTCAATATAATGCTGAAATTAGATGATCCCATTTTTTTATTTTTAAGCAATATTTTTTTGGTACCCCAGCCGAGAGTGCTGGGACCCATTAGGGTCTTTGTCCTCGGAGATGAGACCCGCTCCTGCAGTAGAATTTCTGTCCCCTAATATAAGACGTGCCACCCAAGGGTAGACCTACATTCAAGCTTTGGGTGTACGTAGTTAGCATGTTCAGACATGGTACACCTGCAAAACCCACATGAAATTTTTGGCTATGCTTCTAAAACCCAAGTGAAAATTCTAGGTCCACCTTCAAAACCGGGGTGAAAATCCAAGGATTGCCTCCAAAACCCAATTACCTTTTGGGTGTACCCCACTCAAATATAAATTATGGGTCCGCCACTGCTACCCCTTACTGAAAAACTCGTCCGGGATATTAGACCCACTCCCCGGTAGCCAATGATTTATGTGGTTAAGAGATTTAGGATTAGTCTAAACACCAAATAGGGGCGGACCTAAGGTGTGGCTCGCAGGGGCCATGGCCCCCCCTTACATCTTGAAAATTCCTTGGAAATGGTACTTTGGGCCCTCCATCATGTGACCATCCCATTATTTAGGACTTTATTTAACATGGTTTTTATTCTTAGAAAAAAAAAACAAAAAAGTTGCTGATTCAACAGAAAACTTAAAATGATTAAAAAAAAAAAAAAAAAAGGAAAGGAAAAGAAAGGAAAGAAAATGAAGGAAATGAGAACAAATAAGTAAGGTTTGATGGAGATTGGAGAAGTGAATTCCCAAAATTATTCTAACCTTAAAATCAATGTCTGATTGCATTATATCATTACATTATTTTTTAGTTCAATAGGAATTTATCCATCATGGATAAAGAAATATAGTTGTATCTTTTTATTATTATTTTTGCTTTGGTTATTATTATCCATGTCAAAATAATCAAGTTAAAAAGATTTGTTTTAAGGAGATAAAGACTAGCGGAACCATATATGCTTTTAAATGGTTTAGATTTTAGATATGAAATTCTATTATTACTTTTCCTTGAGGTTTTAAATAGTAATACTTTAAATTATAACTTACATGTTACATGTATAACAAAGGACCGGTACCCATCTTGAGATTTTGTTTTTGTACTTTAGTATATATATACATATGGTAGATATACTAATACATTCTCAGCTATGAAGATTTTTAAAACTGCACTTCGCAATAGAATGAGAGATATTTTTTTAAGAACTCAGCCATGAAGATTGTTAAAACTGCACTTCGCAGTATAATATAATATGAATTTTTTATAAATTATTTAATTGTATATATATTGAAAAATAAATTGTAGAAAAAATTAGTACTAAAACAATAATTGATGATTTGAAAGAACATCGAGCACAACTTCAATATTTTGATTATTGCATATATTATTACTAAATTGTGCTATTTTGTTAAATCTTTTTTTTCTTTAGCCTCCCGCTAAACAAAATTTCTGGTTCCGCCCCTAACACCGAAGATTTCCAGACTAATGCATCTGTGATTCTAACATCCTCCACAGTATTATTTCTTTTATATCTTTCTCTTCTGATTTCTCTGAGATCTCATTGCAGCTGAAGCACTGGGGCTGCCTTATGTTCCTGCATACTTTAGTCTTTCTCGACAGCAGAGAGCCAAGACAGGGACCGGTGTAAACTACGCATCGGGCTCAGCAGGCATTCTTAATAAAACTGGGAGAAGATTGGTATGCATGGTGGTCATAATCACTACTACTTTTCCACCTTTTCCATTCAAGATAAAACAACAACATTAAACCTTATTTGATCTTACACTGATTGATGAGATAAAACTATAATGATGAAGATACATACGCCAGTCCGAATGAGGTCCATTGCTAGATATTCAAGACCTCAACAGCTCATGTTAGACATTTCATGCAAGTTGGAAAAGAAGTTTCAAACTTACCTAACACATATATGCTATATATTAAGTAACATTGTCAAAATCTACCTAACACATTGAATTGGGCCTTTTTCTATTAACATATATGCTATATTATGTTCAAGTGGGCCTTTTGTGTAGGGACGATGTGTAACATTGAGAGAACAGATCAAAAAGTTCAGAATGACTGTCCGAAGGGACCTGCCAAAGATGTTCCCCGGCCCACTACTTTCGGATCACTTGTCCCGATCCATCTTCTTTGTTTCCATAGGCTCCAATGACTACATCAACAACTATCTACAGCCAGACTACTACTATAAGAGAAGGCGAAGACCAACTCCACAAGCATTTGCTCAAACCCTTGTAGATGCTCTCCAAAAACACATGCAGGTGAATGACTGAGAAGCTTTTTACTCTACTCTTAACACTATTGTTTTTTTCTTTTCTTTTTTTGCAATGATGTGGGTATCCCGGGTGCTTGACCCAACAAGACTAATTTCTTGCGTGGTGTTTGCTAAACCCACACAAATGTACATTGGACAAATCTAATTGCATAGTATTGGATAAACTTGATGTTTGATTATGGATTTTTCTTCTTCTTTGTTGTTATAGATATAGAAAGCATGATATGTATAACTAGCGATGTAAATGGGTTGACTTCGAGTCGATTTTGAGTCCGAACCCTAACTGCTTAGGTTTTGTAGACCTATATCTGACCTAATTAACCAAATTGGGCCAAAAAGGGTCCATTGCGATCCCTACTTGGTCTTTTTGTTTTTGAAGGAAATTATACTCCACAACTATCTTGACACAATTTACACAGTATAAACCTGTTTACTTCTGGACCCGACCTGAATACGAGAAGGGTCCATAACAGGGGGCCTAAATCTTGGCTTATTTGAAAACTAGACCACATACATGATATTTTCAGGTTGGATGTTTTGAAAGTCGAGTGAACAGGGTCCATTGCCATCTTATGTGTAACCAATAAGGTTGACATTATGTTCAGCGTAGACATGGGGAAATCAGTATTTTGATTAGGTATATGTCAAATGAAACGAAAAACTAGGTTGTTCAGAGTTGCATTTGAATTACAGATGGATTGGTCAGTTGTTGATTAGACTTTGTTTAGTTGCCCTGATGGAATATAGGGACCTACCAGAAAAAAACAATTGCAAAGGTGGGCTGGTTTTGTTTTTTGTTAAAATAGGATTTGGAGGGGGAAAAAAAATTGGATATTTATTCTGGGGCAGGAAGAAAAGTGCGTTTGGAGGACCAGAAAAAAAAAAAAAAAAAAAAAATCCTTTGGACATCTATTCTGGCGTAGGAAGAAAAGTGGATTTGGAGGAATGAAGATGTTGGGGGCAAATGGGGTCTAAGTCTTCTCCAGTTCACTGAAGTTCTTGAAGGGAGTGTTGAGGAAATGTCATTGGTTGTAGGTCTAACTTGTTGAGGATTTCATAAGCAATGTCTCACATATGATACCATCTCTATTCATCTCTGCCAACTTGATGGAAATATTATATATCAAGTAGGGTTTTTGTCATTACCTGGGCCCGAAGTTAGGATTATCACGGCTAAACCTCAAGTCGCGATCTCCATACTTACTCCCGTAAAATCCGCATTAACCGAAGTTAATACAAAATTCACAAGAGATATCATACATTCATACCTGTCAAATGTACATTTTGTGGAAATTATATATACATTGACAATATAATTAGAACATTACAAGTTCTCTACCCAAAGGTAAAGTTTACTATACACATTTCATTTAACGTTTAAGTCCACCACTGCATATTTAAAATACAATGCAGGTGACTACTATTGACATTCAAAATGAATACACATGTATTTCTCAAACTATGCACAAAATATTCTAAATTGTTCGCCCTCTGATTCAAGTCTACTCAATCAGTCATCCTGGAGGGACTTGATTGGTTTCCTCCATAGGTGGTGCGGCCTCTGGATTACCGGCAAGGGCAACTTGGCCTGTAATATCACCAATAACACTGTGAACACGACGGTTCAACAATGTATACACAAGTTTATGATAGTACATACTAATAATTTATCTATCAATTCTACAATCAATTGTTGGATAATTCAAATCAATAACACTTACAAAAGCTGGCACTTACATTAGTATTCATTCATTCAGTTCTTCCTAAAAGGAAGCATTCAAAATCAGTGTCCACATTTAGCATAGGGTAGAAGGTGCACCATTCATAACTCAGGCCTTAAGGAAGTATTCATTCAGTTATCTTAATGGTTACACTTTATTAAGTGGCTTATCAAATGTGTAGGATTTACTAGTATCTTGATCAGAGATCACTGGCATCACCACGGAGCTCCGGAACACTCCATTCCATCTACTGCAGTAGGATTGTTCATTAATTCATTTCATTGGTTCATTTCATTAATTCATTGCATTATTCATTTCAGCTCTACAACGAGCTTTAGAGTTACTATGTAGTGCCAGACTCGGAAGAACAATTCAAATCAAATCAATAAATCCAATTAAATTTCTTAAACCAAACATTAGGGTAAAACGTTTGTTATCTAATGTATGTATTATTCTTGATGACATCATTTTTAGTGAAATTTACATTAGCATAACCTTAGCTAACACCCATGAAGGTTTAGGAAAATACTATTAACGCTAGCTTTAGTCAATAGGCTTCTACTCAGAAAATCAGAAATCAAATTTGAAATTTCCTCACGTTCGGTCGCCTTGTCGGTTACCTGTCGATTAACCGAAATCTGGAATTCGACTGACCGAACCACATTCGGTCAGCTTTCCAGAACTTCACTATTGCAAACAATTCCTCTCAATTCGGTCACCTGTTCGGTCACCTATTTGGCTAACCGAAATATCAAATTTGACTAGCCGAACTACTTTCAATCACTCTCCGGTCAGCTTTCTAGAAGCTCAGCTTCTAATGGAAAATTCCTGACAGGATTTCTGTTACCTTGCGGTCACCATTCGGCTAGCCGAACTCACAAATTTGGCTAGCGAACTATGTCGGTCATCTCACGGTCGGCTTCCCAGAAGTTGTTTTCTCCTGCGGATTTCAACCCAGAAGGGTCGGTCAGGCGTTGGTCAGCCTGTCGGCTGACCGAACTTATCCCAGAAGTTCAAAAAAAAATATGAACTGAAAATCTGGAATTTAGCTTCTTGAGCTCATACAAGTCCTAATAGCACCATAAATCATAAGAATGAGCATACTTGCCTTTGCTTGGAGATTAACTAGCAAAAATTTCTTTGTTTAGCTTGATTCTTGAGACGAAATCTCCTCAATCCAAGCCTACTCCAACCTAAAACCCAAAACAAATTTCACAAATAGAACTCTTATGAGTTCTTTGCACTAGAAACACTCAATTCCATGGAATAGAACTTGAGAGTTCTATAACTACACCTAAACACTTACTTAAAATCTCTTGAAGAGTATTCTTGAGTTCACTATCAAGCTCTGAAAAGCTAGCTAGAGAAAGAAGATGAAGAAGACGTAACGCTCTCCCATTTACTTGAAAGGCCTCCAAACTCACACACGATGGAGAGAAAATGGAAGAAAGAAGAAGAAAAAGAAGTTTAGGGCTTGCTTGTGCTGGAACGGATGGAATGAACTTATTTGAGTTCATTCCAATCCTTTATAAACCCTCTTCAATCTACTTAATTACAATTCGAGTCAAATGAAAGGTCATCTGATCCAATTTTCGTCGAATGATTTCAAGTCTACTACGGAAATCAATGTACTCTTCGAGAGACACGCGTTGGTATCAAGAGTTTTCGTATTCAACGAAATACGCGAAAATTCGTATTTACGAAAAAGCCCTCGTTCTCTTTTGTTCGAGTAAAAAATCAATTTTAATCACTCAAAAACATTCATTTCCATTCCATTAAGCTCACATTAACCATATGAGCCTAATCCAATTCAATTTGGCCACTAAACATTATTAGTTCAATTAAACATACTTAATTAGCACTAACTTTGATTAATTAGAGTTAATCTCAATTAACTCGGGACAGGGTGTTATAGTGCTCATGGCCAGGGCAGCTTGGGCCCAACCTGCTTTGGGCTGGGCTTGGCCTAGAAAGGGCCAATTTGTAATTTAGTGATAATTTGTCATGTAATTGCTAGAAGATCCATAAAATGATAAAAAGCTCAGTTCAGCCTGGGACAACCTGGCCCAAGTGTCCAAATGAGCAGCCCTAAACCAAATACATGCTTGTGTTTTTGAAGAAGGATGTGCCTAGATATGCCTCTGCCTGGCTCAACCCAGGCCATGAACACCCCTCGTATAAAGAAGGATGTGGTGATAGTCAGATATAGTTGGATATCCTAATATTAGATTATGTGTGAATATATTAGGTTTTAATATGAATCCTTCTTTAAGATCCTAATATATCCAACATATCTAGCAACCACAACTTTCCTAATACATAATATTATCTATTTGCTCGTTTTCCTTTCACGTTCATATCTAAAACATCCAAAACCATGATTTACTACTTACCTCCTCCAGAAATATCCGTATCTTATATTTTTATCTTTCTAATGTTATTAAACAATTATTTTAGTTTCTGTTTGAGTTCCAAATAGAATAATATGATACTCAATGTTTTAGATGAATCATTCTATGCTATGGAGATGACTTTAATAGAAAATAGAAGTTGCTTGAAAACCTCTTATAACATAACAAACATCTTGTTCTTATAATGTTTTTTTTTTCCTATAACTTGAGGTACACACATGTAATAAAAATGAATCTTCATTAGTCATGTAGTACTTGACAAAAAGTCATTTGCTCACTTATTTGCAGAGGCTGCATTACCTTGGGGCTAGGAAAATCGTGATGTTCGACATTGGGCCGATCGGGTGCATACCCAACAACACAAATGCAACACCTATGAGGGGACAATGTGTGGAAGAGATAAATAACTTTGTGGTGGAATTCAACAACAGATTTTTCCCCTTAGTACAGCGACTGAACGCAACCCTGCGGGGATCAAATTTTGTCCCGGGACTAACTTATCCAATTAGTCAAAACATATACACGAATGCTCCAAGCTTTGGTAAACTTTCTGTTCTCTTAAGTAAGCCTATATGTCATTTGATAAATAGAGTATTGGTCAAAACTTTGGACTCTCAAATGTGACTCGTAAGATTATTGAGTTTAGTAACTCATGATAGTCTGATTCAGTTTCTGGTCAGATTTGCTTGGCAAGCATAACTTGGTGACCTTTCTAGTCTTGAGTTTTTGTAAAGACCAAGGAAGAATATGAAGATGAAATACAATGTCCATAACTAGCTGCTACTATTGTTTGGAGTTCCATTTTGATGAGATAGTGGGCACATAGTGCTGTGCAAACTCATTTGTGGGGCTCATTTAAGGTCATGCCATTTATGGAGGAGGTGGAGATGGAAAGATCACAATTAACTAGATGTCGGGATGTGCAAAATATCAACCCATTAGATCATCTTGGCTGTTTGGAAACGAAGTATTTTAAGATATTTTGCTATATTATCTACTAGTTTAGAATGTGATATATTCACTTAAAAAGGAGGTGTTTGAATAACTTAGAAAGTATCTTACAATATCTCACTTTCTTTAAAAAACCTTCATATTATATTATGCAAGGATTTGATGTATAAAATAATCTAAAAAAAAAAATGTTTTCTAACTACGAATAGATAGTTTTAGTAAAAACCATAGAAGAGTTCATCAGCAACCATTAATTATAATGACCGACTATAAGTTTTAACATTTATGAGTCCTACTATTAGATTGGCCCCACAGTGCTTACAAATTTAATGTGGGGTCCTATAGCCATATCGCGATTACATAGCCCTTGTTAATTATCAATATTAGGTGGGTCATATGAATGTCATGCTCGGGGCTTTCGTTATGATTACCAACAATAGGTGGGTCTCATATTGCCAAAATTAGCCAGGTCCCATGATTATCAAAATTGAATTGTATGATTGTAATTATCAGTTTGCGATCATTAAGTGGGTCCCACTATTTGATAGCACTCCTGGCGTTAATATGACTACCAACATCAAATGGGTCCTACAATGATTTCTCATAAAAAAGCTAGACATAGCCATTTGTGATAATCACTACTAGATGTATTATAGTATAGTTACCAATGTTTGGTGGACCCACCTTAATTAAACAACATTGCTTGGATCTCATGATTTAAATTTAATCTTATATTTTCTTTTATAGTAGATGGGTCCTGCCATGATTATCAACAAATGTGATTACTAATTAGTGGGTCATGTGTTGGGTTAATTGATTGTATTCTCTCCATTTCTTAATGGTACATCTTCTTGGGAGTTTTTTTTTTTTTTTTTTTATAAATTGTCAAATACTTCAAAGGTATATTAAAATCTGTGAATATTGCCAAACACCACAAGTGACACAATATAATAATATGAAACTATTTTATTCTATGATAATTAAATCTTACAATATTTAATTTTGTTGATATGATATTATGCACTTATCCAAACATCCCCTAATTCTTTAATCTACGAGGCTCATCTTCACGGTTCTTATTTTGGTCCATCCTACCTTGTGGGAGCACTTAGCCCACATATTGTTTGTTTATGTTATACCCCACACACACTCAACCATTCATAAATTGCCTCATGCTCTAGTCTTGCACTCATCTAATTGTTAGTAACTATTGAATTGAAAACCAAAAGAAAGATGCCTTAACCATTAAATTAACGACCCCATAACAAAGGTTAGGATGATAATGGGGTTGATATTTTTGCACATGCTTAGATTTCATTGAGATCTTTTCACACCCCATCTCCCCATGATTTGCATGGTCCTAGGTGGGGCCTCATAGGTGAGTTAGCACTGTATTATGCCTGGACGGTTCTCACCAGAAGAAAACAAAAAAAGAAAAAAAGAAAAAGAAACAAAAAAAAAAAAATTTGTTGCACATATATACGTGCGAAACATGACCAATGGATCTATACCTTCTGAGTACCAGATCTTACAACCCTCAACTAATCTGTTGGGTCCAATCACCATGCTATGAGTTGCCTATAAAAATGGTCATTTTGTCTCTGCATAGTGGTGCTAGAGAACGACCTAATCATCCGACAGTAGGGCTCTGTTTGGTTGGGGAGCAAAGGTGGGTTTCATTTCTTCACTTGTTCTCTATTTTCCTTTTCTACATTCAAAATGATCCCATAATAATGGAGCTTACCTGTCTACATACTTGTTCAGGGTTAACCTTTACAAATGTTCCATGTTGCCCCACTTATAGTGATGGCATAGGGCCATGCAAGCCAGAACAGCAGCCATGTCCAGATCGAGGTAAACATATGTATTGGGATTCTTACCACCCAACAGAAGTTACAAATTCTTTAATGGCCAGTGCCTGCTTCTGGCAAACACCTTCTCAATGCTTTCCTCCTGACACGAAGATTCAACAGCTTGCACGTCGTTGAGAGTGTTATTTGAAGAAAGCGAAGGCTTTTTTTTATTGCTTGTTGAGAGTGGGACTCAGGATATGATTGAAAAACTGCAGCTTTAGCTTGGAAAACCCAGAGAGAAATGTCAATGGTTGATGAATATTTGTATATTTTGAAGTTTCGATACAATGCCAATACATTCACAATCACGCTAGTGAAGACAAACTGATGGATCAAACCCTTGCCCATGAATTAGCAATAGCAGGTGCCGCATGGGATTGGGCGATGCCTGAGCTCACATGTACTGTCCCACATGAAAATGCAATTCAAGTTGAATTTGTTCGATTTCAGAATTTGGATGTTAATTGTGAAGCCACACACATTATTATTATTTTTGTTATATCCAAATACATTGGGAATCCATGATCTTAGGTCCACAGTGAGGTCCAATTTGAAGTTTTTGAAACATATTAATAAAGAACATTTAGGTGCGGAAACAATATGGAGGTCCAATTTAAAGCTTTTGAAACATATTAATAAAGAACATTTAAGTGCAGAAGCAACATGAGAAATAAGCGGAAGCAATGTCACAAAGATCCAATGGTATCAATTGCATATTTCAAATGGAACTAGTGCAAATCCAAACTAAATCTCAGTGTATGGATATAAGTGTTTTATATTGACCATGAGCAAAGAACACCCATCCTCACACAAATGACAGTCAAAACCAAAAACAAAAAGTACTCAATCCTCTGAATAGACTCTCCATCCTCGGGCAATACAGCAACATCGCCCAGACCCCACCAATACTCAACTGCTAGAGGAGCCTCGAGGATTGCCTCGCCCTCCAGGGCAATTTGGGGTCGGTAATGATACCTAAGCACCAAATAAAGGGGTCAAATCCCAAGGGACCTGCATGCACAGTATATCAAAATAACATAGTACGTATGCATCAAAAGGGAATAATGACAGTAATAAGATTCATAGAGGGATAATGATAACAATGCTAAGCAAATCATGCAATAACATAAACATCATAGATCAATATAAAGGAAATATCCTAAATCATCTATGTAATCAACATGGCACATCCACACAAGTTAGTACCATGGGAAATTAGGACGCAGCCCTCCCGTACTATCCATGAGTTGATATGGGGAAACACATTGGATCATAGCCCGGTCGAAATCATATTACCAGAGTTTGTCGGCTGTATATTGGTATTGTGCAATGTCTTGTGATACCCAATGCTGCACCTCCATCTTACCATCATGACGACCTTAGATATAATTAGCTCATACTAAGGGTGATCAGTGCCAAGGCCAGGCTCTTTAACTGAGTGGATGTTCGTGCTGACTCATAGGAACCACATAATCAGGTTAGTGTTTGTTGGCACACAAAAAATTCATTCATTAATAAATCCCATTCTCCAAGGCAAAACACTAATTTTGTTAGTCACTGGAGCTGGCCGACCATAATAACCCAACTTCAATGGCTAGCCCATACAGGATTTCACTGGCCACTTCAGCTCCCAAATGATGGCCGTTGAGCGCGTAACGTGATTGTCGCTCGCCACTCAAGCCACTAGCCGCTAGGTGTTTGTAAGGATTATAATTCTATTTAATTAGTATTGGTAAATTCATTGGGTATTGGACAAAACCTGGGATTTATGATTGTAATTTTAGTGGGACTGTCCAAGGAAGATACCTACAAGACGTATTCGATCTAAATTCCAAGGTTCGGGTGCACTGTGTATGAGTCACAGGAGTCATAGCTTTGAGTTTTCACTTCCCAATGTTGCTTTCAATGCAACATCATATAGGTATTTTTTTTAAGTTTCCAACGATGACATCATAGTTGCCATGGCATGGCATGGAGATATGTGTGATGATGACATGAAAACAAAAGTCAAAGAAAAGAGCTAGAGGCTTTGTCATTGTCTCACTTTTCTAATATAAAAGAAAGTCTTGTCTCCATTATTCAAAGATAAAAATGCCATGGGTTTCGTGCATGATAGAAGAGTAATGTAAGTCGGGTCCGTGCAGCAACACATAATATCGGTCGCTCGAACCATTGATCGGTCGTTCGAGCGAATGGAGATAGAATGTCATCCGCTCAAGCGCACACTTATTCGCTCGAGCGGTCAATGCACAGAAAGTCCGATTTGAACAGGAAACTGCCTTCTAATTTGGTTTAAATTACTTTTTTGAGTCCTACTTAATCTACAAGTATTGAAGCACAAATTAAAGCCTATATATGGTCTTTCTCTCTCAACTCTAGGGCACCACTCTCCCATCCAAAAATCTAGAGATCCATTGAGAGATTTTTTTTTCTTCTCCAAAGCTTCAAGGTGTTGTGCTGAAGTTCAAGTCTTTGGAGGTTTTTCTGCTACTTTTCTGAAGTGGATTCATCTTGAAGAGGCATTCAAAGTGGTTGGTTCAAACGCGGTGAAGGTGTACGGCGAGCAGTCGGCAAGATCAAAGCAATCCTTAGGTTGAGTTGGCAACTGGGAAAGGGTTGTGAGTTTTCTTGTAACTTTCAATTTATAGTGCTTGGTTGTCTGTTGGCCTAGACGATAAGGCCCGTAGTTTTTTCCCGAGTAGGGTTTTCTACGTAAAACTCCTGTGTCCTTCTCTTTGTGTGGTTTGATTATTCTTAATTGGATTTATGATTAATTACTAGTTTAATCACTGTGATTGAAATTTAGTAGAGTTGATAGGTTGGGACCCGAGGTTGTGTTAAGGCCGGATTTTTACAAGTGGTATAAGAGCCTGGTAGGTCGGGTGTTCGAGTTACAGGACACGTGTTTTGCGAGTTCGTAGCAGGAGTCACAGTGGGTATGCCGTTGAGGGAGGGATTGTTGAGGTCAACGTCCACCATCGCTCATGAGTGGTCGTAATTGTGGTCGAGCCCTCGCCCTCACCAAAAAACTATTGTTGTACCGTTTCCTATCACCAATTGGTTTTGGGATAAGTGGTACCTCAATGGGGTGTAAGATCCTCCTGAGCGGGTTACACTAATTTATTGTGTGATCTTTTTAAAATTGATCTCTAATGGATTTCAATAGAAAAAGGAACGTCTACTAATAAGCCCCCTCTCTTAGATGGAACCAATTATCCTGACTGGAAAGTAAGAATGATTGCTTTTCTCAGGGCTATAGACGATCAGGTATGGGATACTATAGTGGAAGGATATGCTGATCCCACTATGGTTGTAGGTGGCCAAACTGTCAAGAAACCAAGAGCCCAATTGATTGCTATTGAAAGGACAAAGTCCAACTGCAATAACAAGGCTATCAATGCTATTTGCAATGGCATCACCCAGGCAGAATTCCATAGATTTTTTGCGTGTTCTACTGCTAAGGCAGCTTGAGACTTACTTCAAACTGTTCATGAGGGAACAGACACAGTTAGGCAAACCAAACTCCAAAACTTGACAACTGCTTTTGAGACGATTTGGATGAAAGATTCTGAAACTTTTGACAAGTTCAATTCTAAATTGAGTAAAATTGTGAACTCAAGTTTTAATTTGGGAGAACCTATACCTTAACACAAAGTTGTCAAGAAAATTTTGAGGTCTCTCCCAGAAAGGTTTCGTCCAAAGGTAGTTGCCATTAAGGAGCATCGGGATCTCAATTCCCTCAGTGTGGAAGAGTTAGTTGGTAATTTGCAGACATACGAAGCTAACCATTGTCTCAGCAAGAATGGTAAGGAAGTTGCACTCAAGTCTTTGAAATCTATGGACAGTAATTCTGAATCAGAGTGTGACTCAGAGGACGCTGAGTTTGAAAAATATTTCAACAAAAAATTCAAAAAGATGTTGAAAAATAAAAAGGCTAAGAAGTATGGTAACAACAAGGCACCCTACAAGACCAAATCTGTGCAGGAAAAGAACCCATCTAAAGGATCCACCAAGCCTATCCAGTGCTTTGAATGTGAAGGTTATGGTCATACTGCTGCTAAGTGTGCCAACAGAAAGGAAAAGAGCAAAGGTAAGGCTCTTAATGTGTCTTGGGAAGAGGATACAGATGAAGAAAAGAGTGAACCCGAATATCCTGATAATGATTTTAAAAACTGTGTTGCTTTCATGGCTTTGTCTACCGTCTCTTCTTTGCAGGGTTCATCTGACAGGGAGTCCAAGTCTGATGACAATTCAGATACTGATAATCTTTCTGATGATAACAAGGACTGGGAAACTGCATACAAGAAATTGTTGCAAGATTCCATACATATGTCAAAGATTAGTAAGAAAAGAGCAATTAAGCTGAAAGGAATGGAATCTCAAAATTCTTCTCTTACTGCACAACTGGAAGAATCACATGCTAAGATAAGCCAGTTAGAAGATCAACATATAATCTTGTCTAATTATCTGATTTAGGGGGAGTATGAGCTTTGTCAATTATGAACAAAAAGGGTGAGAAGCTGAGACAGCTCATGAGATTTCACATGCTGATTAGTGTTTTGTTATATATAATTTACATTTCAGAATTAATTTTCAAGATTTCACGCTTGATCTTTTGTCAAACTTTCGTGAACAGGGATTGCAGGGCTGATCTGAAGAAAAATTTCTTGATATTTTGTTTTCTTCTTTCTGGGTAGAATTTTTCTTGTATTTAGGTGTTTTGTCCATGAATTGCCAAAGGGGAAGATTGTAAGGATTGTAATTATATTTAATTAGTATTGGCAAATTCATTGGGTACTGGACAAAACCTGGGATTTATGATTGTAATTTTAGTGGGACTGTCCAAGGAAGATACCTACAAGATGTATTCGATCTAAATTCCAAGGCTCGGGTGCACCGTGTATGAGTCACAGGAGTCATAGCTTTGAGTTTTCACTTCCCAACGTTTCTTTCAATACAACATCATATGGGTATTTTTTTTAAGTTTCCAACGATGGCATCATAGTTGCCATGGCATATGGCATGGAGATATGTGTGATTATGAAATAGAAACAAAAGTCAAAGAAAAGAGCTACAGGCTTTGTCATTGTCTCACTTTTCTAATATAAAAAAAGGTCTTGTCTCCGTTATTCAAAGATAAAAATGCCATGGGTTTCGTGCATGACAGAAGAGTAATGTAAGTCGGGTTCGTGCAGCAATACAAAATATCGGTCGCTCGAGCCATTGATCTGTCGCTAGAGCGAATGGAGACAAAATGTCATCTGCTCGAGCGCACACTTATTTGCTCGAGCGGTCAGTGCACAAAAAGTCCGATTTGAACAGGAAACTACCTTCTGATTTGGTTCAAAGTACTTTTTTGAGTCCTACTTGATCCACAAGTATTGAGGTATGAATTAAAGCCTATATATGGCCTTTCTCTCTCAACTCTAGGGCACCACTCTCCCATCCAAAAATAGATCGATTGAGAGATTTTTTTTTCTTCTCCAAAGCTTCAAGGTGCTGTGCTGAAGTTCAAGTCTTTGGAGGTTTTTCTGCTACTTTTCTGAAGTGGATTCATCTTGAAGAGGCATTCAAGGTGGTTGGTTCAAGCTCGGTGAAGGTGCACAGCGAACAATTGACAAGATCAAAGTAGTCCTTAGGTTGAGTTGGCAACTGGGAAAGGGTTGTGAGTTTTCTTGTAACTTTCAATTTATAGTGCTTGGTTGTCTGTTGGCCTAGACGATAAAGCCCGTGGTTTTTTTTTCGAGTAGGGTTTTCCACATAAAAATCCCGTGTCCTTATCTTTGTGTGGTTTGATTATTCTTAATTGGACTTAGGATTAATTACTAGTTTAATCACTGTGATTGAAATTTAGTAGAGATTGGTAGGTTGGGACCCGAGCCTGTGTTAAGGCCGAATTTTTTCAGCGTTACATAGATAGTCCATCGGTCGTAGGGTGAGTTCTTCATCCTGTTCAACGACCACCACGCAGTTATCACCCATGATTTGGGCAGTTAGTCCACCAGAAGACCGCTGGATCTATAAAAAGGCAGTTGCACCCTATGTTAATTGCACTCCTCAAAACCACCTCCAATCCCCTGCGATTTGCAGTAGTTATGGCCCAACAAAGGCTATAAAAGGGCACTTGTGGCATTAGGGATCGAATCTACAACAAGAAGCCCAAAAACTCTACCATTTTCTATACAGAAGACCTACTTCTTCTCTCTTCTCAAGGTGAGAACCAGGTAGCGGTTAGTTTTAAGATTGGGTGATAGTCGCCAAAAACTAGTCTTTGTGTCTCTCACGCCAGAGAGAAAGAATAGAGATGTTCTCGTTGTTTTGAAGTAGACATCACTGTTTACTCTTCTTTCGCATGAGGGTGATGCATTACAAAGATTGGCGGAGGATACTATAAGGTAGGCTTCTCACACTTCGTCACGGGCGGTTTCCTGAAGATAGTAACCTTCCACTCTTTATTTCTTTGTACTTTTACAAATTTTTTTCGTATTTGATCTCCTAAGCTTGACGAGCGGGATTGCATAAAAATTTGTAAGCAACCTGCATTTAGAAGGTGAGACAAGCAGAACCCATGTAAACAATAGCATATGTGACTTTTGGAAGCACAACCAAATACACGTGCGAGTCATTTTTGCATCTTTCTGTAAAAAATAATTAAGAATGAATAAGATCCATTTTTTTCATTTTTGAACGAAACAGTGTCTGGCTAGGCTACCCTTGCGTGAGCAAGGTCCATAGGTCCATATAAGGTCTAGTGTCGTAGTCCAATCCATACCATAATCCATATAAACCCTCCATCCATCGTAATGTCCATATGACCATACCATAGTCCATCATCATGCCAATACAATAAAATCCAGAATATAATCCATCCACAAATAGGGTATGTAATCTATACACATCATCCATCTACTCCATGGTATCACATCCATCCATCCATTGGGCCATAGAATAGGCTGCCTAGCCATGGACACGTGTCAAATATTCTCCATACACATCTAAGGTCACCTCCAAGTCAACCCTAGGTCAAGGTCCTCATTTTCATTTATTAATCAGGTTTAACACCAATATAAATGACAGTAAGGAGAATTGCATAATAATCAGATGACATATAGACCAATCAATCAAAGGTAAACAGAGGTGATCTAACCTAGGTCAAGGCTACACATTCAGGTGTAGGGTCCCACTTTACCAAACAGTGGTAGAAAAGGGGTTCAGATGCTTAATGTAACGACCCTGGACTGGGACAGCGCTAACCAAGGTCCTAATCCGAGACCGTGGTGCGGCAAGCTAGAAAATTTCGCTGGCACACGCTGTGAGGTTTCCACATCCGATGTCACGTAACAAACATGAGCAATTATTTTTGTAGAAGCATGTAGCAACACAATTTGTAACTAAGACAAAAGGATAGGATATCTAAGACTCGTGTCAGAGTGAGGAACATAAATAAGCCTAGCCAACATTAAGATTTATAAATTACAGCACAAAAGAAAGTAGTTTAAAGTTACACATCCCAAGATAAATGCCCACAAACGCAACCCCAAAAGTGAACCCTCCTAGAAGGTGACGCACAACTCATCGCCTAACCCGATATCTAGATGACATCGTTGGGCTGCCACTCTCGAGCAATCGGCGGCTCAACTGCCTCCTCACGCTCCACCTCACGGGCAATAGGGTCAACATCTGGTACCAAACAAGGAAGTATCAGATACTACGGTCTAGGAGGCGGATAATACAATAAGGACATGATTAATGCAAAGAAAATCACTTTAAAATGAGGGTACACATTTGGAAACTAAATAGAAATATAGAAGAATAGCGGAAGTTAAATACTAGGATCAATTGTACGAAAATATAAAAATTACTAAATTATCTGGGAAATCATTAAAACAGATCAAAATAGATGGGAACCACATAGAGCTATATTCTTCCATTGCCGAGGCGAAAAGAGCAAACAAAGGTATAACCATCCCCTTATGAAATTGCCGATACAAATAGATAATACATATATAAATAAGTATAGCTCGGCATCAAACATAATCCGCTGTGGAATAGATTGCATACAAACAGAGTTTCCAAGCTGTAGTTGGCATAATTATTTAAGGATCCCAAGTCGGATGATCAAACCGACTACGTGACCCAAGCTTAGTGGTGCCGATGAAAACCCCGAGCAAACATAACCCAAATCAAAAGAAACATATGGCAAATTGATAGGGAACTACTCTAAACAGAGGCATATACAAACAGACGAATACGAAACAGAGGAGTAACCCTATCAAGATTTTCGTAATGTGGCAAACCACTCATAATTTTTGCAAAACACTTCATAAGAAAACATGCAAGTTTTCAAAATCAGAATGACATTAGGATCCGTGGTTGAGAGGCTTTCCCAGATTTGTTTCAATTTTTAGAAATGACCATTTTATCCTTACTCATGTGAGAGCCGTAAAATAAAGAGTTTTGGGGCTTTTTATGACTACGAAGTGAACACGAAAGTTATTGGGAGAGATGTTCTTTATCTAAGGGGTTCAAGGACACAACTTTCCATAATTTATGAATAGTCCCCAATCTTCTTTGGAATTATAAATAGGCCCCTAAGGATGACAAACTAGATTCAAAGGCTCTCAAAACTCTTTAAAGCCATTCAAAAGAAATTCTAACCCTCAAAACAAAATGATTAGCCTCTAAGCCCGCTTATGAAACTAACAATGTAATTAATTAACACTAATCGTAAGAATTATGGGTCGGGGTCTTATTTGCACTTTAAATCTATGCCAAAGACCCCATATGAGTTTATTGACTGGAGCCAAACTTAAAATAGAACTTATGAAAGTTTGGGTATGCCCCGTATATGTCTTATTGTTGCCACAAGAGAGATAGAAGCTGCAATAAAAAACAAAAAAGAGTTACTCCTTTGTTGGTGCTGTGAATCCAATAAAATAAATGCAAGTGCATAGTTGTCTGCATGAGACAGTGGCAAATAGAGGTCGATCCCACATGGAGCACCACTAAGTCAAAGATAAAAATCTGAACTTTTTTAAAATAAAAGATTAATAAAGATTAGTTAAGATCCAAGAAAAAAACTAGTTAGAGTTAGAAATGCAAATTAATCAAAGCATAAAAAATTCAACATATAAAATAGATCAGAGAATCCAAAATCCACTAAGCAAGATAATTAATCAATCCATACAATTATTCTACTCTTGTCTCAAAATAACTCATATAAGAAACAAATCAATGTTTCTGATCAGGAGGATTTGTCTTTTGCAAAAACTATTTCTTTAATAAAAAGAATAAGATCATCATGCAAGACCACCTTCACCTCATAAAAGAATGAAAAATCATAAACATGACTTATCAAATAAAGCATAAATTATCAAAGGATCTCGGCCCTAAGCATAATCTATCAAAATAAGCATAAATCATCAAATGAAGACAGATCTATTATTCTAATAGAGCATTCATTTATAATAGACAAGAAAGAAATATCAAAATCACATAGATTAAATCAAAGATCTACTTAGCTTCATATGCATGCTCCAATCTAGAAATCTAGCCAGCCATTGAAAAAAACTTCAGAAATAATTTCATTGATAGCATCTCCTTTTACAATAGTCTCTTAGAAATTTCTCTTGAAAATATCCTAGTTTCTGGAATAAGGCTCTAGAATACATTTAAAAAAATCAGAAAATAATGGAGGGAAGAGTGGTGGAGAAGAGAGGAGAGAGGGGAGGCTTGGTTGCCCAAGGGAGACGAGAAAAATGGCACACGTACACTTCATGGATTCCTTTTTTTATCTAGTTATCTTACAGATTCATTAAATTTGGATATTCTCTGCAGATTTGATTTATCCTCTTTGATGAGGTAGATCTCTTATCCTTTTTTAATTTGAATGAGATGGAAGCTTTGGAAGCCTCTGGATGGCATGTCCAGTCTTCAGAAGGGATCACACACAGGATGTGCAGCAATGAGTTATCAATAACGTGGATTTACTTGCAGTCCTGCCTCAAAATGTATATGAAACTTTTCAAGCCCATAACTTGGTCGATTTAGCTCTGATTTACATGATCTTGGACTCCAAAGATGTAAGAACCTGATTTTTAATTACTACGATTAATGTTAATTAATTATGTCTAGTAGCTAATGACAATTGATTAGAGGTTAATCGAGAGTTTCTTGGTATTAGAGCTAAGTTGGGATTAGTTCTGGAGGGTTTCGAGGAGTTTTGTGAGCATTTGACTTTTCGGTTTAAGTTAGAATTCTGAGGTTTGTCAAGGGTATCTTGGGAATTTAAAAAAAATTACATATTGAGCCCAAAAGTTAGGTCTTGACATGCCCAACAACTTTCATGTTAAGTCCAAATTCAACCGAGGTCCATAAAGTCTAATTTGAACCCTAGCACACTTTTTGAGGTGTATACCGCAGTTTGGAAAATCACAGCTTCTACAACTGATCTCTGAAAATTCTGATTTTTGGGTTGTTGGAAAGCTCATCTTATGAACCACAATTCTTCTTCTTGACCAAGTCTATCTGAGGTTCCGAAGACATCCGTTTCTTCACTCCAAGTTCGGCCATATTGTGGCAAATTCACAAAGTTAACTTTTGCAAAAAAAAAAAAAAAAAAAAAAAAAATTCCCCACCTACCCCACCTACCCCATTAAATGTTCACCTACCCCCCACCTAACACAATAAGTCTCATTCACTCTTCATTTCCACCGGCCACAGCAAGAGAAAAATTTCTCTCTCTCGTTCTTCTTTTTCTCCTTCTCTTCTTCCATGGCATGGTGAAGAACTCCCTTTTAAAGGCTTCAATTGCAAGATCCTGCCTGGCCAATCAACTCCTCATCATATTCTGAGCCACATAGTCTGTTTCGGTGCCAATCCATCATGGCAGCCCCTCCATCCATCACTTTCTTCTTCTTTGATCGTCTTGGAGGTAGGCCATATCTTCATCTTGAATGTTGTTTGGAGTATGGAACCCATTTTCTTCACCTTTTTTTTTAGTTTTTTGGAGTTGGGTTTGACGGTGAATGGTTTTCATCTTAAGTGATTTTTGGGTAAGTTGTATGGGAAGAGGAAGCCCTTGATTTAGAAGCTTGGATTGACTGTGGTGAGGTTGGATTTGTTCTTGGTTTTGAGCCAAGTGTATAAGCTAAATAGCATATTTTGCTTGGGATTACCCTATCTAAGTTAATCCCATTCTTGTTAATTAATCTGTTAATAAACTTGTTATTCTTGGAAGTAGGTGGGCCTCTAGGATATGTTTCAAAAACTTTTGACCAACTTGATGCAGTGATCATCTATCCAGAAGGCTACAAAACCCAATCCAGGATCCATGTCCTCTTTCTCATGATCATGTACAGTAGAAAACTCTATCTAGAAGATAGAAATAGCAGCATACAAGCAACCATGAAATCCACAACATACAAGGAAGTAGATCATACCTATGGAGCTCGGTTGTGCTCTAAGGGAGGAGTTGATTTCTTTCTTTGATGATGAAACACTTTCACAAACCAAATTAGAATCTCCAAGACCTCTTGGCCTTCCACGCTATGACCCGAATCTGATCTCTTTTCTCAAGGAAGATGGTGGGATCTCCAAGAGAAAAAAACCAACTAGAAACTCAAGGGAAACCAGAAGAGAACTAGAAGAGGAAGAGGAGAAGATGCATGGGCAACTCTTGCACAACAAGGGCCTTGGGCGTGAATCCCTAGGGGGATATAGTGCATGGATGTCCAAGGGCCTCCTCTCTTCTCCTATTTATAACTTTAAGCAACTCCTCTTTGTTTATTATTAGAAGTCCAACTTCTATAATAACTAGTAACTCATTAATCCTACTATTACTACTATTAAAAGTCTCACTTCAAATAGAAATAATAGTTTTTCCGTTTTGAGTTCAAATAGAATTAGTAAAGATTCAATCTTGGGCTAGCGTGGGGACCACTAGAGATTCCATAGAAAGCTGGCTCCAACTGGGACACCACGACCCCACATCTCATGTGTAATCCGGGCCCGCAGTTAATTGCAAATAATTTCACTATATAAATATAATTGAACTCTAGTCTTAGGAATAAATTACATGAAGACCCTAAACTTCCCTATGTCCAATAGTAGGCCCCTCCATCAATATCCATGGATTAATTGGACCTGTTTTCTAAACTTAGATTCATATCTTATTATCCTTGAGCCCTAATTATAATAATTGTTTGGTACAGATCCAATTAACTCTTAATTGGAATGAGTACGCACTTACCAATGATAAATTCATTAATTGGCACAAAAGGATATTAAAGATAGATTCCATCTTGACAATCGAATGTTCCGACAGCTCTACTAATACGTACCCAAATCACCGAGATGTTGACCTACAGTTGGCCTCACTCATTGGTGACTCAAAGCAAATGAATAGATAGAAACTTGAGTTCATTAATGTCTCAGCATTGAGAGCATATTGCTAGGGAATTATGAGAGCATACCTTTAAAGTAAAGTCAATGTTCATAAGGTGCTTCTCATAGTCCTTCAATACATCCAATGTACCAGCACTATGATAGAGAATCTTACATTCTGATGATCGAGACAAATCACACTATCTTATAGTAATCAAAGTACTGTAACTTTGTTAGAGATGTCCAATCTCATCCCTGGTTGTGAAGATATTCAAGTATAAAATTTGCTATGCATGTCTCCCATATGTGGATCTCATCCATACACATGTATTGTATCTAGTATACTTATGGACTCCGGTTCATCTCATGAACCATCATGTTATTCGTATTGGTTATGAGCATTTAAGTAATAAATATCATTCATCTCATGAAATGATAACATTAATATACTGATAAATAAAGGAATTAATTAATTTATTACATCATTCTTAATGGATTGAGACCATAAAACCAACAGTTATGGATCTGTTTATTCCCTGTTTAATAACTTGACTATCAATCTAGCACTATGCAGTTATTAATCTATCACTAATCTGTATCAATCTGTTGTTAAATTGATTGCTTTTTTGTTAATTTGCCCCTTAATCTGAAAAAGAATTCCATATTCAAAGGGCCCCATTATGGGACCCAGCCCTGGTGAATGACCAACTGCTGCCAGCCAGCAGCCAGCCACAACAGATGGCAGCCAGCTACCCTAATAACCCAGCGGCCATGATATTTTTTTTGTCCCAGCAGCCAGTTTCTCCAGCCCTACTAGCGGCCAGGATTTTCTCATTTCAGCGCCCAGCTGCCCTGCACCCCCAGCGGTAAGGAATTTCATAGAAATGGGTAGCCGCCCGTTCCCAATGGCCAGGATCCTCAATGCCATTCCCAGCGGTCACATTTCGTTCCACTTGATCCCAACTACCCCATCTTGATTCTAGTGGCCAGGACCTCAACATGTCCAGCGGTCAGCTTCCCTCTCCCCACCAGCCACCATGCTGCCGGCCACTCGATGATGCACAGCGGCCAAAACTCCCCACCAGCCACCATACTGCTTTTTCCCTGCCCCACTTGGAGATTGATGCTAGCCAGCAGCTGGGCCACAGTGGCCAGCAACTGTTGATGGCTAGCGGCCAGCTCATGTGCTGCGCATAGCAGCCAGCTGCTGTGTAGCGGCCCACTGCTGTGCACAGTGGTTGGTAGTGCAGCGGCTTGTGGGTCCAACCCCGGTACCTGCAAAACCGTTTCGAAGTGGATTTTTAGCCTCATTTAAGCCTTTCTTGTACTCATTTAACCTCATGCGAATTTCTGAGTATTTGAACCAAAATTTTAATGTTTCAACCAAGTTTTAAGGGAAAGCTAAAACCGTTCCCTGACTTCAAAATAGGGGCTCTTGATTTACAAACCCGAACAATTATGGATGCACATGGAGCACGGTGACTTATATTTTATCCGAACTTTGGGATTGGATATTCCCACCTTCCGAATGCATCAAGTGTATGGCAATACGCTAATATCCATCCATTTGAGCATATAATTCTGGATGTCACCATACTTGCATGTTTATGATCTTTTCAATTTAGCTTTTCATACTTTTACCTCTCACCTTGTAAACCCGACCCTTGCATCCTGCCACACGGGACTCCTTGTCACGCCCCGAAACCGGACTCCTACAGCGGCCCCGACCTCAGGGAGCTTGAATTTAGGGATTAAGTAAAAGTTTATGTTTCTCCAGGATCCGCGTGTGTGAGGATATCATATTCCATCACAATCTGAATATTTTGCGGAGGCTTACGTGGTGTTGTGATCTGAAGCCCGTGGCTATTGGATTCTGTGTCGCACTTAACCAGTAGCATAAATCTTTTATATCAAGGCCCATACCAGATTGGAACAAATCATCACAATAAAATACAGACTTGACAGTAACAAGCTATCTATTTCATTCCCACATATGTTTAGGTTACAAATTAACAATGTGTATTAACTAAAAATCCCAAGCAAAAGGCTAATAAAAGCCATTCAAGTAATAAGCTAAATAAAATACCACCCTAAATATGGCTTAGCTCCAATGTCAAGCTCAATGTCTGCATGACATCCCCGACATTATAAACCTGCAAAACTCATGGCTCCATAGCCAACACATGCACTTAGCTCGGGACGAAGATTCTGCTACCTAGAGCACCAAACGAACATGGTCAGACACGCGGTCTGGTAGGTGACTGAGATGGGTAATAAATGTACTGATTAATAAAACTTGTGATAAATTATGTTATTTGATAAAAAGTTGCATATATTTAAAAAGTGCATAAAATAGGAATATCTGACAAAACATGTATTTAAATAAGGATTGCGAGTAAATATGAAGTACATTTAAAACATGATGTGCATATAAAACATGACGTGGTCTCAAACTGAAATATCCAAGTGAAAACATGTATAAATCCAACTAATATGATAGAACATAAACCAAGTGACAAAATAGGTTAGGAAACAAATTCAAACTGTTAGCAAAGCACACTGACAGATTGGCAACCACATAGGCTAAATTCTCCATTACCAAAGTGACATATTACACTAAGTATATATACATATTCTCCAGCACACGAGGTGATAGAAGCACGCTAGGCACATATATGGATCAGTATAGCTGGCCATCACGTTAGGCACCGGCCGCGGAACCAGGCAAATAACACGCTAATGAAACCCAAGCTGCAGTTGGCTAAGAGATTGATTAGGACTCCAAGCCGGTGAATCAAGCCGATGAGGTGGCCTAAGCTAAGTGGCGCTGAATCATAAATCAAAAGCGAACTAACACACAAAATATGGTGATGAACTACTCAAACAGGCCAAGTCAAAGCACACACAGTAATGTAAAGAGTAGTCCTCCCAAGGTACACATAAAAGCTCACAAGGTCACACTAATTGGCAAAACTGATTATTTTTTGCTAAACGAACGAAATACCATAATTGTTTATTTTTAGTCCAAACGAGCTAAATAGTCAAAAGCTGATTATTTTTTTGTCAAAGACAGGGAAAAATATCCAAAACTGAATGTTTTAGCCAAAACGAGTAAAATCCAGTGATAATTAGCCCAAATGGGCAAAACTGACGAACCATAAATCCAACGGGCTTAAAAACGAAGTTTTCGGACAAGCAAAACTGAATAATGCAAATAAAATTAAGCAAAACTGAATAATGCAAATAAAATTATGTTTTCGGGCGAATCCAAGCTCAACGGTCAATTTCTACATATGCACATCCCATAGACAAGTTGAGACCGCATCATTTGGTATAACGTGCACATAAACCCTCGAATGCCGGGTTTGATATTATTTGGTGCTCTTGACGTTTGGCGGCATTCCAAGTTTCTATTGCATGTCATCTAATTTAACGGAGTCATAACGTGTTTCTGGTTTGGATTCTTGCATGGTTGCATCCTTTCTCCCGTTTCTTCCTCCATACAACCATACATGGTCCCAATATGAGGTTAGGATTCAAAATAATCCACCTCTCGATGAATAAAACTAAATCCAGGCACCATGCAGACCCAGGTCCAAAAAGATGGGTTGGCTTGAGTGAACTCACTTCTGGAGGGAGTGGTTGGCTCGAGCCAACTCTGCCAGCTCCATTTTTCCTAGCTTTTAGAGCTTTTTCTCTTCCCCCTCTTTCATGCTTCACAATTGCATTTTCCCCTGTATAAATATAGGCCTCCTTGCCTCCACAAAACACCATTCATCCACCTCAAAGCACACCCCTTCATCACACATAAATCCATCACCAAAACCATCATACATGAGGCCCATTTGCAATAGAAAAACACTTATACATAAAATAGAAAATTTAAAACTTTGATAAGCTCAAATGGAAGAGAGGAATCAACAAACATGCATTTACAGAAACCAATCAAAAGTGTAGCATGATATTAAGATGAGAGAGTCATGAAATCCACAGAAAATGTAGCATTAAAATTGGAAAAATCCATGAAATTTAGCATGCTAAAAAAAAAAAGCATTTCAATCACTTGCCTTGGGTGTCCAATGCTCCCAATTAGCCTCTAATCCAACCAATTAGACCTTAGCACACCTAACACAAGAAACCCCAAAAAATGACCCAACTTAGAACCCAAAAAATGGCAAACCAATGAATGAGAAGGGAAGGGCATGCAAGAAGAGAGCAATGAACTCTTTGAGGTTAGGAGAGACCAAATATAGAAGATGAAGATTACCACTTATATGTAAGGGCTTCAAATGAGAGAGGGTTTCTCAATGGAGGCCTTGTTGCAGCTGGACTTTCTTCTTAAGAGTATCGATGGAGAGCTAGAGAAGGAGATGGTGAGCTCCAATCTCTCTCTTAGGCATGATTGAAGGAGAATTTAGGGAGAGCAAGCAAGAAGAAGAGAAATGGGGAAAAATCCTCAAAGGAGCTAAAACTCCTCCCCTTTCCCACGTTGGAATGAAAATGAGTGAAGGGAGAGGGAGTTGGTTCTTTTATAAAAGGTGGGTGTGGGCCCCACCATCACTTAAAACTTGTTAGGATTAAAACATCGATTTATGGGCCCCGGATGCGATGGACGAAGAAGGGAAAAATTTTGGTATGGTTCTGAGACTTCGAAATTTAGGTCCAGATTCAATGTGAAAAGATTGATTTACCCCAAGGGCAGGAAAAATTGATTTTTGGAGCTTCAAATATGTATGGAGTGAACACGAAAGTTGTAGCGAATGATGAGACCAGTCAAACGAAGCCGAAAATGAGATTTTTAGGAATCACGAAGAACCTCCTCACACTGACAAGGCTAAACACATAGGACCTACGGTCACAAAATAGGTTTATTGGCTCTCAAAACTCCTCCAAAGCTAATGAAAAGCCATTCTAACTCACAAACTCAACCAAACAATCACTAATCCCACTTAGAGGACTAATCTGCAACTTAATCAACAGTAATCCCGAAAATTAGTAGTCGAGGTCTTACACTCTTCAGGTCTTAGTTCGCGATTCTCGCTCTGCTTGTCCATTAGATGTACCCGATCCTTAGAGGTCTTTTCGGTTTGTGTGTGAGACTGCCCTGCCCTTTTGAGATACTCGGATAACCTTGCTATTTTTGCCACTTGTTTTTGGTCCCTTATTCCTACCCGAAATGCTGCCCCTTTTTTTGTTGAGTTCTTGGACTTAGAAGATATTTTTACATCTTACTTTCTGCATTGATTTGTGAGTTGAGATCATTAGGCCATTATTATTTCATATATAACTGTATATTGCTCCCCTCTAGGATGTTCTATAAGTGACCGGTGTCACCAACGCCCGGGCTCAATTCAGGTTTCCCAGTGGCAGGACCTTGTCTGGGCTCGATTTAGGTTTTCCTGTGATAAGGCCAATAATAAAGTACCTACCTACCCGGGCGTAATTTAGGTGCTCTTGTGGTAGAGTTAATGGCTCCAAGATGAGTCCTAAGATACTATCTGCTTGATTGTTAGGAAACAAAGGATTTTCCCCTTCTGAATAATTGTGTGAATATGTTGACAAATTAGTCGATTGTTTGATTAATGATTGTTTATACTTCTGTTAATTATATTTGTATGCACTACTCTGCTTGACTTACTGATGCTGCAAATATGTTCAATTACCTGCTAATTAAATGTTCTTCATACTCGTAAGCTATGCCTTTTTTTATCTTGAATACTTGCCAGACCCTTGTCTGTCTACGCTTGATGCCGTAGGTAACGAGCTCATCTATGCGCCCGAATTGGACGTTGCAGCGGTCCAATGGGATACGCCAGTTATACGAGAGTGAGCAGCTGATGACATAGAGTAGTGTACAAAGTTGTAGAGCTTGTGACATCATCTTTTGGGTTTTTGTTATTTTTGGGGAATTTCATCTTTTAATCATTGTAATTATTGGCCAGTGTTTTTGTACGACCTTATTCTGGAATGTAACTAAACTTAATCTGTTGTTAAACCTGAATACTAACTGATGGAATGAATTCCTTTCTGCTATCCAATTTGATAATACCATTATACTTTGATTTTCCGTTTCCTGAAATGGCTTGTGCAAGCTTCTGCCGATGATCCTTATGGGTCGAGGACCCCGTAGAATCTCACATAGCAGAATCCTGTGGGTAAAATTAATTGGCATGCGGATCGAGGCTCCACCTGTCCATGTCATCCGTACAGCATCGCGGCTCCATTAACCCTAATCGCATCTTAATTCTGATTACAGATTTGGGTCGTGACAAAAAATATTTACTTTGAATAAGCTTTCTAACGATAGGTAAATTTTAATGATCTGACGGTGGGATTGAAAGCCATGGCCATTTTATGATAGGCTGTCCTGAGAAAAAGTAGGATTGACTTTTTAATTTTGATTTGTAATGTTTTTTTATTTCTGCATAACTTCTATTTTTGGGAGGAGATCAGTTGTGGCTGATTCAAACTCCTTAGGTTTTATCTCCCATCATAATTATCTATTTGAATTTCCTTGAGTTATTACAAATCTGCAACTACTGTGGACCTTATTAGGTGGGACAGTGGGGGTTCTCTTAGTGAGTTCTTCAATTTAGCAGCGCGGGTCTCGTGTTAGAGACCTAATGCAACTAGGACTCTTCACAAAATTTTGCCTAAGGTTCAGTGGGTCTTTCAAATTTCATTTTCTGCAAAATCCAACTCAACTAGTAAAATACTAAATATCCCTAATTGAAGTGGGAGTCTTCCAGAAAGACTCGTAATCCAACTAGGATTCTTCGAAAATTGGAGAATTGCATAAAATATTAAAATAATACAGAAAGTGTGCATGAAATGCTTGAATTCTCAAGTTAGAGTGAAAATGCACAAAATGATAAAATTATGTAAAGATTAATGCATTGAATTTAATTAAGTTCATAATTATTCCTAAAATGATGCTTTAGTGATGTAAATACATGGACTTAACAGTTGGCTACCCAAGTCACTCCAAAGGATATAGTATATATGATGTCAGGATGTCGGTTAGTCCTAGAAATAAACCATGGGTGGTGGAATTCTATGAGATCTCTAAGGATAAATATGTTCAAGTGGGGGGTTTGACATGGATGACGTTTGAAATGCAAATCCTAGCTAGGCCCCACTTGATAAGGAATAACCCGAACCCTGTAGATCAGTTTGGATAAGAAAACGTCTAGCATACCTAGATGATTATTAGAGTTTGGTGAAAATTGTGGAGGATTTGGATCCATCTCCCACTCTCCAGCGATCAGTGGGCATGTTGCTGAAAATTGGATCAATGATATGAGAGAAGAAATAAAGTCTATTCATAAGAACTAGGTGTGACAGTTAGTTGGTCTACCCAAAAGTCGAAAGGCCATTAGTTGCAAATGAGTTCTTAAGGAGAAGTTTAATTCAGATGGATATTTGGATAAATATAAAGTATGGTTGGTGGACAAGGTATTCATGCAAGTGGAGGGAGTAGAATATGACAACTTTTTCCCTAGTCATAAAATTCCAATCTATAAGAACCCTTTTGATGATTATGGCTTATCATGACCTGGAATTGCACCAAATGAACGTAAAAACTGCTTTCTTGGATGATGACTTGGATAAATAGATTTACATGGAATAACCCGAGGGATTTTGTTACAAAGTAATAAGGACTTAAACAATCATCGAGGTAGTGGTACAAGAAATTTCACCTGGCCATAAGTAAAATTGGATTTGTCCGCAATAATGTTGATATATGTTTTTATATTAAACGTAGTAAGAGTAATCATTTATACTGGTCTTTATATGTGAATGACATCCTTGTTGGAAATAGGTGGGCCTCTAGGATAGGTTTTCAAAACTTTTGACCCACTTGACTCAGGGATCAACTATCCAAAAGGCTACAAAACCCAATTCAGGATCCATGACCTCTTTCTCATCACCATGTACAATAATAAACTCTATCTAGAAGATAGAAATAGCAGTAAACAAGCAACCACGCAATCCACAACATACAAGGAAGTAGATTATACCTTTGGAGCTCGGTTGTGCTATAATGGAGAAGTTTTTCCTTTCTTTGATGATGAAACTCTTTCACGTATCAAATAGGAATCTCCAAGACCTAATCGTCTTCCATGATATGACCCGTATCAGATTCTCTTTTCTTAAGAAGATGGGTGGGATCTCTAAGAGAAAGACTAACTAGAACCTCAAAGGAAAACTAGGAGAGAAACGAGAAGAGGGAAGAGAAGAGGGGAGTGCAACTCTTGCACAATGGGACTTGGGCGCGAATCCCTTGGATGGAGCAAGTAAGGGACGTCCAAGCCTCCCTCCTCTCATATTTATAGCTTTAAGCAACTCCTCTTTGTTTATTATTAGAAGTCCAACTTCCATAATAATTAGTAACTCACTATTCCTACTATTACCACTATTAAAAGTCTCTCTTCAAGTAGAAATAGTAGCTTTCCTTTTTGAGTTCAAATAGAATTAGTAATGATTTAATCTTGGGCTAGCGTGGGGACCACTAGAGATTCCATAGAAAGCTGGCTCCAACTGGGACACCGCGACCCCACATCTCATGTGCAATCCGGGCCCTCAGTTAATTGCAAATAACTTCACTATATAAAAACAATTGAACTCCAGTTTTAGGAATAAATTACGTGAAGACCCTAAACTTCCCTATGTCCAATAGTAGGCCCCTCCATCAATATCCATAGATCAATTGGACCTGTCTTCCAAACTTAGATTCATATCTTATTATCCTTGAGCCCTAATTATAATAATCGTTTGGTACTTATCCAATTAACTCTTAATTGGAATGGGTGCGCACTTACTAATGATAAATCCATTAATTGGCACAAGGGGATATTAAAGATAGATTCTATCTTGACCATCGAATGTTCCCACAGCTTTACTAACACGTACCCACATCACCGAGGTGTTGACCTACAGTTGGCCTCACTCATTGGTGACTCAAAGCAAACGAATAGATAAAAACTTGAGTTCATTAATGTCTCAAAATTGAGAGCCTATTGCTAGGGAATTATGAGAGCAGACCTTTAAAGTAAAGTCAGTGTTCATAAGGTGTTTCTCATGGTCCTTCAATACATCCAATGTATCAGCACTATGATAGAGAATCTTACATTCTGATGATTGAGATAAATCACACTATCTCATAGTAATCAAAGTACTGCAACCTTGTTAGATGAGATATCCAATCTCATCACTGGTTGTGAAGATATTCAAGTATAAGATTTGCTATACATGTCTCCTGTATGTGGATTTCATCCATACACATGTATTGTATCTAGTATACTTATGGACTCCGGTTCATCTCATGAACCATCATATCATTCGTATTGGTTATGTGCAAATAAGTAATAAAACACCATTCATCTCATGAAAGGAAAGCATGGATATATTGATAAATAAAAAAATTAATCAATTTATTTCATCAATCTTAATGGGTTGAGACTATAAAACTAACAATCCCAAATATTGGTTATGATTCATTGCCGTCAATGAAATCAAACAGTGGCTGAAGTCAAGATTCGAGGTATTAATTTATGAGGCTAATTATGTACTGGGCAAAAAGACCACCCAAATAGAGGTATTTGCGAGGAATGTAAAGGGCATGGGACTCCTATGTGTTTGATGTACATGACATATTGTGCCAAGTGGGAGATTTTTGGGAAACTGTCTAGCCCGATTGCCATGGGACCCACGCCAAATCAATCCTAGCGGTGTGCTGCCATGGGACCCACACTAGTTGGGAGATGTTCTATTCTAAGAGAGTTAGAGTCCGGGTTAGTCGTGACTTTTTGGGATTGCTTTATATAAGAGAGATGTGAACCCTTGGTTAATCATCTAGTCAATCTAAGAGTATTCGCAGCGAGTTCGTAGGGTCTATCATACGTTGGAACGCACAAAGGTTCTCGGTGAATTCGGTTCCGACCCCCATCTAGGACCAACAGTTCGGTTCGGAGGATAATAGGTTTCGTTTTATTGAAGTAGCTGTAAAACAGAGAGCAAACATCATCCCAGACTTGAGCTTTTTTTGAACTTTAAACAAGAGTCGAGCTAGGCTTAGTTGTTCTAAATCAAGCTTGAGGTCAAGTTCGGGCTTCGTTTGAAGTCAAACCAAACTAAACAACGCTTGAGCTTTACTTGCAAAGCATTTGATCAAGTTTATGCTTGAGTCAAACCTAGCTTTAACATTTTTTTATATCAATGGCACTAACATAAGCATCACTACGTGGGGTTCACTTTTGATTAGTGAAGTCAAGAGGAAGAAATGAATAGAAGGCTTATCGATAGACAAGGAGTACCCCAACCCTGAAATCAACTTAATTAGATCTGATTAGGTGCAGATTTTAAGGCCATAATGATCAACAATGGAGAAGATGCTTAAAGGAGATGAAGAAGAATCATTTGTTTATATTTTTAATCATCCGCACAATATAATTCCGGCTGTGAGGTTACGATCATTCCTACTATTATTATATCCCATTTCTTTATTTCTAAATAACAGTAAATAAAGCTAAGTCAAATTGTTAAATTTTAAATATATGATTATTTCTTAATTAATAACCTTTTAATTAATAATTTTATTTACTAGTACTAAGAAAATCTATATTTTCCATTAAATGTGTTTAAAATATGGAAACACCAACCCAAATCCTGCCCATTAAGTGTTCAAACCTGAATAAAGCCTAGTTTAGCCGATGAACAAGCTAAAGCTTAGCTAACCTTAGTTACTATTTGCTTCATGCAATTGAATTTTTAGAAATTCTAAGATTTTATTATTTTAAAAGTTTTCAAAATGAAGAATGAAAAGTGAATTCTAAGATTTCATTATTTTAAAAGTTTTCAAAATGAAGAATGAAAAGTGAATATTCAAAAATGACCATCAAATAATCACTCATTCAATGGAATATATTGAATAATGGGACAATGAGAAATGAAATTCTGCCATAGCCCTCCATATCATAGGAAAATCATGGTCCCATCCACCTCCTTTCCTCATATCCTACCCTCCTCAGCTCATCTCACATACATCATTCCTTACCTCTTTAATAATCTTTCGGTGGGAGCTCATTTGGCCATAAATTTCGGTATATTTCTTCAATTTTCTCCCCTAGTTGGGTAAGTGATACAAACTTTGTGAAACTACTCTGAGATGCAACACCCTTAGCACTGAGCTGTCCAGATTTCTGAAGTTTCTATGTACTCAATGCTTATGTATTCTATGGAAAAAAAAAACTGTTAGCTTAAAGCTGGGGTCATGAGAAAAGTTCTGAGATTAAGCAAGCTTTTCTTGTGGAAACCCATATGCAAATATTAAATTATCGAAGATACGAAACCGGTCTTCTTTCTTGGTCTTGATTAAATAAGTTAAGGTACATGATTAGGTAGCCTGGCTTGTCCACATTAGTGGAATCCCATCTCTTTCATGGTCCAAGCCAAGGTACGTTTGTGTGGAAACTTTTTCTGCAATGCTGATGAAAGTTAACGTTTGGTGCTGCTATATAAGTGAAAAAATGGATTCCGCAAAAAAATATTTTTAATGGGTCAAACATTATATTAAAAGATTGTCTATGGAACTAAATTTCTGCACCTACACATAAAACGTGCCATAAAATGAAATTAGGTAATGGATCACATACCAAGAAGGGAAAAGAGGAAAAAGGGTAGGTCGTGCACGTCACTCTCCAAACAAATTAAAGGAAAATAAATAGCCTGTGGGGTGCATGTAATGTCAGTGGCTTCTTTTTTTTTTTTTTTTTTGGGTATAAAATGTCAGTGGCAAAACCACTTTAAGGAATGGGGGCATAGGCGAGATTTTTTTTTCTTTTTTTTTTTGGTTTAAGGTAAGGTGCATATGCTATCTAGAAGTGCACTAATCATTGTAGGCCTGTCAATGGTACAGGCCGGCCTGAGCTAGGATTTTCTAATTCCATTTTGAATATTGAGCGGGCCTATTGGAAAATGTCCAATCACGGTCCTAAATTGAACGGACCAACGTCAAATCTTGTCTTGTGCGGGCCTTGGTCGGGCTAGGGCATAGCACAATCTTGAATATAAGTTAAACATTCTCTAATTATTCATATACTGCCACTGCACAGCAGGTGTGAACTAGACTTTAAACTCTCCTCCATTTTTCGGGCTTAGGACCGGACAATGCAACAAGCAACTTGGTGGAGTTATTTTTTATTTTGGCCGGTGAAACAGTAAAAAATCAAAAAATTAACAGAAACTAACAGAAATCAACTCAGTATCCTATGTGGGTCAAGTAATGTCTAAAAGAATTCAGCATAAACCAAAAAAAATAATTTTTTTATATATCTAAAAGATCATTTAGTGCATTCCCATCATTGTAAAAATTTTCATCACTAGTTGGGTTGTGATTAAACCTACCCCTTCTAATTACCTATTAATAACTATTAGTTGGGGCAGTTTCGATAAATTTATTAAAATGAGTGAAATATGCTTGCAAGCAGCAAAGCCTGTCATGCCCATTCTCAATCCCATTTTGGCTGAGCTTTAAAACCATTGTCCAAGCCAAGTTCGCTAGAATCAAGATATTTTTAAAGTCCTGTATTCTCGGGCTTGAGACAGGCCGAGCTGGGTGCCTGTTCTAATGGGCTCTATTGACATTCCTAAATCATTGCTAGTATCTAAATTTTACATTGAGATTTTATATTATATATATCTAAAATATTCAGGTGAGAACTAATTCTCACCGTGCTTCCGTGAGAACTATTGGTGGGGCCCACCAAGCAATCCATCTAAACCATGGACAAATAGGAACCCCCTTGACAGTCACCGATCTCAAGGATAGGCTCACATCTGAATGGACTGAACCGTTGGGTTGAAGGTTGAATCTTTTTTTTTTTTTTTTTTAATATGAAGCGATTGAACTTGTGGGCCATGAATGAAGGGGTTAGGGGCATGGGTTTGTGGTCAAACTTGATACTTGGAGTGGTTTCACATAGATCTTTCCATCTCCCCTGGTCCCATCCCCAAATGGGACTCACAGTTGGGCCCCATTGAAAGTTCTCATATAATAGGTGATATATATATATATATATATATATATATGGGGCCAGCTCTCCTAAGCTCAAGTGTGTGGTGGGGCCCACCTAGGGACCCACTTGGTGGGGGGTGGGGGGGAGATTTCAAGGACTCCTTGGGACCCCCCCCCCCCCCCTGCAAAAAATCAGCCACAACCTTGATTTATATCATCTCCATATGAGCCCAAAAGCTTAATGGTCAACAATCCAATCGGATCGATACATAGTTGATCCAATAGTCCAGTAAATTCGGATCTGACCGAAAGTTAGTGGACATGTGCAATTTAAGAGTGTGTTTGGTCCATTTGAATGGACCAAAGATGGGCCCCATAAGCATGAGCTTACGGAATTTTATTCTAAGCTCGAGCTTAGAAGATCCTTGCTTGATAAATATATATATATATTTATATATATTAACAGCAGGGATGAAGGGCTGGGAGGGCTTGGATTCGAAATACGCCAAGAGATCTTGAATTTGGTGCGATCCACAAAAAGCCATCTCAACCATAAAAGTAAAATGGCCCACCGACCATGTCTATGTGAGTGGGTGGGGCCGTTGTTGCATTTCTTAAGTGGCAGATCATAGTAGTAGGACCAATGAATTATGATCATTGACTCTAACTCTAATCCTTTCACCATATCACATGTGGTCTTATCATTTGCTTTCTGATTGAATGATGATTATGGTTGTATATTTTTTAATAGGGAAATTTTCAAATAAGGCCTTGAATTTTGGCCTTATTTCAAAAAACGACACAAGCTTACAAAGTTATCAAATTGGGGTCTAACTTTTTCATAAAGATTTCAATTAAGGACAACAGGGCATTTTAAGGGATTTTCTAGCAGCTTTTTCCCAATTTTATAAAAATGGAAAAAATGCACTTCTCATGCTCCATCACTCTCCTCAATGCCTCATACCCCCGCATCCCCGGAGGACAGCTCTTTACCCAAGTGATAAGGAGTGATAGTTCTCACCTTGCTGCCTAGGGTTTAAACTTTGGGTACGCCTGCTGTTCTTTCATTCCAATCATGTCCTAGCCGTTCAATGTGGGACCCACTATAATGAAAGACTCGTGAAGCTTTCTAAATTCCGTCTAAAAGGGGTTACAAGTCCAATCCTAGATTTTTTGCCCTTTGTGTCCAATCCTAGATTTTTTGCCCATTTTGTCCCTGTAGTGCCCCACCCCAAAAGGCCTTATGCAAGGTAAGGGTCCAAACCATGGCAGGGGACCCACAGTCGAATTAGTTAAGAGACGCCCCACCCCACATGCATGCGTGATATTATCCGCTTTGACTGCCTCATGCAAGGTAAGGGTGAAAGCTCTACATATAATTCAAGTCACTTTCCTCTCTATAGTCTATGTGGGACTCCAGGGTGTCACATAACCAATTTATGTGGAACCCATAATAATGAATATGAACACAAACTAAACCATACCAATAAAAAATGGGTGGGACTTTTTTTTTATATTTTCATTATCTTCCCTTAATTCAAATGATAATATATGGTGGAATTTTATAATACTATTGCATATGATATATTAAATTACATGTCCAACCCTTTTGATGATGCAATATAATTTGTTATATATTACATAATTACTTGCAAATAACAGTTTCTAAATTATCGATAGGATAGAAAAAGAAATTAGTTGTTACAATAAAAACGGAGCTAAATTATTATGAGTAGCTGTTTCGCCCAGAAAAGGAAAGGAAAATGTAGAAAAGAAGGTTTGGAACAGAAGCTTTCTATTTCTCATTTCATCCTTTAAACATTACAGAAAGATATGAAAATGACTTGATTGCATTGAAATGAGTAATCTCTGCTCTTATTTACAAGGGTTCTTCTTTGTTTCACCTTCTGAGTGCAGGTTGTTTACAATTTCTTTTTTTATACAACCGCTTCATCAGGCTTAGGTGAACAGAATAATGGAAATATGTGTTGAAAGAATAGAAGAAAGATCTGTTATCTTCAAGAGATTGCTAGAGACAAAGTTGGAGAAGTCCACAATTTAGCTTATTCCGCCAGTCTTTGTAGTTCATCACCACTATGTAAGAAGAAGGACTCATCAGAGGAGTCTGCTTCAAAATATCAGAAACAATCTCTGTCCTTCCTCCATCGTAAGAGGAACAGAGATTGGCTTCCAAGGTTATTGCCCAAGTCTAAGGAGAAGCTTGCACCACAGCGTAATTCTCACCTTGTAAATGAAGGATGAGAGAGTTTTGAAAATGGCGGAGTTTCTGGGTTTCTTTTTGCGCTGGATCGGAGATGTCTAAGAGCCCTTCATGCTCTCCCAAGTCTTCTGTTTATAGCCTTTGAGGAGCCATAACTGCCGGAGATCATGGAGGAGTGGAGGTGGTTTCAAAATTGTCTTCAATGGTAATGTGGTCGTTCCCCTTTTGCAGGCTCAGCGGCGACCAGAAGAAGTAACAGGCCAGATCGTGGGAGATCGTGGGCTACGGGCAACCAAGAGAGAAAAGGTGCGGCGGCCATGTTTACACCAAAACTATCACTTTGCCTCTTCAACATCAAAAGTTACATGGAGCCGCATCCTACCATAAATAGGCAAATGCCACTTCAAGCATCAGATCTTGTCAGAATCAAACAAAAACTACAAAATCCTTCAAATCAGCCAAAAGAAGGGTACACATAAAGTTTCGGGCCATTTTAATATCATTTGGCTTAACTTTGCCTTTCTCGCAGCTGAGTATGAGCTCCCAGTGGCAGTGAAGCCAGCGACATTGACACACAAAACAGAGCACACAGTTGGCCTCAAAATGCCACTAGGAGGCTCTACATCAAATTCCAGGCCATTCCGACAAGGTTTAGCTCAAAAAGGAAATAACCACAACAAAGTCAACTCTCCCGGCGGCGACAGTATCAAAGGCATTAAATCTTTGATCAGAGCTTATAGATGGTCTATGAATACCTCTAAAAGGCTCAATGTCAAGTTTCAAGTCAAACCAACAACGTTTGACCCTCCATCAACTCTCAAGGGGCAAAATCAAGCCTCTCGGAGGGGAGAACCACCGAGGCCATCGCTTATCAAACAAAGTACATGGGTGGCTTCAACATGCTTCCAAAGTGCTACTCGTTAAGTTTCAGGTCATTTAGACAACATTTGACCATACTTTGACGCTCGGAAGCAAAATTAGGTCTCCTGGCGGCGAAGCTTCTTGGGACTATGACATCCAAATCAGAGTTAATAAATCGTCTTAAAATGACTCCAATAGGCTCTCCGTCAAATTTCAAGTCAATCGGACATCGGTTAACCGTACATCTAAGCGCGGCATCTTCCTCGCGGCAAAATTAAGTCTACTGGCAATGAGACCCCATACGGCTTCAAAACTCAAACAAAAGCCCATGGTTGGTCCTATCTACTGCTCAGGAGACTTCACCTCAAATTTCAGGTCATTCCAACATCTTTTGACCCAGTTTTTGTTTCTGACGGAAAATCGGTAACACTGTCTTCGGCTTTTCTGGAAAATAAGAAACTTTATGCTCTGATTTGCACGACTTCTTGTCAAGTTTTTTCTTCAGGGAAATTAGGCTAAATACATAAGGAAAAATGTCAAGAAAAATACCAAAGAAAAAAGAATAAAAAAACTCGAAAACGACGGAAAAACTGGTGACCAAAAGGGATAAAAATCCCCATGGTTGCCGGCGACCATGGAGATCCGGGTTACCTGATTTTGGCCCAAAGCCCCTTTTTTCGGGTCCTTTTTGCGTTTCGAAATGATTGGCACTTGCGGTTTTCCAAAAGCCTGATTTTTCGGCATGAAATCTATCGATCTTCGTCAACATCATAGATCCGCCGCCGGAATCATTGGATCATCATCGGGGGCTTCAAAATCGCTAACTGACCGACTAAGAAAGAACACTTTCTGCCCAACCGATCGTAAAATCGACATGACAGATATTGCTGGCCCATTGATATCAATTAATGTTTGAAGTTGCATGTCATCTGACATCAAACAACATGTGGATCCATTGGTGATCATCGTAAGAAGAATTCCAAAAGAAGCAGCGTGGCCTGTGACTCTTCGAGCGCCCTGGCAACCGCTCAATGCAGTTAAATGACCCATTTTATTACAAGTTAATGCAGTTATTAACTCATTATTTTGGACTGCCCAATCAGAAGCAAGGAAAAATGATTTACAAGTCCAAGCAATCATGGCATTAAATTATGTAACTCCTCTCATAATGGAGTTTAAAGGCGATTAAATGCCCATCATTCTCCACCGGCCAATCAAAAGCCAAGAAATCAAGAATTAAAACATGCAACTCCTCCCATCATGGAGTATTAATGCAATCAATGCTCATAAACCCTCCTAATGGCTACCAAAAGAAAAGGGAGGTCATTCTAAGAAGAAAAGGTTCGAAATCGATCGATCAAAAATCCAGAAAATTCCAGAGCTTCTGCAACAGTTGCTACAACAATCCCTCCTCTGTTGAAGAGACTCTGCAACAAACACCACAAGGCGACCAAAGTCCCTTGGGTGCCACCCCCCAAGGTCCTCTCCTTTTATCCACATGGCCTAGACATGGCTTTTCAACCCGTCTACTCAGCTTTTTATTAGATATAGAACCTCCCCTTGGTCTTTATCCTCTAAAAATCCGAGGCCCGACCTAAGTCAAGCGAATCAAAGCATCCTATGTTCTCATCTGAAGGATGATAGCGAAGTCCATACATGACTTGCGACCGTCAATTTCAACGAGTTCCCACAATCTCTTGAGAAATTAGAATTCATTTTCTTGCTTTTCGTTGTATTTTGTTTTTTTCTAAAGAGAAAAGAAATCACAATTCTTGTCTTTCATTATTGATGAAATTTGTAAATCGCTTTTTACGGCAAAATCTCCTTTCACGGCAAAAATCGCCTTTTACGGCAAAAACATCGCCTTCCACGGCAAAACAAAATGAAATCGCCTCTCACAGCATTTAAAAATCTTGTCTCTTTTCTTAAATATATGTGCAATGAAAAAATAAAAAAAAGCTGATTTCCTTTTCTACTTGTGAAGGTGGATCTCCGGATCACCACTTTTAAATTCCAAGTAGAGTAAAAAATCCGGCATACTCGTACACAAAAATGTTTATGCTCACTTTCCTCTGCCGACCCTCGGTAGCCCCGGGGCGGAAGGAGAGAAAAGTCGGGTCCATCAGGCCAGTGTTTGGAACCTTGCAGCGTCTAGTGGTCACTTTCTGAATGGAGGTCAGCGGTCACTTCATTGTACTGGGCGGCCAGTATGTTAAAGACTGCGGCAATTGGTAGTGTTTTGCAGACAATAGCCGTTAGAGAATTCCTTTGTTGTAGTCGGCCAGACTCTAGCGGTCATCAAATGTTATCATTTTTTTAATGAAAATGAGTATTTTGCCTTGAGCAATGTTATATATGGGCAAATGAAATTTTTGTGTGCCAACAGCAGTATATGATAATGAAATTTAGGATGGGATCATAGGAACTTTATCTTGGCAGCAAATTATTATAAATAACCTCTTACTAATCTTTTCTTAGCGATAATGTTAATTTTGTATTTAAAGTTAATATACTATTACATTCCATAGAGTTTCTAGTTAAATATACTACCAATATTTATACTACTATTTATGTTGAACCTTTTACGCAGCCCAAGTTGGGCACAAGCCTTTGCCGCTAGTGTTTATATATAAGATGGTGAGGGATGGATGTGCATGAATGTTCTATATATATATATATATAGAGAGAGAGAGAGAAGGGCTCTCCTAAGCTGAAGCTTACCTTATCTTAAGTTGAAACAGTGCCCGGTCCCACAAATCAAAGTTAATTATATTTGTTTTTTCATGATAGAACTGGAAAATACAGTTATGATTAGATCTATTTTGATTTTAGAGACGATTATCGTATAAAAAACAACGACTATCGACTTTAATTTGTGGGACCAACACTGTTTTAGCTTAGGAGAGCTGGCCCCATTAAATATTAGAAAAGCACATCTTTTGTGATAGGGTTGTTTTCATATAAATATAGATATATATATATATATATATGAAAACAGCCTTGTCATAGAAGAGGTGCTTCTCCGCCTATCTGATAGCCAATGATTTGTTAGTATTTCAAGAGAATCTAGAGATTCAACTTTGTAAGAGAACGTATAGAAGAGAGGATATGATATATGTATTATTGAAGACATGTGTTATACTTTCATTGGACAAAAAATGGGCTCTTTTTTTTTTTTGCAAAAAACACCTATGAGTTTTGTAGCGTACATTTGTTACGGTCCAATCAATTCGGATAAGTGAAAACTCCATGGATCTGGTGTGATTCAAGGGGTTTGATGTGTGGATGGTTCGGATGGATCATAAAGTTAGCTCCTCTATATTGTCAATCACTTTAATATGGTGGGTGATAGATGTACATGGATATTTCCACACACACATATATGTATTGTATGAAAAATGCTCCTATGAAAGTAACTCTCACACTACTATAAGAGTAAAGGAGGGGACCCTCATATTTAGGCCGTTGGCATTAGATATGGATCTAATGGGTCCCCCCTTACTTTTATAGTAACGTGAGAGGCTCTCACCTTAAATGAGAGATAGGGGTAGGGGCCCTCACATTTAAGTTGTTGGCATTGGATATAGATGTAATGGCCCCCACCCAATCTCTCATTTAAGGTGAGAGATATCTCTCATAGGAGCATATATATATATATATATGAATAATGCTAATGTACAGGCTTCCCTTACCGTCTTATGGTACAAGCCACCTCATGGGGCCATCTATTAGTCAATCCGAGCGGACCATTCAAACCCACTCCTCCTATTTACATAGGTTTCGCCAAATTTTGATAGATCCAGATGGAGTGGACCGTTGGATCAAACATTAATTTTAGTGTTTTATGTAAAGCCGTTTAACTTATGGACCACAAAAGAAGGGGTTAGAGGTATTAAGTTGACTTTAGAGTTGATTTCTCCATTGGTTCCACTTAGATCTTTCAATTCCGCTCTGTTCCATAATTTGTGGGGCCCCACTAGTGATTTGTACAGTAAGACGGTAAGGGAAGCCTGTACATGAGCATAATTTGAGATAATGACAGTGAGTGTGAGGGATTGAAAGCTCTTGGATTTAAAATTTGGAGCTGCTGAGTATGTCAAGTCACCTGCAACATGTCAACCTTTGATTGGCCATGTCATTAATTAGAAGACCTTTACAACTACCATCCTTAGAATATAAGAGAGTTCTTTTTTTTTTTTTCACCTTTTTTTTTTTTTTGCTGATGAAGGTGTCTGGCCTCTTTGAGAACCGACTATTTCCTCGGGCATTATTCCCAAAGCACGTAAAGTCCTTGCCTCCCCCATGCACTGGGTAAGTTAGGTTTTTGGCTTGGTAAGTGCCACAGGGAGAGAGTGTGAGTTTGAGACCGCAACCTTTGGTTCTGAGGTCCTAACCAACTATGCTATCCCTTGGGGTTAAGAGAACTTTAATCCTTATTAATCTCTACTTTGTTTTTCTATAAGGTTTCCTTCCTCCTCAAACTCCTAATCTTTAGGAAATAAGAGATTTCCTATCTCTTGCCATTCTCCACGTTAAATTCAAACCTTACACAAAAACGATCAATAGTTCCACACTCTTAACAATCTTTTAAGCGTCCACTTTGACTCTCTAATATTTTCTCTATCAAGTCTTTCCTAAGCCTCTAAAATCTTTAAGAATCCTCAAATCTGATTTCTTCTCTACAAATGCCATTCCATCTCACCATGTCTACAGATCCTATCTCTCCAGCTCACTTTGACAAATCTGTCTATGATTGAATTACTAATAGAGTTTTTTTGTATATACCCCCTAAAATTTATATGATTTGTAAATAGACCCCTGTGGTTTTAGTATTTACATATAGGCCCTTACCTTTTCATTTCAATACCTTTCATGTCCCCAAAATCAGTATTTCTAATGAAAATAGGTAATGATCATGGGATTTGTGTTGAACTTTTATAAAAATGACAAATTTGCCCTTATATCAATTAAGCAAATATGAGTATATTATTATTTACCAAAATTCCATTATTTTATCACAATTCTCAAAGAACTCTTTCAAAAACTTCTTAATGCACATGAAGCCTAATTATGTATTTTGAAACTTTCTTCAATTTAATGGTGGGTCATGCATGGATTGGATCAATTGTAACTAATTATAAGCTCATGTATTGATTGTCATTGTAGTAGATTTGGATTTAATGAAATAGGCCCTCTATTGATAAACATAAATTTACATATGGTTATTCTCTCCTACTAAATGTAATCATCAATGTTACAAGTTTTAGAGAAAAATAAATTCAAGCCTTTGAATTTAAGCAAATAAGGATAAAGAGATGGGCAAATGTGTCATTTCATGCTAAAAACTTTCGATAGTTGGTTGGCTACTGATTTTGGGGACACGAAAGGTATTAAAATGAAAAGGTAGGGACCTATCTGCAAATACTAAAACCATAATGGACTATTTACAAATCTTACAAATCTTAGGGGGCCATATGCAAAAGGCTCTTACTAATATATTATGGGTCCATGTAGTTTCTAAATAGAGTCCATCCCTACAATCTAATCTCTCAATGCCTAAAATCTCTCTACCTAAATAAAATCCACGCAAGAGTCTGCCTATTGCCTAAACAAGATAACTCACAAGGTAACACTCGACTTTGGCCAGAACTTAGGATATTGACAAGATCTGGACAGAGATAGCAGGATATGGATGATGAGAAGAATACTAAAAGCAGATAAAGAAATGGAATTGGTCGTACGTAGGGAAGTGTCACATCCCGGTCCCGAATCACCCTGGCCTATGGTAATCCCCGAGGTACGACACACGTACTCCTGTGATAGTGTACCTGTCTTGAGTCAAATACAACACTCGAAGGAGAAAAACTAATCATTTTTTACCTGTGAGTCTAGCTCACTAAAGCCTGTCAAGAACATTTAAATGGCGGAAGCTGTAAAAACATTTCCCATTAAGGTATCATTTAACATATAGTCCAGTTTAAAGTTCCAAATTTATACAAAAGATTTACATGTTGATTAACATCAGAGGGTTTATAAGAATACCCTGCACCCTATACCAAAAGTATAACCAAAGTATCTTCTGAAAATGATAAGTGTGACCCACACAAAAAGGGGTTAGTCACACTCTAAAAATGAAGCTCTCGAAATATCCACATCGCTCTCTCACGAAAGAAGTAATTACATAGGGCCACTATCGGGCCACTCCTCCAATCCTGGAGGAACCTCTTTGGTCTCCTCCTCTCCCTCCTAGGCCTCCTCAGGATCGGGAGCTGCACCTGCATCTGTGACACCAAGATAGCATCATGAATACGACGATTCAACAAGTATAGGCATTAATAATAATTCACATGATATATCAAATCGAATTAATGACAACTTATAAAAAGATGTCAATATCAAGTAGAACTAGGAAATTGTGCAAAATCGAATAAATTATGCTTAACGAATCAATTGAAGAATATATATACTAATTGGTTACTACATGGAGCTCATCCTCTCAAATAGAGAGCGAGTCTAGTTGGGATGTCACCAATGGCCCGGCCAGAGGCTAGCTACCTGGCTACCTAGTTCTGGAGTTCCGGTGCTCTAGATGACTTGCTGCAGCAGTCTCGAATAACTAAACCAAGTTTAACCCCAACGGTTATCACAAGGTCAAAGCTAAGTAGTGCCAAGTCAATTGAATCGAATTTGAGTAAGTTTACATTTACTTGTTCACAGTCAAATCGAATAGTAATCACATATGCACAAACACTTACTCAATTCAAATCTCCACCGAAGACCGAAACAGTTGTATGACAATTATAGTAACAAATCGGGAACGAATAATCAAATCATAATTAATACTAATGATGCAACTATTTAATTAACAAGAATTTGATATCAATAAAGAAATCTCATTTCAATATGAAATGCAATAGATTCAGAGAGATCAAGATATATTATTAGTCAACTCTAGTCTATGACCAATAGTCTCTCACCATCCAATACAAGGTAGTTTTAGAATAGTCAACATAATACTGTCTTGTTTTGGTGTCAGTAATTATAAGAAAGACACGTTGAATTCCTAAACCAACCCCCATGGCATAGTGTTAGACTATTAACTAAAGTCTATGACTGTTCTCAGCCTCAAATGAACATTCACGAAATTATTATTTCCATTAGATAATTGAAAGAGGTTAAATGTTCCATTCTAAAGTCATAAAGGTCTTTTGAGGTCTTAATCACCTATTGGTTAAGGTGTGCACCATAATTATCTATTAGAGAGGATTATGGAGGGTTAGTATAGGATATGGTGATATTTCACACCTTTGATTGGGCAAAAGAACCCCAGCCATCAGCTTCAGGTCTGCTCGAGCGGATCCATATCCGCTCGAGCGGATCCATATCCACTCGAGCGAATGCCATCCAGAGAGGGGTTCGCTTGAGTGCCCACTCCAGAATTTCAGATTCTGAAATTCTCATTCGTCTTTCCCCCATTCATTTCTCATATCTTATTCTATCATGTACCCTGCATAACTGAGCATCCTTGCTCTCATTTACAAACATATAAACACTACATACATTTCCATCAATCATTCTAAGTAGAACTAATCATTCCATTGTCATTTCATTAAGAGGCTAAAAAGCTTAACATAATAGGAATTTTGAGTCAATCAAAGAATAAACACTATGCATTTGATATTAAAGCTTATACTTGCCTTAAATTAAACACCCAAAAATCCCCAATATCAAACCCCAACAAGGAATCCACATGAAAAATGCTAATGAATATTCATGCATGGTTAAATATGAGTCTCTTGACCCTATTGCAACTCAAAACATAGAAAACAATATAGAGCTCTTACATATAGAAGTAATTTCGAATTTGTAGAAGATGGAGAGGGTGGGTTCTTGTCAACAAAGAGTAGGGAAGGGTGGAGAAGATGAAGAGATCTCCATGCTTTGTCTCCAAATGCACGTGCAAAAGCTCTTAGGTAATTTGAGAAGAGAGAAGGAGAATGGAAGTGAATAGTAGAGTCTCCCAGCCAACAAGAGTGAATCCATTGGGATGAAGTTGGATTGGTTTTAAGGGATAAAGTTCTTAGGTTTACAAGAAAGTCCCTCTAATTTCTACTATTTTTATATAGAGTCAAGAGAGTCCCACTTACTCAACGGTTGATCAAATGAAGTAGAGCTCAATGCGAAAATTGACGTGCTCGTCCAGATACATGCGATGATGCTAAGATGACGTGCATATGATGCAAAATTAGAAAATTGTTAACTACGGAAAAGTCCTTGACTCAACCAAATCAAGTCAAATCGGTTTCAACCCACCTACCTAAGACTCAAGATCCAACCCAGGGGCTAATACAAGACTAATTTACTTAACCAACCCCAAAACATAATTAACTTAAATAAAACATAATTAATTAACACTAAACATAATTAATTTAGGTCATGGTGTTGCAAGAAGTATGTGATTCGTATCTTTCTCTAATATCAGTGCATTGAATTTCTAGCACTTATATATTTGTTCCTCTTTTGTTTTCTTTACAGAATCTATGCATTGAATTTCTGGCACTCACATATTTGTTCCTTTTATTTTCTTTACAGAATCTGGCAATACAACTATCTTAATCTTCCAAAATCGAGGTTACGTGGAGATATTTGTGACCTACAAGGAAGTTTTTAAAGTTTCAAAAATAATGGACCAAGTAAGATTTAGTAATCTTCAATGAAAAACTACAACTTGAAGATTACAGGCATCCAACCGACTTGCTGTACAAGGAGTTTTGCCAGGGATAGCCCTATGAATGCATGCCTTGGACCTAGGGCAGTCAATCCAGCCCTTTGACGAGGGGGCCCGGCCCGCAAAAGCTCTCAAAGGGAGGGCTTCTTTTTTTGTCCTAAAGCTTGAGGGTAGGGTAGGGCCCAATTTTGAAAAGCCCGCAATATTGAGGGCCAAGCTAGGGCTTGACTTTTCTAGCCTGAGGGGGCCCGGCCCGGCCCCCAGTTTATTAAGGATTAATATAAAATATATATAATATATGATATATTTATAATATATCTAAGCAACTTGGGCCTCTTGAAAATTTTGTAAGACCCAAGCCCAACCAAGCCTCTCCTTTTCTCTATTTACAGCAAGCAGAAATTATCTAAATGCCCAACCCACAGTCCGATAAACAGTCACTTATTTGGGGCATTTTAGACTTTTATTAAAAAGTCGATATTTCCCCACATGGGGTAAACTGCAATGGTTATATTGAGGGGAAATGTGGCCTTTTGATCCTAAAATACCCTAAAATGTCCCTCTACAAGATCTCTTTCATCGTTTGGTAAACCTCACAGAACGAAAGTTCAAAGCAGCCTCTTATCGTTTTCGATCTATCCCTCTTTAATCTTGAAAAGTTCATTTTCGATCTCTCCTTCTTTGATCTTGAAGTTGCTATTAATCTTGCTATCAAAAGTCATTGTGCTCAGCATTTTGTTCCTCTCGCTCCCACTCATAGTCTGAAGTCACAACAGTAATACTCATTCAAAAGTCACTGCGCTATCATTTTGTTCTTTCTTCTACCATTCCAAAGGCCGATCTGAATACAGATTCGAGATTTTATGATCTGGGTAGTGTTCAAAATCGGTTCTTTCATTATGGATTGAGTTTTTATAATCTGGGTCGTGTTTAAGAGCTGTTGTTTTATCATGGATTGATTTTTTATCATCTGGTTCATGTTCAAAATATGTTCTTTCATGATGGATTGAGTTTTTATGATGGAACTCCACCTACTCAATGTTGAAGTGTGCATTAATATTTAGAGAAGTTTTCAATTCACTTTGGGTTAGAAGACTCAAACTACAAGAACATTCCTTCAGAGGAAGAGTGGAAAATAGCTAGTATAATATGTGAATTTTTGAAGTGTTTTTATGAAGCTACTTTAAAATTTTCAAGAAATAAGTATCCTTCCATTCATTTATTTTTACCAGAAGTGATTAAAATACATAGTTTATTGGTAGAAAAGTTAGGTAGTGAAGATATCTTTTGTAGAAATATGGTTAGAAAAATGAAGGAAAAATTTGATAAATATTGGGAGCAGTATAATAAGGTATTTGAAATGGCCATACTCCTTGATCCTACACGTAAGTTGTTATATTTAGAATATGCTTTAAAAAAGTTATATGGATCAAAAGAAGATATAAGTATTTGTCGAGCTGATATTTGTAGATTCTTCAGAAATATTTATAAAGAGTATTGTGTGATATATGATACATCTACCACAACATTGTCAAATGTGGATAAAGTTGATTTAGCAAAAAAAACCTACTAAGTTTGAGGATGAATGGTTAATATTTGAGAAAAAAAATGGTTAGTATTTGAGAAAAAAAATGACCCAAGCTGCAGTTGTAGAAGAAAAATCTGAATTAGATCGTTATTTGGAGGAGCCAAGGGATAAATCTACAAGTTTCAATATATTTGATTGGTGGAAAGTCAAGTCAGCAAAATATCCTGTTATTTCAAGAATGGCTTGTGACATTTTAGCAATTCTAGTTTCTACGGTTGCTTCTGAATCGGCATTTAGTACAGGGGGAAGAATACTTGACCAGGATAAGAGTTGTTTAAAATCTGATACTGTAGAAGTCTTAATTTGTGCACAAAATTGGATGCGTTCACAACAACACAATGATGATATTGCATCAGATGAATTTTTAGATATTCTAAAAGTAGATTAAATAATTAAATAAAGAGTTATTATTAATTTTTTTATATGTATTATCATTTATAACTATTTTTATATGTTTTTTTGTTTTACATCATTAGAAAAATTATTTTATCCCACCACCAACCTTCCAATAAAAAAAAAAATAACTCCGCCATGCTGCCTTTTGGTTTGTATTGCCGGTCCCCAGCCTGGATAGAGGAGGAGGGTTATATCGGAAGTTGGTGGTGATGTAAGAAAATTTTCTTTTCTTTAAAATAAATTCCCTCCTTTTGGTCTTGGCCCGGCCCTAACCCTTGAGGGTAGGGCAAGGGCCTAAAAATTACAAGCCCGCTATGAATTTCGAGGGTTTTTTCTCGGTTAAGCCCTGCCCACACATGTGAGGGTAGGATAAGGGCTTTCCTCGGCTCGGCCCTGGCCCGGCCCTTTGATAGCCCTACTGTGAGGAAATAAAAGGGGATGGACAAAAACATGATCAATTATGCAAGGATTACTCCTCTAAAATCTGTCCATCTCCATCGTCATCAACTCTAATCTCTCTATGTTACCCAAAAAAAAACCCCACTAATCTCTTATTAATCAAAATTTGCAATTGAGAAGCGGGTCTTACCCCAGTTGTAAGACGCATCGGTTTTCGCCTTCCCTCGCCTGAGGCCTGTCTCACCTCACCCGAGGTCTCCTGCCCTCACCCAAGGGGAGGGCACCCTCACCTCACCCATGGTCTTCTTTCCTCTTCCGAGGGCTTCTTCCATTGGCATGGGTTTGATGGGTTCGAGCCACCTTAACTGGTTGTATAAAAAAAGAAAGAAAAAGAAACTACAAATCTTATCAACTCTAAACTCTCTTTCAATTCTACAACCGACCAATCCCTATAATTTCTCTCCAATATGGTTAAAAAGAACTTCTATTCCCACTCTCATCACGTCTTTTTGTCGTTGTTTATGGTTAGACTACAGTTTGAGGACTCTTAACAAGCTGGAATTCAAATCAATTAAAATCATCTAGACCCACAATTTGATTGTCATATGTAAAAACATTTTGAAATTTATAATATTTCACTTAAGTGTTCTAAAAGTCATCAATTTGATGGTGGGATTTTTTATTTGACTATTTGAGTAAAATCTGAATTTTAATTTGATTAGTCTATAAATTTTCTGTTGAAGTTCATATTATTTTAGTTTAATTGTCTAGCCTTTTCTTTATTAACATTATTTATCTTCAATTTATGATATGTAATATTTTGATATTCAGTTTTTGAAGTTTTTAAATTAGAAGATACGCATATGTCTTAAGATGGAGACTTTTGATTGGAGCTATTTTTATTAGATGTTTTCAAAACTTCCAAAATGATTCAATTTTGTTATGCAACTGCAAAAAAACTACATGAGTTAAAACCATGAAAATTTATAAATCCGGGTTGATTCTTACTTTATATATGCTCAGTATATTTCTCTCCTTCTAAATAAGGTTATATATATGTAGACTTTTAAGCATGATATATAATATATTTATTCTTGTTGAATTTATTCTTTTCCATAATATTTCAAAGAAGTCCCATAGTTCAATGTAGTCTTATTTTTAGGCCCGGAATGGGCACGGGTGTGCTTTTCTAGTTAATGAATTACAAACGCCCAGCCCAAAATCCAAACAAATGAAAATCAATGACTCCGTGATTTTCTCTCTTGGTCAACTTTCTTTACGATCAAGATTGGACCCACAGATAAAATTATCATGTAAATCACATCGTCTAAAGATTACTTTTCCCTCCCCCTTCCAAAGCTTGCGTGTTTCCCTACAGCTTCAGTTACAACATTTTAGGATTAAAATGCTCATATTGTAGGCTATGGCAAAAGAAAAATGCATTCTTGTGAATGAATTTTGAATTTGGGTCATTGAAAACATTCAAACTTGTAGTGTTGCATTTTTGAGCTGAAAATGCATCGGAATAAGTAGGTTTGGATAAAAAATGTATAGCGTTATAATGTTATTGAAGAGTGGTGGTTTAACGTGCATTTTCTCATATTCTTTTGGATCTGAGACTTGTTATTCATTAGATTGATATCGAATATCATAAGTTTTGATTCTTTAAAAGTAGCAGATGATGCATGATCAATTATATTTAAGAATGGACTCTGATCTACAGAAGAAGCTCCCTATTCGAAAAAAATTAAAATGCTCATACGGAAAAAGAAGCTTGTTCTTTCTTTTTAATCATTTTTCATTGAGAAAAAGAGATACCCACATTGATTTTCTACATTTTCATCCATTCTTACATTCTATATATGAAGCATTTCTCGAACCAAATCTCCAATTTATGCTTTCAAGAAGTGAAACTCACTTCTCTCATTTGCTTTGTTTAGTAGTTTTGGTCATGGATCTTTTACCTCAAATTCTCCTTTTGCATATTCCTGTGGCATTACCTGAAGAAACTCATATCTACCTCTGCATGTCCCAGTCTATTCTTCTAAAACACATATATGTAAGCTAATGCCCCAGCATTTTCTTTTGAAAATAAGCTAAAATCATTACTTTTTCCTCCTTTTATCCAATTTAACATGAACCCACAACTTACACTTTCTTTCCAATCATTTTTCTCTTTTTCTTTTTTAAATAAGAAACCCGCATAGATTTTTCAACATTTCCAGCTATATCCACATTCTCTATAAGTAAACCTTTAGCTTTCAATAGAAAGTAGCAAAATTGTCACGACCCGGGCCCGAGATTAGGGTTACCACGGCTAAACCCCGAGTCGCGAACGCCATACTTACTCCCGTAAACCTCGCATTACCGAAGTCAATACGAGATTCACAAGAGATCTTACACATACCTGTCAAATGTACATTTTTGCGGAAATATATACATACATTGACATCCAACTTTAATATGTACAAGTCCTTTACATACAGTAAAATCCACTTACACATCTCATTTCCTATTTAAATCAACCATGCATATTCAAATACAATGCATGTGATCACTATTTACAACAAAATGAATCTATTCAGAATGTTCACAAAAATTGCTAAACCGGTCGCCTCCGATTTACATCCATTTATTCAATCCTCCTGGAAGAACCGGATTGGTCTCCTCCGTTGGCGGCGCGGTCTCGGAACCACTGGAACGGGCAACTTGGCCTGTAATGCCATCAATAACACTGTGAACACGACGGTTCAACAATGTATACACAATTCTATGATAATCATAGGTGTAGCATTTTGGTTCCAAAGTATAACAATTCTATGCAAGTCAATTCGATTCAATTCAATGCGTATAGTTCTTCCCTGAAGGAAACATTCAATTTATGTAGTTCTCCCCTGAAGCGAGTATTCAATTCATGTAGTTCTCCCCTGAAGGGAGTATTCAATTCATGTATATACACTTTATCAAGTGTCTTTTCGTTGTCCTCTAGCATAGGCGGAAGGCGCACCATTCACAACCCAGCCTTTCAAGGACTCATTTCATTTTAATATTACTCACTTTATTAAGTGGCTTTTCAAATGTGTGGGATTTACCAGTGTCTTGATCAGAAATCACCGGCATCACCACGGAGCTCCGGAACGCTCCATCTATTGCAGCAGACTTAATCTTTCATAAATTACAGTGTTTGTTCACTTCAGTTCTTTTCGTTTCATTTCATTATATTTCATTTCATAATCCAACACATTATTTAATGGTAGCTCAACAAGGAGCACCACAATAGCTCAACAAGGAGCACCACACTAGTAGACGAGAGAGGACAAGCCAACTCAAGTCAGAAACAAGTAAATTTCCTAAAACAACATTCGGGTGAAACGTTCATTATGTAATGTAGGTGTTATTTTAGATGACATCACTTTTTAGTGAAAGTTACATTCACATAAGTTTAGCTAACACCCATGAAGGTTTAGGAAAATATCATAAATCAATTCTGATATCCCCTCAATTTCGGTCACCTCGTCGGTTACCTAGCGGTTAGCCGCATTATGGATTTCGGCTGACCGAACCATATTCGGTCAGTTTTCCAGAATTTCTCAATTCACAGGACAATTTGCTCATTTCGGTCACCTGTTCGGTCACCTACTCGGCTGACCGAAATTCAAATTTCGGTTAACCAAATTTCTCACGGTCAGCTTACGGTTCGTTTTCCAGAAGCTTAACTTTTGATGGAAAACCCTGACAAGATTTTCGGTTACCTTGCGGTCAACCCTTGGCTAGCCGAACTCATAATTTCGGCTAGCCGACCTATGTCGGTTAGCTCTCGGTCAGGTGTCGGTCAGCCTGGCGGCTGACCGAATTGTGCCCAGAAGTTCAGAAGATTCTGAACTGAATTTTCTGGAACTGAACTCCTTGAATGCTAACAAGTCCGGTAACATTTGAAATCAATATAATTGAGTATACTTGCCTTATTTGGAAACTAATCAGCAAGAATTCCCTTGTCTAACTTGAATCCAAGATGAAATCCTCAAGCCAAACCTTATTTTGAATCTAAAACCCAAAATCAAACCACAAAATAGAATTCTTATGAATTCTTTGGGCCATAACCATTCTATATCAATAAAGAGAACATGGAAGTGCTGAATTCAACTCAAACACTTACTTGTAGCCTCTTTGGTGGAAATCTTGAAATCTTCTCAAGCTTAAACTCGAAGAAAGAAAGAAAAGAGATGAAGAAAATGATGGTGAAGATGAAGTCCCTCTTCACACATTTGTCAATTCTCTAAATCACCACTCAATGAAGAGTACTTGGAAGAAAGAAGAAGAAGAAAAAGAAAGAGAAGAAGAGAGATCGGCTGGGATGAAGGAATGAACTCAAATGAGTTCATCCTCATCTTATAAGCCCTAAATTGCATTTTAGCCCCTCTCCTTTCCACTATGTACAATTTGAGTCAAATGAATGGTCATTTGAACCAATTCACACTGAATCGAATCATTATATTTACGGAAGTTAACGTACTCCTCGAGATATACGTGTGAGTATCAAGAGTTTCCGTATTCGACGAAATACGCGTAACTTCGTATTTACGAAACAGTCCTTGTATGGCCTAAATCCATTCTAATTCATTCAGATGCTTCACTATTCTTTTCATTAAGTTCAATTTGACAATTTGAGGCAAATTCTATATCAATTTAGCCAGATGTTGAATTAGCATTAATCCCGATTAATTAGAGTTAATCTTAATTAACACGGGACAGAGTGTTACAAAAATCCAGTTCTCTTATTTTCTCTTTTTGGTTTTCTCCTTAGGAGATTTTTTTTTTTTTTTCTAAAACATAATATTGTCGTTGGGGTATCTACCCTGCAGATCCAATGATCATAGAGCCTTGAGTGAACAAAAAGGTGCATACACGAGGAGGTCTGATCAATTTGGACAATTTTGTCATTTCCAAAAGCATGGAGAAGGTGTAACAGAAAATTAGGGTTTTGGGGAAGGGGAAAACCATCTGTTGAGGTAGGCTATAGGTTAAAGCCTCGTATAGTTTTAACCCTCAATATGTAGGATATAGAATTTTTGTGGTTCTGACTGCGTCAAAATCTGGATGCAACATAGGTATGGCCAAAATGGGACTTAAATTGGTGAACTTCATTTGTACCACTGCTAATGGGGTTGGGACCAAAAAGAGTCCTCACGCACACGGAAAAAGAAATCCAACACACGTGAAAAGAATGGCGTACCTGAGGATCATACACAGACAACCAGATGAGACAGGGGGTCGCCAACTAATTTAGCGACCCTTGTTCTCAACTTGCACCGTCAACTTGAACCCCACTAGAAGATGTGTTTGAGTTGGGCTGGTTCAATTTTGCATTAGGCTTGTGCTTGGATTTGGATGCCCATATAAAATTAAGGTTTGGTTTGGGTTTGAAATTCAGGCATCTTTAAATCTTCACCCAAGCATCCAACTATTTTAACATTGAATCAAATTTCATATGCCCCAGGATAAAAGAAATCCAAAGCAAACCAAAGTCAGAAGAAAGAAACGTACAAGACCGAGACACCAATAAAATTTCTTTCTAGATCTCACCTTCTTTCTTTGCATTAAGTCCACGTAGCTCCTTCACTAAAGCATCTATATCCCTGAAAGAACTCCCTCCCTCTTCCACGGCACCCATTGCCATCCGGCTCAGCTCTTTGGCTCGGACCCACTTGGCCGGACTCGACATCACCGACTCAGCTAAAGCCCGAGCCAACTCGTCTGAGTCAGGGATCGCCTGAGCCCCCTCACAGACCCTGACCCCAGCCCCCAAGTCATCCACCAATAGCGTGGCATTTGAAAACTGGTCCGCAGTCATGGCCCACGTAAGCATGGGCACCCCAGCTACGATCGCCTCCAGCACCGAGTTCCACCCGCAGTGAGTCAGGAAAGCCCCCGTCGCCCGGTGACTCAGTATCGCCACCTGTGGGGCCCACCCTCGAATGATCAGCCCCCTCCCGGCCACACGTTCTTCAAGCCCTGCGGGGACCGCGCCTAACTCGGCCTGCTCTCCGACTGCCTCGTGTCCCTTGGTGGCCCCCTTCACGCCCCAGACGAAGCGGGCCCCGCTTCTATCCAGACCGTCCGCTAACGCCTCCATCTGGCGCCTAGTCAGCACGGCCTGGCTCCCGAAGCACACGTAGACGACCGACGCGTCAGCGCAGTTGTCCAGCCAGCTCATCACCTCGCCAGCTGGCATGGATCCGGACCCACCTCTGTGCACGGACCCCACTTCTTTAGCGGGCAGTAGCGGGCCCACCGCCCACACACGTGTATGGCAGAGATCCCTCCTCGTGTAATCCAAATACTCGCGCTCCAACTCGGCGAACGAGTTGTAAACGACCCCCCAACTCGCCGAGTTGGCGAGCATCCCATCCTTGATGAATTCCGAAACTGGGTCTCCTTTTCTGTAGCTCCTGTACACAGGGGAGACCTGCGACCAGGGGTATTTTGGGGAACTGGGGATTTCAGGAAAGCAGACCGGGCCAGGCGGAGCGGGCATGGTGCGCCAGAGGGAGTTGATGAAGGCTACGGTCTTGGCTCCGGAGGGGGAGAAGAGGACACGTGGCACGCCGAGATCGGAGGCGAGGTGGTGGGTCCAGCCGAGGAAGAGATCAGAGATGATGGCGACTGGTGGGGAAGGGTGAGATCTGAACCATTGGATGATGGGTTGGTGGAGGTGCGACATGGCTTGCATCATGGAGAGGAAGCCAGTGGGAGGGAGGTCTTGGACGTTCTCAATGCCTTGGGGGATGGAGGGGCATTTTGGGAAGGGGAGAATTAAGGGTTGGATGTTGGTGGATTTGGAGAGGAGGGGTTGGAGGATGGGGAGGTTTTGTGGGGTGATGAGGATGGTGATGGTGAGGCCCCTGCGGGAGAGGATGTAGGAGAAGTCGAGGAGGGGGATCATGTGGCCCTGTGCAGGGTAAGGGAAGACGAGGACGTGTGTGTTGCTGGAGTTCGACATGGGTTTGGGTTTGGGTCTGTGAAGAGAGAGAGAGAGAGGGAGATCAAAGTCAGAGCCACCCTTTCTCTTTTTCTTTCTCTTCCTCTTCCTCTTCCTCTTCCTCTTCCTCTCTCTTTTTGGGAGCTGTTTTTGTCGGGTACGAGAAAATCACTCCAAGGGGCGAACAAGACGTGCGACTGCGAGATCGAGGCAGGTGGAGGGTCACCTGTTGGTCAATCAATGAGGCTGTCAGAAGGTGACAGGAATACGCGACAATTACCCAGTTTTCAGTGGCTTTCGGTCTTCAGACCAACTTTGGCACGTGCTTTCACACGGAATCAATTGGCATGTGCTTGCAACACAACTTCATAATTATGACCTCCTTTCGAAGCAGAGTTCTCGCGACATGAAAGATGATTGGTGGTCATTTTTTGAAACTCAGGTTTATTTCTTCAAATTGAATTCATAATTTAATTTTTTTTAATTCAGCATGCACCAGTAATGATGGTACAAGTGCGTGAGTGTGCGTATGATGATTTTTTTTTCTTCCACGTGCAGCACAAGGAGAGTGGATCCATTTTGGGCGAGGTTGGAAAGAGCCTTTGTTTTTTTTTTCTAATACTGATGTTTAAAGACAAGTACTCATCAAGTTATTAGATTTTGTGGCCTCAATCAAATAGATAATGTAATAAATTTATTTATTTTAATATAATTATGATTTCTTTTCATGAGATGAATGGTGTTTTGTTGCTTGTACACATAACCAATACAAATGACATAATGGTTCATGAGATGAATCGGTGCCCACAAGTATATTAGATGTGACACATGTATGTGGATGAGATCCACATGCAGGAGACATATGTTACAAATCTTATACTTAAATTATTTCACAACCGTTGATGAGCTCATCTGAGAAAGTTGCAGCATTATGATCACTATGAGATAGTATGATTTGTCTCAATCATCAGAGTGTGAGACTCTGGATCACCGTGCTTCCTTTTGCCGCAACTTCTTCTTTTCCAGCACTTAGCATAAGTCTTTATCCTTATCGCCATTTGCCGTTTTGAGGTGATGGATGTCACGTTCTCCGAACCCGATTAGAAAATAAACCGGATCCGGGGAGTGAAATTTAGAGCTAATTAAAATTTTTGCCTTTTAGGCCCAAGGATCGTAAGTCCGCTGTGAGGATATTGCATTTCAAACCTCAAGTAATATAAAATCACGGAATTCATGCAATTCGAGCCATATTTAAATATCAAACAATAGATACTAAATCTCATTTATTAATTTAAAGTTGCAAAGAACAATTAAAGCTAATCAAAAGTTAATTTTAATTACAATGGTCATCCCAATAACTAAGGGCATTTAAAAGAACAATAATATCAATAATGAAAGGTCCAACGAGAGAATAATCAAAAGAATAAACAAAATCTAAGAAAGTTCCCATGTAAGTCTCTCTCGTGCCGGAAGTGATGACGCTGCTCTACGTCATCGGCACGCCACTCTCATTCCTCCTCTGCTGGTTAAAGATCCTCTGGGATCTCCTCACTTGCCTGGTCGTCATAGTAGTCACCTGGAGTGTCTGCACACCAAGGAATAGAGTCAACGACATGTTGAGCAATAGATAAGTAAAATATAAATAAACATAGCATGCATCAAGTATCAGAATGATGACAGGTATAATAGTCATGAGAATATAAGGAACAAGTTAGGCATAAAGCGTGAATAAATAACCATCCGAAACAATAACAGAAATCCTAACAACACTAACAATCACCACTATACAAGCAAAGCAATGCAATGCAAGTAACAAGAAAGAGACTCCGAGAATGTCCAAGCCATCTCCCGGGATACCAGTAGCAATCCAATCCGGACTACTGATACCAAAGTCTGGCTCCAGGGGGATCCAAGCTCCCGGTCCCAGGAATAGTAGCACAGTCCAAGCCCGCTCCCAACTATTCAACGCCATGGATGTCGTCCAAGGCCGACTGCCCACCCCGATGTCCGAGTAACCGGCCCATCAATAAATCCCCAGACTGCGGTTGGCCATGACATGCAAATAATAATAATAATAATAAGTGGTGTTGACACATGAAACACAAGACAAGCAAGTCTGGTTAGCTCAATATACAAGACATGCTCATAGGGATTATCTCATTCAAACTAATACAAGACCAATCCACTCACATGATATAATCCCTTCAGTCTAGCCAGTCATGTTTATCAATTACATGACACAGGGTCCTAAGGTACACTCTAAGTCAAGTCCATATCCTAATTCTTCAAGAGTTTATGCTTCATAATTAATTAGGTATATTATGCCAAAAGAGGGTACAAGGAGTAATAACAATGGATACAATTGATAAGTTAAGGAGGAATTACAAACCAAACCTAGGCAAGCGGTGCCATTCATGTATTGTACTTGTATTAATGGAGTGTGTGGGGAAAATTGATTCAATGATGCTTTTAGGAGAATTCATTGGTGTACAATCATGTTAAGCATTTGTTGGAACAATTTCATACGCATTCGGTTAACCCATGCATATTACACGAATACCTAGACACCCAATCGAAGCACACAAAGCTACGCACTACGATTTTAATCCCATTAATAGTCTGGTGAGATTAGGTTCATAGTTTCCAACATCTAAGGCCCAAACCTAGGTTATCGGTCTCAATTCTAATAAAATATGAGTGGAAGCAATAATTCAATTATTCACATCACTTCCCGATGTCTGATCATAATGAAACCAGAACCATTGGATTCTACATCTCAAGAGCTTTCCAACGATATATTATACGTAGAAATCCAACGGGCAGATTACATGTTACGGAGATTCAAAATTGTTATATCCAGTGAACCTACACTCTCCGATTGATCGGACAGAAGGTCCGATCCATCGGCACTGAACAACTCCTAGTTAGCTGCGATGTTTCCTCTATCCGATCGATCGCACAGATTGTCCGATCAATCGGATAGTGAATAACTCTCAGTTAACTTAGGCATATCCTCTGTCCGATCGATTGCACAGAGCGACCGATCGATTGGATAGCGGACTTGAACCCCGAAATTGGGTTTTTTGCTTTCTTCTTCCTCATACCATTCCATGGCTAATCCTACAAAAAATGAGCCACCATGCTCCTCATTCATCACAATCACCATTCCCATGCATTTTATCAAATTAAAAACATCTAAACCTACCAATTAATAATTATTCCATTCCATTCCAAAAACGTAATCTACCATGTTAATCCCAAATCAATACATAACCACAGCTTGGAATTTGGGTATTATAACAAGAAATCATTGCAATCAATAAAGAAACATACACACATGCTAAATTATAAATTGAAAATCTACTTGCCTCAACCAAGAAGAGATGAAATTGGAAAAAATTCGAGGAGAAGCCTTCTATCACGAAATCCATGAATCTAACCCAACCAAACGCAACCAAACTAGAATCAATGGAAAGAGGAGATTGCGAGGAAGAAGGTGTGCAGTTCGGATATTCGAGATGGTCTCTCTCAAAAGTTCTGGGCTTGAGAAGATAAAGAGGAAGAAGAGTAGGGCTGTTGTAGTTTCGTTGCAGAGATTAGAAAAGATAGAGATTAGGGCAAATCTCTACTTAAGAAGAAGAGAAAGGGAAAAGACAAGTTTGCCTTTAAGTGGGTTCGATGAACAAATGGGCCACTTGAAGGGTTTCTAATCGTCGGATCACGATGAGCCAAGAGAAAAAAATGATCAGCGCGACGAGACCTTTCCAACGAATCCAAAATCACAGTGATTGGAATTTTCTGGAAAAACACTCACCTTTCCTTAAATTAGAAACTACCCCCCTGCTATGATCAAACGAACTCGGAATCGAACGAAACTTCGCAGACACTATTCTAATGCTAGAAGAAACTCGTTCGAGGTCTAACCCACTTAAATATCTAACAAAATAATTATTTATAATAATAACAAAATAAACGGGTCAGCGAGCCTGCTATTTGGCTCAGTTGACCCAGTAAGGTCGCGACCCTTACAATGGATGTTGCCAGCTGGTACTCTCCTTGCCGCATGCCCCCTTTTGATGATGCGAAGCTGTTTCGGTGCAGTCTTCTTTGGATCTTGGTGTTCTTTGAGATGAGCACCAAAAGGATTTTGAGCGTATTTGGACACCCACGATCCGTATGGCGCGGCCTTTTTGGAAGGGCTTAGCTATTACTGGAGAGGCATTGATGGTAGGAATGATAGGAGTTATCCGTTGAAAAACAGACACTCGAACTAGGAGCTCATTTTTAATCCGTGCTCTTTTCTAGCCTTTGGAGGTCTTGTTTTCTTGGATGGATACATTGTACAGGCGTTCCTTACTTTCATCAACGGTAATGACAAGAGAATTCTTGTTTAATCTGCAGCATAAAAAAAAGACCATTAATAAATGAACGATGGGAGAGCATATCTATTTGCTCAATCCTATATCAATCTATCTTGTTTTCTGCTTCCATGTTTTATGTACATGCTACCAATAAATGAACACTTTGGTACAATAAACATAATCCCAAAATAGGTGAGAAAGTGATTTGATCCAATCATGTGATTTGATCCAATCATGTTTGTGGTTATGTATTTGGCTTTTGACCGACATACACCAATGAACTGATTTAAGTAGGATCTTATCAAGTTTCGTAGGCCATAGCTGGGCAATAAATGCTCGCTACCGACCAAAGTGAAACTAACTTTCTACAGAATATATTGATTAATATGGACTTATAAAGAAAGACAACTTCATGAAAAGAGTCTACTAGCCATATCATTTTGTGACATGTTTGATTTCTGTCACCATTTTCCAGTTATCCATTTAACACCATTTCGGAGAGTCTTGAAATCTGACAGTGAACATTCTGTCGGCACATAGGCCTAAAACTTCATGACAGAGAATCCAAGAAAAGAAAAACGTACAAAAGTCCCGGCGGCCACTTTTCATGTGGACTGGCCGATGGAGGCTGCTGGTACTAGCCGATGGTTTGCTGGGTGCAAAGCACTCCAAATTGACCGCGCGGGCTTTACATGTTACGGCTACTGAGGAAATAATGTCTTAAGTCGCAATCTACCGGCCACGAGACTTAGTCAATCGCTAAAGCCATTTTGGGATGCATTGACCTTTTAAAAGACACTAGCCATTTTGATTTGTAACAGTCGATGGACGTGCGTAACGCGGCCATTCAGCACCATTCTCAATGGTCGACGGGCCTTTTTTTTATTGGCCGTTTGGCGATGTGCGTCTTCTCTAATTTGTTCGTCGGCTTTTCCTCTTATCTATCCTTCTTTCTCCTTTTTTTTATTTTTAGAATAGCAGCAACTGAAAGATTCCCTTCAAGCTCTTCCCAAGCATCTTAATCAACGAAACACTACTGATATAGAAAGTTTTCATAGACGGCGCCAATTTTGTGTAACGCCCCAATTCCGAATACCGAAGATAACGCTAAGGTACCCAAAGATGGTGCGTTACTTCCTGGAAAATCCGAGAACTTCCAAAATTATAGTTCGTAGTGAGGTCAAATTTTTAAAACTTTTTAAACAATGACGTAATCAACAGTTAAAATGCGGAAGCGCAAGAAAAGATAGCGGAAGCAATAGTATCATGTAAATGAGTCAAATATAACAATGCGGAAGTCTAATAAAAATCCCAAGTATAGTTATCAAAGTTTATACAAAAATGTTTATCTACTCAATCTCATTACATAAAACTCTCAAAAAATCCAAAAGAAAGAACTACACTCATTCCCCTTGTACAGGCGTTCCGTCTTTCGGCTCGACCACCTAGTCGGCCAACCCCCACCCGTAATCACCAACTATAGACGCCTCATAGAACACGTCATCCGCGGGATCATGGTAGGGACCTAAGCACCAAAGATGGGTTAGATTCAAGGATCTGGCAATGTGCACCATATACAGATAACACAAGATGTATACAACAATAGAGAATAGTGACAGGTATGTAATCATAAGAGTAACAAAGATACATGAGCTAGGCAATCGAGCAGTAATTAATAGTTTAGAATCAGAAATATAAAGTATTCTGATATAGTCAGATAACAAATGACATATTCACACAAGCTGGATATAACGCGGGATATTATGCCACGGCCCTCCCATACTGTAAACATCCCATACTGTAAACAGTTCGCGGTGGGGAAAAGGGTAATAACCATGCAAGGGATAACAGCCCTGATAATAATAACATACATAAATATAACACCGATCACACCTATTTATAGCACCGATCACACCCCTTTATTGCACCGATCACACCCCTTTATCAGATTAACCCAAACCCGGTATTACATCGTCTGTCTAATCACAGCTCATCATGATAGCTCTAAGTAACCAATATAGCCCCTACCAGTGACGATCAGTTAGCTGGCTAAGCTTAGAACAACTGAGTGAATGTTTAGTGCCGACCCAGGGAATAAGTACATGCCTGTGTCTGTCTAGGCTTGTCTTGCATGAGCAAGATCTCAACCAAGTTTCTAAGATGTTAAAGTTACAATATCGTGGAACACCGTCCAACAACTAAGTCTAAGTCCAATCATCATTGGATCCACTCCAAGGCCCACAACCATGGCCCGAGGCAACACAAGTGCAATACCACGTACAATTCACAAGTAATAATCCCATGCTCATACACAATGAGCCAACAATCCACTAAAGACTAACCTCTTCATTCTAGGGTTCCACATACCCAATCTTAGGCCGTATGAGGGCCCGCCTACCCACAGACATGGGTCATTCATTTCTATTTACATCCTTGGGTCACCACTAAGTAATCCTAGGTTCAGGTCCTCCAATTCCCATTAATTAACAAGTTTATAACATAAATAAGGATAGGAGAGAAGAACATTACATATAAACCTCCAATTCATAGAATCAAATGGAAATAGACAACAGTCCAATCCTAGGTAATGGTCCACTCTTGGTTCAGGCCTCATTAGGTGATTGGATCCCTAGCGGTAGTATCAGATATCAAAGATAGTAAATCTGGTGCTCCTAAAGTTATGGACATCATGGACTACAATTAAGGGTCGAATCATTGACGTTTCAAATCCCAAAACCTAAATTGGTGGACCCCACGAGTCAAGGCTGAGCCATGCCATTAATTCGTGTGTTGCACACTTGATGGAAGCCTATTTAGATGATCAATGGCCCCACAAATGATCAAACATAAAAAACACAGATGTCTGGAAACTCATTGTTCACAGTGTGCCCGGTCGACATCATACCCTGGGATGTCGATCGAGTACACTGGATGTTGACCTCCCAAGTCGACATCCTATAGTGTTCCCGGTCGACATCATGGCTGTGATGTCGACCGGGTCCACTGGGACCTGGAGCCAAACAACTGGGGGGTTCCTCAGGTTTCCCTGTGTATCCGGTTGATATCATGGCCGTGATGTTGACCAGGTGCACAAGATTTGGACCTGTCTGAGAAATTACAGGTCTCAGTTATTTCCTGCAGGTTTCTATGTGCCTGGTCGACCGAGACAGGGTCCGGTCGACCGAGTACACTGTCTGTAAAGTTTCAGAAGGAAATAATTGGGACTTGGTTTTTCTGCCTTTTCAGTGTTGGTACACACAGAGAGCTGTAATTCCAGAATTCTGGGATTTCTCTTTCTCAACCTATTTCTCATCCAATTCGTCCCAAATCTCCTTCATTCATCACAAAAGCATATAAGACACAGAAAACACTTCTATAATCATCCATCCATCATCAAACCGGGCCATTGATCTTCTAAATGTGAGAACCCATCCATCAAATGGCCATTTCCATAAACAAAGCTCAAATGTAAAGATCTAAACATGCATCTCTACTAATTGAATTGAATTGCATAATCAAAAGGGGAAAAGCATGCATCATGTGAAATTAGCATAGGGTGCTTGCCTCAATTTGAAATTGGTGATAGAGTTGAGAGAGAGATATGAGAATTCCAAGCTCCCAAGGTGTTGATTGAGCAATTGGGCTGGTCTCCTAGCCTCCTTGTGCTGGAATTTTGGGGAATTAGGGTTTCTTAGGGAGAGGTAGGGAAGATGAGAGTGAATTAATGTTTTTAGGCTAAGTTGCAATAATTTGGTTTAGGCTAATTACCAAAAGGGTAACTTGGTTGTAAATGAAAAAGAGATGGGGCCATGGGTAATTAGGTCATTAGGTGGGATTCTAGAATGTTCATAACCCTTAATAGCCCTCCTATTAGTTCTAATAATAGCCAAGTCCTAATTAAATCAAAACCTATTAGATTAGCAACAAGCACCTATTATCTATAAAGAGTTCTATGAATATTAAATTCTAAGACTTAGGAATATTAATAACTATTCTATTAAGCCTATTAATTAGCATATTAAAGTAGGAAATATCATATAATAATTATTTAAAATAAACTGAGGGCCCACAAGGGGTGGGGCCTCACATTCTGTTTCGCCCAAAATGGTGAGAATAATCGAGAAGTGAAAAGGTTTTTGCATAAGCTTTTATTTCTCATTTCATCTTTTGAACGTTATAGAAAGGCATTGAGATGACTTGATTACAAAAAAAATGATCGTCTCCACTTTTATTTTACATGGGTTCTTCATTGCTTCACCTTCTAAGTGCAAGTTGTTTACAATTTTCTTTATACAATCTCCTCATCAGGCTTAGGAGATCAAAATAATGAAGAACTTGGGTGGAAGGAAGGGAGGAGATAGTCTCTATCTTCAATGAATTGCTGGAAACAGGATTGGAGAAGTCTGCAATTAAAATTTTTTAGTCAGTCTTTGTAGTTCATCACCATGGATGGGGAAGAAAGATTAATTAAAGAAGTATGCTTCAAACCAACAGAGGCAATCTCTGTCTTTCCACCCTGGTGAGAAGAATAAAGGCCGACCTTCAGAGGTTATCGCCCCGGTCCCTGGTGACGATACGACTTTTTGACCATCTTGATGCAGGATCCGAGAGACGATGGTATTTTTGTGAAAAAGGCAATTGTCCAACCCCTTTTCGTATCCTTTTGAGTCTTCATTTTGTAGCCTTTTTGAGGCCATAACTGCAGGAGATCATGGAGGAGTGGATGTAATTTTGAAACTGCCATTAATGGGCGCGTAGCTGTTCATTTTTTGCAGGTCCAGCAGCCACTGGAAGAAGTAACTAACTATGAACCATGGGCGACATGCAACCGAGGAAAAAGGAGTTTGGCGGCCAATGTGTAGAGTTGTGTAACGTCCAGCAACCAGTCTCACATCGTCAAGCGGCCAGTTTTTGAACGGAAGTCAGCGGCTACTTCATTGTGCTGGGCGGCCTGTATTTTGAATACTACAGCAGCCAGTGACGTTCTGCAGATAGTAGCCGTTGGAAGATTCCTTTTGTTGCAGCCAGCGAGATTTTAGCAGTCACCAAATGTCATCAGTTTTTATGAAAAATGTGTATTTTGCCTTGAGGAATGTTATGCATGGGCAGATGAGTCTTTTGTGTGCCAGTAGAAAGTATTTTAACATTTTATATTCCTTGGCATAATACGAATGGCAAAAAGATCTAGCCATTTACTAAGAATTGTGAATTGACAACAAAATCCTCATAAATCACTAGGATCAAGGAAATAGATAGAATTTTTCACCTTCACTTCAATGTAAGACCTTTTGGCATATTCCCCTCCCTCAAAGAGTTTAATTTTTTGGGTGGAAATGTTTGCACCAAGCTATTCAGGTACACAACCTTCTACATTGTAAATCTATTTTGGCTACTAATTCTACCCTATCTGCAATAAAAATGAAGACTGTTGAACCTGTTATCTTTCAATGTGATCATGCAAGAGCATCATGGTTTGGCTCTAATCTTAGGTTATTAGCTACCCATCTCATTAACCTTAATACTGTTGAATGGTGGAAATCTTTCTTCATGAAGTGTGATCCATCAACACCGACTGTTAATCCATCCTACCAAGCCTTGGTGGTAGCTTTGTGGTGGACCCATTGGAACACTAGGAATGACTATGTATTAAGAGGTAAAATGATTAACCCATTAACGTCTCTAAGAGTTGCATCAAATTTAATAATTTAGCCTTGATATGAAGCTAAAGAATTTCCCAACAGTGGCGGTTGATACAGCTTTTAGTGCCCGTAATGGTATGGCAGGGTTTTGTTTTGCCTTTTGGTGTAATGGTTCTTAGTTGGGTGCAGGAGCTGTGTATTCGTCCAAAGAACCTGAGACAAGGACAATCATTATTGCCTTGACCGAAGCTACAGCTCATGGTTTTCGTAGAGTCCACATTTTTTCTGATGCCCTAGAGGTGGTGCGAGCCATTAAAGGATCACATGATTGGTCGATTGAACCTGTTGTGAAAGAGATTGCAATTCTTACATCTCATTTTGAGTCGGTTGATTTTTCTTTTATTCCTAGAAAATTGAATTTAGTAGCTCATATTTTTGCTAAAAGTTTTTACTGAAGGGATGTTGGGTCTTTTGCAACTATTTCCCCTCCTTGATGTCTCTTTGTTATTGCTTTGTTTTGCTCATTCTTAATGATTATTCTACTTTACCAAAAAAAAAACTTATCTTTTACCTAGTGGGTCTGGTCGAGTTCCCAAAAGTCAAATGTGTTTGTCATTTTGTTACAAGGAAGAAAAAAAGCTCTGCCCCCCTTTACATGAGCATCTAAAAGTTTCTATAAAAAGCAAAAGGACTGAAATTTTGAAATGCTTGTGAAAAACATGGCATTTGCAATTGTCAGACAACAAGATGTCACCTCATGTCTAAAAAAATCCGAACTTAGCAAATTCTTATGAGAAATTCCTATAAAGAAACAGATCCTAAAAGATGTTCCTCCTTACCTCTAAAAGGTCCTTCATTCTCCTAAAACAATGAGTCTCTCATTCTCCTAAAAAAGTCTTTCATTCTCCTACGCTTTTCGTCCTTTCCTCTTTTTTTGGGCAATGTATTTTTATTTATTTAGATGATTTTATCCAAAAAATCCTCTTAGACTTGTTAAAGACCAAAAAGGCCCTCAAAATTTTTATATAGACCATATAGGACCTCTCGTCACTTTTTTGTATCTTTTTTTGGTTTTTTGCTAAGAGGTGATATCCCTACTCAGCTATGCACGAGTGGGCGGGGATATCCCCGCTCATCACAAATAAAACAATCAGTTAGGCAGGGATATCTTGCATAACTGAGTGTCTTAACTATGTTTGGTGGGGACAGGGGCGGAGGGAGGGTATGGGGAGGAAGGGCAATCGCCCCTCATGAACTTTTCAAAAAGATGAGGGATATACTGGGTATTTATAATTTCTATGGGCATTTTTTAATTTTTTTACCCTTTGCCCCTCCTTAACTTCTGAGGCACAAAAGGAATCGAATAAGGAAAAGATGTTAGGGGGAATTATGTCTTTTCCTATTATGCGAAAAGGAGTCAATCTACAATTAATAACTCATAAGCCTTTTTGTGCACGGCAAGTCATCTCTTTAAGTTCAACCCTCTTCTTCTGTTTTCTTACCAAAAAGAGAAGCCCTCTTCTTCTTTTTATCTACATGGCTTGTGCAAAAGGTCTGTAATGGAAATTGGCAGCTACTCACCCATTTGCACTACTCAATCCTAAATGCAGGTACCTCATCTTAACTTATTTCTTTCTTTATTTTGCACTTTATATAATATAATCTCCTGTTTGATGACTAATTGTTTCCTAAAAAGTGGGCCTCACTTCACTCTCCAAAGCATAGGGCACCACTCACTCATTGGGCTAGTTTGGCAACTCTACTAATAGAGTTAAGTGAAGTAAAATTGATTTTGAAGAAGGAATAAAATGTAAGTGGGTTATGATGGTATTTTATTTTTAGTTGTTTGTTATGGAATCTTTTTGACTTTTTGTTTGGGAAAGTTGAGTTTTTTCTTCTTCTTTTTTTAGTGGATAAAGGTGGTTGCTTTTTTTAATTTTTTTGAAAAAGATGGAGGAAGTTTTGAATTAAAGTGCTTTTGATGTGACATCTTGTCTAAAAAATGAAAAATTTACTTGACTTTTACTATGCTAGTAAAGTGCCAAACTTAAAGGGTTTTTGCTTAAGCTAACTTCATGGATGTTAGTGGTACCATGGCTAGTTTTTCCATCCAGTTGTGAGGGTCCCACTCATGATTAGGAGCACAGGTTTTCCCATCCATTGTAACTTGATGGGTTTTTACCATTGTATGTCAATGGATGTAAGCCCTCATTCATTTTCTACCGGGTAGAAAGAATATTGGTACTAAACTGCTTAGAAAAAGAATAAATAAGGTGTAAAGAATATATTAATAGTAGTACATTTTATGGATAGGATTGTTTCTTCGAATTCATGTCTTAATCGTTACCATTTTCTTTTCGGCCCATTGGCCATCTATGGTTTGGTCCTTACAGACACATCAACGTGTTAGATTAATTATTGTAGACTTTGATGTATGCAAATTGAGACATTGTGATACACGCTTTGTTTCTTTCTTTTTTTCTTTACATCTTTTGTTAAGTGTTTCTCTTTGCCCCTTCTGGGCAGAAATTCTTAACTCCACTGCTGGGCAGGGATATTCTTGCTCATCACATGTTTAGAAAAAAGAAGAGGAAGAAAACACAATTAAGATTTTGTTACATTTCACATTTCATATTCTCACGCCCACGCTCACATTCACATTCCACAATTCACTTTCACATTCCATATTTCGCCTTTCACATCCACATTTTGCATTCCACCTTTCACTTTCACATTTCATATTTTAAGTTACATTTGACGTTTCATATTTTGCTTTTACATTTCACATCACTTTCAATCACAAAATTGTGCCCAAATTGACTGGATATCTACGCAAACAATTACAATCAAACGTGATAATTTCTAGGCGTGGCAGAAGTGGCGCCTTAAGTAAGCAATTATCAATATGACTAGAGGGTCTAACCAGGTAAGACCTGTTGAGTAATATTGTTAATTCAATAAAAGAGAGTATTTGACTATGTCTCTTAGGAATTGGATTAGGACTTGGAGATTTAGGATTTGGAAGCAGTGTTTAAAGATTAAGGATTTGGAATTAGGTACTCTCATGAATCATCAAAACCTAATAATAAAATTACAAGTGACAAAAAATCTATCCACAATTCTAAAAACTCCAACAAGTAGCTTCCCATGAAGAATATTATTTCTTGAGAAACAAGTCAATTTCCGCAAATATATAATAGACATAAAAGAACCCATTAGGCGCCAAAGGAGGTGCGTGTTGGGTTGGATGGAGAATTCATAACCCACATTTCTCCAAATATGAGAAACTCTCCCGATGATGGGTGATAGACTTGCGGATTTAGAAAACAATCGTCCCGCACAAAGAACTATTAAGATGAAGAACCAAAGATTCAGAGTCAAACAACAAAACACACACACAATCCCCAAAAAAACCACGCCCACAAATAAGAAAATCCTGACAATGCCGACCAAACTTCACTGCCAATCAATCTCCCACTACTCACTCTTGAAATTACCGCTCGTTGTCCAAAAAGAAGCTTGGAAAACCACATATAATCTACGAAACCCAAATAAGATCGAGACCCAAACCAAATCATCATCGAACGTTGACAGAGTTCATCCACAGTAGCCATTCATAGAGGCCATCATAGCAAATGAGAGCTCCTTCAAAATCGTCAAAAATGGAAGCAGCAACAACAAAATCTACAAAAATAAAAAAGACGAGAAGAAACAGAAACCCTAGGAAAGAACCATAGGCAATAGCCTAATAATGGATCTAATGGTAGACAATAGCTTGACCATATGAGACTGTCGTTCCAGAATTAGATTGAGGGCTGTCGTTCCAAACAAATAAAAAATGGAGAGTGCCATCAAACGAGAAAAAAAATCGATCGAGAAACCCCTACCTGAGTTTTCAAGGCATTTCTTTTCCTCTTCCTCTCTCCTTTTTTCTTCTTTTTTTCCTCCTCTTCTTTGTTCCCTTCCTTTGTTTTATGTTGCCTGGAAACCAAGAGAGAGTCGAGAGAGTTTGAAGGAGAAGGTCTGAACACTTTTGGTTTGGGGGTTTTCAAATGGAGAGGGTTTTCGATGATGGGATGGATGATGGTTCGAGAGAGACGAAGGTTTTCAATTTAGTTGGAGATTTGGGGATTTTCGATTGGAGAGGAATTTCAGTCCTCGGGCGATGGATGAGTGAGAGAAGAGGGATGGCGTGAGAGAGAAGAGGAATCGGCTGAGAGGGCCAGAGAGATGAAGGAGGTCGAGAGATGGAGGGCTGCTTGGTGCGTAGGAGAGGGAGAGATGCAGGTGCACGAAAGAATGAGAGAGGGACCGATGTTAAAGTGAGAGACAGTGAGGGAGATGAGCGAGAGATGGATATTATATCTAAGACTTTTACTGTCGAGGGCCACTTATGGGCTCCGCAACAAATAATTTGTAGAGGCTGCCAAAGTTTGACTGATGCTAAAAAGGCGATTTACCCTCAAAAAAATTCCCCGCGGGTATATAATCGACGGTAAAAAAAAAAAAAAAACTCCCGCCAGACCTTGGCGCCATTGGATCAATGTTTCTAGCGATGGACATAGCGCTGGCCGCTGGTAAAAGTAGCTCAAAAATTGTGTTACAGCAGGGGTCATCTTTGGCCGCCGCTATAGGTATACTATAGCGATGAATTTTAGCGGTTGCCGCTATAAGTCTAACGCCAAAAATGTATTTTCTTATAGTGCCGAACCTGGCTTCGTCATGCCCGAGCAAACCTAATTGAAATCGAAACATCAAATCAGAGTTCGATCAAAGGCAGACCTCCAGCAATGGATTCTTCTCCGACCTTCCGTCCACCTACACACTGGGTAAGAGGGCTGTTGAGAAGCTTAAATGTGTCCAACGAGACCTCAATGAAAGAAGCGGCATCAAACTTTTAGCCATGTCTCCACCACCAAGGGTGATGGAGATGGATGTGCCCACGGTCAGTGATAGCTCATCTCAACAAACCATGGAGAAGATTTGGGATCTCTTGCACGACGAGCACAACAGCGTCATATGCTTTTATGGGATGGGTGGAATAGGCAAGACCGCTCTCATGAAAGCCATCAACAATAACCTTCAAGCTACCAGTGAATTTCATTATGTGATTTGGGTGACTGTGTCCAAGGAATTCAACTTGCAAAGGATTCAGAAGGAAATTATGAGCAGGCTGCATCTGAAATTTGATGAAGATGATTCCTACAATAGCCAATCCATGCAATTACATGAATGGCTGGCAATAACAGGTACGTGCTAATCTTAGATGATCTCTGGGATTCTATCGACTTGTATACAATTGGGATTCCACCCAATATGAAAAATAGATCAAGAACTGCTATAACTACACGATGTTTTGAAGTGTATAATAATATGAAAGCTGATGCCAAGGTAAGAGTGAATACTCTTACGGAAGCCGAAGCATTGGATCTATTTGCTGCCAATGTTAGAGAGGAGGTAGCCCATCGGCTTGACATTAAAGATATTGCTAAAAATGTTGCAATGGAGTGCAGTGGTCTACCATTGTCAATCATGGTAGTTGCAAAGGCGATGCAAGGAGAGAAGAAGAAAGAGCTATGGGAAGACGCTTTGAGGGCATTAAGAGAGTTAGTGCCTAAGATTAGAGGCATGGAACCTCAAGTGTTTCGACCTTTGAAGCTGAGTTATGACAACTTAAGAGATGAATGGGTAAAGATGTGTTTCTTATATTGTTCACTATTTCCAGAAGATTATGAAATCTCTATTAAACAACTAATTCGTTGGTGGATAATGGAGGGATTTATTGATCATGTCGATAACTTGGTAGATGCGTCAAATATGGGGCACCGTATTGTTGGAATGCTCAAGTGTAGATGCCTTTTGGAGGAAGGAATTAACAAAAAGAATAGTGTTAAGATGCATGACATAATTCGCGACTTGGCACTATATATTGCATCATCATCTTGCAATGAAGGCCCAAAATTCTTGGTTAAAGCTGGCATTGGAGAGGGACTAAAAAAGTCACTCTGTGAGGAAACTTGGAGAGACTTTGAGTGAATTTCGTTGATGGGGAGTTGGATCACTGAACTTCCCATTAAGCCTGAATGTCCCAATCTTATTTCATTGTTGTTGAGAGAAAATCGCCGCATCACTGCTGTCCCTCATGGCTTCTTTGAACTCATGCCGGCTTTACAAGTTCTTGATCTATCTGACACTTCCATCACATCATTGTCAGTATCCTCATCTTCCTTACTGAATTTACGAGCACTCTTCTTGAGAGGATGTCGCAAATTAACAGAGGTGCCATTCTTGGGGTAGTGTCACGACCCAAGCCCGAGGTACGATAATCCCAAGTCGCGATTCCATACTTACTCTCGTAAACTCTGAATTAACTGAAGTTAAAATGGAATCCACAAGGGATAAACATTCACAAATACTTGTCAATTATACGATTTTGCAGAAACATATACATTGACAATACCAATTAAAATTATACGAGGAGTGAAGTTCAATAAACACATTTCATACCACTATCTAAGTCAACCACTGCATATTCAAAACACAATGCAAGTGACCACTAATTACATTTTAAAATGAATATACAAAATTACTTCTCAAAACATTTCCCAAAATGTTCTAACTCATTCTCGCACTCGGATATCCGTGTCAAATGATATCCCGTCCATTCCATTCAATCAATCCTCCTGGAGGAACCAAAGCAGTCTCATCCGTTGCCGCTGGGATCGCTGCCTGACCGGCATTGGCAATCAAGCCTGTAATGCCATCAATAACACCAGTGATAACATATGATAACGCACACTAATGCATATAATAAATCTGTGTACTATATCAATTCACAGTTCTACAATCGATACCCAATTCTAAACCATTGTGCAATGACAATACACGAACATTTAGAGTCAAGTAATAGACATTACAAATTGGCAACTACCATAGCATTCATTCCATTCAATTCGTTTTATTTCGTTTTGTTTCATTTCATTTACCATCTTCCCTCAAAGGAATGATTCATCTTCCAAATGAAAGGCATCAATCAATACCCATATATATGATCGAAATTGTGAGACTTACTAGTGTTTAGGTCAGGGACAACTGGCATCACCACGGAGCTTCAAAACGCCCCCAAATCCATCTACTACAGTAGGAATAGTCATTTGTTTATATTTTAATCCATTTAGCTCTTTTCGAGCTTCAATACAATAGCTATGTAGTGCCAGATTCAAGAGTCAATACAGTTCAATAATCAATCCATTTCTGGATTCAATTCAATTCAGTAATTCTGTTCTTAATAGATGAAAGGAATAACAGTAACATCAATCTCATTAGATAGGATCACAACGATACAGAATACAATACAATGAGAGAATTACTAATCATTCATGCTTCTACTCATTTCTATCTCAGTTCTAAACAACCATTTAGGTGTAACCATTGATTATCAAATGCACATGTTATTCTCGATGGACATCACATTTATGTATATAACGTGTGCATTATAGTTCCCGTAATTATCACCTATGGAAGTTCAGTCCATAATCATTTAACTATTATAACAAGGGCTTAATCATAAAATTCTTCTTTTATTGTTCTTAATTTTCAACAATCTCAAACCACCTCATAATTAGTTTTAAAACTAATTTAGGGAGTACTTGTACTCATAAGAAACACTCCTAAACCAAACAAAAACCCAAAATCCACTGGACTCAACCTGAACCAAACAAAAACCCAAAACACTCCTAAACCAAACAAAAACCCAAAATTTTGCTCCAGTTAACGCCTTGACCAATCGATTAGATAGAAAACTGTCCCCAGTTAGCTCTGTTCGATCGATCGGACGTTCAGTGCCATCGATCAAACAGTCTCGAGCTTCACAGTTTCAGTTGCTGAAACGGATTTTCGTGCCACTTCTTCTTCCTCCTTCCCTTCCAATCTAACTTGAACAAAACTTGGACCTCCTGTCCACCACTCAATTCTCATCTCATTCATACATTAATAACTCATTCATTCCATCAATCCACACAAACAAATCCATTCTAAAATTCAATGGAAAATGCACAAAAATAATCCAAATCAATGGAATTTCTATGAACATCTACAATAATTAACATCAATTACAAGTAAATGTTTATACTTGCCTTTCTTGGAGTTACTTAGCAAAATCCCTCTTTACTTAGCTTGGTTTGAGAAGAAATCTCTCCTAACCAAACCATAATTCCATCAAAACAAGAAAATGGAATTCTATAAGCTATTTGAGCTAGAAATCTACTCCAATCACACAAGAGAACTTGAAAGCTCTACAAAAACCACTAACTACTTACTTGTAGGCCTATGGGAAGAAAGTTTGAGGTTCTCCTCAACTTCAACTCTTCAAAAATGGAAGAAGTTTAATGGAGAAGATGAAGTAGCTCTCTTCTTCACTTGAATCACTCCAAAATCAACCTTGATGATGATGAAGAAAAGAAATAAGAAGAGAAGATGTCTAGGGTTTCTCTCCTTGTTGCAAATGGGTGAATGAACTCATTTGAGTTCATCTGTCTAGGGTTTCTCTCCTTGTTGCAAATGGGTGAATGAACTCATTTGAGTTCATCTCATCTCCTTATAAGCCCCATTTTGCACAAAAACCCCCTTCTCATCTACTATTTACAATTTAAGTCAAATAAAGGTTCATTTAACTAATTTCAAGCCAAATGGATTGAAGCCTAACATTAAAGTTAACGTACTCTTCGAGATACATATGTTGGTATCAAGAATTTCCGTATTTGACGAAATACGTGAAAACCCGTATTTATGAAAAAGTCCTCGTTCTACCTTGTTTGAGCCTAAGCTCAATTTAATTACACTAGTTTCATACAAATCCATTCCATTATGCTTAATGCAATTATTTGAGACTAATTTGTCTCTCTTTGGCCATTAACCATCATTAACTCAATTAACCATGCTTAATTTGCACTAATCTTGATTAATTAGCTTTAATCATGATTAGTTCAGGTCGGGTTGTAGCAGGTAGCCCAAGCCCAAGCACCAAAAGCACTTGATCTAGGCCCAATTTGCACAACTTTATGTGAAATGTGTCATTAATTTAGCTAATTATCAAGTTTTAGTTTAGTAAAGATCTTTTTCAGTTTGTTTGTTCCTTTAGTGTTTGTGTTTGCTACGTTGGACTACTGGTTGAGAGTGATGCTTAAAGTATGAAGACCTGGGATTGATCACTGGGTATATGTGTGATTTTATGTGTCAACACCAATCAACCATGAGTGTGTTTGCTTCCTTTTTATATGTTAGTTACCCCTTCATGTATTTGAGTTATAAATAGCATGTGCATATACCACTAAAATCAAACGAGAAAGTAGCTTTAATTTATTTTCATTGAAGCAATTTCTCTCTTTGAATTGAAAGAGTGAAGGCTAATAGTAATTGATGCATACCTCTATTTGGATTAGGCTCACATCACTAGGCAGAACTAGAGAGATGCAATTTTTGAAGATTTATTAGAGTTTTCACATATGTTCCCCTAAAAAAATCACATAGCAGGCCCCTAAAGAAAAGTTTCGTACTTCCACCCTTGCTCACCATTGAGAGAACATGACTCAAGATCATAAGATCATATAATTCCACAATTTTAATAACATTCCTTCGATGTTATCTACCATGTAGAAACTATATCTAGTGTATATCTAGTTGCACGCTTGTAATATATGCTATTGGTTTAAGTGCCCATCAATTTGGTTCAACACCACCTTGGTAATGGGTCAATGCTCTTAAATATTTTCTCATCTTTTGTCTTCCAATCAACGAAGTTTTTGATATGCAAGTAATTAAGATGAGAAGTGCTCAACACATCTAATGGTCTATGGTTAGGTTTATACCTTGTACTACGAAATGGCACCTAACTAGGTCCTATCAATCTTACAAAGCTATAGATTATTGATAAATGAAATTTCTACTAATCCTATTTACCCACCTTGATAAACACCTAATTATTAGGAGTATGTTCTACTAATTTGAAGTGTGATTGACACATAGAAATTGTAAAAAAAAAAAAAATAGATAAAGACTAAAAAATGAAAGAGAATATATGTCACAACCCGAGCCCGAAATCTGATTATCACCGAGTTAATCCCAAGCCGCGACGTATACTTACTCCCGTAAACTCTGAATTAACCGAAATTAAAATGAAATTCACAAGGGATACTTACTTCACATCTATCATACGTATAATTTGCGGAAGTAATATACATATGATACCATAAACATTCTTTATAAAGTTATACTTCTTTATACATGTATAGTCATATCATTTACTTACTTTTGTCAGTCATCTGCATATTCAATACAATGCAAGGTGACGACTATATTTCTCAAAATGCATTATACCAAAAATTCATTTCGCACTCGGATATTAATATCACATGTTACCTGGACCATTCCATTCATCTAATCCTCTTAAAGGAACCCTGTAACGACTACCTCCACTGGCACTAGGGCCGCTGCAGAACTTGCATTGGTGATCAGGCCTGTAATGCCATCAATAACAAGGGTGAATACGACGATTCAACAATGTATATACAGACCCAATGATAGTACATGCTATAATACATGCTATCTTTGTCTGTTCAATTAATCAATTAAACAGATATTACATTCAATTTTCATTACTAGATGATTCTAGGCAATTCTAGACAATACATACACTTAGAGTCAATAACGAACATACAAATTGGTAACTACAATATAACATTTCATTTTAGTTCATTTCATTTCATTTCTCATCTTCCAAAAGGAAGGATTCAGTTAATATCCATCTTCCAAAAGGAAGGATTCGGTCAGTATCATCTCTCCAGAAGGGGAGAAATCATTCGGTATGATATTGTCCTCTTTGGCACAGGGCGGAAGGGCACACCATTCATGACCAAGTCCAAAGAAAGGAATCATTCAGTATCTCATTAATACAATCAGTAATGTGGAGTCTACCAGTGTCCGGGTCAGGGACAACTAGCATTACCATGGAGCTCCGGAATGCTCCCAAGTTCATCTACTGCAGTAGGATTAGTCATTCATTTATTTATCAATTCATTTAAGCTCCATATGAGCAATTCATTTATTAATTCATTGCAGCTCCATATGAGCCTTAATAAACAGCGATGCAGCGCCAGACTCGAGTCAACATAATACAGTCTTTCAATCCATTCAGGATTCAATTCAATTTAGCAATTCCATTCATAACAATGGAAATGAATAAACAGTAATACTAAGCATATTAGATCTGAGTTTAGCAATATGACATAATTCAATGAGAGAACTAGGATAATTAATAGTCTACTCATTTCTATCTCAATTCCAACCAACCATTTAGATGTAACAATTTGTTTTCTAATGTACTTGTTATTTTCGATAGACATCACATTTATATTTAATGTGTATATTAGGGTCCTCGTAATTATCACCTATGGAGGTATAAACATCGTTCACAACCTTGAAGCAACATCCTAACTCAATAGGCCTTTACTCAGAAAAACCCGACTTCAAATCTGTAATCTTTTCTAAGTTCGGTCACATGTTCGGTTACTTGTCAGTTAACCGAACAGTGCCAGTCGGTTAGCCGAATTCATCTCAGTCATCTACGGTCAGCTTCCCAGAAGCTTCAGATCTCTTTGAATTTCCTCAGTTAAGTTCGATCAGCTGTTCGGTCAACACTCGGTTAACCGAACACTGTCGGTCAGCTACTCAGTTAACCCTCGGTTAACCGAACTTCCTCGGTTAACCCTCGGTTCCAAATCTCGAAACACCAAATTCTCCCAAAAATTCAAGGATACTTGATCGACCATTCGGTCAACCGAACCTTGCTACTCGGTCAACTGAACATACATTTGGTCACTTATCAGTTCGCAATCTAGAAGCTCATTTTTCTCATAAATTGAGTTCGGTCAACTATTCGATCACTTGTCAGTTAACCGAACTACGACTTCGGCTGACCGAACCCAGTTTGGTCAACTTTCCAACAGCTTCATTTTTCTCCTGCAAACGACTACAGAAACATCAGTCATTAGTTCGGTCAACATTCGGTCAACCAAACAGTGCCCAAGTGCATAGAAAATCCAGAATTCAGATTTTATGAAATTGAACTTCATGAGTTCCTAGATTATCTTTAGCATCCTAAATCACAAGATATGCATATACTTGCCTCCTTTGGAGATCAATTGACAAAAAGCCCCTTGCTTTACTTGAGTTTGAGATGAAATCCCCAAATTGAAACCCTCTTTCAACCTAAAATCAAAACCAATCCATAAATAGAGCTCCTATGAGCTATTTGTGCTCGAAAGCACTTCAAATCATCGAATAAAACTTGAAAGTTCTGTAAAGAGTTCAAGACACTTACTTGTAGCTCAAAGATAGAAAGCTTGAGCCCTTTCTCAAGCTCCAAACACTCTAGAAATGGAAGAACACTTGAGGAAGAAGACGAAGAGATGAAACTCGTCTCACAACCCACTTGAATCACTTTAATCTTGGCAATTGATGAAGAAAATGGATGAGAGAAGAAGAAAATGAGTCTAGGGCTGCCTCTTTGCTGAGATTGAGTTGAATGAACTCATTGAGTTCATCTCTTAGCTTATATAAGGGAACATTTTCCACTTAGCCCCTCTAACACTTTCTCTAATTACAATTCAAGTCAAATGAAAACTCATTTGACCCATTTCATGTCAAATGAAAGCACGTCAATTATGAAAGTTAGTGTACTCCTTGAGATACACACGATGGTATCAAGAGTTATCGTACTCAACAAAATACGTGGAAATTCGTATTTACGAAAAAGTCCTTGTATCACATTGTCTAAATATAAAATCAATACAAATCATTCAACCTCCTTCAATTTCATTTTATTAAGCTAAAATCAATCATTTGAGACTAATTGAATTCAATTTGGTCATAAACCACAATTAGATTAATTAAATTTGATTAATTAGCATTAATATCAATTAATTGGAGTTAATATCGATTAACTCGGGACGGGGTGTAACAATAAAGTGGCATGTTATGTTAAGGAGTGAAAGGGACATACCCGTAAAAAAGTGCAACACAGAGGTGGGACTCTATTCTAGTATTACTCTCATCTAAATACATTTTTAACTGTTCAGTTCCCATGATGATCACAATCGATAACTATAATAAATTTGGTAACTTATGAAGACAGTATCTAATCTCACCGGTTAGAAAAATGTGCAGGTACAAACTTTGAGTACGTAGTGAACATAGGTAATTAATTGGCCTCAGCCATGCAATAAGACATCTTTCTCGACTTGATTCATGTGACCATTAATTGGACATGTGATTTTTTTTTTCTCGCAAAAGTGCATGAAATTATCAACACTAATCTCAGCAACCAACATTTTAAACAGTACGCTACACTAATTGTTTGTGTCTAGTAATAAAAGTTGGTGGTTAGTATAGAAAATAAGTCCTAGATTACTGCTAGAAAGCTAAAAAATTAAACCTAATGCCTTTTATTTTTCTCTTCATTCGTAGGATGACCATTGCTGATAGGAGGCTTGCGGTGAGGGTTATTGTAATCCATGTTCAACATTCCCATAGCTTCAATGGCATGCTCCAGAAGCCTTTGTGATTCAACTTCATGGAAAACTTCATGTGGTTCTTGAGGGGCTGCTACTTCTGAACTTGAAGGTTCCAGGTTGCTGTCTACTAGAGGAGCTTTTGAGACTTTAGGAGTTTGCGGAGTTCTTGGGTGATGTTCTTCTGGGCTACGGCTATTACTCCCATTAGTTTCCATGTTGATGGAGTCAGAAGTCTTTGGCTTCAATATTTTGCTAACCTTTTTGGATCACAGGATAAAACAACACACGTCATTTTGAAAAAGAAGAATTCACAAAGCTAACAAAAAACAGATGCAATGACGTTTTGATGATGATAATGATTATGATGTTAGATTGAGAAAAAATGATTTGATAAGCTGATAAGGTATAGAGAAGTTGTATGCCTTAAACAAAGATTGTTTTACCCTTGGCCTATATTGAGAGGGCCCATTATGGGTGCAATTGTTCCTTTGACCAGATGGAAATGTTTTAGTCTTGAGAGATTAATACATAAAAATAAAAGAAAATAAACAAAAAGAAAATCTTCGATTTAAGTGACGTCTAGATAAACCTTGGAATATGATATAATAGTGGAAAAAATAGAGTTCCAGTGGAGTTTTAGAGCCAGTTTATTTGCTCTGTATCAAATTCTGAAGAATTAACTATAAGGGAGCTCAAAGAAAATTAAATAGCCAAATCATTGATAGTCCGGCGGCATAGACATCTCTATGTAATAGGGGCGGCCCCGGGATCGATTCCCTATTCCTAATGTTAGGAGTCCTCATCCCTTGCTAGTGAGGCACTAAGCAAAAAATTTAAAAAAAAAAAAAAAAAAAAAAAGAGAATTAGATAGCAAGAAGTTGTAAAGGATGTATGGTAGAGATGTAGATAAGATGTTCACTTTTCTAAGATTTGATTTACCATGGCAATAACTAGATAAATCGTTCCCACCAAAGGGGAGATAATTCATGCATATGGCTATTTGTAAATCTTCATGTTTACTTTGTCAACTTCAACCCCTTTCGTAGCAAGGCATTGTTTAGTAGGGTGTAATGCTTTGGTTAACTATTTATTTTGAGAAAGCCGTTAACTGAACCGTATTTTACGGTTTTCAGTTTTTAAAAACCGTAACCGCAATCGTATTCTAAAAAATCATTAAAAACCGAACCGCGGTTAACCCTATTAAACGGTTTGGTTACGGTTAATTGTCACTTAAAAAAAAATCTATCTTTGCCCTTTGACTCTGCATGCAAAACAAGACTATTATTTTTTACGAAAATAAACACAGGTAAAAGTCTAAAATAGTACTCTATCATGCAACACATGTACGCCCTTTAATATATTTTTTTTATTAGTGTAACGGTTTGACTAACTGTGTATTTTATAAAAACGGTTAACCGAACAGTATTTTACAGTCGGTTCAGTTAATAACTATGAGTAGAGATTAAAAACCATAACCAAACCGGCCCATATATGAAATCTAAATCACTCAAAATCACAGTCCCCTATTTTGACACTATACGAAATTTCACTCCAATTATACTTGAGCTCGACATCAGATTGTGACACTTTTAAAAGTGATTAAAATACAAAACCAAAGGAAGTGAAACAGGTAATTAAATTCATTGACTCATTAAATACAGAGAGGGAAGGTGTTGCAATGTAAACGGAGGGTTGGTTTTAGGACCCTACCCTTTGGTGGGCTATTTGTAGATATAGGAATAATGCAATTTTTAGGGAAACAAATTACCACCCGATGAAAATACTTTACTTAGCTAGGAAAGTCTGTTATTCATATAAATTCATACCCAGTGACAGTGGCAAATACTACTGCAGGATCCCCTCTAGTTTGCCCAGAGGGATTGCATCTGGCAAGGGTTCTCATTAGTTCACTTTGCTTCCAACTTGGTTGAGGTAATTCTGGCCCTCAAGGGTTGTTGAGACTAGTTTATTGCACCCATCGTCCACGTCTCCGATATTTTGGATAGTGTTAAATATATTGGATTAGTTGAGTTCTTTTTTTTTTATGTTTCTAGGACTCTTAAAAGATTAGGTTGCGCATGACCGTGCTAGCAGGTCTTATGATTTGTAGTCGGATGATTAGATGAGTTTCGTTTTGATGCTCCTCTTAGTTGTGTTATGGAAGCTCGTTTGTTGCCCTACTCTCTTTTTTCTCTCTTTCGATGGAATTTATCCTCTTTGCCACAAAAAAAAACCTCATCAACCCACCAGTTTCCTCTTCTGTGTTGTACCCTGCTTATTTTGGACTGCTGGTGTTAAAGCCAATCTCAAACCCTGTTATTCTCAAATTAATGAAGAAGAGTGCCATGAGCTAACTGGCTAGAGGCAGTGCCTAGGGGTCCTATGCTTCATTAGGGATCAAATGAAAAAAAGGTAAAAACGTTTGCCTTCAAACGTGCAACATGTGCATGTTGAATAGCCCACTGGTCAATGGTTCATGTGAATAAGATAAAGACACTAGTTTAAATATTAAGATCACTCATTTGAAATAGTCATTAAAAAACCTAAAACTAGCCATATCTCTAACTTATTCTTTGTGTCTCCAACAGTTTTCCATCTTTTTATATCTTTTGTTCTTGATGTCTCCAACGGTTTTCCATCTTTTCCCATCTTCTATTTTCCTTGGGTCGGTGATAAGGAAGCGTGGGTTGGTGTGGTCCTGTGTGGCGCACGGTGTTCATGGGCTGGACTATACCAGGTTTGGCCTGCATCTATCTCTGAATATTGGACTCAATAGTGGGGCAGAATTGCTGACCCAACCTGATGATTTATGGTTCAGGCTGACCCTTTCTATTTTCAGGTTGGGTTGTGAATTGAAGTTTCTGTTGATTAAAAAATAGGTTGGGTATGGGTTGATTCCATTCTTGCTATTCAACCAATCTAACTAAACTGAATCTGATTCAACCCAACCAATTTCCCTATGACCCACCAACCCAACCAGGACCTGAACTGCTAATTGTGAGTCTAGGTTGACATTTTCAACCTGATTAATGGGTCGGTTCAGCTCCTTCTGACTCGCTTAATCATTCGGCCCTGCCCAAAATATCCCATGGAATTCCCTAGTATACTTGTGTGTGTCTGTGTGTGTGTGTGAGAGAGAGAGAGAGAGAAGAATACCTGAACATTCCTGCCATCTTTAGATATCCCAAACAACTTGCCTGAAGCATTTTTAGCCTTGCCTGCATCCAAATAACCAACTATTCAAATGGAACCACAACCCTCACCATTCCCTTCCAACAATCCACATTCATAAAATTGTCACAAATATAACCATTTCATTAAAAACCACCAAAAAAATCATTTCCATTAATGAAAAATTACATAACCAAAACACCATAATCTTTGAGCTTATAATTACCCTAATTTCTTACCAGCCCGGCCAAGTTCAACAGCTTAAACTTTGAACTGTCACTGACTCAAAAATAAGAGAAGACTAACTTCTAAGTTAGTGTAAAGATTCCTCTAAACATCAAAGTCAATTGCATGCATACATTTCAATGATACTCTCACTTGCTTTCAACTAAACATGTATGTATAGAAAGTTTAAAATAAGAAAAAGAAATGAGAAAGCTGCCATGGAAAGCTTTACGGAAATTTTCTCAGTTATTCTTTGGTGGGTGGTGTCTTGGCACGTTATAGTCAGCACTAAAAGATAAATGACCAGCTAGTTTGGCCTTCATAGGACGAAGACTTCGAACACTCAATCTACTTCCTACATTGAACACCTTCTTCCTTTCATGTTGGCATATTCTAATGAAATGGGTTGCACCTGAAATCTCTGAGGAGCCTCCATTCACACCTTTCTCTTTCATCATCTCCTCCTTCCTCTCTACCAACATTTTCCTTCCTTTAATCCATGAGTCTCTAAGTGAGGCCACCACAACATCCTTTGATAGCTCCTGGTAAACATGTTTCATTCAATCAAAACACTCTCTTTAGTCTCTACACATTAAAGAAAACTTCATAGTTTTCATACTAAGAAGAATAATGGAACAGCTTACCTGCGAAATAGCACCCACAGGAGCAGCCACTGTCATCATAGAGAAGGTAGTAAGCAAAAAGGAAACAAAGATATGTGAATCAAACACTCTGTCTCTTCTTCCTCTTTTTTTCTTTCTTTCTTTCGTTCTTTTTTCTCCAACTAACTTCAAACTAATGCATAAGAAAGAAGGCAAGAAGGATGTGTACCTTGGTGGTGACGAGCAATGGAGTATTTGAAGAGAATAAAGGCCAACAGAAGCCATAGTAATAAGCTTGTGAGCCTAATGGATGTCATAGTTTCTTTCTTGTAGGCTTTGGTGTGCTATTGCAAGTGCAAAAACAGCAATGAAAGAGAGGGAATGAGACAGGAGGTTTATGGGTTTTATAAAGGGAAGAGGACCGGAGGTGAAGATAGGTCAAAGCTAGGATTCCAACGTCTCTGTCTATTGATTATTCTATTAATCTACTGCTTGGGTATACGCAGCAGGACTTCGAACAACCGAAAAAGAAAGGGTTTTTCACCACTAACCACCTATGAATTTTGATAATCACAAATAACCACTATTCCTTTTTAATCTTTGAAAATAACAATCTTATTAAACTACATTTTCAACCAATCACTTTGACTGACAGTAAAAGGTAGGTTTCTTAGGGTGTTTTTGGCATTACGATGTAATTCTAACGTTCTCACGTTTCCACGGGTTGCGGTTGTGAAAAACACGTTTGGTTCGTGGAAAACATGTTTGGTATGTGTTAATCACCGTTCTAAATTTTGGTCTCATTGGAAGGAATCTCAAAATCTCAATCCACCCACATAAGAAAGCTGGAACGAAAAAACTTTATTTTTTTAAGAAACAACCCGGTGACACATTTATTTCATACTTATGTCTTGCATTTTAAAAAATGACATTTAAAAACTTCAAATCATCTCACTTATCCTAAAGGTAGGCCCCGTGTCCACAATCCCAAATAAAGTGGCCTCAATTGGTAATTCCTAAAGTGGGTCGCATGGTCACAATCACAAAAAAGTGGGATCCATATTATAATCCCTATAATGGTGGGACTACATTATAAATCCTATGGATGTGGGCCCTATGTTCCAATTTCTAAAGGTAGGCGTCACATTGTAATTTCTAAAGATGAGTCAATATTATAATTCCTATAATGGTAGTATCACATTATCAGGGAACATTCATGTGCATCCATCCCTCACCATAGGGTAAGGGAACTTTCCATTTTTGCACATGAATATTCCTTTTTTATGCATATGACCATATATGACTTTTCCTCTTTTACACATCAAGATTTCCAATTATGGAAGTGTCCCTCACCCTATGGTGAGGGATGGATGAACATGAATATTCTCCCACATTATAAATCCTATAGGTGTGGGCCCAATGTTCTAATTTCTAATGGTGGGCATTGCGTTGTAATTTTTATAAGTGCGACCTATGTTCGCAATCACAAAAGATGTGGCTCCACTATGTAATTCCTAAATGTGGCTCACATAGTAACGATAACAAAAGATAGACCCACATTGTAAATACTATAAATGTAGGCCCTATATTCTAATTTCTAAAGGTATGTACCGCATTGTAATTTTTAAAAATAGGTCTTATATTTACATTCACAAAAAGGTGGACCCATATTTTAATTTCTATAAAGGTAGACCCACATTGCAAATCCTATGAATATAAGTCCAATATACTAATTTTTAAACATGGGTATTACGTTGTGATTTCTAGAGACAAGTCCCATGTAGGATAATAATAGAGTACTGAAATAATAAAAGGTGGATTCCAAATTATATATTTTATGATCCTTTTTCTTATGTTCTTTGGAACATACCTTTATAATGTTACTAAACAAGTTCCGTACCGCGTATTGTCAGCCGAGTAATTTAATATAATGTTGTCAAACAAGTTCTGTAGAGCATAGTCTCCGCATAACCTAATATGAGCTTAAGATTAGGAGCATCATGAGAACGATGCCAAATGGGCCCTTAATTACTAATAAAATTCAACGTATTCTTTTTTATAAAAAGACAATGCTTTTATGCTACACAGAATTTTAAGTTAAAATTCAAGCATTAATACAGGGACTGATGGTCACATGGAACCTAGTGAACTTAATGTGCATAAGAAAAAATGCTCCACTAATATGGCTAGAATAACTTAGATTCATGATGTTTTGCTTGAATCCTCAACCATGCATGAAGAGGGACCGACCAAGTCCCTGCGGCAGTAGAAGGCTGAACCATGCAAAAAAAAATTGAACTTAATATATTTTACATATGGCTCTTTAGAATCTTTTTATACCACATAGTAGGCCTTTTAAGGAAAATTTCCTTGGGTCTGCAAGTTCTAGCAAGTTCCTATTTTTTGTGGTTGTCAAAAAAGTTCAAGTGATTTATATGTAAAATTCTTGAAAACAAAAGTTCCATTGAACTTAGCTTTTGGGGTGGCTTGAAATGAAAGGGTGCATGTGTACCTTGGCGTGGGTTTGAAGATAGGTGTGTTTTGGGCCTGTCGACCGCCATGCATGCAACGAGGAGAGTGAAGGTTTGGCACCCACCAAGCCTAGGGCTTTGATATATTTCTTATTGGACACCAGTTCCCATATAAACATTGAACATGAGCACTAACTAGGGTTTCTTGTCATTGGGGAAGCTGTGTTATCATACATTTGTCAACTTCAAGACTGTTCCATATGTGGGCCCCACAACTTAAAAGTCATGAAAATAAAATGATCCTATCCCCAGGATTGGATGTTCAAGAGCTGATCATTGCAGTCTTAACTTCTTATTTGATAACAGCTCCTAGTAATTACATATGATTAGTGCAGTGTAGTGTAACCCATCAATGTTATTTGTGGTTATGTTTCATTCCATTTAAGTTTCTTATTATTATTTGGAATGTTCATGGCCCGAGTTGGGCCGGGCTGAAGTTTGTCAAAAAAGCCCAGAATGTTTAATTATGGGACCTCATGGGCCTAGAAAGTTAGGCAGGCTCAGGTCCTGCCTATTTGTGAAATATGTATAACCGCTTTTCTACAAGTCATCCCTTTGTTTGCATGGAATTGGATTCGTAAAAATCTAAATAAATAAATTTCTATCAAAATTACTATAACTGATTTCATAGCAGAGTATGAAGATTCATGAATGGAAAATCAAACAACCTCACCTTTAGCGGAAATTGAATACCCCGCCAAATCTTAGAAAATTCAGGTCCCATCAACATCTTCATCTTATATATTGAACTCGCACCTCTTTTAATTTTCCTTGATTGGAACTCAGTTGATCATGAATTCCTAAGAATGATCAATTCCCTGTAAACAAACATACCCTAAATATGTTGGGCATGGATGGGTCTTTAATCTTGGATAGGCCTGGGCAGGACCCATTCATATTTCCTGCCAGAAAGTTCGGCGCGGGTCAAGTAGGGGCCTTAAAAACACAGTCTAGCCTCGCCCAATGTAGGATTGGGCTTAGACCAGCTATACTGATGGCCACATTATTTTAACAGGTGTATGAGTGTGATCAACTGTACTCTTTACCATAGTAAGGGCTTTCCCCTTGCCCTTGTACTGTAGTAATGAGTTAAAAAGGAAAGGAAAGAGAGTTGAAAACCAAAAGGAAAGAGAAACAAAAGAACACCCAACTTGTCTGTTTGGCACACTTCCTCATGGCAAGTAGCACTGTGGGCTGACTAGGGACAATTGCCTGCGTTCCTCTCTTGGGAATGGGTGTGAAAGAGAGAAATATCTTTCACACACAGTAGCCAGGTTTTGATAGTTTTTGTTAGCCTTTGACTACTTTGATTGGTCCAATTATGAGGCAGAGGAATGGAATTGTATGGTTCTCATGTTGATTTATTTCCCTATAGTTTGGTGATATGGACCACCAGTACATTGGAACCGGACATAAAGGAATTATTTTATTTTGGTTGAAATATCCTAGCAGTTTAAAATTTAAGCTCTCTTTTCCATACAATTATCTAAACTCATCGATAACTCTCCCTTGTTACCAAAATGGATAATTTTACCTACACGTTCTCCATACCATCCGTACCCCTGTGCAAACCGAAAGTCGATTTTTCCTTTTGCAATATCACCACAAATTTTGCGATATTGCAACTTATTTACTTACGATTTTGAAAGTTATATTGTGATATCGCATAAAGTTTTACGTTAAAAGTCAACGAATGCATCTCCGTATATAATTTCATTTCGTTGTGTTGCTTTCGTCTTTTGCAACTGTTTTTTGCAACTGGACGATTTTTTGCAACTAGACGTCCAGTCAAAAACCTGAAATGTTAATTCATGATATGAGAACAACATGGTTTTTTTAATATATCAACAACTGAATGTTCAAACGTAATTGAAATTCGGTAGACTGTCAGAAGTCATAAGGCTAAATGCCGAAATTTTCAACGTGGATGTTCATAAGAAAAGGGAGGCTCTACAAGCCCTCCATAAGGTCACTACTAATATTTATACATTACATATGAGATTCCTTATACCCTAACTACCTTCAAAAGGCACAAAAGAAGAAAAAAAATTAACACAAGAAATAAGAGGGAGATATATACAGGGTGGGAAATAAGGAATGAATACTGCTGATGGATTGGACAATGTACTAGAGAAAGATATGGCAGCAGGAGACTCAATGCTATATAAGAAAAATGAATGGATTCACTTGCAGAGAAAGGAAGTAGAGAACCCAAGCAAAAGACGAAAGCTACACAACGGAATGAAATAATAAACAGAGATGCATTCGTTGACTTTTAACGTAAAACTTTATGCAATTTACAATATAAATTGCGATATCACAAGTTAATAAGTTGCGATATTGCAAAGGAAAAATCGACTTTTGGCTTGCGCAGGGGCACGAACGGTACAGAGAACATATAGATAAAATTGCCCCGTTCAATAACAAGGGGGTGTTATTGATGAGCCTAGGTGAACATACCGAAAAAATCCCTTCTTTTTTAAATCAGGACGATTGATGTATTTTATTCAGATAATTTTGTTATGGGTCGATTGAAGGGTAAGGGGACCCATAGCTATCTAGTACAGGGTCCATCAAATCAATTCTATTGGACCATATATTAAAGTTGTGGACCATTAGTACGACAGCTTTCAATGGGCCTGAGTCCGGCCAGAATTGCCTTGGCCAAGTGGCATGTTTAGGTCCTACAAGGACCATAGATCCAAGGTCCGAGCCCATTTGATGGAAAAATACAAAGGTAGGTCGAGCTCATCCTTAAAGCCCAATGCCATTAAAATTTTGTTTTTTTAAGTCAAAATAGCTCTCCTTATACCATTCAGATTATTTAAAAAGTATGTATATAACACTGTAAACACATATACCGTAAATACATATATTTGAGAAATTATCAGAGATGGCTAGGCCAACCATCCCCAAGCAAGGAATGGTTTGGTCCACGGGCCCCACCTAGCCCCACAATGATAGGTCTAATCTCTTCACACTCACTACACCCCCATAAATTGCCCCTACAGCAGATTTTTCACACACCCAAACTTGTGGCAGCCCCAATTGATGATGCAAAACTTGACACCCTTCCTAATTTCTCTAGGTTAGAATTATAATTTAAGGTAGGGTTTGTGTCTATATTGGACCCAACGAAGACTTTACATTTATCACTACATGCAGCTATCAACATTGGATTGATTATATCTTTCTAGATAAATATACAAGAGACCTAGGTGAGTCTGGCTGAGTTCCAAATTTCTACAATTGTCTGACTAGGTGACTTACTGAGCAGAGTTGTCCTAGATAATTTTTTTGGGCGAGTCTGAAAACTATGGTTAATACAAAATGGGGCAAGACTTTTATCTGATAGCACATCAGATTCCACACCTTTTTTATTTAAATCCCCGTGAAGGGGCCGGGACCCTGAAACTCACGACAGGTTCGAATTCAAGACCTACAAATGAAAACTAGGACTCCTTCCCACTAAGGTAAGGAGCCATTCCCATAACAATCCATACTTGAAGTACCTTAACAGGAACTTTAATTTATTGATTTTTGTTCTCTTATTTGTTTTTTTGTTTTTTTTTTTCATTTTTTTCCCTTCATGTTTTGAAGTGCAATGCTACCTTTGGCTCTGAAGTTCAAACTAGGCCCCTCGAATCTCTGTAAATAATACGATACACCAATTCTTATATGAGTTTCTTTGGCCAGGATCCAATTTGGACACTTCAAATTTATGCTATGAACATAACCGGTTGTATCATACAGGTAATAAAATAAATAATCCGAAGTCCAAAACCTTATTGTGGTGGTTTTTTACTCCATTTTGAATGAGAAAAAGAAAATAGAATATGGATCCTATGAGGCTGAGGCTCACTAATGTTTGGTAGTAGATGAAGAATGCACAAGAAACCATAGATTTGAGAATTCCTTACGACTAGAGATTCCAGAATTCCTCATTGAGGACTTATATAGCTAAGGATTATTTCACTGAATATTGATGCATATAGTTGAGGAAAATTGGTGTCCGTCGATAAAATCCACAAAATAAGGATTTTCAAATGTTATGGGCGTGGTCCAACCTTAAAGTTCTTAAAAATGAGAATTTTCATTGGCCCATGTCCTCAAGGATTTACAATTGCCAAATATGAATTTTCTAATTCGTGAGGAAAACTTAGTGAGGAGTCCCTTATTTGGTCCAAATACAAATTTGGATATATTGTTGCTCTTCAAGTTTATCCTTGCCACTTTCATCTGTGTCTTCTTCCACATATCCCTTTTCCTTGAATTGGCATTCACCTACATAGACATTTTTTCTCTCACCAGCTTCTTGTTGTGCGTTGCATTGAATATATCTAAACATCTCAAATGGGTCTTAATTTATCACCAAATAATGCTACCCTTAAAATGCTCCCAATATGATCGTTTCTGATTTTTTTTTAAGTATATTGCTTTCTACTTTCAAATACTAGCAAGTGGATAAATCATTGCTAGAAAAGATGGTGAATTTTTTTAGGAATATTCTCCACACCTAATGTGGTCTTTATGTCTCCACCTAATGATGAAGTTACTCTAATTGTCAATTTCTCCTCATTCGAACAACCAATAAGTTTTAGTTATTAATTTTTTATTTTGGAGGTACTTCTTCCAAGATTAAGGGCATATTTATTTGTGAAGAATGCATAGGAATTCGTAGCATGGTTTAAAATCGTAGTCGTGGTCGCCATCACAGTCATCGCGTTGTATCGCGGTGCGAATTTTCATTTTATCCTAAGAAATCCGAGAAAATATCTAAAAAATTCAAAATATTCTAAAATGCTAGAAAATATTTTTTTCCCCATTAGTAAATACTTTAAAGCAAAATATCGGTCCTGCCTAAGTCATTACATCTTGTATCACTGTCTTATTTGACACTTGTAAAGTCTGTTATGAATTAAATAGGTTTACATGTATGTATTAACATAAGTTCAAACATCACAAGTTTTACAGCATGCATTGCGATTATAATTTTGAACTAATCATTAGTGTTAAACACTTAAAGTCAAGAAACCAGTACTAGTAGTAGAATAGACGTACAGTACCCAATTACTCAATCACCAAGTAAATTGAGAATGAATTTCAGCTTTCAAGTAACATTTACTAGTACATCAACATTAATTAATTAAAACAACAAAGTGTGTACATAAGAGTATTGTGGTTGGGGAGGGAAGAGACCATCATATGAGAATCCACCAAAATGCTATAAATCACTTGAGTCTTGGTGAAAAAAACATGCTTAGGAAGCTCTAGCATAGTCTTAAGAAGCTCTACAAATTGTTTGGGAAAGAAAAAAATGAAAAAGGAGAAAGAAAGTTTAAAAAAAATCATTGTTAATTGATAGTTTGCCCATTATTTTTACAATATTGGTCGTTATGGATCATTATATTGGCCGTTATGGACCGTTATTTTTACTTTTTTTTTATACAGTGCCTGTTTTGACCGCTATATTGTAAATAATGTAATAGTTTAGGTTGCTACCATTTCATAATGGCCATTTTTTTAAACCATGATTCATACTCAAATGAGCTAATGTCAAGGATAGTTGGCAAACAAGTCGGGCCAACATTGGAGTTCACATTTTGAAGCCCAACCCGTCAGATTTCTCCAACTCGCACACTTTGCGGGTCAACCCGTCCTAACCCACAGTGAACCGCATGAAACAACCTAGCTCATATAACCTGCAAGCTCTATGTTGTTTGAGATGTTAACTTCCTCTTTTCATCAAGGTAAAATATCAACAATAGATTGAAGCAGATGCCTAGAATAGAACCATCTCAATCCAACAATCACACTTCCTATCCATGGCTAAAGAGAGCCTAGATCTTGTTGCTAACTAGTTCAAGAATAGGGCTGCAACATAACTCCTCAAATGGCAACTATCGAGAATCCTTAATTAGATGATTCTTTTCATTTAGCTGAGTGTGATGGCTGATATTTTGTCTTGTGTTTTGCCTTTTCTTAATGTATATTTTGATATTTTGTTCTTTTCAATACAATCCATCTTCCATTAAAAATGAAAAAAATAAAACACAAAAGGCATCCATGGAATGAAAGAAAAAGGACTCGAAAGAACAAATTGTAGATAGCTTCCAAAGTAAAACCTAACGAGTTTAGATTATTGTATTATTGTTTTTCATCTTCATAGGTGAGATAGTTTACTGTCAAAGACACGGTGAGGAGAGATAATTTGCCCAATTGCAGTTTGAAGAACTCTTTGGCTTGCAAGAAGCATTCGATGGATGGAACAGCCTGTTAGATTGGAGAGATTTTATTAAAACTAGCAATAAAAGCCCGTGCTAACCTTAGGCCAAAAATAGAAAATAAAGAACTTATTCAAATTTAGTGTTTTCTTTGAAACATTATTGATAAAAAGATAAATCAGTAACAAAAGCTCGTGCTAAGGTCGAACCAAAAAAATAAATATATTTATATTTGGTGTTTTTGAGAGAATATTATTGATAAAATTAAATTAAAAAGGATAAATATACTATTAATCATCAACAGCCTGCTCTAAGTGCAAGAGTTCACTTGCACACTGCCTGAACATGCCTAAGGCTTACACAGGCTTTATTATGTAATGACTTAAATCAATCGATTCATTTAACTGTAATGTCAATAAAAAGATGCATAGAACCTTTGCAATCCTTTCAATACATTGATAAAAAGCAAAGCCAAATAAAAAAAACCAGATATGAATTAGTTATCTATTTTCTTTGTGGAGATAACTAATGAAGAGGAAGAACTGCATGCCGAATTTGTGAGGAGAGAGGAATATAGATGTGAAAAAAAAAAAAACATGAAATTGGCAAGCAGATTTCTTGTAGCAAAAGAAATTTCACAAAATACAAAACAACAAATTGGGAACAATTACAGAGGCTATAAAGTTGACCTCAATTCCATGTGTATACGATTTAGTTTATCTATATTTGCCAAATGAAAAAATAAGATCAATATAATAATAATATATATATATATATATATCGATCATGCCAATGAATTATATTTAAGTGCTCCACACTCTACAGGTATGTCCACCCAGTGAAAATAGAGATTGTGGATGGGGATTAGGTGCACCAAAGATTGGATTAAAACCGAATATCCGGCGAACGTCTCGACCAGATGCAAAAATTGAAAACCAAGATAACATCTTGACCAAATACACATGGCAAAGATATGTAGAGTTCCAAAATTGGCTGTATGGTCTAGAGATTTTTTTTCTCGGGATCTTTAAGAAATGAGGAACCATATGATCAAGTACTGGGGCCAAATACAATCTTTGTTCTTTAGAATTGCCCAAAGGCCAGAACACCAATTAAAATAGATGCCAATTACGCTAGATTTTGGAACAAATGTGCCTTATATTTATACTTCCGCGTAAAAGAGTTGAAGCAAAACAAATATATTATCAAGCTGATTAATCTGTGATCAAAGGCTCCTGTAAGATGTTTTCATCATCAAACACGTAGGCCCACCACGAATCCAAGCCATCAACTTAGATCGCCATGAAACCTGTACAAATGAAAAACCTAAATCAGAAAAGACTAATTTAGATTTTGCCTTACATTTGCCTTTGTGCACCTTTGAGCACCCACTCCTTGCAAACTTGTACAACTAAATGCCTTTACCCAAATGGCCCGGAAACACCAACATCTTTTTATTGACTATGCACCAACAAAAAAAAATATATTGCAGGATCACCGTAAATACGACCATGGAGAAATATCCTATTCAAAATAAAACTCCACTTGAGCTAATTGCAATGCAAATCAGTCTTCTTTTCACGGAAAGATGTAAAGCGATTTTCAAGTCGTCTCCCTAATGATCAACTCAAAAGCCAGTTTCTCAATAGTAAAAATCTAGCAAGGAATATGAGAAGGGTTCTTGAGTCATATACATTGGTGAGCATTCATCCGTTTTGATTTGGCTGTGGAAATGAGGGGTCGTAATGATGAGTGCAATAACTACAAAAACTGAATGAGAGGAAAGGAGGAGTTAAGAATGTGGTAATGGGGAGAGAGAAATGGGGAGTTGCAAGAAAACCATAGACGGGAAAGGAATGTGTAATGGTTGAGAGGCCTTACCTTTTAAAGAGAAGTTAATGTAGATAGCTTTCTTTTCACAAGCATTATCGTAGATAGAAAGAGTAGGTGACGTGGGAGAGGGGATTGGAGAGAGGTCAATATAAATTGAAAAGGTCAAAATCAATTGAAGCTAATTAGGACTAATTTCTCAATTGGAAACAGTCACTTTCATATATAAGAATGGGATTGGAGAGAACCTAATCCAAAATCTCCCAAAATTGTGAAACCAGAATCTAAAATTTCATAAACCAATTGTTTTCTTGGAATGAGAAAATTAAGGAAGAGATTTTACACCATTGGGGATTTAGAATTTGATGAAACAGTATTTTTCCGTTTCGTAGAAACGGGGGATCTAGACCCTTATTTTCATTGAATGTTTTGGAGAGTGGGACGGAGGAAAAATAAGTTACTTTCTTATGGGTCAAATACAGGTCTTGCTGGTTCAATGGGCTAACCCTAAGCCAACCCATTTTTATACGGGTCAAATAAACTTGACATGTGACCAGCCCGTATTTTTTACGGGTCGGTTTAGTGGGTCTGCCCTAGTTTTGCCACCTGTAAATACAGGGTGATAGGTGAAGGATGCAAAAAAATAATGTAGATGAGTTTGAATTACAAGAGTGATCACTGAGTATTTATTTCTTATAATCCCTTAATTCATTTTCCACTAAAAATGAGGTCATTTGATTGCCAATTTTGGCAATTCACATTTGATTCTTTAATTTTGGTCACTTACAAAAATTGAAACCTCGTAATTCCCATGAATAAAGTTACATGGACAACTGTTAAAAAAATCCTGTAAAACGTTATCAATTTCAACATCAACTCCTATCAAATTCGGAACTGTCTTTCAAAACCAAAAACATAAGCCAACAAACTAACCTTTATGGCCGACGAAGGCGGCATCTCAATCAATCCATTCCCAAACAAAGTCAAAGACATACTTTTCTAAAATTTCAAACACATTCTACTTTTTTGAAATAAAAGCCAACCAAAGGCCATAAGGAAGAAACAAAAGTTATAGATAATAGTTAAGTAAGGACGGCCCACTAAAAGCCATCTGCTAGAAAAGAAAGAACAATAAATGGTCACCAATGTCAAAATAAAATCTCACTCAAGTACAATGATTGAGTTTGAGGCCCGCTCACCTCTATGGGCATTCATATTTTAGCAGGCAAAATACAAAAGTATGCATTAACTACCATTGATTCTTTATTAAGGAATTAATTTTAATTTAACCACTAAGTAACGTTATCATTCATCAATTAATTATAGAGGACAGACAGACCCACCTAATAATTGCAACATCCCACAAAGAAAAATCTCTCTTGGAAACCTAAAAATCCTTCAGTAGGCCTACCTCAAAAATCTAAATTTTAAAGTAATTGCCACCATGCCCTGTGAATTGGCCATAGTAATCCAATTGGGTTGGTTGTATGGGCAGCTGATCGTGTGTAAATCATATGGTTATCTAATTGATCAAATTTGAAAGTGGGCCTAGCTACTGCCGTTGTGCCTACTCTTAATTTCATCAAAGGCTCAAACCTTGTTACCCTAATGTCTTATACATTTTGAGCTAGCTATCAGGGACATTGATTTCTTCCATTAGATTTCTTGTCCTTGCGGCTTAAAACACTCCAATTAAATTTCACCTAAACTTCTGACGCCATTTTCTTTAAGAATCCCTAGAAACTAAGAATTGAAGATCTCTATTATTATATTTGAGCTGCTACACTGCTACACTTTACAGCTTGACACAACTTTGCTTTTTTGTAGTTGACAAAGAATTGCATTCAACTTGCTCTATGAAGAAAATAAACAAACAACAACAAAAAAGAGTCACAAGGGGGTATTTTTTATGTGTACAGACATGAGTAAGAAATATGTGCGCACCACAAATTTGAACTATGAACAGTTATCTTGTGTGTTTTCTCCTAATTACTAAAGATGATACCCACTGTCCTACACATAGAACATTTTAAAGTATTTAGAAACCTTTTGTCTCATTTAATCGAATCTTTAGGAATTTTGTTGGAATTTTGTGACTTGTCTTTCTTTAAAAGGTTAAAAATGAAGAAACAAAAGTAATTTTCCAAAAGTTAACATCATAGTCTTCCCTTTAAATAGAAAAATGAATCCAAAGGGATAAGAAATGAATACCCAGCTAACCCCATGGCACTATTGCAACCTTTAGTCACCATAATAATTTATATCTTAGGAAAGTGAAGTCTCCTCTACATCTTCAACTAAAATCATTACCCTACAATTGTTTAATAATCCTTCATTAGAGCTCATTTGACTATGAATTTCTATATATTAGATGTTGTTCAAATAATGAAATATAGGACAGCCCAATTCCTTGGACTTTCTGTTCTCACCCAATTGTGGATGGTTCTATCCCCAACTTTTCTCTCCGCTTGAGTAGGAATCTCTTTCCATGTGAGTGGGTGTCATATTTGTTGGACATGTGAATGAAAAATACAGAGAGGCTTTCATGGAGCTTGGCGATCTTCGGCCAATGATAACTTCATAGATCTCTTTCTTTTGATAGATTTTTCTATATATCATAAATCTTAATATCTAATTAACCATATAGAATTTGCTTTTTTTTCATCAAACCAGGGAAAACGGCTCTCCAAGCTAATGCAATGAAGATGTGTGATTAATGGATCTAATTGATCTTGTTTCTAGCGCATTTGGGCGAGTGGTGAATTGAATTAAGGAGAGGTGAAACATTAAATCAAGAGAAAATCCAATAAAATATAACGGGCTTGTGACGGTCTTTTGATTTTAGTGATTGATAAAGAGTCTTTTTTACTTTTTATGTAAAAAGAGGATTTCTTTTGTTATTTAGTAGAAAAAGAAGATTACTATTTTACCTTTTTTTTAAGGAGATAATTTTGAATTTGTGTACTTTTGATATGACCCGTGGTCTTTTTTGTTTTAGGGGTGCTCATGAACCGGGCTAGCTTTAGCCTAGCTCGGGTCAACCCGGTTTGGGCCGGGCTCGGGTTCAGTTGTAGATACCCCAAAGACTGGCCAGGCCCAATTTTAAAAAATGGTGAAAGGCGAAGGCAAAGAGGGAGATTCCAACATTGGTACCTTCACACAAGGAGTCAACACCAAACCACTATGCAATTTAACTCTTGTTTTAAATTAGATATCACTCTAGGGATGGACTCAAACTTATGTATATATTTCCAAGCGGGCTAGGCTTGGGCCAACTCTTTATAGCCTGATTCGGGCCTGGTTTAGGCTTGAACATATAATTTAGAAGCCAAGCCAGGCCTAGATAATCCCTAGCCAGGCCCATGAACACTCCTACTTTTCTTGTCTAGATAACAAAGGCCTCAATTCAATTAACTACTCATCCAAATACGCCCTATAAAGAAGAGCTGTTGTGGTTCATAGGCAAATAGTGTGGGGCCTATCAGGCACCCACACATTCCAACAATCTTCCCATATACAGATTCTCTCATGGGTCGCATCCCACTTTGGATAGGTTAAAAAAAAAAAAAAGAATGTCATGCAAACAAAAAGAGGTGGAGGATGTAGAATTTTCATAGTACAAATTTGAAATATGAACAACCTTTTCCTGTGAACAACTTTTTCTACACCTATTTTGTCTACCAATTCTCTTCTTTCATGCAACTTTTTACTGTTTGTGATAAGATGGAGAGGCTCTTGTAAATGCACTTATTAAAAAGGACTAACTTCTCATTTTTATTTTATTTTAACTTTATTCTAATTGGACTCATGATCACTATTCACTTGTAAATTGTGACTCAAGTTTGTGAAATTTAAAGAGACTCAATCCATCATTGAGGATCCAGACTCCAATCCCAACAGTCAATTTCATGGAGTTCTCACTGATCTATCTATCTAACCTATCCAATGGGACTGCATCCACAAAATCATAATTTAAGGGTAAATTTTACAACTGTGAATCAATCTTTGATAGTTGGGGTCCACATGAGCTCTCGAAACTGGTGCATACCACCAATGGAAATGATCTGACAAATTAAGCATGTTTCATTAAAAACCCAGGTCTTATTATCATCTATATACTTGGGGCCCACATGACCTCTCCAAACATGACACTGACAATGAAGTGAAGTGGCCCACAAGGCCTGGACTGTCTTGAGTTTTCTCCATCATCACACGGCACACGTGGAACATGTAATCCACTAAGTGGGCCCAGCATGATTTCAAACACTCTACATAATTTGTACAAGTGCTTAAAGTCTACTAAAATACTCATAGCCAAGACCAAGGTCAACATTTAAATAAGTGATGTTTTGTGGGGATGTGAATGTGATGGTTGAAGTAGTGTCAATTATTCACCTGGTGTCTCTTTGCATGCAAGTCTCTATGAAAAAATATAGGCCCTTGATACAGGAGCAAAATGTCAGAGTTTATAAGATCCAATCTTACATTAGGCCCCAAATTATGTAGGTCAATCTGATAGATCAAGTTGATCTTGCTCTAACAGTCGAATTTGTATGGCACGTACTTGGAGACAATTCTCACCAAAATAGAACTCTGGCCCTATATATGTTCAACTTGTTTTGTTTGGACCAAACATGCAGGCCTTTCAGTAAGATTTGTTTGATTTATATAGTATTAGAGAATCTACACTTATGAAGCACCTACTTTTTTTTGTTCAATTTTGACCCTTGTGTGCTATATAAAATATTCGGATGGATGAACGTAGTCTCGAATCCTACTCGATTGCAGTGTTCTTTAATCATATCGCACATGCTCCCTTGCTTTCTTAACCAAATTCTCAATCAGTTTTAAATTGAGCTTCTCCCCTCCATCTGTCATCAATGCACCCTTGCATCCATAATACTTGATTCTTAGGTTTTTTTTTTTTTTAATTTTATCGCCTAATGGCCAGGAGTGACGTTGCTAACCTAAAACCTTAGACATCGATCTCTAGACTTGTGTGTGATATTGAGGTGCCAACACCACTCAACTAGGAGTTTGTTGGCTTGTTATTTCACTTGGGTCTTCTGTTCGCATGAATTTAAACTGTGGAAATTCTATAAAAAAAGGAATCCTTAAAAGTGACTAATATTGAAGAATCAAATGAAAAACAACCCACGGCGTCAAATAATCTTTCCATATGAGATGAGCTCGATGAAATGAGGAATAAGCACCTAATAACCATCATTCTAGTAAATCAAGTTTTAAGAAAGCCGCCATCCCATCCACATCTCGGCCTTATATCCTTTACCACTCACCTCTTTATAAAAACTTTGTTGAATCCATTTTACCAATTTCAAATCCATGTAAACAAAGAAAAGGTCCTTAGCTTTTTATGATTATATATCAAGAAAAACCGAGATTTAAAGAATATTGATGTTATTAGGATGTCAATGAACCATTGATAATTTAACCAAGGACTTGACTTCAGAAGTTTAGATGTTGTCTTTTCTAGGCCTGATTGAATACCCATATTTTCCGAGTGTACCATATATATTACAATTTATATATACAAAAGGATCAGGATTCAATTTTGAAATTGGAGCTCAATTTCCCAATTTGAACTCCAATTTCGATTTTAAGTCTTATTTAAAGAGAAATTTTAGAGTTTTGGACTATCTTGGAAGAGTCCAATCCAACCTCCTAATATAGCTCCTATCTTATCTCTACTCATTAATGAATTGAATCTTTTAACATATTGGGTATACATGATTTCCTGAATTATCTCCTATTTTTCCTATCCTACAAATACCATAAACACCAACCATTGCTTTCATGTAAGGCTTTTTCAAATCATCCATCCCTTCCACATTATCCTCGCGTAAATGATTAATTATTTTAATTCCATTTTAACCACATGCATTATGTATATCCGTTCAATAATCATTTAAGGATATGTTTGGATGCACAAAAAAAATACAAAAAAGTAATATTTTATATAATATAATATTTCATTTTCTAGAGATAAAAAAACCTTGTACGTTTGGTAACTTGGAACAATATGAACAAGAAATGTTTTTCTTTCAAAAAGCTCAGTACTTTTCCTACAGCCCACCCTAAGGAAACTTTTCACAATATAAAAATCTTTTAAAATGAGTTTTCAAAGTGGTAGAATAAAGTAAGGACTTTACTTAACCAAATCTATCGTGCTGTTTTTATTTACATGTATAGTAAAGTAAAGGTAGATGTCACACCACGGTAAAGGTGAGATAAAGTATATAGTAAAGTAATTAAAGTGAGAGAGAGTAGTAACGTAGTTTCTTTTTATTTGACTTTACTTTATACACTTTATCATGGTTTTATATGGTAAAGATAAAGTGACTTGTGATAAATTTTATGGTAAAAAAGTGGCGGTTAGTCTTTACTTTACCACATTGCCTTTTCTTATAAACATAGTGAAGCGATAATATATCACATCTAAGTTAAGGCATATTTGTTTACATGTGTGGTGAAATAAAATAAAGGTTGATGTCACATCATGGTAAAAGGTGAGGTAAAATAATGTGAGATAAAGTACTTAGTGAACTAAAGTGAGACAGATTAGTAAAATAATTGCCTTTTGTATCGACTTTACCATACTATACTTTACCATAGTTTATATGATAAAGAAAAATGGCTTATGGTAAAAATATATGGCAGTTGAGCTTTACTATACCACACTACTTGTTCATCAAAACGTGATAAATTACATATAAACTAAGTGTTTAATAAGAAATTATTCTAATAGTAAACTTTACTATGATTGATAGCATTAATTTACTATTATCTTGAATTTTTTTAATTTATATTAAAATCATAGCACCTTCTAAACAACTCAATTTAAAATATGTAATATTCTTCAAAAATCTCCAATCAGCAAAAATATAACAAGATTTTAATATTACACTACTTTGTACTATTTTATTCTTATGATATTTAAATTTATAAATATTTTATTTTGTAAACACCCAAACAAGCATATCATAATAGTATTCAATTTGGGCATATCATCGCCCCCTTCTAAAGACTCTTTCACTTTATTTAATCACTTCTCGCCTTATAGAAGGCCCCGTATCCCGACTCTTTAAGATTTCAGATCTTTACTGGGCCAATCTAAATTATCTAACTAAGTCTTCATAATATCTCTAATTTTTATTAGACTATCTTATCTTTAATCATTCAATCAAATTCTTTCAAAACCCAAATCTTTGGAATGCCACATCATCATGTGATTATTAAAAAGTCTAACAATCTTCACTGGTAATCATTTGTCTCGGTGTTGGCTGCAACACTCTCGGTTCTCCAACCCACCCCCCCTCTCTCTCTCTATCTATCTATCTATCTATATATATATATATATATATATATTCTTATTGAGCTTATTTCTGATCTAAAATATCAAGAGTTTGATTTGCTTTAGCATTGGTTATACTATTAGATCTAATGAATTTAATTTCTTTAAAGAAATTTAAATGCTTTTCTTTTAGTTGGTGATATTGTGTTTGAGAAGGATTATTGGTTGCATGCCCTTTTTTTTTTTTTTTTTTATGTGCATGTTTTAAAATGAAGGTGGGTTTGTTTATTTAATTTTCTTCAGTAGAAAAAAAATTGTTTCTTTTAATTTTTTCTTATTTGATGCTCTCAATCCTATATTAGATGTTGTTTTATATATGTGATTTTTTATTCCTTCAGTGGATTTTTTGTAGGTGTACGTACAGGATGCTGCCTTTTTTCTCAGTTTTGGATTGTGTGTTTTGGTTTGCGGCTTAGACATTGGGTTTGAGAATATGATTGTGTTTGTAGGTTTTAGGACTTCATGTGTAGCTTATGACTTTGAGTATTTAGTTTTTTTTTTTTTTTTTTTGACTTGGTAGTGTTTTCTTTTTCTTTTTTTTTTTTGTGGAAGTGGAGGAAATCAGTAGGTTTTTATGGTTTCTTGAAGCAGAGGATTTGTATCTAACTATTATTATCAATGTGAGCCCCATTTGATAAATGGCTTCCATTTAAAGTGGGCGAATGTATGTTGATTTCTTATCAAAATGCGCTTACGTAGTTGTATTGGATGAAATAAAATCATGACGTTTCTTGAGTGCTTGTAGCTTAGGAGCTTAATTTAGGAATTAAATTCTTTTAGGAATGCTCAGGAGAGAGCTAGTTAAGATATATATATATATATATATATGGAGCATCCCATGACATGTCTTTTTTCTTTTCATATTTCAATAAAGGTTGCATTATTTGCAATTATTATTCTTTTTTCATTGATTTGAGAGTATGTCTCCCAAATGACCAAAGATTGTTGAAGTGATGGATTCCATATTCCATTACTTTCTCATTATTTTTTTTTAAGTTTTTATTGTTTCGCATATTAAGGATTGGAATTGAATTTTCAATCAATTTGGATCAGCCTTTTGGCTGTTTCAATTTTGTTCAAACATATTTCAATAAAAAAAATATTTGATAAGACACATACTAATTACTTTTTTTTTTTTAAATAACAAGTTTTCATACAATAGAGCTCACATTCACGGGAAATCCAAAACCATAAATGAAATCCTCCCCTTCCACTTTGGCGCACACATTCAATCTCAACTGAATCAATGTGAGATCCACCATTTAATGTTGTCTATGTTGAATTTACATAAACCCCAAGGTCTCATTAGGTATGAACAAATAACACCGTTAATATGAAATATAATTAACACCGATAATCTAAAATATAATAAAATCATATTAGGCTCCATGGTTTTTTTCTGATTCGAACACCAACAAGAGGGTTGGATTGAAACAGGGTTCACAGCTTCCTTGAACTCTTTTATTTTCTCTCGTAAATTGATGGAAGTCTCGAGAATTTCCCTATAGGCTGGGAAGTAACTCAAGAGATTCTTTTATGGAGAGAGAATCATCACATCAAGGCAAGTATTTTAAAATCTCTCCAATCATGTTTACCTAATTGAGCAACTTGTAAAGGCAAAATTTTAAAATCCTTGGACTATAAGAAAATATCCTTTATTGGATGTTTTAGAAAGAAGTGGGCCTCATGTGGTCATGTGGGCTACACTCACTTAGTCCAAGTGTCTATTATCTAATATATGGCCATGAAAAAAATTAGAGGATTTAAAAAAAGAAATCTCCTTAGATTTAGTGAAGACTAAAAAAGCCCTTAATTAAATTTCAATATCAACAAAAAAGGTCATGAGCGGAAATATTGCCAGTCATTTCTTCCCTTTTTTTTGCCAAGCGGAAATATCGCTCCTCGCCTTGTCATGAGCTGTGATATTGTTGTTTAGTAAAACAACAAAAAAAGAAAGAAACTAGTTGCGAAATCCCGCTCATTGCCTTTTTCGTCGTGGGGGCTCTTTTTGTCATCACTAAGCCTAAGAAGATTTGTTTGGTAAAATCCCTTAATACTTATTGAAGTCCCAAAAGGAAACAATAGCAACAATTTGAGAAATTTTCATTTCTGTAATTACATGGAAAAAGCCATTTGTGGGGAAATGATTTTTCACATATTGAAAAAAAAAAAAGTCTTTCTCTATCATCCCACAGACGAAATGTGGCACAAAAAGGGGTAAAGTAAATGTGGCTACGCTTATTAAATATTTGAAATTTGGATCCTCCCATCTCTCTTTTTCTCAAATTTAAAGGGAATTTGAAAAAAAAATCATTTTTTTTTTTTAAAACTGAATGCAACGAACCAATACATACACCTTCGCGACGAACAAAACAACGCGCCCCGCCTCTCCCTTTCTTTTTTTGATTTTTCTTCCGCTTACTTCCTACTCATTTTTCCACATCCTTCACTCTCTCTCTCTCGCTCTCTTCCTTCCCTTCAAACGCTCCCCCAAAAGCCTCCCCTCCGAATACAAACCCCCAAAATCCACGCTTCCCCAAAAATAACCCTCCCTAGATTTCCTCCTTCAATTCCCACATTTCAAGCTATCACCTTCGAAACCCTATACACTTTCTTCTACTTCTTCTTCTTCTTCTTCTTCCACTCTCTGTTCTGCTCAAAACCCTAATTCCCTCTTCTTTCGATCAAATCCTCATCGCTTCCTATGCCGAAAACCAGATTCCGACGCTGCTTCCACCCTCCGATCTGACCAGAAAGGTCGGATTTCTCATCCGCTTGAGAGACTTTGTCAGATTCTGGCAGCGGAAATGGGAGGGATGACGTCGTCGATGGCGGCGAAGTTCGCCTTCTTCCCGCCCGATCCGCCGTCGTACAAGCTGGCCGTCGACGAGTCGACCGGCCGGACGCGGCTGGTCGGTGTGGTGGAGAGGGATGACGTGGACGTGCTGAAGCTGCCGACGAGCAGAGGGAACGAGATCGTGGCCGTGTACGTGAGGAACCGGGCGGCGGATCTGACGGTGCTTTATTCGCATGGGAATGCAGCGGATTTGGGGCAGATGTATGAGCTTTTTACGGAGCTCAGTGTTCATCTTCGCGTCAACCTCTTGGGGTCTGTGCGTTTTTTTTTTTTTTTTTTTTTCGTGTTCGTTCCAGTGGCATTTACGTAATTAATTGGTCTAATCTGGGGCTGTTCTAGTTGATCTTTTCATAGTTTCATCTGGTGGAAATGATCTGAAACTGGGCAAAATTGCGATTTGGGTTCTTCAATTTTTCTCCTCTTAAATTTGGGTTCTTCAATTTTAGTTGTGGGAGCGCTTTTCATGGAAAACGAGGAGTCTAGCTACTTTTAACTTTTATGTGCTTTATTGAGGGTTTTACTTTTTAAACTTTAGATGTTTTCAGATGCTGGACTTGTTTTGGCCATGAATTTTGGATTATTGGGGACAGTCTCCGTCAGTTTGGAGGAGTAACCAGGACTCCCAAAAGTAAAAATGGCAGAATTCTATCAGTTTTTATCCATTTTTATTTATTTATCTTTTACAATATGGACTTATTTTAGCCATAAGCTATGCTATACTGAATTGGGTTTGATCAAATGGTTCCGTTCCGCACTTACCATCTTGTGCATACCATTTAATGCTAGCAATTCTTCAATTATTTGGGATCTCAGAGGTGACCCAACTTGAGGATTTTTGCTTCTTTTTGCTGGAAATGATTGGAAAATGCGGAAATCACAATTCTATATTTTTAGTTGGAAACTTTTCATGGAATATGAGAACTCTAGTGTGTGTGGGTGTGTGTGTGTGTGTGTGTGTGTTCTTTTTTGTGTTGTTTGTAAGCCATTGTGATTTTCTTGTTGTTTTGGTGATCATTTATGCTGTACTGGAATGGGTTTCATCGCAAGTGTCCAGGCTTTCTGTCTTGCGGGTATCATCGGTGGCGATTCAATAATTCTTTGGACTCTTATGGGTGATTTCCAGTTTTGAATTTTAGTTTTGTGTGTTAGAAATTGTTGGAAATTGCGCAAGTAGCAATTCAAGTTTTTTTATATTTGAGCTGAAGATTGTTTTTTTGAAAAATGAGAACCTAGTGTTTGATCACTTATTGTGCTGTTCGGAGTTTGTTTTGAACTTTTTTCCACTTTAATTTTACTTTTGAAGGCAGCAGGTCCAGGATGACCAACTTTTGGGTCCTGCTGTTGATGTTTTAATCGTTGGATGAGCCTGACTGTTGTTCAACCTGGGGTCTTCAAATGGATCCTTTCAATAAAAAAGCAATGAATGGTTCAGATTCAGTGGGAAGTGGGGGTAGGGTGTATTTAGCTGATAGTACGGTCAGGATTGTTTCATTGGTGTTATTGTTGGTCACTGTGGCCCAGGTGGTAGTGCTAAGCCAATGGATGGTCAAGATTTGCAGATCATTCTTCCATTATGCAGGTTTAGGAGAACTTGAATGAAAATTCTGTAATTGGGTGATAAGATATTGCTGTTTAAAAAAAAGAAGAATAAATAAAAGTAGGTCTTGCTAATATGTTCTTGTTGTTCATCATGAATGGTAAATAGTTTTACAGAATGTATGAATGGGTAGATGGAATAACTGCATTTTTTTGCGGTCATCACAAATTGTCAAAGAGAGGAGACAGCATTGGCATTGACCAACAAAATAAGATGTCTTCTCTGTGCTTGAGGTTTGTGACTTAGTTTAAGATTGGGAGGTTACTTGTCACATCATTGAGTCACTGAATTGTGGTTTGGGCAGCAAGTCATAGAAACTGGTTTTTTTATAATAAAAAAAAAAATACTATTGTAAATTCATGAATGTGATTCTTGACCATCTGAAAAATAGAAGACAAGGATTTCATGGGTATGAATATGATCTTTGCTTATCAATCAGAAATGCTGTTTTTGTGTTGTTGAAAAGTGTTATTGGTGTTTCATCGTGGTTATCACTTATTTTTAACTTTGCATCGCTGCATAGTTTGGAGTAAAATGTTTAACAACTGTCCGAACTCTGGTATTAAACTTCATGATTTAAACTGAAATGCTTACCAGTTCACTGAAACACTAACCGTAGCATTCGCAACTAAAATTAATGAGGCAGGAGTATATTGCCTTTTTTATTGCAAGACGACATATCTGCTCTCCCTTCCCCTTGGAGAGTGTCTCTATAGATCCATTGGTTCTTGTTGGAGTGGTTCCTTGGGCCTGTAGGGGTTGGGGATGGCACACTCTAATAGACTAAACAAGCTGAGTTGGAATGTGTGTCTCTATATATCCATTGCTCTTTGGGCCCGTAGGGGCTGCGGGTGGCACACTCTAATAGACTATGTACTATGTAGGGGTTGGGGATGGCATAACCCGAATTGCATATTCCATGATTCTAACTTTATCTTGGTACATGAATCCAATGTTTTACCTTGCTTAACTCCATTTGCAAATATCTTCTTATCCTCTTGATAAATTTTTTTCCTTTTCCATACATTTTACTGTGGAGAAAAGTGAGCATGTTTTTCCATTGACATGAAATCTCTGGTGACAGAACTGTCCACCAATGCCCCGGCTGCATTAAATTGGGGAGGATGTTTCAGTTTCCCTTGCATTGAAATATTAGCATCAAGTATTTTGGACTTCGTTTGGAATCTGTCCACCAGCTGCTTTTAGTTGGGGAGAAAATTACATTTGTCATTTTTATTTGTATGCTTAAATTAAGTATTCTCGATTAGGATTTGGAACTTTAGTCATTTAATGCCAACGTTATATTTTTATGAGACCATTAACTTTAATTGGACTATTTGAAAGTATGAGTTATGACCTATGAGTTCACAAGTGGTCACATGATATTGTGGTTTTTTTTTTTTTTTTTTAAACTGTAGTCTGGAATCTGGTTTTCTGGAATCTGGTCCTTATAATCCGGACATTATGTTAAGAAGATACATCTTTCTGTCGATTGGATTATGTTTTCATTCCAACTTGTGATTTACAGGTATGATTATTCTGGCTATGGACAATCATCTGGAAAGGTTTGGCCTTGCATTACCGCACCTTGTGTTTTGTATATCGAGGCTCATGATATTGTTTCTAATCAAATTGATAATTTTCTGTCTTCTTTTGTTAGCCAAGTGAGCAAAATACATATGCAGACATAGAGGCTGCTTATAGATGCCTTGAAGAGACTTATGGAGCAAACGAGGAAGACATTATTCTATATGGCCAGTCGGTTGGTAGTGGCCCCACGCTGGATTTAGCGACTCGTTTGCCCCAATTGAGAGCTATTGTTCTGCATAGTGCTATTTTATCTGGTTTGCGTGTTATGTACCCTGTGAAACGCACATATTGGTTTGACATCTATAAGGTTTGTTATTTTGTCTGATGTTTTGTTGCTGGGAATGCTGCTAACTGTTATATACAATTACCAGCTGCCCATCTGTTTGTGGCTTTGTGCAGAATATTGATAAGATCCCACTGGTCAATTGTCCTGTTCTTGTAATTCATGTGAGTATTTCTAATGTGATGCTTCTTTTTATTTCACCCAAAAATGTTAGTCCACAAATGAGACTCTTGCAAAATTGAAGACAATGATTGTTTAGCTAATGCTCTTCATTCAATTAGGTGGTAATTTTACTAGTTATGACAGTCAAAGGTTGCAAGGGAACTGGATTTTGTGGAATGTGCACTGATGCATTGGTAGATTTCTTTGTGCATCCTAGGATTATCCTGTTTGGGCAAACAATTATATTGCAGGTTTCCCAAGTTTTGCCGTAAGAACCCCACAAGACCCAAACAGACCATTCTGGTGTGTCTGCATGGGGCATGACCATCAAATTCAGATCCTCTGACTGGGATTTTTAGAAATTTGGAATTCAAACACAACCCATTTGTTACTATCTTTTTACACAACTATTTACCTTCTCCAAGTCAAAATACTCGACCAGTTCTTCTTTCTCCAAAGTCCAAAGCCTTCAAAAGTTATTTGTGAATTAAACTTGTCAATGCATATCATTATATTTGTCCTGTTGTCCCTTACCATCCAGTCAACAGTCTCACAACCATTGCCAATGCAGAAGAGAACAACTATTTGCATTTACTATTTTCAGACTATGCTATTTCGTTCTTTTTTTTTAATTGGTACCATGATTCCTTTGCATTCAATTCCCATGCATTCTATGCAAACAAACAGGCTCTTAATATTAATATTTCTGATATATGCAGTAAATTTGCCAAACCAGATCAAGATTGAACTACCATATCAGCATCCCGATGTTCTAAGTCCATACTGATTTTGGTGCCTGTAGGGAACTGCAGATGATGTCGTAGATTGCTCCCATGGAAAGCGACTTTGGGAGCTATGTAAAGAGAAGTATGAGCCACTTTGGCTAAATGGAGGAAAGCACTGTGACTTGGAACTCTACCCAGCTTACATAAGGCATCTGAAAAAGTTCATCTCAGCCATTGAAAAATCACCCTACCTTAGCCACACATCTGATCAGAACTTGAATATTAGAGACCCTCCTCGGTTGAGCTTTGATTGCTTGGAACATCCTAGGAAGAGCTTGGAACTCCATAGGAAGAGCACAGACCAGAGAGAGATGCCTTTGGAGCTCCCCAGGAAGAGCACAGACCAGAGAGAGGTGCTTTTGGAGCTCCCCAGGAAGAGCACAGACCAGAGAGAGGTGCTTTTGGAGCTCCCCAGGAAGAGCACAGACCAGAAAGAGGGGACTTGGCCAAGTATGGACCAGAGAGAGAAATCTTGGCCGAGCATGGACCAGAGAGAGAAGTATCGACCAAGCATGGACCAGAGAGAGAAGTATCGACCAAGCACAGATCACAGAGATAGGTCTCGGCTGAGCACAGACCGCCGGGATAAGTCAAGGGTCAGCACCGATAAGAGAGAGAAGTCGAGAAAGAGTGTTGACCGTTCAGATAAGGCGAGGAGCAGCATTGACCACCCAGATAGAGCGAGGAACAGCATTGACCGGTTGGATAAAACTTGGACTACCCAAGATTGTTTCTCTCTGTTTTTTTTTTTTTCCTTTTTAAGTTGCTATCTGTAGTGGTTGAAATGCTGCTTTTAGCATGTGCAAAATCTGCCTTTTTTTTTTTATATTGACTATTGTGATTAAATGTGCAAAACCAGCTTTTTTATTGACTATTGTGATTAAATGTTGGCAGCTTTGGAGGCATGATGAGGTCTGTGGGATTGTGGAACATTGACTGTTTCAAGCACCCAGGGGTCTTGGAGGAATCAAAGGTCAGTGCATGTATTCATCTGTATTATAATTCTCATCCCTTTCTTTCCTGCGGTTAAATTGATTGGCATGAAAGCTTCCTTTGGTAATGGGAAATGTATTCCTTCTGTGATTTCAGAGTTAACTTAAAAGGGCTTTCGCTTGGTGCTGATGCAATGCGAATCTCTTGTGTCTCATTTTTTTCCAATATAAATATCGGTAATAATAGCATATCTAATTGTGTTCTTTTATATATAACTTCATTCTGCTCTCTCTTTCTCTCTCTCCCTCTCTCTCTGTCTTCAATTTATGTTGTAGATTAGGGCATCAAAAGTTAAGGATTGGCTAATGATAAGTGCTATTTTTTTGGGTAAATGATAAATGCCATTTTAATCTAATACCAGTCTATACTAGTACCTAAATGCAAACATGGTTGGTTTGAGGAGATACTAATAGATGTACTATCCATTGCTTTAGTGAGTGTTTTTCTTTGTAACCGTTCTAATGTATTTTTTCTTAGATATTGACTCTTACAGTTCAGTCGTCGTGGATGAAACCATTAGATGAGCAGCTGGTTTTTGTTGACAGCCAATTTGAGCTCTTTCAAGTACTCCATGGTGAATGAGCAAGATTCCGAAAGTCTAGCTGTTTTACCATACTGAACTAGGTAATTGGTGGAAATGAGGTATGCAGACCAACATGTGAGCATGGTTCTAAAACTTGGCTGAAAAAGCTGGATCTGATGTTGGATCATGCAAGTGCAATATAGATTTATTTAGGTTTAGTCTGAAAAACACCAATTTCACCTTAATACTTTGTTTGTTAATTGACACCCTGTTAGATTTAACTTAGTCATAAGATCATCTAAATTACCTGCATACTTGACTCCATTCTAGGGTTTGGGCATATTAATGAGAGCACGAATCTCATGCACGGGGTTTACAACTCACTTCTACTCTGCCATAATACGCGTTAAGTGATGAGAGCCATATATTTATAGATCTCTATGATGGTTTTTCTCTCATTAAGGAACTCCTAATCAAGTAGAATAGACTCTGACTTTCTTAATTGCATTAGGTGTCCAAGGTGGGACCCACTTGTGGGCTTGCGGTCGAGTGGACCATATGATCCCACATTTTAATACTTACATCTAACACCGATGGACGAAAGACTCTAATGAATACGAGCATGGCCGTAAAAGGGTTTGAACGGGAGAGTAGAACGCGTACTCTAAATAGATGGGATCTGAGTTTCGACATTATGAATATTTTAATTATTATTTTAAATGAATTCCTTTAAGATGCTGTTTGAATAATTCACATGAAGAATCAAATTAAGAGAAAAAGCAAAAAAGAAAGAAAAAGAGAGGGTCAAACTGAGATGTTAAGTCCCAGGTAATTATTTAGAGGCCCCCCAAAGTGAAGGCTGACATCTAATTTGGTCTGCAAAGCTTCAGCAGGAAACACATTGAGACAATCTCAATGAGCAGAGATTTTGTAAAGGATGATAAAGTGCGGCTTAAAAATATATTTATAATACATGGCAAAGTTTGGGGATTTTATAGATTTTCCAAATACAAGAAGTTTCGAAGATTTAGGTTTGTAGCAAGTTTACAGATGCCGCATCGGTGTTGTAATAAATTTCACCATTATAAATAACAGTACTTTCCGTTGTCTAATTTATAAGGTTATGGAATAGTTAGTCATTAGTTGGAAGTGCAAAGTTTTAATTTTGACCATTAATTTCATGGCCTTGGACTTGTATCAGCTTTAGAGTGTACGTCTGCAGTGGAGATCCGTTTCCAGTTCCAGTAGAGGTCTCATTTGGTCATTTGTACTTGGGAGCGGTGGGTCGGGTTGATGATTTGTCATATATACATGATATAATTGACCAAAAGCTGTGGAGCGATGAGAGGAATCCTTGGCATCAAGAATATAGCAAAACAAATTTTTTTTTTTTTTCCTGTCCGACCCTTTTCTGATTATTTAGTGCATGTATCTTTCTTGTGGAAAAGGAAAAACTAAACTGATTTTCCTCAATATAAACAATTTTGATTTCCCATGTGGGGGCGGAAATACAGGATTTCTCTTTGTAGCTGAAATGAAAATCTTCGTAGCAGAATCTTGGTTTTTTTTTTTTTTTTTAGCAAGCTGCCTTAAAAGTTGTAAGCCTTTTCTGTGACATAGTTTGATGCGTGCCAATGAAGTTACATTAGGATATGGAAGCTATCCAAAGGTGAGCTTTCATTGTATTTTTTATTTTTTTTTACCCTAAGCAAGGGGGTTGGACCCAATAGAGTCTGCACACACAGAAAGACAGCCTACTTATACGGAAAAGGAACACACGTACACTCAGAAAAAGCCCACACAAATAATAGAAAGGGAGCCCAGCCCGCACATACAGGAAGAGGTGAGAATAACCGCTACTTACCACTGGAGCAAGTGAGCGTCCAATCCATTTGAGCTTCAAACTTCGGTAATCTTCAAGTCATGTTTTGTGTATATGTATATGATTTGTCACGACCTACACTTCTCGTGCATGAGTATTAAGTGCCTCCAATCCAATTCCCGAAATGATAAACATACTTTTTTTTTTTTTAGGTTAATATCCCCGTTATGTAACTTGGATAATGTGGTCAGATGAATGTGGGCTCCACTTTATATCAGAATCAAGAATTGGAGGGTTAAAAAACAGATGAGAACTCCCCGTTTCAGGAGATTATTCTGCTCTTGATAAGGAGGGCCCACCTTAGATTAAAGTAGCCCAAGATCATGCATTCCCCATGTACTGAAGCTATACCAAGTTTCACTATAATTGTAGCTGGGGCGGTCATAAAATTTACCACCTCTAAAACACCTTCATCCTGTTTTAGGTTTGTGTTTAATTACAGTCATATTTACGCCTAATCATTCTGACAAGGTCTCAGTTCTGATTGGGGTTCGCCTTCAGATTTAAGGTTGGCCTACCAAGGTGACGGCCAAGATCTCTATATGGCCCACCAAGAAAAATCCAGATTCTTAAAAAAGACGCAATGCATTTTACTTGAGATTATTCAAAAGACAAACTAGCATCAACTAGAACCCAAGAAAGAGTCCGTAACGCAAAAAGCAGCCCATTTAAGTGGAAAGGAAGCCCGCACACACGGGAAGAAAACCCACACAAGTGGGAAAGGATCCCGTACAAGCATTAAGAGAACCCCGGGCAGCCCGGTAAGAACTGACTCCGTTCTTTAGCATCATCCTAGGTTGATATCAAGTTTGGCATGCTGCAAGGCTACCTGGGCGGTTTGAACCTGGCCTGGTTAACGACTAATCAAATCCAGGATCTATCTGACCTAAGCCATTGGGAGCCCACCCTTCCAAAGCCCTAACCGTCCATAAAACCATCAAACCTACCACTTTGCATATACTACACGCCATATCAGCCATGCCATTAGCTACATAAATATGGATAGTGAGAAAGAAGTTAAAGAGAGACCAATTTGATGGGATGTGTGGAAGGCCTTGGCAGCATTGACCATCCGCAGCTCTCATCTCTGAAGCACATTTAGACCAACAAACGTAAATGGTGCTACATTATTCAATTTGCAAGTAAAAGGGAAAAAATATTATATTTCTTGAGCAGGCCCTTCACATGATCATCAAAGTTGTGCTTTAGTCCAAAGGGCACTCCTAAGTTCTAAGGTTCTAAACTATTGAACATGAAATCAAAGGTGGTACTAAAATTACTAAGCTTTTGCACTATATATATATTTGTTAAGAGCGATGAAGGTACAGAAATGCAAATATGAAAAACCTTCCCAAAAAAAAAAAAAATTTCCAAAATCAGTGTTCGGCACTGCTGTATTATTTAAATGAGCTTCACAAGCTCATGCTCTTCCAAACCCATATAAAACATTCTTTCCCCTCGACCATCACAAATTCAATAACAAATGGGAACATTGAACAATATAAAAGGGGAAATACACATTATGATGTTAAATCACAGCAAGCAATGCTTCCCACACGAGTTTGCTTCTGTATCTACATAAATGAAATAAGAGATGGAAAGGGGAGTGCATGTCCGGAACCACAGGATGAATGTGGGTCCATGATTAGGTGATTCAAACTTGTTTAAATGACAGCCCCAAGGAATGCAAACTACACTGAAAGATCATTGATGCTTCAATTAAAGAAGCCGGTCCATGTTCAACTAAAAGACTGGGTTGCTTTTGCGGTATGGTCTCTTTACTGTGGAGCCCTTTTGTTTTTGAAACGGTGCTGTGGAGGCTTTGGATCTCAGAAGACAAAATGAGCCCCGCCCGCCTACATAATAAACTACAGGGTTGGTTGTGTAACGCCAAGATGCTGCCCCCTTTTCCTCTCCCCCCACCCCAACAAAATGAATTCATGCAGACTTCAGGAAAATCAGTTCAAAGTATTATGCTTTTCAGATGGAGAGCTGACCATTACTGTGAATATGCAGACCCTTGGTCTTACACCAAAGTCACTTTAAGCTGCGCAGAATCTATGAATAGCCTCAGGCTGAAGATCAGAAAACTACTGAACATGAATAGACTTTTAATATAAGAATTGACTCATTGAGCAGCTAACATAATATACATACAGTATGATTGAATGCACCACTGGTAAATATGAGTTGAATCATTAAGCATAATAATTATGTGGGTAGATTGTGATATGCGGATTGGACTTTTGATTCCAACAAACTAACATATTTATCAAGCATTGAAATTACAGCTTCAAATTCGGTCACCTGCTGATCAATTGCATCTATCTGCTGAACATACTCATCGAAGCTTCCATTTTTTGCCTTTAATTGCTCAACGAAGACCCTCAATCCAGAAGCTACATCACCAAAGCCTTTGTATTCCTCTGCTACTCTAAGGTTCATCTTCTCCAAAAGTTCTAACAGGTTATTTGTTCCCTGAAATTGCACAGAGATCATTTCTTAGTAAGTAGGAAGCAATGAAAACAGGCATCCTATTTCATAGAAGTAATGAGGTTCGTTTGTGTGTCCCGTCAGCTAATAGTGTCAGTTACCTTTATGCCCTAATTGAAAGGAAAGTTTGAGTTTAGAGCAGCGAGGAAACAGAACAAAACCAATAACATTTTTTTAATGGAAACAAAACCAATAGCATTAATCCCAGCCAATCTTGAGACCATATATAAAGTGCCCTTCTATTATGAAGTACCAATAAAATTACTTTATGAAATTTTAAGCAACAGCTGGCTAAGTTACTACAGCACTAGCTTGACAAGTGAGCTTAGAAACTACAATTTTGTCCGAGTTAATGACTCACTCAAACAGAGGAACACAGAGACACCAAATATGCCAGTTTAGAAAGTTTGTTGTCCTGCACATTAGCGATGCAAGTGGATCTGGAATTGTACTGGTTCATGCAATGCATGTAAACTAAGATGCACACATGTTGCATTCATGCATGTCATCTTGTAACTTTTCATCATGGTCAGAACCTAAAGCTTTAATTCCCCACTAAAAACTTGCAACTGCAAGGGTCATATAAAGTTTGCTGCAAATGCAGTGCCACACACGAGATCATTGATTGACACTGAAACACATGCAGCAGTGGCTACAAAAGAACACACAGCACAATTGCTCAGTTGCAACACACATGTTGGCTAGAATTGTTTAAACTCCTGTGATACTTAGCGCCAAAGGGAAAATTAATGGAGGCCAGACCGATAAAAAATGGTTACCCCAAGCCCATTGGGACCAACCCAACTGGCCCAGTTGGACAACCTATTTATTATGTGTTTGAATGATCATTCTATTGTGAAATCCTTTATTTTCAGTATACTATCAATTAATTGTTTCATTTGTTATTAGTTTTTAATTTATAGGAGAGGATATAATAACTGATGAAGATTAGAAAGTGAGTGGACAAGGGATTCCAACTTAGGAAGGAACGTCCCATCCCATCCCATTTAACTGTGTAACCCTGTTAGGGAGGACAAACTTTTGTTGATTATTGAATGAAGAGTTTCCATTGGTTGAGCCAAGCCCTATTCAGAGCCTGGTCCCTCTCATTGAATCCTTCATGGATTCGGCCAAAACACTTTGTGGAATGGGACATTTTTCCATTTGCGGATCTGGAGCTGTGTAAAAAATGTAACCGGAATGCCTTTTCTTCTCTCTTTCCATTTTTCTTTCTTAATGGTAACCTTTTTTTTTTTTTTTTGTGTGTGTGTGTGTGTGTGTGTGTGTGTGATAACTTCTTAATGGTAACCTTTCTGCAGTTGGTTTGATTGCTTGTGCTAAATAGATGGTTATTGGATCTATACTGCATTTTATAAAACAGGTCTTCAAACACAAGGAAACTTGATGGTAAAGGAAGAGGTTAGCACAAACAGTTTTGAAGCAGTAGCTAGAAACAAGTATAGAAGAAGATTCCGAGAGGTAAGGGGTCATTTGCATTTTATATGCAATAGGAAAATGAGATTTATGTATGTAAATGATACATATGCAAATGTTGACAATGAAAATGCTACTACAAATGTGAAACACATTACCATATTTGTCAAAATCACTATTTTCGCATGACTAAACGAGTACATCCAACGGTTTTAGATGTATTTGGATTTTTTTGGACATTTGTCACAAATTTCTCAGAACCCATGAAGAATTAAGATATGAAACTAAATGTCTTGTTATTTCCCATTAACACAAAATATTGAATCGTTTGGATCATGAATTCAAGGCCCACAAAAGTGCAGAAAATTAGATCTATAGGTTGGCACTTTTAACAAATGACTCAAAATCTATGAAGATTTAAGACAATTAGCTTCAAGGTCTTGGGGTTTATTAATTCAATAAATAAACTGAATGGTTTGGATTATGAATGGTGCCCACATGGAAAATAAATAACTGAATTCGCTTGATGAGGCCCATGAATGCATCACTGTTTAGGAGATTTTACTTTGGTGTAAATAGCCTTATTAACTCAACATTTTCACACCTCATTTATACACTATATGTGCGTAAATAAGCGCAAACAAACATGATGATGTGTAAGCATTAGCATGGGAATCATTCACATACGTAAATGACTCCAAACAAACGACACCTAAAAGTTAGCATAAGCATAGGCTACAAACTCTATAAGAAAGGCTATGTGCAAAGCCTATAGCAATTTGTATGTTAGAACTAAGGAACCAAAAGCAAACTTCGTGAAGAAAGGATCAAAGGAAGTGTTGCAAGTACAAAGTACCAAGGGAAGGAGGAGGCTGACAAAGACTTGTAAGTAGCTAGTAGTGAGATTTTAAGCTATGTTGTAATAGAAAAGTTAACCCTAGGAAGGGATAGTAGAGAAATAGAACTAACAAAGCAAGTCTCATATCGATGGGACAAGCCATTGTGGACGTCACCAACAATGGTGCTGAAGAATTGAGAACCAATGAATGGGAGAACTGTATTATAAGCTTAACAAAATAAAGAGAAGGCTAACAAGAAACCCATATAAGGTAGAATATAAAAGAGTCACGGTGAAAGAAGACAAGGTAAAGGATAGATGGAAAATGTATTTTTCTGACATGTTAAATACAAAATGATGCAAATCAAGAGGCCATAATAACCCTAGTTCATGACCCCAAGTACACACTGCGTGATCCCAAATAACAAAATAAGTATTTTAAAGAAGTGTTAGATATAAAATGATGCAAATCGAGAGTCCATAATAACCCTAGGTCATGATCCCAAGTACACACCGTGTGATCCAAAATAACAAAATTTAAACAACTCAATAGCAAAATCCATCAAGCATTTATTTGAATGAATGAGTTATTTTGCTCGAAAACAGTGTCAGACAAGTACACAGCAACCCAATCTGATTCCTTCGAACCAAACCACCCCAAGAAAATATCTATCGTTCTACAATCTAATGCAACAAGTCTTTGCAGCAATTACAACTTTGCATTCCATGTGTACTCAAGAAAAGTATCAATGCAACTATTAGCTATGCTCAATGAAAAAGCCAAACAGCCAGTCAATCATTTGATAGGGTTGCAAATGGGTATCCGAAAAACGGAACCTATTTTTTGGATCCAAAAGAATTTAGATTTGGATCAAGATCCATGCAGGGACAGAACTGGGGAGTTTTCCTTATGTGTGTTTGGGGGGGTGGGGCGGTGGGGGCAATGTAAAGAATAAAAAAAAAAAAAAAAAACTCCATAACACATGACACACATATATTAAAGGGCCTACATAGGTTGATTTTTATTCATATTTGAGAGTCTACTTTTCTTTAATCATATACCATTTAAAAGCTCCACTTGCATATTTAAAAACTTTACTTTGAAGCTCTTTCATCAAATTATTTTAGTGAACTCCACATCTTATTTTGGATGCAGATCTTCAATCAGAACCTTTTTATAAGTTGACATTGGATCCCTTCCAAATACAACACATGGGTTCCATATTGGATCTTGATCTACAAAGATGGATCCAGGTTGGATACAATACATCCAGGTCTGGATCTACCATGGTTCCATCCTGGATTCAAAATGTTTCCATCCCTAATTTGATGCGTTCACATGTGTGGAACTATTTGGAGAGGGATAAGGGTTTCAGTAAAGAAGTCAGATAGCAGTCACACAAGCATAAAAAGAAGTCAGATAGCAGTCACACAAGCATAAAAAGAAGTCAGATAGCAGTCACACAAGCATTTGGCTCTTGGACAAGTGAATTGTATTCGAAGGTATAAAAAATGAATACAAGAAACTGAGTAGATAAATAGAAGATCTGTATTCATCTGTTACAAGACCATATTAATCCAAGAATTGAATTCAACAACTGAGTTAAATAGAAGGTCACGACTAGATTTGTCGCTTCCTGTTACTTTGCGAAAAGCAAAGCAAAAAATATAGCAAAATTTTTCAAACAAAAGCATGTGGATTCACGTTTAAGACTGAGACATTCAATGGAAGAGGCGTCTCGTCGTCACATAGCCGCCAAGGGCCCAGGGATTGATCCCTGGATGTGTAGATTAATAGCCCTTTTTTTTAATTGTTAACAAAATATTTCATTAAAAAAAAGAAGAAATACAAGGAAAAAAAAAAAACTCCACATAACGACCAAACAAAAGGAAGCCATGGTAAAGGAGCATTATATCAAAAAGCCCAAACACAACATTACAAAGAGCAAAAAAAAAAAAAAAAAAAAAAGAGATCCGTCCACTCCACTCCTTCTTTAACCAAGGAGTCAGCAGATGCATTTGCCCACCACCCAACACGCTTAACTCAAGCAGATTGTACCACAATACTACCGCTCCAAACTACTCCAAAAAAAAATAGGACTGAACATTGCTTCACACAATGGGGTTAAGTTGATGATACGCTTAACACCTAGAGGAATCACATCCAAGCACAACAAAGGACATCATGCATGTATTTGCTCTCGAAAAAATAAAATTGCATAAGCTAATTCTAGTGAAAGACAGCCCTGCATGGTTTTAGGGGCAACAAAACAAATATAAACCCTCAGAAAACAAAACCTGACTTTGATGGGAAGGGGGAAAAAACAACTAACCAAAGACACCTTCAAGCAATTGGATCATGGACTAACTAGGACTCATAATGAAAAAAAGAAAAAAGAAAAAAACGAAAAAACAACAACTAGGGGATCTTGTAAGCCCCCTTGAACCCTGGTGTATTTAGTGGACACCATATCGCTCAGCTAGGCCCTTCCACTTGTGTGCTTGCATCACAAAATATGCAAAGGAAGTAGATCACATATTAGAACTAAATGAAGGTATGATAAATAAGTTAGTAAATACAAGTGATAAATTCTTAGCAAACCTAAATTTCATTTTTTTTTTGAAATTGGAAACATGACTTGGACCCACAATCTCAAGGTTGCAATAGCGAACACCTTCCACTATGCTAGGGGCTCTTGTTTAGCTAAGCTAAAGAAAACCAATCATTTTGACAAGATGGCATATAAATATGGGAATGGGAGTTGATGGTGAAAAAGGAGATGGTTGATGAATCAGTTGTTCAAATAATTTTTTTTAGTATAATAAAAATGTGCAAAAAATAGGGAAGAAATTTTACGACAATTTTCATATGAATCAAGGAGATATTTGGGATTGCGCAAACTATGTTGTTATAGAACTTATGTGCCTTCCATATAATGAAACTTTCTGGAGAAAATTAACACAATGCCTAAGAGGAAAATCTAATTCAAATGATTATTGTGGTTTCTTCCAAATAGATGTATAACAAAACCCATTTTCCCATTGGGAAAACTCATAGAAATATTCTGAGGATTTCAACTAATTCAACATAGGTCTAAGACAGAGTGTAGAGGCAAATAGGTTGAAAATACATTGAAGTCTGACTCCTCTGTTGGAGTTAAGATTGATCATGATTCATGACTCTTGTTGCTACATCAAGACAAACTAAACTAGGTGGAGTCTAGGACTAATAATTTTCTACTCATGTCTCATAGATCTCATACTCATGATATGAACAGGCCTGCATCAAAAGCGTGGGCCAACTCGCTAGAAAATGGAATACTTATCTGATTGTCCACAATCAGCAAGGAAAATCCAAAATCCAGCAATCCTTTGAGTGAGTTCTTTCATGGAGTAGTACATCACACAAATATGATCCATCCATGAATTAATCCTCAACCCAAAATCCAAGCAATCACACCAGCAGAACATATAGAATTCTGCATAAAAACACAGGGCCCTTTGAATTTCTTGGAAATACGCATTTCCAGAATTTTGTCTTTTATAGGCTGAATCTATTTACATTTCTTTTCGGAGGGTTATCCAGAATGAATCCACCCATATTCCCTCTCTTTCAAAACGCCACTCCATTTCCATCCGTTGAGCAACAAAAATCCTGGGTCTCCATTTAAATTCATGGAAACCCACCATATCATTTCGATCAATCTCCCATTAACTAACTGCAGAGGCAAAGATAAGGGCAAACAACGAAAACCCATTTCCTGGAAACCTTCCAATTGAGAAATAATCAGCTCAATTCTTGGAAGCTCGGACTGGAAGAATGTGAAATCGGTTGAAATGTTTTGAAAGCAGTTGAGATGATTAAAACCCATGAAAAATAGAAAGAGATTAAAACAAGACGTTAGAAACCCAGAAAGTCTTAAAGGGATGATGATTTCAAGAGAGAAATAGAGAGAGAGAAGGGACCTGGAGTTGGCCTTTGACCATGGAAGAGACGCTGGTTAAGAGATCGTTGAGAGACTCTGCAAGCGGGTCTTGCCCCAGTGCCTCTTTTCCGGCCATTGACAGGGAGGCAGCACCGGCATCAGAAAGTGCCCACCGTGCCCCTAATCTATAGAGGTTCTAGCTGAATCCAAGGATTGGGAAAGGGGTTCCACATGCTGGTGATCAAGACCGTTGATGTAGTGGGCCAATTGTGATGGTGTTATAATATATTAAAATCCTACATTTTGGAATCTTAGCCCAAGGACCCAATTCTTTTTTTTTTTTCAAAGAAATTCTGGTATGGATCCTCATTTCTGCCTTGGGTTAGACTTTAGAGTTACACCTTGAGAGTAAACCAAATGCTTGGCTCATGAAATGAAATTTGTGCTTGTTGTGGTGAGAATATACTTGTTTGGGTTGTTATAAACTTTTACTTTCTTTTATTATTACTATCTTGATTGGTAGTAGTTTTCTTATATTCATTTCCAAATTTTGGATTTGAAGAAAATCTCGTTCTTAATTTTTTTTCCATTGAACTGGATGACTTTTTTGCAAATGTATAACATTAACACATACATCTAGTACAACTGTGGCTTCATTTTCACTTGCCATGGGTCATGGATAGGATTGCAAATGGGTATTCAATTATTCAATTATCTAAAATCTCCAATTTCAATTAAATCATGTATGAAACCTATTTTTTGATCGGTGATAGACAAAATTTGAATCCAAGTATGCAAATCCATAACATTTAGATTCAGTTTTGGGTCCTTAAATGTTCTTTTCTTAGCCGAGGATTTGGACCTCGGATGATTATATCCACACATTAAAATTATATATAGGTTTTTAGGGCTTGCATAGCCTGAAATCATATAGATATTTCAGTAGTCTACATAGCTTTAATTTTGTATACCATTAATAGGTTCATTTAAATATTTAAGAAAATTATCTTGAAGCACTTTTACCTAATTATGCTAATGCACTATTTATAGTGGTGAACCTAAGATTTTCATTCGAGGGGGGCGAATAATGGCTATAATATCAATTTCATCATTATTTTGCTATTTGAGAGGGCCAATGACTTATTTCTGACGGAAGGATGGGCTATTTCTCCTCGTTAAGGATTCAATATTTCATTCAAGCTTTTTTGAGGTTCATTGGGGGCGAGTGCCTTCTTATTTGGATCTGGTTATGGATCAGATCTATGAAGATTGGCCATAGTCACGAATTACGTCCATCCCATTTGCATCTCTAGCCACGGGATGAAAACACATCACCTGCATCCTCATTAGTCTTCTATGTGCTGTGGGCTCCAAAATTTCAATTCGAACCACTCAACTTTTTTTTTTTCAACTAGTAAATCCCAAGGTGTTTAGTTTCATATCTCAAGTCTTAAAAGATTTTGAGAAATATACAAGAAATATTAAAAACCTAGTCTTATACATTTGATTTTAGGTGATTTTGCAGGCTCCCGACTCATCATCCGAATTGTTGGTTTTTCTCATATAGATGGCAATATTCTCTAGACGAAGTTTCATATCTTATCCTTACAAATATCAAGAAATATGTGAAAAAACACAAAAAGTCTAAATCCCATGTTTTTATTATTTGCATTTTATGGGCCCCAATTCATGATTGAAACTATTCAAGAGTCTAAAAAACGTGATAAACAACACTGCATGAAGTCTCATATCTTAGATTTTAATGGATTTCAAGAAATATGAAAAACTAGAAAAACAATATAAGCTCACTTCCTAATTTCGGCACTTTTCTGAGCTCCAATTCATCATTTAGTCTCCATAAGCTAAGCAGCTTATTCTTCAAAACTCCTATGGGACCGAGTTTCCTGTAATTTAGTTGATGAGGGGACTAGGCCCTCAACCTCATTCTTTCCTTCTCCAACCTTGCTTTAATTGATGAGTGACAAGACACCCATCCCAATCCATGTTAGAATATGTCACATCCAGGTCCTGAATCCCTTGGCCATTGGTAATTTTCGAGGTGTGACATGCGTACTGTAAGGACCCATCCATAGAAATACCTAGTGAGATCCAATTTGACCAAGTCAACCCTAGGTTATCCTATCTAATAGGTAATTAGCATGAGTAGTTAGTAATTCCCATTAATTTAGCATAGATTTTAAAAGTTAAGATCCTTGTGAGATTAATAGTGGTTTCCTAGAATTAATTTTCTAATTAGAAGCCTTAGTTGTAATCTTAACCATATATGGGTTTTCTTTAGAGAGTTGTGCAATTTATCTTATAATGACCCAAATACTCATGGCCTAACCCAATCCATTTATTATATGAGGGCACTTTAGTCCTTCCAACTACAATTTTTTCCTCATTTTTGGAAATTCCAGTACCTTAAATGACCTTGGCCTCCTTTATTGTCAACCAAGTAAATATGAGCACTTTTGTCATTATAAATAGCCTACCTTTTTAACCCTTAGGCTCCTTTATTCATAACCACTCATTTGATGATACTTTAGTCATTAAATGTGAATACCTAAACTACCCTAGTCCTTATCCTTTATTTCTATTAGCAACTAAGGACCCTTTAGTCATTCCATTTTAACCTTCCTCAAATACCCCCATTCTTATCCTAAACTTACACTAGCAAGGGAGGGTACCTTTGACATTTTCCATTCTACTAATTCCTATAAAAGAAATATACTACAAACTTCCTAAACATTTCCTACACTTTCTTCTTCTCATTTCACTACAATTTCATTCCCATCTCTCTCTCTCTAAGTTAGAGATTAGGGTTTCTCTCTCTAGACCTTAGCCCTCCAATTACTAGAAGCAAAAGCCTCATCTACATCTAGCTACCTACAAGCTTAGGAGCTCATCTCATCTCCTAGATCTCTCTTTCTTCTCCAAGTAAATGTAACATTCTTCTCCCTTTTCAATTTTCTTATAAAATAGTTATTTATCTTAGATTTCTCTTTCTTATACATTTCTCTCTTTGGGAACGGGTGTAGAAATTGTAGATTTAGCTATTGGGGTGATCTTAGAGCATTTGGAGTGAAGCCAAGCTATTTGAGAGCTTTCTTCCTAATTAGGCAAGTAGACATGCCTAGATTCTTTAATTAAATTGATTAACATGCTTAGGTTGTTAATTACTGTCTTTTATAGTTGTGTGGTATGATATATATGTGATTGGATGGTTAATTGGATGATATTATATATGGGTTGTTGTTCCAAGCCATTTTCTTATGTGTTATTGGCTATTGGTGGATAGGAATCTCCCATTTGGAAGATCAATGGCTCATTTGCGATAAGATTATGATGTGGGAGGTGTACTTGAGGATTGGAGGTGATTGATGTAGATTTGGGGTCCATTTGATGGAGTTTTTATGGAACAGGAAAATGGGCAGAATGTTGAAAATAGGGATTTCGTGTGTACAGAGTCCACCTCGTCACCCAGGATGTTGATTGGGCACATAGAGAACTTCCTCACAACTGAGAGCAGAAAATACATAGAGTATAGAACCCAGTGTACCTAATCGACCGACCACACTGTAGACTTTAGCTAACAAAGAGCAGAAAGAGTCATAGGGTACATAACCCAATGTACCTGGTCGAGCAGTTTTCCCCAGCTACCAGATATTTGTGGAAATGCCTATAGTTCATCCGGTCGACCGGAGGACCCTCCATGTCAACCAGGGACACAGCAGACTGTGTTTTTGTTACTCCCAGTTAGCTGTCCACTTCTACAGAGTACCAGGTTGACCCGTGGACCTATGATGTCGACTTGATACACTATAAATAGTATATTTCCTAGATTTGGATCCTTTTATGATTTGATCATGTGTGAGCCCCGTTGACCTTCTATTTGGATTGTTTGGGATACGTTAGACACGAGTGAAGGGTCGGGCTTAACCTTGACCTGTGTAGCCACCTAAGTAGGGTCTTGGGTTGCAAGCCGGAACCTGATTCAATGGTTGTGGATGTCTTATGATGCTAAAATACCTACAGGAGCACCAATAATACTTAATAAGCATCTAGGATTCCGTAATCACTGTCTTAGGTGAAGTGAGACCCTAGACCTGAATAGAGGGGCAGTGATCATCGATGGATTTGTGACATGTGGTACTTATGTTGATGAAACGGATACTGAGGCTGGCTGATAGGTCCGAACCTTGGATGTTGGCCTAAAGATATACATAGATCAAGGCATTGCACTTAGGCTCTGATCCATGATCATGGTCCGTATTGGATGAGATATCAGGACATGGCACTTAAAGTCTTGACCTATAATATTGAGAACTTAACGGTAGATATTGATGGATAGACTGTATGATGAGATAATGTTAATTAAGCGTATCGAGAATCAGATTTTACAAGGGTATGCATTATTAACTGTTGGGAATCATGATGATAGATTACTTATACCCGAACTCCGTGCCTCATGCCCCCGACTAATATCGTCTCATATTAATTATGATAAGGCTATCCAGTTCAGAGTACTCCTCACCTAGTGGTTTGTAGGATTTGTGGATGCGCGGTTGATCTGCCGTGGGTTGTGATACATGCATGGACATTGATATTGAGATTTTGTTGGATGACACAGTAGGTACCGGTGGGGGAGGGGTACTGAGACCGCCTGTGCTCGGACCGTGTGTGGATGGACGGTGATGTTGATCTAGCATGTAAGATCAATGGCTGGGACTTGGCCGTGACTATGTGTGAGATCCCGACCCCTAATTTCCGGGATTAGTTTTTTCTTAATTGTGGACTAGTTTTCTAAAGTGAGATTAGAGGCTATTTGGGTGAGTTTGTGGGTTAGAAAGACCTTTCATTAGCTTTGGGGAGTTTTGAAGGCCAGTGAACCCAGTTAGTGACCGTATGGTCCTATTTGTTTTGCATGGTCAGCATGGGGAGATTCTTTGTGATTCCCAAAAATTCCCATTCCGATTTCATTTGACTAGTATTGTTATTCCCTTTAACTTTCGTGTTCGCTCCGTATCCATTCGAAGCTCCGAAAATCAGTTTCTCCAGCCCTGGGGGTAAACTGGTCTTTTCACATTGAATATGGACCCAAATTTCGAGATCTCAAAACCATGCCAAAATCACACTTTTTAAAAAATAGATTTTATGAGAAACATTTTTCTCTTCTTCGTCGATCGTATCCGAGGCCCAGAAATGGATGTTTTAATCTCGACAAGTTTAAGTGATGGTGGGACCCACACCCACCCTTTTATAAAAGGTCCAGCCCATTCCTTCTTCCCCATTTTGTCCCAGCAGAATGAGAGAGTGAGAGGAGCTCAACTCCTTAGGGTTTTTCCCCTTTCCTCTTCTTCTTCCTGTTTTCTCACAAAACCCACCTCAAAGCTCACCAAAATGAGAGATTTGTGCCCATCTTCTTCTTCCCCTCATCTCAAGCTCTCTATTGATGCCATTAGAAGAGAAATCCAGCCACATTGAGGTTCTCCTTGAGCTAGTCTTGTTCATTTGAAGCACTTCCAAGTAAGCAATCATTTCAATCTCCTAGATTTGTGTTTTCCTAGCTCTAGAGAGTCTCTGCCTTCTCTATTGGGAGCTCTCTTCTTCTTGTTCTTTGGTTTGCCATTTTAGGGTTCTACGACGGGTTTATTTTGGGGTTTTTGCGTAGATTGGAGATTTGTGGCTTGAGAGGGTGATTAGGAGCTTGATTAGCTACTTTGGAAACCAAGGCAAGTGGATGATTATATTGTTTTGAATATTGGTATATTTTGTGAGAAAAGCTTGATTTTATCAATGATTTTGATGATTTAATACTTGCTAATTACTATGACTTTTATGGGCTTTGAAATGACATATTGATGAGCTTTTCCCTCTTATTTAATCTCTTGAAAACATATGCATTGCTATTTTGTAAATCTTGTTTTTTTTTGTATACATATGGATTTCCATGGATAATGAGTCTCTTGCATTGAATGAGGTTGGAATTGGAAGGAGAATTAATGCCTTGATGGAAGGATGGTTGGAGGATAGAATTAGAGGTTGAATGGAAGAGAATAGACCCATTTCATGTCAGGAAATGGATGAAGTCGAAGTGGAATGGTTTGGGAAAGAAAGAGCATAAATCTGCACTTGATGTGTAGTTCCCGCAGCTGGGCGGTCAGCGGGCGGTCACCTTGGTGGCTAGCCGATAGGTGATCAGCGGCTAGTCGACCCAGATTCGGTTATAAACACAGAATGCTGTATTTTAACAGGTGAACCGCGGTCAAACAGTGGCTAACCGCCACCCAAAAGCCCTGTGACCGTCAGGTAGCCGAAATGCGCGGTTAGAAATACAGAATGCTGTATTTTAGCAGGGTGAACCGTGGTACGCCCCGCGGTCAGCCAGCGGTTAGGCAGGTGACCGAATTTCACCCAGAATTCCTGAGTGTTTTCTATCATTTTCAGATATGGTATTTAAAGGTTTGGATGGGTTGTTCTGATGCCCTACCACCTTGGAAAGACCCAGGGGATGACATAAGGAGATCGACTTAGAAAGAAACTCCATTTCGGAAAAGTATTGGGAATTTTGGATTCATCAACTTGCATAAGGAAACTCGGTATGTCCTCTATCATTCGAGTACCATACTAAGGGCAATAATAGACATACAAGATCTTTATACATGTTGTCTGTATACGGAAGCCCCAATATATAGTCCGTAACTGTATAAGGATTCATTTCACTGTTTTACTTATATTATATGTATCCTTACCCGATATCACTGGTTTTATCTCAAACTCTGATTTATGCACCTGACATGTCCTGCCAGCCCCGTTTATGCATGAAAAGATAATGATATGAAATGTGTGCCTAAGAGCACTGTGCCCCGCCTGCCCGAGTATTTTATACTGATATAGTTATGTACATGTTTTGATTTTCCTGTGACCCATGTGTCGGCACCACTAAGCTTGGATGCCCTTGTCAGTCTGATCAATTGACTTGGGCCTCCCCCTCGTGCTCCCGCCAGCTGCAGCTTGGATCCTGTCCCGTTACCCGGTTCCGCGGCCGTGGTCTTGTCTAGCTATATGTATATGTATATATAATGTCGGTTCTCGTCACTTCGCGTGTTAGAAACCAATGCCCCGAATGTGCTCTCATCACATTAGTGATGGAGGATTTAGCTTAACTGTGGTTGCCAATCTGTTCCCCACGATTGTGGCTCCCCTGAAGAAGGGCAATTTGCAAGGTCCGCCTATGGACTGGGTTTGCAATGTGAGGAATACCCGTTTTGCCAGATATCCATGTTTTATATTTGTTCCAAATGAATACATGTTTTACCAGATATATATGTTTTACACATGCTTAAAAATGAATACATGTTTTGTCAGGTACACAAGTTTTACACAGGTTTTAAATCTATGCAACTTTTGATCAAATACCATGATTTATCATATGCTTTATTATTCAGATTATTGTTTATATCTTTTCACCCACCTGCCAGACCGTCGTGTCTGACCCACTCTTTTGGTACTCAGATCCAGATTTCTTTGCTCCGAACTGAGTGCACGTGTTGGCTGTGGAGTCATGAGTTGCAGATTTGTTGCGTCGGCTATGTCATGTAGACATTTAGCTTGACATCTGAGTTACGTCACATGTGGGGTAGTGTTTATTTAGCTTGTTATTTGTATGGCTTTTATTAGCCTGTTCTCCGGGATTTTTAATTAATGCACATTGATACTTGTAACTTGAACATATGTGGGAATGAAATATCCTGTTACTGTCAGCTCTGTATTTTAATGTGATGGTTTGTTACAGTCTAATATGATTCTTGATACGATAGCTATATGCTAGCAGTTGAGTGCGATGCGGAATCCGATGGCCACGGAATCCGGGTCGCAATGTCACGTAAGCTTCCGCAAAATGTTCAGAATGTGTTGGAATTGTCATCCTCACTCACGCGGATCCTGGGAGAAATATAATTGTTACTTAAATCCCAATTTCACGCTCCCCAAGGTCGGGCCGCGGTAGGGTCTGGGTTTGGGGTCGTGACACTATGGATGAGTGATTGAGGTAGATCTAACACGTAAGACCAATGACTGGGACTTGGCTGTGGCTATGGATATTGTTGGACTCTTGTATGCTCATATTCGATGTGACGACAGTGATGGGTGGCTATGACCCCCATGATTGATGTCCATCGACAGTTGTTGGGATAATGACGATGGGTTGGCTCTGACCTCCCACATCCTTTGTACTTCAACTATGGGCGTACCTCTGTGTGCTCTTATGGATGTATATTGGATGTATTAATATTATGTATTATGGATGTCGTTGCTTAGTGTCTTTGACTGCCGACGTTAAATACAGTTAGATCTCGACGATTACGGATATGGTAGGGCTACTTCCTCTGGTTACTTAGGTTATTGGTGACACTGATGTATTTGCATGGTTTATATGATATATTGATGATGATGGCTTCTCTTATCTACTTAATATGCTGTATCCAACATCTGTTATATTACTATCTCGATTATCATTTATGCACTACACTACACACTGTTTCTGTTGCACTTTAATATTCTATATTATTATTAAGGTACTAATCATGTAGGTACAACTGGGATTAGGTATGGTCTTCTTCCTTATTAGTTAATATAATGTATTGTCATCTAAATATGCTTATTTGCTTGGCCCATCAAGCCTGACTTAATCCTTGGTGTTTTCAGGTATCTTCCCTTTCGCTTTCTTTGATTAATAGAATTGCTTGGCAGCTGATCCGTTGCCGTAGGGTTCGGAAAGCGATGTAGTTAGTGCATCGAGAGGCGTCTATCATATAGATCTTTATTCTTTCCTTTTTCTTGTAGCTGGCCGTGTTGGCCTAGGATTGTATAGTTCGTTTAATTACGGAAAGTACCTTGTAATCCCTTAAAGTGAAATAAAATTATAGGGCTTTGTCCATTTACTTGCTCATATGAGATTCACACTTGATTATATTATTGGATTTTCCACTTCTCTTTGGTACTTTTTCATAGCGTCCCGAGATTCGAGGCGCCCGGATCTTAGGGTGTTACACGTACTCCTGTGAACTTCACACCTGTCTCGAGCCAAGTTTGAATTCACGAAGGATAATCAATACATATCAACTCATTAGCATGTGGAAGCACATATTTATAAATAAATGGTACCATTTCCATGATCTGTCATTAAGTTTAGAATAATTAAAATAGAATGATATTTCATTAACCCACCGGGAAGGATTACGAAAAAAACCCCACCTATGTATCCAAAAGTAATTGTCCATAGTTTAAAGAGATATACACACATGCCAAAATGATTTTCAATCTTTTAACAAGTCCATAAACACCCCCCAAAAGATGTACCAAAAAATAATCCAAGTAACGCTCTTCGGTTTGGGAGGCTAAGCGGTACCCTCCTCATGCCATTCTTCTAGTCTTGGAGGAACCTTTTTGGTTTCCTCCTCTCCCTCCTAGGTCTGCTCAGGATTGGGAGTGTTACCTGCGACTGTGACACCAAAGATAACGTTGTGAATATGACAATTCAGCAATGTATAAGTAATAATTAATTAACACATGTAGTATCAATTTTGAATCTAATGACAAGTGATTAAAGAGGTCAATATCAAGTTAGACTAGGCAAATTGTGCAATAATGACTAATCATGCTTTATGACTCAATAATGAGGTGTATGTATTAATTGGCTACTACATTAAGCTCATCATCTCAGGTAGAGAGTGAATCTAGTTGGGTTGTCAATAGTGGCCCGACCAAAGGTTCATCTGGCTATCCGGTTCTAGAGTTCTGGTGCTCCAGATGATCTATTACAGTAATCTTGAATAACTAAACCGAACTTAACCCCGTCGGGCATTGTATGATTGAAGCTAAGTAGTGTCGACCATTCGAATCGAATAATAATATGCATGAGTAAGATTATCACTATATTTCCCATTGAATCGAATTGAATCAAATCATTAATGTCAAAATATTTCACACATATACTTACTCAGTTCGAATTATAATCGAATATGATATACTCCCATGGCCTCACACCCCAAACCCAATGCCCCCCATGATCCCACAACCAGACAAGAACTGTGCACCTGTGCCTAGAATGCACAGGTACAAGCTCTATTAGGGCTATTTGCCTAAGTGCTCTATCTCATAGCCCTTTTTGCTTCATTCCTAGACATGCTTTTAGCCATACTAATCTGTATACAAAGATGGGTCTTTCTATTTCACAGATTTCTCTCCTTACATTCCTTGTTAAAGTTCAACTCCCATCATCCTACTAAGGAAGTAAATATAACAACCACTCCCTATTCATCAACAGCTAAATTAAAGAGGCTGAAATTGCATCATTTGAATCTCAATAATAGAATCAATAGGAAGAGTAACATGCATTACAAAATTAAAGCTTATACTTGCCTCAAAGAAAGCTTTCCAAGACCTTTCCTATTCTCTTGGTTCAAAAGCAAGGAAAACCCCAAATTTGTTTCCCTATCATAGAAATCATGCATTTAAAGTGATGAATATGGGTGCATATGCTGAAATGGAGTCCCTTTCACTCAATTTGTAATAATCTCCACAAAGAGAATGAGATTCTCACCTATGGCAGTAAATGGGGAATGGTAGGGAGGGATTCTTGTCAATCCAGAACCATGAGAAAGTGGGTAAAGTGATGAGGAGTCCAAACCTAAGCTCCCAATGAACATGCACGCTTCATTTCTTCTTGAATTTGGAGATAGGTAAAGGAAGATAGAAACAAGGGAAGAGAAAACAGAGAGTTTCCTCTCAATGCTGGAAAATGACGAAGAAGGAAGATGGGTGGGTTTTTAGTAAGAACTTTCCCAGTTTATAAGAAAGTCCAATAGCATATTCACATTTCCAATTCGAGTCAAATGGTGGCCTACTTGATCAATTTGTGATCAAATGAAGTAGAGTTCAATACGAAAATCGACGTGCTCGACAAGATACACGTGATGATGCTAATATGACATGCATATGATGCAAACTTAGAAAATTTGTAATTACGAAAAAGCCCTTGGCTCTAGCTAAACAAGCCAAATTGGGTTCAAACTACCTACCCAAGACTCAAGGTCTAACTCAAAAGCTAAAATAAGACTAATTTACATTAAAATAACTTAATTAGTATCTAAGAATAATCAAATTAAATAAGACATAATTAATTAATACTAAACATGGTTAACTTGGGTCGGGGTGTAACAGAATAGGCATCAAGCTTTAAAGAAGAGTCTTTTAAAAGATGTCAGAAAATACCTTTAAATGGCCAGATGTCCTTAACTAAAAACTTACTGAAAAACTTAGGAACTAATTTGAAAATATTTGAAACTTGTGTCTGTTTTTTTAATAAGATAAAAGTTAAGGCCTTATTTAAAATTTTTTCTAAAGTTTATATACTCATGGCCTCTGGAGACTCCAACTTGAATATAAATTACACCTATAGTTTTAAGTTACAGAGCTTGACATTTTTTCAACCAAACTCATCTCACACAGTTGCCCAGGATCAATTCCTGGGTAGGTAAGTCACCACATGAGCATGGTACCACTCACCCCATTTAAAAAAAAAAAAAGGGTTTGACATTTATCATTTCCATTTCCTTTAATCAAAGTCCATGAAAACTTAATTTTTATCTGTTAGGAAATTCAACTTTTTTCTTTATGACGTGGGTATCCGTTAGAAGATCCACATTAGTAATTCTTGTTATCTCATAGTTTTAGATTTTAATATTTTTGCTGCCTTTCTCAAGATTAGTAAGATTCCACTAATTTTTTCCTCTGATTACAAAAAAAAAAAAAAAAGAAGATTCATTCTTGATCACATTATGTTTATGTATTATTCTTTTCATTATATCACATTCATGTTTCTTTTGATTTAGCACAAACTATTTATATATCTTGTCTTCCACTGTCAAATGATAGAAAATGATAGAAGTATAGGGATGCCCGACACACTAAGAAATAATGAGTGATCACAACTGTTCTATTTAAATTTATGTTTGAGAATTCTATACTGAAAAATTTTAAACCATCCACATGAAGCTTGTTTGAGCCTATATAGATATCGACAACAACGTCACCATATGTAGTATTTGGAACTTTCCAGCCCAGAGGTGGAGTCATGTGCGCTACTTCCTTAAGATCTCCAAGTAAGAACGCATTGTTAGCATCTAGTCGAAAAACTGGTCCGGATTTGGCAACAAGAAGTACCAAAATTGTTTTGCAGTTATCTTTTTTTATCAGCAGCAACAAATGTTTCATCATAATCAATATCGTGTTCTTATTGATAGCCTAGCGCACCAAGGCAATCTTTGTATCTGCCAACACTTGAATCTGATTTCTTCTTTATTGTATAAACCAATTCCCAAGCGACAGGCTTGACCTATGAGGGACAAGGGCCTAGATCTCATATGTGATTATCTTGGAGAGCTTAACCATTGTGTTACATTGCTTGGAGAGGCAGGAAAAGTAATTGAATTTAAAGAGGCAAGTATAGACATAGAAAAGTAATCGTATTAGTTAGAAGGCTTTATATGGTCTGAGATGAGTGACAAAGAGTCATGATAGGAGTATTTGTTGGAGCGTCCTACTGTATACCTATAGAAGCTTTTGAGAAAGAGTCATGAGGAGGCGCTTGATTATATTTCCTTGTCGTTTGATAAACCACATGTTAAATCATTATGATGAAGATGAATTAGTAGAGGAAGCAAAGAAATCAGTAGATGGATTAGAGAAGATAGGCATAAAAGATTGTGATATGACAAATGTGTTAGACTTTATAACTAACATACTTAAATCGGATTTTCGCAATGATAAGTCTACAAAATTGGGTTAAAAAGCTATCATCTCATTTGCATTTGTAGACTTCATTGGTACAAATTGCATCACAATCCCATGATTTCATGCATTTGAGCACAAATATGGACTTTTAGTAAAAATCAGTTAAAAATCATTAATTTTGCATGAATTTATGAGATTGATAGTTTACATCACCCTTGGGTCCCACCAATTAGATTCTAAGCACTATGGCCCCATTGCATCCATTGCATTAATTCATTTTGCATTAAGTAGGGCCCATGCATTCCATGCATCTCATGCATTGCATCTTAAAATTAATTCATAGCAAGAGATCTGTTTGTCTTATTATGTAGGGATTGTCACGAGCAAGGGGGGGCACATGAAAGAGATAATTTGAAGAAAGAAAGAAGAGAAAAGAAAAAGAAAGAAGAAAGAAAAAAGAAAGAAGGGAACCACAGTACCCCTGGGCGTGTTTCCTTATGCACACGGGTGGGTCCCATTTGGGCAGCATAATTCTTTCTCGCTCTTTCTCTTTCCAAATTTTCAAGATTTCTCTCTTATCAAGATTGGGAGTTCAAAACTAGGAAGGAGTATTCTAGAAGAAGTTTTTGATCAGTTTGGATTATGAACTTTTATCTAAGAATAATTTGTGATGAGTCAGCAAAGAGAGATAGAAACCAAGAAGGATAAAAAGATCAAATCCAAAAAGGAAGGAGATAAAAGACTTTGAGAAAAATCATCCTAAGGGATGTGGACGTCCAAGACTGGGGCCCACTTGCCCTTGGATGTCCACATCATCTTTCCATCTCTCTCTCCCTTTATCCAATCCACACCATTGGATCTCCTATTCACTCAAGAGAAGAAATCTCTGGGACCTACTACTAGAAGACCTGCAAAACAAAAAGATTGGCTAGAAGATCAATTTGAATTTCAAAAGGAAATTACTTTGCTTAAAAGTGAAGTCAAGATAAAGTTTATTTTGGGAAGAGATCCAAGCCAAAAGGACAAAAAAAAAAAAAAAAAAAAAACTATAAATAGACCCTATGGGGGAACGTCCAAGGGTTGCTCTCCTAGGCTTGGACGTCCCACTCCCCCCTCTAGATCTAGGTCTTCTAGTTCTATTTCTCCACCTTTTCCATTTTTTTAAAGGTAGCTTTGGGCCTTGTCCAAGCAAGACATAGTTTTTAGGAGGAGCAGAAGCTTTATACTTAAGAATGCTATCAATAAAAATTATCTTTTCCTTATGTGCAATAGCCGGTTAACTTAGTAATTGGGGCTGCAAGATGAAGTTAAGCAGTCCCTAACTTTTCTTTTCTTTATGAGAATGCTTGTTGATTTAGTTATTTCTGTTCTTGAATGATTGAATAGGCTGGTCTTTATATCAGTAGGTGCCTTTCTTATTGTAGTTCTCAATGCTAGAATAAGCTTTTTATTATCTATGCTTGATTTTGATATATCATGCTTGGGATATATGCTCTGTTTGATGGTCTATGCTTAGACTTAATAGGTAATGATTAAGTAATTCTAATACTTTGATAAAGGGAATGAGGTCTTGGTTATTTTGCTTAATTTTTATAGAGAAATTATCACTTTGAGAAAAATTGGTTTTACAGTTAGATTACCCGGATTTGGATGCCTTGATTGGGTCTAGATCTGTAGTAGAAAAACTGATCAACATGTGTTTTCATGAAAACATGTTGTTTTGGATTGCTTGATGGATTTTGAATGCCCTGATCCATTTTGTTATTATTGATTATTTTATTATAATTATCTCATTATCTATTTGTTTTAGTTTTATGCATTATTAATTGCTTGTGACACCTTTAGGTTTTTCTTCTTAATTCGCTCTCTGTGGGTTCGACTCGTACTTGCCACTGTCTATTCGTAGACACTCGTGCACTTGTAGTTATTAGTATTGATTGAAATCACGATCATGCAATAGTAGGACAAATTTGAATAACACAACATAGACATTGCAATCTAAACAAGTACCTGGCTCCGTCGCATTCACCTGATTTGAACTGCTACTTTTCATTGGGAATTAACTACACTCCTCCACTACTACGGCCTTTCTACATGATCTCGATGGGGCAACTAATGTATTGTGTAGAGAGGAGTTGTAACCCCTAAGCGCGCTATATTTAGGTTTTCCTAGATAACTCCCTTCCCATCATGGAGTCCAAATCTAATTATGATTTGGATTTCTCTTAGCATAGGAAACTCTATTAAGTTTGCAACTTTCCAAACACCAAAAACATCTCGATTAAGGAGCTTACCAATATAAGAGTCTTTATGTGAGTTGGCCTTCTAAAGTGGGGGACCCACATGGGCATGTGGTCATTGGGCCACACTTAAGTCCAATAATCCTAAAGAAATGTAGATGAAAACTGAGGGGCATGGAAGAAGAGAATATTATCTAAAAAGGTAATACTCCTCAATATGCATAATCAATTTGTATGGGGATCATAATAAATAAATCATTTCTTCCATCTCTATACTCAAGAAAAGTGCACTTTATAGATTGAGCAATTAGTTTAGTTCGACCAGGTGGTGAAAGAGTTATAATTTGGGTGTCAATGTCGAAAACCCTTTAGAGATAAAAGAGTAAATGCCAAAGTCATAATGGTTGACCGAAGCAATCTCCAAAGGATGCAGGTGATAACAACTATTGAAGTTTCCAATGGTGAGAGTAGGATCTAAGAATCTTTTTTTTTTCTCACACTGCCCCAGGGTATATTTCTTGGTTCCTCCCTAGGAGTCGTCAAGGTTGACCGAAGCAATCTCTAAAAATTACAGACGACAATGAATGCCGAAGTCGCTAAAGTCGACCGAAGTAGATTCCGAATGATGCAAGTGACAATAAGGACAATATCCAAAAGATGTGATGAGAAACCCATAGTCTTCCTAAAAACCTAGTGGCAAAGACAAGAAGTAGTTCTAGTGATTAGAAGTGAGGTATCTAGTCCAAAGCCCCTCTCAAATAGAAAAGTGCTTAGGATCAATGTTTAGAAAAAAATCCAAGGATCCTTTGACTTCAAAACATAAACCCTAAACCCCATACTTAGGGTTTCGATAGAATTACAATGCTGGAATTGCATTAAAACTGTTGTACACTCTTTAAGGAGATATTCTATATTTATATTAATGTTTACGATGTACAATTATATGAATACCACCTAGGAGTTGGTGGGGTGACATAAAGCGTGGATTACTCCCCACCTCTTGTGTTCAAACCTGTCCAAGACTTGCCCGGTGTAGTCCTATAGGGTCAAAGACATAAGGGATACCCACGTCATAAAAAAAGGAGAAAATATGTAGAAGGATAACATGAGAATGACTGATTTACAAACAGTTTTCTAAAGGGTAATTTACTAATAGTTGTCTAAAGGGACTAGATTTGCATAGATATTGTACTCTACTAGTATAATGAAATAGGAACTCTCTTCATACATATTTCTTCATATGTATAATTTTACACCTATTTTCTCCAAATCTCAATGGAGCGTCAGAGATTTTTATGGTAAAAATTAATGTTGGCCTTATTGGGGGCATGGCATGTAGGAGAGTGGGGGGTATTGTATATTGAAGGTTGATGAACTGTTACCTTCATTCTTATCATATCTATTAAAAAAATCACAAGGGGACAAAAGGTCACAACGAAAAAAAATCAATAATAGGGAAAATTACAAAACATGGCTTAAGTTTCTGACAGATTTTAAAACAGGACAACAGTAAGATCCCTTAAGTTTTCCAATTGCATTTCAATTTAGGACATCCGGCCAAAATGGGCGTCGGATGGATGATTTTCCTCTTTTTTTTTTTTTTTTTTTTTAAGCCCCAAACTGCCCTTAGGACTTTAAGTTGTAAAAAAAAAAAAAAAAAAAAAAAAAAAACCCACTCACGCACACACAAAAGCCGCCCCTTGAGCTTTAATAAAAGAGCTATGTAGTGCCAGACTCAAGAGTCAATACATTTATGGATTCAATTCAATTCCATAAGTCCCATAGAAACACTTGACCGAATTGACATCATACTTGAGATTAACAAGAATAATGCACACCTCTATTTATTTCTACTATTTTAAACCAATCATTTAGCTGAAACACTCGGTTAGTTAATGTACGTGTTATTCTTGATGAACATCACATTATTTATGGTTTGTACATTAGAAATCCTTTGTAAGATTGTAACACCTGTGAAGGTTTACTCACAAGTTTCACAACATTTACCCATTATCTCAATCGAATTCGAGACTTGAATTCGTCACCAATCCAAAGCAATTATGACCATCAAAGTCATACAATTAGTCTCCAAACTATCTAATTAATAGCCATAAAGAATCTCTGATTCAATAGGCTCAAATTCTAAAATTTCAGAATTTCAATGACATAAATTTTTTTTTGTGCATTCGGCCACCTCTTCAGCCACCATTCGGCTGGCCGAACAGTGGACTTCGGCTAGCCGAACCACTTCGGCCAGTTGAAGTCTCTCTATGAAAATCCGCTAACACAAGGGCACTCGGCCACCTCTTCGGCTAGCAGTTTGCCTGGCCGAACTGGCTCATTCGGCTGTTCGGCCACCATTCGGCGGGCCGAACAGTGGCCAATGTTTCCCAAATATTCTAATTTGAATTTGTCTAGTTTTGAACTCTAAAGGTTCACACAACAATTTTAGCATCCTAAATCATTAAAAATGCATATACTTGCCTTGGTTTGAGATCGAATAACAAAAGCCCTTTGCTTAGCTTGATTTGAAATCAAATCCCAAATTCAAACCCTAATTGAATAAACCATTCAAAAATAAAATTCCATGAGTCGTTTGTGCTAAACAACTATCTCAACACCTAATAGAGCTTGAAAGTTCTATTAAACCAACTAACTACTTACATGTAGCTCAAAGAAAGGAGAAGTTGATCTTTTTCTCCAACTTTCACTCCAAGCAAATGGAAAGAGAAGATGAAGAAGATAAAGCTAGCATCTCTCCTTCTCCAAAATCACTTGAACAACACTACTCTTGACAAATGATGAAGAAAAGGAAGAAGAAAGAAGGAAGAAGCCTAGGGTTTGAGCTATCCTTCACTTGGGTTGGAATTTCTTTGAGTGAATGAACTCAATGAGTTCATCCCCCTTCTTATAAGCCCCATTTTGCACTTAGCCCCTCCATCACTTCTCTCATTTACATTTTTAGTCAAATGAAGAGTCATTTGAACCAATTCATGTCGAATGCCATCGAGTCTCTTACGGAAGTTAACATACTCTTTGAGATACACACATTGGTATCAAGAGTTACCGTATTTGACAAAATACACGAAAAATCGTATTTACGGAAAAGTCTTTATATTTCCTTGTTCGAGTCTAAAATCAATTCAAATCGGCCAATCTCACTCAAATTCATTTCACTAAGCTCAAATCAATTATTTAAGACTAATCCAATTCAATTTGGTCATTAACCATAATTAGCTTAATTAAACATAGTTAATTAGCATTAATCTCAATCAATTAGCCCTAATCACGATTAGTTTGGGTTGGGGTGTAACACAAGGTCAAAACCAAAATCCAGATCTCGACCCCCTAACCTGCCATATACAGCTTGTTAGGTCACAAAGTCGAAAACAAAAATCCCAAAACCAAAAAGCCTTTCTTGAGCGCTTACTGCGCCACATAAAGCTTTTAGGTTCATAAGGTCAAAAAGAAAATCCAAATCTCTCATGTCATTTTCAAAACTTTGCCTTGAGATGGTACATGATCCCTCTCATTGCCATGAAATTCCCTTGGAAGCTCAAAAGCTACTCTACTAAAAGAAAATTGCTCAAAGACTCTTGGTCAAGCCAGAAGCTCTCCTTCAAACTTCTTTTTGAGGCACATTGACTAAAAAAGCTATGTAACTCATTGCTATACCCCGAAAAGGCATCTGTTGACATAAAAAATGTCACTTTGCCTTTTCATACGCCCTCGACATCAAGAAGCTACAAGAAGTCGTATTTTACCACAAACAGACAATGCTACTTCAAGCATTAAATATTGTCATAATCAAACAAAAACTGTAAGATCCTTCAAAACAGCCATAAAAAGAGTACGTATAAAGACTATCCATAGGCCATTTCGACATTATTTGGCCTAACTTCACTCTTCTAGCGGCTGAACAGGAGCTCCTGGGGCGGTGAAGCTAGAGACTCTGATTCAAAAAATAGAGCACACAGTTGGCCTCAAAATGCCATTAGAAGGGTCTACATCAAATTTAAGGTCATTCTGATATCGTTTGGCCAAAAAAGGAAACATCTGCAGCAAAGTCAGCTCTCCCGACGACGACATGACCAAAGACATCAGGTCTTCGATAAGAGCCTATGGATAGTCTCAAAATACTTCTAAAAGGAGCATTTCAAATTTCAGGTTGAACCGACAACATTTGACCCTCCATCTACCCTTAAATAGCAAAATCAAGCCTCTCGGCTGTGGGAACCATTGAGACCATTACTCATCAAACAGAGTGCATAGGTGATTTCAAGATACTACAAAAAGGCTACTCGTCAAGTTTCAGGTCATGTCGACAACATTTGACCAGACTTTAACTCTAGTAAGTTAAATCAGGGCTCCCAGCGAAAGAGCTCCTCGGACCATGATTTCCAAATCAGAGCTAATGGATCGTCTTAAAATGACTCCAATAGGCTTCCTATCAAATTTCAGGTCAATCAAACATCGGTTGACTGTACATCAAAGCGCGACATCTTCCTCGCGACAAAATCAACTTTATTGGCGACATGACCCCACATGGCTTCAAAACTCAAACAAAAGCCTATGGCTGGTCTTATTTATTGCTCGGGAGGCTTCACCTCAGATTTCATATCATTCCGACATCGTTTGACCTAGTTTTGGCTTTTGACAGTAAATTGACAACTCTGCGCAACAAAGTTTTCAGTTTTCCCGAAAAATAAAAAACTTTTCCCTCTGATCAGCACGGCTTCTTGTCAAGTTTTATTTAGGGAAATCAAGCCAATACATGTGCACAAATATCAAGAAAAATACTGAAGAAGAAAGAATCAGAAAAAACTAGAAAACGACCGAAAATCGGTGATTGAAAGGGACAAAAGTCCCCATGGTCGTTGCGACCATGGCCCTATGGTCGCTGCGACCCTGGAAATCCGGGTCGTCAGATTTTCGCCGAAAGACCATTTTTTTTAATACCTTTTTCTAGTTTTGAGATGTTTGGCCTTTGTGATTTTCCAAAAATCTGATTTTCGGGGTACGAAATCCATCAATCTTAGTCAACAGCACGGCTCCACCGTCAAAATCATGGGATCGTCATTGGCCACTTCGAAATCGCCAACTGGCCGACCAAAAAAGCACACTTTCTGCCTAATCGGTCAAGACATCGACATAATAGATGGTATTGGCCCACTAATAGCAATTAATGTCTGAAATTATATGATCATCCGACATCAATAGACATGAAGATCCATCGGCGATCGCCGATCAAGCATCCTACATTGCACGAAGAATTCCAAAAGACGCGGCGCGGCCCGCGACTCTTCAAATGTTCTGGCGACTACTTAATGCAGTTAATGACTCATTTTATGACAAATTAATGCGGTCATTTACTCATTATTCTGGACGGCTCAATCAAAAGTCAAGAAATGAGAGTTACAAATCAAGTGAAATCATGACATTAAACCATGTAACTCCTCCTATCAAAGAGCTTAAAGGCAATTAAAAATCCATTATTCTTCATCGGTCAATCAAAAGCTAAGAAAAAGGAGTTACAAAATACAAAATTAAAAACTTGTAACTCCTCCCATCATGAAGCATTAATGCAATTAATGCATTTAAAGCTCATAAACCCACCTCATGGCCACTAAAAGCTTATAAAAGGAGACATTTCCACCATTTCAAAGGCCCAATCCATGAATCCGGAAAATACATAAGAGAAAAGGCTCTACAAAAGTTGCTACAACAACCTTTCATCCGTTGAAGAAGTTCTGCAGCAACCACCACTACAAGGTGACCAAAGTCCCCTTGGGGGGCCACCCCCTTCCCCCCCAATGTCCTCTCCTTCTGTCCCCATGGCTTAGATGTAGTTTTTCAGCTCGTCTACTTAGCTTTTTATTGGATATAGGACAACCTCTTGGTCTTTATTCTCTAAAAATCTAAGATTCAAGCCGAGCTAAGCGAATCAAAAGCATCATTTGTTCTCATATGAATGATAATGGCAAAGTCCACATATTACTTGCGACCATCAATCTGAACGAGTCCTCGCAATGTCTTGAGAAGTCAGAGCTCCTTTTCTTTAATTGTATCATTTGTATTTTTTTAAGAGACAAAAAAAAAAAAAAAAATCACGACTCTTGTCTTTCCTTTTTTATAAATAAGAGTTGTAAATTGCCTTTCACGGCAAACAAATGAAAATTGTTTTTTACGACATTCAAAATAAACCATGTCTCTTTTCTTAAATTTATGTGCAATGAAAACTAGAAAAAACTTGATTTCATTTTCTACTTGTGAAGGAGGATATGTGGACTACCACTTTTCAATTCCAAGTAAAGTAGAAAATTTGGCATACCCGTACAAAAAATGTTGATGTTGGCTTTGTCTCCAGTCACGAAAGGGTTAGGCTCCGCAGACTCTCATGTCTGCTGATCTCGATAGTCCTGCAAGCGAAAAAGCGGGACCATCATCTTGGCTCCTCCCTCAGAGTCGTCTAGGTTGACTGGAGCAATCTTTAAAAATTGCAGATGACAATGAATGCCGAAGTCACTAAAATCAACTGAAGTAGATTTCGAATGACACAAGTGAGAACAACGACAATATCCAAAAGATGTAGTGATGAGAAACCCATAGTCTTCCTAAAAACCCAGTGGCAAAGACAAGAAGTTGTTCTGACGATTAGAATTGAGGTATCTAATTTAAAGCCCCTCTCAAATCGAAAAGCGCTTAGGATCAATGTTTAGAAAAGAATCCAAGGATCCTTTGACTTCAAAACATAAACCCTAAACCCCATACTTAGGGTTTCGATAAAATTACAATGCCGAAACCGCATTAAAACTTTTGTACCTTCTTTAAGGAGATATACTCTATTTATATTAATGTTTATGATGTACAATTATATGAATACCACCTAGGAGTTGGTGGGGTGACATAAAGCGTGGGTTATTCCCCACCTCGTGTTCAAAGCTGTCCAAGACTTGCCCGGTGTGCGTATGTGTGGGTTTACCAGGCACCACCCGAGGGATTAGTCCTATAAGGCCAAAGATATCAAGGAAACCCACGTCATAAAAAAAAAGGAGAGAATACGTAGAAGGATAATATGGGAATGACTGATTTACAAATAGTTATCTAAAGGGTAATTTACTAATAGTTATCTAAAGGGACTAGATTTACATAGATATCATACTCTACTAGTATAATGAAATAGGAACTCTCTTCATACATAGTTCTTCATATGTATAATTTTACACCTTTTTTCTCCAAATCTCAATGGAGCGCCAGAGATTTTTATGGTAAAAATTAATGTTGGCCTTGTGGGGGGCATGGCACATTGGAGAGTGGGGAGGGTGGGGCGTCCGGGATATTGTATATTGAAGGTTGGTGAAGTGTTACCATCATTCTTATCATATCTATTAAAAAACTCACGAGGGAGAGAAAAGGTCACAATGGAAAAAAAAATCAATAATAAGAAAAATTACAAAACAGGGCTTAAGTTTCTGATAGATTTCAAAACAGGACAACAATAAGATCACATTTCAAAGTGGGCCTTAAGTTTTCCATTTGGATTTCAATTCGGGACATCCAGCCAAAATGAGCGTTGGATGGACGATTTTCCTCTTTAAAAAAAAAAAAAAAAGAAAAAAGAAAAAAAACCACACACACACCCAAAAGCCGCCCTTTCCCCTTTGTCCTCTCAACGTCTCCTTCCCTCGCCACCCTTTCATCTTCCTCCTTCTACTTCTTCATCAATACTTCTTTTGTGGCTTTGCTGACCATCCCAATAATTAACGGGCCATTATATGGGCTCATATTTCTCTTGAAATGGCGTCCAGGAGAAAAAAAATAAAAATGAACAAGTCACTTTCAGAAAGAGAAAGGTGAACAAGTCACTTTTAGATGGGCTCAGTAATAAATATTAAAGATGAATTGGAAAGATGATAATAGGTGAATGTGATGGGGTGAGATCGGTCATAGGTGAGCCCTACAAGGTCCGTCCTTTGGAGCTAACCTGAATGCACTTCATGTTAAGGGAGGAATAGGGAGTTGTAGGAGTGAAATTGGGCTAGCCAAATATCAGACATATCATACTGTCTTAGCCTTTGATCTCAGTGCTTCAGATTCTAGTGTTTTTTACTATAAGCACCATTTTTTAATGTTTCAATCCATTGTCATGCAGCGTTCAAATCAGTGAAAAATGGGGGCGAGGTGCCAATTTAGGAGTGTAGTGAGTGCTATTGGATTAGATTGATCATTGGGAAGGCCCCACTATTCAAAGTAATGGGTGGGAATTGTTATAGTCCCCACACTCCCCCCTTTTTTTGCAACTAAAAGCCCTAAGGGCAGTTTTGGGCTTTTGAAAAAAAATAGGAAAATCGGTTGTCGGGTGCCCATTTTGGCCGGATGTCCTGAATTGAAATCCAATTGAAAAACTTAATGCCCATTTTGAAATGTGATCTTAGTTTTGTCTTGTTCTGAAAATTTTCAAAAACTTAGGCCTTGTTTTGTAATTTCGCCTCAATAATATTACAAAATTGTTAAAATGTTGACTTTCCTTTCTTCTACTAATGTCAATCTACATGTCGATTTCTTAAGAATCATCCATCTAGATGTGGTGTTTTTTTTTTTTTTTTTCCCAAAAGAAGTTTCATATATAAAATTGTTAAAATGTTGACTTTCCTTTCTTTTGCTGATCATTACATTAGAATGAAAGGTCTAATCTGGAATCTTACATAGCAAACAGAAGTTGTGAAATAACCCGGAGCACCTATTTAGGTGCCATATTAGTCACTATCCAATAAAAGTGGGCCCTAGCAAATAACCTAACATAGACTCCTCTGTGACTCGACAACTAAAATAATGGAAGAGATAGGATATTGCCCCACTAAATGACGTTAGTGGTTTTTTTCCTTTTCGGTAAAAGAAAACTTCATTAGGAATAGCAAATGAAGCAACAGACTAGAAAAATAAGAGGAGACGACGACGACGACAACGACGACAAAAAAAAAATACAAAACAAGCTACATAGAAAACAAAAAGCCCATGTTTCAACCCCCCAAATAAGTCCTAACAAAATTACGAGCAACCGCATTCCTGGTTCTACGGATGTGAGAAATTTTGAAGAGATTAAAAGATGTTGCACATAAATGATGTCTTGCATAATGAAGTCAATAGACCAATCCGGGTCTCCTTTAATTGCATGTATAACTTTAAGAGCATTGGACAAAAGGTGAACTTCAAGGAAGCCCCTCGTATTAGTTTCAATCAAAGCCCACAAGATGACCCTCACCTCAACTTTTTATTTTATGGAAGAAGGAACTTTGACTCATCTTGAGAGCCCAGATGACCTTAGTGTGGCGTTTGAATACTTTACCTAATATAATATAAGTGTCAAATCAGTGAGAAAGATAATAGTTGTATAAAGGAAAAATATAATTTCTCTAAACTACTTTGAGTACTACAAGGTTGTCATATGTGAATACCCTGTTCTATTACCAAGTATGGTAGGTTTTTGGCTTAAAAACACGAGCACCTCCTACAGCTGCGAACCTTAGATCGTGGGGGATGAAGGTGGTAGGTCTCATCATGGATTAGCAGATAGACTTCCCATATCCCCGTGGAGAGACTAACCATTCTTATAATCAACGTATAGCCAGATAAACCCCACATCTAGTGCTTGTTTCTTTCTTAGAATTTCAAGAATTCATGTATGGTGGAATTCTCAATTATCCAAATGTTGTCCCCTTGAAGCGGAATTTCAAAATCTCTCTCTTGGTGGAGCATTTGAAATTCCAACAAATTGCATAGAGAATGGAATTCTAGGAATTCCAAAAGGTCATTTGAGACCTTTTAGATGATGAGAATTTAAAATTTTGGTGAAAGAAACATAACATTTCAAATGCTAAGGAACAAGATATCAAATCATGTTAAAAAAACCCAATATAACAAATTCCTATCCAGAAACTGATAAAGAAACAAGCCAAGGTTATCTTAATATGAAGCCCTTCCCCACTTACATAAATTATTATAACCTGCTGGATCTACGATCTACAGAAGCAATTCAAAAACATGAATAATCTCAAGTTGCCCCATAGCAAACCCATATTAGTGACTTCAGAAATACGACAATCATGAAACCATTTTGTGATTTAGCCATCCTAATGTATACCTAATTCAGAATCCTTAATTTTTTATTTTTTTGGGTGGGGCAGAATCCTTAATTTGTCTCACCTATATCACCGTCATCGAGTTGTCATGCAAGGAGAAAACTGAATGCAATTCTTAATCTTCACTGTGAATAGTTTTGTTGGCCTCACCTTGATAAGGGAGGGTCCACCCACCAGACTAGTACAGGTGCCAAGTCAAATGGAAAGGACATTTATTTCAGTCACTTATTTGCTTTATCTGCTGCTTGGAAGTTAGGTTTGCTAAAATTAAAGCAGATACTTCTGTAATGGGACGGGTGGGATGGGACCAAGGAAACCTGGAATATCCATAAACAGAATTTCATAGGGTGCACATGAAGGGTAACTGGATTCCCTGACAGAGAGAAAAACCACCCTAATCTACTATGAAGTCCACTATTTCATTGTTTAGTGCAATCTTTTTTGTTATGCTCCTAGTGAACTGATATATTTTAATAAAGAGATTTTCAATTTCCTATGAAAAGGGTAGTAAGGCAAGATTATTCTCTCCGACATGGAATTAAAAATCCGCGTAAAAAAGAATCCTCTTATTGCACAAACTAGTAATTAAAAGTTATTTACCAAAAATAGGTCCTTGAAACTATAAATTTTGCACCTAAGGTAGGGGTTGTTGAGCAAAGCTAACAAAATGCTTCCCATGTGAAAATTTTCATTAACAATTGTGACATCAGATCATATTGATTTTTTGGGCCCTAGGCAGCAGAATCTTTGACCACATGGGTCAAGAATCCATGTCTTCTTGTGAGGCCTACCATTGGATCAATCCAATCATCTCACAATTGCCTGTGTTCCTAAAGTGTAATTTGATCTTTATCAGTTCGCGGTTATTAACCAGTGGATTACTCCTAAAATTTACACTTTAAGTCTCTAATAAATGATTTTAAACAATAGCTATCATAATGAAAATTCTTCTCACTTTCAAGCTATGATTGGTGTGGCCCAAAGTGGGCCTCAAAAAAAGGGACTGGGCACGAGTGCTAGGTTCTCAAGTTTTACAATTTTTCTCAATTGGAAGAGGTCAATGACCACTAAACAAAGAAAGAGAAAGGGCTGCTGGATTTGGGTGACCAAAAGGCATGCAAGAGCTGACCAGGTCTATTTTAAGTAACTTCCTTGTTTATGGTTGAATGGCTCAATTATCCATGCTTGATTGTCATTAAGAACCAAAGAACAAGTGCATCAATTATCAATGTGTAGGGGGGAAGAAGTGTGAGCCTCTTCTCTAACAGCCAGAGTGATGCTCACCACACGTGCCCAGACAACACAAATGTGGCATTGAAATTCATAAATTCCATTTCATACCTTTTGTTGGCCACACTATTGATTGGGAATGAATGACCTAGAAATTAATCTAATATACACGATCATCCTAGTCTGATCATGACCATCAAATAGATCGTCAAAAATTCAAAGAGCTTCTTGTCAAAATTCAAGGGGCAGAATGCAGAATTTTAATGCTTTGGATGGTCTAATGAGCACATTTCCATGTGGCCACCTACTTGGTCCACACATAACTACAAGAATCAGGAACATCTGAGGCCAGCCCTATAAGTCCATCACTTGGATCCACCTCTAAAACTCAAACTTTCGATCACTCTAAGCCAAAGTTTACACTGATTGGAGATGAACCCATTGTCAGATTCTTCAAGTGTAAAATACTCAGATTAAACAAAAATAATGAAATTATATATTTACACATTTTACACATGATCGGTTTGATGACGGCCCCAACTCTAACAAGGGTGAAAATCGGCCGTTGCCAATACATGTGGGAAATATGATTTTGAGCGGTTTGGATTTTAGAGGCAGTCACAACTGATGAAGGACCGCGTTGGCGTATATGGTCCACCATCCTTCCCCACAACATGGTGCAAAGTCACACGCACTGGATATATGTTGCTATCAACCCCGTCCTGTTCCTTTCATCTAAGTGCGTGGATTTCAAAGCTTCTCTGTCCTTCTATGAATACCTAATTCAATTTCTATCAAGAAGTAATTATCAGACACCTAAGCAGTTGAGAAGGATAACAAAAATTTAGAAATGAACAATTGGAAATTTAGAAATGAATAGTTGGTGAAGATATCTGACTAATTCAACAATACTACTGCTCCGCAAAGCATATCATCTCCTTACTAGTTCTGCATCCACATGAGAAAAACATCATATTGAGCTGAGTACCTTCTCTGGGTTCTCTCAGACCACAAAGATCTGTTCTGGTGGGAGCTCCAATCGGATGTCGGTAAGCTCCTTCTACAAATCTTCATCAAGGATATTAGTAATTTTCAGCCAAAAAATTTAGCATATTTTTTGTTCATCCATCTAATTTTGTTTATGATACTCCAGTAGTTTTAAATGATCACTTAGTGGGTCAATGGAGTTAGTATCCCAGCTCTTGAATAAGCCTAGAGCTTATTAGATCACTAATTAGAAGACCATCTTTCTTTATGGCCCGTGGTTGAGGTAACCTATCAATTGGTTGGTCTATTTTGATCAGTATGTATTCTAATCCTATGGGTTAGTGCTGGAGGAAGTTCAGTCTTTGACAAAATTGATAATTCTTTCAATTGATTAGAGAAAATGAATGTGAGTTTAGATGGATTAGTGAAGTGGTAGTTCATGTGTTTGTATAATTGAAAGGAAGGAAGTCTATCAAAAATCAGCAGCTAAACCTAAGAGTTTTGCTCTCCTGGGTCCTGACAAATTATCTTTGAAGCTCATGTATACCTATTTAGGAATGGAATTCAGTCCATCTTTGGCACTTCTTTTAGGGGTATCAGGTTTTCATAGTCAATAAGACATACTTGCATGTTGATCCAAAATCCAATATCCAAACTACTCACACGAAAAGGGTTGTCTGGCTTTAAGGATATGTTAGTATGGATCATTTGGGTTGCTTGGTAATTCTTTTTGGGAACTGCCATAGGTTGTGACTAAAAAGATGAAATGATTTTCTATGGAGTGGGTTTCTCCCATGGGAAACTTCCCATAGCAGCAATCAAGTTTGAGTAATGCTGTTTATTGAATTGAATAATGATTTTACGTGTTTTAATGAGGCACATGTATTAATAATCAGACAGAAGTAAAGCAACTACCCAAATAAAAATTCTTGAAACCTAGCAATTCGAGAATATTCTAGATAAAAATCCAACAAATATTCGAACATAATATTTCATAGTAGGATTTTAGATTCTGTTCAGTGAATTTGGATAAAATATTCAATCATCGCAGGAATCCAAAAATTCCAAAGTTCAATCAAATTCTCAGATCCCAACAAACCCCTACCAATCATAGGAAATGAGTCTTACAAGAGTTGTTTGAGGGTAACAGTCTGTCTGTGAGAGAGCCAGTCCTGCTAACCTGAGATCTGAAAACCAACAAAGCAGAGGAAATTCACATGAAACTCCTAGAAGGGAACTTTTGCTAACACATGAATGCTTGAGGTCTTTTGCAATATTGAGACTTTTATATATATGTATATATATTTAAAGAGAAAAACATTGGCTGAAGAACACTTTATAAAAAAAAAAGGAAAAAGAGAGAAACATTTCAAAAGAAGGGTGAGAATTAAATAGGAAAACCAATAATGTTGTGTTTGGATGTACCCTAACTCACCAACTTGAATATTTTGTGAGAATAAATGGCTATCCATTCCATGTAACTGTAGAAGTGTTTGGTTTTCCTACTTTAGTACCTTAGAAGCACATGCAACAAAAAGTATAAACATTTATTCCATTCTGCCAATATATTTTTCTTATTGGTAAGCATACATTCAAATGAACAATTATTGTTGTTATTGTAAATTATACTTTAATCTCTTACCATGAACTTTTAAATTGAGCAAAAGCCTATCAGATAAAAAATCTCTTTTTCAGCTGCCCGAAGATTCAGAGTTGGTCGAAAAACTTTCACGCTCCTTACTAACATCAATCTCAGAGATCATAGCCCTGGTGCAGGGCATTGAGATTGAACAAGAGAACTTCATGGAAGTCGGATGCTACCTTGACCGCACTTCTCCTGCCATAATGGAATTACAAACAACAGAGAACACTCCGTCGAATGCCATAGAAGTCCTACAACTGCTATCTAAGAATGTTGATCTTGCTAAAGAACTTGTGAAGAAATGTGGGAATGAAATTTCCTATCAAGAACTCAAAAGCAACATTGAACAGTTAGAAACTGTGATAAGGAACATGGGACAAGGCCTCAGCTTAATACCATCATCAACATTTGAAAATAATAATTATGCTGAAGTTGCAGTGCAATCTCTTTCTCAAGAGATGCAAAATGCTCGACTCCAAGTAGATGGAATTCAAGTATATGAACCCAGTGAGTTGAAATCACAGGACTTGTATACTGTAGATTTTGAAGACGGAGATGAAACAGTTACTGAAATTGAGCATAGTTCAGCTCATGTACAAGCTCCAATGGGGAATTCTCAAACATTTGATACAGATGTCCCAAGTGCTGAGATGCCTCGCTTGATTGATTTTCTAAGGGGCATGAACTATGGTGGACAAGATTGCCACAGAAGTGGTAGCCAGTCATTTAAGACATTGCCACAGGTGGCCGAGTACATGGAACCTCTCTATGATACATTCTTCTGTCCATTAACCAAAAAAATAATGGATGACCCAGTGACTATCGGGAGTGGTGTTACATTTGAAAGAAGTGCCATAAATGTGTGGTTTAAGAAGTTCAAAGCTGGTTCAGAATATCTCATTTGCCCAATCACAGGGCAGACATTGGAAAGTACGACTTTAAGTACCAATATAGCATTGAAGACAACAATAGAAGAGTGGAAAGAGAGGAATGAAGCAACGAGGATAAAAGTCGCCAGGGCTGCTTTGTCATTAGCCAGCTCAGAGAGTATGATAATAGAAGCATTGAGGGACTTGCAGCTTCTTTGCAGGAGGAAAAGATCTAACAAGGCGCTGATGTGTAATGTTGGAATAATACCATTGCTTATTCAGTTCTTGGGTCATGAAGATAGGAAAGTGAGGAGTGAAGCTGTAGTGACATTACTGTTACTGGCAGAAGATGAAGAGACAAAGGTTTGACTCGGTCACACTCATGCAACTTGTATTTTTTGTTTTGTACTTACTCTATACAAACACATTTTGCGTGTCTAGGATATATCCAACGCAAAAACCTCATTAAATGATCTTTTGGTTGGAAAAGATGGATATTTGTTCTGTTTGGTTTGGGCCATACAGAATAGATGGGATATTGTTGGTATTATTGTTTAAATCAACAGTACTTACCAGCACTAAAAATTTGAAAACCAAGGATTAGAAACAAAAGACCAATTATGGTTTGGGATACAGCACAACCAAGCACACCCTCAAATATATGGTTAGTGATATTGATATTATCATAGAACAGATGATTTTCAGTTCCTCAGAAAGTTAAGTGGTATGGGAAAAAAAAAAGAACAGAAGAATTACAGCAGGTGGAACTACCCGACCCAAATATTTAGAAACACAGCCAATGGTTATGAAGGTGGATGATAATTTAGGTTAGAGAAGTCATGAAATTAGTATCTGAAAATTTTGATTATCAATTTTTTTTGTGAACCAAATAAATGTCAAACACAAATGTCCAACCAGATGTCATCAAAGCATCCATAGAAACTTTATTTAGACTCACTATAACATATGTTAATCCTACATTCACATTTAATGTATGACGTGCAGGAAATGATAGCTAAAACAAAAGCAATTCCTATTATAATCAAGATGCTGTCTAGTGATAATTCAATAGAGAGACACTCGGCATTGTCCTTGTTGCTTGAACTTTCAAGATCGGAACCACTGTGTGAAAAGGTTGGACGTGTTCCTGGAGGGATCCTGATATTGATTACAATGAAGTACAACAAGTCTGTTGATGCTTCTTCAGCAGAGAAAGCAGATAAGACACTGAGAAATTTGGAGAAATGTCCAAAGAATATCAAGTGTATGGCAGAGAATGGCCTGTTGGACCCCCTTTTGAACCATCTTATTGAAGGTATATCTTAATACATCTTAATTACTCTTAGCATCAATTTGTACCACTTCTGAACAGAAAGTGAGAATGATACTTTGGCAGAGAAGACAATCATCCATTCATCTTCTTATTTGGGTTGTGTAGGAAGCATGAGCCGGATTGAGAGGGCTCTGCTTTTCTCACTGTTTCCACATCTTAAAATTCTGAAATGAACAGTTCCCAACATAGATATGGGAGAGTGCTTGAAATGATCAGTTCCCAACGTAGATATGGGAGAGTGCTGTCTGCCACACACGATCCAAGCTATTGGATTTATAAGATCTTCCAAAGGCAGACATAAATCATGTGGTCTTCAACCAAGCAACTGAAAATCATGAATCGTGGTATTTGATGGCACTAATCATGCTTGTATAATTTAGTATGCTAGTGAAGATGGAGCATTTTAGATTAGTAACTTGTTCAATTAAGAAAATAATGGACTATGATTTTCACTTGTAACCAAATTGTGACTATTTTTAGTCTTGGCCATAGTTGCAGAAAATATATCACATCATGCAACTGTTAGATTGTTTACGGAAACAAGTTCTATTATAAGATCCAAGTTTGTGTTCTTTCCAATGCACTATCAAGTCCATTAGATAGGGCCATTCCTGAAGATTTCTTCCATCCCATTATTTAACTGTTAGATTTATAGTTTTAAATGGTACATTAACAAACAAATACTTCTCTATATGCTTACTTCTGAGCCAAAATAGTGCAGCTTCAGTTTAGGGAGTATTATGTACTTAAGTTTTGGCAAGTATGCTTTTAATTTTTTATGTCTCTGTAATATGGAGATTGTCGGGATATTATTCTACTCAAATTGATGTTTTACCTTCATTTATTTAAAGATGAGTTTTCATGTATTTTGGGTATGCAGTTCCTGTCCTACATTTAGTGTGAAATCATAAAGTTGTAAATTACAGCAAAATATCCTTTCCTGTAGCAATTGGAGCTTCACTCATCCCAAAAAAAGAAAAGAGAAATGGAAAAAGACCTTCCATGAGCGTGACTTTATGTATCACTAAGCTGACACTCACATTCTCTAATTTTTATCTCCATGACTGAAAAAAATTATAAATAGGATCTGAAGAGATGCAGTTGGAGATGGGAAGCTGCCTCGGTGAGATTGTTCTCGGGGATGATAGTAAAACATACGTTGCGGAGAAAGCTTCTGCATCACTCATAAAGATGGTGCACAATGGAAACACTCTAACAAGAAAGGCAGCATTCAAAGCTCTGATGCAAATCTCATCTTACCACCCAAATAGCAGAATTCTTGTTGATGCTGGCATTGTCCCAATCATGACTGAAGAAATGTTCACACGAAAAATCTACAATGAGCCCATGAACTCACAAGAAGAGGCTGCTGCCATCCTTGCTAACATACTTGAGTCCGATCTTGATCTGGAGGCTCTTCAAGTGAACACACATGGACATACTATGGTATCGGATTATGTTATATACAACATCATCCATATGATCAAGAATTCTATGCCTGACAATCTGACCATCAACCTCATCAAGATACTCCTTTGCCTCATGAAATCACCTAAAGCAGTGGTCCGTGTTGTTGCAGTGATCAAAGAGACTGAGGCTAGCTATACGCTCATTGAACTCATCGATGCCCAACTTGAAGAGCTAAGCATTGCATCAACGAAGCTTCTCATCAACTTATCACCTCACATGGGCCACACACTAGCTGATAGACTATGCAAGACCAGAGGACAGCCGGAAAACCTGATAAAGAAGCTTGACGACAGTCAAATTACAGAAAAGCATGCAGTTTGGGCAGGCCTACTATCAAAAATCCCCCACCAGAACCTAACACTCAATCTGGCTCTACTTAACAAAGACGTAGTCCCTACAGTCTTGAAAAGTGTCCATGAAATTCAGAGAGGTATAGCAAGAACAAGCAGGTTTTCAAGCTCTTACATGGAAGGTTTGGTGGGTATTTTAGTTAGATTCACAACCACCTTATATGATGCACAGATCCTCTTCCTAGCTAGAGAATACAACCTTACATCAGTTTTCACAGATTTGCTGATTAGATCCGGCAGTGATGAAGTACGAAGGTTATCAGCAATTGGGTTAGAAAATCTGTCAGCAGAGTCCATCCACCTATCAAAAACACCCCAAATCAGTAAACCTAAGTTACGGAGATACTGGTTAAGATGTTTCATTGGTGGGTCACCTCAAGATAAAAAAGTACTACAAGTCTGCCCAGTTCACAGGGGCGCATGTTCTTCACAGGGTACTTTTTGCTTGATAGAGTCTAGGGCTCTAGAGAAGCTCTTGGCGTGTCTGGACAATGAGAATGTGGGAGTGGTAGAGGCTTCACTATCAGCCATTTGCACTTTGTTGGATGACAAAGTGGATGTGGAGAGAAGTGTGAATTTGTTAAGTGAGGCAAATGTTGTGCAACATATTTTAAACGTGTTGAGGGAGCACAGGCAGGAGGCGGTTTGGCAAAAGTCCTTCTGGATGATTGAGAAGTTCTTGATTAAGGGTGGAGACAGGTCTCTAAGCGATATATCACAGGACAGATTACTACCTTCAACTTTGGTGAGTGCTTTCCATCATGGAGATAGTAGCACTAGGCAGATGGCAGAGAAGATCTTGAAGCATCTGAATAAAATGCCCAACTTCTCAAGTAAGGTTATTTTGTAGGTAGATTGATTTGAAATGTATCAATGTCTCTTTCTATATTGTTTTTCCATTGTATAGTATGAGAATGAATGTGTATATGTTGTTTTGTTTTACTAGAGAGAAATGAATCTAACTTTATTGAAGACAACATAATGGTTTTGTGATTGTTAATCATTCTGATTGGATAACTTCGCCAGTTTGGTGCAACTGCTGGTCACAAGCTTCGATAAAGGAGGAGGGTTGCATAAGGTAGGTTAACAGCTGGCATAAAACTTTTTTACAACTACAATATGAGTTTTGAGACATTGACATTCCATGATCATGCTGGGGCATTGCAATATGGCATAGGATCGACTAGAATATGAAAAGAGAATTTATTTTGTTAACCCCAACATAGTTGGACATGTCTTTGATGATGATGAATCATTCTAAACCAATACCTTAAAATTTTTCAAGATTGTGATTATCTCACCTAGGGAAAACTCATCATTAGCTCTGAATAATTCAACAATGAAATGAAGTATGGGGAAAATAAATTATAAAAACGAGGAGAATATAATAAAATATGAAAGAGTTGATTTGTTTTCCTTCATTCAATATTCTGTCTACATGTACAATGAATTTATGGATACATGACAAGAAGGTAAGCTTTACATAGATGGAAAGATTGACTGTGTCAAGATCCAAAAGAATCAGATCCACAAGAAATGGTAATTGCTCAACGTGTGAATCAATCAAGGATATGCATGAGTCAGCAATGCTATCTTGAATGAGTCATGTGGTCCAGCTTGTCAAGAGCTGGTCTAATAGAGAAGACACATGCAAAATGCATTTCAAGCATTAAAAACTAAAGGTGATGATTAAATTCTGAAGGCTTCAATATGTAACTTTTTCCTAAAATGAACAGGTCATGGATGTGTATTTGTATTTAAAGGTTTCAATCCAGGAGCTATCCTGTACTTTTGAAGAAATACATTCATTATTATAGAAGAGAGATGAGGTTTTCCAATAAAACTCACATCATATAAGGTGAGACATAAGTCGTTTATAATAGAGTTGAAATTAAATTAGTTAAGGTCACCTCTTTCAGTAAAGGAGATAATTTGCAACCTCTTTAGTAGCTCGCAACAGAATATTTCTGAGGTCTGTTTGATGCCACTGAAGATAGAAGCACCACTGAGATTAGGCATCCAGTAAAGTAAACTTCAGTCCCAACAGTATCTCCCTATTTCTACAAAACAGGAGATCGGACTCAATGTTTCTAGCCATATGATGTAAGAATAAGGAACAGATTATTAGCATATAAAGGGAAAGTATGAAATATGGAATTCATTTGACAAGTGACAATCATTTGAACAGCATCATTTCATCTCTAGTTCCTATTAAACCTGCATATGTGAAATGTTGCGTTGTTGATTATATCTCATTCACAGTATGACACCCTTATTTTGGCCATATATAATGGACGTGGTGATTGGCAAAGGATGTGTGAATCTAAATTTTTTGGACTTTACTGTTTCTAAACTGCATGAATGTATGGGGAGAAATTAATAAATTCAGAAAGGCTACTTCTTTCTTCGTGCTGGTTAATGGTTCTCCGTCCAAGTTGTTCAATGCATCTAGAGGAATTCGACAAGGGGATCCTCTCTCACCCTTTTAGTTTACAATTGTAGTGGAGGCTTTGAGCTTGCTTCTTACACGAGCTAGAGAGATGGGAGTGATTAATGGTTGTAAAGCTACATGGAATGGAGAGGCGACTTCTCACCTGCAATTTGCAGATGACACCATTCTCTTTAGTTTGACTAAGAGGGAAGAGATTTTGGCTCTAAAAGGAATCTTGCGGTTTTTTCAATTGGTCTCGGGGCTAAAGGTTAATTTGTCCAAAAGTATGTTGGTGGGGAATGGCTGCACTGAGGAGACCACCCAGTCTTTGGTTGCTATGATTGGTTGCAAATCAGGGAGGCTTCCTTTTGTGTATCTTGGTCTTCCGATTGGGGCAAAATTGAGATCTAAGGCACTTTGGGACCCGATTATTGACAAGTTTGAGAAGAAATTGTCTTTATGGAAAAAAAATTATTTATCTTTGGGTGGAAGAATCACTTTGACCAAAGCTTCTTTGTCTAAACTCCCAGTATATTATCTGTCGCTATTCAAGATGCCAATGGCAGTAGTGGAAAGGGTGGGCCGTATTCGCATAAACTTTTTATGGGAGGGTCAGGGGGACAGGAAGAAACTACATCTCTTGAAATGGAGTGAAGTGATTAAACCAAAATGGAGTGGGGGCTTGGGTCTTGGTAATTTGGAGAAAAAGAATGTAGCTTTATTGGTTAAATGGTGGTGAGGTTTGGGGAGGAAAAGGAAGCTCTTTGAAGGAGAGTCATTGCTGTGAAGTACGGTGAAGACAAATGGGGGTGGTGGCCCAATCCTGGCCCAAGATCTTGTAGGTTAGGTTTGTGGGGTGCTATTGTGTCCGTTGGAGATGCTTCTTCTGAGTGGGGGAAAGTCTTAGCTAAAGAGGTGGGTTTTGTGGTGGGGAATGGGAGGGATGTTAGGTTTTGGTTGGATGATTGGGTTGGATTAGGACCATTATGTGATTTGTTTCCTAGGGTCTTTAGGGTGGTGTCCAACAAGGAGTTTGTTGTTTGTGAGTGCTTTGAGGTGAGGGAGGGGTGTACATTGTGGGGTGTGTTTTTTAGGAGACATCTTCATTTGTCTAAGGAGGTTCAATAAGAGGAGTTATTAAGTCTTCTTACTAATGTTTTCTTGTGTAAGGAGTCTAATAATCCTCGAATTTGGAAGCCCTCAATTTCTGGAGAATTTTTGGCAAAATCTTTTCACTTAGCTTTGGAGGGTGACTCTTCGAATGCAATTGCTTGGGTGTCTAATAGAAATATCAACCCATGGAAATTCCAATTCCTTTTTAATGATATCCGGGTGTTGTCGACATCTTTCTCCATAGTCTTCCGCCACGAACTACGATCGGCCAACTCTTTTGCCGATGCTTTGGCTAAACAAGGGGTTTAGAGGGTGTTTCCTTGGGAGGGTGTGATTATCTAAATTGTGTTGGACGGGGTACAATCCTTTTGTACCTCCCTATTCGCTTTTTGTATTTTCTTTCTCTTTTAATGAAAGTTTTTGTTACAGTTTCAAAAAATAAAAATAAAAATAGATACGACAAGTATAGAGAATACTATGGTATGTAAATATAAAGTAGTTATTCATTTAAGCTTAAATGCACACCTAGATGTGGGCCCCACTTGGGGATGGAACTGGTGGGGATCTTTACATCTAGTTGGGGCCTAACTGAATATAAAATATGGGTCCCATCTAATTATCCTAACTACTTCATCAATGGCCAACAAATTTCAATCCTTTAAATTGAACCATCAATCTAGCGGTACCGACTATTTGGATGGGTGTAAAAAATGGGACCGGTGTAATTTAGAGGTGCCCTGTGTGTGAGATTCATTTGGATGGGTATTCAGGTGGGCCCTACAATGAGGTGTGCACTGTATGAAAAAAAAAAGAAAAAAAAAAGAAAAGGAGCACTAGAAAACTCTTGGTGAGGTTTTTTTATTATTATAGAAAATGCCCTTCCTGGTTGGGCCCACTATGGTGTATGACAACCATAAAATGTCGCTGGATGGAATAATATAGACGAGATCTGCGTATATGAAAATCTTCAACTCCATTAGTTCATCATAATCCCTTGATCCTTATCCTGAAAGTTTGATGGTTTTATAGGCCTCACTTTCGTTTGATTTCAATCCAACGGAGAGTAAAAGTTGGATGAGTGTCAACTTTGAGCTTTATACTAATTCATGGGTGTAGTATGTGTGAAATACCAAAATACATGAAAATGGATAGTTAGTTTTTCTTCTTTTTTTAATGATATGGTTAGATCAAAGGTTTCTCTGTGTGGGTGAATGTCGGTGATTTTTTCTTTTTCCCTTTTTTTTGTTGTTTTTATTAATTGGGTTTTGAATAAAAAATAATTATTCTTTTATTTTTCAGTTTTCTTTTGATAAAAGTCCTGGAGAGTGGAGAGACCGAAAGCTTTGGGTCCTCCGTACTATACGTATGATTGACTTCTTCAATTGATCATCGTCCTCCCTACTCAAATGAACATTCTGAGTTCGTGACTATGGACTCTCCCTTTCTTCTCCACCTCCTTCAATCTCTATATGCTTGCCATTTTGTTTGGTTTCTGGAGAGTTTTTTTTTATTTAAAACAAAAAACGGCTACTGGTGGGGAAATTTACATTGAGCTAATGGCGAAGACTATATTATTTTAAACTTGAGAACAAAAGATTGATCCTTGATATATATGTGCCAAACAAAGATGCCAACACCTCTCAATCTTTTATTATGATTTTTTTCTTTCTTTGTTTTTTTTTTTTATATTGGGATGATTCTTCCATCACTTCAAGAAGAAAGAACTGGTTTGATAATCCACTATCATTTCTCAATTTTAATCTATAGGCTAGGAAAAATCTCAGCTAAAAAAACAACTATTTCCATAGAATCCAGAAAATGGCTAAATTTCGCATAGTTTTTTGTGTGACTTCGCACAAAAGTCATGGGATTTGGCCACAAAAATTTGAGAGATTGTGGTAGCCTATGAATGACTTGAGAATCTAGTTAGCATCATATATATCTCCATTTTGGTTTACAGGTTAGAAACATGCATACGATATCTCACAGAGATATAAAAAAAAAAAAAAAATCAAATATGAGATCCACGCTGAAATCTCGTGGGACTCAAGAAACCATCAATCATGCAATGTTCACATGAAATTTTCCAGATTCTAGACCACCATTTTATCATTTTCCACAAACATCGAGATTTGGTGTGGCCCACTTTTGAATGGTCCATCTTATCTAACCAAACCCTCACCATAGGGTGAGGGCACTTTCCATTTTTGCACATGAATCCCCCTTTTGTACTTCACCCTATGTACTTGAAATCCCCCTTTTGTACTTGAAAAATACCATTTATGGTATTTTTCAAGTACCATAGGGTGAGGGCACTTTCCCTTTTTGCACATGAATCCTCCTTTTGTACTTCACCCTATGTACTTGAAATCCCCCTTTTGTACTTGAAAAATACCATTTATGGAAGCATCCCTCACCCTATGGTGAGGGATAGATGCACATGAATATTTCCCATATATATATATATATATGTATAAATAGGGTTCAAACTTCTGAAGCCATACATGGGTGCAGTTTGCAGAGGCACCCTTTTCTTGTAAGTAACATGTGTAGTTCCATAATTCAGTGTTCCAAACTACTTATATGTATCATGGAATCCAACACAGATGAATGGCTAAGGATTGGAATAGTACTAGATTGCAATATCATACAACATTGAACTTCAGTGCAATGATGAATGGCGGTTGGGATGAGAAGAAACCATTGATCCCAAAAAATTTAGAAATTGAGTTTATTTAGATGGGTCCACAGCTGCTTCTGGTCAGTGGTGTTTCCTGAAACATGGGTATCGCTTTGTTGCCATTGGTAATCATCCCAAACTCAAGAGCTAGTTTCTTTACTAGAATTCTTGACAGGAATTTGTTAGGATTTCTTGGACAAGATTTGACATCTTGTCTCCTAGCATTTGAAATTAACGAGAATTTCAAATTCCAGCCATCTAAGAGGGTCTCGAATGACCTTTTGGAATTCCTAGGGGCCTGTTTCCTAACAGGAATCCTAGATGTTGGGGTTTTGTGGATATGATATGACATTATGTCCCCTAACATTTCCAAATCCCTTGTTTCTTGCCAAGCATTTCAAAATTTCGGCTACATGAAAGGCCCTAAATAACCTTTGGGAATTCAGGAATTCTACCATCTTCGCATTTTGGTTGAATTCCTGGATGCCCCGTTAGACTTGAGCATCCAGGAATTCCACTGTGCCTAGGAATTCAGGAATTCCACAGACAGAAATTCCTTGAGTTCCAGAAAAGAAACGAGCCCTTTAGAAGAATTTCTAACAAAATTTTTTCGTGTTGGGGTTTCTTGGACATGCATGATGTGACATCTTGTCCCCTAGCATTTACAAATGCCATATTTCTTCACAAACACCTCAAAATTTCAATCATCTAAAATGTCTCAAACGACCTTTAAGGCATATTTCTTTACTAGAATTCATGTTTGGTGCTTGTTTGGGAATTTCAAATGCTGCTATTTGAAATACTGCTGAATTTTGAAATTCTATATTCCCTGTTTCATTCAAGGCCTTAATTCTTGTATGAGAATTCTAAATTCCTTAGCTCCACAAATTCTCTGTTTTATAGCTAAAAGAATTTCTAACTGGAATTAGAGCCCTGTATGTATTCGTACTGTACAAATTCAAGTGTAAATTACCCACCAATATATATACAGGTCCCCACTTAATTACAGAATGTAACCATCTCAAAAAAATAATGGAAATGCTAACATAATACATTGGAAAAAATATCTAAAGAAAGGAAGTGGGTACATCTCACAAACACAATTTTATAAAGACTATATGTACCAACAATAACAAATATCTACTTAAGTGAAGCCCCAATAGACAAGTACCATGGTTATAAGACATTATGTGCTAATAAAGGATTGAGAAAATCAAGGAAAAAAAAGTGCAAAAAACCTGCATTGAATTACATACACCCAAAGCCCATAAAAAACAAGATCAAACTATCTATCTCACAGATCCAAAATATGGTAGCCCATCAAAACCTACCTAATATATTTTCTATAATAACCCATAAGACAGAAAGTACTTAAACATTCAAAATATGTTTACTACAGTCATCCAAAAGATAGAAATATTGAAACCTTTAACCACTTGAAATTAATAAGGTTGAATAAAGTCATCCATTCATATGGACCAAAATGTAAATTGAAAGACTTCTCATTCATGGAGTGTGGCCTGATGACCCAGGATGGAAATTTGTCTTGAGCCATTTTATCTAATTCTCACCATTCAAACTTAAGAAGGTTAATGACCGACCTCCTATCATTACTGACAAGAAAGTTAAGAACTAGCATTCTCATATCCGACGGTATAAGAGAATGTGTAGTCACAACTTCACTAACTCGTGAAATCAAGCCCTCGAGTGGGCTTATGCCTTCTACAAGTTTAGTGATAGCATTTACAACTTGATCCAATGTAATTCGCACTTCTTCACATTCCACTGACTTTTGCTTCTTTAAAGTTCTGCTGGTACCAGTTTGGTTTGATGGCATAGATGTAAGCCTTGGTGATGTTTCACTAGTTGAGGTAAGCTAGCCTCATCATACCATCCAACCCAGGTGTCTAGGTACGAAAGCCACCATTTATGAATTCATCACCCGTTGGCATTTTTGAAAATAATTATTGGCTTCTTTCAGATCCTGTAAGGGCTACATCTCCTTGTGCAACATCATCAGCGACAAGATTATGTACTTCATAAAAAAACTTGATAGTGATACACCTATACTTAGCCAACTTACTCTTTGCCTGTATAAAGTTCTTTTAGTTAGAATGTAACTCATTTAAGAAAACAAATATAAAAACATACAATGTTGAAATGTAGGTGATTCTAATTTATCTGCTCCATGGAGTCCTACACATCATCTGAAGCAGTTAACATTTTTAATGTATCATCCTAGTCAAAATCAGACATTGGGAGAAGTTGCTTTACTTCTTTGTATCGTGTTCACTAGTTTCTGTACTTATTTTTGGCATTGTCTACAGTTGGTTCCAATCCTATTTTTTCCTTAATCTTTGTTATTGCTTCCTTCCAACAAGCAGTATTGAAGCTTTTTTTTTTTCAACTTTTCTTCCTGCAAGCTGCATCTCTAAAAGTGTATCTATTAAAATCCTTGTTTCTCTTGGATTCCATTTATAATTCTATTTTCTGTGTAATCCTAATGAGGTTTGGAAAGCATTTATTCAACATAAATAAACTAAAGAAAAAGCATAAACAAACTCTATATGCTATCAATAAAATCCAAACATTCGTTGTCAAATAATATTACATTGTCAACATCCAAAACCATATATTGTTTGTAAAACTAAAATGTAGGAGTGCAAACGCAAAAAAAAAAAAAAAAAAAAAAAAATCATTCCACATTATCATTATCTTCTTGTTGATGCTCATAATAATTCCACATTTGCTAAGGTATGGAGTCTCGAAATGAATGCCAAGTGTCTCTGTTCCATTGTGGCACTATTTCTATATTTCTAGTACTTGTCAAGGGAGGATCAATTTTAGAATTTTTCTCGCTGGAGATGGTTTCAAGCATTGGGTCTCCTGCACTGTGCATAACTATATGGTTGTTGAGAGTACAACAAGTAATGACAATATCTCATTTTGTTGTCAATAAATACCCATGTGGCATTCGTAAAATGGGGAATGATTTTTAACAACTCTAAACACTCGTTGTATGGTTGTACACAATGAGGAGTGTCGTAGATTAAAAATTTCTTGAGAATTCGTTGGAGGACATTCCTCAAACTCTCTCAAATCGTAAGGCACACCTATATATGGTGTCAAAAATTCTAGTGCATTACCAAAACCAGCATCCACTAGATAAAATTTACCTATATTTGCATATTAAAAAAGTGAATGTTAAATGAGACTTCACAAAATTAAATAAATATATTTACATTTTGGACATAAAAACTTGTATGGTTTCATTACCATCTAGTACTGCTAAGTTGTTGCTTCTATTTAGTACAGAAAAAAATCAGTAGCATTACTCGCGAATTCTTCCCATCCTGTAAGCACATATTGAAACCTCATATAAAATCCGCTTGCCCTGAGACAGTTTTAAGCGAGTCGGCCATGCCTATTTCGATATTTTCCTTGCTTCGTAGTTGATACATGAGCGAGTACATGTGTACCATCTATTGCACCTATGCAATCTTATCATCTCAACGAAAAAGTTATGAATAATGAAAACGTCTCATCTGAAATAATAAATAAGGATAGACTAACATTTAATAAACGAACTAACCTTAAATAAAGATAAAATATGCTATTTATTCTAATTTGATGTGGAGTTGGGGCAATTCTTGAAACAGGAACGTAACTTGGGTAGACCTTACAGACCGTATGCATCTAATACTTTATGGAAATAATGACATACAATGGCATCCGAATGGTTGAACCGATTAGCAGCAATTCTATTAGTAACATTGTGGGCCAATGTGTGGAGAAATATTGCTAATTGCTCGTCTATGGACATCACTCGTGTGTTTTGAAGGAGTCCACAATGCATAAGTGTTTCATGCAATATTACAAAACAATCAGGACTCATGCGTAGGTTTTCATGATATTGAGGGCCCTCACTTGACAAAAACTCTTCTACCCATGCTTTTCCCCGATAAATATGAAATGCAACGTTTCTTTCTAGTTTGCTCCTCTTGCAATGTTAGCCATTGTTCAGCCAACCCATAACATATGGCCACAACAACACTAATAGCAGAAGTTAAACGTAATTTTAGGGATTTGGTTGTAATGCAATTGAGAATGTCATTATGTACAAAGAAAATAAAACAGTGTGAGTAAAGTATCAAATGCAATTAAAACAAAATAAAATAAAGAGAGTAAATTTCCGTGATTTTGTTATAATGCATTTGAGCAGCTAACTATGCATAAGTATGTTAAAATGATACAAGTAAAACAAGAGTTGGCATTAATATTATATTCAAATGATCAATATGAAGAATTGTACATATCATGGAATCACTAGTGTCATATTAAATCCTAGAAAAAAGTTAGGAGGAACTGATACCTTCCATTGAGTGTTAAGACTACAGATTTGAATAAACCAACTTAATTAGGTCCAATCCTGCAATAAAAAAACACCAAATTAACTACATTGCATCTTGAGTTTCAATCAATCTAACGAGCTATAACAATGAGAAAGAAAACAACGATAACATTGTATAAAAAGATACAAAGGAAGATTTAAACAACTATGCTTTCTTTGAGAAGGTTCAAAAGATCATCCTTGATGACAGTATTCACATAGTAGAGTTCATGACAGCTCACCAACAAAAAGATTGAACCTTTTCCATTTTCCTCATTAGCATCACCAATAATCCCGGGAACCCCCAAATATTCCAAATTAAACATTTCAAAATTATTGTTATGAACAAGTTAGGAATTTCGTAAGATATGGCTACATATATGTTAGAATTTTGTGTTGGCTAAATTCATGGGTTGGACAAAACTTTAGGGGTCCATTGAGTTGTATTTCGTATTTAGAAAAGGACTCTAAATATAGAAGACTGGAAGAATTAGAAGAAGAAAGCTGGGAGAAAAATCGCTGAAATTCCGAATCATACAGTATGTGATTCGCTCGAGCGACCAATGCATTTGCTCGAGCGAACCCCGGACAAAATGTGTTTCGCTCGACCCACCTTTGTGATCGCACGAGCGATGGTCTGATACTCGAAGACAGTAGCTTGTCCGCTTGAGCGGACTCCCTGGTCGCTCAAGCGAACCTGGGCGAATTTTAGAAACTTCCCTGTTTCCACTCCTTATTTGTCTCAAAGTTGTGTTGCTGATTCCTAATCATATTATAACACATAAGGCACGAATCCAAGGCTATATAAAGGACTCAAGGGCTGTTCTAAACATGAACCTTACCTCTCAAGTTCTGATTTGGAGATTTAGTTGAGAGAATTCTTCTCTAGAGTTTTATTAAGGAGTTGTGCTGCCAAGTTCTCTAGAGTCAAGTACTTCTGCATCATTTGTAAAAGATTTTCTTCTTGCGAGAAGATTTGAGGAGTCAAGTGCTGGATTGAGTCTGTTGCAATCAGCGGTGTGAAGTCGTTGAAGCGTGAAGCGACACAAGGTAACTTCAGTCTTTAGATAGGGGATATCTAGGGAAGAAATATGAGTTTCTTGTAATTGCAAGATTCATAGTGCTTGATTAGATCCAGTTCGAATCCGTGGTTTTTTACCCGGTTAAGGTTTTCCACGTAAAAATCTGGTGTCCTTGTGGTGTGTTCTTGTGATTTTATTTCCGCTGCATATTTTCTGATTTTGCACACTTTTTGGACTGATTTATTGAGTGGATCAATCTAGAGATCTCGCACCCTAAACTTTCAATATAACCATGATGGGTTACAAATTATTACTAACTTGGTCATCATGTAGATAACCATGATTGGTGTCTTCTACAACTGAAAAGTTGCCCTTTGTTACGCCCCGAAACCGGACTCCTGCAGTAATCCAATCTTGGGAAACGTGAATTTTGGGGTTAATTATTTTTTTTCCCTAGGATCCGCGTGTGTGAGGATAACAAATTTCCATCACAAATGGAACATTTCACGGAAGCTTACTTGATGTTGCGACCCAGAGCCCGTGGCCATTGGATTCCGTGTCGCACTCAACCAGTTAGCACAAAGTTGTCATAACAATACTCATACTCAGAATAGAACAAATATGATATCAGGATATACAGAACTGATAGTAACAGGATAATTCCTTTCCCACATATGTTCAAGTTACAAAATTATATTAGTGCATTGATTAACCACCCGAAGAAAGAGGCTAACAAAAGCCATTCAAGGAAACTAACTAACCAAACTGCTACCCAAATATGAGACAAATTCCAATGCCAAATTCGGCATCTACATGGCATCGTCATCACAACCAACCTACCAAAATATAAGACTCCAAATCCGCCGCACGCACTCAAACTCAGAATGAAGAACCTGCTACCTATGGCACCAACATTAGGGTATCAGACACGACGGTCTGGCAAGTGAATAAAACAGATAAGGTATACAGGGTTTATTAAATCATATTTAGAATTATAGGATGCATTTAAAACAAAGCTTATATAAAGACGAATCAAAATAAGCAATCTCTATATAAAGAAATCCACATTAAAATCATAAGATGCTTTTGAAACAGATTATACATAAAAAATGAACTAAAATAATCTATTTCTGTATCAGAAGGAAATTCACATTTAGAATATTTCCTACTGACTGATAAATATTCAAAATATTGGCAACCACATTTAGTTATATTCTCCTATTACCGAAGTAACAAGAGCAAACAGACAGAAACCATTGCCATACAAAATGGCCAGAACAGATGCCATACAAAATGGCCAGAACAGAAACCGTTGCCATACGAGATGGCCGGAACAGACAGAAACCATCCCCATGGCCTGAGCAAACAGACAGAGGTCCAAACTGTAGTTGACAAATCATAATTTTAGGATCCTAAGCCGGGTGATTAATCCGACAAAGTGACCCAAGCTTGGTGGTGCCAATTCAAATCCAAAACGATATAATTCAAATCATTAAACACAATTCAATCCGATAAAAGGACTACTCTTTATCAAAATAATCGGACAATTTCAAAACAAATCAGATGAGTAGCCTTTTCATTGCACAATTCAATCCAATAAAAAGACTACTCTTTATCAAAATAATCAGACAATTTCAGAACAAATCAGATGAGTAGCCTTTTCATTGCACAATTCAATCCGATAAAAAGACTACTCTTTATCAAAATAATTAGACAATTTCAGAACAAATCAGATGAGTATCCTTTTCATTGTTTCTCAAATGTGGCAAATCAACCAACTTCATTTCAAATCAATTTATGAGGAAACATAAAATTGTTCTAACTTGGAATGAGATGATTAGTAGTGTTTGATGGGCTTACCGAGGGCCATCTCGATACACACTTAGTGTTCCTATGTCAGTTTATAAATGATAAGGTTGGTGTCTCTGAAGGTCTCTGACAATTGAGGGCATAAAGTGTATATTAAGACTAACAGAAAATCCCCGGGTAGTTTAATTACTAAACTTTCTCCATGAGTTTTATTCAAATGAAGTGATTCGGACCCAAATTCTTGACTCACGATGATTTGTAAGTCATTATGAAAGTTTCACACTCAACCGAGCCTCAAATTTGCATGATAGGCCTCCATTTGTACAAAAAGACGCACCTGGGCCAAAACCCAGTCCCGCTCGAGCGGGCCCAGGCTCGCTTAAGCGGGCTATCACAAAGGCCAGGCCCGCTAGAGTGAGCCTAGGCTCATTCGAGTGGGTTGAGCCTCTGCGTGCCCAGTTACTGCAGCACGTTTTGTGCTGTGTTTCTGCCTCATTCCTACTGTCTTCTCCATTTACACTCCCACCCTCCATTCAACATCATTCCAAATACTTCTTAGCACCAAACCACCTCATCACCCCAATCACTCATCAAAGAGAAAGAAAAGTCAAAGTTTCAAATTCCAAATAGATGAACACAGGATGCATCAACTGAGTTTTCGTCTTTCCCAAACAAAACTAAATCTCAGACAATAAAATGCAACTTGTAATACATTAGCATTAAACCTTTTTCCCGTACAAAATCATATATAACCTGAACCTAATCACTTAGAAAACAGTCCTTCCAATCCAAGAAAATAACTCAATCAAACTTTGAGTAAGAAATCCATCTCATAAAACCATCCATGAATATAAAGTTTCCAGCTAACAAAGATATAAAACTCTGCAGAAAAATTGTACAAATCTTAAATACCAGATCCCATTTCTATATCAAACAATAAACCGAATAGCATAGTATTTTCACATTCATCTTTTGATATAAAATAATCAATTCAGTGGCATGCATTCCAAACTGAGTTATTCACTTGCCTCAACTGAAATGGGTCTCAAGTTCACTCCAAGAAACTCCTCCACGGCTCAGCTGTAGTCCTACACCAAATCCCATGGAAAACCCATTTCAAAACTCCATATTTTGAAAAGAGAAGGAGCTCTCAAAGAGCCTCCTTGCATGCATGAAGGAGAGCTTCCAAAGGGTGTTGAAAACCCATAACAAAAAAGGAGAAAACAAAGCTTCACCTGTAGGTATTAAAACCAGCTAGGAAAGCTTGAAGAAGTGGGTTGATCAGCTGAAATCTCTCCAAAAATAGTATTAATAGCAAGCTTGGAAGATGAGGAGTAGAGTGGTATAATTTGTTTCTAAATTTGGGTTTGTTTCCATTAACATGCAAAGGAGAGAAGATGAGAAGAAAGAGAGAAGACTCTCATGGTTCGTTGCAGGAAATGAAATGGGGAAGATGTGAAAGTCCGGGATCCGAAAGACTAGAGCGGGGGGGGGGGGGCGGGGGCGGTGGGTGGTGTGAATAGGGTGAGCTTCAAATTAGTGGCCAATTATGACCAATTTTAAATTCTTTAAATTAAATTAGCCACTAGTGATGATTATCAAACTAAATGTGGAAGCTAATAAAAACAATCACTACAACTCAACCACAACTCAAATATTTATAGTGGTTTGGCCCCAATGCCTACATCTACTATCGGCTTGTGATCCTACACCCTACCGGATTTCAACTATCTATGCTTTTCAATAGGCTAAGCAATAACCTTTATAAAATGCTTTTCAAGGCTAAGCAATAACCTTACAATATGCTTTCCAAGGCTAAGCAATAACCTCTTGGGTTTTATGGTTCACCCCTAACCATACACATATGCTTTTCTAAGGCTAAGCAATAACCTATACAAAATGATTTCTCAAATAAGTGTCTACACGAACACTTTAAGAGATACAAATTCAAGCTCAGTTACAAAGCCTCTAAATTAGGCAGATATAAAAGTGAAAATCTAATTCACACAACACACTATGTTTGTGCAATGAGTTTGTGTGAAAACTTCAATCAAGTTTAAAAATGATGGCTCAATGAAACTTTTGAAAGTTTAAATCACAGATGTTTTGATTGAAGAATAATGCTTATCACATGTATAAAAATAACTTGTTGATGATATGACAATCAATGGCTCACAAGTTGTTTTGAAATTTCAAATGTAAAACATGTGATGCAAGAGCATAGTTGTTTTTCAAAACAAATTAGTTTCCTTATGTGTTCATGGAATGAAAAACAACTATTTAGAGATTCAACCAAGTATAAGGTTCATGCTATAAGAGAAATCAAAGTTTTAAAAATGCATGAAACCATTTTGATGTAAAAGTTAAAATTAACTTGGTTTGAATCTAAATGATGAATCCAAGACTACAAAGCAATTCAAAGTGAAATATATATAATGGATTCATCAAATCATAGTTAACATGCTAAAATTAATTTTTCAAATATTTAAACAAAGCATGAAAACATATGATAAGGAAAACTAAGCGTACTTAGATGATTTACTCAAGATTCCAAGCTTTAGCTTTCCTTTTTGACCCTCTAGCCTTCCTTAGCTCATTCCCCTTTATTTGGCCTCAAAACACGTCTAGGAGGGCCTCTTGGTTCCTCAAATTTGGCTTTGGAATGAGTTGTTTATATAGAAAAAAATTTCCAACGGCTAGTTTGTCGGTCGACCAACTTCAAGTTCGGTTAACCGACAAACATGGTTCGGTCAGCCGACATTCAGGGTTCGATCAACCGAACTCCAACGGTCATTTCCCAACGGTCATATGTTTGAAAATTGCAGACCGAAGTAAGCATGTCGGTTCACCGAACTAAAGCTTGGTCGACCGACAGCTGACCGAACAACGACCGACAGCTGACCGAACTTCCCTGATAAAATAGTTTTTACATTCTGGAAGCGGAACCGACAGCTGACCAAACTTTATTCGGTTGACCGAACTTTCCCTAATATAAAAACTTGTGAAAATGATTTTGGATAGGGAAATTTCATCTTGGAAGATTAGGTTAGACTAGAGACCAACTAAATGATATTTTCCAAAAACATGAACCTATCAATGGCTAATATGATTTTAAAATCTAGGTCCAAAGGCTTGTAAGATTAAAAAATCTTCTTTTCCAAAACTCAATCATCCAAGTTTAAAATCCAAATCATGCATGTAACATAAGCTCTAAAATGTTTTAAAACAATGCATGTGAAAATCAAGACTTCAAGTATCTCAAAATCAATGCTCATGTGAAAATTCGAATGATGCTAAAAGATAATGCATCCATCAAATTGCAAAACACAAAATCTCTAACAATCTCCCCCTTTGCAATTTGGTGGCAACTTACTCAACATCGAATTTACACACTAAGTTTTCAGCTCCCTCTAAGCTGAACAAGTCTTGAAATCTCTCTTGGATGCTTTTTTTAACTTGGCTTGGGCATTAGGTCTTTTTCTTCATCCTTCTTGATGCTTGGAGCTTGATCATTCTTCAAGCTTCCCTTTCATCTTTCTCTCTTTGGCCAAGCACCTACTTTGATATCCCAAGATTTTTATCTTCTTTCATCTCTCCCCCTTTGACCATGCATTCTCTCCCCCTGTGGAAGATTATACAATATCTCTCCCTTAGACAACTTGGACATTCTCTCCCCCTTTGACATTAAGTTGCAAAGGTACTTACACACATGAAATAAGGAAAATACCTTTTAGTAGCACCTGTTAACAAAATAATTCGAAAATGAGATACATAACATGGTATCATGTATGGGTAGTAAGCTATAAGGGTATAGAGCCAATACAAAGTTGAATTTGATCAAAAACTAATACTTCCTATGAAGGTTTACACTCCCCCTCAATCCATTCTCTCCTTTTGTCAACATGTTGACAAAGATCTAACTATGTAGTGCAAGAAGAAGATGGTTTTACCAATCGAGGGTAAACTTCAAGGGAAGGATTAGTCAAGTTTAACATGATCAAATTATCAAAATTAAGAACAAGGTCAAGGGGATGTAATAGGGGTTACATAGCATAACATCAACTATAATATGCCTATGAAAATCATATGCTATGTATTGAAAACATTTCATCCATGATTAAATATAACAATAATGTGCAATGAGAATGAAATGAAGTTCAATCATGAAGCCAACCTCAACCATTAATCAACCAAAATTATGATCACATAAACATGGTGGTTATGAGATTTACCCAAATGTTTATGAGAGGTGGCAAACATGAATGTTATGATGCTAATGGAGTGTGACATGGAGCAAAAACATATTGCTATCAAGTACAATCCATTGTGCACAAGGTCTATCACATTCTCAAGATATACCAAATGAATATGATACCAATTGATCATGGAACCAATTGATACTAATTGAATATCAACACATAATTAAGAGAAAGGATGTGACAAACACAAAATTCCACTAAGCATCAATAATGGCACATTCATCACTTTAAAGATATAATAACTAGTGAGCATAGTGATAAATATGAGAAATTGCATTTTCAAAATATATGACTTGTAAGAGCATGCAATTTGTAAAATTATATGAACTCCACATAAAGGACATCCATCAACAATAGATATGTCTCTAAAATACATAGAAAGGCTTTTGATGAGTTTCATATGAACAGAATTATGATATTGAAAATGCACAACAATGATATTACTATAGGGAACATGCATGAATCAACATCATGGTCATCTATCACATTAACACATTTTACTTTTAAAAACCATGTGATAGACATTGTGAGATTGTATTTCAGGATTTTACTATAAGTTAAGAAGCAATCTCATTTATCTCAATATATATGACAATACGCACATTAGATGATTGGGTTCCAAAATGGTTTCTAAAGATGTAACTATGAGAAAAAACCACATATGGAACAATTCGACATTTGCCTAGAGAAGATCAATCAACACTCAAGATCTAACTCATACCATATCATCAATAAAGAATATAACCATGCATACACAAGAAGGTATGAAGTTAGAAGGATATCATATAGATGAAAATGGATCTCATATATGCATATACTTATGAAGAACAAGAGTTTAACACCAATTCATCTAAAATGATCCATCAATCTAATACGCAAAATCTCCACTCTAGCAAATGTACTAAGCTTACAATGCAATGGACAATGGTTGTAAAGATCATAATACCACATGAGCTTAGCACACAAAATCCCATATATACTTTTGAGGCTCGAATGATTATGAAACAAAAATTTTGGTCTAAAGAGCATAAACGACATTAATTTGCATAATTGAAAAGATATACAATGTTAGGCACAATATGCAAATCAATGACACCATTTCCATCCAAACAATGTAAGAAACAACATCACAACAAACTTACATTTGAAAGAGTGTAGCTTTGATGAGCAAAAATGCAAATTGCTTGGAAGAATATATATTTCCAACTAAGATATTTTAACCACAATAAGCATATGGAAATATGTTCAAGGAAAATGTTTTTATAATGGTAACTTATGAAGCTTGGAACATTTTCCAAAAAATCTTCAAATCACTTTAACATTCAAAATCCAACCATAAATCTTTTATAAAAATTATGACCAAGTGATTTTGAAAACCATAAAGTGAACTAATATCAAATCTCAATTTGCATTCACAAAGTAACTATTGGCACACATACAAATTGAGCACATATTTTCCATACCAAAAGATATAACATGAGAGTCCATGGAAAATGTATTAAGAATTGGGGAACATATGGGCAAACTAGACAACAACAACAATTAAAGATCCTACTCAAATTAATTGAGCGCTCACAAACATGTAGTCATCTAGCACAATGCCCCAATAAAGTTGATTTCTATTTAAGGAAAATGTAATCAAACAAGTACAAGATGAAAATCATTTTTGCATAATTCAATCCCCTACTATCCATCAAAAGATATAGCACTAAACACAAAACAATTTTCAACTTACATTTCAAAAGATATAACTACATACAAGTTGATTTTACAAAAGCAATAATTTTCCATTTGAAAGTATGACTTAGAGATCCATGGAAAATTCAAATTAATTCAAATCATTTGTTTTTCCAAAATGATCTATGATATCCAAACAAATGATTTCGCAACATCAATTGATCATGAATAATCTAGATTTTGAAACTACAATCAATTGATCATCAATAGACATGCATTACAAGAGATATAACAATATGTGAACAAAATGGAAATCTATCATAAGGATATTGCAATCAAATGATTTTGAGAAGAATGAGATATAACCAAGTAAATAAAATCAATTGATTACAAAGAACATTGCATTTTAAGAAATGTAAATATGTAAGAACTAAATGCAAATGTATCATGACCAACAATAAGATGAGACAATAAAGAATAGGTTGGTCCAATGAAGTTCGAGGCCTTAAGGTTTGTCTAATTGTCAACCTTTGAAAATCCACCTAAGGTCTTGATAGGGTTGTCCTTGAGGGTTCACTTTTGTCATCTCACCAACTTTGAAAATTTTTAGTTGAGAAGGTATAGTTTGGTGAGATTGTTTCTTAAGGGAAAGAGTGAGCTAGAGGGGAATCTCCATTTTCAACTATAGTGGAATCCATTTTTAAGTATTCTCAATAAAGCACAATACTAGGGTTCTAACTCTAGGTTTTTATACCTAATCAATATTTTCAATACACTTGATCCCAATGTAGAGCACCTAGGCTCTGATACCAATTGAAAGTCCGGGATCCGAAACCCTAGAGGGGGGTGAATAGGGTGAGCTTTAAATTAGTGACAAATTATGACCAATTTTAAATTCTTTAAATTAAAATAGTCACTAGTGATGATTATCAAATTAAATGCGGAAGCTAATAAAGACAATCACAACAACTCAACCACAACTCAAATATTTATAGTGGTTCGACCTCAATGCCTACACCCCACCGGATTTCCACTATCTATGTTTTCCAAGGCTAAGCAATAACCTCTTGGGTTTTATGGTTCACCCCTAACTATACACATATGCTTTTCTAAGGCTAAGCAATAACCTATACAAAACGATTTATCAAAGAAGTGTCTACACAAACACTTTAAGAGATACAAATTCAAGCTCAGTTACAAAGCCTCTAAATTAGGCAGATATAAAAGTACAAATCTAATTCACACTACACACTGTGTTTGTGCAATGAGTTTGTGTGAAAACTTCAATCAAGTTTAAAAATGATGGCTCAATGAAACTTTTGAAAGTTTAAATCACAGATGTTTTGATTGAAAAATAATGCTTATCACATGTATAAAAATAACTTGTTGATGATATGACAATCAATGGCTCACAAGTTGTTTTGAAATTTCAAATGTAAAACATGTGATGCAAGAGCATAGTTGTTTTTCAAGACAAATTAGTTTCCTTATGTGTTCATGGAGTGAAAAACAACTATTTAGATATTCAACCAAGTATAAGGTTCATGCTATAAGAGAAATCAAAGTTTTAAGAATGCATGAAACCATTTTGATATAAAAGTTAAAACTAACTTGGTTTGAATATAAATAATGAATCCAAGACTACAAAGCAATTCAAAGTGAAATATATATAATGGATTCATCAAATCATAGTTAACATGCTAAAATTAATTTTTCAAATATTCAAACAAAGCATGAAAACATATGATAAGGAAAACTAAGCTTACTTAGATGATTTACTCAAGATTCCAAGCTTTAGCTTTCCTTTATGACCCTCTAGCCTTCCTTAGCTCATTCCCCTTTATTTGGCCTCAAAACACCTCTAGGAGGGGCCTCTTGGTTCCTCAAATTTGGCTTTGGAATGAGTTGTTTATATAGAAAAAAATTTCCAACGGCTAGTTTGTCGGTTGACCGACTTCAAGTTCGGTTAACCGACAAACATGGTTTGGTCAACCGACATTTAGGGTTCGGTCGACTGAACTCCAACGGTCATTTCCCAACGATCATATTTTTGAAAATTGCAGACCGAAGTAAGCATGTTGGTTCATCGAACTGAAGCTCGGTCGACCGACAGCTGACCGAACAACGACTGACAACTGACCGAACTTCCCTGATAAAATAGTTTTTACATTCTGGAAGCGGAACTGACAGCTGACCGAACTTTGTTCGGTTGACCGAACTTTCCCTAATATAAAAACTTGTAAAAATATTTTTTGATAGGGAAATTTCATCTTGGAAAACTAGGTTAGACTAGAGACCTACTAAATGATATTTTCCAAAAACACGAACCTATCAATGCCTAATATGTTTTAAAATCTAGGTCCAAAGGCTTGTAAGATTCAAAAATCTTATTTTCCAAAACTCAGTCATCCAAGTTTAAAACCCAAATCATGCATGTAACATATGCTCTAAAAGGTTTTAAAACAATGCATGTGAAAATCAAGACTTCAAGTATTTCAAAATCAATGCTCATGTGAAAATTCGAATGATGCTAAAATGATAATGCATCCATCAAATTGCAAAACACAAAATCTCTAACAAGATGAAGTTCAACGGAAATCTCTTTTATAAATGGGTTTAAGTCAAAATGTGGGTCCCAATGGCCATAAAACTTCAAGGTTTTAAAACTCCTATTTGTGGGTCCCGGATGAAGTTGACGAAGAAGATGAAAACGATCGTCGAAAAATCTAATTTTCAAAAAGTATACTTTCCTCATGGTTTTCAAATTTCAAAATTTATGCACAGATTTGGGTGTGAAAAGACCGTTTTGCCCCTTTTTCCCAAAAAACGTGATTTCTGAGATTCGAATGCAAACGGAACAAACATGAAAGTTGTTGAGACCAAAATAACGATTCCAAAAATAGAGAAACCAATATTTTCCGAAAACCAAAGCCATATTCCCACTCGTACACGTGTCAGACAGGCTACCCTGGGCCCGGTCAAACTAGACTCAACGCGCTCAAAATTCCCCAAAGCTATTCAAAGTTCTAATCTGACTAATCCCACTTAGAGACTAATCGTGGTTAAAATAATAATTAAAAATACTAAGCCTGGGTCGGGGCTAACACCCTTTCATATCAAAGGACCATTCTTTAAAATCTCAAATAGTCAAACATCACTAACCCCTTTTTAATATAGGTTTTTCTTTCTTTTTTTCGTCCTTACTTTTTTCTTCAATTCTTACACTCTTTCTTCCTTTCTTGTCTTTCTTTCTCTTCAAACATTACTAAGAGTATTTTTCAATAAGAAAACTAAAATGCAAATCATCATAACTAAAACCCTCAACATGAATATATCAATATCACTAGAGAGTTAAAAAAAAACATACTCCTGCAGAACATTGAATAAAGGAAAAGACCACAAAGAAGTTGCTTCTATCTTGTAACTTATCTGGCAGACTATTCTTATTAAAGAGAATTGTAACTAGCCTCAATTAACAGCCAAGTAGGCATAATTAGGGATAACAATAGGGTTGTTTAGTGTCAATATCTTCATACAAGGTGTATAGATAGACATGTCTGTCAACAAATGATTCTTGTGTCATCTAGTTACTATGGAGCCCACCTAATCATGATGAAGGCATCAAGACGTCCATTAACGAGAAGAAACTTCGGTATTATTAAGGATTTTCTTAAAGGCTTATTAGAATCAAAGGTCAATTGTATCTTAGTACTTTAGTTTCGAGAAGATCAACAAACTCCCTCTGAAAGTCCAGGATCCGAACCTCGGGGGTGAATAGGGTGAGCTTAATTTTATGCCAATTATGCCAAATTTTAACTCTTTAAAATACTTAGACACATATGATGATTCTATGAAAATAAAACGTGGAAGCTATCCAGATAAATTAACAAAAAGCATGCACCATAACACAATGATTTATAGTGGTTCGGCCTGAATGCCTACATCCACTACCGGCTTGTGAGCCCACACCCCACCGGATTTTACACTATCTCAAACTTATACTTTTCAATAAGCTAATTAATAACCTCTACAATATACTTTCCAAGGCTAAGCAATAACCTCTACAATATGTTTTTTTAGGCTAAGCAATAACCTTAAAATATTCTTTTCTACGCTAAGCAATAACCGTTACAAGCCTAAAGTTTTTCTCTCTCAGATGTGTCTAAGATACACTCAAAGAGATACGACTTAAGTTCAATACAATTCCTATGGAATAGGCTAATATTAAAGTGAAAGTACAGCTCAAACATGCATTCTAGAATTACAAAGATGAATGCTCAATGTATATGTATGAAGACTTTAATGAAGTTTAAAAGTTATGGCTCAATAAATGTAAGTTTAAAGATTTTGAAAGTTTAAACCATACAGAAGATTTGATTGAAGTAAGAATGCTAATCACATGTGGTATGAAAATCAACTTGAAAATGATATAACTGATCAAATGCTCACAAGTTGTATGGAAATCCCAAAACTAACACATGAGATGCAAGGGAATGTTGTATCCAAAACAAATTAGTTTGACTATATGGTTCAAGGTATGGAAAACAACAAATTAGAGCTCACTCAAATAGAGAAATCATGCTATGTTTGAAATACAAAGCTTTGCATAAGCATGTGAGACAATAATCATGAAAATCAAAGCTAACTTAGAAGGGTTTACCTATGTTTGAAATACAAAGTTTTGCATAGGCATGTGAGACAATAATCATGAAAACCAAAGCTAACTTAGAAGGGTTTGCCGATATGGTTCTAGCATTTTGGCTCTCCATTGATCTTGTAGCCTTCTCAACTCACTCCCTTTGTTTGGACTTCAATACAGCTCCAAAGGTTCACTCCAGGCCCTCTCTCTCAGGTTTAGAAATGAGTTGGAACATATATAGGGAACTGCCAACAGCTAGTTTAAGCGGTCGACCAGGTACAGGGGCCGGTCAACCTCATTTCCAATGGTCAGAAAATGTCAGAAAATGGCTAGTTTGGTCGGTTGACATTCTTAGGTGCCTGGTCGACCGGGTAAACTAGCCTGATCCCAGTTCCTGTATTTTCTGAAATTTATGATTGTTTCTTTGGGGAACTCAAGGCCATAATAATCATGCTTGGTCTCATGCCTAAATAAATCCAAAGATGGTTTTCAAAACATGAGCCGAAAATGCCTTACATGATTTGAATAAAAGGCATGGCTATGCACAATTCAATTCACTTTTCCTTTCTTTGTTTGTGCATCCAAGTTCACAACATGCTTGAGGAATGAGTTTTAAAAGTTATGAAAACAAGAATACCTAATGTCAAGATTTCAAGCGTTTCAAATAAATGCATGAGCGAAAATCCAAACAATGCTTAAAATGAATAAGTATCCATTAAATTGCAACACACAAAATCCCTAAAACCTTCATGACTGAAACTATGTAATATGTATTGGCTTTTGATGTTTCAGATTAGATCAAGTTCAATAATAAAAGCAAACAGATGCGGAAGTAAACTCGAAGCTATGTTCCATAGCGATAAACCTATACCAGAGGAGATCATCGAGAAGCCAGTTGGGTTATCAATGTGTGAGAAAAGTATAGGAACAAATCCACGTTGTGTTGATTGTGAAGCAAAAGGTGTGGTCTTGTACTCCACTTGCTCTGGTTCAGGCCTTTATATAGACTCTATACTGGAGAGCCAGGGGACGACCTAGTTCAATTGCAACTTTAACTATGAAAGTATTTAATTAAAATATTCCATCCAGATAAAGGCATCCAAATCTTTCAATCTAGTAAATGAGATGGAAAAACAATCAATTGATTCCAAGACAGATTCTAAAATAGAGACATTGAACTCTCAAAAAACCAGATTCTTTATCCCCTTCAATCACACACAAACCCTAGAAAATAAAATAAGCAAGGCAATAAGGAGAAAAGAAGAAAAAAAAAAGAAAAAAAAGGAAAATGAAGAGCGGGTGTAGATGTAGAAGATTCACACCTTCAAATATGTTGTTGTTGCCAGAAAAAGGATGAAGAAGATGATTGTTGGAGTTCCCGAAATGTCGTTGTCCATCTCATGAATTTCAGTTTCAGTGTTAGTGTCGAACCAGATTTCCCAATCCTCCTTGATAAAGCGATTTTTCAAATGCTAGCTTTTGGGGATTTCAAATGCCTAGAATTTGAAAAGCCCAGGAATTCTGCTTATGAAACATAGAATTCCTAGAGAGCCTGAATTACTGTCAGGAATTCTAGAAAGGAAACGGGCCCTAGGGTCTGTTTGTTTGGAAGAATTGAGAGACTTCTTGTTTGGGAGAATTCTGAGAATTCCAAATGCCCCCCCCCCCCCCCCCCCCCTCCTCTGCCAAAGTAGAATTCCAAATGCTCAACCCCTCCAAGCATTTTGAATGCTGGAATTTCAAATTTTCATAAGGCTAAAAGTGCCTTTTCAGGTGGTCTTGAATTCTGAATTCTTTCGTCAAATGGAGTATTTAGAATACTAAGGGGACTAAAGGTGAAGGCATGTTAGAAATTCCTAACAAGCCCAATTCCTTGTCAGAAATTTTTCTTTAACCAAATAGGCCCTTAGAATTCAAGAACTCTAGCCCTTTTGTTTTTTAACAAAATTCCTGGATGCTCAAGTATAAGGGAGCATTTAGGAATTCCACCATGTTTAAGAATTTCAAAATCTTCTAGAAAGGAATTGCATAAATTCCAATAAAGAAACAAGCCATAAATGTCAAAGCCAAATATTTAAGATTATCCCAACTTGTTTGTTTGTAATGAGAAGTTGATTGCATGAGAGGAAGAGGAAGAGGATAATGATACAAAGGAAAGGAGACGGAGCCATATGGTTTAAAATCGCGGTATTGGCCAACACCAAAAAAATGATACATAACCAGTATCGGTAGCGATTCACGGTCTGTCACGGCGTGAATTTTTCTTTAAAACTGAAAAAATTGTAAAAATATCCAAAAAACCAAAATATTATAAAATGATGAAAATAATATATTTGTTTATCAGTAACAACTATAAATTAAATTATCGGTCCCCCTAAGTCATGACATCCTTTATCATTGTCTTATCTGAAATTATATAAATTATTTTTGCAATTAAATAGATTTAGATGTATTTACTGGAATAAGTTGGAATATCCGAATTTTATAAAATACAACCATAATTATGACTTATAAGCTATCTATTAATGTAAATCCTAATCCTCAATCTTGACAAACCCAGTGAACTTAACCGGTTAAACTAGAATACAAGAGATAAACCCTACATCTTCATCCTCTAAAATTACTTGGGGCCTTCATCATTTTTCATTCATTCATCTTGGATGTACTTTCTGTATGAAATCGTGTGGACCGCATGACATGGGTCCCACGTTAGACTAAGTAGGGCTGATGCCAACAATGAATACAATCCCACTTATGTAAGACTTGATCTTTCCCCACAGGCAGGATTGCAAATGGCTATCCAATTCTCTAATTACCCAGAAGTTCCGACCTGCAAAAAATCGGTTATGTAAACTATTCAAGGTTCTTATTCATAAATGGGTCCGGGTCCAGAACCCAATTTAGGTTCCGATAGATAAACGGGTCTTGTCACGTCCCCCAAAATAAGAATTAGGGAAAAACGTGAAAAATAAATCAAATTCAAATTCCTATGTTTAATACAACACAAGCTTCCAAAAGTGGACCCACAAAAAAAAATTTCATTATGTGGTGAGTCAAAATAAATTTCAGTAAATGCAGCGGAAGCTTTATTCAATTGGTAATCCATGTTTCATAAATGAAACCCAACACAAAAATCAAATAAACATTAATAGTTAAAATTGCATAATTATAAAAGTTATAAAAGAGGTCTCAACACTAAAAGAAAGTTCACTAATATAATTCTAAGATGACGTTCTCTCTTGTGCTGGTTCAGACGGCTCCAAAGCCATCTCCGACATCCCACTCGGGTTCATCAGTTGGCTCAAACGCTTGATCCTCCTCCGTCTCCTGGGTAAAGTAGGGCTCGGTACCTATGCACCAAGTATTACAAAGTAAATAGCAAGAACATAATCATAATTCAAAATTTAATACGATAACGAAAAGAATACAGATAAGTGTGATCATAATGAAACAATGACAAATATAATAACGATAACGAATGTATGACATAAAACCAAATGGCACAAAGGAGCAATATAAAATCACAAGGTGACAAGTGTCTCCGTTGTGGGTGGTCAGCCCTAAATAAATCGGGAAAGCCTGTCCATAACGTCGGTGGTCATAAACCGATCAAAACAAAATCAGGATAACCTGTCCATAATCAAATCGGATTATAAGTGATCCGGTCACATCGGTGATCAACCGTCCATAAATCGATCTGCAGTCGTCCATAAAATGACCCACATATACAAATAAACATATATTCATAATAGACCTGATTGATAATGCTCCGACACAAGAATCATAAGTCAAAATAAAGTATTTGCCATTCCACATTTCATATCATATTCGAATAGTCATTTATATATGCAAACCCGAATGTCAAAGGATAATCACAAGCCAATCCTAAGGTCAAACATAAGGTCTCGTACCCAATAACCACAAGAATCTCTACTGGATAAAAGATCAACGCATCCCTTTTAAATCAATGGTGCATAGACCCAATTAAGGGTTTTCCAATAGGAATGAGTTGAGCTCGAATCCATTAGGATTTGCCCGAAGTTATATGAAGCACTAAACCCCATGTTAGTAAGATACCGTGTGCCCATACGGTATTTTCTCGGTCCAAAAATCCGAATAATAAAGTATAAAAAACATAATTTTAGCACATTAAAAACCAAAGATATCATTCACTATTAATTTGCAAATAATAATGATAATACCAATCTTAGTTTATAATTTTAGAAAACCCGAGGACCCTATCAAAATATTTTCCACATTCAAAATAAGCCAAGGGATTTAATTTGTATTTTTAAAACAACCAAGGCCTTTTCTTCAAATTCTAAAAACTAATGGGGTGTATGGGAAAGCCATGACAAGTGATAAAGTTGTATCATATGGAAGTTCTTTTCCCAAAACAAGTCCAGGTCAACACCCATAGACAGTACTCCTTTTTCAACTCATGTGAGGTCACACTCAAGATAATAATATTTATCACCAAGTGGTCTCTCTCTCTCTCTCTCTCTCTCTCTCTCTCTCTCTCTCTCTCTTCATGTCTATCCAGAACCAAACGTCCCCCATTATACATGACAGAACCCAAGTAAGAAGTTAAACTCCACGCCAGATGTAGCACGGATGCTAAGATAGTGGCCCCCACTAGTCAAGAGCTCAGATTACCATCACAAGCATTATCGCCCAGCCATGTATGACTAGATGTGCAGGTCAGATCTGTGATCAAATGATCCAGTGGGTCCCGCCACCACCTGATTTGCAAAATAAAAGAAACCTTGCAATTGACGCCCAAACTATGTGAAACCCTTAGATGAGGGACCAGATGGGACACAATCTCCACGGGTCCACCACCATCAATGTCGCCCCTGGGTCCCCTATCAAATCCACGGACCCGATCATGCATCAAGTGGCCCCACTTGGATTCCATGGAAGAAAAATATGGACAGTCCCAAACCCTGTAAACCCGTCACAGATTCACTCACTGTAACATATGAGTCCGCCTGATATCAAGGCCACTTGAAATTGTGGTCTCATAGTCTACAGAAGATGAAAAAGGGGTTTTTGGCATCCAAACAGGGATCGGTAATGGCAACAGAAGTTTGAAACACGATCTCATCACTAAAACAATTAACATCATAAAAAGAAGGCATTAAAGGTTTCTACATGCAGTGACATGCCAATCAAAGAGAAAACAAATATTAAATTTATAAACCATGATTAGGTACTTGCCTTTTACCGGGGTTGAAGAAAAATGCACAGATTCTAACCAATACCCAAACCACGATTCCCACAGTGCTTGAGAATAATCCTATCACCGATCTGACAAAGAATATGGGAAAGGAATGCTCAGATGAACAGATCTATGGTATTCCTATCCAAAACCTAACATTGGAAAGAATAGGAAGATAACCTAAGAATATAGATCTACTCCTAATGATTTGAGGAGAAGGTTACCTGAGATAAGAAAGTTGAACCAAGAATGCCGGTATCCTCTGATCTTGATTCTGATGGCTGGATCCCAAAGCTGGTATGGCTTGGGAAGTTGAAAGAGGAAGAAGACGAAGATAACCGGGAGGAGTTGCAGAGATTAGTGGGGAGAGATAAGAACGGTTTCGTTAAAAAAAGGGATTAGGTTAAATAGAATACTACTGGGCTTAAGTCATTGGGTCAAACTACGGGTCAGGCCATCTACCCATTAACCCAACTCATCAATCTACGCATCTAATCTCACGTGTGCCCCACTTAATCCTACCCTCTTAAATAACTAAAATACATTCAATTAAAATTATAATAATATCTAATTAAAATATAATAAAATATTATATGTGGGACCGAGATCTTACTGGTCTGGTTCTGGGTCCATTTAGGTCCCTACCTGTGGACATGAGACCTGACATATGTGTCTTTGATATTGCAAACTATACCCCAAAATGAGCATTTTTTTTATATTTTTATATATAATACTGGAGGCAGCAGACTTGATGCACTGTTATAGGTTGAATGGTAAGTTTATTTTAAGAAAATGGATGAAAAGAAATTAGAACTAATTTTGGAACTAGATTTCAATCCTTTAGGTGGATCCGGTTCCGAAACCGGATTTGGATTTTCTTATTAGAATCAGGTTTGGAACCAACAAAACAAAATCCTGAGTCAAAACTGGACCCAGACCTAGAACCATTATTTAGAAACGGGTCCAGATCCAATATGGTTCTGGCCCGGAACCATCTTGTTTGCAACCCTATCTACAAATAAGACTCCCAATAGGATTAGTGGATCTGAGTTTCTTGGCGACGAAGTCTGCAATAAGTGGACTCTTTGGGACTTGTTTATAAAAGATAAAGGAGTCCTATGGCTAGTATTATTCCATCTCATAGGAAAGACAAGAGGCGGAGAGACCCAGAACTTCCCAATAGAATTAGTGAATATGGGTTTCTTGGCGAAGAAGTTTCTAGTAGTAAGTATGACTGTTAGGTTTTTGAGTGTTGGCTAATTCATGGGTTGGACAAAACTTTGGGTTAATTGAGTTGTAATTTTTATTTCTTAGATGGACCGGCGATCGTATGCACAAAGTGGACTGAAAGATAATCAGTGGTGAAGTGCATTACCTGATCGATCAGATAAAGGGCCCGATCAATTGGGTCTCGGTGACCCCTCAGTTAACAAAAGTACTCGATCGATCGGATGGCGGCGAAGAATTCTGTACGAATTAGAAGTTTATTTCTAATTTTTATCAAACTTCCTGTTTGAGTTTGAATTATCTCAGGTAACCCAAAGCTCGTCCCTAAGCCTATGTAAAGGACTCTTTGGCTGCCTTAAAGATGCATCAAGGAGACCAACAAACCTCTCTCATTGTTCTGAGCAAGAAAACCTAATTGAGAGAATTCTTCTTCTATAGAGATTTCATTGAAGACTTGTCCTGCAAAGTTCATCTAAAGAGTTGTTTCTTCTGCATCTCTTGTAGAAGATCATCTCCTTTCTTAAAAGATTTGAGGAGTCAAGCGGGTTTGAATATGTTGCAATCAACAGTGTGAAGTCATTGAGGCATAAAGCTATATAAGAGGTAACTGCAATCCTTAGGTAGTAATTATCTGGGGAGGCATCTGTGAGTGTCTTGTAACTGCGAGATTCATAGCGCTTGATTGTTAATCCAGTCTGGATCTGTGGTTTTTCACCTGGTTTGAGTTTTCCACGTTATATTTGGTGTCCTTTGTAGTATGTGCTTTTGTTTTAATTCTACCACATATCATTTATTTATTTTTTTTGCACAATTTGTTTGGGCTGTTGAGTTGACCAATCTAGAGATCTCACAAAAAGCTTCAGTAACTCTTTGGGACTTGTCTATATATGATAAAGAGTCCTAGGCTTGATATTACTCCATCTCATAGGAAAGACAAGAGGCAAAGAGATCCGCGGAACTTCCCAATCGCCGAACGCACATAGATGTTTTCCCGCATGTCGGAGTTCCCGTATCCAAATCCATCATTTTCAATAACGCCTCCATGGTGAAGTTCATCATTTCAAGTTTGATTCTGACAACAGATGATGACGATGCCACTTGGGATTCAATTTGGAAGAGAAGCGAAGAAAAGAAGGAAAAAAAGAAAGAAAAAAAACCTAACCCTCTCTTGCATTTGAGTAGTTACTGCTATGAGCATCAGGAAGGGGAGGATTCTCCACACAAACGAAGGTAAGAAAAAAGATAACACTTCTGATACAAACAATGAGTTTGAGAATACTTTTTGGCCAACACCCTGCTAGCCAAATTCAAATTCTCAAGACACCCGTGGGGTAAATGACCCAACAAGAAATACAAATAAAAACGTAGATTCGTTGATGGGACTATTAGATACAACACAGTTGAACAACACCTCTAATTGAGTTAGCGCACTTCCAAACAAAGCCCAAATCATCAAATTAGAAGGAAAAGATCAGGAGGGTTTGAGACCGGGTAGGCATGAAAACCAATGGTTAGAAAACATTATTATATCGATATTATAGGTCCTAATGCAGTCAAATTTCACTCATATTCATTCCATGATGCCCCTTTCACGTCCCCTTAATCCATTAATTGTGGCCTGGATTCTTCACATGCAATAATAATATTTGAAGTATTATAAGCTTTTCATTTATTTTAACTAAAAACTAGAAAAACATGCCACGTGCTTAGCACGGGCAATATAATCATAATATCAAAATTTATAAAAATGATCAGTTTCTTTAAAATTAAATGCATAAGGTTATAATCTGAGAGGGGGTAAAAAGCCTATAAGAATTCAATACCTAATATCATATAATTAAAAAAAAAAAAAAAAAGCACACAAGCCCATGAAAATTGAAGATTAATGACCAAGAAAGCTAAAAAACAAAGTCAAAACAAACAAATTATATAAACTATTAATAAAATCCAATAAATTTTGAAACTCACATAGAAATGAAGATCCATAATCAACTCAATACCCTAAGCAACTTAGAAGAATCAAACACCCATGAGAAAAAAATTGAAAGTGGAGCACAAAAGGGCAAAGACAAAAGAACCCACAAATTCATGAAAAACCATCATAAAAAAAAAAACTAAAAACCATCACAAGTGAGAAATAATAAAAAATAAATACAAAAAAATGTTTTTTTTATTAAAAATGCTATAAAAATATATATAAATAAAGAACCATAGACAATACAATGATAAAAGAAATTTAGAAGAACCAAACCAACTTATGATAATCTAATATTCAAAAATGAAAATCTTAAACCACAAAAAAAATATTAAAAATCAATAAAAATATTTCACAAAGAAAACTAAAAGAACCTAATGGAAGTAAAATAAACAATTAACTCATAATGATAAGCAATAAAAAAGGAAAAATACAACATAAAAAAGGAGAATTCACAGAAAATCCCATGATAAAAAGTTATTTAAAAGAAAAAGAAAAAATAATGAGAACCCAATACCCACAAGTTGAAACAAAAAAGGGAAAAAAACTCATAATCTATGAAAACCATACAAATAAAAACCATAAAAATATTGAAAATCTATAAAAAAAAAATAATGATATGATTCTTTTGTAAAATTATATTAAAATGAAGTAATTAAAATTTCTAAATAAAATATGATGAACTCAAAAGTAAATAAATTAAACAAGGTTTACCTCTCAAATTGAAAAGTCTAATAATTGCACAAATTGTCTCAAGATGCTCACATTTTAAAATGGGTTGAACACTGATCTAAACTAAGCATGCAAATGAGACACGAGAGAGTACTAAAAAGAGATATAATTAAAGAAACAAAAGAAATATTGAAGTTGCTCTAATCAAATACAATGAACTCAAAAGTAAATGAATGGGCAAAATGAAAGTTCTCTTGTTGACATAGAGAAATGGAATTATATTGGAGAAAGTAGAAAATGGTGATAATAAGAATGAGCTTAATTCTTTATATAGAATGACCAATATCATTGGAGATTCTTTTCATCATTAGCTCCGTATTCTTAAAAAAAAAAGTGTACAATCAAAATCAATGGATAAAAAAGAAACCAGGCAACCTAGAACTGAGAGTGGATTAAATAAAAAAGATTAAGGATTGAATAAACAAGACAACCCAAAACTCAGCATTTCACATTCTAAAAAAAATAAAATCATATAATCAAAACGAACAAAAATACTTGAAATTGCTTAGATTAGTGGCACTTGGACACTAGGACCCATCAACACTCAAATGCTATTGCACTGATAGAAATAGGATGATTTTGGGAGTTTTTTTTATAGACAAAAGGCATGGTGGAGAGTCCAAATCATAGAAAAAATTTTAACAAGAAAACTCCAGTATTTTGTATTTTTTTTATTAGAAAATCAATTTGACCATGGAAATAACCTAGATTGAGGTGAAAATTTGGAATATCCCATAAATAGCAAGGATGTTTATCTTAATGATTGTGATTTTTAATAGATGGGGTCTATCTTAGTGTCTCACTCCTTTTGCATCACGATTTATAAAAGTTAAAGCAACACCCTTTCTCCCTCGACAAGCGTGCATGATAGCACATCGGTTACATGGAAAATTTCCAGCCTCCTCTTTAGCTCCATGCTGTTGTTGCGAGTTTGTCTTTTTTCAATAATCTTGTCATTTTCTTATTAAATATGAAACTTTTTATTTTTGTTGATCAATTCCATATATTATATATTCATTTGGGCTTACTCTAATTCTAAGTTTTTGTTGATAACTATTAGCAAAAGGATTCTCTATGGTATAGTGGCAGGGTCACCCCTTTGAAATCCAAGTTGTCATGAGTTCGAATCTCAGCACATACCATGATTAATTTTTACCACATCATTAAAAATACACGGGTTGGTCAAGTCTAATGTGGGCTAGACAGGTTAGCCCAACCAGAGACTTAATGGGTTCGGGTTGCAGGTTTGCAAATCAGTTTCAGATGCAGGCCGGTCACGGGTTGGTGGTCCAAAAAGTGTGCTCTACCTCTGGCCTGACCCGATTTACCCCGATCCGACCCGTTTGCCAGGGTCAAACTAAATTAAATTGGATGAATCAAAATCAATTAGAACAAATTGGAATTGATTTCAATTTACATGCCCGTACTGCCAGTGTAATCCCATTTTTCTTACAATGGGGCATAACAACGGTCAAAATTGTTTTGCAAATATCTCAAGTTATAAATGGAATCAACGGCTGATTTTTGGTGTGGTAGCCATTTTGGACCTTGTTAACACTTACCAGTTTAGATCTTGATTGTGGGTCCCATATAAACCAAAAAATGCAAAAAAACCGATGTCCCCTATATTAACGTCCTGGAACACTGTAGCTCCGCAATTCCACTGATGCGTGGATTCTATAGATCCGATGGGGGGTGGGGGTGTGGGGATGGGATTCTGAAAATATTTGCAAATGAAGAATCCTTTGGTCCTCCATTACCTTTTCCATGCTGATCCAAACGTGGGTTTTCCACGAGATCGTGGAAAATTGCCATAAATCCTCTATGAGGATGTTTACTAAACATGCCCTTGGGGAGCATCAAAATCAATTGATGTCAATTAGAATTGAACTGGTGTTGATTTCTCAATTAGGATTAGTCCCTCTCTTAAATTATATGCTTAAAGTACAATGCATGAGTATGAAAATAATAACAACAGTATTTATAGGGGTCAATATTCTAAAAAGAGTCAAGCTCTCCTAAGCTCAAGCTTAGGATAAGGTAAGCTCAAGTGTGTTGTGGGGCCCACCTGGGTACCCACATGGGGAGGGGGGGGGGGATTTCAAGGACTCCCTTAGATCTTCCTCTCTGAAAAAAATCAACCCCAACCATGATTTCTATCATCTTCATATAGGCCCAAAAGTTTAATGGTTAATAGTCTATTAGGATCAATACATAGTCGATCCAACGGTCCAGTGAATTTGGATCTAACCGAAAGTTGGTGGACATATACAATTTAGAGGGGTCGTGTGTTTGGTCCATTTGGATTGACCAAAGGTGGGCCCCACAAGCATGAGCTTACGAGATTTTGTCCTAAGCTTAAGCTTAGGAGAGCCTTGCACTTCTAAAAATATAGTTGTTTTTATAAAAACCACATAGATAAATTCCTACTCCTGGTCAATATTCCAAAGTGGGGCTACGTCGCTTCCTCATTATTTTATTTTATTTTATTTTTATTATTATTATTTTTTTTGGGGGGGTGTGGGGGGAGGGCGTTTGAAGAGACATGCCACAAGTCAAAATTTTAAATTATAATTAATGTGAGGAGGTTGAGGATGTGAGGAGGCATTTTGGGAGTCAATTCTTTAGGGAGCGTCATAATCAATTGATGTCAATTGGAATTGAATTGATGTTGATTTCTCAATTAGGATTTAGTCCCTTTCTCAAATTATAATTAATGTGGGGAGATTGAGGACTGTTGACACAAAAAATGTCACTTTACCTCTTCAAACATCAAAAGCTAAATGGAGCCACATCCTACTATGAACAGGCAATGCTGCTTCAAGCATCAAATCTTATTAAAATCAAACAAAAACTGCGAGATCCTTCAAAATAGCCAAAATTAAAGAAGGGTACACATGAAGTTTCGGGCCATTTCAACACCATTTGGCCTAACTTCACTTCTCCAGCGGCTGAGCAGGAGTTCCCAGCGGCGACAGTGTTGAAGACTTCAAATCTTCTATCAGAGCCTACAAATGGACTCAAAATACCTCCAAAAGGCTCCATATCAAATTTCAAGTCAAACCGACACCGTTTGACTCTCCATCAAGTCTCGAGAAGCAAAATCAAGCCCCTCGGCAACGAGAACTACCAAGGCCATCACTCATCAAATAAAGCATATGGGTGGTTTCTAGATGCTTCCAAAGGGCTATACGTCAAATTTCAGGTCATTCCGACAACGTTTAACCCAGCTTTGACGCTCGGAAGCAAAATCAGGCCTCCCAGCGGCGGGGCTCCCCAGGACCATGACATCCAAATCGAAGCTAATGGATTGTCTCAAAATGACTCCAATAGGCTCCCTATCAAATTTCAGGTCAATCGGACATCGATTGACCGTATATCAAAGCTCGACATTTTCCTCGCGGTGAAATCAAGGCTAGCGGCACAAGACCCCAAACAACTTTAAAACTCAAACAAAAGTCTATGGTTGGTCCTATCTATTGCTTATGAAGCTTCACCTCAAATTTCAGGTCATTCCGACATCGTTTGACCTAGTTTTGATTCTTGACGGAAAATCAGCAAACTCCGTACAAACCAGGTCTTCGGCTTTTTCAGAAAATCAGAGACTTTTGCACTCTGATATGCAAGGATTCTCGTCAAGTTTTCTCCCGGAAAATCAGGCCAAAACATGTACAGAAATATCAGAAAGAATATCAAAAGAAAAAAGAATCGAAAAAACCCCAAAAAAGGCCGAAAGCCGGTGACCAAAGGGACAAAAGTCCCCATGGTCGTCACCGGAGACCATGGGTGCATGGTCACCGGCGACCATGGAAATTCGGGTCGTCGGATTTTCGCCGAAAGAGCCGTTTTTCTGTCCCTTTTCGCGTTTCGAGTTGTTTGGCCCCTGTGATTTTTGCAAAATATGATCTTTTAAGCATATATCCGTCGATCTTTGTCAACATCACAGATCTGCCGTCGAAATCATGGAATCATCATCCAACGCTTCAAAATCCCTAACTAGCCGACCAAGAAAGCACACTTTCTGCCTGTCTGATCATGAAATCGACTGGACAAATGTTGTCGGGCCATTGGTGTCTACCAATGTCCGAAGTTGCATCACCATCCGACATCAAACAACATGTGGATCCATCGGCGATCATCGCAAGAAGAATTCCAAAAGAGGCGGTGCGGCCCGTGACTCTTCAAGCGACTTTGCGACCACTTAATGATGTTGATTGACCCGTTTATGGCAACTTATTGCGATCATTAACTCATTATTTTGGACGGCCCAATCAGAAGCGAGCAAATGGGAGTTACAAGTCAAATGATTCATGGTATTTAAACCATGAAACTCCTCCCATGATGGAGATTAAAAGCAATTAAATGCTCTTAATTCTTCACCGGCCAATCAGAAGCCAAGGAAAAGGAGTTACATAAAAATTGAATTAAAACTTGTAACTCCTCCCTTTATATGGCTTCATGACAATTAAAGCCTATAAACCCTCCTAAATGGCTACGAAAAGCGTATAAATAGGAGAGCATTCCAAGAAGAGCGGGTTGGGAAAAATCCATTAGAAAAGTCCAGAAAAATCAGAAAATTCAGGACTTCTGTAACTACTGCAACAATTTCCTCTCCTTCGAAGAAACTCTGCTGCAACAAACACCATAAGGTAATCGAAGTCCCTTGGGGGGCCACCCTCCCAAGGTCCTCTCTCTTTCTACCCAACATGGCCTAGATGTGGCTTTTCAGCCCTTCTACTCGGTTTTTTATTGGATATAGAACCTTCCTTTGGTTTTTATCCTCTAAAAATCTGAGGCCCAAGCCAAGCCAAGTGAATCAAAGCATCATGTGTTCTCATCTGAAGGACGATGGTGGAGTCCATACATGACTCGCGACCGTCGATTTGAATGAACTCCCACAATCTCCTGAGAAGTTAGATTCACTTTCTTACTTTTCTGTTGTATTTTGTATTTTTTAGAAAGATAAAAAAATCACAATTCTTGTCTTTCATTATTGATAAGATTTGTAAATCGCCTTTCACGGCAAAATCGCTTCCTACGGCACCAAACCGCCTTTCATGGCAAACAAAAGAAAATCGTCTCTCACGGCATTCATGATCTTAATCTTTTTTCTTAAAAATATGTGTACAATGGGAATGTAGAAAAAAGATTGATTTCCTTTCTACTTGTGAAGGTGGATTTCCGGATCACCATTTCTAAATTCCAAGTATAATAGAAAATCTAGCATACCAGTACAAAACAATGTTTATGCCCGCATTTCGTCCGCCGGACCCCGGCAGACCCGAGGTGGAGGAAGGCAAGAGCCGGGTCCATCAAGGACGTGAGGAGACATTTTGGGAGTCAATTATTTAGGAAGCGTCAAAATCAATTGATGTCAATTGGAATTGAACTGATGTTGATTTCTCAATTAGGATTAGTCCCTTTCTTAAATTACGTGCTTAAAGCACAATGCATAAGTATGAAAATAATAACAACAGTATTTATAGGGGTCAATATTCTAAAAATATAGTTATTTTTATAAATACCACATAGATAAATTCCTACTTCTGGTCAATATTCCAAAGTGGGGCTAGGTCTCTTCCTCATTAACTAATTTTAAGTTTTTGCTAACAACTATTAACAAAAAGATACTCTATGGTGTAGTGGTAAAGTCGCTTATTTGAAATCCATGTTATTCTAAGTTCGAGTATCGACACATATCATGATTAATTTTTACCACATCATTAAAAATACACAGGTCGGGTTGGGTACAAAAAGTGTGCTTTATCTCTTGCGGGACCTAATTTACCCCGACCCGACCCGTTTGCTAGCGTCAAACTAAATTAAATTGGATGAGTCAAAATCTATTGGAGCCGTCATTAAAAGTAAACAGGTTAAGTTGGGTCCAAAAAGTGTGCTTTATCTCTGGCCCGGCCTAATTTACCCCGACTCGACCCGTTTGCTAGGGTCAAACTAAATTAAATTGGATGAGTCAAAATCAATTGGAGCCTTCATTAAAAGTACACGGGTCAGGTTGAGTCCAAAAAGTGTGCTTTATCTCTGGCCCGACCTAATTTACCCCGACCCGACCTATTTGCTAGGGTCAAACAAACTTAAATTGGAAGAGTCAAAATCAATTGAAGCGAATTGGAACTTATTTCAATTTGAAACCACTTCGCTTCATATATATATATATAATTGTAAAAAGATTATCATAAAAATTTAATAACTATATAGAAACCATATAATATAGTTATTTCAAAAGTTTGAACACTTATACTTAAATTACAATGCATAAGTGTGAAAATAATACCAACAGTATTTATAGGGGTCAATATTCTAAAAAAAACAATTACTTTTATAAACACCTCGTAGATAAATTCCAACTCATGGGCAATATTCCAAAGTGGGGCTGGGTCCCTTCCTCATTAACTAATTTTAAGTTTTTGTTGATAACTATTAGCAAAAAATTTTCTCTATGGTATAGTGGCAGGGTCGCACCTTTGAAATCCAAGTTGTCCTGAGTTCGAATCTCGGCAAATACCATAATTAATTTTCACCACATCATTAAAAATACACGGGTCGGGTCGAGTCTAATGTGGGCTAGACGGGTTAGCCCGACGTGAGACTTAATGGGTGTAGGTTGCAGGTTTGCAAATCAATTTCAGATGCAGGTTGGTCACAAGTTGGTGGTCCAAAAAGTGTGCTCTACCTCTGGCCCGACCCGATTTACCCCGATCCGACCCATTTGCCAGGGTCAAACTAAAGTAAATTGGATGAGTCAAAATCAATTGGCGAATTGGATTTGATTTCAATTTGAAACCATTTCGCTTCATTATATATAACTAGCAAAGAATACCCGTGCTAAGCACGGGTAAGAAACCAATGAAATTTTAATAGACAAAGATTATAGCATTGGCATCGTGTGTGTGTGTGTATGTGTGTTAAAAACCGACCCTTATGCAGAAATAGTACATGCTTGAAAAAAAAAGTAATGAAAAAAGAAAAAAGAAATCCACACCACTCAAAGTAATTTCTTAAAGTAATGAATCTACTCAAAATTTATTCTCACTTACAGTGGGCCCACCATTAATTGATTTCTAGTAAAACATATGATTACAACTAATAAAAGAGAGAATATATACTTATAATAAAAATATAAATCTTAAGTCAACTTTGCCAAGTTAAAAAAAAAAAAAAAAAACACCTTCAAAACAAAACCAGAAGAACATCAAGTCAAGAGATCTATATCGATTTCTAAATTAGCATTCTTAAGAATTACAGTTTGGAAAGCTTATATATTGTCATCAAACATACTTATATAGAATGGGCTCTGGGTTCTTTGCTTTTTTTTCTCCTTAAGGAAAAATAATGATATTAAGATGAGAAAAGAATGCATAAGGTGAAGCCCCTAAAAGCTTTATAGAAGCAATTGTACATGCTCTTAGAGCTAAAAATGAATAAAAAAGAAAAGTGACAGAGAAATGAATAAAAAAGAAAGTTGACATAGAGAAACAAAAATATATAAGGTAGAACGAGAATACTCTCAAAAAATGAAGTAGAGGCTGCCTTTAAACAGAACAAGGAAGATAGAAAACCGCATCACTAATATATTCAATTAAACATACACCTTCCGATTCGCTATCGAGAGGCAGGGGCATTGTCAAAGATGGAGTCATTGCTACAATACTATAAGGAAGAGATGACATTGAAGGATAAAAAACAGTGCTTGCCACTATTTAGAGGTATCGGATGGGCTCTAGGTAGATTCAAAATCTAAAATATAGTAGAAATTTGAAATGAGAGGTCAAATTAAATTGAGGCGGCCAAAATTAACAACGTCGTTGCTAAGGCGAGTCCTAATGAAAAAAAGTAATTCATTAACATCAAAATTATATTTATTCCTAATATTTTTCATTCATTCATTGTGAGGGAATGAAGAACTAATATTTATAAGAGAATTAATAAAAGATATTCTAAGCTAAATGATATTACTAATTACTATTCTCTCATTAAATGAGATTGCTTTTAAGGAAAGAAATTCATAAAAGAATTAAAAAAGGATATTGTCAAAGTAAGTGGGAAATAAATGAAAATGAATTAAAAAGGAATTGGTATTTTTATTCTTTGTTACATGACATGACCATTAAGAAAGAAAATTAAGAAAAGAATTAAAAGATAATTAAGAATGAGAATTATTCTTAATTAAATGACATTGACATTACCATTCTCTATTAGATGACACTTAAGAAATGATATTAAGAAAATAAAAGAGAATTAAAAGGGGGAGTTAAGAAAATTTTAAAATCAATTAAAAATATTAACAAAAGAAATTGATGAAGGAATTAAAATAGATAAAAAATTCGAGTTGGTGATCAAATATGAATTTCAGAATAATTTCATATAATATAATACAATGGTGAAAAAACTAACAGGATTCTAGAAGAGTTGGCTAAAATACAAAATAATAATACTCAAAGAAATAAGAATAAGAAACAGTAACAATTAGAAAAATAAATGAATGTAAACCCAAAAGGAGTCCAAAAGAGTTGGCCAAACTATTCAATAATGATAGAGGAAAAAAGTATAAAAAGTATATTTTAAGTAATTCATATAAAACTAAAACATAATAGAAAGGGAGACACATAAGTAAAATGTGAAATTCAAGATCATTTGAAGTTGTCTAAGCTTTGTAAAATAGAAACATTGTAAAATCAAAAGAGTAAGAGAGAGCAAATGAAAAAAAAAAAATGGTAACACAAGATAATTAAAAAAATAGCAGAAAGAATTAAGAATATCCAAAACCCTTTAAAAAATAATTGAAAAAATGAAAGAATTAGAAATGAAGAATTTGTAGTAGGAAATGGGTCTAATGAAATCCACTCTTAAAGATAAAAAAGTAGAAGGCCCAAATCAAATGCTGATCCCAAGGCAAAAGAATGTGAAGAAGATTACATGATGAAAATTTTAAAATTTTAAAAATCATGAGAAATTTAAAATACAACATTTTCTGTATGAATTACATTAAGATGGAAAAAATCTCAATCCAAATACATAACATGGAAGAGAACGGATTTCATGATACCCAAGTTATTGGAGAACCTTTGTTTTCCATCGAACACCTCAGTATTTCTTTAAACTTTAAAGTGGATAGAAAGTCATGAAATAGCAATATGATTAATAACCGAGCTTCTACCAGCACAAAACAATGTAAACAATTTGAACCAAAATAAGAAAGATATCACAGGGCGCGACATTAGACTTGTAGGTTTTGTCAAATGAGCTGTACATATCTTATTATTCTAAGAAGACAGAGTCAACTATGCAAGATTATAGGATAGATTACAGGATCTGAATTATTCTCTGTCTATATTATTTCCTAGAATAGTTTTCCGGTCTCTATATATAACCCATGTATTGCTACATTATGAAGAATATAATAAAAGATATGATTTTTCACCCATTCTTGAGATGGTATCAGAGCATTTCTTGTAAAGGCTACCGTTTAGAGAAATTCTTCTCTCTTGTGCAGCAGTTCTTGTGCAGAAAACCAGATCAAGGATCTTCATCAACAGTGGCCCCACCACTGATCATCACGTCGTCTTCAAGAAACACTCCAGCCAAGGTCGCCCATTTCTTCTAAGTATTCTGGGAATTTATTCCAAGTTTTTTGGGAGCACTTCAAGCCACAACCACCATACAAGCCCAGAAACCAGAGATATTCATCATCCATTGAGTCATCATCATGGCAAGTGAAGACAACTCCAACAAATCAAATTCAACCACCCAGATTGTCACCATCCAAGGAGATAACTCCAACTTCTCAACTAGAATCAAATTGGATGAACATAATTTTTCTCTATGGCATCAAGTCATGGAGATGAAGATTGCCGGACGAGAAAAACAGGGTCACTTGACTGGTGATATGACCCAACCTGCAGCCACAGATCCGACATACAACAAATGGCGTGCGTCAGATTGCCAAGTGAAGAGTTGGTTATTTGATGCCATGCAACCCAATCAGATGAAACGGTTTATCCATTATGATACAGCCAAGCAAGTGTGGGATGCAATCAAGAAAACATACTCCGATGGTTCAGATGAGGCAAAGATCTATGATCTACATAGAAGGTCATTCACGAAGACACAGAATGGAGCACCCGTTGCAAATTACTACAGTGAACTCACTGAGATCTTTCAAGAGCTTGATCAATTAAGCCCAAGTAACATGAAGGATCCAGCAGATATTGAAACTAGACGCAAGGAGATTGACCGTCTCCGAGTTTATATATTTCTTGCAGGTTTGGACAATAATTTTGACCAAATCCGAGGAGAGATTTTACGGATGGAGCCTAAACCTGAACTTGAGGCAGCATATGTACATATTAAAAGAGAGAGTAACCGACAGGGAACCATGTCTGAAACCAATGTCTCACCTGATGCCATAGCTTTAGTCGCTGCAAGGTCCAAGCAATCTCAGTTACCCACTCAAAACTTAGATTCTACTCGTAACAGGCCTCCAATGAAGTGTACCAAGTGCGGTTTAGATAACCATACAATTAAGGGCTGTTATGAGATCATTGGTTATCCAGAAGGATGGGTTCACAAAGGGCGAAAGAGGGATTCGAGCAGAGCCTCATTCGCATCAACTGAGTCATCCCAAGAGACTCGATCAGAACCTACATCAGGTACATTTGACTCCAAGGCCTTGGCCACCTCAGGTACTTCCTCCTGCACTTCTTCACTTACTTGTTATAGATCATGGATTATTGACACTGGTGCCACTGATCACATGACATCTAGTTTCACTGGATTGCACTCTACCAAACCATCAAGCCAAACACATGTTACCAGTGCTAATGGAACTACTTCCTCGATTCTGGGAGAAGGGTCTCTATCTCTTACATCATCATTAAGTCTAGATCATATTTTAGTTGTTCCTTCACTTGACCATGATCTGTTATCTGTTCCTCAAATCATTGATTCCCTCAATTGTACTGTGTGTTTTTGGCCATTGTATTGTCTTTTTCAGGATCTTCTCACCAGGGTCGTGATTGGATGTGGTACTAGGAGAGGAAAGTTGTATTATCTGGACTTAACAGAAGATTGTTGTAAGAGATTGGGCAAAGCAAATAATGTGAGAGGGGACGAGTCCGTCAGGATGAAGAAAATTTGGCTGTGGCATAGACGATTAGGACATGCTTCTTTTGGTTATTTGAAACTTTTATTTCCAGATTTGTTTTCTCAATTTGCTGCATCAGATTTTCATTGTGAAACTTGTGTTTTGGCGAAAAGCCATCGTATTTCTTACCCATTAAGATTGCATAAAAGTTCTATACCTTTCATGATTATCCATTCTGATGTTTGGGGTCCATCCAGAGTTCTTACTATTAGTGGTTTAAGTGGTTTGTGACATTTATAGATGATTGCACCAGGATGACCTAGGTCTTTCCCATGAAGCAGAAAAGCGAAGTCAGTGCCAAATTCAAGCAATTTCATCATTATGTTACTACTCAATTTGACAAGAAAATCACAACACTAAGGTCGGACAATGGAGGAGAGTATGTCAACAACGACCTATATAATTTTTTAACCCAACATGGTATTGTTCATCAAACCACATGTGCCTATACACCACAACAGAATGGTGTAGCAGAACGTAAGAATCGTCATCTCCTGGAAGTTGTCCGTGCCTCTTTATTTAAGGCCCATATGCCTCATCATTTTTGGGGGGAGGCTCTTTGTTCCGCTGCATACCTCCTCAATAGGACACCATCCAGTACTCTCCAGTATCAAACTCCAATTCAGACATTGACCACTCTCCTCACCATGCCGTCCACACCAAATCTCGAACCACGTGTATTTGGTTGTGTTGCTTATATCCAGGTATATCCACACCAGCGTAGCAAACTTGATCCATGTGCTCTACGCTGTGTCTTTGTGGGGTATTCTGACACTCAGAAGGGCTATAAGTGTTTCCATCCCCCTACTCAGACCTTGCATGTTACAGCAGATGTTACTTTCAATGAGAGTGAGTTATATTACTCAGGAGGAGATTCAGAGCATCCCCTGCAGGGGGAGGGCTCTATCTTTGCAGAAGATACTCAGAATCAAATCATCCAAATTCCACATAGTGTTTCAGATCAGCCTATGTCAGAGCAGCAGCCTCAGACAACACCTGAGGATGTGGTGACTGCTGAATCACCAACTACAGAGGTACAACAAGAGCAACAGCCTCAAGAACTCGAGACTCCAGATAGTGTTTCAGATACTTTTCCTCCTACAGTTCCTCCTACAATACCACCACTACTCATCCAATCAGGTCCTAAGGATCCTCCACAGGTAACCGAACACTCAAGCTCACACTCTAGTCCTTTACCTGAGTCGAGTCATACAGGAAACACAGGTTATCAGTTACCTCCTCGTACAACTTTAGGAATCTCTAGACAACAATATGACCCTGACCCTAAAGCCAAGGTTAAATACCCTATTGCTAATCATGTGTCTCTACATAGGCTATCTCCATCGTGTTCATCATTTGTATGTCAATTATCCACTGTATCTATTCCAAGTAATGTGCAGGAAGCTCTGAAAGATCCCAGGTGGACTCAAGCAATGAATGAAGAAATGGAGGCCCTCCAGAAGAACTCCACTTGGGAGATGACTGCCCTGCCTAAAGGGAAGAAAACAATAGGTTGCAGGTGGATATATACGGTAAAGTTCAAGGCAGATGGGACCATTGAACGATACAAAGCAAGACTAGTGGCAAAAGGTTACACTCAGACTTATGGGATTGACTGTGGGGAGACCTTTGCTCCTGTAGCCAAGATCAACACAATTCGTGTGCTTCTTTCTCTGGCAGCAAACTTGGACTGGCCATTACATCAGTTTGATATGAAAAATGCCTTCCTGCATGGTGACCTACAAGAAGAAGTCTATATGGATCCCCCTCCAGGATGCAAGATGGGGTCCAGTCAAAACAACATGGTGTGTAAACTAAGAAAGTCTCTTTATGGATTGAAGCAATCACCCAGAGCATGGTTTGGAAGGTTTAGCAAATCAATGAACAATTTCGGTTACAAGCAAAGTAACTCAGATCATACTCTTTTCTTGAAACATAGGAAAGGTAAGGTCACTGCCCTTATTGTGTATGTTGATGACATAGTGGTTACAGGAAATGACCCAGAGGAAAAGGCAGCATTGCAACGTTATTTAGAGAGTGAGTTTGAGATGAAAGATCTTGGTGCTTTGAAGTATTTTTTGGGTATTGAAGTGGCTCGTTTAGAACAAGGAATATTTCTATCACAAAGGAAATATATCCTTGACATTTTAACTGAAACTGGAATGTTAGCTTGCCAGCCAGCTGATACCCCAATGGAGGTGAATCATAAACTTGGTGAATATCCTGACCAGTACCCACCAACAAGGAAAGATATCAACGACTTGTTGGTAAGCTGATCTACATATCACATACTAGACCTGATATAGCATATGCAATGGGTGTGGTGAGTCAGTTCATGCATGCACCAAGTGAGGCACACATGGATGCTGTGAATCGAATTCTAAAATATTTGAAGTCAGCTCCTAGAAAAGGATTGATTTTCTCAAAGCATGGTCATCTAGATGCTCAAGGATACACTGATGCAGATTGGGCTGGTTCTATTACTGACAGGCGGTCAACATCTGGATACTTTACTTTTGTAGGAGGCAATTTAGTCTCTTGGCGTAGTAAGAAACAGAAAGTGGTGTCTCGATCGAGTGTTGAAGCAGAATATCGAGGTATGGCACAAGGAGTATGTGAGCTACTCTAGATACGGAATTTGTTGAGGGATTTGGGATTCAAACCCAAACGTGCCATGCAACTACATTGTGATAACAAAGCCTCAATAGACATCGCACATAATCCAGTGCAACATGATAGGACCAAGCATGTTGAAGTTGACAGACGTTTCATCAAGGAGAAACTCGAGGCCAAGATCATTGAAGTACCGTTTGTTAAATTTGAAGATCAACTTGCAGATGTCCTCACCAAAGCAGTCATTGGTAGATTTTTTCACAGCTCACTTAGCAAGTTGGGCATTGATGACATATATGCCCCAACTTGAGGGAGGGTGTCAAATGAGCTGTACATATCTTATTATTCTGAGAAGACAAAGTCAACTATGCAAGATTATAGGATAGATTACAGGATCTGAATTATTCTCTGTATATATTATTTCCTAGAATAGTTTTCCAGTCTCTATATATAACCCATGTATTGCTACATTATGAAGAATATAGTAAAAGATATGATTTTTCACCCATTCTTGAGAGGTTTCAACTACGCCTTCTTCAAGACATCATTACTTCAAATAATATTAAAAGGTGGAGAACAAAAACCTGCAAACCCTTTACTCACCAACACGAGGCTTCAGAAACCAGTCAAGTTGAATCTAAACCAGCCCACCAGTAGCAGTTGACCCAGTGCCAGGAACAAAAAAGCATCTCAAACAAAGGATAATACCTGCAACAGTAATGTCATTTTTCAAACTTTTATCATTTGAAAACCAAACTCAAATAGAGATCCAAAACTGAAGACACCTCTAGACCCAAGCAGAATTTCAGTAAACGAAGTAACAAATAATGTTGAAATGGTTGACACTTCACTACAAGAACATTTCCAGATGTAAGGATCACAGCCATTCATTATTTAATCTCCGACCAACTATTGCTATGTTCCCATTGAACCATCTTTTATTGGATCTTCCAATCTGGGCAAGTTCATTATCATTCTACAGCGAAGGCAGGTCCCTAGCTAGGATCTTTTGCTAATTTCTCCTGCAACAGAGAGATTATTCAAGAAATTAAATCTTCATGGGCTTGAATTAGTTTCTTTCTCTTTCATGCTTGAACATGCGCCAACAATACCGTTCAAAAAAAAAGCAAAAAAAAAAAACATGCGCCAACAATGAAATAATAGCATATTCACAATTTGTAAAGCCGTAATGGAATACATACTATAGAGAGATTGCTAAGCAGAGCTCATGTTGTGACGATGGAACAAAACTCGAATAGGAAAGAGACTCTGAAGAGATCAACAACTTAATAATGAAAGGAAGACTTTAAATACTAAACAAAAAAAGAAAGGGTCAGCATGATATGGAATGAGGGCAGTCTTGGAGCACAACCAACTGAATCTTTAGAAGGCATCAAACCGAGCTTTTGGAGACGAAGATGGAGGGCAGTCTTGGATCAGAGCTATGGAGTTCGGTGATAAATCAATTGAAAGTGTTGCTGAGAGAGATGTGAAAAGGTACGCATTTACCAGCCATTTAGAAATCAGATGAAGGTTAAGGGTTTGTACATGTTAGTGAAAGGGAGAGGAAAGAGGATAAAAACAAATTGGCAGGCGTTCAGGACATGGGCAAGAAACGTTTAGAGTTATGAGTAATGAAGGACGGATAAATGAGAGAAAAAAAAAATCAATGGTTGATAATAAGAGGGTGGCTAAGATTTCAATGATGCTATTAAGAGATGGTCAAAATTGCTGGACGGTCAAAATTAAGTTTGAAATTGCCAATTGAAAACAGTCCCTTTCATATATTATAATTGCAAAATAGCTACAAATATATGGGGCTGCTGCCAAATTTATGTATGTTTAACAAACAAAGCAGCAGCACTACCAACAATTGCCCTTAACACATTATAATAAGACTAGACAAAGCACATCCTTTCCCAACACTACCAAATATTCCCTTGTACAAATTTTGATCTCCTTCATTCCACTTTTTGTCTGGTTTGCTCCAAGATATCTTCAATAAGAAGTGTCATGTTGTTGAAAGAAGATCCACCCTCTTCCATGGTCTTTCTTGCACTCTCCGCAAGTTCTCTTGCTCTCATCCTCCTCTCTTCTGCTTCATTGTCACTGCCCATCAATCTCTCTACAGCCTTCTTTGCTTCTTCCATCTTCACCAACACACTTTTCTCTTCATCAAACCACGTCAGAGCAGCCTTGACACCAATGCTGATGCCTATCTTCAAAACATTCACAATTATCTTCTCATTGAGGAATTGCTCACCAAATTGCGGCCATGTTATCAATGGAAGGCCAGCACATATCCCCTCCAAAGTCGAGTTCCAACCGCAATGCGTCAAGAACCCTCCCACTGCTGGATGTGATAGGATCAGCGTCTGTGGCGCCCACCCTCTAATTATAAGACCCCTCTCTTTCACCCTCTTCTCGAATCCTTCTGATAGCCATTTCTCTACTTCTGCGATTCTCTCGCATTTTCGAATCACGAAAACAAATGGTTGGTCTGAAGCTTCAAGGCCTAGTGCAATCTCTCTCAGTTGAGCCGGTGTTAAGCGGCTTATGCTTCCAAAACAAGAGTAAAGAACCGACTTGGGCTTCTTGGAATCTAGCCAATTCAAGCATGTCTTCTCATCGATCGCCGCCTTGTTCCCTCTCTGGGCCTTATCTGATCTCTCCTTGTTGCAAAGCGAAACGGGCCCGATTGTCCAAACCTTGATTCCCGTAGCCTTCTTGTAGTAATCGACGTATTCAAGCTCCAATTCATTGAAGCTGTTGATTACCACACCATAGGACTTCAAATCGACTTCTGCAAATCTATCAAACATTTCTGTCACCTCTGAATTGCCCTTGTTGATCACATCATCTTGGAGATGGGCTTTGAATATCTCAATTTTGTCGGGCAAGCCCGGCAAGACAAACAACTCGAATTCAGAGCCGACACCTTCATGGGGCTTGTAACGCCTCAGGTTGAGTCTGCATAGAAGGGAGAAGCCGCACATCCCATGGAATGCGATTCGTGGTATGTTAAGCTTGCAGGCGATATCGTATGTCCATGGGAGGCAAAAGTCTGAGATCATGCAGCTTGGTACAGGTTGATGATCCTCCTTGAGAAACCGTTCAATCTGTTCTTGTAGCAATTGCAGTGAAGGGATGAATAACGCTCCTAGATTCCCAGAAGCAATTTCGTCGACGTTTTCCACTCCTTGAGGTAGGCCTGCTTCTTGCCAGGGGAAGTCAAGCTGGATCAGGCGAATTGGTAGGCCCGATTCTGCGGCCGGATCGATTACAGGCTTGAATCGGGCAGCATTAAGGGAGGTTGTGAGGATGGTGGAGATCACGCCGCGCTTGGCGAACAGGCGAGCCATGTCCATCATGGGGATCATATGCCCCTGAGCCAAGAAAGGAATGAATATGAAGTGAGGCTGCTGGACTTCTTGTGAGGCCATGGAGATGTAGATAGAGACACCCAAGACTGCGTTTGAGGAACTGCTTTTGTAATGCATATACATAGAGGAAGCTTATTTTAAAACTACCAATTAGAATTCGGCCAAAGATCCTTACATGAGACCTTTTCTGTTAGCAGATAGCTGCATGTCATGGTATCATTACCATGATATATAAGTAGTGCCCCGGCCCATTATTATGTAGTTATCGAAAACTATAACTAACCTAAACCGGGCAGCAACCAAAAAAAAAAGACAACACTGGATGTGGGGCCTACCAGAATGCATGCCTGGGTAAGGGAACTGGAAGGGCCCAGTCATGGATTGGGGTTAGCCCCACATATGGGTCACAACAAGATGATTGCAACCGCCTGATCGATTAAGGGTCCCAAGGTTTAAGGGCTCCTTTTTTCGTTTGACTCTTTCTCCCTTCTTTCTTATTCTACACTACCCCTTATATATCTATTAGTTCTGCATGGAGCTGAATTCCTCAAAATCCTGAGAAATGTATTGGTGAAAGTGGCTAAAATTGGAGTAGTGTCTATCCGAGTGGTAAGACACGTCAATTTTCAACCTCAGCCTCCCATCTCTCCTTGCATCTACAAGTTTCCCTCTCCTCTATGTGTGAGCTCGTCTCAACTTGCATGTAGGAGTTCTCTCCTCGTGTTTGCCGGTTCCTATCCTTGTATGTGCGAGACCCTAGGGGATCCACCCCTCCTTAGCTTAGGGGGAAAAAAAAAAAAGAGTCCAAAATTGAGGAAACAAATTGAAGATCCAATAAATGGCCATCATATGTTGGAACCCATTTTACCATGGATTTCCAGGAATTTGACTTCATGCAAATAAAAAGGTCTTAAAAGGTCTTATAAGACAATTATGATATAGGCGGTTTTTGCAAGCGAATCTTAGACATGAAATTATTTGAAAATCCCATCCCTGAGTAAAACCATTTGCGCTTGTTAGAGCTCGTTTGGATGCAAGCAATCCCTGCCCTGAAATGCCGCACATAAGAATACAAGATGATGGGGTGGTCGGATATTCTTGCAGCCAAATGGTCAGTCTCGCGTTGCTTGTCTTCATACTACAGACCCAATGCCTGTGATTGCTGCCATACTTCATCCTCTCTTCGATGACGCATGTTCATACACAAGCTGAAATGGGAGATTTTCTCAGCTTCTGACAAGTCACATGTGGATTGGATTGTGTTGGGCATGAACAAAATGCCAGTAGCATGAAGACACATATCGACAATTCCTAAAGGTGAGTGGGCACATCTTCACCGTAGATTATGCAATTCACTCCATTGGGAAAGCTACATATCTAATATCTATGTCAGAACTTGCTCTTGTTTGCTTTTGATGCGTCAGAAAACAATCTCTCTAGTAGAGTGCCATGTGGCATGAAGTGTAGTTAGGAATGGGTCAAGTCGGTTCGGATCAGTTGGGATTGGTTCAAGAACAGATCGAGCAAAATGTGTAGAAGAATAATCATGGCTCAAGAAAACCTTGCCACATTTGAACATTTAAACTAACCTGAAAATTAAAAGGTTAAGTTGACCCTTAACTAACATGCTGGGTTCAAATTGGCCTAGCAAAATTTACCAGTACTAAGCATTCATTAGCAAGCAACCAATAATATTTATATGGGCAAACAATCAACCACGTTTGCATTATATATGATAATATAAAAAATCAATCCTCCTACATATTATAATTGAAGCACAGATTGAGAGAGGGTTTGTTTTTTCAAGATCTGAATCAGAAACCATTTGCCCTGAGTGGACTGCATAGTTGTATAAAGATCAATTATGCAATTGAGGAGATAAATATTATTTTACTAAACTGCACATTATACATCGGGGACTCGAATTCCTATGGTGAGCAAGCTGTCATCTAAAATGGGTCCCAGCCCCTTGATTGGGTACCAAAAAAAAAAGCAATTAAGAAGAAAAAAAAATTAAAATAAGGCTAAAAAGAGAAATGTGATAAAGAAATTTTAAGACCCTTACCTTCTGATCTTCTCAACGTACATCGAAGAAAAACTAAAACCACATCTTAATTTTCTAATAATCGTAGTAAGGGCCTAAGGGTTAGGGTCCTTAATTTTCTTTACTTTTGTCGTATCAGGAAGGATAGCATAAACAAAATCTTAATTTATTCAAGAGATTTAAAGGGACTTAATTTAACACCCTTGAATAAATAGTCATTTCTAGCCTTCCAAGTGACCCACCAAATGGCAAGGGTCCAAGCTTTAGAAAGATTATTGTTAGTCTGGAATGTCGATTGATCAAATTCAAAAGAATTCTTCCACCATTCAACTAAGCCATGGATGAGAGTTTTTTGAGCCAAAAGACCAAAGTACGATTTAAACTAAATTGCCCTTGCATGATCACAGTGTAAAAGGGCATCGAGCAAGAAGCATTACAAGTTTGAATTTGGAGCTAAAGAAGGATATTACCGGAACAATTTTTCTAATACACTTCCACTTTAAAAACGGAATTCTCTAGGGAATAGCTAAGGAGTCTCCAAAAGTCTTTCCATTCATCAACCCATTACCATTTTCCGATGTCGTATGGCTTTAAAACGCGTCATGTCGGAGTTAAGGTGTGATTTGCTTTATAAGCTCAGGGTCAAGACTTGGATATGTGCATGATCACAGTGGAAAAGTGCATGTTCAACCGACTCTTCGAAACAATTACAAATCGGGCAAAAAGCAGTTCAAGTTTAATTTGGAGCTAAAGAATGATGTTACCGGAACGACTTTTCTAAGACATTTCCACCTTAGAGGTGGAATTCTCCAGGGAATAGGGAGTCTTCCTCTAAAATTCATCATATCGAGTTAAGGCATGGTTTGACTTATAAGTAATCAATGTGGTATTTGAACAAAACCTCATAGTGCTAACCTATTACCATGTTCTGAGTTATTTACAGTGGGCGCTTTATAAGACGGGATTTGAGAGGAAACGTTTCCCAGCCCAACCCGGTGTTGTTCCAGCCCGAGCATGCTTAACTTCGGAGTTCTTATGTGGGTTCAGGGCCGTACTGCTTTAAAATGCGTCACATCAAGTTAAGATGGGGTTTGACTTATAAACACATGATCAAAACTTGGACATTTCCAATGTGGGACTTGGACAAAGCCTCATGGTGATAATCAAAGCACTCCACCCTTACCCCTGCGAATTCTTCTTGCTTGGCTCATGCGATCACTTGACCTGATCTTTCCTTATGGCAGTGGCGAAGTTAGGATTTTCTTCTATGAGGGGCAAGCAATAGTTGAAGAACAGCTTAATTGGCTCAGTGGTTACCAAACAAAGCTCAAATCACCGAATTACAAGGGGAATATAATAGATGGTGTGAGGCCTATCTGCCTTGGAAATGGCCGGAAACTTTATAGCAAATATCCATATTATGGGCCCTCCCAAGTATATTTTTTGTAGCCTTCAAAGTCCAAATTGGAGCGAAAATTTCACTCAGATTCATTCCATGATGCCCCCTTTCCACGTCCCCATAAATCAATTAATTGTGCCCTGCATTCTTCACATGCAGTAACAATGTTTAAACAAATATAACATTTTCATTTATTCTATTCATAACATTGCCAAATAGCTACAAGTACATGGGGCCACTGTGAAATTTTTTGAATGTTATGCAACACACACAAACCCAACACTACACCCACAAGTGCCCATACACACGGACTAATAGGAGAAGACACAACCAATTAACCCTTTCCCAACACTACCCCATATTCCCTTGCACAAATTCTGATCTCTTTCATTCCATTTTTTGTCTGGTTTGCTCCATGATATCTTCAATAAGAAGTGTCATGTTGTTGTAAGAAGATCCGCCCTCTTCCATGGCCTTCTTTGCACTCTCCGCAAGTTCTCTTGCTCTCATCCTCCTCTCTTCTGCTTCATTGTCACTGCCCATCAGTCTCTCTACAGCCTTCTTCACTTCTTCCATCTTCACCAGCACATTTTTTTCTTCTTCAAACCACTTCACAGCAGCGTCGACGCCGATGTTGACGCCTATCATCAAAACATTCACAATTAACTTCTCATTGAGGAATTGCTCACCGAATTGCGGCCATGTCATCAATGGAACACCTGCAGATATCCCCTCCAAAGTAGAATTCCAACCGCAATGTGTCAAGAACCCTCCCACCGCTTGATGCGATAGGATCAGTGTCTGCGGTGCCCACCCTCGAATTATAAGACCCCTATCTTTCACCCTCTCCTCAAATCCTTCTAATAGCCATTTCTCTATTTCTGCGATTCTCTCGCATTTCCGAATCACTAAAACAAATGGTTGGTTTGAAGCTTCAAGGCCTAGTGCAATCTCTTTCAGTTGAGCAGGTGTTAAGCGGCTTATACTTCCAAAACAAGCATAAATAACCGAGTTGGGGTTCTTTGAATCTAGCCAATTCAAGCATTTCTTATCATCAAGAGCAGCCTTATTCCCTCTCTGGGCCTTATCTGGTATCTCTTTGTTGCAAAGTGAAACGGGCCCAATCATCCATGCCTTCTTTCCGATAGCCTTCTTGTAGTAATCTACGTATTCGAGCTCCAATTCATTGAAGCTGTTGATAACTACACCAAAAGACTTCGAATCGACTTCTCTGAATCTGTCAAACAATGCTGTCATCTCTGAATTGCCCTTGTTGATTATGTCGTCTTGGAGTTGGGCTTTCGATATCTCAACTTTGTGGGGCAGGCCCGGCAAGACAAACAGCTCGAATTCGGAGCTGACAGCTTCATGGGGTTTGAAACGCTGCAAGTTGAGTGAACTCAGAAGGGAGAAGCTGCATGTCCCATGGAATGCGATTCGCGGTATATGAAGCTTGCAGGCAATATTGTATGTCCATGGGAGGCAAAAGTCCGAGATCATGCAGCTCGGGCCAGGTTGATGATCCTCTTTGAGAAACTGTTCAATTGGTTCTTGTAGCAATTCTAGTGCAGGGAAGAACTTCCTCCCTGGAATTGGAGAATCAATGGCGTCGACATTCTCCAGTCCTTGAGGTAGGCCGCCTTCTTGCCAGGGGAAGTCAAGCTGGATGAGCCGAATTGGCAGGCCTGATTCTGCAGCCCGATCAATTACGGGCTTGAATCGGGCCACATTAAGGGATGTTGTGATGACGGTGGAGATCACGCCACGCTTGGCAAACAGGCGGGCCATGTCCATCATGGGGATCATATGGCCCTGAGCAAGGAAAGGAATGAATATGAAGTGAGGCTGCTGGACTTCTTGGGAGGCCATAGAGAGAGAGAGAGAGAGAGAGAGAGAGAGATTGATGGCCAACAGTGGGGTGTGTGAGGAGCTGTTTTTGAGAAGCATATATATAGAGCAAGCTTATTTTAGTACTACCAATCAGATTTCGGCCAAAGTTCCTCCTCTGAGACTCGTTCTGTTGGCTAATAGCTACATATCATGGTCTCCTAACACATCAAATAGTTCCCCATTAATAGGCCCCACCATGGGTTATGATAAGATGGTAGCAACTACTTGTTTAAGGGTCCCAAAGTTTGAGGCCCCACCATGGGTTATGATAAGATGGTAGCAACTACCTGTTTAAGGGTCCCAAAGTTTGAGGGCCTTCCTTTCTTTTTCTTTTTCCTTTTTTTTTTGGGGAAACTGAATTCCTTCAAATTCTAATAAATATGTTCATAAAAGTGGCTAAAGTTGAAGAAACGGAAGTGAAAATCCATAAAATTTCCATCAAATAACATCTCTTATAATGAAAATGAATTAAGAGAGGATAAAAGAATGAATAGCCTGTTATCCACCTAGTTGTATCTTCACCTCATCCTTCACCCCTTAGTTCTTTAATATTCTGTTTTTGGAACCCATTTTATCTTGAATTCCTAGGAATTCAATTTCATGCAAACAAACATGCCCTAAAGGCCGTATAAAACAATTACAAAACAAGTGGTTGCTAACAAATCGTAGACATGTATTCATTTCCATCAGTGAGTGAAGCCATTTCTCTTTGTTAGGGCTTGTTTGGATGCAAGCAATCCTTGCCCTGAAATGCAGCAAATAAGAATTCCAGATGTTGTGGTGATCAGATTTTCTTACAGCCAAATGAGTCTTGTATTGCTTGTCCGCACACCACGGATTCAATGGCTGGGATTGCTGCCATACTTTATCAATTTTGATGTGTGGTCATTTTCTCTCTGGTGACGCATGCTCATACATAAGCTAAAATGTGAGATTTTCTTAGCTTCTTGACGGGTCCCATGTGAATTGGATTGAGTTGGACATGAAACAAAATCCCACTAGCATGAAGACACCATATCGACAGTTGCTCAAGATAAAATAGGCACATTTCCCCTGTAGATTATGCAATTCATGCAATTTGGAAAGCTACATATCTAATATCTATGTCAAATTGTTCTTGTTTTTCTTTTGAGGTGTCAGAAAGAAATTTTTTAATAAAGTTACATGCGGCATGAAGCCTATGGGTGGCAATAGGTCAAGTTGGTTTCGATGGATTGGGAATGGCACGCAGAGAGCAACATAGGCTCAACCCGGTCCCAACTTATTTTTCAATTTCAAACCAAACTAACCCGGAAGTCAAAAGGTTAACCTGACCCTTAATTAACATGTTGGGTTCAAACTGGATTAGCAAGTCATAGTTAAATTAGTTGGAACTTGATTAAAACTTGGCAAGTTGAATAGTTATAATAAAATAAAATCCAACCTATATATGAATCTGTTAGGATTTTATTGTGTTGGCTAATTCATGAGTTGGACGAAACTCTGGATCCATTTGAGTTGTATTTTTGTATTTCTTTTAGAATGGACTGTGGTTGAGTCGTCGAAAGACCTAAAGAGAAGATTAGAGAGTTTTGGAGCAATAAAGCCAAAATCCAAAATGCACTCTGGCTATAGCAAAGAAGCAGCTCACCAGAGTGAACCCAGGACAGAGAGTGACCTCGCTATAGGGAGGATCATGCTCGCTATAGCGAGCGTGATTGGTTTGCCCAGTTCAACCAGAACTCTGTTTTAGAGCTTGAGTCTGCTTTCAGTTATGATTGGAATATTATTAGAAGGCTCTCGCACAATTTTGGAGCTATTTAAAAGGTGATTCTCTCGACTTGGCACACACAAGAAGTTGCTCTCTTGTACTAAGGTGAGAAGACCCTAAGAGAGATTCCTTGTTCTCTAGAGCTATATTTGAGAGATTGGGCCGAAGATTTGCTCTATAAGGTTTGGTGCTTCTACTTTTTTGTAGAAGATTTGTGCATCTTGGCTCTCAAGGTGTTATTGAAGGATCAAGCACGGGGAGCGGTATGCGGCGAGTAGCCGTGGCAGCGAGGAATTGTGCAAGAAGAACTACAGTCCTTAGGTCGACGTACTGACTGTAAAAGAAAGCTGTAAGTATATTTTGTAACCGTTCAATAGTGATTGATTTTTCTGATCGTAATTCTTCTCCCTGTATAGGGTTTACACATTAAATTTGTATCTGCCTTACTGTGGTGATTGTTTGGTAGATAGTTTTGCTAATTCTATTTTATTTAGTTTATTACTTCCACTTTGCATTGGTTTATTGGATTAGCATCCATTCTTACAAACGCACTTTTAGAATCAAGCTAAAAATGTCAAATTGAAGTCCAAAACCAACTTGAAACTAGAAATGGTCTATCCCAGTTTCATCTTGGTTTTCTTGGTAGGTGACGTGAGGGAGATCATACCAAAACAAATTTGACTTTCATTTTTAATACATATCAAAAGTATACTTCTAGAATCACCGACGATTCATTTCTTCTATTTCCAAAATATCCGCAATGTACAAAAACACATGAAACGAACAATCATCTCACTTAATGTGAATTGACCATTGAAACATGGACTGTTTGTGAACAAATAATGCACATGGATCCCACAACTTCTACTGTGAACAGGGCCTTACAGTTGGTTACTCATGATGGTATTTGTAGAAATCATTTTAAAAGGAGTCTGTTGACAGAGCACAGACGTCCAGATTCCTCTGGACGGTTTGATGAAGACAGAGAAATTGAGTACCTTTATTTACTCTGTGTTTGGATCTGTTTGTTTGCGTTCGGGGGCGGGGGTGGGGGTGTTAAAGGGAATAGATGAGGAGTACAATGTTAGATTTTAAAGAGGAGTGAGTAGAAATAAATTAGTAGATAAATTACCTTTCATACGTTTGGATGGTTGGTGTAAAGTAAAACTTGGTTGGATAAAGAGAATGGATTTTAGCGAATTACTCTACCTCACTTTTTTATGGTATCTCCAAGTAAATGTGGGAGAGAAAAACTAAAGTTAGAGTAACTGCTAGCTAGGCAGACCTAATTACTTTACTTTTTGTACTAACACAAACAAACACCTCATTGGTTAATTGGATTTGTTTCAACCCTCCTTTACTTTACTTTTTTGGAAATAAGCATGCCAAAAAATAACATAAACAAGCTGCTACAAAATATTTCCTACTCTGGAGATTTTTCTTGACATGTTCATGACCTTTGCCAGCACTGGTATCTTTACCAAAAAAAAAACAATTTATTTGTCAGAAGAAAGTTCTGGGAAAATTACCATCTCAGGAAATATTGCAATTTTTTTCAAGTTTGGGAGGTTTTCCCTGATATTATAAAAAACTATTGCAGAACTCAAAATAAGTAAAAATAATAATAATGTCAAACAACATTTTTTTTTTTTATAAATATTCACTATTTAACTAATTTTCCGCTCTTGATCTTCTCACGATATTTAAACTAGAGTGAAAATCTGATGACACTAAGCAAAAAACACTATTTTTAACTGTTTGAAATACAGCTGATTTTATTTAAAACAAAACCATTGGTGTAAGACTTAATATATATGGTTCAACAGGAAAAACGAACTCCCCATATGAGTGTATGGGCAAAGCTTACAATAATTGGAAAAGTGCACAGATAAGCTTGCTAAAAAAAACTAATACATTTTATTGTAGTATTTATAACAAAACCATTTGTGTAAGACATAACTTATATGATTCAACCGGAAAAAATACTTGCCATATGAGTGTATGGGCAAAGCTTGCAATAATTGGAAAAGTACACAGATAAACTTCTTATATAATAAAAGCCTTTTTTTTTTTTTTTTTTGCCTACCTTGCTGAGGATGAAAGTAGACATCGGGTGTGGTAGAACAGTCCTAGGGTGAGGGAAGGTGACCGACTGTCCCCAGTACAAACCCTATGTAGCCAAGTAAGAATGGACGCCTCTTTTCACTGGGGTAAGAGGCAGTTCTTTATATGGGTAAGAGGCCATTCTTTATATAAAAGTTATAACTTGCTAAAAAACCTAATGCCAAAACTTACCTATAATATTGCTTCAGACCTTAATGTATGATTGGGTTCTCTTTTCTTTTGTTACTATTTGAAAAAAGAGGAAAACAGTTGATTCGATCAAGGAGGGCAACAAGCTTCACTCAGACATCTTTTTTGGTTAATTTCAAGTCAAATAAACCCTATTTTTGCCAAAGGACACCTTGGCTACTAGCTACTGTTTAACCATTGTTAGTCCAATTCAACTTCCTAGCTATCCCAAAGTCAGGCCTCACTACTTATGTCGCAAAGAAGGAATATAAAAGAGTTAAAAGGGTGACTGATATTAGGTGGATGACAGTGCGTTTGCAAGAATAGATGCTAGTCTCCAAAAATCAATACAAAGCGGATGTAACCAACCAAACAAGATAGAACTAATAAAACTATCTATCAATCACACCCCACAAGAACGCAGGCACAAATTTAACATGAAAACCCTTTTCATGGGGAAAAACCACGATGAGAAAAACCAATCACTATTAAACTGTTACAAGATATACTCACAGCTCCTTTATTTCAGTGAGAACGTTGACCTAAGGACTATAGTTTTTCTTGCACAACTTCTTGTGTTGACACGACTTCACCGCCGCACACCGCTCCCCGTGCTTGATCCTCCTTCAATCACCTTGAATATCAAGATGAACCAATATTCTACAAAGAAATAGAAGCTTCAAACCTTCTATAACAGCCCTTCATAACAATCTCTCAATAGTTCTAGAGAACAAGGAATCTATCTTAGGATTATCTTACCTCATAACAAGAGAGAGGAACTTCTTATGTGTGTCTTAGGGTTAAGAGAATCACTCAATATATAGCCCTAAATCCGCACAAGAGACTTTTAAAGATAATACAATCAAAATAAAAAGTCATCTCAAATTCTAACATAGTATCCGAATAGTTACAAGCATCTTCGCCACGCTTGCTATAGTGAGCCCTATCTCTGTCCATTGGCATTGCTGCCACTTTGCTATAGCAAAGTGCATGTTCACTATAGCGAACACACGATTTGGAATTTGGCTTGAAAGCTCCAAAACTATTCATTCTTCACTTCAGATCTTCCAGCGACTCAACCATAGTCCATTCTAAAAAGAAATATAAAAATACAACTCAAATGGACCAAGTGTGTACCAACACATAAGATAGGTCTTCTTTCTTGACTCATATTGCTTTGGTATTCTTCTTTTTCAACATTGGGGTGTGGGCTTAATCTTGTAGATCAAGAATGATGAAGTTTCGGTACACACACTTGCATATTTAGGAATTTCAGCAAAGTGTGTACCAACACATAAGATAGGTCTTCTTTCTTGACCCATATTACTTTGGCATTCTTCTTTTTCAAGTCAAGCTTCTGCTTTTTTCATTGCGTTTGATTTTGCAAATTATGCGGCTTATTGTAATGGAGTTGAATGTGTCCTTTAATTTCATAGTGATGGCAAGTAGGAAATCGTTCAGGACATGAGACATTCTTTTTTGGAGCTCTGTACGCAATACTAACAGGATTAGTAATAACCAAATTTTTAACAAAATAGTTTGTACCTTTGACAGTATATGTGAATTGAGTCAGAGAAGCCAATGTCATGCTTGTTAATATATGCCTTTTAACTGCACAAGATGTCATCAAGCTTTTTCGATCTAGTGTTCGTCTTATTCAATGAAGCTTTAGTAGTATCTAATTCAAACAAAACCATCTTGAGTCTTCCATTCAAATCAGGATTCTCTACTTTCAAAGTCTTCATATTAGAATCAAGTAAACTCACACTTCTGTGATTCTACAGTTAATTTGTCAGCCAACTTATTATTTTCATCCTCCAATTGTTGTATCTTTGCAAGTGCCTCTACAAGTTGAGCTTTCAAGGAGGAACTCTGCTCTTAAGATGTTTTCCAATTGATACCAACTTTTTCATTCACCTTAACCATCTTCATTGTTTTCTTGAAAAGTGTTTCATATTCAGTTTTCCAATCTGGGTCTTCCTCTAACTCATTGTCTTGATCGATCTCATCATTGGAAGAAACAGAACCAAAAGTTCCCATAAAAGCAATAAACTTTCATTTGCTAGTGTCAGACTTATCAAACTCACGATTATCATCAAAAGTATCTTCTTCTTAAGTCAAATTTAAAGCCTTCTTTTTAGATTTTTTGTTTCCGCAGTCACTACCAATGTGCAATATCCTTGACATTCATAGCATTAAATCCCTTTAGAAGATTTCTTCTTATCAGTTATTTTAGGGGTTTTCATATTAGTTGTATTCCCCCTCATAAAAAGCTTGAATTGCTTCATAAACTGTACAGCAACTTGGGGATAAATTTCCTCGGAATCTAAATCTGAATCACTTACAGCTTTCTTGAAGTGTTCCTTCAACACTTTCAAAGTAATACCCTTAGACAGTGTTTTCCCATTAGACATAAGTTTTACTTTAAAAGTTTATAAGTTGCCAGCCAACTCATCAACTTTCAGAGTATTTAAATTTTTATTCTCCTCTATGGCTACAACCTTTCAATCAAACCTTTCTAGAAGAAACCTCAAAATCTTTTTAACAATTATGTTCTCATGAATTGGTTCTCCCAAAGTAAATATATCATTGATAAATGCATTTAGTCTAACATTGAACTCATTGAAGGTTTTATTATCTTCCATCTTTATGGTTTCAAAAGCAGCAACCGTTCGACAATGTCAATCCCTTCATGCACAGTTTGTAGGATATCTCAAGCTTCTTTTGCAATAGTGCATGTAGAAATTCTTCGAGACTCAGATATAGTAACTCTATTGTAAATAGCATTTAAAGCCCTAGAGTTGCAAGTGACAGTCAATTCTTCATCCTTAGTCCATTGTTCTTAAAATTTGGGACCAGTTACCCCTTCAGTAGTTACAATAGACATGGAGTATTCATTCACTACAAACTTCCAAACTATTATATCTATGGCTCTCAAGAAGGCAACCATCATGCCTTTCCAATAAACATAATTGGTATCATCCAACAAAAGTAGCTTATTCGTTGAAGTGCCTTAATGGTAGATATCCATTCTACCAATATATAGGATCTACACAATAGAATAGTGCAACCCTCTCTATTACCAATTAAAAGTTCGTTTGCAAGAATAGATGTTAGTCTCCAAAAACCAATGCACAGCGGATGTAACCAACCAAACAAAATAGAACTGGTAAAACTACTTACCAATCACACACCACAAGAAGGCATGCACAAATTTAAAGTGAAAACCTTATCCATAAAGAAAAACCACGATAAAAAAAACCAATCGCTATTGAACGGTTACAAGATATACTCACAGCTCCTTTATCTAAGTCAATACGTCGACTTGAGAACTGTAGTTATCTTGCACAAATTCTCCTATTGCCACAACTTCCCCACCGCGCACCGCTCCCCGTGCTTGATCCTCCTTTAATCACCTTAATATCTATTATTTGTTTGGCTCAATTGAATAAATAATAAATAAACCGGGCCCATGTATTGCCCATGTTCTACTGTGATTATCATAGGTCTAATATGATTAGAAGTAGTGTTTGTGTGTAACTGGGTTTTGGGCTGATATTATAAATAGAGACTAAGGGTCTCTATGATGTACAACTCTCTTCTGATTGCATAGTGAATTCTCTCGTCTTCCCCGTGGACGTAAGCTAAAAGCCGAATCACGTAAATCTCCGTGTTCTTGTGTGTACTTTATCTCTCTCCTCATAGGCCCTAGATCACAACTGGTGTCAGAGCATTGTTGGCGTGATCGAAGGAGATCTGACGGATCGGATCTTCAAAGGGTTGATCGAAGAAGAGAAGGGATCGCTCCCTGTTCTGGATTGGTACGCAAGCAGAAGCTACAGAGGATCTGGGTTCCATCAAATCGATCACCACATCCGTAGCTACAGAGAAGCTACAGACGCTGGGCCCACCTCCGGCTACGCCACCATCAGTGCTTGTCACTGCTGTCGACGACAGCTGCCGTCGCTAGATTCCAGAGAAGCCCCACATCGACGTTGTGTTCACTGTTGCCGTGGAAGAAGAAGAAGGAAACCGAAGAGGACGACAACTGCAGGGAAGGGCGATCGGTTTTTTTTTTTTTGGGTTTCTTGCTTAAGGCCGGGCCCCACCTTGCAGTGAAGAAAATCTCACCGAACTTCTTCGCCCATCGCCGGAGTCTTCGCCGTCGTTGCATGTCACTAGAGGAAGACCGCTGCCTGCGCTAATTGACGGATCGGTGTTCTGTTGCAGAACAGAACAGTTGAAGAAGAAGAAGAAGTTGGGCCTGCTGCAGTTGTGGTTTGAGTCCAGGTCAGGTCAAGCCTGACCCATTTCAGAAGCCAGTTAGCCAGTCCAGGTTGGGCCAGTGCAGGTTGACCCGACCCCCTCTGCAGAAGCCCAGAAGCAAAGTAATAGGCGCTGACGTCAGCAGATTCGTCCGGTCAAAGGCTGTTTGACCAAATCGAAGGCTGAAAATTGTTTTCGCTATATCTTGACAATCCGGAGTCCGATCTGAGATCCGTTTGAACCTACGGACTCATTGCGATCAGATCTACGCTGTTGTGGAAGAAGATTGGATGTTCAACAGTCAATGAAGGAGATTGACTGATCGGAGTGCAGAAACTTATTTATGCGACATCTTAGCCATCCAGAGTCGGATTTCAGATCCGTTTCTTCCAGCGTGCTCGTGGTGGACCAGATCTACACAGTTCCAGTGAAAGATTTGCGGAATGGCTGCTAAATTTGAGATTGAAAAATTCGACGATAATAATGACTTCAGTCTTTGGCGTCTAAAGATGCATGCTTTGTTGGTCCAAAATGGGTTACATAAAGCTTTGAGAGGAAAAAATGCTCTATCTGAAAATTTGTCAGATTAAGAGAATGATGAGTTGCTAGAAAAGGCGTATGGTCAGATTCTGCTGTTCTTGAGTGATGGTGTACTTCGAAAGGTTGTTCAGGAGAAAACTGCTGCTGGCATATGGCAAAAGTTGGAAAACTTGTACATCACAAAATCTCTCACAAATCGCTTGTATTTGAAAAAGCGATTGTTCACATTACAAATGCAGGTAGGTACATCTGTCTCAACTCACATTGATTCCTTTACAAAAGCTATTTTGGATCTTAAAAATATAGATGTCAAAATTGATGATGAGGACCAAGCTATCATATTGCTATGCTCTTTATCACCCTCGTATGAGAACTTTGTTGATACCATGATGTATGGTAGAGAAACTCTTTCTAAAGAAGATGTTGAGTCAGCCTTAAATTCCAAGGAGTTGAAGAAAAAGATTGCAATTGAAAACAATGACAGTTCTGGTGAGGGTTTGGTAGTGCGTGGCAGAACAGAGAAGAAATAGCAGAATAGAAGAGGCCGATCTAGGTCAAAATAAAAAACTAGGAAATTAAAGTGCTTCAAATGTCATAAGGAATGGCATTTTAGAAAAGATTGTCCAGAGCATAAAGGGAAAGAGAAATCTAATTCTGGAGAAATTGCCAGAGTTGCAACCGATGTTGCAGAGACTAATTCTGATGGTACAGAAGTTCTTTCGGTTACTGTTGATAGCTCAGCCACTGAGTGGATTCTTGATTCAGGATGTTCCTATCATATGTGTCCTTACAGAGATTGGTTTACCAATTATCAATCTATTGATGGTGGTAAAGTGCTTATGGGAAATAATGCAGTTTGTAAGGTTGTTGGGATAGGTGTAATCAAAATTAAGATGCATGACGGAATTGTGAGAACTTTGTCAGATGTTAGGCATATTCCAGAGTTGAAGAAAAATCTGATTTCCTTGAGTACGCTTGACTCCAACGGTTGTACCCACAAAGCTGGAGGTGGAGTTATGAGAATCTCGAAGGGTGCTCTTGTAGTAATAAAGGGACTGAAGCAGAATGGTCTTTACTTTCTTCAAGGTAATACAATTACAGGTGCTGCAGCTATGTCGTCTTCATATTCAGATTCAGAAATTACCAAGTTATGGCATATGCGACTTGGGCATATGAGAGAGAGGGGTATGGATGAGTTGACTAAACAGGATTTGCTCTGTAGTCAGAAAACAGGAAAGCTGGACTTCTGTGAGCATTGTATCTTCAAAAAGCAATGTAGAGTCAAGTTCAGGACTACTGTTCATCGGACAAAGGGTACTCTGGATTATATCCACTCTAATATTTGGGGTCCCTCTCGTGTTCCATCTCTTGGTAGTGGCTTATACATATTGACCTTTATTGATGACTATTCTCGGAAGGTCTAGGTGTATATCTTAAAGCACAAACATGAAGCTTTTGCACAGTTCAAGCAATAGAAGGCTATGATTGAGAAGCAGACAGGTAAACAACTTAAGCGCTTGAGAACTAACAATGGCTTGGAATTCTATAATAGTGTTTTTAATGAGTTCTGCAAGAATGAAGGTATTGTGAGACATCGCACAGTCAGAAATACACCTCAACAGAGCGGAGTTGCAGAACGGATGAACAGGACTATTCTAGAGAAGACCCGGTACATTCTCTCTAATGCAGGGTTACCTAAGAAGTTTTGGGCGGAAGCTATTAACATAGCTTATTATCTGATAAACCGGTCTCCATCAACAGCTATAGAATGTAAAACTCCTGTAGAGGTATGGTCTGGATCTCCTGTTGATTACACCAACTTGCGGATATTTGATTGTCCTGCCTATGCTCATGTAAATGATGGAAAGCTTGAACCAAGGACAAGAAAGTGCATATTTCTAGGATATGCAGATGGTGTTAAAGGATATAGATTGTGGTGCTTAGATGGGGAATCTCCCAGATGCATTATAAGCAGAGATGTGACCTTTGATGAGTCTGTTATGTTGAAACCGAAGGAGTGTTAAGATGCTAGAAAGGTGGAGGATCAAAACGGTCAGTAAACAGGTGGAGCTTGAGAAGAAAGCTCCAGAAAAATTACAGAATAAGGTGCAAACAAATGTCCCAGTTCAACAAGATGTAAAGGAGATGCAAAACTCAAACGAGGAAAGTGCAGTTCCGGATGATTACATGCTTACTCGAGACAGAGAGAGGAGGCAAATTAAGAAACCTCAGAATGAAGATATTGTTGCCTACGCTCTTAATACAGCTGAAAGTATTGAGTCTGAGCCGGTTACATATCAGGATGTCATCACTAGCAAAGAATCAGTAAAATAGGCTGTAGCCATGGGTGAGGAGATTGAATCTCTTCACAAGAATCAGACTTGAGAGCTGGTAAAACCTCCGAAAGGCCAGAAGATTGTTGGATGCAAATGGGTCTTCAAGAAAAAGGAAGGAACTCCAAGGGTGGAAGATACTAAGTTCAAAGCACGATTGGATGCAAAAGGCTATACTCAGAAGGAGGGTGTTGACTTCAATGAAGTGTTCTCTCCTGTGGTGAAGCATAGTTCTATCAGGGTGCTACTTGCTATGGTTGCTAAATTCAATTTAGAGTTAGAGCAGCTTGATGTCAAGACTGCGTTTTTACATGGCGAGCTAGATGAACAGATTTATATGCATCAATCAGAGGGGTTTGAAATTCATGAAAATGAAGACCACGTCTATTTGCTAAAGAAATCGTTGTATAGTCTAAAGCAGTCTCCTAGGCAGTGGTACAAGCGTTTCGACACCTTTATGGTTGGAAACGGTTATTGCAGGAGTACATACGACAATTATGTATACCACAAGAAGCACTCCAATGGCTCGTATGTCTATTTGCTGCTATATGTTAATGACATGTTGATTGCTGCAAAAGACATGTCTGAGATCAACAGGTTGAAAACTCAGTTGAGTGGTGAATTTGAGATGAAATACTTAGGTACTGCGAAGAGAATTCTCGGAATGGAGATTCAAAGGGACCGGAAAGTGGGCAAATTGTCTTTGTCACAAAAGGAGTACCTTGAGAAGGTTATGGAGCGCTTTGGTATGCAAAGTTCAAAACCCGTGAATACTCCATTGGCAGCCCATTTCAAACTTTTCACTGCTTTGTCACCACAAACTGAGGAGGTGGTGGAGCACATATCTCGTGTTCCTTATGCTAGTGCAATTGGGAGTATGATGTATGCCATGGTTTGCACGATGCAAGATATTTCACACGCGGTTAGTGTAGTTAACAGATACATGGATAACCCTGGAAAGGCCCATTGGCAGGCAGTGAAATGGATACTCCGTTACTTGAGAGGTACTACTGATGTTGGGATAGCTTATAACAGAAGCAACAACACTTCTGCAAGTGTTATTGGATATGTTAATTCAGATTTTACTGGAGATTTAGACAGAAGAAGATCCTTGACAGGTTATATCTTCACTTTTGCTAGCGGTGCTATTAGTTGAAAGGCAGCATTGCAATCCAAAGCTGTCTTGTCTACCACTGAAGCAGAATATATGACAGCTACAGAGGCAGTGAAGGAAGCTATTTGGCTGACAGGCTTGGTTGGAGATCTGGGATTAGAATAAAAGCTAGTTACTGTTTTTTGTGACAGTTAGAGTGCGATCGATCTGACACATAATCTAAAGTACCATGAAAAGACCAAGCACATAGATGTTATGGCACACTTCATTTGAGATGTCATCGCCGAGAGTGCTATTGCAATAATTAAGATTGCTACGGCGGAGAATCCAGCAGACATGATGACCAAGAATATTCCAGCAGTCAAGTTCAAGCATTGCTTGGACTTGATTAATGTGATCGGTACCTGAGTGCCCTAAGGGGCAGGTGGAGATAGTGAGAGGTGTTAAGTGCATGAGGATCAGCTTCAATGTTCGCCAAGGTGGAGATTTGTTATTTGTTTGGCTCAATTGAATAAATAATAAATAAACCGGGCCCCTATATTGCCTATGTTCTACTGTGATTAGAATTAGGTCTATTATTATAGGTCTAATATGACTAGAAGTAGTGTTTGGGTGTAACTGGATTTTGGGATGATATTATAAATAGAGATTAAGGGTCTCTATGATGTACAACTCTCTTCTAATTACATAGTGAATTCTCTCGTCTTCCCCGTGGACGTAAACTAAAAGCCGAACCACGTAAATCTTCGTATTCTTGTGTGTACTTTATCTCCCTCCTCATAGGCCCTAGATCACAACAGTATCAAGATAAACCAATCTTCTACAAAGAAGTGGAAGCTTCAAACCTTCTATAGCAGTCCTTCGGAACAATTTCTCAATGGCTATAGAGAAAAATGAGTCTATCTTAGGATTATCTCACCTCAAAACAAGAGAGAGGAACTTCTTGTGTATGCCTTAGGAATGAGAGAATCACCCAATATAAAGCCCAAAATCCGTGCAAGAGAATTATAATGATAATACAATCAGCATAGAAAGTCTTCTCAAATCCTAACATAGAATCTGGATAGAACTGCGCATCTGGCCTTGCTGCCACTTCGCTATAGCGAAGTGTGTGTTCGCTATATCTGGAATTTGGCTTGAATGCTCCAAAACTCTTCATTCTTCACTTCAGATCTTCCGGCAACTCAAAACACAATCCATTGTAAAAAGAAATAGAAAAATACAACTCAAATGAACCCAGAATTTTGTCCAACCCATCAATTAGCCAATCACAATAAAATTCCTAACAATGGAGATGTCATGGGACCCTCACTTTCATAGTATTTACTTACTGGGGTGATGGCTGAGTATTTATTATCCATGAAAGAGAAGAATGTTTGAAGGTCGTTTAGGGTATCTTTGGGTCTCTTCAATTTTAGTCACTTTAATAACAATACATCTCTCACATTTTACACATTCAATTCCATGCAAACAACCAGAGAATACAACTTCTCAAATTCAAGAGCAACTTTACATAGCAAGCCCAGAAGAGCAGGGAACCCGTGATCAACTGCCATTCTTTCAGATATCAAACTAAAGCTACAGCAGTACACAGGAGTAATAAACATTTCAAGGAATCTCAATTCACAGTTCACAGAAAAGGAATAACCAATTCAAGGAATCTCAATACTAAAGCAACAGAAGTTCACAGAAAAGGAATAAACAATTCAAGGAATCTCAATGCGAAGTTTTTATGTTACCTCATTCAGTATTTTTTTTTTTTTTTTTTTAAACTCATGCTCCTTAAATTCTACCATAGGAATGCTTCTGATTCTTTGGTTTCGAAATTCAATTAGTACAGAATTTGTAGTTGTGTTAACAGAAATTTTAGGTTCCATAATTTATGATTTAGAGCAGGGACAATAACCTACTAACTGCGCCTCCCAACACCTGCTCTGCCTATGTATCTGATAACAATCTGTTCTTCCAAATTTATGGAGAATCAAAACGCACTAGGCCCTGCAGACCACAATTCACAGTCAAGTTCTACAAACCATCTGAATTTTTTCACAACAGTAAGTTTCATTTTTTACAGTCATTAAACCCCACAGGCCATTCAGATGATTAACACCTTTATCAGATCTGCACATACATTGGCATACTATTGCCCAAATTAGAGTAAAGTACCAACCCCACTTACAAGGCTGTTATATTTGAGATGAGTGCTATATGAGTTTATTCTTCTCTTTTTTTTTTGCCCTTTTCTTGGGCCCTTTACTTCCTTCCTCAATCCCAAAGACAACAAAATGATCTTGACTGAAGACAGCCCAAAATTCATAGTCAAATCTCCAACCCATTTAAGCTCCTTAAATAAAGACATGAAACCTGAACACTAAATTTTGTAGCAATTAGATCCTCATCTCAAGAGGATGAACATCTCTATTAACATATACACGGACTTTCTCTTTATCTACTGACAATACTTGAAGAAAGAAATAAAACAGTTGTTTGTCTGTATACCTTAACTCTTGGGGCAGACTCGCCTCCATTTTTTCATACAGAAGACTCTTGCCCTCATCTCTGAATTCAACTCCATTGAGAACTGGGAAAACCCAAATCTTGTTAATTATGCTTGGAAGAAACTATAATATGCACCTTGAGTTCTTAGCAGAAGTATATGCACTTTTCTATGGACTTATCTCAACTTTTTTTTTCCTGAAGCAGTCAGAACATTAACATGAACTTGCTACAAGAGCAAGGATCAAGGCTCAACTTTCATGTGATCTAGTGGCAGAGATCCTGCAGAACAAATGTGAGAATTTAATTGAACACAACATTACAACTTGTGTGGAGAAAATAGAAAATCACTTATTTACCATTTAACTCCTGAGCATTGAAAGGGCCATTTGTGACAAAGCTCATCTGAACAGCATTATGGAGCTCTTCATTCCATGCGTTGCTTGTCTGTAGATAATTATGATGTAGGTCATAATGAAGAAATTGAAAATGCATATCCAAAATTTGATCAGGCCAACTACATAGCTGGAAAATGTAAAAGCATCATTAAATTTCACATAGACACAGACAAAGAATCCTCCGGATCTTCCAAGTCATTCACACAGTACACACAGACTCCTCCAGGTCTTCCAAATTATTCATACAGTCAGCAAGCGCACACAGGCAACACACACACAGGCTCAGCTAGTTAGGACATGAGTATATGAGTGAGAGTGCATGACTTCAATCTCCCTCCTTCCTCTCTCTCAAACACACACGCGCACATGTTGGTCTTCCAAATCATTCATATGATGAGCAGGGTAAAAGGTTGACGGCATACAGTGCACAATACTCCTGTAGTCTTCCAAATCGGTCTTCCAAATCATTTCTATAATTTGCTGGTAAAAGGTTGACAGTGCACACACACGGAGTCCACTTTTCAGCTGCTATGCTATTTGAAACTTTGACCCTTTTTTGACTATTACAAATATTCCAGCCTCCATTTCTGATGTAAAACAGGTAGCAAACGACTCTATGGAGTGTCGGGATGGAAAGAAATTGTCTTACAGACCTGATGCACACCCTAACTTCCGAAAAGTGTAATTTATGATCTGAGATTGACCCAAATTCTTATTATTATTAAAGGTTTGGTATTTTAATCAAACTGAAGCTCAGCTATCATTTGGGTCATTTGACAAATTATGTGTTTCTATGTGATTTTGAGTCTAGGTGGGTAGGTGCCTTTACTATTTTTATTCAGTCAGAGTTGAGTCGGTTCAGGTTTCTTCTATTATTAAATGTAGGGTGGCATCATGACCAAGTTTTTATAAAATTCATCGATTCAAGAGATTTTCTCTTATGTTCTTAGTAAGATTTCTAGGTTTTACATGATCTTTCCCTCCATCTACAGTCTCCCGCTGTGCTGGTTTCCCAAAGATTGTCAGATGACACTTTTGTTTCTGGATATTTTATATAAGTTTGGTTGACAGCCTTTTTTTCAATTTGCTTAAGCATATTTTCCTCGGCTGCAGTACTCCTCTGTTGTTTTGACTGCACTGCAATTTGAAGAGATCTATTATCAGGTTGAAATAGCTGGATTCCTTTCATTTGTTTTGAGTACAGTAATAGTTTGAAAAACTCTTAACCTATTGAAGTTAGGTTATATGGACGAAATGACAAATTTTGGTCTCGACAATTTTTATTTTTTTTGGTGTGTGCGTGCGCATGTGTGTTAAGTACCTGCCAAAGATGGTGAGCACTGAGGACTAGGAGGCTGCACAAAATGAACTGGATGAAGGCAAGATAAGCAAAAGTAACACAGATAGCAAACACTGTTGAATAGTTCAATGGTGTGAGCTAAGTTAGAACTCCTAAAGTACTCCGGGACTACTAGGAAGGCTTGATGTTCTGGCAAGTTCTGCAAAATATCAACAACTCAAGATGGAAATAAGGTCCCTCGGACAAGAAGACTGAAATATCCAAGATTTTCGCCTTGTTATGACTGGATGTTAGGTCAGTTTGCCATGATGGATCCCCCAACTTCTAGAGGATGCTGCAGGAATTTTTCTAAATATTATGAGGAAATTAGACTTGTTCGTATCCTCATGGCACTCCACTCTGAATTTGAGCCTTTGAGAAGACCAGTCTTGCATTCTCTACACTTTGCCTAGCATGGATGCAGCAGCTACTGCAGAAACAAGGTTAAAATCTCCAAGGGACTGACAACAAACCACTAAAAAATGCTACCCTAAGCTGACCAGATTTACCTACAAATGAGTTTTTTTACTGTGATAAACTAGGTCAAATTGTTTTCTATGCAAGAAGAACAGACAGACAGAATGCCTGGCCTCAGCAGTCCCACAACTGCAGCACGCCTATCTTCTTCCGCAACAGAAATGGTACACATCTCTTTCCTCATTTGGTGCCTTTTCTTTTCCATGGCTGATCTCAAAGACCAGTTCACCAGGAGCTTCAGTCTTAGACATCAGAAATAACTGTGATATGATACCAACTCTTTCATAGGGATAAAATTTTCCCAATTCGAGGATGGACAAACTACTTGTGCAAGCACCTAGTTTTGGGGAATAATTTTTTATATCTTTCTCATTAATCCACCACTATTAAATAGCAATTGCTAATTACATAGATAGAAACTAATAGGATTTGATCCCCACAATCAAGGATCATCCAGTACAATATTGGAATTGATCCCCACAATTAAGAATATAATTATCACCTACCAAAAAAGAAAGTTGCTAAAAATTTCTACTATTTTGCTGCCACAGACAAAAGAACGAATGAGGCTAATCTTGCAAGCATCCTACTCTGGATCAGTCCACCACAATAGTAGACCCCTTGGCTCAACTCATGACTCAGCCCTTGTAGTGCAATTGGGCCGGGTTCATATCACTCCTCCCTGTAGAAATAAAATCCACCAGGATAAGGCCCAACTCAATTAGGCCCATAGATTAACCTATGGGATCTGGTAGGATTTGGTCAAGATGTTGCATATAGATATTCTTTCATTGTAAATCTGTACTTTCTTTATTTGCTTATAATTGCTTCCAAATCACTATAATTAGATTGTAATCATAGCCTTTGATTTGGTAATGGTTGACGATAAATACCATGGTCGATTCCCTTCTTGGGATACGACCAATTCCATAATTTTTCCTCTCCTCTTCCATTTAACTCTCTTGCTTGCTCATTTTAATTTTCCTACATGGTATCAGAGCCAAGGGATCTCAGAATCAAGATCTTGGCCCCTTCTCCAAACACGAGTATTGCAAAAGTGTTTGATCATCATCCAGGAAGAGATCTCCAAATTCTTTTGGTCTCAATCTACTTTGAATCACCATAATCCAGTCCTTGGATTCTATTGGCTGCTCAAGGAAGAAAGGTTCATTCCAATTCCATCCAAACAGCATCTCTTGTGCATACCCAGTTTGCATGATTCCTCGGTGGGGCCTGCCTCCGGCGATCAACATCTATGACAAACACACCAGAAAGGGTCGCCCACTCACTTTGGGATTTCACCTTTTTTTGTTTTGTGTGTGTGTGTGTGTGTGTGGTGGTGGTGGTGGTGGGGGGTGGTTTGTTGGGGGGTTGGGGGTTGTGGAATTTCATCAACAGCAGAGGTCGGTTATTTTCCCCTTCTCTATTCCATTGATTCTTTATTACAATTTCCATCATCACCCTTGAAATTTTGATTCAACAGATTGATCTTCCTAAAATCTCTCAGAGAAGGACCAGAATTATAGTATCTACATAACCCAGAAAGTTTTCTTGAAAAATACCATCACACAGAAATGCTATTGCCTTCCCAGAGGGTGTCGCACACCCAGGCCCCTTTTTGTTCTGCTATACTGTAGCAACAAAACACAAACAGTTTGTTCTGTTTCACTTGGAAGTTCTTTGCTGCCTCGCTTCACCTTCTTGGATTAGATCTCTGCACATTACTGTGATTATTTTCTCTGCTAATTATAGACAAAGTTGATGTCATTCCTGGTTAAATGAATGGAAAGAATTACATGGCTTGGTGCTTCCATCTAAAGAATTTTGTGGAAGGACAGGGCATGTTGGGATTGACAAATTGATGATCACAGAACTTGGAAGAAACTAATTCTCAGTTTGTATTATTTCTGTGTGTTTTCCTTTGGAGATCGAGCTCCAATATATAGAGTATTACATGCCTCAATCAAGGCTTCTAAGTTAGGAAACTAGCTAATTAAATCAATTGCTATTCTAACTTTAAGAAACTAACTAATTACAAGAGAAAATCTAATAAAGAGAATATGTACAGCTGTTACAAGTTGACCCAATCAACATCCACGTGAGATGTGATATTCTGGACAGGATCTGTTCACGGACCTTGGGCCTGTTTAACAGGGATATCTGGATGGAACTACTCAGAAACCAATAACAACTCCGGACACGACTGCTAAAGATGGTGCAAGCACAGCCTCAAAAGCTGCGGATGAAAAAGCAGTTGCAACCTGGAATCAGAACAATGCCAAGGTTGTAACTTGGATTCTCAATTCAGTAGATTCATCTCTTTCACTATCCCTCCAAGCCTTTACGAAGGCGTATAACATGTGGAATCACATGAAGAAATTGTATCATCAAACAAACTAAGCCGGGAGATTCCATCTCAACACTCAGTTAGCCAAATACTGCCAAAATGACAAGATTGTTCAGTAGTACTACAACAAGTTCTTGGCTTTGTGGACCAAAAGGGATCAAATGTTGTTACATTCTGTTCCTCCAGAATTTCTTCCCCAAGCCCTTAAACTACAAGAAAATTTTCATTTCTCAACCAATTCTTCATGAACCACCATCTAGAGTTTGAACCAATTCGCACTACTCTTATGAATCGGGAAAACTCCCTGGATCTGGTGTGTCTAAGAGGTTCTTCGAGAGGAGATCCAATTTATGTCACATCTCTCTCTCACTGAGGACTCTAAGGCGCTTCTTACGGATCATGTTCCACCATTAGCCAACGAGACAACTCTACTCACAACCAGAGGCCAGAGACCTCAATGTCATGAGTGCAAGGGTTATGGGCATCTGTCTCGCAATTGTAGGAAGAAACTGCTTCGCAACTATTGCAAGTGCACATGCCACGTCATTCCTAAAAGTCGGACAAGACCACCAAGGAATGAACAGCCGTCAAAGCAAGGCCAAAATGCTTTGTAAGCTCAAGCTTAGCACTCCTAAGATAGTCCGCCAGATCGTGCTGAAAAAACTATGACACTAACACCTGCCCAGATTCAAGAGATGATCAACACTTCTGTCACATCTGCATTAACTTCCATGGGTATCAATGGTCTATCCCCCTCTCAAACGGCTTTCTCTGCATTTCATCCATCCACTACACAATCTACATCTATCACACCTTCCACATGGTTCCTCGACTCAGAAGCCTCGAACCATATGACATCTGTGAAACACAATCTACAAAATCCGCAACCTTGTCAAACATGAAACCATAATTACAGCAAATAGAGACCAGCTGTATATTTCAAGCATAGTTTCTTTAGAGCTTCCAACTCCATCCAAAGGGTCTATTACCCTTTCTTATGCTTACTTTGTTCCTCGTCTATATGCAAATTTAATTTCTATTGGCTAGCTTGTTGATTGTGGATATCTTGTTAAATTCTCTCCTTTTGGTTGTGTGAACGGCAGACTGGGAAGGTGATAGGGACGGGGAGTAAGAGCGGCAAGCTCTTTCTCTTGGACAAGGGACATAGTTCTTTATTTGCTTCTTCAATGGCTGTTTTTAATAATGTGTGGATCACTTGGCATAGGCACCTTGGTCATCTACATAGTGCTAGTTTGATTTCCTTGTTTCAAAATGGTTGTTTGGAAAACTCTATTAATGCTAATATAATTTCTACTTTTACGAAATCTAAGTGTGAATCTTGTTCTTTAAGCAAAAGCCATGTTTTGCCTTTTCCAGTTCATTACTCACGTGCCACTATAGCTTTTGATGTTATTCACACGGATGCCTGGGGGATTGCCCCACCTGAGTAGACTTGGGTATATGTATTGTTACTTTTATAGCTGATCACTGTCGTTACACTTGGATATATTTTTTGAAATTTAAATCTGAAGTTTTTTCCATGTATCAAAATTTTTATAATATGTTGAGCACCCAATTTAAGAAACCCATCAAAATACTACGATCAGGCACGGGGGGAGAATAAATGTCTTCTGAATTCTCCTTATCTGATAAAGGTATCATTCACTAGAAATCTTGTCCTCACACACCACAACAGAATGGGATTGCCGAAAAGAAAAATCAGCATATTCTTGAAATTGTTCGCACTCTACTTGTTGAATCTCTTGTCCCACCTCGGTTTTCGTGTGAAGTTTCTCATACTGCTATTCATATTATTAATATGCTACCCAGCTACATAAGATTTCTCCATATGAGTGTTTGTTTGGCCATCCACCCTCCTACTCACATCTTAGGGTTTTCGGGTGTCTTTGCTTTGGCATCTCCCATCTATTGAGCGAAACAAGTTGTCTCGATCAAGTTGCTCGATCTATGTTTCTAGGGTACAATGATGATCGTCAAGGGTTTCTCTGTTAGGACCCCAAAGATAGATGACTTTGTATATTGCGGAATGTTGTCTTCCTAGAACACATTCCCTTTTACTCACTTCGTTCTAATATTCACCCAGTACAAGTCTCATATCTTCCTCAGTTCCCAGCATCCAGACCATAGCCTGTGCCTCCTGCTACACCATCCAGTCCTCCTCTGTCCATTACAAAGGTCTGTGCCCGTCATCCGAAACCTGTGCCTCCTAATGCTCCTGCTCCAAATCATCTTCTCTTGCCGGTTCCTTCCCCGGGTAATGAACCTCCTGAGCCACCTCCATTACAACATTCTAGTTGTATAGATGTACCACCTGACAAATATGGATATTATGCATTCTTTTCTCCTTTAGATCCTATTTCTGTTCCCTCATCTTAATCACAGGCCTCGAGTATACCCTATTGGGAAGATACAATGAATGATGAATGATTAGCTCTCGATTCAAACTCAACTTGGGATCTAGTTCCAACACCATCAAATGCTTCTATTATCAGCAGCAAATGGATCTACTCCATCAAAGTTCGATCTGACGGCAGTCTTGATCATGATCGCTACAAAGCTCGGTTGGTCGCTCAAGGCTACAAATAAGAATATGGTATTGACTAAGAATAAACCTTCGCCCTCGTTGCTAGGATGACTACTATTCAGTGTTTAGTAAGTGTAGCTGTTGTACTTAACTAGCCTCTCTGGCAAATGGACGTGAAAAATGCCTTCTTACATGGGGGTCTTCATGAGACTATCTACATGCGACCTCCTCTAGGATATGCCCATCCTCCAAAGCATGTATGCAAATTGAAAAAGTCCTTATACGATCTCAAACAAGCAACTCATGCGTGGTTTGAGAAGTTGCACTCCTACATCCTTTAGGTGAGATTTTTGCAAAGTTCGAATCATAGTTCTCTCTACATTTGACGTACTTCACGTGATTGTACAATCCTTTTAACTTACGTGGATGACATGATTATCAGTGGTAACAACATTGTGGGCATCTCTGACCTCAAAACTCATCTTATGTGAACCTTTAAAATGAAGGATCCTGGCTCCTTAAGTTATTTTCTTGGCTTAGAAGTTTCACGAGCAAGGATGGCATTCGAGTCAATCAAACAAAATATGCCGATGATTTGATTCAATCTGCTCGACTCAGTGATGCCAAGACATTTGATACTTGAGCTCAATGTTAAAAGCAGCAAAGATGATGGATGTCCGCTTGAAGATCCTACCATCTTCCGTTGCTTGGTTGGGAGCCTCCTTTATTTGACTATGACTCTGCCTGATATCTCTCATGCTATGCATCCGATTAGTCAATTTGTTAGGAATCCTCACAAACCGCATCTTCCTGATGTATATTGCATCCTCCGATATCTAAAGGGCACTCATGATCTTGGCCTTTTTTATCCTTTGGTGTCCTCCTTACAGTCACAAGCCTATGTTGATGCTTACAAGGCCAGTTGCCCTAATACTCATTGTTCAACTACAGATTGGTGTATGTTCATGGGTAAATCTCTCATTTCGTGGAAATGTAAGAAGCAAACCACCATTTTGAAATCTTCGGCAGAAGCCGAATATCGTTCTATGTCCTCTGCCAGCAGTGAAATTATTTGGCTTCGCTGCCTACTTCGAGAGTCCGGTGTCTTCCTAACAAGTTCTACTCCTCCGTATGCTGACAACACAAGTCTCCAACACTATCTATCTGCCCTACGTTTCATCTCACGACCAATTGACAGATATCTTCACCAAAGCACTGCCTCGGGATTGCCATGACTATTTATTGTCCAAATTGGTGCTTGCTTCCAACCTGCATCAATTTGAGGGGGAATGTAGAAATAAAATCCACCAGGATAAGGCCCATGACCTAATACCCACGTGGGATCTGGTAAGATTTGGTCAAGATGTTGTATATAGATATTCTTTCATTGCAAATCTATACTTTATATATTTGCTTACAATTGCTTCCAAATCACTGTAATTAGATTGAAATTAGATTGTAATCATAGCCTTTGATTTGGTAATAGTCGAATATAAATACCACAGTCGATTCCCTTCTTGGGATACGACCAATTCCATAGTTCCTCCTCTCCCTCTCTTCCATTAAACTCTCTTGCTTGCTCATTTTAATTTCCCTACACTCCCCCCTTCCAGTTGGCCTTGCCCTCAAGGAGTCAAACTCAGGAAAAGCCTGTTGTAGGCGTAGTGGATCCTCCCATGTTGCATTTTCAATCGGGAGATTGGCGGCGACCAAACAATACCTCCTAGATCTAACACCAAACAAACTTAGGACAAGCTGGCAATAACGGTAATCATCTATCTTTGAATGATCAAATTTTGTTAAGCTTGGCAATATCTTAACATTTGCAATCATAGCATGAAGCTCGCACTCAGTTTCAATTGAATACACATAGCAAGTAGGAATTTCAATGTGAAAGTGCCGCTTGAATCTACCAAATTAACCACTTTTTATGTTTAAGTGCTTTTTTTTAGGCCATCGAACAAGATTTTAGGCTCAGAATAAGAGCATTAATAAATGATACTGCTTTTAAATATCTCTTTTTCAGATTCAACTGCATTATCCTCATGTATCATGTTGCCTTCAATAGAAAATAATTGATGTTTTATAGATGCAATTTCATTCTATAATTCCATCATTGTTGTCTGCATCTCTGCCGCCTCCCTCATTCCATAATTCTATCTCTTTTTTTTTCTTTTTTTTTATAGGATAATTCTATCATCTGATGTTCGCATCTCCACAAACATGACGACTATTTGGTTAAGGGCCATTATTGACTTTAGATTTTTTTTTTTTTCCTTTCCACACAAAAGAGTAGGCTCAGCCGCTTAGTTGTTCTTTTTTTTTATTCGATGGCAAAGATGAAATTAATGAAACTTTTGACCCCTTCTTTCCAATGAAAAGCTAAATGGTATAACCGTAAATAGAGCAAACTTTTAGCCCTTTCTTAAATATCACCTCCAGCTCAATGGTAGGCCCGTAATTTCATGAAACTTTTTGCCCACTTCCTAAATTCCATGTGCTTTTCTTCTTTGATTGACAAGCAAGGAACCAGTTCAAACTTTTGTCCATGTTTATTTTGGAGAGTTGCTAATGCCACAACCAAAGCTTGCTCCTTCCACATCCCTTTTTTTCATGACCAAAATACCCCTGTAGGAAATCCCCAAACTACCCCTCTCCCTCTCTCTCCCTCTCCCTGCTCGCAGCCCGCCTCCTGACCCCACCCCTCCGCCCAGTCCTCCTTCCCAATCCTTAGCCCCTCCGCCCATCACCCAGCCCTCCCTCTTTCCCTCCTCCCTTCTTCCCCCCTCTCCCTCTCCCTTTCCCTCTCTCTCTCCCTATCCCCCTCTCTTCCTCTCCCTCTCCCCGTCTCTATCCCTCTCCCTGCTGTCCGGGACAACAGGGAGAGGGAGAGAGAGAAGGGTATTTTGGGGACAATGGGGTGTGCAGCGAAGAATTTTGGAAAGAGAAGTGATGTGGAAAGTGAAGGGATGTGGAAGGAGAAGCTTGGTATGTGGCATTAGCAGCTCTCTTATTTTGCCTATCTTTTTATGCTGGCAAATCGTAAATATATGCAACCTTTGTCACTATTATTTTGTAGCAAAAAAGTAGGGATGGAAGTACCTTACGTCAGATGCCTTTTTCCTTTTGCATTTTTCATTTTTTTTCCCTTTTTTCTTCTTTGATTCTGCACCAATACTTGTTTCATGCTTTCTTCTTTGCTATGAAACCGAGAATTCGAGTCTTCTTTGTGCACAACAATCCGAGCACGTACAACGGTGGAGAGCGGCTTGACTCAAGCGCGGTGCGCGGTGCCTCCTTCTCTGCTCCTCATCTCTTCTCTTTTTTTTCTCCTCTTTTTTTTTTCCTTCTTCTTCTTTGGCTAAAGGATAAGGATGTGAGTGGTGGCTAGGTTCGGTGTTCTTGGTGGATGGAAGATGAATGCCAAGTTGGGAAGGTTGGGGTTTTGAGAATGGGGATTAGGGTTTCAAGGGAGAAGATAATAGATAAATGAGTGGGATCAGAATTTGTTTGAAGACAAAAGGGTCAGGACGGTTGTGCAGATTGAAGATGGATGGGACTAGATCGAATGGTGGGTTAGGAATTTTTTTGCATGTTGGAATGGGGTTTAGATGGAATTGAAGGAATGGACCGGATTTGATCTATATTGGCTCTGATGCAACGACGAAGACACTGAAAGTGAAGGCCAGCTTCGACGCTCCGATACCAATTGATATGATACCAACTTTATAATAGGGATAAAATTTGCCGAATTCAAGGATGGACGAACTCCTTGTGTAGATAGAAACAAATTGGATTTGATCCTTACAATCAAGGATGATCCACTACAATATTGGAATTGGTCCCTACAATTAAGGATAAAACTATCACCTACCAAATAAGAAAGTTACTGACAATTTCTACTATTTTCTACCACCTAATGGATAAGAATGAATGAGGCTAATCTTTCCAAGTATCCTACTCTGGATCAATTCACCACAATAGTAGACCCATTGGCTCATCTCATGACTCAGCCCTTGTAGTGCAGTTGGGCTGTATTACCATCAAACTGCATCTGCCGTGCATCACAGCCAATACATCTTATCCTATTCTTGGATGCCTGATTTTGCTACATCAAGTCATTCAACATCAGTTGCTGCAAACCTACACCATAGTCCACTTCCTTCTTCATGAACTTTTATACTGTGAATGGCTCATTGGTTTGTCTAATTGAAACCAGTTGTCTCCTGATAGAAGTGTCTCCAAACAATAATAAATAAATAAATAAAAATAAAAAATGCCTTATATTTCTAATTTGTCTCTCATATCTGTTGGACAATTAGTAGACTCAGGTGCTCACGTCATATCTACTTCTTCAGGTTGTTCCATGCAAAACCGGAGTTCGAAGAATGTTGTTACTAGGGTAGAAAGTAAATTTGGATTTTTTTTTTTTTCTTTTTTCTTTTTTTTTTTTTTTTGGTGAATACTGCAGCTGGGAAGGGGAGAGGAGAACAGAGGTAACCCTACTATAGAACCTCACCTCAAACAAAGGTCCCCTCTAAAATCATGCACTAATAAAGCCTGAGGTAGAGAAACCTACAAGTAACTCACATACCTGCCCAAGGCTTAACCTTGGTAAACCATTAGAATCCAGATTGTAGAGCCGCCAACTAAGACAACTCCCAGGGTTCACTAAAACAGGAGTACTCCGCGAAAGACTATTGGGTGACCCACTCCTTTATTTTCCTGTTATTGGGAAGAAGAGGATCCAAGTAAAAAGCTCGATTGTCTTCTGGTATCTGGAAAAGGTTAATCCTTCTACTATCGAGTCAATTATTGGATTAAACTGAAGAAGCGCTTCTATTCCACATATAACTGATGCTATTTCCCTTGCTCCCTTTGGTATATCACATTTTGATACTCGAGAGCATTCACCAATCACTTTAATGGGGGCTAGTCACATATTTCCATTGTTGATTATTCTAGAAACACGAGGTATATACTATGCACTCACATTCTGAACTTTCATAGAAATTATTCTGAACTCACATATATGATTAGCACCCACTTTTAGGAAAAAGAATCTCAGTTCAGGCTCAAGGGGGTTTACTTGTCATGAATATGAAGGTCAGTTGTTGCATGTGTTAAAATATGCAAAGAAGATAAATTGGCAGACTTTGTAACAGTCAAATATCCTCACAACAGATGAACGAAAATGATTATGGGACTAAGAAAAACCTGATGCAGGGGTGGTTCCTTGTACCCATTCATGGTAGTCAATGGAGAGCTGATGGTTCTCCTAAGCATGTCTGAGTGGCTCCCAATACTAGGAATTCCTGCTTGGACCAATCCCTGTTGAAATGGATGCAGCTGTGGATGGGTGATGCCAATAGTTGGCAAGAATCCTAGAGTGGATGGTGTACGGGCATGTGACTGAAAAATCTGAAAAAATAAAAAAGCTATAAATTAGACAATAAATGCTTAGTAATGATCCTATTATCAAACAAAATTGAGTACTCTTTTACTCTTTCTAGGAAACAATCCGACCCTACCATGTTCTCTTCAGAATTAGTTTTAATTTTTTTGGGACTGAAGTCACAATTCATGAAGGCATGCTAAGTCAACTTCGTGTGCGATCTACGCAGTCCTTTTTGTAGGCTCCATTCTCTATGTGCCCTGGCCAGATAGAGAATTAGAGGGATCATGCTATATAGAAAGTACATAGTTTTCTGGGTCTCTCATATTCCATGCATTCAGGACCCATGATACAGCTATTGATACCATGAATGTCACGGGATATGCCTTGGATAGTGCTCCTAATATTTAATTCATGACCTAGAAATGGCCAACTGAACAGCACAGTTGCACTAGTCCACAGAAAAGGCCAAAGAAAGAAATGCACAGACTATCCAATCCAGAAGAGTTTTAGGATATCATCCCAGCAGGGCCATCAGACAACCAATTGACAAAATCATACCACATGTAAGAACAGGAAAGGTATACATTCTGCACAACAATGCCTCTGGCAAAACATCAGAGTGGCCTACTCATCAAGTGAGCTACACAAGTACAAAAGAAGCACAAAAATATGGCTTTCTAAGAGTCTGAATATACATGCAGCTCCCCCATAATGGACACCTATTTACGCATCCATACTTGTGGACGCACACTTCACATGGCCACACTCATACATGCCAGCATCTAGCAAGAGCTCAGCAAACCTCCATAAAGTATAAACACATAAACCAGTTTTACTTACGTCCTTCGAGAGGAGCTCTTCAATGTTGAAATCCAACTGTGGATTGACAGTAGCAAGCTTCATCGACAAGAACTGGAACCAGAGTAAAAAGGTTATGTTTTATAGCTACCACAAGCAATAGATTCTGGAAGCCATGAAATATAGAATAAGCAGATTCATAAGAAGAAAGTTGTAATATCCTGAGTACCTGGGCCCCAGGACTAGCTTGGCCCAGGTAGGACCTTTAGTTGATTATTTATAATTGGACTTAGTATTTGCCTCACGTGAATGGTTTTTTAGAAAGGAAGGGAAAGGAGTTGTATTTCAACTCTAATTAGAAAGAGGAAGAGACAATACAAAAGAAGGAATAGGACTCTACCTTGTATATATAAGTAACCAACGACCCTTAGATAGGCTTCTGTTATTCTTTCCTTTGAGAGAAAGTGAGGAGGATCTTCTTGATTGCAATCCAGGAGAAGAAGAAGAAGGCGACGATCATCGAATGTCCTATTCGCGTCCACACATTGCAAACGCAACCGTCACGTATAAAAGGTGAGTGAATCTTCTAAATTACTCTCTAATGGTGCTCTAGATGATTGATAACGTTGAATTGGATACATAGCAGCAACTAAAATCTATGGATTGGAGTGAAATCTATTTTGGAGGCAAAGGAGGTATGTTATATGGCTGCTGGAATGATATAATTGATGATGGAATGCAAATCCAGGGGAATCCATCGAATAGGCATGGATTTGTGGCACTCAGAGGCATGTCGTTACTTGACATAATTCTATTTTTGGGATTGTGGGGCCCCCTGGCCCACTGTTTGGATGATCAGGACCATAGATCCTAAGGAGGATCCATGGTCGACCAAGGAGAGCCTGAAACTATGTGAGGTGGACCCCGTTTGGGCCACCATCCATCTGATTTTAATAATTCTGGCGTGAATTAGATGGAAACTGGGCTACAGGTCGACAGGGACTGTAGGAACCATCAGTGGGTTTGATCAAAGATCAGAACCCCACATCTTTAAGGGGACCCCTAGGCGACCTTGGAGGGGTAGGGCATCTGGGTTTTGGACCTTTGGGTCCCACTGTGCAAATAGACTCAAGGAACCCAGGCGTATGCATGTGCAGAAATTATCTGAACTTAGTTCTGGCTTGTGGACCCCAGAATACTATCTGATGATGAATCCAATCCTTTAGGAGGGAAGTGTGACCCTGGGCGACCATGGAGGAGTGGAACATCTGGGATTGTGATTAGTGCGACCCACTGATCAATGAATACAAAAATAGTCAGGCGTGACTTTGTGCAGGAAACACAACAGTTTTGATTTGTGGACCCCAGAGAATCGACTGATGATAAATCAGATCCATTAATATGATGTTCCAGCCTTGGGCGACCACAGACTTCAAGTCTGATCTTGGTTTGGTCTAGTGGGACCCACCGGATTTTGCATATCAAGAAGTTTACATGTGACTTATGTTCCATTTTATGGGCTCTGTGGTAAGATGAGTCCCGGAAGAGGTCTAGTAACTGAGATAGACCTGGACTGTGTGGGGAATACTAATTAACTTTCTTATTTAGATGAATTGGAGATTCGTGATTATGATTAATTAATTGTGATTAAACTATGGGTACTGTGATTAATGTTATGTTGTGTTATAATAAAGTGTGGGCCATCCTAATACACAATCAATACCCATTTTGATTGTAAGAGGGGCAACAACCAGTAAATTGTGTAGGGGTTGGATCCACACTATTGTTTATGTAAATTGTTAATAATAATGGAATCTTGTTGATTATGTGATTATGAGATATTGTGCACTGGGTCCCAGACGTGGGATGTTGGACTTAGTGTCCGGGCCGTTATAGCGGCTGGTCCTTTGGGGACGTGTCTGAGGAGACAGGGTCATGGTGACTGGTATACATGTATACAATGAGCCTTGGAGGCGTGGTAATGTGCATGGGCACGAATATATTTATGAATGTACTTCTTAATAGTAATTGATTCATGTATTCAGCTTTGTTGTTTATATGACATTATGTTTATGCTGTTTATGTAATTAGGAAAATTCATTCACCAGTAATACTGATGTTGTGTTGCCCCCTTCAGGTAATCACGTTACGGGTGGGGCAGAGCAGAACGACGTTCGGCACGTAAATTTTGGCATGCATGGCTGACGAGAGAGAACGAGAAATATTCAAATAGTTGATTAAGGGATTAACCTTGTTTAGGGATTTTATTATATGTTTTAAACGTTTTGAACTGAATTAGAATATGGAATTTGGTTTACTCAGAGATATAAATTTTGTTCAAACATTCATAATTTAATTAAAGTTATATTTTGATCTAAATGCCTGATCCCTTGTGGAAAACATTTGATGAATGTATGGTGAATATTTACTAAATAAATCACGATCCAGAGTCCGACAGGGCCCCGGAATTTGGGTCGTGACAAAAGTCTAATGGAGACTGTCATTTATGTTGATGCTAGTTTTCCGGGCACATGTTTTCTTGAATTGACTAACCAACTTTGGTCTCCCACTCAAATTCATAACTACAGGAAAAAGAAGAAGAGAAAACATAAACGAAACTTCTATTCTTATGCAGCATACCTCAACTTGTCGTTGCAGAGACTGAACATAGTTGATGATCTCATCTAGCATGACGGCCTTGCCTGTTACCTGTAAATGACAGATTCAAAACATAAACTACAAATGCAAGGTAAATTTCAATGAGGCAGAATAACACTGAAGCGGTTTTCATTTTTAAAGGACTACCTTGTTACAACCAGGTACAAGATCTTGAAGAAATTTCATTCGTTCACTGATCTTTTCCCTTCTCACCTGCAATTCAAGTCAATCCAACCAGTTAACCTTCCTGTTCAAAAGAACAAGATGGAAGGAGGAAATTAAATTTTTTTAGAAAAGAAACATTATGATTTGTCCATGCCATTTCTTTCCAACAAGCTGTGCTAGAAGAGATCAACCTTTAGGTTACCCAAAGCATGCGTAGGATAAAACCTATTCTGGATAATACTGTTACATATGCCAAAATTCTGTCCGATTTTTCCCCCAAGGTGGAATGCTGACCCTCTCCGTAAAAAAAACATTGAGGATCATGTACTAACAGAAGTATTAGGCATGGCACATCCCAAGATGAGGAACAATATGAATGGTTTAGACTAACAAAAGGTTGACTCCACCTATATAGAATTTAGATTTTGATAAAATAAATAAATGAGCCCAAGGCTTACTCTTTCAGCAAGACTATGGCTGTTTGTGGCTTGACCTCGTCGTGCTCTAACATGAATGTAATCTTGCTTTGGTGCATCCAAATTTTGATAGCTATCTTTGCTGTGTTTTTTGGAAGTCGTGGTCATCACAGAAGTTACGTTTTGTTCGCCCTTCTCCTTAGTTTCAACGTTCTCTTTCACAGTTTCAACAGACAACTGAGGGGACCCTTTACCTTGCTCTGATTCGACATCCTTCCATGAAAACACAATGGATGTATTGATTAATGTTCATCATTGACAACATCAATAGAAAAACAAATATATTTTATGCTTCTCAAGGTTGCATTTGGATCTACTGCAAATCATATTCAATTTGAACATCTTGGCACAATGGATTTTTTTTTTTTTTTTTTATTTCACTGCACATCAGTGAAGAGGCTAGGAAACACAATAGGTGGGATACCCTTTCCCACATTTCTGTCACAATCATTAAGGAATTAGGCATGGATGATGATCTCAGCAGAGAACACAAAAAAAAAGTTTTTTGAACGATGATTCTGATTACTGCGCTCCCAAACACAGAGAGCAAATGATATAATCCACTCGGCAATAACATTCAATATCACGTGACTCAAATGCAACATCTTATACATGGTGATACACATGGTTCAAAATCGCGGTATCGAGCGTGGTATCAGCCAGCCCCAAAAACCGATACTGTAAAAGTATCGGTCACGCTTCGCGGTCCGTCTCAGTCATTGCAACGTGAAGTATCTTTTTAGTCCAAAAAAATCGAAAAAATATCTTAAAAAATCCAAAATATTATAAAATGCTGGAAAATAATATTTTTTTCCATTAGTAGCAACTATTAATCAAATTATTGGTCTCCCAAAGTCATGCATCCTGTATCGCTGTCTTATCTAAAATTGTATAAATTTTGTTTACAATTAAATTGATTTAGATGTATATACCAAAACAAGTTAGAATATCACAAATTTTATAAAATGAAACCATAATTATGGCTTATGAGCTATCTATTAGTGTGAAGTTTTTTAAAATAAAGCTTGTACTCATCAATCAATCATCAAGGAAGTTGTGATTTCAAGAGTATCAAGATAGCATATTTTATTATGATAATATGATAAAGCACATAGCAATTGGACATTTATGATTTACTTAAAATGATGACAAATTTGAGTAACTATTTTACAAAGATCTACAATATTTCAACAAAACCCTAATTTTTAAAACCTCAAATAGTAGATCTAGCATCAAAATGTGTAGATTTAAGATAATGAAAGGTACCTCCAATAAAAAGAGCATGCAATCATCATTTCTAAGCTATATCTAAATAATTTTATAAAAGAATTGCATAAAAAAAATGCTAACCTCGCTATACTTGTATATCATTTTTAGTGACTAAATCGACAAAAAAATAGGTATTTTTGATGGCGTGGAAGTGAAATACATGTTGGGGAAGAAGGACTGTATCTAATGTATTTGGAAGAAGAAAGAAAGATGTATAATAGAAGAAATGAAAAAAAATTTAAAAAAAAACTTTAAACATAGGCGGCCAATATATTGAAGTCAAAATATCGGGCAACATATCGGTTAGGATTGATAATTTGAGATATCAAACAATAATATCTGATATTTTGGGGATTTTTTTATAGGGCGACACCGAGACCGATACGCATCAAATTATCGTACCGGTATCGGCCGAGAATTTAAACCATGGTGATACATGCCAATTTAAGAGTCATCCGGTGATGCCAAGATCATATGACCATCATCAAGATTTGACAATTATACATTTATAAGTGCCACAATAGCAAGTAGTTAACTGTTCCACCATGCCCTATGGGCAGCATGCATTAATTTACATTTAATTTGGGGTACATCAAAGCACAACTTAACAAAACTGTAAGTAATCAGCAACTTAATTGTATTTTACAAGCACTCTATACGATTGCCCCTTCTTCATAATCGATAAGTGATACTTGAAAAAATACAAGGTCATAATTGATGAATACGATGCTTGAAAACATACGAGAAAAAAAGAAGTAAAGATTACCCAACAGAACTGCAAAAATTCTACCTTATTGCTCCTCTTCCTTTTCTTCACACTGAGTGCTTGAGCCAAAGGTTCCGCGACCACCTTCTCCATAACAGACAGTTCTTCTTGACCACTGCCACTAAACTCAGCTTCTCCAGACCCATTGCATGGATCTCCAATTCCATGTTTCCCTTCATCAGAAGGCCTATAAAAACCCCCAGTTTCTCCTCCATTCTTTTGTAAACGGTCTTCCATAGCGTAGTGATTCACAGGTAGACCATCCTTCACAACTTCCGCCATTTGTGAATCATTCTTCTGAAATTGCTCCCCAGAGACATTCAAACCACTACTAGATTGTACATGGAGTGTCTGAAGACTCTGAACCACTCCACTCTTAGCATAATGGTTAAAAGATTCAGATATGGTAAAAGGATTGGTCATATTGCTGAAATCACCGAAGCATGAGAGCCTTGCAGCCCGCTCAATGAAAGCAGAATCCATAGGGACCTGAGATAAACTATGAGGGAGCAGACCAGCCCCAGTTTGTAGAAAGCCACTACATCTTGGAATCAAATTCGGATTGTTCCAACCAACACTGGCCAGTTTTTCCATGTCCTCTGATCTCAAAGAGTCAGGACTTGTGTTCCTTGGTGCTATTACTTTGGAGGTGCTAGCACTGGTCTGAATGTTATTTGAGCAAAATCCTAAATTTTGTGAGCTGGGGTGATCCCAAACAGTAGAGGAAAATGAGTCTACCATGGCAGTGGATGAAGACGACGGAGCACTATAATTTTCAGGTGGAACCAAATGCGACGGAGATGTGAGATTGCCACCACCAAATTGCCAGTCCAGTGAAATACTAGATGAGGGATAGTTCAAAGCATCTCCACTTTTCTCAATAACAAATTTTTCCTTCTCTTCACTAGATCCCATTCCTCTTGGAACAAAAGTAACAGAAACAGAAGATAAAAGAGGGATCTTTCTTTTGCTAATCAGGAATCTCAAACTAACATACAAACAACATCATCCATTGTAAAGCCCCAAACACTTAAGACGTTCTTTTCTCCCAAAAAAAAAAAAAAAACCCAACCAAATACACCTCAATTCTCAAGAGTGCTAGTCAAAGATTGATTACTGAAATCTCCCAAATTTCCATAAAAATAAGAGGAAAAAAAAAACAGAGAGAGACCCAGTTCAGTTAAATCTTAAAAACCCAGCAAAGATCATTGATTTTAACAATCAATTACAATAGAACCCATATCATACAACAACAATAGATCTCCCCAAAACTGAGTACAAGCCCACCACAAGCCACACTAACTGATTACCAGGAAAGCCCAGATAATGGCAAGCCCAAAATACTTCTGAAAAACCCAAGTTACACAAGAAAAACCTCAAAAAAAAAAAAAAAACACAAAACTCGCTTTACACAGAGTTATAATGCCCCAAAACAAAAACCTGGAATATTCAGATCACAACCAAAACATAGATGCAATTCCAAAACCAACCAGTCAAAAACCCACTTACCAAAGCTACACAAAAGCCTCTAAATACAGAGACCACTTCAACCCAAAAGCAGTAACTAGAAAACCACATTACCAAAACCCAAATCTATAAAGTTCCAGAGCACTCAAATTACACAACATTAGAAGTAAATCACATGAGCCGATAAATACAATACCAGAAAAAAGAAAATCACCCAAAAGCTGTCAAGGACTAAATCAGCAAATTGATTTCAGCTAGCCACCCAACCACCCAAAACCACAGAGAGAAGAAAGAGAAAGGCAAGAGATAGAAGCCAAATAGAACTAGAAGTACAAAAGAAAAGATACCCAGATCAGATTTGTTGCTCTTTTTGCCACCTGTCGTCCCTCTGAGACATTTACAGCAGCTTTTGCGGATTTGGACACTGTTTGAACACTGACCTGTTTTGTTCACAGTCTGTCATATACTGCAATGGTTTTTTCTTTCCTTCTTTTTTTTTTTTTTTTCCTTCTTTTTGGTTTTCCTCAATCAACAGACTGCTGAAGAAAGACCGAGGAGGCAGAGATAAAGATCAGAGGTTGACGAAAGCAGAGCATTCAAACATGGGTCGAGAGAAAAGGGATGATTAAAAGCAAAGGCTGTGCATTTATACTCACGCCTACATCAGAAAGAGAGCCATTGATGATTAACCACCGCCACTGCAGCTGTTAAAATATTCATGACAGGTGGCATACACCTCGGGAGTGACCAAATTGCATACTCCTGGGAGATTTGACTCATAGAAGCTGTCTGCTTGCCAGCATTTCTGTGCTTTGCATCTGTTATTTGGGGGTGCTCCTTGAGAGTGCCTTCTGAAAGTTGCTAAGGAGGCCTGTATAAATGGATCAGTGGGGTCACTTTGTGAGTCGCAGTACAAATTAGTATCTAGAAACTTAGAATTTGACCAATGACATTTTTGACTCTATGGGCATCGTTATCTTCTTGTTTTTAATCTAGTATTCGGTGTTGAGATTAAATTGTTCCACACTATACTTGCATAATTTATTTAATAACACTATAATAAATTATTGAAAATATATTGTAAAGAACTTGTTTGATAATGCTCTAAAAAACAGAAGCAAGACAATAATAAAATTTACAATGTGTGCCTCAACTTTTATTTTTTGCGACGCTTAATTATTATTGTATATGGGACCCATTTTTAGAAATTACAACGTGGCACCCACCTTCAAAAGTTAGAACATGGGACTCATATTCATAGGATTCATAATGTGGACCCACCTTTATAGAAATTATAAGGTGGGGTCATCTTAATGTAAATATAGGACACATCTTTAGAAATTAAAACGCGATACACTCCTTTAGAAATTAGAATATAGGGCTCACATTCACAGGATTTACAATATGAGTCCACTTTTTGTGATTGTGGCCCACATTTAGAAATTTCAAAGTGGAGTCACATTTCTCTTTCTTTTTTCTTTTTTTGTGATTGCAGACACAGGACCTGCCTTTATAAATTACAATGTATGCCCACCTTTAGAAATGATAATATTATGGCACACTCATAGGGCTCATAATGTGGGCCTAGCTTTATAGGAATTATAATGTGGGGCTATCTTTCTTGATGATTTTGAGCACGGAACCACATTTAAAGGTCACAATGTGATGCTCATCTTTAGAAGTTAGAACATTGGGCCCACATTCATAGGATTTTTAATATGGTCCCACCTTTTGTAATTGTAATCACGTGGCCTGCCTTTAGGAATTACAAAGTGGGGTCGCCTTCTTTGAGATTGTGGACCACCTTTTAGGATAAGTGAAAGACTTAAAGTCTTTAAATGACTTTCTTTAAAAGGCAAGAGATAAATAGAAAACCAACTGTACCAGCAAGTTGTTCCTTAAAAAAGCCACTGTTTTTTTCATTCCAACTTTGTCATGCCAACGGGTTAAGATTTTGAGAATCCTTCCTGTGACATCAAAATTCGGAACACTGATTTCACATACAAAACATGTTTTTCACAACCTTTAACTTGTGGGAACATGAGAAAATCCGAATTACACAATGCCAAACACACCCTAAATTTCTAAGTATTTTAATTAATATACCAACACACTTTCACTTGTAGTATTCATATAAGTAACTTATATATGTATGTTAATCCAAACAATCTCTAAATGTGCTTAAACTTAAAAATAAAAAAAAACAAACAAAACAAAACAATACGTCAAACATTAATCCAAGCAAGCTTTAAATGTGCTTAAACCAAAAAATATATATATATATCATCTAAGTGTGTCTAGTTTTTTAATGTTCGTTGTCATCATGATCATTTATTTGTTGAGATAATTATAATGTCAGACATATTTAGAGAACCATCAATGTGGTCCTTATGTGTGGTCTGCCCTATTTTTTATGCTGCCTAGTCCACCAATGACCAAGTTATCACCCTCATGCACATTCCCTCTTAGCCCTTGAATTGCCATGAGCCTAAATTTGATATTTATGGAACCATTGCTAACGGTTGTAATGGAAAGAAAAAAAAATGGTGGTTACAGCACAATAAAGGTTGAGCTAGGTTGGCACCTTGGTAGTCCTTCAGCCTTCAGTCCAGAAGTATCACTCCTCGCCATTCAGGGAATGAATGATGAGGATTGAGGGAGGAGGACATTATGGAAGAGCAAAGGAGAGGACCAAGATGAGGCCAAGAAGGAGTTCATAGAATCTTTGAAGGTGTTGGGAGGGGAATTAGGCCAGAAACGGTATTTTGGAGGTGAAAGCGGTGAATGAAACAAATAGGGCATTAAAATCTGGGATTCAGGTTGGTTAATCTTGAAGGCTATGATAATCTAAATAGGTGGATATTTCGCAAAACCCTTGGTCCAATTGAGATCTTTTCATCCCCTTCCTCTCTCTTGATTAGCATAGCCTTAATTAGGTGGGTCCACAAGTGAGTTCGCACACTCTTATGTGGGGATGATATGCGCTGAATGTGTCCTTTCATTTATGACATATTGGGTGTATCGTATCCATACCTGATTCCTAACTGGCACATACACCAGACCCACACCCAATGGACCCAGACCTGGATCATGTGCATGATGTGCATGATTATTAATCAATACAGAAATAAGTACCTTAAAGGATAATATATCTATAAACATGTACCTTTATATATATATATGGGAGATGCTCCTATGAGAGATGCTCTCACCTTACTATGAGAGATAAGGTGGGGGCCCTCACATTTAAATTATCTTAAATGTGAGGGCCCACACCTTATCTCTCATAGTAAAGTGAGAGATGCTCTCATAGGAACATTTCCCTATATATATACTATGATAAATGACTGATCAGATATGGTCAAATACTAGAGCCAAACCCAGACCTGAACATCAATAAGGTGTCAGACAATAACATGGCCTATGCCCCAATTTGCTGGGGCCAGTCTGTTGGGTAACTAAGTGAGCGGACCTCTTTAGAGCTTACTTATCAAACATGTGATAATGAGATGAAACAGAAAGGACTTGAATGGTTTAGATCAATATAGATTGCCCATATGGCAAACTCAATGGTTCAATGGATGCTAGATGCAAAACCATGGATCCGGTAAACTTGCAATTGTTCCAAGGCCTGAGAGTATGATTTCAAGTGCTCAAATCAAGGTGATGCAAATCTCTGCAAGCTTTCTTAATTTCTACACCTTTTCATTTTCAAATCCTATTTATGTGACTTCTAAAAAGATCTGGATATATTAAGCAGTTGTATATTTTATTTAATTAGCTTATAGGCACTTGATCTAGCAATAGCAGCATTCCAAGCCTTCTCAGAGATATTAAGGGCCCGTTTCTTTCCTAGAATTCCTGGAATTCATGTCTGATGGCTGTCTAGAATTTTCAAATGCTGGAATTCTGAAATACTATTGAATTCTGTCATTCTTGAATTCCCTATTTCTTTTATGCCTGAATTCATACCTGAGGATTCCTAAATTCCTGAATTTCCTGAATTCTTTGTTTCATAACTATAAGAATTCCTGACTAGAATTTTGCTCTTGTATGCATTGTTTATATACCAATTTCACAATTCAATTAGCAAAAACAGAAAATAAAAAAATAAAAAACATATTCCCTGCAAAAAATAATCATATGTCATTTGAATTTTTGCCTGAGAATTTCTAAATTTCTAAATTTCATAAAACTCATGTTTCATTGCTACATAAATTTTAGAATGGAATTACACATTTTATGCATTGTAATACATAGGACCCACCTTTTGTGGTTGTGAACTTGATACCCGACTGTAAGAATTATAATGTGGAGCCACCTCAGGTATATGGAACATGAGCCCATCTTTTAGAAACGGAAGTGTGGGGCCTAATTTTAGAAATTTGAACATGGACCCATCTTGATAGGAATTGCATAGATACAATTTTTATAATGGTAAATATGGGGCCCACTTTATTGTTGGTAGGAGGGTTCACAGTTGGGTGCCGGAGTTCCAACCAAACTTCTTGGAGTTCCAGAATTTTGAAATGCTCTTAGAGGGGTTAGCATTTTGGAATTCCACTTTTTTGGCATTTAAAGATTCTGGCTGCCTTGAATATTGAGAATTCCACCAAAAGAACATTGAATTTCTAACATGAATTATTGAATCCACAAACTGTCTGAATTCCTGTTAGAAATGCTTGTAAAGAAACAGGCCCTAAATGCTCTTAAAGATTGAAAGATAGAGGGGCTCCCAAAATCCAAGGACCATTGAGAACACGAAATAGCCCAAGTGGTCACGAGCATCCCATCTCACCTAAAGTGCCAGGGATCGAACCCTGGGCATGGACCTGAGCATACTTAGGCAGGGCATAGACACAAAAGGTTCTTTGGCCTCTAGGCTTGAAAGATTAGGATAGTTTGCTGGTACATGAGCTTAACTTTTTTGCGTAATTGTTAAATGGGCCAGGCATGGGCCTAATATTATGCTTAAAGGCCGGTTTCACACTATGGGTTGAATCGAGGCCTAAAGAGATATGTAATTACTAGATACTCTTATAAAATATCAAGGGATTAGCAGTAGAATTCCTCTCTATACAATATGGATAATTCCCAACAATATTACCCTTTTAACAAATAAAAATGAAACTGTGCTCCCCCCTTTCTTGCACCAAGAGCTTTTCCTAAATCAGAATTTTAAACCATTCTCTCTCTCTCTTTTTCTTTTTCTATTTTTTGAGCGGTAACAAACAATTTCATTAAAAGAGACGAAATACAAAGCACACCACCTCAAGAGAAAAGGGATGGAGAAGGTGTAAGGGAGATGAACTCCTCCAACCCCAATTATAAAATTACACCCACTCAAGGAATTAACCTCTCAACCCCTTTGCTAACACATCCACCATGGAGTTGGTGAATCTAACCTCGTAATGAAAAGTAACATTTACGACAGCCGATAATTCCCTAATTTCATTGAAATGAAATTGAAATTTTCAAGGGAAAGCTTTCCAATTAGATACCCTTGCTATTACAATAGATTCCCATAACTAGTGATCAGATGAGAACAGCATGAGACCTTTCAAGATTAGCCAACAACTCCGCTTCATTGGAGTTACACACAGCAATATGTTTGGAAAATATAAAAAGCCCCCCACCCCTACTATTGCACAATACTCCTCCTATCTCTGTCGGACCCGGCTTCCCTTTTGCGGCACCTTCCACATTAAACTTCAAAAACCCATAAGAAGAGGGCACCAACGGATTAATGTCCTCTCCTTAAGAGAGCCACAACACATACAAGCTACCCAATTAGAAAGTATGTTGTTAAAAGATGGGTTAGAGCATCAAAGTCCACTTTGCAATCCTAACAACCACTTGGGAGCCTTTAAACCATTCTCGGCAACCTTTCAAACTAAGATTCACAATCTAATATTTGGTGGGGGTAGATATTGTCCCTCAATTATATCTTTTATATATATATATATATATATTCTGGTGGGCCATATACTAATGCAATCTTTTCAGATGATTCATCTAATCTAGTATATCAATTTTCACGAAGAGGTGTCTAATCCAATGCCCATTTCTTAATCATTTCGACATGCAACATATAAGATTGCAATCTCTTCCCATTGAACCATATAGTCTAGAAGTGTTGGTATCACAAGACATGGGTCATTATCCTTAGCAAAAATCTCATGGAAATGCCCCATTCAAATTGATAAGATGGGATTCATTGATTCGTTCCTTTCTGCTTTTCCATGCACAATCTTTTTACTTTCTTGGAAAACTAATCCTTAAAACTACTTTTATCACTAAAGTTGTTACTTTCTGAAAGATGGGAGGATCTAAAGCAAGCCTTTCTTCCTATTGCTTCTCTATCATCCACATGCTTAAAAAGATGAGTCTCATACTTTGTTTGTGAAAGTTGTTCTATAGCACTAAATATGGCGCTTATTGTAATGCCAATGTGAGATCTCATTTTCACAGACCTATTCTTTTGTCCCTACATTCAAAGCCTTACCCTCCTAGCTGTTTGGCTAAAATGTATTCATCTATGTACTTCTAAGATGCCTAGATTTGCCTATTGTCCACATTGTAATTGTATTAATTTTTTTCTTCCGGCTAGTTGTAGTTGACAACGGGTTCTAGTGGGCAAGGCCCATTTGCAGGTACACCAAATCTAATTTTGATAAACAAAAAATAACAATGAATCGTCAAAGTTAAATAATTTGGTTTTCCTCTTTGAATTTAAACCATTGCAATGGCCTTTATAAATGTTTCTAATGGTCAATGCTCTCTGACCAATGTGAGTTTTGAGTTTGAGTTACAATCAATCCACTATCCTCATTGAAGCCTGCAATTTAGAAGGTCCAACGAGTTGGGGTACATTTACCTAAACCTTAATAAGTTCCTAGATTCCAAGGAAATGATTATCCGTCAAAAGAGCAAGAGTTAAGGAGCAAAGGTGGAGATTTGCAACGGATCATGGATAGTTACCCTTTTATCGAAAATGATTGTACACTATTCCATTTGATGAAACTCACTATCATCGTCAAAGCCTTCTCCCAACTATATAATGGTCAGTTTTAGCATGAAAATGAAAATTTAGAGCACCACTTAGTGTTTGCTTGTATTTCATAAAAATAAGTTATAGACGAATATGACCTCTTTGCCCTAGATAGATTGATAGTTACCCTTTTATCGAAAATGATTACTCACTATACTCATTGAAGCCTGGAATTTGGAAGGTCCGGTGAGTCGGGGTACATTTACCTAAACCCTAATAAGTTCGTAGATTCTGAGAATTTATTTTACTTTATTTTGGGTAAAGAGAATGTTATTTGAAGAAGAAAAAAAAACAAAAGATACGGAGAATTTACCGTCTTACAAAGCCAATTTAGAAAGAAATCAAACCATATCATATCCATAGGGGATGAAGAATAAAGCTTAGCAAGATAATGAGAAACACCAGAGAAGTGGGTTCTATTTTCTATTTTGATGTTGGCAATGGTTTGTAAAAAAGGTGAAATGGGAAAATGTCTAAGCTACAATCTAGGTACTGCAATTAAACTTTTGATTAAAAATCTCCCAAGGAGATTGTTTATATAATTTGAGAAAACCCAAGCATGGAGCCATAGTATGCCTACTCAACATTCCTACATGCACCACTATGTAGAAAACTTGGAAAACCCAAATTGGGTGGAAACTTCATTGGATCGACCAAGTTTTGGTCGAGTCATCCAAATGGAAGCTCGATATCAAATATTATATAAAATAAAACAAAATTCCTGCCAGGTCTTCATGAATTTTAACTAAGCTGTGAAGGATTTGAGCTTCCTTCAATGAAATGCATAGTGGTGGAAAGCGATTCTTTAAATGTGATTTTTTGGATGTCTTTTTTGGAGAAGAGTCCATGAAGATTTGAAATCTGGACTTGATCCTCATCTTTGAATATTGAGTTTTATCATGTGCATCGGTCGGCAAATGGCATGGTGGATACTTTAGCTAAGTGGGGAGTAGAAAGGGATGTAGCTTTGCTTACTCCTTTGTGATTTATTAGTTTTGTTTGGGTATTTAGCTCTAATACCTGCACGGGCTTTATTTTTCTCAACTTCTTTGTTGTACCTTTCTTAAATCTTTATTATAATTTACCGTTACTGATTAAAATTTTTTTTTGAACTTCGGGCATAGTCACCGAAAATTAAATCGGATTGAGTCAGCTCGACTGACCCGAATCAGGACTTGACATTTTCTTTTTATTTCTTTTTCCCCATTTACTTTTTGTGCTTTTTAGAAACAATTCTCCTCCCATCACCCCAAAACATTCACTCATCAAAGCAACCCACTAAGTAAACTTGATTTCTCAACCCTATTTCAATCTCAACCTTAAAAAGTGTTCTGAAATAGGAGAACCCATATACCTTTTTTTTTTTTTTGGGCGAAGGATGATTTCATTCCACAGAAAGAACCAATCAAACAACCACACCAAAGAAAAAGTAACTACCAAACTAACTACCAAACTAACTCGTGTCCCAAACAGCACAAGTTCTAGAAAAAAAATGATATTTTAGAAAAATTATGGGCAACCCCATTGAGAGACTTATGGATATGGGAAAAAGCAATGAATTCACAAGATTTTGCTAACCCTTCAATGTCTTGTAAAATAGAGTCAATTGCCCAATTGCGCCTACCATTAATCACTTGGATGAACCCATGTACTTTGTTATTGAAAATTTACTCTATTCTGAGACTAATTTAGAAAGTACATTTCTACGAATACAAGTGGCCGTATGGAACAAAGAACTTGACTAGGCTTGGAAGGCCATGGAGTCAAGTGCTTAAACAGAATTTGGGTACCCCCCAATAGAATCAAGATGACTTGCCCTTACCAAGGCACATCACATTTAGATCATGCTCACGTCACACATTGGATCACATAGTTACCACTTATGAGAAGGTGTGTATGGAAGCAGAGAATTGCAAGTGGCCCCACAAAGGTCCTAAAACATGTACTTAAGTCTATAACAAAACATTCAAATTATCATTCTTAATGAGTAGTATCTTGATTGGTAGAGAAGAGAATGGATGTTGAAAAGGAAAGATCAGTTTCTTCACTTTAGCATAGCATTATCTTCAAAACCTATCTTGTGAAACCCCTTTGTAGGCTCACTTTAATGGAAGGGTCCTTTTCTTATCAAGAAAATTAGGGTTTCCATTTCCTTTTTTTTAACTTCTTGCACGTTTTACACAGTTTTAATACAAATTGCTCTATGGATGTGGAATGGAGATATTGGGGTCCATTCCCTCCTCCTTTTGGCTAAGGTTAAAAGAACCTCACCTTTCTTTTTGGTAGTATTGTTCTTTTGGTTAGGACACCTTTGCCTGTCTTTAAATAGATACTATATATGGCTAAACCACATTTCAAATCCAAGAAATGGACCCAAACCTTTTGTTTTGATACATTCACAAGGAATCCCAATAGCTTGCACCCATTGAATTTATATTACCATGTGGAGCTAGCTATGCCATGTATAACAATTGATACCTTTCTCTTCGCGGCCCCGTCCAGGTGTCACTCTAATAACCTTTATTGGGGACTACTCATTTGATGCTAATGTCCCTCTTGCTGTCATGTGTGAGCAGATTTTATTGATTTTCTTGTTGCAGAAGCCTTTGGAGACTTTATGAAGCAAGTAGTTATATAAGACTCATTTTGATTCACCTGAGTTAGGATAAGTCAACTTAATTTGATACATCTTGTGTTGGGTGATTTGAATATTAGACCCGGGGGGTGTGGGGGGCTAGGGTACTCGGTCAAACTCAGTACTTCTAGATCTAGTAGAATGCAAAAAATAAGTGTTTAATTATTATTTACACTTGGTTTTATGATAAAGTTGAGTCAAATACATTCATAATTCCCTACTTTTAATCATGATAAAATCTTGGATTTCAACCTATGGGTTTGATAGGTGATGAGCCTGAAAATCACCAAGACAAGAGTGCTATACCCGCTGCTAAACCGTATATTCAATTAATGAGGTTGAAGACATGGTTTAATCCATATTAAATGTCTCCTATGTTGACCCAAAGGACCGTGACACCCTCCGTTATAAAAAAGAAAAAAAAGAAAAAAAAATGTATCCTATGTGATTGACTTTTTAAGATTCTCTCAAGGGAGTAGATTGAGATCCAAAGGTTTGTTTTCTTCATTGGTGGGCCCATTGTACAGATTTGCCCAATCGTATAGGAAAAATGTTTGGATCTTGTATATAAGATCACCCCCTTTTTTAATTAATTGGAACCTCTCTAACTTGAGAAGTCAAGGTACTCAAATTGACAATTTTTGAGCTCTTCTTGGGTAAAATGAGTCCCAAGGGAATAGTGCCAAAGTCGGCCTGGCCAAGGAATCCCAATCAATAGATATTTTTATATAAACATTATTGCCAAAATTTCCTCCCAGAGCCCAACTGCTTATTTTCTGTTTAGTGGCGAAGATTTTGAAGGAAATGGACTTCTACAGAAGAGACTAAGGCCTTGCGTTGCCAAGTTTTGTTTGAAATAGAATAGTTTTAATTTGGCGCTTTTTAATTAAGTTGTTTAATATATCTAATTCAATTAAAAAAGCAAATTTATCTTATTGAAGAAGTTACATGGACAAAACTGTCATTGTAAAAGTAATACAAACAAACTTATCAATTATCATATCGAAAAATTAATACGGGCAAACTTGTTATATTATAAAATCATATGAGCCAACTTGTCCCCCCACCCCTAAAAAAAAATAAAAAGGGAAACAAGGTTATGATTGATTTAGATCTTCATGTCTATATTTGAAAAAAAAGATTACATTTTTTAACACAAACAAAATGGTCTTATAACTGTAGAATCAATTATTTACGTTCACAAACTTTCCCTAAAGTACTCAAACATACATTTGAACCATTTTTTAGCTAATAGATCCTAAAAATAAACTTGCCAAACGATTCATAGATGAAAAGTAAAGACACACTAGAGACTACTAAATTATTCAAAGATGATAATGTATATGAAATGATTGCCCACACTTCATCTTATAAAATTACATTCTATAAAGTTTAAGGTCTTTTGTAGATATCTTCATTTAGACCTCCTATTCTTTGTCTTAGTAGAAGTCATTTTGCTTCTTTAACGTCAATGTAAGGGCTTTTTCCTCTTCGCATGGGATTTAAAATCTAGCATCCACTGACACTAATATATCCCTAACTAGTTGAGCAACACGGGACAATAGACGCCCTTTTAGATAAGATGGTAAAGCTATCATCCCATTTAGATAAACTACTACCAGGTGGTGAGATCTATATGCATGAGGACCTGTATTCCTTAAAAATTAGTAATAAAATAAAAAGATTCTTAGTTTATTATATGAGAATTTTCCACATGTCCTAAGTATACGGATCATTTTAGATAATAATAATAAAAAAAAAGGAGAGTATCCAATCCATCTTGAGAGAGAGAGAGAGAAAGAGAGAGAAGGCCAATAGTTTGGTGATCCAAACCATTGATTTGATGAGCAAGCAATGAATGGGAGACACCTCAAATATTCCCCACAAAGAAAGACAATATCCAAATTCCAACCTGGATTTTATCCCATTATTGACTGTCCAGTCATAGAGTGTATCCCAATTCGGTCTACATTCGGGGTGAACGGCTAAGATCTTTCATGAATCTGAAATGAATAATTCAAGATTTTGATTTCATAAATTGACTTTTGCATATGAAAGCAAAATGCTCATCACTAAATCTTCATTCACACTCAATAAAAAAGAAGAAAATGGTTGTATGTCACTTACCCACACCTCCAATCAGTAGGGGCATCCTTCAAGTCATTGGCCTGTTACCTAACCATGGACCCAGCATGTCCAAAGTGGGCTTATGAGAAGCATCAGAATCATTGTACTGGATGCAACTTTTGCAGCTGTTATGATTTTGATTGGTCCTCCTGCAGATACGAATTTAGTGACATGATGTGCTAACTGCCTTTTTAAGATCATCTTTTTGAGTTCAATGAGGAATTAAGATCTTGTTAATGATGTCTAAAAGTACCCCCAATCAAGATTGCTTTATCTAAAAGAGGCATCTCTGGCTTAATCCAAGATAGAGGAAGCTTCCCCCAGACAACTGGGAGAGGAGTCTTAATCAGGTTGATGGTGATATGCATCTCCCTTTCTTGGCTCAAGATTCAGCTTTTGCCTCAATTGTCTTTGCTAATTCTAGGTATGGGCCAAATTGGTGAATTGGGTGCTTTGGGCTGGGCTTTCACTTTTCTTAGTTTTTTAATTTTAATTTTTCTATTTTTTGCTTTGGGCTACAGCGGGTCTTAAAACTAAGCTCATATAATGTGGTCGGCCCAGACCAAGTTCAAAACCTGTGGTGGGCTTGACCTGACCGGTTTAGGTGAGGAAAGTCTTGTAAAGATTACTATTTTTCATATGCTTGGTGGTCTGAACCCTCTGCGTTCTATATTTCCAGTCTATGGTGCGGCCCTTAACAAGTGTATAAATGGGCTGGGTTTGTGATGACCTCGGACTGGTGAGACGGCACTCTATCTAACCTCTGATCAAGATGTGTTGGACAGCGTCAATTAGAACGGGCCACGGTGAGACTGAGCGAGGTCCAGTCCATTATTGGGCGTAAGGCCATATCATAAATGGGCTTGATTAGGATCTCGAATAACCATCTTCGTTGGTATATTATAACCCTTTTCCTAAGATAAACAATATCCCACACTCAGATATCATTAAAAAGCAAACTCCATGATCATATGGTGTGAACAGTGAAGGGCCTTTGCATGTGACAATGGGCCCAACTTTTGAAATGGATGGACTGTTGTTGTCCATTAAAACCTCTGAAATCGACTGTTCAACCAATTCCTTCCAACCGTCCATTTCACAAGATCTTAACGGACGGTTAGGATGATCCAGGCAATGCAACAGTTGAGTGGCTAGTAAGTCAATTGGTGGGCCATTCCCACTCAGTAGTCCTTGTAAGTTGGCGCCCAATATTATGAACATAGGCCTTTCTGTCTGGTGGACCCTTTTACATGAAATAAGAAAAACTTTTTTTCAAAATTGGTGAGATGGCTATTGACATAGACCTCTCAGATCCTTGGGCTGGCTCTAAGTCTGTCATTATCACATTTAAGGTGGCATAGGCATGTCCATACACAGCTGTGGCCTGGGCCTACTAATTCATGGTTGGAAGCCAAGGTAGAAAATGTAGCAGTTTCCTTTTCTGTAGAAAATTAATGATAACTGTTTAGAAACAAATGGAGCAGATTCCATTTCTGTAGGCATAAGCTAGGCAAGCCCAGGCCGAGCCTGAGGTGAGGTTGCCATGGTCTGGGCCATTTTGACCTGGATATGGGTTATTGGCTAGGATCAGTAAACTAAATAAGCTCAATCGTGGTTCAGACCAACGGACCATTCTGTATAAATGACCATGATTTAATCAGAATAGGCTTAAGTCTGCGCCTGGGCCTCTAATTATTAGGACAACTGCTAAATGATCAGGGCTTCAGTACAACTTGAATTCTACACAGCCTAGCCCAGATGCAAACCTAGTCCTCTAATGGCTCTGTGAGTAGGGCCTCACTTAAGCTGCAGAAAACCTGAAATGCAAGAAGTTCAAATATATAAAATCTTTTGATAGAATTGTAAACTTGACAGAGTAGAGTTGGTTTTTTTTTTTTTTTTTCTCAAATTCTCAAATGTTAGTAAATTTTGGTTTCATAGTACTATAGTTTCGCGATAAATTGACTCCTCAGGTTGCTGACCAGGCTTCACTAGGGTTGCTGAGTTGATTCTAAGTAGTGAGTTTGCAATCTAGAACCAGAAAGATATCCCTCTTCAGCCATCCATTTGTATTCATCTCCTTACATTTCCCTATCCGAGTTTCTAGGACCTTATTTGGACCCTTGGAAGCAAGGTTATCTGCACTTAGGTTGCATATCATGTTACTCTGATTAATTCAAATTGGTTATGGGAAGAAACAAAACAACAATGATAATAACTCAGGTTATCCAAACACATGATGAAGTATCATTTACATATTAACAGAATTACTTAGATTACAAAGGTCCAAAGGGCCTGAACGTGCCGTTCGGATCCTTGGATCTTGGTTGACCTGTAATGTAATTTTAGTTTCCTGTTATCTTAGGTCACCTAAATGAATGAACTGTCATTTATGCAAGATCTAAAAGGCCCTAGTGTGGATGCTTTACTTGATTATTCATCTTGATGAAAATTTATATGATCGCCAAGCTAGGCTTCACAGTTGGGGTCCTATTTAACCCCACCATGGGTGGATTTTAGGATCCATGCATGAATGGGATCGTGCAAGCCATTTTTCGTCGCATCTCCACAAAGGCCTAATCTCAGGTTCAGGTTTTATCTGTAGCTGTTAAGAGATGAATCTGGGCCTAAATTTTAGGCCAGTGGGTCTCGCAGACTATGCCAAGTATCCAATTGTCAAAAGAAAGCAGATACCTTCCTGTTGTGCCAAAAAAACAAGAGACCTGTCCACTGGCTGCGTCTCAGCTAGTTAGGAGCACTATTTTAGTCTTTTTTTTTTAAGAGAGAAAAACAACACTTATGAGTTGATACACCCTTTAAAGACAAAAAAAGCCTTGAAGAATAAATGAGTATTCAAGCTAAAGAATGATAACAACAAAAAACTTATGAAGCACAAATTGTGGTTAGTGGTTAAAGGCTTTGGGTAGAAGAAAGAAACCGATTTCGGTGAGATATTCTTTTAAGTTGGTGTCCTGGCTCTAGCGGCCAAATGGATGTGAAGACTATATTTCTTCATGATGATTTGGATGTGAATAGATATACATGTCTCAGTCGAAAGGACTTGAGTTAGAAGGAAAAAAACAGATGGTTTGCAGGTTGAAGAAGAGTCTTTACGGGATGAAGCAAGTGTCGAGACAGTGATATACGAAGTTTGATTCATTCATGATGAGTAACGGATACAAGAGGACAATTGCACATCATTGCGTTTACGTTCGTAAGTTTGCTAGAGGCAAATTTATTATTCTTCTATTATATGCCAATGATATATTGATAGTTGGGCATGATAGTGAGATGATTAAAGAGTTAAAGGAGGAGATGTCAAAGTTTTTTGACATAAAAAGGACTTAAGCCATACACGTCAAATATTGGGTATGTAGATACGTCATGACAAAAATGCCAATAAGCTATGGTTGTCACACAAGAAGTATGTTAAAAGTGTGTTAGAAAGATTCAACATGAAGAATGCTAAGCCATTTACCATGCCTTTAGCCAATCACTTCAAGCCCAATAAAACCTAATGCCCTACTATAAAAGAAGAAAAACACCTATGCAATTGAGAGTATTATCAATGTATGGTGTACACAGTTAGATACTGCTCAAGCAGTAAGTTTAGTGGATCTTCAAGTATTTGAGAGGTACTTCCAGGTTGTGTTCGTATTTCGGAGGCTCAAATAAGTATTGGAAGGATTTACAAATGCTGACATGGCAAGCTATCAAGGTATTTGTTCACTTTTATATGGGGGCGGGGGGTGTCTATTTCCTGGTAATTTTAGTTACAAAGTCCGCTATGTTCTCTACAAAGCTGCTAATGAAATGGGAAAGGAAATGCTTTGGTTGAAAAGATTTTTTCGGATTTAAAACGAGGGGAGTATGTAGTTTACTGTGACAGTCAGAGTGCTATTAATTTTAGCAAGAATACTACATACAATGCCCGCACGAAGCACATTGATGTAAGATATCATTGGATTCGCGAGATCATCAACAAGAAGTTCATGAAGTTTGAAAAGATTCACACCAACATGATGGCAAATGTCATGTCTAAGGGAAAGCTAAAGTTATGTTTAGAGTTAGCAGGATTCAACTCTAGTAACGGGGTTCGGGACCCCTCTCCCATGGTGTGGAGGGGAAGATTGTTAGCCAAGAGTCCATACTAACCGAGTTTAGAGTCAAGAGTACTTTCATAATTGTGTGGGTTTTTCTTGTAGGCCAAGAAGGCGTAGATTATATAAATCATGTAACATGTAACCCTAGACGAAGTAAAGAAAAATTGAATTTCTTTTCCATAGATATAGGCACTCCTGGCTAACCACCTAAACCCCTCACATCATTGTCTCTCTTCTCTATTAGTCTTGATTATTCGACTGCAAGTTTCTGCATTTCCACACGCACACGAGAAGCCCACGCCCAGTTTGCAGATGCATCAGTCCATCGCATGCCTAACAAGAAGGGAACCTCGCTCAATATATAAACAGTCGGGATATGGCCATGTCCCCAATGCCTAGAAACACGCCTGCATTGTGCCTATGAACTAGGCACTAAAATGCCTAATAAATTACTAGCCACCAGCCAAGCCCGTCCCCTGCGCCTCTAGGCTTTGGGCTTGAATATTAGGGCCCCCACAAACAAACAAGCTTAAGGTTGGAAATTTTGGCCTGATCTACACCATTTGCAACAAAATTTCAGAACATCATACTTCAATGTAGGGTTGTCAATCAGGCCGGAGAAGCCTGCAAATTGGGGCCTCCTGCCCATTGATCTGAACTGATCATATGGTGGGACCCACCTTCGATGCCCCATAGAGCCAAAAGCTCGTCTTTTGTAAGACCATGATGCCAAGCTTTTTTTCCTTTAGTTTATGTCAAACAGTTGATCAACGAGATTAGGAATGATGTCCCAAGTGATGTTGACAAACAAGTTCTCCACATCTCGATCTCGGCACAACATATCTCAGCGCAACCTGATTTAAGCACAGGATTAGGTTCTTCATAGGATTGATGCCAAACAAGCCCTAAATGGCTGCCTAGCTAGCCATAGCCCTAAACCATATTGAATTGAATTTCATTAAACTGCATGTTGCTCGTTGCATTTCATTGACGGTCCCAAGCTTAGATAAAGGAGGTTTAACATCATATTTATAATTGATGCCCAATAGCAGTGTAAAAAAAAAAAAAAAAAGAAATTTAAAAAAATCTTCTCTTTAGGCCCTGAGACTAGCCAAGGCCCTAGATAGTGCAGGTTCTCTGAGGGCTTTAACCTACCTCGTGTGCACGCCGCATATGTTGAGGGTAGGGCTTGGACAACCTTAAGCCTGGCATGGCCTGGCCCTTTTCACAGCCCTACTTCAGTGCATGCACTGCAACTTATTAAAAAGACCCATGTCATATTGGATTTTATGACCAGCCGCCTGGTTCATGCCAACCCTCCTTATTCCAAACTTGGGACCAGTTCATTGCAAACCCCATCATTAAGGTGGAAATATCAAAAGGTAGGCTCCAGTAAGGAAAGCCGGATACATACAATCCCCTTGAACAATGCCTGGCAAACATTTTTAGACCAGCACAATTTCAACAATCTCTCCACCTACAATCTCACTGGTTGTTGGTGTTAAAGAGACAAAAATGTCCAGTTTTCAGAATGGTTTTAGTCATGGCATGCAAAGGAATATCCACATGGAAGCCAAGAAAGTTATTACCAAGAGAACAAAAGTATCTAGTAGTGAAGCATACATACATCTATGTTGGCGTGTAAGAAGGAGAATTTCAGATATCCTCAAAGCATAAAAAAGGGCAACGTTCTTGCTGAAAAAGATACATAGCAAGCACTGAAATAAGTATGACTGCAACTGCTCCCCAAACAAACTTCGAATTACGCTGCCTAGCCTCCTCTGTCTGTACTGTTTGAAGATTGGACTCAGCACCAATAGTATCCACCGCCGAAATGGTGGGTCCAACTTCAGTCTCACATGCGTCTATATGTTTGGCATGCCCATCAGCCTGATATAGAAATGAAGTAAATTTATTAGACCTGTACTGTATAGATCACAGTATTGACCCAACGAGGGATTTTTAAGAAATATCACAAGAAAATGTGAAAGGTAATGTCATAATATAACCAGCAGGTCTGGGCTCAACGAAATCATATGCACAATAGCATACACATTATGAGGTATTATATGATGTTCACCAAGAGAAACCATTGTTTGCTGTTGTTCAGTGGGGGTGTTCAACCAGCAATGTTACAGGTTGGATTTTATGTAAATAGCAGTATCTAATAGCACTTCTTTCTTTGGCAAAGCGCTTTCTCTCTCTCTCTCCAACTGTTTTGCAGTGATTTCATGTAGCTATCCCAGATTCAAAATAATAGTCCATCGAGATTTGGGTTTTGAAGTGGAAATTGCATTACATAGGATACCACATTCCTTGATTTTTCAGCCTCTCAAAAGGGAAATTTGCCAACCATTTAAGGTAGAATGTCGGTTAAGGGGGATAATCCTGCAACGGTATAGGTCCAAAGATCAAGTTTGTAAACATCTTGCCTCAACAGAATATGTAATGAGCCAAAAAGAAGCTATTGTTTTCAATTACCAATCAATATTAATTAGTATTGATTAAGGATTTGGGGTGGAAAGGAAATTCAGTATCCCCAATTTGGTTTCCAACATCCACGACACCCAAACAAACATGGGAAAAGATAGCCTTGCATTATCCAAAATACAAGCTAATTACAATTTGGGTATAGAAAGCATGATCATAAATCTTCAGCCAATTACGATTTGGGTATAGAAAGTGTGATCATCAATCTTCACAGAAGTAACTTAGATAACTAAAAGTGAAATCAACCAGAATACCAACCTGGAAACTAGTAGCAGAAGACTCTGTAACTGTCTCCTTGAGTTGTTTTGAATATTGAGCAGTAGTTGCATCATTCTTAAGGAAGACCGACTCTTTCACATGTACATTGCCCACATGGGTCACAGAAAGAGAGGCATCATTTTTTGTTTTACAGTATTTCTCCTCTAAACTGCCCTTCTCTTTTGTTATAGAGCGAATCTGCATATAAAAGACGAGTTTATCGTTAAAATGCAAGTGGCTGATTTCAATTTTTCAGTTCTGAACTCTAATGCAGGATAATTAGACATCTAAAAATAAATATTTCCATCTATTTCCTGTGCATGTCTTTAGCATTGTCTTTGAAGTGTTATTTATAAAATATCGTCACACCTGGAGCGATTACAAATAATCTAGTAATATATTATTGTAACTTGGAACAAACACATGCCAATGTTGCACACTAAGAGGCATCACACAGAGAGTTGGGCCGATAAGTATGCAAACTTTTCCAACAATTATGCACATATAATGAGATTGAAGCCGAACAACACTGATGTAAATTCTACATGAAAAGAAATTTAGAATAGAGATAAGATCACCACCTTCTCAAGGAGAAAGTGGTAAGATTGACATGAGAAGCTTTGAACTTTGACCCCTATTTCAGAGGATAAAGTGCAGTGGCTGGAAAGGGGGTTTTCATCTTCATTTTTCTATTTTCCATTTTTTTTTTTTTTTTTGTTGTTGTTGTTGCTGGGTTTTTTTTTTTTTTTTTTGGTGGGGGGTGGGGGGGGGGGGGGGGGGGGGGGGGGGGGGGGGGGGTGGTGTTTTGGTTTGACAAATCACGACAAACAGATGTATTTCCCATGCCATTCCACTGGTCTTGTGGGTATATTATCAAAGATGATATTATTAAGGGGTTTATGGAGTTTTACTATGTGAGAACTTTTAGAAGTTCTCTAAAATGTTATTCTCATCTTTCATCTCTCTCATTCCAATAGGGAGAAAAGACAGCAACAATTGAGAAGTGCAGGCCAGTGGGTCTGGTTGGAAGCATTAGAAGCTAATTTTCTAAGGTGTTGGCAAAGCAGTCAAAGGAAGTGATGAGCATGATTATCTCCTATCCAAGGTGGTTATGTGTCAGTCCAATACATGTATTGATTCAAGAAAAAGATAAAAGAGGTCAGGATTTGGTGAAGGTGGACATGAAAATAGATAAGAGTTCAGATTTTTGGTGAAGGTGGACATGAAAACGCCTTTTTTTTTATTGGTGACATGAAAGAACATATGACCAGGTGGAGTTTGTCTTTTCTTCTTTGTATAATGGAAGATCAATTTTGGCCACAAATGGCATGGATGGATGGAGGAATGTACTTCTTCAGCGAAGTTCCACCCAAATGCATGCGCAGATGAAGCAATGCAGTTGTTCAGCACAGTTTTCCATTTCAACTATCACGTGTGCTGTCTTTAGGGTTCCCATGGGTCCTATCCAGTATGAAAGTTAATAGAAGAGAGTCATTGTTGGGATTTACTCAGACAAGACTTCCACACAAAAGGTCACACACAAATACAGAAGGGTTCACCCTGCTATGGGCTATGAACTTGATTAATCTAATATGGAAACTGACACCATAATAAATATAGGAGAATAAATCATAAATCTAATCCAAGAGATCAAGACAAAGTAAAATGGAATTTGAAGAAATTTCTTTGTTCTTTCTACCATTGTAATCCACCCAAATATTTTTATTTTTTATATTTTTTTGAAATGGACCTCTGAAATGTTTCACCCAATTCCGAATCAGCCAAAACATTTCAGTTTAGAGGCCAAAACAGGGTCCAAAACAAAATTTGACAACTATGCATGAATCGCATTCAGATTTTTATTACAAAAATGTTCTCATCATAAGATAACTAGATTGTTTAACATAAAGTCTTATTTTTGTTCTTCAGATTTTTTAATTAAAGAAATTATCTCGATACATGTTGAACAACCTGATAAAACATTAAAAAATGATGGATAGGCTATATTAAAGTTGTATCCTCCAACTATCCCTGCAGCATCCAGTATCACTAGTCACTACTAGTACCTTAACCTATAGATGCAGGTACAATAGCCATACAAAAAAGCCTAGGTAACATGATCTAACACCGCAGATTTTTCATAAAATGTAGGATTCTTATTTCATGGATTTTCAAAACTACCAAGTATATATACAGATGTCATGTGTCATGGCGAATTGGTGATATAAAGGTTTCAGTATCAAACTCCAACAAATGTTAGGTTGTTAATGACACCCTAGAAAACCAAGGAAATAGGAGCCGCCCAATACTGAAAACTACAATACGGTTGATATCAGTCAGTTTGGAATCACAAACATACAAAGGCACAGAAATAATATGTTACGACCTGTGTTCGAAGACGCTCTCTTTCCATGGCAAGTTGCATAACCAAATCAGTAATAACTCTAGTCCTCATGCCAATATCCTTTGCAGTGGCTAGTTTTACGTCATCAGCTTTCAGCAAAGACACCTCCAAGTGTTTGACTCTGCCTCTAAGAAAACCCAGCTGTTCATTGAGCTCCAAATTAGTATCAGTTAACTGAATGCAATTAGCTTCTGCATTCTCAGCCCTACTTTCAGCTTTTAAAGTTTTTGCCTTCAAGTCCTCGATTAGATTTTCCATATCATTGAGAGCTGAATATAACATTATCTGTTGCTCCCGAATTGCATCAATAGATGCCTTCGCATGCTGTAACTGAGTATCAGATTGCCTCAGCTGCTTCTCAAGAAGGTTTACCTTTTCAGTGCTATCATTACTTCTAAGAAGACTCAGCTCTTTGTTAAGGTCTGAGTTAATTTCAGCTAGTAATTTACATTTGGATTCCGCACTCTGGGCCCTACTATCGGATTTTGACACATTCAAGTTCAGTTCCTCAATTAAATTTTCTAAATCAAAATTTTGAGAAGATAGTCTTTCTTGCTCCCCTTGGCTTGCTTCAACAGAAGCATTCGCATGGTGTAATTGGCCCTCGGATTCTCTCAGCTGTGCCTCAAGTAAGTCAATCTTTTCCCTCAAGGAAACAACCTCAAAATTGGCAAGACAGCATTTGTCTTCAGCTTCCATAAGATGGGTTTTCAAATGATTGAGCTCCAAGCAACAGGCCTGGAAAGCACTCTGCTCAGCTGACAGCACTTGCATGGAGCTTTGCAGCTTCGAGCTCAAATCAGCTTCTCGTTGCAGTGCACTGTTCAAACTGAACTGAGCAATTTGAAGTTTTCCCATTATTTCTTTTGAAATTCCAGTCAATACTTTTGCAATGTTTTCTGCCTCAAAGAACCTCTCCTGCATGAGATCTGACATTTCGTCCATGCGAAACATCTCACCTTCTAAACGCTGCAGTTTCAATTTGAGATCTTCTTGATTATGTTTTGATTCTGCTAGTCTCTCTCCAAGTTCCTGCTCTCTTGCCAAAGACTTCTCCAGCATTCTCAAGATATTTCTCTGTTGTTCAGCAGTTTGCTTCACCCTAGCTTCCATGGATGAATATTCACCATCTTCTAGAAGGTTGGTAACTGAGACATTCCCTGTAAACACCAATCAAGTAAAGAAAAACATTAACTTAGACTTATATTGTATTTGTATGTAGAAGTACCCTAATCACGAACAGCTTAAATGCAATTGCAGACTCATTCAACTTTGTGCTGGTTATACCAAGTACATTCGTACTTGAGGCCAGATGGTAGGGCAGGCCACTATTTTCTATCTTCTGCGCCAATATTTTATCATCACTAACTGTTAATATTGATCTGGATTAAAGAGTTAAGAAAGCTTATATTCTACCAAGTGTGATTTCTTATCTGTACCACCCTAAATACACAGCCAAAACATCCAAACCACTATCAATTTGGACCTCCTCATGTTCCCACAAGCCACCAGCAACCCTATGTCCGTACCATGGAACTTGTCTCCAGAATTTGCATCGATCAACAATAGGCTTGTCCACAATGAGCCATAACATTTAAAAAAATAAAAAATAAATAAATTATAACTTGTCATATAATCCTCAACATTTGATGAAGGAAATGATGAATAACATTTAAATAATAAAAAAAACCCTCAACCAGTGTTCCGTTGACAATCAAGATTAGGATAGTCTGATTCACCATGCCATCATCTGGCAGTGGTCCATCCATGACAGGATTCACCAGATGAATGGTTATAACATGTTCAAGACCACTTTCCCATGCTTATTGCATACCTTAATTACAGAATGAAGTTAGTTCTCCACAAATGATGTTTTAGGACTTACAAGATTTTTTCCCACTAGATTCAGAAGTACAATGGAACTTGGCTGATTGTGTTCTCATCTCAGAAACCTGGTACTGAAACCTTTTCAAAGAATCTTCACAGTCATGCAACTTTCTTTCCATTGCTGCAAAAGCTTCTTTATGTTTGCAAAAAGATAATTTGTCGCGTAGATGCACAATCTCCTCTTGGAGAGAAACCACAAAACTATCCAGCTGTTTCACCTCGGAATCTAGGAGTCCAGATAAAATATCAAACTCCAATGCCTTTTCAACAGTCTCAGCTGAGGCGTCTCCATTTTCCACCGTCAGAGCTTCATAATCACTTGCTCTAGCTGCTACGTACTTTGACAGAATCTGCAAGTTCAGTAGTTTCTCAGAAGAATATGCTAGATCGAAATGCACTCCCATTAGGACTTCTCCTGAAGTGATTGCATCATCAGCTAGGCTGTTGTTAATTGCCATGTCAAGAAGACTGAAACCCTGAAAAGAACAAGGCCTAGAATCCTTAGTCTGAAATCTAACAATTAATAAACTGATGTACCTCCTAATGCAAGTTGTTTGAATGTTTCGCTGCCCCAATCAGCACTGTGAGATGGAATTTTTGGAAAGAGCATTACGTAGGATGGTTCCTTCTCATGTTTCCACCCAGAGTCATTGTCAGAGCTGATCAGTGATCACTAGGATAGGAAAGGAGAACACAAAATATTCTGTCTCAATTTCTTTGCTGCCGAAACTTGCAGCCAAATGGATAACTGTCCGCCACAACAATTCAAATAGATTGCAAGCTGGGTGGATTTTCAATAATTCATTAAAACTTTAAGTGAGGATGTTGAGTTTGTTAGAGGATCCATATATTATGAGGAAAAATAAAAGAATGAATGAAACAGCACATATATGAAGACTAAGCAAATTATTTTTTTCATCTGAAGCAGGACAACAAAGACCTTTTCTATTTACAGTCTAGGAATATATATATAACCCCAATCTTTGCCATATCAGAAGCAAGTGTGATGCACCCTTATCCCATGCACATGGAAATCAGTTTCTAATTCTTACACCAACAACACAAATTGCACAGTGAAACAAATAGCCCAAGAATCAGCATAAACCTCAACTGTTTTCTACCGAGGGTGCATCCAAATTCCAAATGCTCCCATTGGCCCCATAAATTGATGCAAAAAGAAAGACCCAGATGGACTCTACAGAAATGACCTCGGAAATGCATAAGTCTCAAAGGCACCAGTAAAATGATATTTTCATGACTCAAGATCTAAAAAGTTCAGATACCAAATAAATGAAAGGATTTACGGGGAAATCAACAACACAAAAGAATAAGCACAAACACTAAACTATTGTGACCCAAGCACCCCTTGGCATCATAAAACTGTAGGGAAAAGAAACACCCAGAAAAAGAGTCTACAGAAATGAACCCGGAGACGCCTCCAATCGACTCCAAGGCACAATCAATAATTTCAAAACCCAAGGGCTAAAAACTTCAGCTACCAAACAAACATCAGGATTTTAGAGAACCAGGAAATTCCAAACACAAACGAAACAGCATAACACTCAAAACTGATTGCAACTCAAAGAACATCCAAAACGCCCCATTGGGGCCATAAATCGATACAAAAAAGAAAGACCCAGAAAGAGACAATACAGAAATGTGCTAGGAAACGCCTCCGATCGATTCCAAAGGCACAAGTCGATATTTTAAAGACCCAAATTCTAAAAACTTCAGATAACAAAAAAATCCCAGGACTTCATCGAAACGGGAGATTTAAAAAAAAAAAACAGCATAAACATTCAAACCGATACGAAAATGATCCAGAAAGAAAATCTACACAAATAACCTCGAAATGCCTCCAATCGATTCAAAAGGCACAAGTCAGTCGGTTTTTTCAAGACCCAGATTCTAAAAACTTCATATTTCAGCTCTACACAGAAAGGAAAATGGGAGATTTCAAAGATAACAGATTCTGTAATCAATTAGAGAGCATAGAAGATGGATTAATGACTGAAATCTGGAGATGTTTGTGGTTCGATCGATACCTTGAACTAGATTTTTTCCGGCTTTTTCAGTTGTCGCGCAGCAAAGGAAGCACACCCGCCACACTCTAAACAAGTGAACGGAAATGGTAAAGATATTCGCGCTAGTGCTTTAAAGACAAGTGCCTAACCTCACACGTGTAAGACTGCAACGAGCTCTCTGGATTTTTCATTTGTCCAGGCCACAAGGCCCATGAGCCTCTTCTGATAAATGGACCGGATCCTATCGATGGTGGGCCATCTAACATGAGTCGAGTTTCCCTGCACGTGTTAGAAGAATGGTGTCAGTTGGTTTGATATGATATGGTTGTGGGTGAATTTGGTGGGGTCCGCTAAACCACAAACACGTAAAGGGCAAATTTATGGTGGTTTTGAAGATAAAACACGGAGAGCAAATTCACGCCCATATGCCACTCCACCGCCTTCCAGTCCTGAGTTAGATGCTCAAAGGATTAAAAACCTAGAGATTCTACTTGAGGAAAGTAAAGAGAAGCCTACTCGAGATCCAATCCAAAATGTCTTAAGAGAAAAATAATTTTCTATATTATTCTATTTCCATTAAAAAAAAGTGCATAAACAGATCCTAGTTGGGTCCGGGTGGCCAAAACCCATCAAAATCATTTCCAATATAGGGATGGTTTTGGGTTTGGGTTTTTTTTTTTTTCCTTTTCTTTTCGGCTTTGGCTCACTGGCCAGGAGAAAGGAGTTCAAACCTCCCACTAGGGATCAAGGGATGGGAGTGAGATGCCTTACCATCAGTTGGGAGGGTTTGGGTTTGGGTTTGGTTTGAAACCCATGGACTCAAACCTGGATCCGAATTTTCATTCAGGTCCAGTAGTGGACACTGATCCAGACCTGAATTAAAACGTGCCTATGTAGTGGACCACGCCTGAACCAAATCCGGTCCCATTATTTAGGACAATTTTTTCAGTTCAGGTCCATGGTGTAATCATTAAACCCTTTTCATTCCTGTTTACCCATTGGCAGATTAGCAGATGAGCATCGTTTGGGCCGGACCGAGATCATACACAAGTCCTACGTACTTTCATCAAACCATGTCTGGTTGTAGTATTTTTTCTTTTTTTAAAAGAAGTTGCTGTACTTGGTAAAAATGGGAACTTTTCGCCAAGGCCCACCGGCAAGAAATGTTTCAAGCATGATCAATGGTTAAGATCGAACCATAGACCCACCAAGAAACATAGAAAATATACAAGTGTTTGCATGCAAAAAAATTTCATGTTTTCAAAGATGCATGAGTCAGGTCAGGTGACGACACATGGTATCCCAAGAACATGCCAATTTTGACCCAATAAATTTGGGTCTTATGTTCATTGGGTTGGCCATCATAAAGTGGGCCCCACAAAATCAGATGAGAATCCGGGGCCATGTTTTATCTCCTATGCACACCACCTGATAGCCACTGTCGCAGCGAGGGTCGAGAAGAATAATGCCTTTCGTTTCATCAAATTCCGAGCCCAGATGTTTTAGAATTATACATTCCCATTCCAGATTCAAATGACCACTGCCTTTTAGATTTGAATGAGCTTGTTGAAACGGAAGATGGAGCTGTTGATGATATTAAAGATGACCATGACTTGGTTATAAAGAGAAGGGAACGAGAGAGAATTGGAGCCTACGTCATTGATTTGAATTTTACAGAAATTCTAAGATGGCTAACTTAATCATTTTATGTGTACCCTACTCTACAATATTCCTTGTATGATATTTGAAATGAGAGAAGTGATGGTTAATTTGGTCTTGTATTTGCATGGCTTGGCTTTCGGTGCATATAGGCGGTGGTGGTGGTGCAACCTATCCAAAATCTAGCTCAAGATAGGTGGGAGTGGAGAGACAGAATTCGTATAGTTGATCCGAACATAGTTGGGATAAGGCTATATATTGTTGTACCCTCTACCGATATACAATTTCTACCTTTTTTCTTAAGTTGCTTTTATATTACTGGCTTAAGAGCAACATAGCTGACAACTATAATTAGTTGGATACCATTCTAAAGGAAAAACATATTTACTTGCAAATTGTTGATGGAGAAGGTTTTTTATAAGGACAGATTTTTTGGCATAGAATAATTAACATAGGAATTTTATGGCAATAGAATCAAGGGAGATGATGTGGCCAACTATGACCTATGAAGCAGATCTTAGGTCAGTCAAGAAGCAACGCATCCACAAAATGAGTGTAACAGTGGTCTCTTTTGGGTTCAAAATCCTTCACATTCCATCCCATGCACATGCCTACAACCAAGCCCTCATGATAGCCTACATAACAGACAAATTAATAATAAAAACAATTCTTTTATAACTTAAAGTTACAACACAAAAAATAAAAAATAAAAAATAGACTAGAATAATTTGAATGTGATGAAACTTAAATTGCACCCTCCTGTTGTTATGCACTCCACCGATCACGAGTATGTTTTTCCAACTTTGGGTGGGGACCTTATCACCAATTCAACCCACTCACACACGCGAACAATTGATGTCAAACATCAAATTTAAGCATAAAAGTTTATTTCTTTCTGACATTTTAAATCTTAAATTGTTAGGCTATTGAATTAAGAGTTAGAATGATGTAATGTGGTTGGATTGGCATGTATCTAAGTGGGCACCATATATTGAACACAATTTTGAAGTCTTGATTCTGTGTGTGTAGAGGGGTGGAGTAATCTAGTAAGACACCCATCCATTAAATCAAATAGATAATAAAGATAGATACTACATAGATAAAGTAGTTGATATTCTCATATTTATGGTTTAAATTCTTAAAGTCTCTCACCTTGCTACTATCTGTATTCTCATCAAACCATTGCCCTAAAATCTTTTATCTTAAGGTTTTCATTGGAGGAGTAGCCTTTGATGCTGAAATGAAAAACAAGAGCAAACAGAACATTTGGAAATTTGAGCTTGAACCCACTATATATTAAAGCAAATATGAAGCCATGTCAAAACTCAGACGCTCTCTTTTCAAAGAAATACAGAAGAGAAAAATACATAGCCTAGGCTTTGACGTGGGCCATAACACTCATCTCAAACAAGTCTCCTCTCTTATAATCTAAAACCAAACAAATCTCCTTAAGTCTCCTCCTTTAATCCTAGGATTAGTTGTAACTTTATTGACATGAGCCACTACACTTATCTCAAACAAGTCTCCTCCCTCAAAATCTCAACCTAAACAAATCTCCTCAAATCTCCTCCCTTAATTTTAGGATTAGTTATAATCTTATTTCAATGATGAATCTTATCTGAATATCGTTTCTATGTTAAACGATGGACCACGTCCCTTCATCTAGAGCAGCAAACTGCCCCTTGATAGTCAACAGTAATCAGAAAGAGCATGCAAAACGCTCAGCATATCCTTGTCCTTTCCAGAAACAGAAACAATACTATAGTCCAGTGGCGGACCTTAAATTTTCGTTTAGGCGGGGCAAACAATTTTCGCAGCATAGGTTAGAGGATATGATTTTCAACATTTTTTTTCTTTTTGTAAGAAATCTTACTACTAACACCTAATTCATAAGTAAGCTTCTAAACCAACCACCCAAATCCCAACTCTTCAACAAATTAGTACATTAATTAGCAACCGTTCTACAACAATAATAAAGAAAATCTAAAAAAACTACAGAGAAGTAATAATAATTATTATATGAAAATTAGTACCTGCTTATCCTTTCCTTATGCTCCTAATGGTTTTTCTATCATATAAATCTAAATGAAAGCACTTTTATTTATAAATGAATATGGTCAGCATAATCATAAACATCATATTATAGTCCAAGAAAAAAATTTCAAAAGAAAAGGAAGAAATAAGTAGTTTAACTCAATCTTATAATTTTGTTGCTATCTACTTTTGTTTATAAGATGAAAATAAACTCTTGTAATTCATTGTAGTAGGATTACCGATCCATAAAGGGATTATACGGTCACACAGTCAAAAAATACATAGGGATGTGGTCAAATGGAAACATTACTGTATACAGCCCTTTGTGGTGATGATGATAAATGATGATAATGTTTGGTCCATGTCTTGGTGTTCCACTTCCAACACCGATGGGCTTGCCTTAGGTACGAGGAACATGGCCCATTTCAACTGAGAATATCCAGAAACATGCATTAATCAATATTTGGCCAACTAATGGACAGTTATAAGAAAATGGTAGCAGTCCAAACACAATGGATGAATTTGGCCAATAAGGATCACCGGCAGAAAAAGTGTTTTTGGGCATGGGGCGGTACTTTTTGAGATAAGTAGGGCATGGGCCAGGGCCAGGGCCCATTACATGTTTTTGAGAATTTCTAAATTTCACTTGGGACAACTGCCCATATAGTGACAACATGGGTCCACCCCTGGGCCAGAGCCCATTTCATATTTCCGAGAATTTCTAAATTTCACCTGGGGCTCGCCCCATATGGTGGCTACGTGGGTCCGCCCCTGCAACGGTCGGTCTCCCTCTGGACTCCTCTAGAACAAACACCCAAATCCTAGCTTCTTCCAGAGACATCCAGACCCAAATCCTCTCAGATATCATGTTCCAGAGATCTCTACTCCACTTGCTAAATACCCCCATTCACATCCTTTCTACCCCAAGCTTCAAACAATCTTAATACTGCAATTTCCCACAGAAAAAGATCTACATAGCCATCTGAAGGAAAAGATATGTCTATATCTCTTTCTAACATCAGCATCTCTCTCCCCATCTCATTAAGGAGAGATGCATCTGCAGCATCATCTCTCAGTCAGGTTGGGTTTTCACATCTCAAAGTTAGAAGCCATGGTAGAAGCGTAAAGGCCATGGCAGCAGAGAGGAGGGAGAACTTGGATCAATTGCAGAAGGCTAATAGCACGCAACCCACCCAAGCAAAACAGAAGATGGCTCAGGTTACCCCAGTAGGTAATGACCCAATTACCTTTTTCTTTTTCTTTTTTTTGAGTATATATGCCTTTTCATCCGACCGTTTGGAGTACTTATAATATCTATCAGAATTGTAAAGAGGAGGGTCATAGACCATGAGTCTGGATTCTTGATGCAAACTAGGTCCAGTTTCAGTTTCGTTGGAATTGGAATTGGGCTTACTGTCTGATGGTTATCGTGTTTTATAGGTGATTTTACATGGTTATGGATTTGTAGGCCTATTGGAGCTTTTTACTTCTAGGTTGCTTTTGGATAGAATTTTCAACCTGATTAATAAATGGGTGTGGTCTGGCTTGAGCCCATATTATCCAATCCAATGTATTGTCAACATTGACATATTTGTTGATTGCTCAGGTATCTGGGACCGTTTCCCTACAGCCAGGACAGTGCAGCAGATGATGGACACCATGGAAAGGATAATGGAGGACCCCTCTACATACCCTTTAGTGAGAGAAGAAGGTGGTGGAGGGTACAGGAGGGGAAGGACCCCATGGGAGATCAAAGAAGGTGAAAACGAGTACAAGATGCGATTCGACATGCCTGGCATGACCAAGAAGGATGTTAGGGTCTGGGTGGAGGAGAAGATGCTTGTTGTGAAGGCGGAAAAACAAGCAGAGGAGGAAGAGGAATGGTCTCCAAAGAGCTATGGGAGGTATAGCAGTAGAATTGCATTGCCTGAGAACGTTGAGACGGAGAAAATCAAGGCAGAGGTGAAAGATGGGGTGTTGTACTTAACCATTCCAAAGGCAAAAACTTCAAGCAAGGTCTTGGATATAGATGTGCAGTGAAATGTAGCTTGTTTTGGTCAATATACTGGGCTCTGTTTTGTTCCCCTCTTTTGGTCAATGTTTCAAATAGACTGATGTAAAATCGAAGTTGGAGAGCTTAATTTATGAGGTTTCTTTATATGGGCTTTAAATGTATTTTGTGCGATCAAACTATTCATCATGTTGAGGTTTTATGGTTCCGGGAGTCTTCGAATTTGTCAATCTAGTATTAAGTTTTTTTACTTACTACCCATAAAAGGTTCTCATATTTCTTCAGAATCTTTGGTGGTTTAAGCAACTTTCTTTTATCTGTGGCTGCTTTTTCCACGTTGGGGCCTTTTTATTTGCAAGGAGTAAAGTAAGGGCACGTTTGGCAAGTATCCTCTCTGAGGAGATTCCTTTTATATTTTTTGTGATTCTGTGAATTTTTATATTTGGCAATGCAAAGAAAACTGTATGAAAGAATCCCTGCATCCCTGCTCCCATGTATATCTCAGGTCCAAGCTTTCCTCCTCCCTCTGATTTCCGAAACCACAAAGGCAATGAAAGGCAGAGCTACAGTGAATCTGCACGGTAATATAGGGCAGTCCGTTTTTTTCAAAATCTGATCTTTTCTAGGCCCTACAAGTAAGATCTGAATCGGTAGTTTTGTTTAAAAGGTCCAAAACGGCTAGTATGTCAAATTTCAACCGTTGATTGTTTACGGAGTTTGAGATATTTACAAAAGCGTCTAGACTGTTGGATGACAATTTCTGAAATTCTGTGGGGCCCATTTGCGAAATCCAAACTGCTCAATCTCTTCAAAATGATTAAAACGGCTTTAGGTCCAAATTTGGCAGCCTGATTCAATGTGGATCATGAGAAATTGACCAAAAACGTTCAGACCGTTTATTTCACACAAGGCCAAAAACAGGATGAAAAATAATGCATTTTTTCAATTTTTTGGTTCCTGTGGAGCCCATAATCATAATCTAAACCATCAGCTATATCTAGAAGGTTAAAAACGGCTAGTTGATCGAATTTCAACCATTGATCACGTCTGGATATTGAGATATTTGCAAAAACGTCCAGATTCTAAAATATTTTTTTAAAATTTTTGTGGAGCCCCTTTGCACGATCCGAACCGTTCAAATACACTAGATGGACCAAATTGACTTTGAGTAAAAATTTGAGGTCCTGATTCGTCATAGATCATGAGTTATTTCAAAAAATCTTACAACTATTGTATATGATATTCTACTAATGGTGGGAATCCTCTTTTAATGTCAAACTTAGATCTCTCTGCACAAATCCTATATGAGGATGGCTTGATTCCACTGGAACAGAGGAATCATCAGAAGCATAAAATCATCTCCCTACCACGAATGCTTACCAAACGTGCCCTAAATGAGGGTTGAAACTTGAAAGGAATCCCACAATTCTTTATCCCATGAGGTATTTGTTGTTGGCTAACTCTGCTTCTTTTTTTTTTTTCCTCCCGCATGTACTTAATGATATATTACAATAAAGCGGGGGTACACTAACTCAGTTCCATTCCCTTTTATCCAATCAAATGCAAATTTAAATCTTTTTACTTTACACCAACAATTCAAAAGTAATTGACTTACTACTTTATTTCAGCTCAATTTCCTTTTGACTTTTAATTTTATCTTGATGTGACATTCTACTCCTCTTCTGTAGAACTTTGAGGGTTGGATAGGCCAAATTGAAGACATCTTAAGAAAGTTTTTTCTTATTTTTAGATTTAGAAATAAACTTCTATTTTATCTATACGTTTCCAAAATTATTCTAACGTCATGAGGGGTTATTAGGTTCCCTCATCTGGTTCTCCCTTGCCATTCGTGCCTATGAGGGTTTTTCGATTTATGGAAGGTTTAGATAGTTCATTCACTGAGGTTGCAAATAGTTTATTAGTGAGGTTGCAAGAAAATATATGGATAGTTTATCCGGTGATTGAGCACAATGCCACGTTAACACCCAACATGTTTTGAATTATATGTTCAATTTTATGGTGGTATTCACCTCTATAAAAGTAAAATATGAGGGTATGTCACTGAAGGATGAGATTCATCTTGAATATTTTAGATTATCTTTATGTGGGCTCTACGATTGGGTTTCCAGGCATGTTAACTAGCTTTTGTAGACAATGAAAATGTATGACTTGCTTGTCATCATTCGTAATGAGTTTTCTATTCCGCAAATGGGTTAGGCAGAAAATGAGTCGTTGTAAGAACGGGTCACATGACATATTCAACACCATTTACAATGAATATGTTAAAGAATTCACAAGACGTTTTTTTATATTAAAAGAAAATTAGTATTTAAATATTCACACAATTCACAAGACCTTTTTATATATTAAAACAAAATTAGTATTTAAATATTCATACACCCTTGTCCTATTTAGACATTGCACAAATAATTAATTACAAGGAACCTAAAGCAATATCAAAATCTTATTTGTTTGCTTGCAATTGCATTCTTAAGAATTTCAAGAAATGCATTCCTAAGGGCCCATTAGTTTACATAAATCAAATTCTAGAAATTTAAAGAGGCAAGAAGCGCAAGTAGAACAGGGAGACGCAGGGGGACCAAGGCCCCGCGGGATTTTTAAAAAATTCTTCAAATATTAGAGGAAATTGCATTTTTTCTTATGTTTTTCTTTTTTTACAGTGTTTTCCAAGGCAAATTTTCAGGTTCCATGTTTAGATTGAGAAATGAAAAGATATAAGGTAGAGACGCAGTTGGGACCCTCGCCTTCCCACATGTAATTTATTGAGTCATAGCGGGTGGATATTCATTCCCATGTTGATGTACCCTTCTTTTTTTTAATGAATATATTAGATATAATATGAATGCAATTTACTACTCTTTTAGTCCACTTTCTCTCCTTTAATTGAATTTCTAAGAAGTCTAAAAAAACATTGAGTGATATAAAAATTTAAACAAACACCAAATATTCTCTTCTTTGATAAAAAATAAATTAATCATCTTCTAGCCATGTAACTTCTAAACATTAACCAACTCTTTGTGGGACCTATGGAAATCTCTTCTACTATGAAACTTTATTAAGAAATGATGTCAAGCCACCGAATAGGCTCTACCATTAGATTCTAGGGAAATTCTCATGTTTTGCTGAGCACACCCACTTTCCCAATAATACCCAAAACACCCTCCCCTTTTCTCATCTCTTCTCTTCTCCTCTTCTCTTCCCCTCCCACTTGCCGCGACCGAACCCTGATGGCTGCCCCATCACCGGCGACCATCTCTTCCTCTAGTGAGCTACCCCCCACCATCACTGGCGAGCTCCCCTCTCTTCTCCCTTTGATGAGCTAAGCGGTTTCTTCTCCTCTCATCTTATTCTCTTCTCCTCTTTTTTACCCCTTCCACCTGTTGTGACTGAACCTTGATGGCCGCCCCATCATCGGCGAGCTCCCATCTCTGCCCCACCATCATTGGTGACCATCTTTTCCTCTTTCTTCGAGTGTATTGCTCGCTAGTGGGGTGCACGAAGTTTTTGAGCCATGCACAGAAAGAAGTGCACGACTGTGAAACCCCCGTGCACATAAAGAAGTGCACAGCTGATAAACCCGTGCATATATCATGTGCATAGCGTTTCACACCCGTGTATATAAGATATGCACGGAACTTATGAGTATTTTTATCCTGTGTAAGTTTTTTTTTTTTTTAAGTGGGTGTGTTTAGAAAAACCCACGGTGCGTTCAAAATTTCCCTAGATTCTATTGTGAATAGTTTTCATGATTTTCATCTTTCCATCTTTCTTTTCTGAAATTTTCAGCATAACAAATCCAACCCCAAGAGATACATAACCATTTGAGCATCAAACACTCTAAACGGGGGCGGACCTACATGCTGTGGGTTGGGGGCTGAAGCCACCACCAAAACTGGAAAAAGCCCATAAGGTCCCGAAGGCCCCTTTGGCCCGGCCCCCACTTAAAAATTGCCCGAGTCCCCCACGACCCTCTTCAACTCTAGAGTCTAGCCTAATCGGCCAATCCCCATTCTCGGCTCTCTCCCTCTTCATCACTCACCGTCTCAGCGCCCGACATTGGCGCACCACCGTCGTGACGCCGTCCCTCCCTCCGGCAGGTACTCTACTCATCTTGTCTCTGGTCTCTCCATCTCTTTCTCTATCTCCCCCTCTTTCTCAATCTCTCCCTCTTTCTCGTGTTTTCCATTTCTCTTTGCATCAGATCTTTGAATACAGATTTCTTTTGTTCTTGGTTTTGCTTATCATTTGGATGCGTTGCGGTTTTTGAGGATTTGATTTTTTTGAAGCGTGTAAGATATAGATATCTATTATGTTGTGCAGCTTGCGAGTTTTGGTTTTTGAGAAATTTGATCGATACGTGTGGTTCTTAGATTTGATTCAATCGATAACATATGACTATCGTAAGAGATAGATGACCTGCAGTGATTTCATATTATTCGGCATTGAGGGAGATTATGGCCCCTAATTTTTACTAGGTTATGTTGGATCGTTTTTCTTTGTTACCTATGAGATTAGAAATTTGGTTAAATGCATGACTTTTGTGGATTTGATTTCTTTCACTATGATGGTGTCATGCTGAATGTTCATCTTATGAATAAAAATGATTGTTTACGCTGGATATGATCACGACATGTTTGACACAGTTACTAAAAAAACGCATGAGAAAGTAAGACAAAAAATAATAATAATAAAATAAATAACAATAATAAAATTATTCAACTAAATTCACCTAATATTATTGTTGTTTATCGATTTGAAATTACCTATGTTTTGTTTCAGTAAAGAATAAAACTGTAGGAAAGGAGCTAAATGTTCAGGAACCTGTTAGATCTAACTACCAAAATTTGTGAACCGTCTCTCATCTTGGGAGGTATACTAAATTCATGCAATTGTGCATCTTGTAAAGAAAAGTAAGAAATGAAAAATGTGTGTGTGTGTGTGTGTGTGTGTGAGAGAGAGAGAGAGAGAGAGAGAGAGAGAGAGAGAGAGAGAGAGAGGGTGAAAATTTAAGAAAGGGAAAGAAACAAATTGCCTTGGAGTCATGCCTGTGTTGATTAATCTGACTTCATAATTTATAAGCGTATGATGATCAGTGTTCTGTTCTAAAAATCTTATGAGGTTTCTGGTTATTGAGCTTCTTGATCATTTGAGTTTGGTGAGGGCCTAATTTAGTATTTTATTTGTTTGAAGTAAAAGATTCTGAACCATAACCATTCATAAAAAGGATAAAAGGGTAGTATAATGATTTTTAGATTTTTGTTGCATCAATTGTCCATCTCTTTTCTTTTATTTCTTTTTTCTATTTGTTTAATGGAAAAACATATAAGTCAAACAAATTAAATTTGTTAAAACAAATTGATTGCCCTCATTTTATTTCCATTGATTGTCCTCTTATAGTTCAAGAGCCTTCTTTTACCATCATCACATCTAGAAAACATTTTTTTCCTCATTTTTTTTTAGAACTAAGGGTACCTTAAATTTTTATTGATGTATATATTTTTTGTGGCTCTGCCTATGTGTATGATGATTGAAGTGGATTGGTCTTTGTTTAAATAACTCTTTAATCACATGTTTCTCAGGTGGGTTATTTCTCTTTTGCCAAAGTTATGAAGAACAACAAAACAGTAATTGAATTACTTTTCAAGTGACTATCGTGAACCCCCCCTCAAACAAAAATCATGGGTCCGCCATTGACTGTAAACAATGTGTATAGAATGTACTTCCCTCCAGTTTTCAAACAGGTAAATTGAAGCTAGCAGAGATGTCATTTTGATTTGTAAGTTCATATATTTTAAACTTCCCTTCAAAATCTCCAAACATGATGAAGACAAGACCTCTCTCCCTTTCCACCCCAATCACCCACATCTCTAAAGCTGCATTTCTGCATCTGATTCCCTTCCAATTTGCTACTTCTGCCACTGAGCGCTCCTTCTCAGACTCAGACGCTTGGGAAGAAGGTGAAGAAGGTGACCCTTCTCCCATCATCCAAGATCATGACCTTCTCCGCAAAAGCAACAACTCACCGACAAGCCTTAATGTTCTCGACCTCATTGATCGTGGGTCAATTGAACCTGACCCAGAAATCTACAACCGGTTGCTAAAGAGAGCAACCCATATGAAGAAACTGAAAGAAGGAAGAATTATTCATGCCCACTTCCTGGGATCAAAATTCAAATCTGATCTATTTATACTGAACACCATCATCAATATGTATGCAAAATGCGGCAGCTTGTCTGATGCACAGAAGGCGTTTGATGAAATGCGCCTGAAGGATATGGTTACTTGGACTGCTTTGATTACTGGGTATGCGCAGAATGATCGAGCGGAGGAAGCGATTGCATTGTTTCCACAAATGCTTCGGCAAGGATTGAAACCGAACCAATTCACTTTTGCGAGCCTTTTGAAGGCCTTTGGGGCTGCTCAAAGCAATGAACGAGGTAGACAAGTACATGCATTCTGTGTTAAGTATGGCTGCGATTTGAATGTTTATGTTGGCAGTTCGCTTTTGGATATGTATGCTAGATATGGAGACATGAAGGAGGCGAATTTGGTATTTGACGGGTTGTCTTGTAAGAATGAGGTTTCTTGCAATGCTTTGATTGCAGGGTATGCTCGAAAGGGTGAGGGAGAGGAGGCTTTTAAGCAGTTTTGGAAGATGCAAAGGGCAGGTTTTGAAGCCACCCATTTCACTTATTCTAGTGTTTTTAGTTCATGTGCGAGTATTGGTGCCTTGGAGCAGGGGAAATGGGTGCATGCCCACATGATAAAATCAGGGTGTAAGCTTATTGCTTTTGTTGGTAATACTCTTCTCGACATGTATGCAAAGGCAGGTAGTATTGAGGATGCAAGGAAAGTCTTTGATCGATTGGATAAAAGTGATGTAGTTTCTTGGAATTCAATGCTCACTGGGTGCGCCCAACATGGGCGTGGGAAGGAAGCGATACAACGATTCGAAGAAATGCTGAGGATCGGCATCGAACCGAATGAAATTACTTTCCTTTGTGTTCTTACTGCTTGCAGTCACAATGGACTTTTGAATGAGGGACAGTTTTATTTTGAATTGATGAAGAGGTACAATGTGGAGCCCAAGGTTGAACATTACGTGACTATTGTTGATCTTCTTGGCAGGGCAGGGCTGTTGGATCAAGCACAAAGGTACATAAATGACATGCCAATTGAACCAACAGCGGCTGTTTGGGGTGCTTTGCTTGGTGCTTGTAGAATGCATCGGAATATGGAGTTGGGGGCATATGCTGCAGAGCGTGTGTTCGAGCTTGATCCTCATGATTCGGGCCCCCATGTGCTTCTCTCTAACATATACGCCTCTGCCGGAAGATGGAGTGATGCCGCAAGAGTGAGAAAGATGATGAAAGATAGTGGAGTAAAGAAAGAACCTGCTTGTAGTTGGGTGGAGATTGAGAATTCGGTTCACATGTTTGTTGCAAATGATGATTCACATCCACAGAGAGAAGAGATACAGAAGATGTGGGAGAAGATAAGTGCGAAAATCAAGGAAGTTGGCTATGTCCCAGATACAAATTATGTGTTGTTGTTCGTGGATCAGCAGGAGAGGGAAGCAAAGTTGCAATACCATAGTGAGAAACTCGCTCTTGCATTTGCACTTCTCAACACTCCTCCTGGGGCTACCATTCGAATCAAGAAGAACATCAGGATGTGTGGTGATTGTCATTCGGCAATTAAGTTTGTGTCAATGGTAATGGAGAGGGAGATTGTTGTTAGAGACACCAATCGTTTTCACCATTTCAGTAATGGCTTTTGTTCATGTGGGGACTACTGGTAATGCTAATGACATGACATCAGTTACACGGCATCGTTTTCAGCAATCATTACAGACACCAATCATTTTCACCATTTTAGTAATGCCTCTTGTTCATGTGGGGATTACTGGTGTGGTGATGCTAATGATATGACCACTTACATGGTATGAAATGGTTTACTGAATGCGCATGGACATTATTTCAAAGGGAGTGATGGATTCTTAAACAGCAAGTTGCATGTTGGTTGGATACCTCCTATTCGAGGCACTGGTCCTGCAATATGCCTTGTGAGGACTGTACTGGTTGTAGTCTTGCCTGAACCATTAATGTCATAACCAAAAAGAAGAGGAGTGACAATCTGAGATGTTTTCAGCCTGTAACTGAAGTATAGGTATTGACTATGCGTTATTGTCTGCCAGCTAAAGTTATATTGATTAGATGAAGAAGATTATTGCCTGCCAGCTAAGCTCATATCAATTAGATGAAGAAGATTTCTAAGAATGCTGTTTTGAGGTGATTCATTAGTTTGTCATCTTGTTTGTTTTGTGTTGTTGAACTTTGCTGTGTCTTCGAAATGCTTTCATGGGGTTCTTGTAACATGATCGCCTATGGGTTAGGAAGTGCAATATAAGAAAGGAACAACATATCACTCAATTTCAACGCATCAATCAGATTGGTTCTTGGGATTGAAAGTAAAGCATGAGATGGGATTCGAGAATTCTACATGTTTGTTGAAACAATCACAAACTTCAGTCACTGGGAATCTGAGCAACATTCACTCGGATGGGATACAAAGATCTTCAGTTACTTTACAAGAAGAAATGGATTATTATGCTCTTTCTGCTGAAATTAAGCAATTACAGCGCCGTTACAACTTTTGAACTGCTGGTTATCTCTTATTATATCATAAAAGAACCTCTAAAGTTACCATCTCTTTTGTTACACTCATGAGAAAGTAACATGCATTGGAACCTGACTTGTGAATTGTATTCCAATTGACCCCATGACTGAAGAAGGTTGGAGTGCAATCTGCATCCAATTTTCTTTTTTTTTTTCTTTGATAAATCATTCTCTCTACAATCTCTTATACAATCCTTATGGTAATTACAGTTGAAGCTCGTGGAAAGAGCTCCTTTCATGCTGACGTCATGTGCTTGGTGGTGGAATCAAGTTCCCCAAACTAAAATTGTATCAGTCGCTTGAACATGTTATTTTTTATGTCTAAAGCAAATTTGTGATGAACAACTATAAGCAATGTAGCTCATTCAATTCAAATGTATAAATCTCTTTACATTTTCAACTTAAATTTGTGGTTTTTATAAGCCATGATATATTATAGCTTGCCATTTGAAATGTCATTAGTGCTTGTGGTAGTAAGAAGTGACATTTTTCTAAATGTCATGGGTTCAAATCTTCACTAACACATTTAGTTTAGCTGACTGAGTACCCAAACATAGTTGGGGCAAGGCTTTGATGATGATGATGATATAGCCTCCCATTTAATTTAATAACTGCTGGAAATGAATTCCTTTTGGGGGGATAAGCTTGGATCAAGCTTTCTTTCTCTCGTCTTCTTTTTTTAATTTCTAGTTGATTTCTTAGTGAAAAGGGTTGCAAGAGGAAGCTTTGTTCATAGGAAAGTTGCCACCATCTTTGATGCAGCTTCATCCAGAAGTTACTGTTTTTCTATCTTTTTCTGTCTGTATCTCTCTACAAAATGTATTTCTCATACTGTCGTCTTCCTTGATAGTCTTGTTTCCCTTAAAAATAATTTTTGTCGCAAATTAAAAGGAGATCTGTATGCAGTCTTGAGTCAGGTCTGAATATGGGTTTGGATTTTCACAAGGTTTGAAGTTTTTTCCATTTTACCCACAATGAATATTTAATATACTAAAAAAAAATTGGTAGTAGGGTAAATGAGTCTTGCTTGGACTGTATCCGAACCTCACCTAATTATAAATTGGATTGCGGACCTTGTACCTGATCCAGTCCGACTACTTATCAGATTTAAAATTGAAAGAGGTTAGTGCTTCATGACCTGTCGTGAGACCTTTAGTTGTTATTGTTAACAAAATAGTCAGAGAAGCTATAGACTTCAGAAGGATTATTCTCGATCTACTTGGAAAACTGCATGTTTACTTCTCAAATGTATCTAAGCTTTGATGCGAAACCTTTTCCGTTGACATTCAATTTGAGTTCTAGATTTTGGATCCTCCTCATCTTTTAAAAAAAAAGGGTTCTGGGATGTAGATGCAATGCAGCTCAGACTTATCTCCTGATGGACCGTCGTTTTTACATGGTTAGTCTGTTTGTTCTAATGTTTGGCAGAATAACGCGCTAAGAATTGGAGTGAGGGATTCCAATGAAGCGGAGGTGTTGGCTATTTTGGAGGCTCTAAAGATCTTCTCTTGCTCTTTTAAGGGCCGTCTAATAGTGGAGAGTGATTCTTCTAATGGTATCTCTTGGGTTATGAGGTTAGTGGTCAAACCTTGGAAATTTCAGCCTTTTCTCAATGAGATCGAGGAGCTGGCTTCTTCTCTTTCTGTAGTTTTTCTCATGTGATTAGATCGGGTAATGGGTTGGCGGACTCCTTAGCCAAGCAAGGGGTCCTAAGATCTTCTCATTGGGAGGTTATTCTTGTGTAATTTTTGTTTTGGGTATAAGTCTCTTATACTGGTGTTGTTGTACATTGGTGTTTTATCAATTAAATTTACCGTTACTTGCAAAAAAAGGTGCTAAGCATTCAATTATTTTCTCATTTCATCTTTAATCTTCCTCCATGTGCTGCATGGGCCATGCTTATAATAGAATTCCCATGGATGATTTACATGCATTCTGATGACTTTTCATCACTGGCCTCTGTTTGGAAAGTTTCCTGAGAATACATCAACTGTTCTGGTAAACTTTTTTGCATTCCTTAACTATCTATCTATACTTTCAGATGTTTTTGAGGCTTGAATGTTTATCCCTCTCAGATTATAATTGTTTGCTTCTTTGCCCCACTTCTTTTTATGATCACGTAACAATGACGCCTTTTGTAATGTGGGATTATTCAACCACATCAATTCATCAGTGATGATAGGGTAATTTTGATTTTTTTTTCTTTTACATTTAAATGTGGCTTCAGGCTTTAATATATGGGCGCGAGTATGGAATTTGTGAGAGCAAGTATTGGATTTGACATTTATTTGGGAGGTGTATGGAGTTTCATTTTGGTCTTAGGTGTGTGAACCCTATGTTTGTCTTGTTTTTGCTATACATTTGACTTCATCTATGCTTTATATTTTTTATTGTTTCTCTTTGTGTGTAGTTTCTGAATTTGAAGGGTACTACACTTCAAGATTAGAAACCAACCTCCAAACTGTCTCTATTGTATTCATGTAGAGACACTAAGGAACATTGAGGACCATACTCCCATGGACCCATACTCAAAAGATTTGATTTCAATCAATGTCGTCCTAATTGGATCATACATAGCTCTGTAATTATATAGGATCGATCATTGTACTATTAGGATCCATGTTTATAAATGATTGTAGTGATACAGATAATTGTGACATAGTTACATCAAGTAATTGGGAAATAGTCCCTATATATACAGAGCATCAACCACATGCTGCCTTGCGTGGTAAGACATGCACACAAGCAATTGTGATAGGCACAAAGTGGAAAGATCCTGTGCATCTATCTCGCCCATTACCTACCTACCATGCAGACATCCGTGTGGGACCAGCCATGGGCCCACAATGATCCAGTAGAACCCTCTCATCCTGCTGCTCTCCTTTGAATGTCACTAGCTCTTGGTTTTTTTACTCCCATCCAAATTAGACTAATCATTGGATTGAGATCATACAAAAATGCTGCTTATAAAACCATTAAACTTGAGAGCCTTAGGTCAGGGGGTTAGGCTGATTTGATGGACTTGAAATTTTATTACAATGCCATGTGTCTCAGTTCGAAATTTGTGCACCAAAAACCATTTCTCAATTCAAAATTGCATATGAAGCCAAAAAAATAATAAAAATAAATTAGATAAAATAAAATAAAAGTAACATTCATTGCCTGTCATGACACTTATTTGAGATAAGCATCAATTTATTGTTCATGAAACTTTATCGTCCACATTCCTTTTCTACATTTATTTGAGATAAGCATTGGATAGGAAAGACCAAGTGCGTTGTTGAATTTTTTAGTAAAAATGGCGTAACGCATGAAGATTCGTATCTTTTTGAAGATTTTTTACAATTCAAAATCTTTGAAGATTTTTGTTAGCAAGGGTAAGAATTTAGACCATTTTGCATCCCTCACTCTCTCTATATGTTGATGGCGGCCAATCCTTTATTTGAGACAAGCATTGGATAGGAAACAATGAGTGCATTATTGAATTTTTTAGTAAAAAATGGAGTAACGCATGAAGAATCGTATCTTTTAGTAGATTTTTTAGTAAAAATGGAGTAACGCATGAAGAATCATATCTTTTTGTGGCATTTGTAGTAAAAATGGAGTAACGCGTGAAGAATCGTATCTTTTTGTAGGTTTTTTAGTAAAAATGGAGTAATGCATGAAGAATCGTATCTTTTCGTAGATTTTGTACAATTCAAGGGAAGAACTTAGATGATTTTGCATCCCTCACTCTGTCTATATATGTAGGCTATGGTTGATGAATATTTGTATACAGACATTGAAACAAAAACCTTGGAATTTCTATGTCATCCATCCCTTAAGATCTTTTCACTCATCTCTCTTCTCCAGGCAAGTGATGCAATTGCAATTTCTCTTCATTTCATTTGCTTTTTGCAGGTATCTTTTATCTTTGTTACATGATAGCAAAAGGGATAATGAATCCACCTTTTTCTTGATCTTTAGTTGATAGACCCAACCTGTAACATCTAAAATTTGTCATGAAGATCAATGCATCAACTGCAGAGGGAAGAAATTTTCCTTGAGAGGGCCAATATGTGAGAAAAACAATATATTTTCAAAGATTTTGCCCCCTTCTAGTTTCGCCCAAGCGAAATATGGACCAGTAAAAGGGTTTGGTGATTTTTAATGTTGATTCCATACCTTCCTTCTCTTTGAATCATAGGATATAATTCATGTTTTAGCTAGGGAAAAAAATCTAACATGCCAAGCATATTATTGTGATCTTTCCTTACAGGCCAGTTCGCACCACCACTTCTCAAGTTGTGCATCTAGATCCAAATCAAGCCCTATTGTGTGGATTCTTTCAATGTGATCCTAGGCACAAATTTTTTTTTTCTTGTTTCAATAAAGGATGAAGGTGCCTAAGTCCTTGTGGTCTAAATATGTTTAACATTGCTTACTACAGGATTATACTTGCGCTCGTACCTCATCTGGGGACAGGGCTGCATGGGTTTGGAAGATCTGGATGGTCCCTACCTGTGTACAAAACCATTATACTTGCGGGCCACCTGTTCATCCTAAACCCTTGATCATTGGCCATATATATATTATGGCCCAGTCAATTCGGATGGGCGCAAACACATGGGTTCAATATAATTCAAGGGGTTCCCCTGTGTGAACCCCGCAGATTGATCATCACGTGGGCCTTTGATCAGGTGCACACGTGATAATTTCCGTTGCTTACTATATAATAAATTGTGTCCTCCCTTAAGTCCTGGTTAATATTCTCCTTTGGTTCACCAATTTATTACATACCTTCATGTCTTTGATTTTTTTCTTTTTTTACCGCATTAAATACCTTCCTTCTTTCTTCTTTTCCTTCTTTGGTGCTTGTTAAATAGGCCCAAGGCCCATAATTAGATCCAGTCCAGCATGATCCAGTCCAGTATGATTGTCTTACGTGTTTTGATTGGGTCAAAGATTACACAGTTGTACATATCATCTTGATTAGATTGGTTTCCTAACTTAGAACCTAATTGATGTAATTAGATTGATTTCCTAACTTAGAGCCTTAATTAAGGCATGTAATACTCTATATATTGAGGCTCGTTCTCCAAAGGAAGACAAGCAATGAGAATACAATTTCAGAAGTTCCATTTGTGAGTCTTGAGTTTGTCAATTAGTCTTGAGTTTGTCATGGTATCAGAGCATGGTTCAAGGAAATCTGTTCTTCTGTCTTACAAAGCATTAGGATCCTAGTAGAATACATCTCTCGTGCAAGGAAACAGATCAAGGATCTGTCTCAGCCCCTGATACTCCCTGCGGCATCCTCATCTTCAAAGTGGCCCACCACGGATCATCATAACCTTTCCAGAAATCCATACAGCTTTGGTCGCCTGTTTTTTCTAAGACTCTTGGTGATTTTTCCAGAATTTTTTGACACATTCAGGTTGGTGTTTCTCTCCCTCTCCCTCTCAAAGTTTTCAAGAAATTTTATGTTGTTTTCATCAAGGCCGTCCAGATTCTTGGATTTTTAGTAGAATCAGATCGTTCTAGTTCCAGTAGAAGACAGAACAGAGGAACTTTTCAGATCTGTCCTCTGATCTTTGGCCAACACCAATCGTGGGGCCCACAGAGTGGATTTTGAGTGACTTTCAAGGTCGTCTAGGGCTATTTTTGCACAATTTTTGTCTGGTTTTTTTGGTTGTCTATTTCGGTTTGGTTGGAAATTGATTTCTACCCACTGGAAAGGGTTTCCTACAGTTCCTCTTGACTATTGCTGGTCCTTATCATAGCTCAATTCAGTTTTTTAGCTCATATTCATTGAGATGGAAAAATCTGAAGTTACCTTGATCCGTTTTACTGGAAAGAATTACCCTGCTTGGTCGTTTCAGTTCCAAATATACCTTGAGGCTAAGGAATTGTAGGGTTATATTTCTGGATCTAACCCTAAACCCACTGAAGATGAGAAGAAGATCTCCTCTTGGCTTACTAAAGATGCAAAGATCAAATCATGGATCCTCGGCTCTATCGAGCCACATCTGATCATGAATCTCAAACCTTACCCCACTTCAAAAGACATGTGGGGGTATCTGAAGAAAGTATACCATCAAGATAATTCAGCACGTCAATTTCATCTTGAATGTGTGATTGCTGAATATACACAGGGAACCTTGTCCATCCAAGATTACTATTCGGGATTTCGTACACTGTGGTTGGAACACGATGGTATTAAGTATGCTGATGTGGCTGCGGATGTTTTTCTTGTTATTCATGATCTTCAGGCCTCTAGTAAGAGGAATCAGTTTTTGATGAAACTGCGCAGTGAATATGAAAGTGTCCGATTTGCCCTGATGAATCGGACGCCATTACCTTCCTTGGATGTATGCTTGAATGAACTCCTCCGTGAAGAACAACGCATTGCGACCTCCGCTCATATAGCGCAACAAACGACTGAGACCTATTCAGTCGCGTTGTCGGCTAATAAAAGTTTTCAGCCTCCGTCGTGTGACTTGAGCAAAATGCAATGTTACAGTTGTCAAAAATTTGGGCACATTGCAACTCAATGCAAACAGAAGGTCTGCAGTTACTATAAAAAGTCGGGACATATCATCTCTGAATGTCGCCGCCGCCCACAACGTCCATCACCACAGCCTCAGACTTCACAGTATCAGCCTTCGCATGCGTATGTTGCTTCTTCGGTTATGCCTGCTCCTACATCTGCACCCTCACAGCCTGGGCCCTCATCCTCTCTTACTCCTGAATTGGTTCAACAGATGATTGTCAATGCCCTCTCTGCTTTTGGTCTTTCAGGTACATCCCCTCCATCTTCTACTTGGTTCCTTGATTCCGGGGCGTCTAATCATATGACGTCTTCCTACGCACCACTCTCCAATGTGCAAAGATACACTGGCCCTCTCCAAATACAAACTGCTAACGGGGGCCATGTTCCCATTACTGCTGTCGGTGACATCCCTAGTCCCATTCCATTGAAAAATGTTTATCTGTGTCCAAATTTAACTTCCAACCTTTTGTCAGTTGGGCAGCTTGTTGAAAATAATTGTAACATCTCTTTTTCTTCTTTTGGTTGTGTTGTGCAGGACCAGATGTCCAGGAAGGAGATTGCGAGGGGGCTTAAATGTGGACGCTTGTTTCCGCTGGATTTTTCTACAACTTCTAGGAATAAATTTGACAATGATGTGTTTTGTTTTTCCATTAGAGATAACTGCCAATTGTGGCATAAAAGACTCGGACACCCGAATTCAAAAACTTTGTCCCTTCCGTTCCATTCTGGTTTATTAAATGAAACTACTGGTTTATCTTCTTGTGTGCCTTTTGATTGTGCTACTTGCAAATTGGGAAAGAGCAAAACTCTTCCTTTTCATATTTCCACTTCACACAGCACTCAGTGTTTTGATTTGGTACATGGCGATGTATGGGGAATTGCTCCAGCTCTTTCTCATGCTCACTATAAATACTTTGTGACCTTTATTGATGATTTCAGTCGGTTCACATGGGTTTACTTTCTGCATTCCAAATCTGATGTTTTTCATGTTTTTAAAATTTTTCTTGCTTATGTTGAAAATCAGTTTTCCACCTGCATTAAAATCCCGCGATCTAATTCCGGCGGGGAATATATGTCCTATGAGTTTCAACAGTTTTTGCAAAACAAAGGTATTATTTCTCAAAGAACTTGTCTTTATACTCCACAGCAGAATGGAGTCGCTGAAAGGAAAAATAGACATCTTCTTGATGTCACTCGTTCCCTTCTCCTTGAATCATCAGTTCCTACCCGTTTTTGGGTTGAGGCATTGGCTACTGTAGCTCATCTTATTAATCGTATGCCATCCCCTTCGATTGACAATTAGAGCCCATATTCTCGTTTATACAAGACATCTCCATCCTATGATGATCTTCATGTTTTTGGCTCGGTTTGTTTTGTTCATTTGCCTCCTTCTGAACGGACCAAACTTACAGCTCAATCCGCTCAGTGTGTTTTTTAGGGATATGCGCCCTTCCTGAAAGGGTTCCTTTGCTATGATCCCCACATTCGTCGCATCCGTACCTCTAGGAATGTCGTATTTTTTGAAAACAAGTATTTTTTTCAAAAACATCTTGATCCTCCGAACGACTTCTCATTAGTTTTCTTACCTGGTTTTTCTGACGACACATCTATTGTTCGATTTAATCCGAACTTTGTGTATCGACGACGGAACACAGAAGCGACTCCCAGGGACCTCCCTCCCGATCTTCCTCCAGCATCTAGTCCACCTCCGGCACCTCATCCATCTGTACATCCTTCATTGCGTCGCTCCACTCGCATCTCGGTACCACCCGACCGCTATGGGTTCTCGCATACTTCCTTAATGGCCACTTTATCCTCTACTTCCATTCCCCAATCCTATTCTCAGGCTGTGTAGGACAAATGTGGTAACAAAGCTATGCAAGAAGAATTGGCTGCTTTAGAGCAAAATCATACGTGGGATATTGTTCCATCTCCTGTGGGTGTCAAACCTATTGGCTGTAAGTGGATTTTTTCTCTCAAGTTAAACTCAGATGACACTCTAGATCGATATAAGGCGCGCCTTGTTGCTCTCGGAAATCGGCAAGAATATGGCATTGATTATGATGAAACTTTTGCTCCCGTTGCCAAGATGACCACCTTCCGCATAATCCTTGTTGTTGCTGCATCTCAGTCCTGGCCTCTATATCAAATGGATGTCAAAAATGCATTTCTTCATGGTGATCTCAAAGAAGACGTTTATATGCGTCTGCCTCCGGGGTCCTCATCTGGGAAGGGTATGGTTGCTAAGCTCCGTCGCTCCCTATATGGTCTGAAGCAAGCTCCTCGCGCATGGTTTGAGAAATTTCAAGATGCCCTTCTCCGCTTGGATTTTCATCCTAGCTAGTATGATCCTTCCATGTTCTTACATCATGCTCCGTCCGGGATTACTGTGCTACCGGTCTACGTTGATGACATTGTCATTACTGGTCCCAATGCACAAATGATTCAGGAACTCCAAGCTTCTCTTCATTAGACCTTTCACATGAAGGATCTTGGCCCTTACACTATTTCCTCGGTCTTGAAGTTCATCAATCGCCTAAAGGTATAGTTCTCAATCAACACAAATATGCAGTTGACCTGATTGACTTGGCTGGCCTTACTTCTTCAGCTCCAGTAGATACGCCGGTCGAACTAAATGTCAAACTCAGTAAAGAGAAGGGTGACTTTCTTCCAGATCCTACCGCATATCGCCAGTTAGTGGGTAGCTTGATCTACCTCACGATCACCCGTCCTGATATCTCATTTGTGGTCAACCTAATGAGTCAGTTCGTGACGGCTCCTCGTCATCTTCATCTGGCTGCTATTCGTCGCATCATTCGGTACCTTATTCGCACACCGACTCGAGGCTTGTTTTTTCCATCAAACAACTCTCTTTCTCTCATAGCTTATTCAGATGCTGATTGGGCTGGTTGTCCGAATACTCGTAGATCGACTACAGGCTGGTGCATGTTTTTGGGTGATAGTCTGATTTCCTGGAAATGCAAGAAACATGACAAAGTTTCAAAATCTTCTACCGAGGTTGAGTACCGAGCTATGTCTGCTGCGTGCTCCGAAATCCTTTGGCTCCAAGGTCTGCTCTATGACATTGGATTTCCCGCAGAAGGGATTTCCAGCAGAAGGTGCTACCCTCCTCTATGCAGATAATACCAGTGCAATTCGGATTACTGAAAATTCGATTTTCCATGAACGCACTAAACACATCGAGGTTGATTGTCACTTCATACGTGATGAGCTTAAACGTAAAGTCATCAGCCTTCCGCATGTCTCCACTGAACTTCAACTTGCTGATATTCTCACCAAAGGTCTTCCACGACCACACCATCAGTTCTTGGTTGGCAAATTGCTGCTTGTTGATTCTCTTGCATCAATTTGAGGGGGGGTTGTTAAATAAGCCCAAGGCCCATAATTAGATCCAGTCCAGTATGATTGTCTTGCGTGTTTTGATTGGGTCAAAGATTACACAGTTGTACATATCATCTTGATTAGATTAGTTTCCTAACTTAGAACCTAATTGATGTAATTAGATTGATTTCCTAACTTAGAGCCTTAATTAAGGCATGTAATACTCTATATATTGAGGCTCGTTCTCCAAAGGAAGACAAGCAATGAGAATACAATTTCAGAAGTTCCATTCGTGAGTCTTGAGTTTGTCAATGAGTCTTGAGTTTGTCAGTGCTTTAATCTTTCGCTCCTTAGATAAATCATTAAAAAAATGCTTTAAAAGCTTGTGCCCATCGTCAGTAGCTAAAATGGATTCCACACAAAACACATCAGCCCCTTAATACAAAGAGGGGATATTTATGGAGACATCTTTAATGGCAAAAAGATGCAATTTTTAACAATGACAGCAGAGGGCCTCATATTTTAAATTTTCACTTTTCTTCGTTTTTTTGGGGTGTGTGTGGGGGACCTTTTTTTTTAGAAAAACAATGATATAATCACAATTGTAATGTCTCCTCTAGAGAGGATGAGGATCAACCCAACAGTCATAGGCAGCTTTTCCCCAGGTCTTGAGAAAAAGTATAATCTCAACACTACTGCCTTTATGGTCATGACCAAGACCATCCTTGTGATTGTTTAGTTGAAGAGGACGCAAATGAACATCAATCCAAGTGGGATTATTTTCATCACTGTCAAAATCTCAAGATCCAAGTGCTTGGGCTTCTTAAAAACACTAATAAAATATGCTGCAGTAGCAGCTTCTGCTCTGCAGATGTGCGGATCCCTCTCTTTTTCTTGCAAAACCCATGAATCCTTCAAAGGTAAAAAGGGCAACCAAATCCCTGGACTTTTCATTTCCATCAGCAGATAGAAAAAATCCTCCTGAATTCTTACTGCTTTTGGTGATAAAATGATGGGTCAATCTCTTTGGTGGGTACATCAAAACAGAAAAACATTCCAAAGAGAGAGGGGTTTGGAGAGTAAATCTCAAAGTCTTATTAAAGGAGAAACCATTTCGATATCAGCATGAAAAGTAAAACCTTTCTAAGAAATAGAAGTAAGGATTTTATTAGGCTTCCAACCATCTCTTGGATTCAATGACAAGAACATGAGATTTCCTATGTTGAGCATCCATTGTAGTTGAAATATGTTGTGATCACACAACGTAATTGCGATTATTTTTTTCTTGGTAAAAAACAGAGTCTCTATTAGCCTATGCGATTGCAAGATAGGAGTATTTTCATCCCAACAAAAAAAAAAAGGGTCTCTTACCCTGCAGTCATTTTCTAATTTTTTTTTCCCTTTCGATCATGAAAAATATATTTAACAAGTGCTTCTGCGTAAAAATCCCTATAAAAACCTAGCCAACATTTTCATTTTAGAAACATTTTATTCCACAAGAGAAGAAAGGATTCTTCCTGTGAAGTGGTAGAAGAACACTCAGTGATATTCCTAGTGTAGAAAGACTTTTACCATAACAAGCTTGTAAATTGTAATTACAACTTTTCCCTATAGAGTTATTCACACCATTTCCCTTATAGTTAACCAAAACTCAGTCATGTTGAATCATCTTCTAAGCTAAATAGGCACCAATTTTTTCTATTGTAATAACATTAACAAAAGAAAAAGGAAAAACAATTATAAATGCATAGATCTTATTTAGTAAACTAATGTTCAATTATAAAATGGATGTACCTGAGGGCACATCTGTGTATCCATTTTCTGATTTGTGATTTTTAAGCCATTACTCAATCTGAGCATTTTTAACACTTGAGCTATCTGAGCATTGTTAGTTTTGGTATTAAATGGTTTAATAGTTGTTATCAATTATTATAATGTTACACGTGGCATTATGACAGTAGTAGTTGTTGATCAATTACTAGTTGAAGTAGTTTGTAGAGTTATCATCTTGTGCTTTTTTTGCTTTTTTTAATATTTGACTTCTCTCCCTCTTCCTCCTGTTGAAGAACCCATGTAACCACAAGTACTGCCTCAAGTGCATCCAGAAATGGGTTGCTCAAAGCGGTCTCTCCTGTGTTAAATGCCGTCACCTGTTCCAACGAAAGTGAGAGCCTGTTAGAACCAATTTATCCCTCATCACAGTCATTTGAATGGCCAAGACTGCAAAGTCCATCACTGTCTGTGCCTCCTCGAATGTCTACCATTGCCAGTGCAACCAAAAGAACCTTAATGAGGCGTTCATGACCGACCAAGCCAAGCATTCCAATAAGGCAAATGCCTGCAACTAGAAGATCTTTGTCAATATTCAGTTGGGGCACTTTGGTCCAATCCTCATCAAGAACAACTGGAGAGGAAGCAAGGCATGTTGATTGGGTTGGAGTGGTGGTGGTGGGGTGCTCACCTCCCCCATGTTGCGGGCATTGCCGAGCAGTCAGATTATGGGGTGCAGTTGGTTGTGTTCTCAGGGGGGCTATGAAGCGAATAAAAACCATGGGGAGTGGTTGATTTCTCTATATTGGGAGAATTTTTGGTTCATGTTACCTCTCTTTGTAGAGATGACTTGATTTACTTATTGAGGCAACATGAAGCTACAGTAAGTACACCAAGTCATCTCTACAAAGTGAGGCAACATGAACAAAGAAATCTCCGAATATAGAGAAATCAACCACTCCCCATGGTTTTTCATTGTCTTCATAGCCCCAAGAGAGCGCCACCAAGTGGGCCCTATAATCCAGCTGTTGGTCATGCCCGACATGGGGGAGGAGAGCACACCACTACCTGCACTCCCATCTTTTCCTGCCAAGATTCCCCAGTCAACACCACATGCTTCCACACGGGCCATGTCAGCACTCAGTTGCTTTCTTTTTAAAGAAATACAGGAGAGAAATACACAGCCTAGGCTTTGATGTGGGCCATTACACTCATCTCAAACAAGTCTCCCTCCTTATAATCTAAAACCAAACAAGTCTCCTCCCTCAAAATTTCAAGCAAACAAATCTCCTCCATTAATCTTAGGATTAGTTACAATCTTATTTCAATGATGAATCTTATCTCAATACCATTTCTAATCCCTTAAATTTATATCTCAATACCGTTTCTAATCTCTCCTCCCATGTGATATGAAATTGAGGAGAATTCAGGACAATCAAATTTAAATTCAAATTCTCTTCTATCCCTATAATATATCCCTCTAAGATACCACTTAATAAGGGAGCTGAGCCACTGATGATCTAGACCTCAACAAGACTGATGGAAGAAAAAAAAAAAAAAAAACTCAAGGAGATTAGTCCTATTTTGTCATAGACCTCAAGGATACTTGAAAAAAAAAAAGTTGGTCCTTGTGTTGTGATAAGACTGTGAATTAATGGGTAACATTTTCTAGAACAATTAGACTAAATATTTTACGCAGCACTGTTCATATGCAAGATATTAGGCATAGGCGAGGTATCAGAGAGCCCTATAATATGATGTGTGATATCTCTGTCCTAAAATATCATACATAATATAATGTGTGTCACACGAACAATTCTATAAAAAATACTTAAAACTTTAAATGAAAATATAAGGTGGAAGGTCAGATTTTTCGGCAGTATCCATGGATCCTAGCCAATTAAAATGTCCCTTCATCTAGAGCAGCAAACTGCCACTCGACAGTCAACAGTAGTCAGAAAGACCACCCAAAACGCTCTGCATTTCCTTGTCCTTTCCAGAGACAGAAACAACACTACAGTCGGTCTCCCTCTGGACTCCTCTAGAACCAACACCCAAATCCTAGCTTCTTCCTGAGACATCCAGACTCAAATCCTCTCAGACATCATGTTCCAGAGATCTCTACTCCACTTGCTAAATACCCCCATTCACATCCTTTCTACCCCAAGCTTCAAACAATCTTAATACTGCAATTTCCCACAGAAAAAGATCTACATAGCCATCTGAAGGAAAAGATATGTCTACATCTCTTTCTAACATCAGCATCTCTCCCCCCATCTCATCAAGGAGAGATGCATCTGCAGCAGCATCTCTCAGTCAGGTTGGGTTTTCACATCTCAAAGTTAGAAGCCATGGTAGAAGCTTAAATGCCATGGCAGCAGAGAGGAGGGAGAACTTGGATCTCTTGCAGAAGGCTAATAGCAGGCAACCTACCCAAGCAAAACAGAAGATGGCTCAGGTTACCCCAGTAGGTAATGACCCAATTACCCTTTTTTTAGTATATGCCTTTTCATCTGACCATTTGGAGTACTTATAATATCTATCAGAATTGTAAAGAGGAGGGTCATAGACCGCGAGTCTGGATTCTCGATGCAAACTAGGTCTAGTTTCAATTTCTTTGGAATTGGAATTGGAATTGGGCTTACTGTCAGATGGTTATTGTGTTTTATAGGTGATTTTACATGGTCATGGATTTGTAGTCTTATTGGACCTTTTTACTTCTAGGTTGCTTTTGGATAGCATTTTCAACCTGATTAATGAATGGGTGTGGTCTGGCTTGAGCCCATATTATCCAATGCATTGCCAACATTGACATATTTATTGATTGTTCAGGTATCTGGGACCGTTTCCCTACTGCCAGGACAGTGCAGCAGATGATCGACACCATGGAAAGGATAATGGAGGACCCCTCTACATACCCTTTAATGAGAGAAGGAGGTGGTGGAGGGTACTGGAGGGGAAGGACCCCATGGGAGATCAAAGAAGGCGAAAACGAGTACAAGATGCAATTCGGCATGCCTAGCATGACCAAGAAGGATGTTAGGGTCTGGGTGGAGTAGAAGATGCTTGTTGTGAAGGTGGAAAAACAAGCAGAGGAGGAAGACGAATGGTCTCCAAAGAGCTATGGGAGGTATAGCAGTAGAATTGCATTGCCTGAGAACATTGAGATGGAGAAAATCAAGGCAGAGGTGAAAGATGGGGTGTTGTATATAACCATTCCAAAGGCAAAAACTTCAAGCAAGGTCTTGGATATAGATGTGCAGTGAAATGTAGCTTGTTAAGAGCAATATACTGGGCTCTGTTTTACCCCCTCTTTTGGTCAATGTTTCAAATAGACTGATGTAAAATTGAAGTTGGAGAGCTTAATTTATGAGGTTTCTTTTATATGGGCTTTAAATTTATTTTTGAATCCATTCATCATGTTGTAGCGGATGACACATTTTTTCTGGTTTTGGGGTTTTGAGGGAGTGTATTGGAATCTGCCAATTTAGTATAATTTTTTTAATACCCATGAGGATGTCTCTTGTTTCTCCAAAATCTTTTGGATTCATTAAGTAATTATTTTGCAATTTGGAACCAACATTCTTATCTGTGGCTGCCTTTCCCATGTTGGGAGCTTCACTTGAAACTTGATAGCTTTGGACAGGCCAAACTGAATCCGTCTTAAGAATGGTTTTTCTTATTTTTAAAACTAAACTTCCTTTTTAATCTATATATTTCCAAAATTATTCGATTGTGATGAGGGGTCATTAGGTTCCCTTATCTGGTTCTCCCTTGCCATTGGTACATGTGAAAAGTTTTAGATTTAGGCAAGGTTTAGATAGTTTTTTCACTGTGGTTGCATGAAAAGAGATGGATGGTTTATTACGTGACTTGAGCGCAATGCCACATCAGCACCAACCATGTTTTGAATCATGTGTTTAATCTTCTAGTGGGATTCAACTCTATTAAAGTGAAATATGAGGATATGTCATTTAAGGATGAGATTTTAACCTTCTAGATTATCTTTATATTGGTCCGCGATAGAGTTTCAGGCATAATCATATTTGACATCATTTTCTAATTTGAATATGTTAAAAAATTCATAAGCCCTTTTTACTTAAAATATTCATGCCTCTTTTATCTTATTTAGACATTGCACGAATAATAGAAAGGAACCTAAAGCAATATCAGAAACTGTTTTTATGCTTTGAATTGAATTCTTAGGGATTTCAAGAAATGTATTCTTAAAGGCCCAGTAATTTGCATAAATTAAATTCTAGGAATTTATGCTATAGGAATTTAGGGTAAAATGAGTTCCAACAATGGATTTAGAACTAGGAGAGGCAAGGGGGACCATGGCCTCCCAGGATTTTAAAGAACTTCCCACATATTTTAGAAAATTGCATTTTCTATCTTACATTTTCCATTTTTATAGTGTCCCCAAGCTAGGGGCGTAAAACCGGCCATGCCGGCACTGACTAGCCAGCCCAATCGGGCCTGGGTCGGGCTGTGCCATGCCATGCCATGTCCAGTTGGCTCAGCATAATATATGTGGGTCATGCGCCAACTGAGCTGGGCCGTGCCACCTACGGGCCTGCTCATATGCCCCTCCTAATTTTTCATTTTTTTTTTTGAAAGAGACTTTATGAACTTTTAGTGTTTTCAACTTGAAATAAAGCTCTAATTACTAAAATAAATGCACAAACATTGATGCTAATTTACAAATGAAAAATAAAATATTAATTATTTAAATCTTTATTTGTATTTATATAAAAACCTAACATTTATTTTATATAAATGCCCGGCCAAATTTAACTCCTACCCCAAGGCAAATTTCTAGGTTCCATGCCTAGATTGAGAGGTGAGAGATATAAGGTGAAGTCGTAGTTGGGACCCTCGTTTTTTCTAAGAATTAATTTATTAAGTCATAATGGGTGGATATTTGTTCTCATGTGCATATGGAGATAATATGAAGGCTATTTATGGCCCGTCCCCTTTGTTTCTTGTAATTGAATTCCTAAGAACTCTAAAAAAATTGTAATTGAATTCCTAAGAACTCTAAAAAAACATACAGTGATAGAGAATTTTAAACAAACACCAAATATTCTCTCCTTTCATAAAAAAAAAAAAAAAAATCATAAATTAATCATCTTCCAGCCACATAACTTCTACACATTCACTGTCTCTTTGTGGGGCCTATGGAAATCTCTACTACCGTGGAACTTTATTAAGAAATGATGTCAAGCAGCCAAACAGGGTCTACCATTAGATTCTATTGTTAATATTTTTCATGGTTTTCATCTTTCCATCTTTCTTTTCTCAAATTCTCAGCATAACAGATTCAACCCCAAGAGATACAGAACCATGTTGAGTATCAAACACTATAAACAATGTGTATAGAATGTACTTCTCTCCAGTTTTCAAACAGGTAAATTGAAGCTAGCAGAGATGTCAGTTTGATTTGTAAGTTCATATATTTTAAACTTCCCTTCGAAATCTCCAAACATGATGAAGATGAGACCTCTCTCCGTTTCCACCCCCAATCACCCACATCTCAAAAGCTGCATTTCTGCACCTGATTCCCTTCCAATTTGCTACTTCTGCCACTGAGCGCTCCTTCTCAGACTCAGACGCTTAGGAAGAAGGTGAAGAAGGTGACCCTTCCCCCATCATCCAAGATCATGGCCTTCTCCGCAGAAGCAACAACTCACCCACAAGCCTTCTTGTTCTCGACCTCATTGATCGTGGGTCAATTGAACCTGACCCAGAAATCTACAACCTATTGCTAAAGAGAGCGACCCGATGAAGAAACTGAAAGCAGGAAGAATTGTCCATGCTCGCGTCCTGGGATCAAAATTCAAATCTGATCTATTTATACTGAACACCCTCATCAATATGTATGCAAAATGCATTTTGATGACTTTTCATCACTGGCCTCTGTTTGGAAAGTTTCTTGAGAATACATCAACTGTTCAGGTCAACTTTTTTGCATTCCTTAAATATCTATACTTGCAGATGTTTTTGAGGCTTGAATGTTTATCCCTCACAAATTATAATAGTTTGCTTCTTCGCCCCACTTCTTTTAATGATCACATAACAATGATGCCTCTTGTAATGTGGGATTATTCAACCACATCAATTCATCAGTGATGATAGGGTATTTTTTTTTTTTTACATTTAAATGTGGCTTCAGGCTTTAATATATGGGTGCGAGTATGGAATTTGTGAGAGCAAGTATTGGATTTGATATTTATTTGGGAGGTGTAGAAAGTTTCATTTTGGTCTTAGGTGTGTGAATCCTATGTTTCTCTTGTTTCTGCAATACATTTGACTTCATCTATGCTTTATATTCTTTATTGTTTCTCTGTGTGTAGTTTCTGAATTTGAAGGGTACAACACTTCAAGATTAGAAACCAACCTCCAATTTGTCTCTATTTTATTCATGTTGAGACACTAAGGAACATTAAGGATCATACTCCTATGGACCCGTACTCAGAAGATTTGATTTCAATCAATGTAGTCCTAATTGGATCATACATAGGTCTGTAATTAGATAGGAACGATCATTGTACTATTAGGATTTAGGGTCCATGTTTATAAATGATTGTAGTCATACAGATAATTGTGACATAGTTACATCATGTAATTGGGAAATAGTCCCTATATATATAGAGTGTCGACCACATGCTGCACTGTGTGGACAGACATGCATACAAGCAATTGTGATAGACACAAAGTGAAAAGATCCTGTGCCCATTACCTACCTACCATGCAGACATCCGTGTGGGGCCAGCCATGGGCCCACAATGATCCAGTAGAACCCTCACATCACACTGAAAAATTTAAACAAACACCAAATATTCTCTCCTTTGATAAAAAAAACAAATTAATCATCTTCTAGCCATGTAACTTCTAAACATTCACCAACTCTTTGTGGGGCCTATGAGAATCTCTTCTACCATGAAACTTTATTAAGAAATGATGTCAAGCAGCCAAACAGGGTCGACCATTAGATTCCATTCGTTAATATGTTTCATGGTTTTTGTAAGGCTAAAAGTCGAAGAAGTGGGTTGTCAGGCCAACTGTTCTCAGATGTCTCGCTATAGCGAGACTCATTCTCACTATAGCGAGAAGTGATGGAGGCGCACGATTTCCAGTAGTAGGTCTCGTTATAATGAGACTAATTGTAAGGTCCTCGACCTTAATAGGGTGTTTAATTTCTTAATATCGGCAATTAGCCTAATTAATTGTGATTTTAGCTAATTAGGCGGGTTTAGTGGCTAAGCGAGTTTCTTTTATCATTAGAAAGATGTTCCCAAAGTTTCATTCGATTCCGAGTGCGATTAGTCTTAATAGGGGGTTAGGTTGTGATTAATAGGAAAATTGGGTATTTTTTCAAAAAAGTTCCGTTTTCACCGAATTTAGGCTCGTTGGAAAGATCTCGTTGCGCTCGTCATCTTTTGTTCTTGGCTCGTCATGATTTGACGCCCCGAAGTCCCTCAAATAATTGATTTTCTCTCATTTCACTCAAATGGGCATTTTGGACTTTTTCCCTCCAACCCTCATTTTAAACCCTAAACCCAGCCCTACCATTCGTCCCTTTCTTCATTGCAACTGCTGGAGCTTCTTCTTCTTCCTCCTTCATTTCTCTCCTTGCAAGTGTGGATTGAAAGCATCCCAAGAGAAACCAAGCACATCATCTTCTTCCTCTACCTCTTAATCTAAATTTGGTGAGTTTTCCCCTTCTCCTTCCCTCCCCATTTCGTTTTCATGGTGATAAATGGGTAGCATGTCCATGGCTTCCCTTTTTTCTTCTTTTTTGGTATTCATTGGGTGTAGGAGAAGAGTTTTGGAAGGTGGGTTTGGCTAGAGTGTGTAGGGAGCTCTCCTCCTCAAGTTTCTCTCTCTAATCTCCATCTCTTCCATCCCCTTTGGTGAAGGCAAGGTGATTAGCGCTATGTATTGTTCATGCATGTATGTTTACTTCATTCTTGGCAATGCAATTGATAGAAGTCCCCAAATTCCAAGCTTGTTTTATGTTCATTGGATTTCACATGTTAATTAAGTAAATAATGTAATGGACTCAAATGGAATGGGTGGGTGTTTTGTTAAATGACATGGATGGTTTACAGGTATGGATCGTGAGGTCTCTGAAGCTCAGTAGGTGTATCTTGGAATCTGACTGAGAATAGCTTCGGAAACTCCATGTTCTGCACGGGCGGTCACCACGCGGTCATCCAGCGGCTGACCGCCTACACAGAAACTAGAGGCAGTTGTTCTCGCAGCTACACCCGCGATCAGCTCTCGGCTGACCGCCTAATCAGAACAGAACCTCTCCAAGTTCTGTCTTGCTGCGTTGACCCAGCGGTCCTCGCGCGGCTGGCCGACCTGACGAAATTCCAATCGAGTAGTGTCTGCACTGCACGCGGTGACCCGTCGGTCACCACTCGGCGACCTAGCGGTCAGCCGACCACCCCCAGGCGGCTAGCCACCTGCTCAGAAAACTGTCCTTGAAATTTGGACTTCTGCCCTAGGTCTTGACTTTATATGTGGGACCCCTTGACCCTACCCTTACATGACTAATTGGAAAATATGGAAACGGGGCACGATTGGCTTGGTGTGCTTCGTTGGTTGTCCGGGATTCCGTATATTGACGTTACTTGGCCGAATGTGTGTGGTATTGAGTTAATTGGTGCCCAATAACTTCCGTACACCATGGGCCCGCCAAATTAGGACACCAATGACTCATTCTTCATACGTCCTCCGTTGGGGACACGTTTAGTACACGGTTGATAGCCCTTGACCTAGGTTTGGCTTGTCCTTCATTCTTGACTCTTGAATCTCGTATCCGTAGCACGTCGTACCTTGTACACTCTATCTTGAATACTTGTATAATTGTAATTTAACTTGTAGAATTAGGGTTGGACCGGACTTAGAGTGTATCCGCAGGTACCTTGCCTTGTATTGACGAACACGTGTGGATAGACTTGAAAGAGGACTACTCATGGAACTTGGACTCGACTTGTATCTTGGCTTGACTTGGAGTAGCCCTCGGCTTATTATCTTGTATTTGGAAACCTATCCACGTGTAATTGTCTTGGAGCTTGTGTCGTATACAAACCATCACCATCATCTTGCATTCATACCAGCTGCAGTCTGATGATTCTTGAGTGGGCCGGATACCGGATACTAGGGTGGGCAGTCGGCTTTGGACGGCGTCCATGGCGTGAATAGCTGGGAGCGGGCTAGGACCGTGCTGCTATTCCTAGGACCGGGAGCTAGGATCCCCTTAGAGCCGAACTTTGGGTATTTGTAGTCGGCTCGAACGTCACTTATACTCCCGGGAGATGGCATTGGACATCCTCGGAGTCTCCTCTTGCTTGCATTGCATTTCATGGATGGTTATTCTTAATTATCTTGCTAGGACTTATCTTATTACTTGATTCTTGTATTATTCATGCTTATTGCCTAGCTTGTACCTTGCTATCTTATGATCATGTATTTGTTTTTACTCTCCTTTGAAGCATTTTATGAATAATGTATATTGCTTATCTTCTTGCCAACATGTTGTTGATATTTATTCCATGGTGTGCAGAGGACACCTATTACTACCCTCACACCGACCCGGATGCCGAGGCAATCCCAAAGGATCCTCAACCGGGGGAGGAGGACGAGGTACGAGAGTGGGGTGCCGATGACGTAGCTTAGCGTCATCACTTCCGGCACTAGCGCGCGTAACACGGGGATATTTCTCATCGTGCCACTTCGTTTCGTCTTTTGGTCTAGATATTTTGTAACTACCATACTTTTGTATATCTTTTGTACCAGGGCCTAAGTTTTTGGGATGGTCCTGATGTTTATAAACTTTATATGTTTTTATTTTGAAACTTGAAAATATAAAGAAATGAAATCCATACTTGCTTCGATATCTCTACAGGTCTTATGAATGCATTTACCGGACAAGCTCTGTTGACTAAACTGATAATGAGGCAACTATACAATCCTCACAGCGGACTTTGATCCTTGGGCATTAAGGGCAAAAATTTTAATTAGCCATAAATTTCACACCCCGGATCCGGTTTAATTACTAATCGGGTTCGGGGGCGTGACACTAATGCTCACTATAGCGAGCTGGGCGCAAAAGTTCAAGTTGGTTCCGGATGCTAAGTTAAAAGTTTGCAAAAGGACTTCTTCCTGATTGGATCATTATTAGGAGTCTTAAGCACGGTTTTGGGCCTATTTATTGGGTATTTCCCTCAACCCAAAGACATAAGAAAAGAAATTAATTTTCTCTCTTGAGCTAAAGTTAGAATACCCTAAGAGAGATTTCCTTGTTTCTTTAGAGCCATTGAGAGATCATTCTGAATGGCTCCTCTAGAAGGTGTTTGCTGCTTCTACTATCTTGTAGAAGATTGATCATCTTGTTTGACAAGGTGCAAGGAAATCAAGTAAGGAGAATGGAGCACGGTGGATGTCTTGTCAGTTGATTCTTTAGAAGAATAACTACAGTTCTTAGGTCGAGGTACAGATTGAGGTAAAGGAGCTTGTGAGTATATCTTGTAACTGTTCGTGAACTCTTGATTTCTGGTTCGTGGTTTTTCTCCCTGGATGGGGTTTTCACGCTAAATATTGTGTCTGTCTTCTTGTGGTGTGTGATTGGTAGATAGCTAGTTCTATATTCTGATTGGTTATTTCTGCTGTATGTTGATTGGTTAAATTAGGAACTAGTATTCCATTCTAGTGGGTCCTGCAAAATTATCAAGTTTTCATCTTTCCATCTTTCTTTTATGAAATTTTCAGCATAACAGATCCAGCCGCAAGAGATAGAGAACCATTTTGAGTATCGAACACTCTAAACAATCAATTACTTTTCAAGTGACTATCGTAAGCCCCCCTCAAACAAAAATGCTGGGTCCGCCAGTGATTGTAAACAATGTGTATAGAATGTACTTCTCGCTAGTTTTTTAATAGGTAAATTGAAGCTAGCGGAGATGTCAGTTTGATTTGTAAGTTCATATATTTTAAACTTCCCTTCAAAATCTCCAAACATGATGAAGACGAGACCTCTCTCCCTTTCCACCCCCAATCACCCACATCTCAAAAGCTGCATTTCTGCACCTGATTCCCTTCCAATTTGTTACTTCTGCCACTGAGCGCTCCTTCTCAAACTCAAACGCTTAGGAAGAAGGTGACCCTTCTCCGATCATCCAAGATCATGACCTTCTCCGCAGAAGCAACAACTCACCCACAAGCCTTCATGTTCTCGACCTCATTGATGGTGGGTCAATTGAACCTGACCCAAAAATCTACAACCGGTTGCTAAAGAGAGCGACCCAGATGAAGAAACTGAAAGAAGGAAGAATTGTCCACGCCCACTTCCTGGGGTCAAAATTCAAATCTGATCTATTTGTACTAAACACCATTATCAATATGTATGCAAAAGATGCACAGAAGGTGTTTGATGAAATGCGACTAAAGAATATGGTTACTTGGACTGCTTTGATTACTGGGTATGTTAGAACGATCAAGCGAAGTAAGCAATTACATTGTTTCCACAAATGCTTCGGCAAGGATTGAAACCTAGCCAATTCACTTTTGCAAGCCTTTTGAAGGCCTCTGGGGCTGCTCAAAGCAGTGAACGAGGTAGACAAGTATATGCATTCTTTGTTAAGTATGGCTACGATTTGAATGTTTATGTTGGCAGTTCACTTTTGGTTATGTATGCTAGATATGGAGAGATGAAGGAGGCGAATTTGGTATTTTACGGATTGTCCTACAAGAATGAGGTTTCTTGCAATGCTTTGATTGCAAGGTATGCTCGAAAGGGTGAGGGAGAGGAGGCTTTTAAGCAATTTTGGAAGATGCAAAGAGTAGGTTTTGAAGCTACCCATTTCACCTATTGTAAGATCCCGGTCCCACTTCTAATATTTTATTATATTTTAATTAAATGTAGTTTAGTTATTTAAGTGAATGGGATTAAGTGGGGCACACGTTAGATTAGATGTGTGGATCGATAAGTTGGGATAATGGGTAGATGACCTGACTCGTAGTTTGACCCAATGACTTAAGCCCAAGAATATCCTTTTTTAACCAAATCCCTAGTTTTCAATAACCGCACGTCTTATCCCTTCCCACTTATCTCTGCAACTCCTCCCAATTACTCTTCGTCTTCTTCCTTTTTCAACTTCTCAAGCCATTCCAACTTTAGAATCCAGCCATCAAAATCAAGATCAGAGGATACCAGCATTTTTTGTTCAACTTTCTTATCTTAGGTAACCATCTCCTCAAGTCATTAGAAGTAGATATGTACATTTAGGTTATCTCCTTTTTCTTTCCAATGGTAGATTTGGATAGAAGTACCATAAATCTGTTTATCTGAGCATTTCTTTCTCATATTCTTTGTCAGATCGGTGATAAAATTATTCTCGAGCGCTGTGGGAATCTCGGTTTGGGTATTGATTAGGATCTGTGCATTTTTCTTCAACTCCGGTAACAGGCAAGTATGTAATCATGATTTATAAATTTAATACTGGTTTTCTCCTTGATTGGAATGTCAATGCATGTAGAAGCCTTTAATGCCCTTTTCCTTTTCTTGTGATAATATTGTGATGCTATTTTGATTTGTGATGAGATCGGAGATTGGGGGTGATTTAGTTTATTTTGTTAATTCTGTGTTACTGTTGCAGAACATGTGTCAACTTGACTTGAAACGAAACCTGTGCAATCGTTTGGGTTTGTTTCGTGATTTTGACCATGGGACCCAGGTGGGCCACCGCTTGCAGATCGGGTCCCCACATCTGATAGGGGACCCAGGGATGAACCTGATGGTGGTAGACCCGTGGGGATTGGGTCCCATCTGGCCCCTCATCTAATGGTTTACAAAATTTGGGGCGTCAATCATAAAAAGGGGTTTCATTTTGGATGTTAGGCAATGGTGGGGTCCACTGGGTGGTTTGATCACAAATCTAGTCCGTGCATCAGGCCACATAGTCTTGGACGACCATGTTAATGGGGGCTGATCGTGGGCTTTTGATCAGTGGGCCACTAACCAAAATGCACATGTTGACGTTGAGCACATTTACAGAACTCGTTCTGTGCCGTGTTCTGTGACAAGAAGAAGAGAATGGAGATGACGATGATGTCATCCCATGTCACTCCCATGTGACTTTAGTATAGAATGGATGGGATGAATGGAGGGTGGAATTTGGTGGTTTGGGAGTGCATGGAAAAATGTAGCATTCACCCATGTTACATAATTGACTTTTAAATTTAGCTAAATTGTGTACCTTGTCCCTTTAGTTTATGGAAATTAGGAAAAAGGCCCAAGTGGTGTTATAAACTCAAATTAGACCCTTTGATTTATTTTGAAGGTGGAAAATGTTTTAGATAGGATCCCCAGGTTTTCTAAAATTATAAACTAAGGTTTTTATTCACAATTATTATTTACAAATTAATTTTTGAATGATATCTTTGGTTTTTAATGTGTTAAAATTATGTTTTTGTACCTTATTATTCGGATCCTTGGACCGAGTAAATACCATCTGGGCACACAGTATCTTACCAACATGGGGTTTAGTGTTTCGTATGACCTCGGGCAAATCTTAGTGGATTCGAGTTTAACCCATATCTATTGGAAAACCCTTAATTGGGTCTATGCACCATTGATGGAGAAGGGATGCGTTGATCTTTTATCTATTAGAGATTCATATGGTTATTGGGTATGAGACCTTATGTTTGACCTTAGGATTGGCTTGTGATTATTTTTTGACCTTCGGGTTTGCATACATTAATGATTATTTGAATATGACTTATGATTCTTGTGTCGGAGCATTATTAATCAGGTCTATTATGAATATATATTTATGTGTTTATGTGGGTCATTTATGGACGACTGCAGATCGATATATGAACGGTTGATCACCGATGTGACCGGATCACTTATAATCCACTTTGTTTATAGACAGGTTATCCTGATTTTATTTTGATCGGTTTATGACCACCGACGTTATAGACGGGCTTTCCCGATTTATTTAAAGCTGACCACTCACAACAAGGACACTTGTTATCGTGTGATTGTATATTGCTCCATTTGTATAGTTTGAACTTTTGTTTTACGTTCTTTCTCATTATCGTCATTGTCATTGTTTTATATGATCTTACTTGTCTATATTCTTCTCGTTATCATGTTAAATTTTGAATTATGATTATGTTCTTGCTATTTACTTTGTAATATTGGTGCATAGATACCGAGTCCTACTTTACCGAGGAGACGGAGGAGGATCAAACATTTGAGCCAACTGACGAACCCAAGTGAGATGCTGGAAATGGCTTTGGAGCCGTCTGAGTCAGCACAAGAGAGAATGTGATCTTAAAATTTTTATCTTTTAGTGTTGAGACCTCTTTTAGAAATTATTTAATTTATTTTGCAACTTTAACTATTATTGTTTTATCTGATTTTGTATTGGGTCTCATTTATGAACATTGAATACCAATTGAATTAAGCTTCCGCTGCATTTAATGAAATTTATTTTGACTCACCACGGGTTGAAACTTGTATGTGGGTCCACTTTGGGAAGCTTGTGTTGTATTAAACATAGGAAATTCAAATTTGATTTATTTTTCACTTTTTTCCCCAATTCTTATTTTGGGGGACGTGACGTGACACCTATTCTAGTGTTTTTAGTTCATGTGCGAGTATTGGTGCCTTGGAGCAGCGGAAATGGATGCATGCCCACATGATAAAATCAGGGTGTAAGCTTATTGCTTTTGTTGGCAATACTCTTCTTGACATGTATGCAAAGGCAGGTGGTTGGCTATGTCCCAGATACAAATTATGTGTTGTTGTTCGTGGATCAGCAGGAGAGGGAAGCAAAGTTGCAGTATCATAGTGAGAAACTTGCTCTTGCATTTGCACTTCTCAACACTCCTCCTGGGGCCACCATTCGAATCAAGAAGAACATCAGGATGTGTGGTGATTGTCATTCGGCAATTAAGTTTGTGTCAATGGTAATGGAGAGGGAGATTGTTGTTAGAGACACCAATCGTTTTCACCATTTCAGTAATGGCTTTTGTTCATGTGGGCACTACTGGTAATGCTAATGACATGACATCAGTTACACGGCATCGTTTTCAGCAATCATTATAGACACCAATCATTTTCACCGTTTTAATAATGCCTCTTGTTCATGTGGGGGCTACTGGTGTGGCAATGCTAATGATATGACATCACTTACATGAAATAAAATGATTTACTGAATGTGCATTGACATTATTTCTAAGGGAGTGATGGATTCTCAAACAGCAAGTTGCGTGTTTTTTGGATACCTCCTATTCGAAGCGCTGGTCCTACAATATGCCTTGTGAGGACTGTACTGGTTGTAGTCTTACCTGAACCAATAATGTCATAACAAAAAAGAAGAGGAGTGACAATTTGAGATGTTTTCAGCCCGTAACTGAAGTATAGGTATTGATTATGCGCTATTGTCTGCTAGCTAAAGTTATATCGATTGGATGAAGAAGATTATTGCCTACCAGCTAAACTCATATTAATTAGATGGAGAAGATTTCTAAGAATGCCATTTTGAGAAAATTCATTAGTTTGTCATCTTGTTTGTTTGTGTTGAACTTTACAGTGTCTTTGAAATGCTTTCATTGGGTGCTTGTAACATGATCATCTGTGGGTTAGGAAGTGCAATACTAGAAAGGAACAACATATCACACAATTTCAACGCATCAATCAGGTTGCTTCTTGGGATTGAAAGTGAAGCATGAGATGGGATTCGAGAATTGTACGTGTTCGTTGAAACAATCACAAACTTCAGTCACTAAGAATCTGAGCGACATTCACTCGGATGGGATACAAAGATCTTTAGTTACTTTACATGAAAAATGGATTATTATGCTCTTTTTGCTGAAATTAAGGAATTACAGGCGCTACAACTTTTGAACTACTAGTTATCTCTTATTATATCATAAAAGAACATCTAAAGTTACCATCTCTTTTGTTACACTTTTGAGAAAGTAACATGCATTGGAACTTGACATGTGAATTGTATTCCAATTACACCCATGACTGAGGATCTGCAATCTGCATCCAATTTTATTTTTTTTTTCTTTGATAAATCATTTTCTCTACTATCTCTTATAGAATCCTTATGGTAATTACAGCTGAAGCTCTTGGAAAGAGTCCTTTCTTGTTGAAGTCATGTGCTTGGTGGTGGAATCAAGTTCCCCAAACTAAAGTTGTATCAGTCCCTTGAACTCGTTATTTTTTTATGTCTAAAGCAAATTTGAGATGAACAACTATAAAGAGTGTTGCTAATTCAATTCAAATGTATAAATCTCTTTACATTTTCAACTTAAATTTGTGGTTTTTATATGCCATGATATATTATAGCTTGCCATTTGAAATGTCATTAGTGCTTGTCATAGTAAGAAGTGACATTTTTCTGAATGCCATGGGTTCAAATCTTCACTAACACATTTAGTTTAGCTGACTAGGTACCCCAACATAGTTGGGACCAGGCTTTGAAGATGATGATGATATAGCCTGCCATTTAATTTAATAACTACTGGAAATGATTTTTTTTCTTTTTTAGGGGGGGGGGGGGGGGGGGGGGGGGGGGGAGGGGGAGAATAAGCTTGGGTCAAGCTTTCTTCCTCTTGTCTTCTTTTTTTAATTTCTAGCAGATTTCTTAGTGAAAAGGGTTGCAAGAGAGAGCTTTGTTCATAAGAAGGTCGCCGCCATCTTTGATGCAGCTTCATCTAGAGGTTACTATTTTTGTCTGTATCGTTCTACAAAATGTTTTTCCCATACTATGGGTCTTCCTTGATAGTCTTGTTTCCCTTAAAAATAACTTTTTTCACAGATTAAAACGATATCTGTATGCAGTCTTGAGTCAGATCTGGATATGGGTTTGGATTTTCACAAGGTTTGAAATTTTTTCCCTACCCACAATGAAAATTTAATATACTAAAAAAAATTTGTTAGTAGGGTAAATGAGTTTTGCTTGGACTGTATCCGAACCTCACCTAATTATAATTTGGATTGCGGACCTCATACCTGATCTAGTCTGACTATTTATTAGATTTAAAATTGAAAGAGGTTTGCGCTTCATGACCTATCGTGAGACCTTTAGTTGTTGTTATTATTAACAAAATAGTCAAAGAAGCTATAGACTTATTTCAGAAGGATTATTCTCGATCTTCTTGGAAAATTGCATGTTTGCTTCTCAAATGTATCTAGGCTTTGATGCGAAACCTTTGTCGTTGACAATTCAGCTTGAGTTCTAGCTTTTGCATCCTCTTCATCTTTTAAAAAAAGGGTTCTGGGATGTAGATGCAATGTAGTTCAGACTTATCTCCTGATGGACCGTCATTTTTACGTGGTTAGTTTGTTTGTTCTAATGTTTGACAGAATAACGCGCTAAGCATTAGAGTGAGGGATTCCAATGAAGCGGAGGTGTTGGCTATTTTGGAGGCTCTAAAGATCTTCTCTCGCTCTTTTAAGGGCCGTCTGATAGTGGAGAGTGATTCTTCTAATGATATCTCTTGGGTTATGACGTTTTAGCGATCAAACCTTGGAAATTTCAGCTTTTTCTCAATGAGATCAAGGAGCTGGCTTCTTCTCTTTCTGTACCTTTTTCTCATGTGATTAGAGCGGGTAATGGGTTGGCGGACTCCTTGGCTTCTTCTCTTTCTGTACCTTTTTCTCATGTGATTAGAGCGGGTAATGGGTTGGCGGACTCCTTAGCCAAGCAAGGGTTCCTAAGATCTTCTCCTTGGGAGGTTATTCTCGTGTAATTCTTGTTTTGGGCATAAGTCTCTTATACTGGTGTTATTGTACTTTGGTGTTTTATCAATAAAATCTACCGTTACTTAAAAAAACGGTGCTAAGCATTCAATTATTTTCTAATTTCATCTTTAATCTTCCTCCATATACTGCAAGGGCCATGCTTATAATAGAATTCCTATGGATGACTGATGACTTTTCGTCACTGGCCTCTATTTGGAAAGTTTCTTGAGAATACATCAACTGTTCATGTCAACTTTTTGCATTCCTTACATATCTATACTTGCAGATGTTTTTGAGGCTTGAATGTTTATCCCTCACAAATTATAATAGTTTGCTTCTTCGGCCCACTTCTTTTTATGATCACGTAACAATGACGCCTTTTGGAATGTGGGATTTTTTCAACCACATAAGTTCATCAGTGATGATAGGGTAATTTTGATTTTTTTTTTTTACATTTAAATGTGTCTTCAGGCTTTAATCTATGGGCGCGAGTATGGAATTTGTGAGAGCAAGTATTGGATTTTATATTTATTTGGGAGGTGTATAAAGTTTCATTTTGGTCTTAGGTGTGTGAATCCTATATTTGTCTTGTTTCTGCAATACATTTGACTTCATCTATGCTTTATATTCTTTATTGTTTCTCTTTGTGTGTAGTTTCTGAATTTGAAGGGTACTACACTTCAAGATTAGAAACCAAACATTGAGGACCATACTCCCATGGACCCATACTCAAAAGATTTGATTTCAATCAATGTAGTTCTAAATGGATCATACATAGCTCTATAATTAGATAGGACGATCACTGTACTATTAGGATCCATGTTTATAAATGATTGCAGTCATACAAATAATTGTGACATAGTTACATCAAGTAATTGGGAAATAGTCCCTATATATACAGAGCGTCGACCACATGCTGCCTTGCGTGGTAAGACTTGCACACAAGCAATTGTGATAGACACAAAGTGAAAAGATCATGTGCATCTATCTCGCCCATAACCTATCATGCAGACATCCTTGTGGGGCTAGCCATGGGCCCACAATGATCCAGTAGAACCCTCACATGCCGCTGCCCTCCTTTGAATGTCACAAGCTCTAGGTTTTTTTACACCCATCCAAATTAGGCTAATCATTGGATTGAGATCATACAAAAATGATGCTTATAAAACCATTAAACTTGAGGGCCATAGGTCAGGGGGTTAGGCTGATTTGATGGACTTGAAATGTTATTACAATGCCATGTGTCTTAGTTTGAAATTTGTGCACCAAAAACCATTTCTCAATTCAAAATTGCACATGAAACCAAAAAAATAATAAAAATAAATAAGATAAAATTGAATAAAACTAACATTCATTGCCTGTCATTACACTTATTTGAGATCAGCATCAATTTATTGTTCATGAAACTTTATCGTCCACATTCCTTTTCTACATTTATTTGAGATAAGCATTGGATAGGAAAGACAGAGTGTCATTGAATTTTTTAGTAAAAATGGCGTAACGCATGAAGATTCGTATCTTTTTGAAGATTTTTTACAGTTTAAAATCTTGAGGATTTTTGTTAGCAACTGGAAGAACTTAAACCATTTTGCATCCCTCACTCTGTCTATATGTAGATGGCGGCCAATCCTTTATTTGAGATAATCATTGGATAGGAAACAATGAGTGCATTATTGAATTTTTTTAGTAAAAATGGAGTAACGCATGAAGAATCGTATCTTTTAGTAGATTTTTTAGTAAAAATGGAGTAACGTATGAAGAATCGTATATTTTCGTAGCATTTTTTGTAAAAATGGAGTAACGCATGAAGAATCATATCTTTTTGTAGATTTTTTTGTAAAAATGGAGTAACGCACGAAGATTCGTATCTTTTCGTAGATTTTGTACAATTCAGGGGAAGAACTTAGATGACTATATATGTAGACTGTGGTTGATGAAAATTTGTGTACAGACATTGAAACAAAAACCTTGGAATTTCTATATCATTTGTCCCTTAAGATCTTTTCACTCATCTCTCTTCTCCAGGCAAGTGATGCAACTGCAATTTCTCTTCATTTCATTTGCATTTTGCAGGTATCTTTTATCTTTGTTACATGGTAGCAAAAGGGATAATGAATCCACCTCTTTCTTGATCTTTAGTTGATAGACCCAACTTGTAACATCTAAAATTTGTCATGAAGAGCAATGCATCAACGGTGGAGGGAAGAAATTTTCCTTGAGAGGGCCAATATGTGAGAAATACAATATATTTTCAAAGATTTCTCCCCCTACTACTTTTGCCCGACCAAAATATGGACCAATAAAAGAGTGTGGTGATTTTTAATGTTGATTCCATACCTTCTTTCTCTTTGAATGATAGGATATAATTCATGTTTTAGCTAGGAAAAAAAATTTAAGATGCCAAGCATATTATTGTGATCTTTCCTTACAGGTCAGTTTGCACACTTATCAAGCGATGCATCTAGATCCAAATCAAGCCCTATTGTGTGGATTCTTTCAATGTGATCATAGGCACTGATTTTTTTATTTTTTTTTTTCATCGTAGTTAGGTAACTTGTGTTGTATTGTTTCAATGAAGGATGAAGATGCCTGCCTCCTTTTGGTCTAAATATGTCAACACTTGCTTACTACAGGATTATACTTGCGCTCGTACCTCTTTGTGGGGGCTCACCTAGGGTCCCATTTGGGGATGGGGCTGCCTGGGTTTGAAAGATCTGGATGGTCCCTACCTGTGTACAAATTTTGCGGGCCACCTGTTCATCCTAAACCCTTGATCATTGGCCATATGCATGCATATATATATGGCCCAATCAATTTGAATGGACGCAAACCCATGGGATCAGTATAATTCAAGGGGTTCCCCTGTGCGAATCCCGCAGATTGATCATCACATGGGCTTATGATCAGCTGCACACGTGATAATTTCTGTTGCTTAGTATCTAATAAATTGTGTCCTCCCTTCGGTCCTGGTTAATATTCTCCTTTGGTTCACCAATTTATTACATACCTTCATGTCTTTGATTTTTTTTACCGCATTAAATAACTTCCTTCTTTCTTCTTTTCTTTCTTTGGTGCTTAAATATTTCGCTCCTTAGATACTAAAATCATTAAAAAAAATGCTTCAAAAGCTTGTGCAAACACTAGTCTACGGAGATCACTGTCCCCATCATCAGTAGCTAAAATGGATTCCACACAAAACACATCAACCCCTTAGTACAAAGAGCGGATATTTATGGAGACATCTTTAATGGCAAAAAATGACGTTGTTGTTGTGGGGTGGGGGGGGTGGGGGGGACCTTTTTTTAGAAAAAAAATGACATAATCAATATTGTAATGTCTCCTCCAGAGAGGATGAGAATCAACCCAGCAGCCATAGGCAGATTTGTCCAGATCTCGAGAAAAAAGTATAATCTCAACACTACTGCCTTTATAGTCAACACTTGAGGATTGTTTAATTGAAGAGGACGCAGATGAACATCAATCCAAGTGGGATTATTTTCATCATTGTTAAAAATCTCAAGATCCAAGAACTTGGGCTTCTTAAAAACACTAATAAAATATGTTGCAGTAGCAGCTTCTACTTTGCAGATGTGCGGATCCCTCTCTTTCTTGCAAAACCCATTAATCCTTTAAAGGAAAAAGAGCAACCAAATCCCTTGACTTTTCATTTCCATCAGCAGATAGAAAAAATCCTCTTGAATTCTTACTGCTTTTGGTGATAAAACGATGGGTCAATCTCTTTGGTGGGTACATCAAAACCGAAAAACATTTCAAAGAGAGAGGCTTCTGCGTACCCTATAAAAACCTAACCAAGATTTTTTTGTTTAGAAACATTTTATTTCACAAGAGAAGAAGGGACTCTTCCCTGTGAAGTGGTAGAAGAACACTCGTGATTTTGCTAGTGTAGAAAGACTTTTACCATATCAAGCTTGTAAATTGTAAATACAACTTTTCCCTATAGAGGTATTCACACCATTTCCCTTATAGTTAACTAAAACTCAGTCATGTTGAATCATCTTCTAAGCTAAATAGGCACCATTTTTTTCTATTGTAATAACATTAACAAAAGAAAAAAGAAAAACAATTATAAATGCATAGATCTTATTTAGTAAACTAATGTTCAAATATAAAATGGATGTACCTGAGAGCACATTTGTGTATCCATTTTCTGATTTGTGATTTTTAAGCCATTACTCAATCTGAGCATTTTTAACACTTGAGCTATTTGAGCATTGTTAGTTTTGGTATTAAATAGTGTAATAGTTGTTATCAATTATTATAATGTTACACTTGGCATTATAATAGCAGTAGTTGTTCATCAATTACTAGTTGTAGTAGTTTGTAAAGGTGTCATCTTTTGCTTTTTTTAATATTTGATTTCTCTCCCTCTTCCTCCTGTTGCAGAACCCATGTAACCACAACTACTGCCTCAAGTGTATCCAGAAATGGGTTGCTCAAAGCGGTCTCTCCTGTGTTAAATGCCGTCACCTATTCCAACGAAAGTGAGAGCCAGCTTGAAACATATCCCTCATCAGTATTTGAATGGCCAAGACTATGAAGTCCATCCCTTTCTACGCCTCGTTGAACGTCTACCATTGCCAGCGCAACCAAAAGAACCTTAATGAGGCGTTCATGACCAACCTAGCCAAGCATTTCAATAAGGCAAACGCCTACAACTAGAAGATCTTTGTCAATATTCAGTTGGACCACTTTGGTCCAATCCTCACCAAGAATGACTGGTGAGGAAGCAAGGCGTGTTGATTGAAGAGTCTTACAAGGACAAGATGGAGTGGAGGAGGTGGGGTGCTCACCTCCCCCATGTTGCGGGCATTGCCGAGCAGTCGGATTATGGGGTGCAGTTGGTGGTGCTCTAAAGGGACTATGAAGAAAATAAAAACCATGGGAAGTGGTTTCTAGATGTTGGGAGAATTTTTGGTTCATGTTACCTCTCTTTGTAGAGATGACTAGATTTATTTATTGAGGCAACATGAAGCAACACTAAGTAAACCAAGTCATCTCTACAAAGAGAGGCAACATGAACAAAGAAATCTCTGAATATAGAGAAACCAACCACTCCCCATGGTTTTTCATTGTCTTCATAGCCCCAAGAAAGCGCCACTGAGTGGGCCCTATAATCCAACTGTTGGTCATGCCCGACCTGGGGGAGGTGAGCACACCACTACCTGCACTCCCAACTTTTCCTGCCAAGATTCTCCAGTCAACACCACATGCTTCCGCACGGGTCGTTCGTGGCAAGGATTATGCCAAAGTGATCGGGTGAGACAATGACAGATCTTTCCACTGTAGGCTTGTCCTAGTCGGTCATGAATACCTTACTGAGACGCTTCTAGTTGCACTAAAAATGGTAGGCATTCAAAGAGGTGCAGGTGATGATGGATTTTATAATCCTGGCCATTTGAGTTGTTTTGATGATTGATGAGGGACGAATTGGTTCCAAGTTGGCTTGCCATCATTGTCGGAATCGGATGTCGGCATTTGGCAGAGGAGAGTTTGCCTTGAGCAACCATCACTGAAGTTCAAATCAATGGATCTCCACGCATTATAGCCTTCCTCGATATGTTATATAATTTGATAGACGGCAACCATCACTTTCTAGCATGGATCAACATTGATGGGAAGCGTTTCTTTCCAAAGATGTTCTTTAATGAAGAAAATCACACTTGCAATTTGTCTTCTCCATATGTGTCAAAAGTTGAGGTGAAACTCAGAGGTTTGGATGCTTTGCCCCATCCAATGGTCAATTTGATAGTGGAGATGATGGATGTTTTAGAATTATACATTTCCATTCCAGATTTAAATGACCACTGCCTTTTAGACTTGAATGAGCTTGTTGAAACGGAAGATGGGGTTGTCGATGATATTGAAGATGATCATGAGTTGGTTATAAAGAGAAGGGAATGAGGGAGAATTGGAGCCTACGTCATAGATTTGAGTTTTACAGAGTTTTACAGAAATTCTACGATGGCTTACTTAATCATTTTATGTGTACCCTACTCTACATTCTTTGTATAATATTTGAAATGAGAGAAGTGATGGTTAATTTGGTCTTGTAATTGCATGGATTTCACTACATATAGGTGGTGGTGGTGGTGCAACCTATCCAAAATCTAGCTCAAGATAGATTGGAATGGATTACCTTTTTTCTTAAGTTGCTTTTATATTACTGGCTTAAGAGCAACGTAGCTGATAACTATAATTAGCTGGATACCATTCTAAAGGAAAAACATATTTACTTGCAAATTGTTGATGGAAAAGGCTTTTTATAAGGGCCAATTTGTTTGCATAGAATAATTAACATAGGAATTTTATGGCAATAGAATCAAGGGAGATGATGTGGCCAACTATGACTTATATATGAAGCAGATCGTAGGTTAGTCAAGAAGCACCGCATCCACAAAAAGAATGTAACAGAGGTGTTAATGCTAATATGAAACTATGGTAAAATTAGAAAAGATAGAATTAGAAGTGAGTACATTCAAAAGCATTTCAAGGTAGCACCAGTAAGTGATAAATGAAGAGAGACTCATTTGGGATAGCTTACACATGTCCTATGCAGGCTAGCAATGATACCGATGAGGAAAAAGGTCCTTTTTATGCAAATTGATGGCCTGCCAAGAAAAAAGGGAAATTGGAAGAAGATATGGATGAAATAGTAGGGTTAGATTTAAAGAAGTACAATCTATCCAAAGATTTGACCCAAGATAGATCCAAATGGAGAAAAGAAGTCATGTAGCCGACCTCAACATCTTTCGGACAAAGCTTTGATGACGATGAGAATCAACAGAAGATGGACAATGAATATCCGGCCATCACCATAGTAATTCAAATGATAGGAAAGTAAATGTTCATAGACATTTGCCTTATTTCCTTCATCCCTCGCCTTCTATCCTGCATCCCCCCACATCTTTAATAATCTGAAAGATGTACCTCATTTAACCATGAATTCTTATGCATTCAAAACTTACGTAATATATATACATAAATAGGCCTATAAATGTTAATCTACATGATTCCTCCTATATTTATAATTAGATCAATAAGAATTTTGTTCCTAAATGTGAGTAACAGTCTTGTTCAAATATTAAATTAATATATGATGAAATATGGATGCATCATTTGTATTTAGCATCTAGGTACCTTAAGCATATATGTTAGCAACTGAGGAGCTCTCCTCGCCTCTCTTAGTTCTATCCATATTCCATACCATACATTGCTTAGGGTGCAACTTGTTTGTCCCACATGGGTGTTGGAATTAAACTCGGCAAGAACCAATTGGGCCAGACAGTTTTTTAACACAACTTGTCTGAGGCAGCTTAGGTAAATGAGTTCCCAACTTTGTTGGTTTTAAATGTATATAGGCATATACTACTTAGAAACTACAGGCTGGTCTTTGTTGGTTTAAGAGGGTGGAAAACTTTCTCCTATGATCTCGTGTGGCCAACTTAGAGCATGCCCATAAGTAGATAGGAGGTTGGATGGAAAGGTTGCCTTATGGATCGGTTGCCTTATGGACAAGGGTCAACCAAAAAATTCGGCCCATCAAATTTCCTAGCCTTTGACTTAACCGCCTTAAAGTGTATTGGCACTTAAGCAAAAGAATTTTGAGATTCCAATGAGTGAAGAAGCTTTGATAAGTACTGTTGGATTGGGCCTGACGTCACATCATGAGATCAATGCAAGAGTTCCAAGGGGCCAATTTTTTTTTATTTTTATTTTGGTACCTCAGCCAAGGGGGCTGGGACCCAAGAGAGAGCCTGCATACACATAGAAAGGTAGGCCACTTAAGTGGGAAGGAGGTCCACACGAGGGGGAAGAAAGCCCACATTAGTGGGAAAGGAGCTCGCACAAGTAGGAAGATGTCAATTACACGGGGTTCGAACCCGGGACAGCCAGGTAAAAAGTGACACTCCTTAGTCCTTACCACTCTGGTAAGGAGCCATTCTTTAGAGGGTGTTGTTAGAATTGTATTTTGTAGCCACATTTCTTAAGTCTTTGATCTCTTTTACAGAATGCAGGATATTTTTTTGGATGTGATTAGAGTTTCTTCTAATTTGAGGAAGTTGACACCTTCTTTTCTTTTTTTTTTCTTTTTTCTTTTTCATGCATTGGAATTACACTTCTAAGTATCTTTTCATATCTTTTACTGAACTCAGGATAACTGGGGGTGTGAGATATGGTGAGGGCACACCTAAATAATTATTATGGTATGCAGTGTGTACTTTATCCTGTAATTTGTTACTTTTTTTTAGCTGAGAAAGGATGATGCTACTCTTGTTATTGTGTGTGCTCTGTTTTCTTTTGGATGATATTCAGAAGTCTCATATCCAATGCAAAAGCTGATCTAGGAAATTATTACGGATTGAATTTTCATGTGGAGACACTTCTGGTCTTTTCCCTCATTGTTATTCAACCTAACAATGATATTGTGGCAGTTGTAACTGTTTGATCATTCATCAGGCAGGGCCTTATGTGGAGATTGTGAAGGGAATGACCTTAAAATTGCTTCAGTAGTTCTCATTGGTACTACTAGCTTCAGTGGCCCGCAAATGGATGATCTGGAAAAAAAAGAACTGATTATGATGGATTAAGATTTTTTCGATAAAAAAGAACTGATTATGATGGATTAAGATTTTTTCGATTTGATGTTTTTTTTATTTATTTGATGGTTAGGTTGACTATTGTGATTTTTGGGTGATTACCTGTTGATTTTTCGGTCATCACAACCAACAGTTTCTCAAATTGGACTCATTGACGGAGGTGGATAAAAGAAGTTCTTACATTGTGAAGTGGAAAGAGGAAAAGGAAGTTTTTTGCTCTTTCCCATTATACAAGTAGCACAATCAAAAGGCGCACAAGAAGATAAACCAGAATATTTATTTAACAAATCAAAATTTAACATAAGGGACAAAGCTTTTGAATTAGGGTGTTCAAGTCTATTATGCCACAATTGGCAATTATTTCTAATAGAAAAACAAAACACATCATTGTCAAATTTATTCCTAGAAATTTTAGAAAAATCCAGCAGAAACAAACGTCCACACTTAGGCCACCTCGCGATCTCCTTCCCGGACATCTGGTTCTATGCAATACAACCAGAAGAAGAAAAAGATATGTTACAATTATTTATAACAAGTTGCCCGACAAATACTAGGTTTGAAGTTAAATTGGGACAAAGGTAAACATTTTTTAATGGGATGGGGCCAGGGATATCACCAACGGCAGCAATAGGTACGTTGCCTCCATTAGCAGTTTGTATCTAAAGATTACCATTGTATTTTGTCACATTGGAGAGTGGGGCATGAGAATATGTCATATAATTAGACACCCCGGAATCAAAGAACTAAGTAGAAGATGGAGGGGATGTACCTAAGAGACCAAAAGCAGAGAGGGCATTAATAATCATTTGTTAGACCAATTCAGGAGTGAGAGAGGATGAGGGCTCAAGCTGCAAGGGTGCAGATGTAGAAGCAGACATAACCGAAGAAGCAACATACGCATACGGAGTTGGATACTGTTGAGTCTGAGACTGTGGTGACGAACGTTGTGGGCGGATGAGACATTCAGAGATGATATGTCCCGACTTTTTACAGTAACTGCAGACCTTTTGTTTATATTGAGTTGCAATGTGCCCAAATTTTTTATAATTATAACACTGTGTTTTACTCAAGTCTCGAGGCAGAGGCTGATAAGCCTTATTAGCCGAGAACGCAACTGAATAGGTTTCGGTCTTTTGTTGAGCTATATGAGCTGATGTTGTAATGCGATATTCTTCGCATAGGAGTCATTCAAGCAAACATCCAAAGAAGGTAATAGGGTTTGATTCGTCAAAGCAGATCGGACACTTTCATATTCGTTGTACAGTTTCATCAAAAACTGATCCCTTTGACTAGAGGCCTGAAGATCTTGAATAAGTGCCAAAACATTGTCAGCCACATCTGCATATTTAAGATTATCGTATTCTGACCATAGCGTACGGAATCCCGAATAGTAGTCTTGGATTGACAAGGTCCCTTGTGCATAATCAGCAATCTCACATTTAAGATAAAATTGACGTGCTAAGTTATCTTGATGGTACACTTTCTTCAGATACCCCCATATAGCTTTAGAGGTTGGATACGGTTTGAGATTCATTATTAAATGGGGCTCGACCAATCCCAGTATCTATGATTTGATTTTTGCATCTTTAGTAAGGCAAGAGGATATCTTCTTCTCATCTTCAGTGGGTTTAGGGTCAGCGCCAGAAACATATCCCCACAATTCCTTAGCTTCTAGGTATATTTGAAATTGAAAAGACCAGGCAAAGTAATTTTTTCAAGGGAATTTGATCAAAGTAACCTCAAAATTTTCCATCTCAATTTAATTGGAAAAAATCGGATTGAAACAGTGAAATACAGCAATCAAATCCGGCAACAGTTGAATGATAAACTGTTCTTGCATGCAGAACGCAAGATCCAACCCAGCAGAGAAGAAAAAATCAAAGTCAGAACAGTAATAGTGAAGAAAAACTCCCTAACAACCTTGAATGGAGCCTTAGATCCCCTACGTGAGCGCCATAGATGGATCTGGACACTGATCAGACGTCTAATCTAATGAATGGCAATATTTTCGCACCAACTCGAATAGGTTTGAACCGATTCCGCTGAATATTCAAGATTATGGACGGTCTAGATCAAACTTTGCTTTAACATTTTGAAAAACCACAAGAACGATCAGAAAGCCTACCTGACAGTGCCAAAAAATTCTGAAAGAATCGCTAAAAAACTTAGAAGACCCAGGCGACCTTGACTGGGATGATCTCTGAAGATGCTGTGATGATCACAGATGGGCCATAGTAGATCTGTGACTATCGGAAGTCCTGGATGGCTGTTGAATGTAATACTAAGATTGCATTGTCGTGTCCCTCCTTCGAGAGCATTCATCACTATATATAGGTTTTACATGCCTCAATCAAGGCTTAAAGTTTAGGAAACTAGCTAATTACATCAATTTCTATTCTAAGTTAGGAAACTAGCTAATTACATCAATTTCTATTCTAAGTTAGGAAACTAGCTAATTACATCAATTATGTACAGCAATATAATTATGGACCCAACAATCCCACGTGTAATATATGTGCCGGAGTGGATCTTCTGATGGGTCGTTGGCTTTGGGCATGTTTAACACTTCACTACATAGAAACTGTATTTTATGCTTGCATGTCATAATATTTTTTTAGCAGAATGAATTAGGTGCATATAGTTTATATGTTATTTTTATATTATTACTTTTTCTACATTTATAAATTTTTTTACCTTTTATATTTTTTTGAAATGGACCTCTGAAATGTCTCACCAAGTTTCAAATCAGCCCAAACATTTCAGTTTAGAGGCCAAAACGGGGCTCCAAAACAAAAATTGACAACTATGCATGAATTGTATTCAGATTTTTATTACAAAAAAGTTCTCACCATAAGATAACTAGATAGTTTAACATAGACTTATGTTTGTTCTTCAGATTTTTGAATTAAAGAAATTATCTCTATACATGTTGAACAACCTAATAAAACATTAAGAAATGATGGATAGGCTATATTAAAGTTGTATCCTCCGACTATCCCTGCAGCATCCAGTATCACTAGTCGCTACTAGTACCTTAACCTATAGATGCAGGTACCATAGCCGTACAAAAAGCCTAGATAACATGATCTAACACTGCAGATTTTTCATAAAATGTAGGATTCTTATTTCATGGATTTTCAAAACTACCAAGTGTACATACAGATGTCATGGCAAATTGGCGATATAAAGGTTTCAGTAACAAACTCTAACAAATGCTAGGTTGTTAATCACCCTAGAAAACCAAGGAAATAGGAGCCAACCAATACTGAAAACTATGATACAGTTGATATCAGTCAGTTTGGAATCACAAACATGCAAAGGCACAGCAATAATATGTTACAACCTGTCTTCGAAGACGCTCTCTTTCCATGGCAAGTTGCATAACCAAATCAGTAATAACTCTAGTCCTCATGCCAATATCTTTTGCAGTCGATAGTTTTACATCATCAGCTTTCAGCAAGTGTTTGACTCTGCCTCTAAGAAAACCCAGCTGTTCATCGAGCTCCAAATTATTATCAGTTAACTGAATGCAATTAGCTCCTGCATTCTCAGCCCTAATTTCAGCTTTTAAATTTTTGGCCTTCAAATCCTCGATTAGATTTTCCATATCATGGAGAGCAGAATATAACATTATCTGTTGCTCCCGAATTGCGTCAATAGATGCCTTTGAGCGCATACTGTAACTGAGTATCAGATTGCCTCAGCTGCTTCTCAAGAACGTTTACCTTTTCGGTGCTATCATTACTTCTAAAAAGGACCAGCTCTTTGTTAAGGCCTGCGTTAATTTCAGCTAGTAATTTACATTTGGATTCTGCACTCTGGGCCCTACTATCTGATTTTGACACATTCGAGTTCAGTTCCTCAATTAAATTTTCTAAATCAAAAATTTGAGAAGATTGTCTTTCTTGCTCCCCTTGGCTTGCTTCAACAGAAGAATTCACAAGCTGTAATTGGCCCTCGGATTCTCTCAGCTGTGCCTCAAGCAAGTCAATCTTTTCCCTCAAGGAAACAACCTCAAAATTGGCAAGACAGCATTTGTCTTCAGCTTCCATAAGATGGGTTTTCAAATTATTGAGCTCCAAGCAACAGGCCTGGAAAGCACTCTGCTCAACTGACAGCACTTGCATGGAGCTTTGCAGCTTTGAACTCAAATAAGCTTCTCGTTGCAGTGCACTGCTCAAACTGAACTGAGCAATTTTAAGTTTTCCCATTAGTTCTTTTGAAATTCCAGTCAATACTTCTGCAATGTTTTCTGCCTCAAAGAACCCCTCCTGCATGAGATCTGACATTTCATCCATGCGAACCAGCTCACCTTCTAAACGATGCAGTTCCAATTTGAGATCTTCTTGATTATGTTTTGATTCTGCTAGTCTCTCTCCAAGTTCCAGTTCTCTTGCCCAGGACTTCTCCAGCATTCTCAAGAGATTTCTCTGTTGTTCAGCAGTTTGCTTCACCCTAGCTTCCAGGGATGAATATTCACCATTTTCTAGAAGGTTGGTAACCGAGACATTCCCTGTAAATTCCCATAAAAACATTAACTTACATTTATGTTGTATTTGTACGTAGAAGTAGCCTAATCACAAACAGCTTAAATGCAATCGCAGACTCATTCTACTTTGTGCTGGTTGGTATCGTACATTCGTACTCGAGACCAGATGGTAGGGTAGGGCACTATTTTGTCTTCTGCACCAGTATTTTATCATCACTAACTGTTAATATTGATCTGGATTAAAGAGTTAAGAAAATTTATATTCTACCAAGTGTGATTTCTTATCTGTACCACCCTAAATACACAGCCAAAATATACAAACCACTATCAATTTGGACCTCCTCATGTTCCCACGAGCCACCAGCAACCCTATGTTCATAACATGGAACATGTCTCCAGAATTTGCATCGATCAACAACAGGCTCTCCCACAATGGGCAATAACAGGTGAAAAAAAAAAAAAAAAAAAAAAGCCCTTAGTCATATAGTCCTCAACATTTGATGAAGGAAATGATGAATAACATTTAAATAAACAAAAAAAAAAAAAAAAAAAAAAAACCTAAACCAGTGTTTCACTGACAATCAAGATTAGGAAACTTCATTCTCCTTGTGATAATTTGGTATAGTTTCTTTAAAAAATGCTCAGTTTTATAATATGCATAAGAAAGGGATCTACTTGCCATCTCGATCAGCTTGCATTTGTGATGAGATCAACATATTTGAGTATGTTGCCTTTGCATCTTTTATGTTTTTTAGATAAACTAGTTACGAATTGACACTTGGGAGTTTAATAATTTGCACTTGCATTTTACCAAATGTTCCAATTTCTATGTTGCTTGGAGCTTGAGTTGTAGATGTGTTGGTGCATAAACACCAAAGACATCCTTGGGCCCGTTTGGTAATTTTACTTTTAAAGTCAAGTGAAATGAAATGAAGTAAAGCATCAAATCAAGAGGGAATAAAATATAAGTGGGGTTATGATGGTATTTTGTTTTTAGTTATTTTATATGTAACCTTTTTGACTTTTTATATAGAAAAGTAGTTTCTTTTTGTCTTTTAGTGGATAAAGGTGGTTGCTTTTTAACTTTTAAAAAAAAAAAGATGAAGAAAATCTTGAATTAAAGTGATTTTGATGTAACCTCTTGTCTGAAAAATGGAGGCTTCACTTCACTTTTACTATTCTAGTAAAGTGCCAAACGGGGTTTATGTGATTTTGATGTGACCTTTTGACTTACTATTATAGGAGGCTTTATGTGAGTTAGTCTCTTAAGGGGGCCACACTTAAGCCCAATAATTCTAACATCCACACCATCTTTGATTAAATCTACAATTTCAAGGGAAAATCGTGTGGATGGGCTTTTGCATAAAATGTGAATTCATAGACCCATTGTCACTAGCGTGGGGTGTATGCTAATGCCCTCCATTGGTGCTGAGGTTGAACCCGAGCAGCCTTTAGATCTCACTTTGTTTTTCTGTAGCACGTTCTTAGCTTAGGAAAAGGGAGATTGATTTTGAATCTGAATCAAATTGAAATTGAAAGACAGGAAAAGTGAAAACATCTAATACATGAAAACATTGTCTTTTTTAGAGATCGTGCACACATGCACACCTCATACGTCTTCAGATTCAGAGAAGAAGAGAGGAAGCTGGGCCTGAATAGCAAAGCAATACACACTTCTGGGGGTGTTTGGATAAGTGCATAATATAATATCAACAAGTTTAAATATTGTAAGATTTCATTATCATAGAATAAAATAGTGTCATATTATTATATTGTGTCACCTATGGTGTTTGGCAATCTTCACAGATTTTAATATACCTTTTGAAGTGTTTGACAATTTATAAAAAAACTCAGAAAATGATGTACCAAATAAGAAATGGAGACAATATAATCAATTAACCCAACACAGGACCCACTAATTAGTAATCACAGGTGTTAATAATCATGGTAGGACCCAGCTATTGTAAAAAATATATATAAGATTAAATTTAAATAATGAGATCCAAGCAATGTTGTTTAATTAAGGTGGGTCCACTAAACGTTGGTAACTATACTATAATACATCTAATGGTGATTATCACAAATAGCTCTATCTAGCCTTTTTATGAGAAATCATTGTGGGACCTATTTGATGTTGGTGGTCATATTAACACTAGGAGAGCTATCAAATAGTGGGACCCATTTAATAATAGCAAACTGATAATTACAATCATACAATTCAATCTTGGTGATCATGGGACCCAACTAATTTTGGTAGCATGGGACCCACCAAATGTTGATAATCACAATGAAAGCGCCAAGCGTGACATTTGTAGGACCTACCTAATTTGGATAATTAACAAGGGCTATGTAGTTGTAATATGGTTATAGGAGCCCACATTAAATTTGAAAGCACCGTGGGGGGCCAATCTAATAGTGGGACTCATAAATGTTAAAACTTATAGTGGGCCATTATAATTAATGGTTGCTCATGAACTCTCCAATGATTTTTACTTAAACTCTCTATTCGTATTTAGAAAAAAAAATTTAAAGACTATTTTATACAGCATATCCTTGAATAATGTAATGTGGAGGTTTTTGGAAGAAAGTGAGATATAGTAAGATACTTTCTAAGTTATCCAAACACCTCTTGAGAAGGATTTTGAAAGAAAGTGAGATATTGTAAGATATTTTCTAAGTTATCCAAACACCTCTTGAGAAGGATTTTGAAAGAAAGTGAGATATTGTAAAATACTTTCTAAGTTATCCAAACACCTTCTAAAAGGATTTTGAAAAAAAGTGAGATATTTTCTAATTTATCCAAACACCTCCTTAGTATGAAAGGAAAAAGAATAAAACATGCTAGAAAAACTTGATGTTTAAATATATAGAAGGAGAGCTTTTCTAGAGGGCTCTCACGTTTCCATCCTATTTTAACGTGTGCTTCCCGCATAAGCCAAAAAGGCAGTAGGTCGTGTGATGCTTTTTGAGAAAGTGGATTTCACATTTGCTTTTCGAGAAGTCCTTTTGAGAATTGTATAACCAAACAGACTATTTGATACTTTAGGCTTTTGAGAATCCAAAAGCCCTTTTACCAGGCCTAACAAAACAGAGCCTTAGACTTCTATGGATATGACTAAAACTAAACTTAACAAAAAAGGATGCCATCTTCAAAACGTCTTAAGAGAAGAAATAATCATCTAGATCATTCTATTTCCATTAAAAAAAAATGGATAGACAGGTCCTAGTTGGGTTTGGGTGGCCAAAACCCATCAAGATCATTTCCAAAGCTGACCCTACAGGGATGGGTTTGGATTTGGTCAGGGCCGGTTATCCTTGACAAAAATAGTTGGGTTTGAGCCGTGACCTCATTAAACCTGCTAAACCTGGACCCCACTCAGTTCCAGGTTAACAGACCCATACCCATACCAGAATTTAGATTATGACCCAAACCCTCAGTCCTGAATAAAAGGCCTCTATATCCTGGAACCAAATTGAGACCCAAATACATTGTACATTTAATATAGCTCCAAATATACTTAAAATAAACATCCAATGTACAGTTATTGCACCTGGCATTTTGGCCATCTGGTTTGAAACCCATGGACTAAAACCTGGACCCTAATTTTCATTCAGGCCCACTAGTGGACCCTGACCCAGACCTGAATTAAAAGTGTTCCTATGTATTGGACCACACCTGAACCAAATCCGGTCCATTATTTAGGACAATTTTTTCAGTTCAGGTCCATGGTGTAATCATTAAACCCTTTTCATTCCTGTTTACCCATTGGCAAATTAGCTATTGAGAATCGTTTGGGCCGGACCAAGATCATACACAAGTCCTAGGTCTTTCATCAAGCCATCTCTGGTTGTAGCACTTTTTTTAAAGAAGTTGCTGTACTTGTTAAAAATGAAACATTTGGCCAATGCCCACCCGCAAGAAATGTTTAAAGCATGATCAATGGTTAAGATCGAACCATAGACCCACCAAGAAACATAGAAAATATAAGTGTTGGCAAGCAAAAAACTTTCACGTTTTCAAAGATGCATGAGTCAGGACATTTTCAAACACATTGTATCCCGAGCACATGTCAATTTTGACCCAATAAATTTGGGTCTTATGCTCATTGGGTTAGCCATCACCAAGTGGGCCGCAAAAAATAAGATGATAATCCAGGGCCATGTTATATCTCCAATGCAAACCACCTGATAGCCACTGCCGCAGCGAGAGCTGAGAAGAATGCCTTTCGTTTCATCAAATTCCGATCCTAGATGAAGTCATACAAAATGAAACGAGCTCCAAGCACAATTATGGGTCCCAAGACCAAGTGGGTCCCACCCGCCATTTAAGCAAGTCCGGTCAGCAACCACGTGGCAACAAGTCATGTGATGTGGCATCAGTGTTACGAAATTCGGTTTATTCTTCCAATTCGGCCGAAACAAACGGGAACCTGTAATTATTCGTTCCAATTCGTCCGATTCGGTCCGAATTTTATGATTTTGTCCGATTCGTCCAATTATTCGTCCCAACATTTCAGTTCCCTTTAAAATAAAATAAAAATGAAAACCGAAGGAACCAAACATTTTATTTTTTTTTTAACTTAAAAGGTAAAATTACCTTTTTGGCCTTTTGGCTTAGAGAAATTAGTGGGCTCCAATGTGGAGCCGCCCATCTATTAAAATCTAAATTACTATATGGGCCCTGTCGCCCTAATCAAATTTCATTCCAATAAAAAAATATTTTAATTAAGAATAAGCCAGTCAAGTTTCACTCTAATATGAAATAGCCTATCAAATATAAATTGACATGTTGCATTGATTTAGAACAATAAATTAAATGTATCATATATTATTTTTCATTTTAATATATATATATATAAATTTCCGAAATATTTCACCAAAATCCTCGAATCGATCGAAGCATTTCATTTGGAGGACAAACCGAAATGGCATTTGAACCGAATTTCGTAACACTGTGTGGCATCCCCAAGCCGCATGGCAATCCATGTCACCACTCAAGCCTACATGGCTCACACCTAGGCTAACCAAGCCTATGTGCCTCAAATCTAGGCTAACCAAACCTATGTGGCTTATGCTTGAGCTACCCAAGCCTATTTGGAACCACGTGGCACCCACATGGACGCCCCATGAATGGCTCCAAATGGGCCGCTCCATCCATTTGTGCAAATGGGTCCATTCTACCAACAAGAACAAAATAAAAGGAAAGTGGGTCATGTACAAGTGGGCCAGGCCCAAACCACAAGACAAACCTCTACATAGACTTTTCCACGTTTAAGTCACATTAAAAAGTCAACACTAATTCCCATCCAGTTTGGCATCCAAAACCAGGTAAGCACATTAAAATGAAAAAAAGGAAACAGAAAATGACAAACAGTGGGTTTTAGCAATATGGTTTACTGAACAAATGCATTCAGAAACAATTTGGCCTATGCAGAATCAGTAAAAATGTCATACTCATAAAGGAACAACAAAAATTACAAATCACTTGTAAGATATTTCACAATTTCCAACATATATAAAAAAATACATAAATAAAAAGAAAAAAAAAACTATAATCACCACCCAGGCTCCATCTACTATAAAAATCATATACAGAGAGATCATACCTGTTTTCTAGCAGCAGGTCATACCTGTGAAGAACAAACTACAAAAGAAGGTTCCATTCAATGGTTCTTTGAGCCCGTCACAGGACTCTCCCGCAACACAATGAAATACCATTGTTTTTGCTTGTAAGTAGGTACCTGCGCATTTTAGGGGAAGAGATACCTGAGTAAAGATGAGAGAACCCAACAAAAAGATCATACCTGTCTAAAAAGCCAGAAAAGGTGCTCTCAAATGGTTAGGTCCCACGGTAGGAAACTCTCTAGCAACAAAAATGTGAATTTATAAATAAACATATAAAGAGATTCCCAAACAACGGGTGAGAACAAAACAGCATGATTCAGCACAAGAGTTGAAGGCAGGAAAACTACAAGGAGACCCAAGCATGTCCTTAACAATTTGCCTTTTCCTCTTTGTTTCCATATCATCATCACATTCACTAAGATAAGTAGATTTTATTTGATGAATTTGTAATTCCATTGTTGAAGAAATCTCAATGTAAATTACTAAGTTAGACATATTTTTGTTTTCAGGTTAGGACATAAAGATGGGAAAATATCTCATTATCATATTCTCAAGGTTCATTGAAGTGAATCCGTAAAAACCAACCAAAGTACCTCATCTCTTTTGGTAGCTCAATTCATTCAAATGCGATTGAAATCAGTATATCATCAGTTGCCAATTCGAATTATCACTAGAACAGTTCAGTGCTCCCGCCTGAGTTTGTGTAGCTGAATGTGAAGCAAAGCAAGAATGTCAGCTTCAGTAACATAATCATCGGTAAGAATTCAGTGCTTTGAACTGAACCAGGGAAGGATTATATATCTAGCGGGTCAAAGCAGAATATGATATTTGGGATCCCATTTTCCCCGCTTTCTTCTATATGGTTATCAAGGTCCTATGGAGCTTTGAAGCCCGGCCCAGCCAGTGAGTTCCTGGCCCTCATTTGAATTTCAGATGAAGGAAGATATGACCCATGCGCAGGCCTGAGCTTTATGATATTCTCTACAAAGGTCTGGAGTGAGTCCAGACTCCATTTTTTCTGGTGGTAATTGGCTGCTTGGGACCCTTATTTTAGGCCCCAAAAATTAAAAATTAATGGGTGTGATCATGGGAAGACTTGGACAGCTTGCTGGAGTTGCTACACCTCTTGCTTGATTTCCCCATCATTAAGAACAAAATCCATATCAGGCACATATCCAGCCCACTTCATTTCTCTTATCAGCTCATTCAACCTCTTATAAATCTCTTGACATCTTGGGTGGGCCTTATCCCCCACAAGAAAAGCATGCACCTTGCTCTTTACTTCGATCCAGCTACAGCCAGGCTCCTTCTTGAGCCCATTCTGCCTCATCATCCTCCTCATCCTTGAGACCTCATCCCATCTTCCTGCTTGAGCATAAACATTTGATAGAAGAATGTAGGCCGCAGAATCTTGTGGGTCACAACGCAAAATACAACTAGCCGCCTGTTCTGCCACCTCAACATTGCCATGGATCTTGCAGACATGGAGAAGCGTTCTCCATATAACTGCATCAGCTTCAAATGGCATATCATGGATTAACTTCAACGCATCATCAATCTGCCCAGATCGGCCAATTATATCCACCATACATGCATAATGCTCCAGCTGTGGTGATAACTCATACTCATGGATCATCAAATGGAAGTAATGGTATCCTTCATCAAACAAACCCATGTATCCACATGCACGTAAAACTGTTAAAAATGTTGTATGATTTGGTCTCACGTTCTCAATTTGCATCTGCTCAAAAATGTTGAGAGCCTCTAATCCAAGACCATGTTGTGCATAACCAGATATCATTGCATTCCATAACACATAATCCCGCTCTGGAGTCCTTTCAAACATCAGCAGAGAATCTTGCATGTTGCCACACTTAGAATACATGTCAAGAAGAGTGCTCGATATGTACGCATCCCTTTGTAATTCTTGCTTGATAATCTGAGCATGGATTTGCCTTCCTAATCCAATGGTTGCTAGATTCGCACAAGTATCAAGAACCGTGGCATATGTAAAGTTATCAGGCTTCAAACCCATGTCGAGCATCTGAGAAAACAGTATCTGAGCTTCTTCACTTTGTTTTTGCAGCGAAAACCCAGATATGATTGCATTCCATGACACCATAGTTTGATTGTCAAGTCTCTCATGGAGCTTCTCTGCTTCTTCCAAAACTCCACATTTACAATACATGTCCACGAGAGCACTTCCAACAAATGAATCAAGACCCAATCCAGATTTGATGATTTGACTATGGATTTCCATTCCACTACCCAAAGACTGTGAACTAGCACAAGCTTTTAGGATGCTGCCGTAACTGAACTCATCAGGATTCAACCCTGAATGCAGCATCTGACTAAAATGCAACAATGTTTGATCATCGCTTCCATTCTGTTCATGAGCTGCAATAATTGCATTCCATGAGACTGCATCTCTTTGGTCCATTTCGTCAAAAACCTTTTGAGCTTCCACCAGAGCTCCACATTTTCCATACATATCCAAAACTGCATTAACTACACAAATGTTCGACTCAAACCCAGTTTTAATTGCCAAACTATGAACTTGTGTCCCCTCCAAATGCCTTTCAATGCCTGCACAGGCACTAAAAGCACCTGATAAACTTATCTCATCAATGCTGAAACCAGAACTCTGCCTAAGGGAAAACAAAACCAGAGCATCTAGGTCTCGGTTATTTCGCACATACCCAACAATCATCGCATTCCAAGACTGCATGCTATGCTTCGGCATTGAGGTAAAAACCTTTCTAGCATCGCACAAGGCATCACATTTTGCATACATATCCAAAACAGCAGTCCCAACTATGGTATCTGAACCGAAATTACTTTTAATAGCATGTCCATGTATCTGACACCCTAATTTCAATGACGAAAGACCAGCACATGACCTCAAAACACTTGCATATGTGGACTGGTTCACCCCGACTCCTGCTTGCTGCATTTCTAGAAATAATTGTAAACCATCCATCAACATATTATTCTGCACATAACCTGCAATCAGAGCACTCCAAGATACCCAATTCCTTTCAGGCATTTCATTAAAAAACCAATGAGAATCTTCCACCCTCTTGCATTTTGCATACATATCAACCAAAGCGCTGCCTGTCACCACATCAATATCAAAACCCGTTTGAACGGCAAGGCAATGAGTCTGAATCCCTAGTTCATAATCCTCCAAAGCCGAGCATGATTTAAGAACCACAGCGAACGTGGTACGATCCGGTCTCACACCCGTCCGTCCCATTCGCAAGAACAAATCAACTGACACCCAACAGTCCCCATTCTCCAAGTAGCCCGAAATCAAAGAATTCCATGAAATCGCATCTCTTTCAGGCATCCTGTCAAAAATGGACTGTGCAGTACCCACCAGCCCACAACTTGTGTAACCAAAAATCATCGCGTTCCATGAAACCGTGTCCGGTTGGGGCATTCGATCGAACACCTGGCGGGCGTAATCCAAGTTAGAGCATTTGATGTACATGTGGATCAAACAGTTGCTGACAAAGACTGTGGGGATGAAACTGGAGGTGATCATGTGTGCGTGGGCTTGTTTTCCCAGTTGAGGGGTTCTCTGTTTTGCGCATTCTTGAAAGATGTGGGAGAAGGTTTTCTTGATGAGGGGTGTGGTTTGATATGAAGAGGTTGAGGAAAGTGGACAGGTGGAGAGGTTTCTGAGAGGAAATTTGGGAGGAGGGAGACAGAAGAATCTAGCTAGAAAGAATTGAGAGATGGAAGTATGGAGACATGATTTGTTGGGTCTGGTGACAGTTGGGAGCCATTGGAATGTATGAGATTTTGATTTCATCAAACTAGTGGGAAAAGGTAATGAGTGTTGGAGGGTCCGGCCCTCTTCACTAACTAAAAGCCAAGTCTTTTACCCAAAACTAGTGATGGGCACGTGCGTTGCATGTAGTTGTCAATGAAAGCCTCCCGTCATAAAAAAAAAAAAAGTTAAACATCAAAGTCATATCCACCATCTCCAAGCACATTTTCCAAATTAATTTTAATTCCTACAAAAAATTATTCAAAATTCAATGTCAGTCCTCTTGAACAAAAATCACAGAAAACATATAGGATTTCCAATTACAATAGCATAGAACAGGCTTAATACTCAAAAAAAAAAAAAAAAAACAGAGCATAGAACAGTCTTGTTTGTAGTTTGTACCAGTCTTAATAGTTATGGATTTGCAGAAGAATTAAATTAAATAGCGATGACACTTTAAAGGCTAAATTCCTTTGTTCATTGTCTAGAAATTACTGTAGAAAAAAAATCCGGACCTGACTCACTCATTAAGTGGGTTCACATGCAAGTGTTTTTACATGATGTCAACATTGTGGTGGGAGATATTCTCCATTCAATCCCATATTTTAAGTATTGGGGTAAGTGACAACTCCAAAAGACAAGGGTTCCTCTTCCCCTTCTTTTGATTACTCCTTGTTCCATGTGGTGGCTCTTTTCTAATGTTTTATTTTATATTTTTCAATATGTTATTTTAATTAGTTTTGTCAATGCATTGGGTTATTTTGTTGGTTTATGATGAAAGTGGAAATTGACTATGATATGAGATGTTCAATCACCAAAACTATATGCATAATTGGTTTTTTTTTCTTGTTGCCGAAAATAAGCATATGTAGGTTTACAGGGGCGTTTTTTTTTTTTTTTTTCTTTTAAATAAGTGAAGTGCACTTTACACATGGGAGCTGCTTGTGATTTTTCATATATTGTAGAGCTCTTCCCCTCTTCCCTTTTGCTTTCCCTCGGTTCTTGGGCAAGAAATGGAGAACCTTGTCACCTCTTCCCTTTTTCTTTCCCTTGGTTATTGGTGAAATGCCCAACGAAAAGGAGAGCAACGCATCACCATTTCCTCTTACTCTTCCTCTTGATGAAATGGCCAACGAAAATGAACATAAGAAAAGAGAAATTGAGGATTTTCAAAAATCTCTGTTTGATTTCTATTGAATCGTTGTTCTAACAACGATCACACTTTGAACCCTACAAATCTTCTCCTTCTTTCGTTTCCTCTTTGTAAGACGTGGGGAGGTAAGAAATTCCTCTTTCTAATTTGTTATTATTGTTTTTTTTTTCTTTCATCCATGGTGAAATTATCTAATCCCGTTGTAATTTATTGCTTTTTTCTTCTCTGGTTTTATATTCATGAGTGAATGATTTAAATGAGAAGGATGGAAATTCCATGATTTAGTTTAAAAGTTATCTGTCTTTTATTTCTTTATTTTGTATGATAACTAAATAGCCTAATTGGGTTGACAAAAATTAAAATTTATTTTAATTTTGACAGTTTGGTGTGGCAAAACACTTTCCACAAGTGAAATGATTTTCTATCTTCTTTTTTCACACCGCAGGATCTACCACTTTGAATTTATTTGTGTAAAAATTGTGGTTAGTTCATAAGGGGTGTGGTGGGTATATCTTCGTATGAAAACTATCTCTTTTAGGCTGTCGTCTTGTACAATGCTGAGTTAACACAGAAAATTTCTTTGTAAGTATAACTATAGAGAAACTGAATTTCTAATCTATATGAATACAGAGGTTTGATTTTGAGTGGTAGAGTTAACACCAAAAATTTCTTTGTAAGTACAACTATAGAGAAACTGAATTTCTGATCTATACCAATATAGAGGTTTGATTTTGAGTGGTAGTGTTTTGCAAACTGTGCCAATCAAGAAATTTGATTTCTAATTGTTTGATAAAATGTTATACGATGCCTTTTTATCGCAGGATCTACCACTTGGGTCTGAATGTGTTTGGGTAAAAATTGTGGTTAGTTCATAAGGGTGTGGTGGGTATACCTCATCTTCAACAATCCTGAGCCAATCCAGAAATTTCTTTGTAAGTGTAACTATAGAGAAAATGATTTTCTGATGTATATGAATATATAATTTGTTTTTTAGTTGTAGCGAATTACTATGTTTCTTTCAATCCCAATTCAGGTTTTAATCTTTCTAAGTTTTGATCTTTCTGTTTTGTGTTGCATCTCCATGTGTGGGGACTGAGGGAAGCAAGTGTATTTGGGTAAGGACCTTCTTCATATACTCTGTTTAATTGAATGGGTTGATCTCAGTTTTAATTTTTATCAATGTTTGATTAATGAATTTGGGTATTATTACTATGTTTCTTTCAATCCCAATTCAGGTTTTAATCTTTCTAAGTTTTGATCTTTCTGTTTTGTGTTGCATCTCTATGTGTAGGGACTAAGGGAAGTTAGTGTCATACACTCTGTTTAATTGAATGGGTTGGTCTCATTTTTCATTTTTATCAATGTTTGATTAATGAATTTGGGCTTTTGTAGGTGGATTCAATGTTACTCATGCTGTTGCAAGGTAAGTGTGTTCTTCATAACAAAGAAGGAAAAAAAGAAGTCCAGGAAGCTCCCATAATGCTAATTGAATTTTGGATGTTTTCATTTCAGGGCCTATGACAGAGCTGCTACAAAATTCAGGGGAAGGGGGGTGTTGAAGCGGTCATCATTTTCAATCTTAACAATTACAATGAAGATAAGAAACAGGTACTTTGATATCTCTCTCTCATTGGATGGACACCACATGTGAGAAAAATTGATGATCAGGCATTGCAGCCATTTCCAACATCAGCATATGACCTGATTTATGGGTGTGGGGATGTCTGTAGTTGGTGCCAACTGATAGAGTATACACATGTTCTGAGAGAATATTCTTCAATTGATATTTGGCCACGTATCCTTAACAAGGCTGTTAAAAGGTTAAAAGTGCATCCTTTAGTTGAAGTGATCTCCACTTACTCATCGGTTAACAAAGTTTTGGTTCTCTTACTGATGCAGCCCGATCACAATCCAAGAACAAGACCCGGAAGCATTGACGGAACCGTCCGATGGGGACGACATAGTTCTCATATCTTCTAGATTAGTAGTTTGCTTTATTTAAATATTTCTAAGATTAGAAGCCGCTTAATCGTTTAGGAAGATTTCCTTTATTGCTTATTTAGGATTAATGTTACTCAATATATAGAGAAGCTCTTTATTGTAATCTTCAGACCATTTTTTAATATTATTTAAGAAGTTCTTCTTGTGAGTTTGGGAATTTCCCTAAATTGATCTTAGGGTTTTGAGTGGGAAGACTCGATCTCACCGTTGGAAGTGTAGATCTTCATCAATTGGTATCAGAGCGAACATCCGATCTCCGATCGCCATTCCAATCACCGTTCCTATCGCAGATTCGAGTTATCATCTACCATCTACTGTCACTCACCCATCCCTGCAATCCAGCCGAACCACCATCCACCATCACCGAAACCCAATTCCACCCTTGCAAACCCCTATTCATCCCTAACCCACGAAAACCCTATATCCCTAACCTAGCAATCCCATCACTCCATCTTCGGCCAAATCCAGTCCACTGCCCCCCAATCGCCCATACCCAGAGACGACAAAAAAAAAAAAAGCAAAAAAAGGAAAAACTGAAAGGGATAGGCTGCAGAAGCGAAGGAGAAGAAAGAAGAAAGCATAAACAAGGAGGTCGAGCGATAGGACGCATACCGTACACCGTCGATCGCCAGGCTCCCAGCGCCCTCGTCTCCAGCGTGCAAACATTGTCGCCGTCGAGAACTCCAGCAGCAGCGAGCACCCAGCACCCGCAACCAGCATCCCGCCAGACTATCTCCATTCCCCATCGCTGGACTCTCCATCGCCCGGTCCTTCTGCGGTGTTTTCTTCAAATCGAGTCTGGGACTCTGAGGTAAGAGGCCCAGCCTCCATTTCTTTTTCGTCCTGTACGCGCACCAAGACAAAGCAACCGAGGCTCTCCTTCTCTCACGTGCCTTCGGTTTTGGACCATTTTTCAACTGGGCCTGGCCAACAGTTGGGCCTGATCTAAGTCATGGCTACCCGAGGACGTATGTACCATGGGTATTTCACCAATTACCAGCGGTATGAGCAGTTGACTAAATTGGGAAGAGACATGGACATTGTGGTTCAATGCCTGGGGATTGTCGATGCAGCTCTTAGTGAGCTTTAAGGAACTCGGGCCATAGGAAGAATAGAATCCGCTGTCACAGAGCTGGAACCGCAAACATCTGGAACCGGACCTTAGACCTAGCCAGTCACCCCTGCTCCCCAAGCATCCAGAACAAGGGCCCAAATGAATCCAGTCACACCTAGTCCTTAGCATCAGTATCGTGAGACCATGTTTGACATGGTACAATGCCTTTTACTTGAACATGGTGACGACAAGCCCCACAATGCCCCTCATACAGGTGACATCACCAAAAGGTTGCGACTGGAAATCAGTGATTTTTCAGGGGATCTTCATCCCAAGGCCTTCGTCGACTTGCTCAATTCTCTTGAGGACTATTTTGCATGGTACAACATGAATGATGCCTAGAAAATAGCCTTCAAAAAAGTTAAGCTCAAAGGTCCTGCACGCATCTGGTGGCAAAGTATTGAAAACAGTGAACTTGCATTTGGACATCCCATCTTGCAGTGGGAAGACATGAATCAACGACAAGCAAAATTTTCTTCCTTCTGACTATATTGACTCTCTATATAAAGGTTACCTTAGTTTGCAACAAGATGCATATTCTTTGGATGAGTATACCAATCTGTTTCGAGAGTATATTATGCACTGCAATCTTCGAGCTAATGATGGACTCATCATCAACAAATACACAGAAGGCTTACATCCTGATATTCGGCAAAGGATTTCCATATTTGATTTCAATGATATCAACGAAGTCTATTGTAAAGCCCGTAAAGCACAACATGAAATCTAGTTGAGGATGCGGGAAAGATCCCAAGCCGGGGAGTTTTCCACTCAAGGGGTACAATATATAACTCCCAATAACTCCCAGCAACCGGTTAATCGACCGAAGCCACCATGGCACTGCAAAAGCAGCCCCAAGGGATGCTACAACGGCCACTTCCTCCCCCAAAATCAGCGGCAACAGGCATCACAAAATGATCCTCGTGTGCGAGAACGTACTGACAAAAGGGAAGTGATCTGTCATACCTACCGGCAGAAAGGACATTATGCTAGAGAATGTCCTCACAGAAATCTTTATGGCGATGATGAAGCTAAAGACAGCGAAGAGTATGATGAGCACATTGATATGGAAAAACCTACAGACACTCAAAGCCTTGTCAATGAAGAATTTCTTGCTGATGGTGTACCAATTGTATATCTTGAGCATCATCTTTTGATCACAGAAGATCAGCAGGATGAGTAGAATTCTAATCATGCACCTATCTTTGGCTCTCGAGTTCACTACACGGGCAAAACTTGCAATATGATTATTGATGGAGGTAGTGCTATGAGCGTTATTGCTAAAGAGGCTGTGGATAAGTTAAAGCTGCTTACAACAAAGCATCCAAGGCTATACAAAATCGCATGGGTAAATGACTCCACTATTCCGATTGACAAGCAGTGCATAATTCCTTTCAAACTGGGTTCTTATGAAGATACAATCAAATGTGATGTTAGTCCAATGAAAGTCACACACATACTCTTTGGTCGCCCTTAGCTAAAGAAGTTGAAAGTAGTCACAGATAATGATACAAACACTCATTCTTTCATGTGGAAAGGCAACAAGACCCGGTTATGGCCACTGCCACCCCAACATGCGACTAAGGCCCCAAAAGAGGCAGCCACTCCTCAGATATTAACTATGAGCAAATTTGAACAGGAAAGCAGATATCGTGATCTTATGTATGCCTTGATTATCCACCAAGTGACAGATGACTCTCCTCCAAAGTCCATTCCGGCAAAAGTCAAACCTTTATTGCAACACTTCTCCGATCTTATTCCAGATGAGCTGCCAAATACTCTTCCACCTATGCGGGACATTCAGCATGCCATTGATCTAGTCCCTGGCTCTTCACTACCGAATCTAGCTGCATATCGGATGAGTCCCGCAGAGCATGCCGAACTCAAAAAACAGGTGGATGATCTGTTACAAAAGGGGTACATTCGGAAAAGTCTTAGCCCTTGCGGTGTACCTGCCCTTCTTACTCTCAAAAAGGATGGAAGCTGGCGCATGTGTATCGACAATCGAGCTATCAATAAGATCACGGTAAAATACAAATTTCCTATTCCTCGATTAGATGATATGCTTGACATGATGACAGGTTCAGCCATCTTCTCCAAGATTGATCTGCTGAGTGGTTACCATTAGATTCGCATCTTAACAGGTGATGAGTGGAAAATAGCGTTCAAAACACGAGATGGTCTCTATGAATGGTTAGTCATGCCATTTAGGTTAACCAATGCCCCCAGTACCTTCATGCGAGTGATGACCCATCTGCTGCGGCCTTACATCGGGAAATTCGCCGTTGTTTATTTCGATGACATTCTTGTTTACAGCAAAAACAAGGAGGAACATATCGCTCATCTTCACACTATTTGCCAGCTCCTTCATCGTGAAAGCTTTTACATCAATCTCAAGAAATGCACCTTCATGAGCAAATCAATTATATTATTGGGCTTCATCATATCGACGGACGGCATAAAAATGGATCCAAAAAAAGTCAAAGCAATTCTGGATTGGCCACTCCCCACCACAGTCACAGATGTTAGGAGTTTTCATGGACTTGCTACCTTCTATAGGCGATTCATCAGGAATTTCAACGGTATCGCTGCTCCAATTACAGATTGTTTAAAGAAGGGCGAGTTCAAATGGACCAATGCCGCAACCTGAGCTTTTGAATAAATCAAACAGAAAATCACGGAAGCTCCTATCCTCCGCCTTCCAGATTTTGACAAAGTTTTCGTGGTCGCTTGCAATGCGTCCAATGTTGGAATTGGAAGTGTCCTTAGCCAAGAGGGACATCCAATTGCTTTCCACAATGAGAAACTTTCCGATTCAAAGCGTAAGTACTCTCCTTATGCCTTGGAGTTCTATGCTGTTGTTCAATCCCTTCGCCATTGGAGGCATTACCTGATAAGTAGGGAATTTGTGCTATACTCTGATCATGAATGTCTCAAGCACCTTCAGTCACAACATAAAATGAGAGCTAACTTTGCCAAATGGAGCGCTTATATTTAGGAGTTTACCTTTACCATCCGCCATAAATTTGGCAAGGAAAATGTCATAGCAAATGCCCTCAGTCGCCGGAAGCATCTCTTGACCCCCATGGCTATTTATGTACCGGGTTTTGAGCATATCAAGGAGGCCTATGCAACAGACAAAGACTTCGGTACCATCTATAAAGAGATCCTTCAGGGTGATCCTCTCAAGCATCCATACTTTAGCATTAATGATGGATACTTGTTCTATGGTAGTCGCCTTTGTTTGCCAAATACATCTATTCGAGAGCATGTTATTAGGGAACTACATTCCGGAGGATGTAGCGGACATTTAGGTCGTGATAAGACCTTCACACTTGTCTGAGATAGATTCTATTAGCCACACATGACACCCTATGTTTCTCGTATCTGTGAGAGGTGTTGTACTTGCCAGTTGGCCAAAGGAAGCAAGAAGAATGCAGGGTTATATCAGTATGGATTTTGTACTTGGGCTGCCTATGACCCACAGAAAAGTGGATTTATATTTGTGGTTGTGGATCGTTTCTCGAAAATGACTCATTTTATTCCTTATTCCAACACAGCAGATGCCTACAGAATTGCACAACTCTTCTTTAAGGAAGTTGTTTGTTTGCATGGACTTCCAAAGACCATTGTGTCCGACAGGGATACTGAGTTTGTTAGCTACTTTTGGAAGATATTAAGGGGCATGTCCAAAACAAAGCTAAAATTTTCTATTGCCTATCATCCACAAATTGATGGTCAGATAGAAGTCGTCAATCGTAGCCTCGAAAATCTGCTACGTTGTTTAGTGCGCAACCATCTTACTACATGGGATCAGGTTCTACGTATGGCTGAGTTCGCTTATAATAACTCAGTCAACCAGGCCACTGAAATTTCTCCTTTTGAAGCAGTCACTGGCACCAGACCACGTCTACCAGTTGATCTTGTTTCCCTTCCTGTAGAAGCACGACCAAGTGCTGATGCGGATAGTTTCATTCGCCATATGCTGCAGGTTCATAATGAGGTTCGACGCCATATTTTAGCAAGCAATGATTCTTATAAAGAACATGCAAATAAGCGCCGTCGTTTCATTCAATTTGAGGATGGAGATTTGGTTATGCTTCGTAATCGTCCTGAGCGCCTTTCGTCGGGCACCAACAAAAGTTGCATCCCCGTAACTCCGGACCGTTCAAGATTCTCAAGCAAATTGGTCCTAATGCATATGTGTTGGATTTACCACCAGATCTTGGTTTAAATATTACCTTCAATGTTGAAGATCTCACTTTATAAGGGCCATGACCACGACAGTTCGTTAGAAGAACATGAGATTCAGCTACCACCCTCACCAGCCCCTGCAGATCAAATTGTTGATGTGCTTGATGACCAGATTGTCTCCACTCGACAAGGGGGATTTCAGAAGTTTCTTGTTCGCTAGAAGAATTGTCCAATCTCCAATGCCACGTGGATACCAGCTACCAATTTCTAACATCTTAATCCCAATCTTTACGAGAGATATCAGACTATTAACTCGCCGGAGTCAAGTTTTTCAAAGCAGTGGAGAGTTGATGCAGCCCAATCACAATCCAAGAACAAGACCCGGAAGCATTGATGGAACTGTCCGATGGGGACGACATAGTTCTCATATCTTCTAGATTAGTAGTTTGCTTTATTTAAATATTTCTAAGATTAGAAGCCGCTTAATCGTTTAGGGAGATTTCCTTTGTTACTTATTTAGGATTAATGTTACTCAATATATAGAGAAGCTCTATTGTAATCTTCAGACCATTTTTTAATATTATTTAAGAAGTTCTTCTCGTGAGTTTGGGAATTTCCCTAAATTGATCTTAGGGTTTTGAGTCCGAAGACTTGATCTCACCGTTGGAGGTGTAGATCTTCATCACTTACGCAGTGCAATGGAAGAAGTCTGTGGATGTCAATATAAGTATTCATTTCTGTTTTTTTCTTTCTACCTGATTGGTTCCTTGGTCGACATAAGGTACATCCTAACAAAACAAAAGTTTTAGTTTCTTTGGCATCCATATCATGGAATATGAATGATTTTTTGTGACTGTTCGATCTTTGTAATTAATATCATACATGAGCAGAAGTGGGGTAAATATATTGAGACTGATTTGTTGTATTCTAAGCCTATTACTATGGGTGCACATGGGTGGTTCGGATCGGTTTATAGGGGAAACCATCAACCAAACCGAACCCATCGGTTTTCTATTTTTCCAAACCGAAACCGAACCGCCCATGTGAAACTTTCGTAGTGAGAGATGAGAGAGACGAGCAATGACAATGAGCAGTGGAAATCGCAGAAAGTAATGAAGACACTAACCTTGCTGCTGCAGGAGCAGTGTCGAATAAGCCTATTGGGAAATGAAGAGTCTACACATTGCAAGACTCCAAGGCAAGAATCAAGCATGACATGATCATAAAGTGAAAAGCACGTAGTAACCAAATCGAATGAGAAGTTACAGTTTTGATTAGCTGATTGAAACCTAGCGCATCATGTTCTCGAGTCGCTAGGTGTTTATTCCCTAGAAAGCAAGACAACTCTGCCCACCCAATTCTATCTATATTTTTTACTTTAGCTGTTGTATTTCTTATTCCGTGGGATTTATGCCTCCAAATAAATAGATGAAATATAAAGCACAAACCATTACATTTTTAATAATGTTATAAAAAAACATTTTCGGGCTCAATGATATATTTTCATATTCCTTGGGTTCCTATACCTTTTATTTTTAGCTATGTGCTCAAGCAGCTCTTTATTTCAACAGTTCTTCAAAAAAAGAAAGAAAGAGAGAGAGAAGACGTACAATATGTTTTTATTTTCTAAAAAAATATGGAATAATTTACAGGTATGCGTGGATGCTAATTAAGGCAGAGGTTAGACCACCTTGATTTGAACTCTATATTTTCTTGGTTTCGAAGCCTAGATTTGCTGGAGCAAACCATGTCAACTGAGAATAACCATCTTGGTGGAAAATTGTAACGGTTTTATGCGAGAAATACCTTTGTATCAAAATTCGCTTGTACAAATGACATTAATTTACGACTTTCCAAGTTTCCAAATATGAAATGATATATTATGAAAATGATATATTCGCTTCCAAATAATCTTCCCATCTTTGTGGTTCTATGTTGACAACATGAGTTTGCTTGTAACCTATCCTTTGATTAAGCAATTTGTTCCAAGTTGCATACTGTTTATTCATGATATCCAACATATTTTTTAATTGCTTTTGATCAAAGTTAAGCTTCATTTTTTTTTTTGTTAAATTGTATAATTATATATATATGGTGCTCCAACAGTGGTGGGATGAACTTGAAAATAAAATACATACCTTGAGAAGAAGAGCAGCGCGTGAGATAGATAGAACTCGGTGGAAAGAAGCAGAGGAGATGAGGGATGACAAAGTGAGAGACGAAGAGGAAGAGGGCGTTCGTGTGAGGGGTAAGGAGAGGACGGAATTGAAGTAGTAGTTTTGGGAAGAGGCGTTTTTAGAAGGATTTGATGAGAAGAGGTCTCAGTAATGACCTACCATTCTCTAGAATATGTGGTAAGTGGGCTCCACAAGATGATCCTTAATTAGTACCCGAGATGGGCGTTCCAGGATGACCTACCATTCTCTAGAACTTATGCTACAAAGTGAAATTCAACAAATTTCTCACCAGATATGCATGAATCCAATCTGAAGATCGCAAATTTTAATCTAAAAACTCAATTATATTGAAAGGCATCAACTAAAACAAACCCATCTAGATAAAACTCAGAAATATTATTCAACATATAGTCACCGACCCAGAAGGGGGAATTCTACATCTTAATCAAAACCCATGAGGGAGGACTGCAAAATACAATTAAAGAGATGGAGTTTCAATGAATAGACATTGACCCATTGTTAAACAACAGCAGGAAGTCCAAACTCCAAACCCATCTGGGTATTATTATTCTGCGGATGAGATTAAACGGTGCTGAGCAATAGAGAGAGTTGTGGTTTGGGCTCTGAGTTCAAGTATGAAACCGTAGTATTAGTAGTTGCATGCATTTCATATATTTGACAAATATGCAGATCAGGATATGGATTTATCCAGTTTATATCCCCACCGCTTATGCAACCAACTCAGTTCACAAAAATTATAAATTAAAAGGTGCAATCAAGGGAAGACTTTTGTATCAGAATTCGCCTGTATAAATGACATTAATTTATGACTTTCCAAGTTTTCAAATATGAAATGATATATTATGAAAATGATATATTCTCTTCCAAATAGTCTTCCCATCTTTGTGGTTCTATGTTGACAACATGAGTTTGCTTGTAACCTATCCTTTGATTAAGCAATTTGTTCCAAGTTGCATACTGTTTATTCATGATATCCAACATATTTTTTAATTGCTTTTGATCAAAGTTAAGCTTCATTTTTTTTTTGTTAAACTGTATAATTATATATATATATATGGTGCTCCAACAGTGGGGGGAAGAACTTGAAAATAAAATACATACCTTGAGAAGAAGAGCAACACGTGAGAGAGATAGAACTCAGTGGAAAGAAGCAGAGGAGATGGGGGATGACAAAGTGAGAGACAAAGAGGAAGAGGGGGTTCGTGTGAGGGGTAAGCAGAGGATGGAATTGAGGTAGTAGTTTTGGGAAGAGGCATTTTTACAAGGATGTGATGAGAAGAGGTCTCAGTAATGACCTACCATTCTCTAGAATATGTGGTAAGTGGGCTCCACAAGATGATCCTTAATTAGTACCAGAGATGGGCGTTCCAGGATGACCTACCATTCTCTAAAACTTATGCTACAAAGTGAAATTCAACAAATTTCTCACCAGATATGCATGAATCCAATCTGAAGATTGCAGATTTTAATCTAAAAACTCAATTATATTGAAAGGCATCAACTGAAACAAACCCATCTAGATAAAACTTAGAAATATTATTCAACATATAGTCACCGACCCAGAAGGGGGAATTCTACATCTTAATCAAAACCCATGAGGGAGGACTGCAAAATACAATTGAAGAGATGGAGTTTCAATGAATAGACATTGACCCATTGTTAAACAACAGCAGGAAGTCCAAACTCCAAACCCATCTGGGTATTATTATTGTGCGGATGAGATTAAACGGGGCTGAGCAGCAGAGAGAGTTGTAGTTTGGGCTCTGAGTTCAGGTATGAAACCGTAGTATTAGTAGTTGCATGCATTTCATATATTTGACAATATATGCAGATCAGGATATGGATTTATCCAGTTTATATCCCCACCTCTTATACAACCAACTCAGTTCACCAAAATCATTCATTCCGTTCCAGATCATAAACCATTTCTAGACTAATTAAGACAATGAAGAAGTTGCAAAAATATTCGACCCAACCTCTAATCTACATAATTATATCAGGAAAATCAACAACAACAATGCAAACTACCAGAGTATGAAAACTACGGCAGGTCTGTTGGTGCTCAGGTTTGCCTGCTTCATTCTCTAGTCGAGAGAAATCCGAGTTTGGGGCTCAAAGACCATGTAACTGCTGGCTGTGGGATTATGTTTCCTTATTCCTTAGCAAAGAATATAATATGAGTCACCTGTCACGCAAGAAAAGAAATGGAGTCTCACCTCGTCACCTCTTCCGCTCTTCCTCTTGCACTGAAATGAAATGCCCAACCAATGAAAAGGACAGCATCAACTTTTCTGCCTCTTGCTGAAATATGAGAAATTAGAAACTGAGGGTTTTTGAAAATCCCTCTTTTGATTTCTGTTGATTTGTTGTTTTGCCAACGATCACATTGGACCCCCAAATCTTCTCCTTCTCTCCCTGGATTACCAATTATGTTGTAAGTACTCGACCCTGGATTACCAGTTTTGTTTTGTTAACATATAATTTAGGAGAGCTGCTACCTGCACATTGAAAATTATTCTCCGCACACTACAATAAATGGAGACTAAAATACCCACTTATAAATTTACCAAAAAGGACTCCAGCAAGAAGTATCACCCCCTCCCACCTGCTTTCTAGACTCCCACTTCTTCCCTCCATCACGTTGAAAGGCTTCTCTCCTTCAAACGACGACAATCTTGTGGCTTTCGTTCTCATCTCATTCTCAATAATCTATTTTCAAAACGAGAGTTGCATTTCCTTCTTAGTCTCACTCCCATTGCTATCCCCTCTCTTTCATCAAACATATCACGGTTTACATCATCTCATATATCTTGATTTCATTCCAAGTTGTAAACCATTAAACTAGCATTCTTAAGCAATGGATGAGCCAAACGACAAGCAGAGCATGGTTCCCGATCAATCTAGCAATGAGGAGGTAAGCATATTCATCGCGATTTGTTTTTTGAGTCTGAGATGAACCATTCAGCCCACCATATCCGTTCCATTTTACTTTGGGCGGCATTATAGTATCGAACATTTCATCATTGAACGACGCTTAAGGACAAAACAGATTCGATTAATTCGGACGTTCATGACCGAACAGAAGAATTGAATTCGGCCATTCATGGTCAAACAATTTGGTTATGTTTGGAAATTCAAAGTCGTGCAGTTGTATCATTTACATACTCTTTACAAAATTGGTTCCATAGCAGTGGAATGTGCCTACTAAATGCAGCAAGGTTGGCTCGGAATGTGTGGTGGACTATAGCAATGAGTTTATCACCCAAGAGGTAATAAATGTGAATGAATCATTCGATATTTAAATTGATGTTGTCACTTTGTTCAATCTAATTTTGTTTGGTTATGTGCAGATATTTAGAAGCTGAGAAGCCCTAATTAAGTGGGCTCATGATGTTGGGAGGAGAAACGGTTTCATTGTTGTGATTAAGACATCGGCGGCACCCAACAACATAAATAAAAAACCAAGACTGACACTTGGGTGTGAGAGGAGTGGCTTTTATAGAGGCGCGAGGATAACTAAAGATGGGAGTGTAGGGAAGAAATTGCAGCTGACCAGTTCGAAGAAATGTGGATGCCCATTCACGTTACACGGCAAAGTGGTGGGCTCAAATGATGAATGGATGTTGCATGTAGTATGTGGTGTGCATAATCATCCAGCTACAGAATTTCTAGAAGAGCACTTATTTGCAGGAAGATTAACAGAGGAGGAAACTTCATTGCTAGTAGACGTGTCCAAGAATATAGTTCGGCCAAAGGATATATTGGTGACATTGAAACATAAAAGTGAGTTAAATGTAAGCACAATGAAGACCATTTACACTGTAGGTCATAAGCATAAAGTTACAGAAAGGGACAGACGGAGTCAGATGCAACAACTGTTTCAATTATTGGCTGAGCATAAGTACATTGAGTAGCATATGAAGTGTCCGGAAATAGATACTATCACTGACTTGTTCTTCACACACCCTACCTGCTTAGACTTATTGCGTGCATATCTTCAAGTGTTGATAATGGATTGTACTTACAAGACCAATCAATATCGAATGCCCTTATTGGAGATTGTCGGGGTGACATCCATAGAAAAGACTTTTTCTATATGCATTGTATATCTCCAGAATGAACGCAAAGACTGCTACTCATGGGCATTATGTATACTGCGTACTGTGATTGGCGAGGGTGTTCTTCCTACTGTTATTATCACAGACAGAGAGATGGCTTTAATGAATGCCATATCTAATGTATTTCCCAGTGCTTAACATCTTTTATGCAGATGGCATATCAACAGAAATGTTTTGGCTAAATGTAAGAAGTTGTTTGAGACGAAGGAAAAGTAGGACCGGTTTATAATGAGGTGGAACATGTTGGTTTCCTCATCCACACAAGAACATTACAATCTACAATTCGACTTGTTTCAGAAGGAGTTCATCACCTATCCGGCAACACTTGAGTACGTTATAGGATCTTGGTTAGATGCGTACAATGATAGGTTTGTGGCTGCCTGGACGGACAAAGTCATGCATTTTGGGAACACTATAACAAACAGGGTGGAGAGTTCACATGCACAACTGAAGCGGTAGCTTGGATCAAGCCAATGGACTTTTGAAGACTCTTGGACGAATATTCACAACTTACTTCTACTGCAACATACAAATATCAAGGCATCATTTGAAAAAAGTAAGACGGTTGTGCAACATAATTTCAAGCCTTTAGAATTCAAGGACCTTCGTGGTAATATTTCTATAAGTGCATTAGAGAAGATCTTGGCCGAGACGAAGCTAGCCTCATTAGTTGGTATTGATCAAGATGCATGTGGCTGTGTAATTCGACACACACACGGTTTACCATGTGCTTATGAGATCGCAGAATACATAAGTGTCGATTGCCCTATTTCTCTAGATTGCATACATACGCATTGGCACAAGCTTGACATGCTATCCACCATTGCTGAAAATACCTCTAAGCTTGAGTTGGATTGCATGTCAGAGATAGAGTTAATTATCGAAAAATTCAAAGGGTATGATTCGAGCAAGAAGTTACAAGTCTTGAATAAGCTTAGGGAGATAAAGCCTAAGACCACCTCATTGATCGAACCAGATGTGAAAACTAAAGTTAGGGGCGCCCAAAACTAGAATTACACAATTCTACTAAATGTGACCCTTTTGCCTTTGAAGTGATCAAATCTGCCTAAGATAGTTACTCCCCAGCCTTGACTGGGGATACTATTGTCAGTAGTGGCGCCTCCTTGGTGCCCAAGCAGAGGTTCATGCTAAGCTCAAGGTCATTCGAACAAGAAATTTGAAGCCAGTTTTTTTATATTGACACACTCCCTTGTGGTTTAAAGCCTTATATTATGTATGTAAGAGATGTTACTGGTGACGGCAATTGTAGCTTTAGAGCCATTGCAGGGTTAATGGGACTTGGTGAGGATTCGTGCATGGCAACAGGTGCGGACTGGTCTTTCGAGAAAGTTAGTAACTCATGCAGAATACTACAAACAATTGTATGGATCGCAGTAAAGGGTTAAAGAACTCTTCCACATCATATCGTACTAAGGGGCTTGCCCTCCTTATGATCAGTGGATGACGATGCCTGATATGGGACATCTAATTGCATCGCACTATAACGTTGTCATATACTACCTGTCAGTTGAACAATGCCTAACTTTTCTTCCTTTTCGATCAGTCCCTATTCCTACGGCTGCTAGGCGGGGGATCGCAATCGGTGTTGTTAATCAGAATCACTTCGTTCAAGTGATAATAGTATATGTGTTAGTGTCCCTCTTTTTTACCTGAAATCTTAATGTCATTCATTTGATGAACTATTGAAAATAATTCTTTGTCCTGTGTAGGTTTTCCTTGTTTAAGGTTATCCAATTTCACCCATTGCTACTAATTGGCGGCGTCACTATCGCCCCTTCTACAGACTATTGGGATACACCTTATCAATCCCGGATATAGTTATTCAGAGAAATTATCAATCCATCGGTTGCCACAAGCGAAACTATCGAGTTGAATTGAATTTTTTCCCTCCTAAGGATGTAGCCGGATGTAATCATTTTTTTATCAATGAAATTGACACTTGTTGTTAATTTTTTACTTGTATTGTTATAAAGCAACATATTCCCCCAATGATGTCTATTAACACTTTGTAACAGGGTGATGATAATACTGCACTGTAAACAGAAAAATAAATTAGGCTAAAAACACTACACGGACCTGAGACTTCGGCCAATATTTATTTGCACGGCCCTGCTTGACCGAAACATATCAATTTGTTCGGAAGCTTATGACCGAACATATTCAGTTAGTACGACTCATTGGAACTAAACAATAGACAAATGTTTGGTCCTGAGACACCAGACAACACTGATTCATATGGATTTTAAAAAAAATTTCATTCTCAATACCTGTTCTCCAAAAACCATAACTTTTAACACCTTTAACAATAAATAGACTCGGTACCAACTCTGGTACCAAAAAAAGAATCAGGTTACATAATTCATTTCTTTTACAAAAAACAAGGCCACATCAAATAGCTACACCCCACGTCTCCCTCTACGGCTATAAGCACGTGTATCGCTGCGTTGCGGTCTTTGACGAAGATCTTCCGGATCAGCTCCATCTAGCAGCCTGTTGACATCCTTGAGGGTCACATACAAGGCATCAGGATCTCGGACACTCAGACTATGCCTCATCCTTAGAATCGGCTGAATAATATTTTGAGTGTTCACGATGCGTTATTCATTGATCACATAATGTACAAATTAGTCTGTTTGTTCTGGATTCAGTTAAAATATAATAGTACTATATTGTTAGGCATCATACCAATCGGAGGTCTATAGAAGAGCTACCTTGAGAATCTTGAACATGCGAATTAAACGTGGAGTGATGTTCAGGGTTCTAAATGATCGGGTGCGACACCCGTGTGAACCATTCCATATAATTGAGTGCGCAGTCCCACGGATGTGCCACAGGCACACCATGCTCCATCGGATACAACAGGTGGTTATGCCATCTATCCCATATTTGGTCCATGTAATGGTATGCAATCCGATACTGAGTTGCAGTGGCACCTTTCGTGGTGGGCTGTGGAGCTAGTGGAGTGGGGGGAATGCGCTGGACCCTACCAAACTGCCTAAGCACCCGATCAGGATGATATGGTTCAACGATGTCCATGCATTTAAGACAGTCAGTGTAATAAGCAACCTCATATAAGGGGTGATCTGCCCTATGTTCTCAATAAGGGTCCCACACTACCTGCAAGATTAATCAACAAATGCATTAGTTAAAGATACAGTATTCATTTACTCATTTTTTATGCTATAAATTGTAAGACCTTACCTCATGGGCACCAAGATCGTCAAGTGCCTCTCGTAATGATTGCAGGTTGGACATTTGGTCTCCAAACTCTCTATGTGGCACCCAACGATGCACCCGAGGTAGATTTTCTAATGTGCGGTTGGAATTCGGCCTGCACCTAGGGAAATGCTTGTATATCCATGCCTCAAGAAGAGTCAGATAGCTCACAATCTGCCTAACGAGGGTCCGGGTAGCAAACCCCATCTGTCAGTATAGGTACGCAAGCGCAGCAGCACCCCAAGCATATGTGCGTGCCTCATCGAAATTCATTAGCAGCCTTAGATAAATCACTGGGACCCTAGTGCCACTCTTATCTGTGAAGAGTGTACTGCCCAATATATACAATAGGTATGCTCTAGCGGCATTCCTAATGTGCTCTTCTGGCTCCGCATCAGTCACGACTCCAAATAGGTCCCTGAGCCACTCCAGTCTAACTGACAAGCCCGCACAGCTGCTAACTCTTCGTGTGCCTGCTAGGATGTGACCCCAAGACCATGCTCTACGAGTGTCTTTGCTCGCTCGAATGACAGTTGCTCGACTGATACAGATTTTCCTGTCACCGGTATTTCAAGAATAGTGCCTACAACATCAAGGGTAATCGTCATTTCACCTAAAGGCATGTGGAATGTGTTTATCTCAAGCTGCCATCTTTTTACAAAAGCTGACACCATATTTGTGTTGATGAACTGATAAGATGTCTCCACAAGTGGAGCCAACCCTGAACGGCCAGTGAGTCCACTAAACACCGTATTTTGCCTTCCTTTAACATTCCATGCCCATTCATTGATTTTTTGGGCGTTGCTTAGGCATTTAAGTGGCAGTCTCTCTTGTAATACGGAATAAAAACAAATTAGTCATGGGAATAAATAGTTACAACACGTTTATCAAGATTAATCACAAACCTGCTGCTACCAAATACTAAAAGCAATATGCGCCTGGAAACTGTGTAGCAACGACAAATTTATAGGCCCCCCAGGAATTTCTCCAGTCGTAGAACAGTCAGCAATTGAAGTTCATTGACGGACTTCTGCCTGTCCATGGACTTCTGGTTGCTCTTAGGCTTGAGGGTGGTCTTTAACTACTTCTTCAGCGTCCACTTCCTCAACACTTTCGCTTAGATCATCAGCGACAAACCTCTGACTTCATCTCCTGTTCGACGCTGTGGGTCGAACCCTAGAGGTACTGGGCACATCCATATCTTGAAAAACAACAGAAAGCAAAGATCAGTATAGGAAAAAATTAGTGAACCTATTTGACCCTGAGTAACTATATGGGTACTGTACATTCGGCAGTACCTCACCGTGCTACCGTGATATGTTCGATTCTATAAGGCCGTCTAAATAATAAATGTTCGGACTTATGGTGCCGTACAGTCACGAGGGTCACGGTTTAGTGAGACCGAACAGGTACTTCGTATTTGGGCCCATAATGCCGAACAGTGTCAAGAAACTGAAAAAAAAAAAAAAACTGGAAATGGGAGAGAGATGCAGTGGAGGCAAGGAAAACCCTTTCAAGAAACCAAATATAAGAACTTAAATAGAAACTAAAAACATTTCTAAACAAGCTAAGAGATGGAAATCACTCACAAAGATCGTTCAAGTTATGGAACAGAAATGCACTGTAGGTTGAAGATGAAGAGAGCACAGTTCAAAGGGTGGGCTTTGTTTGGGACCTCGTTCAAATCGAAATCGTTTCGGTGGGGGAGCTCGTCCTAATTTTAATCGCCTTGAATGAACTCGCCGTGGGAAGAGGTGTAGAGTGAATCGTCCGTTCACTGAAATGGGAGGAAAATGGGAGGGAAGAATGATTTGAAATGCAGAGTGTAGGGAGAAATAACATGGAGTCCATGAAATGGGCTTTTTAGGGAAAATGCGGAGTGCAGAGAGGAAAAAAAAGGATCTTTTATGGTAAACATCACTGTGTATAGAGTTGCAATGTGTGGAGAGTAATTTTCAATGTGCAGGTAGCAACTCTCATAATTTAGGGTCCTTACTGTTTTGAATTTTGAGTTCCTCTTATACTTGCATTTTTCTTTTAATTTTTATTGATTGAATTAATTTCAATTTAGATGGAAATATTTGGGTTATGTCTTTTCCATTCATTTATTATGTGAATTGTTATTTTAGAGAATATAGCACAATTGCTTTTAATTTATATTTTTTACTAGATATCATATATGAAATTTAAGCCATTGATATGTTGGGTCTCTTTTTCGTTTTTATTTTTACTATTAGTTGTCACTGTCGTCGTCATCATCATCTTAGCCTTATGCCATTTACTTTGGATCAATGTTTTTCTTTTTTATTCATCACAATTAATAATAAAGCTCATTTAACATTTTTTTGGAGATCCGACTATTATACGTACTAAACTTAGAAAAAAAATATGACACTCCATTTGAATGTTGGGTTATTGGATTTAGTGTTGGATTTTCCAACACCAAGTGGTTATTGGACAATGAAGTAAGCCATAATTTTAATAATGTACTAAAAAACAATAGTTAGTATTTTTTTACTTTAAATTCAATTTAACTTCAAATAATTCACGATTTAGGTAAAAAGTTCATATATATGTGTGTGTGTGTATCAGCATCAGCATCAGCAAAGTGTATATAAACCGCTTCATTATTTTGTAGTATAGTAATAATGTTGATCAAGTGAAGTTGGTAAATATGGAACTAGTGTATCATTGAATACCCATTGCTATTTGGGTATAATGAAATATTGATTATTTTGGACTTGTATGAAATCCTTTTGCTTGAAACAATTTATCAAATTATCAATAAGTATGTCAAATAGTATGAATACCCATGCCTACTATATTTTGAATCATAATATGCCCCGATTGTTTTAAATAGCTAGTTAGATTAAAGAACACCTATAATATATTTATTTTATCATATGTAATTAAATTGATAGTGTAATTCAGACAAATAGCAAGACCCAAAGTGGGAAGTAATTGTCAACACACTCATGAGCGATGTTGGCACATTGGTTTCACATGAGCTCCTTGAAGAGTGCTACCTCCTTTAGACCACATAAAATAGCTGTCTCATTCCGGATTTAAATCTTCTCTTCCTAGAAAATCCTGTAAAAAATAAAATAAAATTTGATTAACAGATACAATAAATACTATGTTGCACTAAACAATACATATTGGAATTTGTAGAGCCCTATATATCTTTATATATATTCCAATGGTCATTTGTTTTCAAAACCTAACTTCTAACAATTAATTCAAGGTAATATGGGTTCCACCCAAAAGGGAAAGGTATAAGGTAGAGATCGAGATGGAAGACTAATTTTTTCTGAAATTTTAGTTTTTTAGATAACAACTGAACATTCGTTACTATCTATCCTCATTTAATCGTCCATCAAAAGAGAGATTTCGTCAACTGAGAATTTCAAGAAGATAAATAAAAATACTATATTTAAAAATAAATTAATATCATCATTTTAGTAACAACTACATGCAGCGCACGTACACCAGTAACCAGTTATTGAAGGCGGACAGATTCTCCTCCTGCTTCTTTCCTTCCGTTCGTCCTCCTGCTTCCTCGTCGAATCCACCTCCTGCTTGTTGCTGTTTATGGAGTCCACATGGATGTGATCGGTAGGTTGTGGGGCCCATAGATGGTAGGTGTTCATTTGCCCCTTTTGTTCTGAGCCCACATGCATGCAAGAGAATCGATACACATCCCTAACCTCTTCAGCTCCCATTTCCCAGACCTTTCGTATATTCCTCAACGCCAAAAGAATGGCTGCTTCATCCCTTCGAATAACATCACACTCAGAGCCCTCCAAATCTTCTTTCTTGTTCCATCTTTGTAAGACATGGGAAGGTAAGGAATCCCTCTTTCTATTTTATTCTTTTTCTAATCTGTTAAATTCAATTGTAATTTGTTTTTTTTTTTTTTATAACTTTTCTGATGTTTATATAGTCACATCTACTCTGAAAGACGGAAATTCCACTCTCAAAGTTATTTGCCTAAGTAGCCTAATTGGGTTTACCGGATTTTCTAGGGTCGGAATGTGTTTGGGTATGCTCCGTACAATGGGATTTCTTTCATGTTCCACTTCTTCTTCTTCTTCTTCTTCTTTTTTAGTATGTTGGTTTAATCTTTGGGAAGTAATATCACGCCTTATGCCTTTGCTTCTTCTTTTTTTTTTAATGTTTATTGGTTAGAGGAGACTAATTCAATGTTTCTTATCTATTAGAAACAGAGGGCTGGGAGCCTATATGTCATTCTGCTCTTCTTGGATAGAGCTATCACTAACTTTTTTTGTTACATGATACTTTTGGAGTTTCATGGAAGATGGCGAAAACACATTTCATAAATATTTCTGTGTGTTTGAATGGTTACTTCTTTAGTATTAATTGTAAACTATGATTAAATATTGTTATTGGATCATAAATCTTTACACTTGCTCTATTACTGGATTGATTCTGTACTGACAATGTTTGAATTCGATGGTGTAGATTGAATTTCTATATCTTGATTGCTTTATGTACTTAGTTATTTTGCATATAAGATGGGAATAATTGTTTCAATCAAATACCCGTGAACAAGCTTTTCTCTCCATCATAAGCAAAATGCTTACCCTGAAGCTCAGCATTGTAAGTTTGGTAGAGAGCTTATCCATAACTTTCCTTCCTATTCCTTTGCCTTCAACGCCTTTGTTGTCATCAGTAGTAATAGATACCTGAATTAAAATATAATCCGAATAATAATAATTTTAACAGTAAAAATAACAGGTGTATGCCTACCAAGAAAACACAAAAGAATGTGTGTATTGATTGCTTCATGTACTTAGTTATTTTGGATATAAGATGGGAATAATTGTTTCAATCAAATACCCAATCAATGTGTTTTTGTCTAAAATTTGATGTTATACTTGCATGTGGTTTATTGATATGTATCTAAACCATTAATCTCATGAATGGCTCACTCTCTTCATGTTTGCTCTGCTACTCAAGGTATGTACTTATTTTTTCAAGCTCTTTTTATTTTTATTTTTTATGATGGAGCACCATATACGAGGCCACTAATTTTTTTCCTAATGGAGTGAAAGGTGAGACACACCTATATCACATTAACTCTATCTTCTCGTTAAATTGGTTTGGATCATCTTTACTCGCTTTCTAATATCCTTTTATCAATTAGTGACATGCTAAATCGGAAAGTATACAGCAAGAAAAAAATCCCAATTGGCAGGATTGGAGTACACAGGTATGCGAGTATCATAACGCTTATTAGAACAAAAGAAAAATCACAAAGTGGGAGGGAACAATGAAACTTCACTGTCACCCTTATCCAAAGAATCAGCAATTCTATCAATGACTGCTTACCGTGCTTGAACAACGCTTTAACTCGAGAAAAAAATGACTTCATTTCTTTCATATAGAAATGGAACTTCCATTGGACACACACCTACATTATATTAAATTCCATGCCAGCCAATTTGTTGTGTATTACCAAATAGGAATGGTTGCAAGAGTATCTTCTTCTATACCATGCTTGGATATTAAGACCAGCTTATATCCAGCAATTTCATCTTATAAACACTTGTTGGGTTAATCGATAGCATTGATTTTATGAACCATCATATCAAGGAACCAAGAATTTTTTTATCAAGGAACCAAGAATTAGGAACAATGTTCCACATTCACAATTCATTTGGAATTAAAATGGTGAGTTTCTTATTAGAGGGAAAAAAGAACTCATAAGAAAACTCTATTTAAATTTCAAAAAAACAAAAAGAAAAAAAGGAAAATCTCTATGAGCCTCTAGGTTACTCCTACAATTCTTTTCACATATAAGCAATGTAGAAAGTGTATGTGAATGTGTGTCTTTTTTTTGGGTAGAAATGTGGAAAGTGTTATTTCCTTTAGAGATCTTTTCACTGCATGGTCATGGCTGCCCAACTGCTGCTATAATCTAATGAAGTGATGGCAGCCTCTAGACAACTTCGGACTTCTTGTATTATCCATTCTTGAGTTATTAGGGGAAAGGCATTTCTACTATGGTCAACATTTCGTACGAAACATTTTGTTTTAACAAATCTGGATTTTGGGAACATTCCATGGAACAAACCAACAATCCAATCTGGTAGGCATCTCAAGTCTCTGCTACAATATTAGATTAACTGCTGATTTTTTTTAACCAAAAAAAAAAAAAAAAAACTACCGATTTCCAGACCATCAATCAGATGCCAACATTATATAACATGATAGAAACAGGAAAATGAAATCATAACAGATGAGAGTAACGAATCAGTGGAATAAACTCATTCATGGGCTCTAGCTAAATGGATTGTTCTTGGAAGACTGTTTGTCTTAATGTCCTGTTGGATAGCCTATTCTAACATCACATATCTGATGTTGGTGAAAGAATTAGGTCGAATTTTTTTCATTTAGTTTGATAATCCCTAACTACAATTTTAAATATTTGAATATATTATTGTACTTAAGAAATGCATGACCTTATTCCGTTATCTCTTGCTTGCCAATGCCACACTGTGCAAAATATATACAAACATAGGTTGCTAGGCATGGTTTCTTATTGTTAGGTCAGAGCTAAGATTGATTCCTTTGCATTGTATTCATGAACAATTTATATTGATTAATTCAACTATCTTTTGTATGCTCGTGACCTAAATCCTAATTGTGATTGGAAAAATGAAAAGAAGATTTTAGGAGGGGATCACTTTGCCTCATGATAATCTCATATTTCTTTTCAATAAAAACTCAATAACTCTACTATTTTATACATATAATAGAATGTTGTAATATAATTGAATAATTCAAGATTCTTACCTTTCCTATATTTGCATCGAATTTTATGGGTGTGTGTGAAACAACTAAGCAACAACCCTTTTCGTAAAGCCATAATCCTGTTGGTTTGCAAAGAATACCGAGGAATAAATAGGAACTCATGGTCAAATGAGCTCCACTTAAGGATTATTAAAGAGGTGAAGGTTGAAGCATATTAGGTGGCACTGGATATGAAACCTTGACTTTATTAGGGTTTTAATTACTAGGGTATGGATGGTATTCATTTCTAACCTTCATACAATGGAAAGAGGATCCTCTATTAAATCAGGGTTTGGTTTTACAGTAAATCCATTTTATAGTGAAAAGGAAAGTCAGAACATTGGTTATATTAGTAGTTAGATAATCTCAATAGATCAGTTTCCCTAGATATATTTCATTGTTGGCAGTAGCCATTGTCAGGTCTCTGAGACTCATTTAGACTGAAATGAGAGGTGGATGTTCAACAGCTTTATGGTGATAATTTCTTTAAATGAAAAGAGTTAAGAGGGTTTAACTATGATTAAACTTTGATTGAAACCTGATTCAGTTTGCTTACATGAAGCGTTTTTACTCGTTGATCTTTTTATAGCTATCATGTATCATGTCTGGTTGAATACACTTAAACTTATTATAATTTCTTTGTAAAATATAATTCAAGCTAAAAATGATTTCATTGTTTTGATTTTAGAATTTTACATTTCGCAGAAAAATAATTAAGTATTAGTCTCATGTTTTGCGCTACTACATCATATTTAATTCTATAGTAATGGTCTCATTGCAAATTTCTAATGATTAAGTCATTCGTTTTGATGTTCTATTATGCTATTGGTTTTGTGGGTTAATTTTTATTTATAAGGATTTTCTTTTGAGATCGCTAAGCACTTTTTTCCATGATTGAGATATGATGTTTCTTTCATAAATCAGTAGAAAGTGTTTTCTTGGTTAAATTTATTGAATCACTCTGTTTATGCGGAGAAACCAGACATTCAATAATTATCTTTAGTAAAGTTGAGTTACTCCTTTTGGTGCTCTAACATTCTACGCATCATGACCTATGCCATTGCACCTATAGTTAATACATCCATGTACAACTTGCAAAATACTATTGATGATACATAACATACTGAAAAAATACCAATGCAAGCAAGAGATTTGATTTAAAACACATCATTTACAAATTTGTGCTATTCTGAAATCTAATACCCTATTGAGTCTATGCCTGTTATTTCTTTAATTTTTAATTAACTTTAATTATGATTTTGGCAAATAAATAATGACATAACTAAAGCCAAAAAACTTATCATGATAACACCAATAATGACTTGTAGAGATTGTTATAGAAGATTGAAATTACGTAAAAACAAAATGGGACCCCGCCCCAGAGCCACAACCACTGATGCCTGAGATGGAGCCGCAAGACCCTGCCCCAGAGCCACAACCACCGATGCCTGAGATGGAACCGCAGGACCCTGCCCGAGAGCCAGAGCCACAACCACCGATGGGGACTAGACTGGAGATCGTACCTTATCGGATTCGGTTTGGGGGGCTCATCTATACTCGAAGAGGACAAAAACGAGCAATCGCAGAGATAAGTAATTCCTCGGATGCTCTCTAACAAAATTTTGTTGTCCTGTTGGTTTTTCTTCTTCTTCTCATTCTCATTGTTTTATCTCTTCTTCTATCAGTATCAGAATCAGATGATATTCATCGAGCTCCCTCTCCCCTCCGTCCTAGAACTGATCCAGAATCAGATGATATTCATCGAGCTTCCTCTCCCCTCCCTTCTCCCCTCCGACCTGATCCGGGAAGTTCCTCTAGCGAACCTCAAGCTCTTGACGAGTTTATCGAGAGATGCAGAATACAGGATAAAAAAACGGCATTACTTTTCCTGGAAGATCTCTTGAAGGAACTGAAGAGGGCGGGCCTTTCTCGATTCATGGAGGAAGAAACTAATTATGGGAGTAATGCAGATTCGATTTTTAGTTTACTGGAGACACTAAGGTTTGAGGGGGGATGTGATTTGAAAAAAAAAAAATGGAAGATATCTTCTCTCTCTACTCTCTATATACTAAGATCATCTCCTTTAGCTGCGAACAAATTTTTATGGAAGAAAATATGGACGACCTGATGACTCTGATTTTACTTGAAGTGACAGAAAAATCTCAGGATGAAGATATACACACTTCTATGACCATACAGAATTCTCTTCATCTTGAAAAAATGAAAGCTAAAAAATTGGAGGAGGAAGTGACTAAGATAGCCCAACAAATAAATCATTTTGAGAGCCGGATTAATATTCTCAAAGATGCTCTTGCTGCCGCAGAGTGTGAGCTAAAACGCAGCAGAGATGAACGAGTATCTTAGACACCAACGTGGCCTTGCTGCGAGCATCCCGAGCTAAGGTATTCTCATATTCCTGACATCACTCTTTTCATCGCAAGATTGTGGCCCTTTTTTCCTTTATAATTTTATGCGAAATGATTTTTTCTAATTTGTTTTTTTTTTTAAAAGTCTTTTCTATGTTTCTTGACATTATCTATTATGATACGCATACTATAGTCATTTTTTTTTTTTTTTTTTTCATTCTGCACATATGTGTAACCTTGAAAAGAGCAGTAACAATCTCTGACAGGAACAGGCCATTAAATTTTTTTGGACTGCCAGAATTCTTGCCAGAAATTCTTATAGAAAAACAGGACCTAAATGATGCAAGCCAAGACAAAAGGTGTTCTTGTTTGGACCAAACAAGTCAACAATTTGGAACTGGTCCCTTTGTTAATTTGGTTTTGGTGCCAAAATTTCCACCACCAGACAACCTAAACTATCCAATTTGTTTGCTGGAAAGGACTGATTTTGTTGTCAGATTTTGTTCAATAGGAAATAGATCCCACATCACATACTAAAGATATTCTGATGGGAGGGTTTGTTGGACTCATTTGCTGTTGTGCCATCAGATAAATGCCCTGGGAAAACCGGAGCCTGAATTGGCAAGTCATCTCATCTGCATGACTTGGGCGTGTTATGCTGGTGGTCTTAAAGATGTGAATTAGCAATCTAAAAAAAAAAAAAAAAAATAATAATAATGGTCTGGAACCCAAATTGTGTGGCCAACTTGTGTATTATCTTGGCCAAGTTAAAGTTCCTCTTTTGGTTTGACCAGACATTTTTTGTTCCTTGAGGTAATATGTTGTTTTCAAATATATGTGCAGGTTTTATGGTGTAGGCATTATGGATCATTTACATTTTACTTATAATTAGTTAGTAAGCTTTTCAATGCAAGTATTTGAGACAAGTTCTGCATCCCTGTGGACCCAACTTGGCTTGATTATCAAAATGAAATACTGCAGATTTCTAATTAGAGATATTTGATGCTTCTTTTGCCTGTCAGCATTAGTATATGTTCAGCCTTGCAGTGTATTACTCTTGAAATATAACTTGAGATGCACACACACACACAACAGCTTTAAAACTTTATAAGAAAATTAAAATATGATATTTTCTGTATGAATATATTTCCCCATTTACATTTTACTTATAATTAGTTAGTAAACTTTTGAATGCAAGTATTTGAGACAAGTTCTGCATCCCATGTTAGGAAACTACAAGGAATGCTTATATTGACAACATGTGAAAAGAAGTTGTCAGCTAAATCAGGCAATCGGCCAATGGAAGTGGTCTTCTCAACCATTTGACAACTTAAAATACTCGTAGAAAATGGAACAATAATTCCAACATTCAAACAACCATCACAAGTTAATGCAATTATATATTTTTGTGGTGTTTGGATTTTTTCCCATTTAGATTTATTAAAATCCGATTTTGGTTGGTGTGATATTTGATTAATCCTTTTTTTTTTTTTTTTTGGATTCTTTTCTATTTAGATCTCCTTCCATCTAGGTTCCTCTCTCTCCTCTCTTAATGTTTTTTTATTCTCTTTCTCATTTTGATTTATTAGCAGATATTGTATACTAATGTGATGTGACAAGAACGAAAATACAACTTGTGAGATCTGTCTTTAGGTTAATAAGATATGGATATGTGATTTGGGTTTTGCTCTGACTTGAATATTGTTGGTGTGTTGCTGATTTTTACAAGAAGAATGTTGGGTGATGGGATTTTTTATTTTTACTTTTCTTTTAAATGTGTTTGAATATTTTATTGTGGTGAAATTTGGGGCTATTTGAATCTGAGTTTTGTACATCTATTATAATATATGAAGCCGACTGATTCCAATTGAGGAATCAGTGGCGAATTTTAAATCTAAGTTTGACGGTGTTAGCATTTTGACTTCGCCTAACAACGGGCCCAAAAATAACTTCTCAAATGATTTCTCTCTCTTCCCTTCTCACTTCCTCCCTCAACTTCTACCAATAATACCCTACTAATAATATCCCTATTAATAAGAACCGTTTCTCCTCCACATCTGTAGAGATGTCACTAAAACCGAATCGTTACTCTAACTTGCAATAACCCTGTATATCGTATATCTGTGACGAATGGAAATCATAGATAAGATGCATACGTTATCACAGCTTTCTCAGCAACTCTCTGCATCGATCTGTGGCCGGACTCCATCATCTTCATTGGCTTCTTCATCGTTATCCCCAAAGGCCACTGCCATGTCCTTCGTGCTGCTACGCTGCTGCCTCAATCACTTGTGGGCACTTCCCAACTATCTACCACGTCCACCAGATCTAAGGCAGAGGTGTTGCATCCTTTTTTCCTATTTACCACATTCACTTTTTTTATTATTCTTCTCCCATTTTCTTTCTAGTTGTATGTTGCCAGTTTTTTTTTTTTCTAGTTGTATGTTGGTTTTTTTTTTTGGTGGGTTTATGCGCAAAGGATGTTTGACAGCTCTCTGTAACACTTCTTATAATCATTACAAACATCGTGAAACTAATGAATCCTCATTTGACCTTTTCTCTTAAATTATGAATCACAAACAAATTGAGATTTACAAACATGCTACATAGTCCCCAAAAAGACATAGCATTCTTGCATTTATTAGTGTTTTTTGTCAGTTCTATGTTCAAATGTTCTTTGATAGAATGTCACAATTTCACTCCCCAAAATCCGGACTTCTGCAATGGCCCGACCCCGGGGAGCGTGAATTTGGGATTAAGTAAAAGTTTGTGTTCCCCCAGGATCCGTGTGTGTGAGGATAACAAATTCCAACACAACCTGAATATTTTGCGAAAGCTTTCATGGCGTTGTGACTTGGAGCCCGTGGCCAATGGATTCTGCATCACACTCAACTGTTAGCGCAAAGCTATTATGCCAAGGCCCATATCAGACTGGAACAAATCATCACAACAAAGTACAGAGCTGACAGTAACATGATATTTCATTCCCACATGTTCAAGTTACAAATTATTAATATGTATTAATTAAAATCCCATGGAAAAAGGCTAATAAAAGCCATACAAATAACAAGCTAAATAAAATACTACCCCAAATATGACATAGCTCCGATGTCAAGCTCAATGTCTACATGACATCGCTGACACTGCAAACCTGCAAACTCATGGCCCCACAGCCAACACATGCACTTAGCTCGGGGCGACGAACCTGCTACCTAGAGCACCAAACGAACAGGGTCAGACATGACGGTTTGGCAAGTGATTGAGATGGATAATACATATACTGAATAATAAAACATGTGACAAATTATGTTATTTGATCAAAAGTTGCATATGTTTAAAACGTGTAATAAAATATGAATACCTGACAAAACATGTATTTAAATAAGGGTTGCGAGTGAATATGAAGTACATTTACAACATGATGTGCATATAAAACATGACGTGGTCTCAAACTGAAATCTCCAAGTAAAAACATGTATAAATTGGACTAATATGACGGAACATAAACCGGGTGACAAAACAGGCTAGAAAATGAAGTTGAATTGATAGCAAAGCACACTGACAGATTGGCAACCACACAAGCTAAATTCTCCATCACCGAAGTGACAGAGCACACTAAGCATATATACATAGTCTCTGGCACACGAAGTGACAGGAGCACGCTAAGCATAATACATAGTTTCCGGCACACGAGGTGACAGGAGCAAACTAAGCATAATACATAGTCTCCGGCACACGAGGTGACAGGAGCACGCTAAGCACATATATGGACTGGTATAGCTGGCCATCACACTAGGCACCGGCCGCGGACCCGGGCACATAACACGCTAAGGAAACCTAAGTTGCAGTTGGCTAAAAGATTGATTAGGACCCCAAGCTGGTGGATCAAGCCGACGAGGTGGCCCAAGCCGAGTGGTGCTGACTCACAAATCAAAAGCAAACGAACACACAAAATATGGTGAGGAACTACTCAAACAAGCTAAGTCAAGCACACACACTAATGTAAAGAGTAGTCCTCCCAAGGTACACATAAAAGCTCACGGGGTCACACGAACTGGCAAAACTGATTGTGTTTTTTTTTTTTTTTTTTTGGCTAAACAAACGAAATATCGAAATTGTTTTTTTAGTCAAAACGAGCTAAATAGTCCAAAGCTGATTATTTTTTGTCAAAGACGGACAAAAATAACTAAATTGAATGTTTTAGCCCAAATGAGTAAAATTTGGTGATAATTAGCTCAAATGGGCAAAACTGACGGACCATAAATCCAACGGGCTTAAAAACAAAGTTTTCGGACAAGCACAACTGAATAATGCAAATAAAATCATTTTTTTGGGCAGATCCAAGCTCAACGGTCAATTTCTACATACGCACATCCCATAGACAGGTTGAGACCGCATCATTTGGCATAACGTGCACATAGACCCTCGAATGCTGGGTTTTATATTATTTGGTGCTCCCGAGGTTTGGCGGCATTCCAAGTTTCTAGTGCACGTTATCCAATTTAACGGAGCCTTAACGTGTTTCTGGGTTGGATTCCTGCATGGGTGCATCCTTTCTTCCGTTTCTTCCACCATGCAACCATACATGGTCCAATTGTGGGGTTAGGATTCAAAACAATCCACATCCCCGTGATTAAAACAAATTCCAGGCACCACATAAGACCCAGGCCTAAAAAGGTGGGTTGGCTCGAGCGAACCTCAGGGTTGGCTCGAGCCAACTCACTTCTGGGAGGGGTTGGCTCGAGCGAACTAGGTTCTGGGAGGGAGTTCGCTCGAGCCAACTCAGCTAGCTCCAGTTTTCCAAGCTTTTGGAGCTTCTTTTCTCCCCCTTTCAAGCTTTACAAATGCATTTTCCCCTGCATAAAATTATGCCTCCTTGCCTCCACAAAACATCATTCATCCTCCATAAATCCCATCCATTCACCCATGTAAATCCATTACCAAAATCCATTATACATGAGGCCCATTTGCAATGGCAAAACACTTACACAAAAAATAGAAAATCTGAAACTTTGAAAAGCTTAAATGGAAGAGAGGAATCAACAAACATGCATTTACAAAGCCAACCAAAAGTGTAGCATGATATTAAAGTGAGAGAGTCATGAAATCCATAAAAATGTAGCATTAACATTGGAAAAATCCATGAAATTTAGCATGCCCAAACAAAAGCATTTTAGTCACTTGCCTTGGTCTCCAATTCTCCCTCCCAATTAAGCCTCTAATCCATCCAATTGCAAGAGAAAATCATCTAGCACAAAAACCCCCAAAAATGACCCAACTTAGAACCCTAAAGACCAAAACAAGGAAGAAGAAGAAGATTTGGCAAGCATGGGGAAAATGACTCCCTAGGGTTAGAAAAATCCAAATCTAGAAGATGAAGAAGACCACTTACTTGTAGGGGCTTCAAATGACGGAAGATAGCTCAAGAAGGATCTTGTTGCGGCTGGACTTCCTCCTCAGTGGTATCAATAGGAAGCTTGGAGCATGGGGAAGAAGAAGAGGAGGTCAATCCTTCCATTTAGACATGATTTCAGGGTTGATTGGAGGAGAGAAGCAAAAAGAAGAAGGAAAAGGGGAAATATCCCCAAAGGAGCTGAAACTCCTCCCCTCTTCCACGTTGGAATGGAAAATGAGGGAAGGGAGAGAGAGGGAGCCCGCCCTTTTATAAAAGGGTGGGTGTGGGCCCCACCACAGCTAAAACTTGTTGGGATTAAGACATCGATTTATGGGCCCCGAATGCGATTGAAGAAGAAGGGAAAAATGTTTCTTATAAAATCTAGTTTTCACAAAGTATAATTTTGGCATGGTTCTGAGATCTTGAAATTTGGGTCCAGATTCAATGTGAAAAGACCAATTTGCCCCCAGGTTGGAAAAACGGGTTTTCAGAGCTTCGAATGAGTACGGAGTGAATACGAAAGTTTTAGGGAATGATGAGACTAGTCAAACAAAGCCGAAATGGGAATCTTTGAGAATCACGAAGAACCTCCACACGCTGACCAGGCAAAACACATAGGACCCTACAGTCACAAACTAGGTTCATTGGCTCTCAAAACTCCCCAAAGCTAATGAAAAGCCATTCTAACTCACAAAATCAACCAAACAACCACTAATCCCACTTAGAGAAGTAATCCGCAACTTAATCAACACTAATCCTAGAAATTAGGGGTCGAGGTCTTACACACAATGAGAAACATCTTCTGTAGGTCTGTGTGGGTCTTTCTCTCACATGATTTTAACCTAATAGTAATAAGGCTCGTGCTCAAAAACTCTTTGTAAACTATATGATGTTATTGAGTAAGATAACCATATAAAAAAACTCACCATCCAACCCAGTTTTCGGTCCACATTTTATTAAGAAAATGGTCAAACTTGGCAGCCGAGAAATGAAATAGCCACACCTTAGTTGTAAGGGGTCATCATTTTACACCTTAGTTGTAAGGGATCATCAAAGAAAATTCAATGCATCATGCTTCTGTCCCTACGGATTGCCAAGATCCACCAGGAGAAGTGGGGGAACATTTTTTCTTTTTCCCTTTTCCTTTTTTTTTCCTTGAACACTACTTTGAACTAAAGTGTGACTATTAACTGTTAGTGTCTCTCTTAATATAATTGATTGACAACTGCCCTGTTTGATATAGAAACTTCCTATCCTCTTGGCTTTCAGATTATTTCAAACTCAAGGACCTGCACAATAAGGTTGTAGATTTTATCTCATGATGTTTGAGTATTTCCTAAACCTTTTATCGGGAAAATATTCAACTGCAGGATGTCCCACATGTAGACGATGTGTATTTTCAATTCCAGCAGTCCACGAAAGTAGGGTCTCCTGACTTAGAAGGCACTCATAAAAAAATCTCGCATGGCTTGTATGAAAGTCCGTCCTCTGGTACATGGCAGTAGAACTCCAGGAAGAAAGAAAGGGAAAACTGCAGTATCACAATTGTGACTAGGCATGCACTTTATATTTGAATTAATTTCTTTTTTATTTAAAAAAATTGCTATTTTATGAGTTTATAGCAAACAGCTTGCTGTCTACTAAAACACAAATCAATCCTTTGATTGCTAAAAGAAAGAAAAAAATTCGATGTATTTGAAGTCTTTAACACATGACTGTTATAACTACCTTTCTGGCATTGAACATATGCTGTTACTGTAATGACTTCTACACCCTAACTGGCATGTTGAGGAGTTAGGTTTCTTTACAGGTAAAAACAAAGAGTTAGGTTTCTTTTTTGAAATGGTTAAAGAGTGAGATTTCTGTGGAACCTTGCTGCAAACGGTATGTTGTTCATTGTTCATAGCTGATACTCTTTAGTGCTATTATATCAGCATAGTAATACATATTAATTAATTAAATTTAGGCGCCGCTGTCATGTAAATCTACAACCGGAGATTTGTAGGAAAACTCTGCACTGTAGAATCATTAGCTAGTATCTCAAAGAATGTGTACACGATATCCAAGTTCATTGGCAGTCCTATAATAGAGCCGAAGCATTATTTAAAGGCACTATAGTATGAAACAACGGGTTACACTTACATGTCATGTGCTTTCTTGGAGATCCTTTCTACTCTACTGTCTGGAATTCTTTTGAAAATTTTCTTTATTGCTGATTATAATTTGGCTTTTATCTATTAAACATATACATATTGCCTATTGATAATGGTTGTTATTGGTTATTATTTTCTGTAATGGATGTTGGAAACATGTTGCAAGTGGTTGTCTTTTAGGGTGATATATTGATTTCGTTGGTGAAGTTGAAAGCATTGAGAATTATGGAATGATATTGTACACTCAATAAATGTTCAGTATTTTTATTTATTTATTTATTTATTGTGACAGAGAATCTTCTACCACTAAAAATGTTATTGCTTGTGTTACGGAAATCACGGATTTTGACTATTGCTTTTACTTTATGATTTTGTTGGCACAGAATTAATTGCTATAGATAAGATAATGAAGTAAGTTAAAAAGGAACAAACCACATGGATGTTTTGTGAATTGTTCTATGTTATTGGGAATGAAAAAAAAAACTATTTTTATTAGATAATATTATTGTCTTCTTTCGTGTTCTCAATACTCCCTGTCATAGATAATCTTTTATTTGTACCTTTTTTGGCTGGACTAAGCTTTTTTAGTCTATTTTTTTAAGCAATAAAATTTACTGTTATATATAAAAAAAAAACCGATCTTTGTAAAAACACAAATGAGAGTTCTGCATTGCATAATCTGAGGCATCCACAAGTCGATCATGTTGGTTTGTTCTTTGCCATAACCAGTTATATTTAACTTGATAGGGGGCAAATTGGCTTGGTTTTTCAGGATGTCAATTTAGCACCCAGATGAAACACCCAATCACTTGGCAGTAACTAAAATAAATAAAATTGAAAATAAAATAGGTCCACAGATTATGATGTGCAAACTGCATCACCACATTGGCTTCCACATTTCTCCTTTTTACCTCATATTAAACTGTATGTTTAAGTGATTCTACCATTTCTTTTACAGGAAAAAGATCCAGCCTGCACATTGTAACTCAAGTACCCGATTGTACTGCCTTGTAACCCATATGTGTTAAGGCAATCCAAGTTGAAATATATATATATATATATATATGCTTGTGAATTTGTCGAGATTTCAAATTTCACACTGATCTCTGAACAGATTAACATGCCTCCAACTTGGCAGACACCGCAAGTTGCAAACAAACTTTAACCGGCTGGGTTGCATATCAAGAATGGGAATATTATTTATAAGTTGAAATTATAATCACAGAGACATGACTCTGTTGACCATAGTAATATAACAAATGCCAAATTTTGATGGTTTGTTGATACAATTGTCGTCCATGTATAAATATAACTTTTGATCTCGTCTTTTCATATGCCTCTATTCGATTTAATTTATTATTTATTGTGTTGAGAATACTATATATTTCAATTAGGATGCTAAGAATATGTCATGCACACTTTATCTCATGTGTGTTTTATATCTAATGTATTTCTATCGTCTGGTAACTTCTGACTTGAGCATTCTGTTTTTCTTCTGTTTTTTATTATATATTGAAATTGTTTTCTTCCGTGATGATTTATCATTATCTGTGATTAATTTGAATAAATGGCCTTATTATTCGACTTTTCTGCGGGGTTATCAAAGATAATGTTACTTTAAAGAATATTAGATGTTTTTCATTGATTGGACTTTGTTGTTTTATAAAGTAATTTTAGTTGATAGAGAGCACTTACTTACCTGAGCATGTATCTTCATCAGCAGTGTTATTCTTGCGAAATGAATTGCTTGCTTAAAGTAGAAAATCTATAATATTGTGTTATAGGCTCTTGTGGTACTCCTTGATAATTCAGAATATATTTAATATTGACAATATATGTTTTAAGAATGAGTTTACTGCACCACGGTATAATTTAAATTTTATAATATATTTTTTTTAATATTCAATATTACGAATCACGTTGCCCGTGCTTAGCACGGGGGCTTTCCGCTAGTCTTAATAAGATATGGATATGCGATTTGGGTTTTGCTCGGGCTTGAATATTGTTGGAGTATTGCTGATTTTTACAAGAAGAATGTTGGGTGATGGGCTTTTTTATTGTTACTTTTCTTTTAAATGTGTTTGAATATTTTATTGTGGTGAAATTTGGGGCTATTTGAATCTAAGTTTTGTACATCTATCTTGATATGATACTAATCTTGAATCTTTCTTTTTTATTTTTCTCCTTGTCTGCATTCTTTGTCTTTCTTGATAGGCCACTTGATCTTTGGTACTGCGAATCCTTCAAACTTTGACCATGAACCATTAAGGGGATTTACATGTCGAGATTGCAAAGTATTTAAGTTTTGATTTTGATTATATGCCAATTTCCATTACCTTGATTAGCTGATGAGAATTGCTTTTTTTCTACATTGGATTTTGTGGGGCTTTAATTGACTTCTCTGTATATATTTATTTTCTTTTGACTAAAATGAAGCACCAAAACATGCAGATAGTTTATCTTGAACATTTTTTACTATTGTAAATGTAAATTGTAGGGACATTGGAGCAGCCATCAGGCCTAGAGGGTGGGACATGGCCATTTGCAGCGACTCGAACACGAGCCCTCTCCTTTTGTTTTCTTCAATTTCAGCTCCCTTTGATTTGAAGGCATATCGTAAAATTCCTATGAATTCAATATTGCGCAAATCGGCAGGCCTTAGAAGCTGACGAAAACAGGAAAACAATGATAGTGTGAACTTGGATTTTCTTGAGATTTTGCATGATATTTGCTCAATTCTTTATTAGTCATATGTGGCATGTTTACATTTTTTTTTTCTTTTTTACTGTTAAATTTACTTAGAATTTAAGGTAATGGTAATTGGTTACCCAGTTTTTTCACGGAGGGAGTATAGGTCAGATAAACATGTTTATTGATCAGCTTTTGATACACCTCTTATTGTAAGTAGTTTCTTTTTCATTTTCCTTTTTTATGATTATTAGAGATAAGAGGTAGGCGCTGATAAGGACCAGTTCTTATCTTTTCTATTGGAATGTAGAGCTTTCATTCTTTGTTTTTTTGTTTTAAACATTTCACTTGGAGTGTTATATATATAGGGAAATATTCAAGCGAGAACTAGTTCTCACCCATTATATGATAACTTTTTTGCAGGGCCCAACTAGCAACCCATCCAAACCTAGCAACCAATAGGGAACCCTCTGATAGTCAATAATTCCAAGGATTGGCACACATCTGAATGAACTAAACCGTTGGATCGAGGGCTGAATATTTTTTTGAATATGAGGCCATTAAACTTGTGGGCCATGGATGAAGGGGTTAGGGGCATGGGTTTAGGGCAAAACTTGATACTTTGGGTGGTCTCACATAGATCTTTCTATCCCCTCCAGGTCCCATCCCCAAATGGGGCCCACAATTAGGTGGTCTCAATCATGCAATTATAGCCACATGCAAACATCAAGTGCATGATGATTGGATTGTATGCCCTTACAGGACTTCTGCAAGGCCAAATATAAAGACTTCTCTGCATATAATTGAAACCATTTATTTACTTATCTGCAAATCTATTCTTATTTCCAAAAATGCCCCCACTTGGTAAGTATGCATTGACTTTATGTGACATGTAGGCAAATGAAAGCTTATCCTTTTTTCCCACATTTATAAGATCTAAGAAATATTTCTTCTATAGATTTTAATGTGATGGGACATTTATACTAAGGGGTGGTGACTGCTCTCCGTAGATTTTACTTTTTTTTTTTTTTTTTGTTTTTGTTTTTATTCTACTTTGAACACTTAATAATTTTGGGTTCATATGGTAATGATTAGCTTAATTGGGTTATTTGTCAATTTTTAATTGCTTTCCATTTAGTGTTTTTTTTTTTTTTTAACTCTCAAATCACATGCTTAAATGATGATGTTTGGATTTTAGATATCAATGTTGTACCCTTCATTCGTTACCCTTTGGGTGATTTGAAATGGCCCATTTAGCCTTCTCATCATCATGATCATCCTTGTTTTTTCTTTAAGTTTCTTATGCTGGGAGTTGTTCCTCATCCCAAGGACGTGCTCCGCTTTAAGCAGCTTATTGTTCAGGGTCTCATCATATTGAATGAAGAATATGAAATTATGGTTCCTCCGTCGAAGTTTTTGCTTGCTTTACCTTTCTCATTTTCATATCCTCTTTTGGATATTCGGATGCATTTTAGATTGTATTAAGTTATATTATAGTGTTTTGTAACTGCTTAAATCACATGCTTAAATGTGATGTTTAGACTTTATATATCATGATAAATTATTCATGCTCTGAAATGGCCTATTTCAGTCGCTTCAAGTACAGTTCCGTTTCTTCCCTTCATGAAATTTTTTTATCCTCTTTGCTCCTTTTGTCAGTAAGTGAAGTCAAATTTTTATGTTTATATTTTCTGACTGACTTGATACATCTGGATTTTCTAGATAGGAAATAGTTTTTTAGTACCTAGTAAGTATGATAATGGAAATGCAAGTAGGCCACTTACTCTTTCCATCTTTATAATGGAACAAGCAAAATGTGCCCGTGCCAAGCATATCTAAAAGTTTATATTAAATTAAAATAATGAACCAGTTGAAACCATTAAATATTGTAAACAACTAAACATATTTATGTAAGAATGGCCTTAAGTATTTTTTAATAGGGTTTCATATAAACAATAAATAAACATTAGATTGATATAAACAGTTATGAATTTAATTTCTCAATGTGAAAACATAAAAAAAACTTATTCTAATTAAAGATTTGACTCAAAATAGAATCCATTCGCTCTATTAGTGCAGACTTCAAAAGAGAGTGTTAAAAAAAGAAAAAACTGAAGCAACTTCCAATATCACGTCATCACCATCTTCATTATCATTGTTATCATCATTGAATGAAGCATATTCTTTTAAATAGTATCTAAACTTTCTATAATATACTCTTATAAAATTCACTAGGCTCTAAAATAGACAAAGACTAAAAGACCTGAATTATGGGGCCTAAGTCCCCACCATTATGGTTTTGGACACTAAGTTTAAACTCAAATCTGACCTGTAAGGCTATTAAATTGTCCAAAATCATCAGTGTCAAGTTCCAATGGATTTGGGCCAAACTTAAGTTCATTCATAGCCTTAAATCTATTATAAGGTAGTTTTTTTAAAATATTAAATGATATTCACTTATGTGGTTGCCAATAGGCTGCACCCACAGGGGTGCAGTTTGGGCTGCATGAGGATTAATTGCAAGGTCTAATTAGAGTATGAGTTCGATACGAACTGTAGATCAAGTAATATTTAGTGAGTGTTGTTCAATCGTCAATTTCAATTGGTATAATCAAACTACTAGCAAGAAAGAAAGACTTAATGAAATAAATTTGTGGCATCTTATTTTAATGAAAAATAATTGTAAAAGTAGCATCAATTGTGTTTTGGTTCGAATTCTAAAATTCATGCATTGTTCATTGTAGGTGATAAAAATTTCCATCTTTCTGTTAAAAAAATGGAGAAGATCTCGGATGGATGTAGATGGTGTGGCATTTTTGGTTGAGACCTGTGATTTTAGTATGTTTTGCATAATTTCAGTCCCTGTTACTTATGTTCAGCATATATCAAATGGTTTAAGTCAGCAACTTCTTTAATTTTTGCTAGATGGCCCACAGGCCAGGAGTTTGAAACTAAACTGCCCAACCATGAATCATCCATGGTTGGAGTAGCCCTGTGATTGTAACTTTTGATTTTCCAAAGAGGTCATTGATCTTATCACATACTTAGATTGTGTCTATGACTGCAAATGTGAGTTGTTTGCATTTAAGCGAGTTGTGGTTTTCAGAGCAGCAATGGTTTCATCAGTCTTATTAAATCTTCTAGTTAAAGAGATGTTTAGAGCAGCAATGGTTTAGAGCAACATTTGTTTCTTTTGTTGTATAATGTTCTGCTTCCGTTATCTAGCTGTTTTTCTGTTGGTTTCCTAGTTGTTTCTTTTAGAGATTGTCTGTGCTTTCGCGATCAGTCCAGTTCTTTTTTGGAGCAATAAAATTTACTGTTGTAAAAAAAATAAATTCTTGGACTGTATTCCTAACCAGTCCTGTTATAACCCAAAGAGGTATGTTGCGCAGGCAGGGGCAGAGTACTCCATACTTCAGCTATATGGATATGTTTTATCATTTTATTGGGATAATGCACATATCAACCTACTGTCAGTTACAGAAAGGAATGAAGGAGAAATTTCAGGTTTATGGTGCACACACTCTTGTATCTACATTTTCTCAACACCAGTTTTCTTTTGTAGCATGACTCTGTTCTAGACCTCTACCATCTAAATATTGTGTTAAGTATTTTTCAACTGAAGTTCAAGTCTAAAGTGATGTTCTGTACAATTTAGAACAGGTAACCTTGTTCTTTCATAGATGACGAGCAAAACATGTCCGCAAAACATATAGTGTTAAATATAATAGATTATAGTTTAGAATCATTAGATTATGATTTTAATTGTATAAAGCTTAATATAATTATAATTTATATAATCACTAACTAAGCCCTAGAAATAGGAAACCTAAAATCAATCACAAAATCACTAATTTCTTCTAATCTCCAAACAAGAGTTTTTGGATTTGAACTACCGAAATACTTGAATGAAATTATTTGAGAAAAAAATTATACTACACAAACATTAAGCATACTTGGAGCTTGAAGTTTTTGTTTTAAGCCTTAAGCCACAAAAAGATCATATTTAAAATACAGATCTATAATAACAATATGATAAAATAAAGCATACTTGGAGAGGAAAATGATGTAATGAATAAACTTTATTTATTTATTTATTTTTTGGGTAAGGGTTAATTCTTTTTAGGGGATTTTACCAAAAACACCCTCAAATATCCCTATACATCCAAAAGTATCATTAAATATGTGTAATGACCAAAAGCATCTTATACAACAGACTTTATTTTTTATTCTAGACCAAATTGCTCCACTTTCTTTCTTGCGAGTTTGAGACTTGGCACTCGCGAGCTCTAGATATGACTCACGAGTTTAAGACATAACACTCGCAAAGCTTAAGATTTTATGTCTATATATTTGTTGTCACGCCCCCAAGATTAGGCCAGGCCCAACCCGATCCCAATGGTGTGGGAATTGAGGCCAATCAAGATTTTTCTCACCATTCATACATGAGACCCCAATTATGGGTGGATCGAAGTCCATGGTGAGGTTATGTATGATGATCAGTCACCATATTTTAATCACGGAAGCATCAAGAAACAAACAACTTGCGTAGATGGTTAAAACATAACCATAAAGATAACAGAGCGGAAGTAGTACAAAAGTGCATAAGTTCAAATAAGTTTACAATGTCTTAAATTAAGTTAAGGCCTAACACAACCATGATATCAAAATAGAATGGCTAAAGGTCCAAAGGTAATAGTCTCAAAAGTCTACCGATATGTATGGTTCTACGACGCTAGGCTCGACTAGTCAAATTATATCGTCGGCGCTCCACTTAGTAAGTCCGTCATCTGGCAGAACCTCCTACCTCGCCTCGCCCTCCGATTCAACGGGGGCAACGGTACCTAAGCACCAAATGTAGCACCATCAATAAATGACAAGTAAATAGATATGAGTAACAGTGTAACATGTGCCAATCGAGACCAATATGTGATAAGGTACGTAAACACTGAATAAATGAAACATAACTAACTCATAAATAATCAAACCGTCATATGTTATCATAATGAATGTACCCAGGCAAACCTGATACCCAGATGAGCTGGTCAAACAAATGTAACCCAGGTGAACCCGGTATGGCGGCGTACGCCCACCCCGATCTGCAGACGGTAAGTACAAACAATATACACACAAGCCTACGGATATGCACACACACCCAATTCACACATGTGCACGCACATACACCTACACACACACACACACACACACACACACACTCAAACCCACGCATACACTCATACCCAAAACAAGGTGCCTGGTTAGCCTCTCATTGGGTGTCCTCATCACATCGTCAACAGAACTAAAGGGGGAGGCCACCAAGTCTGTGTAAAAGTACGGGTAATAAACTAACGAAGGAAGTGGGTGTATACACCAATCATGTAATATATATGGGGAGTCCTAAGCTAATCTTAACCTAACCGAACCATATGGTAAAGGGCCAAGGGGAGTATGTACTAACCAATGTAAAGCTAAGGTCAAACATCACATGTAGGGCCCATGTTGTCTATTACGATGGTTATGTGGGTCCGGGATGCCTTTTGTAATCATTTGGTGCTTCTAAAGTTGTTGGCACCCTCAGAACCAACTATGCCACCCGCATAGTCCAATATGGGTTCCTCATGCATTACTGTACAATCCATAAGGAGATGCTAAGCCTACACAACCCTTGCTAGAGGGCTAATTCGTATTCATAGGCCAAGTGGGGCTAGGGTCTAAATTTCAAGGGTAAAGGGTCCCATTCCCAAGAATCCAAAATTCTGGGAAGTGTGTTCTACAATGCTAGGTCAATAGTTTATTGGTGATGGCCTTTGTTAGTGCCGCATACTGTTAAGAGTCCTTGTAATGGCATAGATTCCACCAGTTGAAATAATATAAAATAGTGGTCAATCATTTATTAGTGACTGATATTAAATTATAGTCCTATATGGACACTATTATTACATTGCACTCATGTCTTAGTAGTGATTGTTATCATTTAATGGTAACCAACATGTAATAGCTACACCTCGTTGACTGTTGTAATGCAAGTACTAATGGGTGTTATAAATTATTCTTATAATCAACATGCTTAATGTGTTAGTCTCATATTTGTGACTCAAATAAGTTAACGGTCCTATATATTTTGGTGACTAATGCATTATTAATGATTCTTGTAATTTAACGGTCCTAGATTGAAGGTTATATAGTAGTGTTATAAATAGAGAGGATTGATCCCAAGAATGGTATCAAGTTTTATGTCAATCCACTCTTCTTTATATAATGCTTATATATTGATATAACAATGATGAAATGAAATCCAAATTTAAGCAACTACATATCTATCGACTAGTAATAAACTAATGAGTTAGTCAATGAAACCTAACAAGAGAGGAGTATAACTTTAATGGCATAAATCAAATATTTCTATTAATCTTGTTTTATGCAACTATCCACCATTAATGCATTTTAAATTCACCCCCACCAACCCAAATATCATAAATGCACATGGTAGAGAAGGTTAGCACACTTAAAAGCATTAGAATCAACCAAATAAACATGCCTACACCATTAATTATGTCTATATACTTGCCTTTGGCTTAATTGAGCAAAAACCCTTTTCTTAGAGCCTAGGGTTACCTCAAACCTTGCTCTTCACACCTCCCCACTTCAAACCAAGCAAAGAATCCACTTCCTACATGTCAAAATCAAAGGGAAAACCCACTAAATCACTAACACATGCTCTTAGTGTTGAAAGAAGCAAACTACATGAGTTAAGAGAGAGGGTTTGCTTACCTATTGATGAGAATGATAGAGGAGGAAGATGAAGGAGATGATGGGGAGACTCTTGAGCCTTGGGGAAAGCATAGAAAACTCTTGGAAGCCCTAGCTTGGTTGGTGGAGGAATGGGGGAGAAGGAGTAGAGAGGTTGTAGAGAAGAGAAGGAATGAAAGGAAATGGGGAAATGGGGCTTTAGGGTTTAAAAGGGGGGTTTTCTTTTTGGAAATTTGTACATAAGGCTAAGTTGTTAGGGAGTTTACAAGAAAGTCCTTGGCAAATGGGTATGGGCTTATAATGAGAGTGCCTTGGGCCACCAGGCCAAGGTGGGTCCAAGTATGTATGATATGCATGACCCATTACCTAATGCACAACACATAACTAATCCTAGTGCTTAGGCCACTAAACCCAATTAAGCACCCTAAATCCTAGTGATCAGTGACTAACCCCCTCTAATAAAGGCATGAGACCTTACACGTGTCAAACAACATTTGTGATGTCGAGAAAAACTTGCGACGTCAAGAAAAGACTTAACAATTCAATAGTTAAAGCTAACAAAGATATGATACATGGAGGTGAATTTAGATTGACTAACAGTTCTGAATCTCAAGGAATGACTTATGTAGATGTATGAATTCAGCCATTTTATTATGAGTTTCTTCAATAATGAATGTAGTCACCTTGAGCATTTTTCTTACCACGATTTGTGGAGATTTTGTGAAAAAAAAATCAAACCTTTTTATTTTTACAAAAAAAAAAAAAAACAAAAATACAAAAATCTGTGCTTCGCTCTATTCCCTACTCGTAACCCTACTTTTACTACACTTATGGAGAGGATTTCCTTCAAAATTGGGGATGTTTTTCCTTAACACTTATTCCTTTAGAATATGGGTTTAAAATAAATATTAACTACTTATGCTGTCTTGAATAAACCAGTAAGTTTGAGAATCGAAACAAAAGTAACAATTCTCAAAATACTTCAATGAGAGAATGTAGTCGAGTCTAGATGTTGAAAGAAAGGAGTTGAACTGTTGAGCGCAATCTGGTCCGGAAAAAAAAAAAAAGTATATGGTAAATGATGATTTGTATGTTTAAAGTTTAGGGCTCAGGTTTGGGCTTCCTCCTTTTTTTATCTTTTCAAGATCTTGAATTAAGAAAAAATGCCAATTCATAAATTACCGAACTTTGACAGTGACAAACAGCCCAGCCCTAACCCATTTATAGTCCTAATACTTCAGTATGAAAGTAACCAACGAAGCTCGCCTCTCCTTTCTCTCTCTCTCTCTCACTCTTCCTCTTCCTCTCACTCTCACTCTCACTCTCACTCATGTCCTCTGCAAGGTGAATCTCTCCCTAGCTCTCAAGTCTCCAAGTCCTAATCTTAAAGAACCAAAGCCCTAATCCTAAACCTTAATCCTTAAACTCTGGCTTTATTCCACTTTTAATCGATTTGAGAGCACTTTTCTTATCCCCTCTCAATCCAAGAGCACTTCTCTTATCCCATCTAATTTGTCGTTTTTCTAATTTGCAGTTGTTAGTTTCTTTGTGGGCACCTCAACACATCAAACATGGACAGTGGCAGACCCAAGTGTTATCACTGCACCCGCGTAAATCATAAAACCCCTTAGATAATATCGTAAAATATTTAATTTTATTATTTAATGCCTTCACTTGATCATATACTGCACCTCCTAAATGAAAATCCCGGGCCCGCCATTGAAAATTGAGTGGCCAGATGGCGGCACGTCTAACATGGAAATGTTGGCACCTCCAATGCGGGGAATGGGATTGCTACGTTGAAGTGACTGAAACAAACAATAAAGGTGATGAGGGGCCTCAACGCACAAACTCTTTTGGTACCTACTACCGAAGATCCGGTCAAAAATAATATGGAACGTCTTAAAAAACCACTATGTGATGAGGGGGATGAAATAACCACATTGATGAAAGGCATTGAGGATGCATTCAATAAGTTGTTCAACATCATGGCAGAGATGCAGTCTAAGAGCGATGAGAAGATTTTTGAGCTCTTTTATGGCCATGAAATAAGTTCACTGAGAGAAACTTAAACATGTCATAGGCTACATTCAATGCGGAAGATACCGCTGTAGACACCTCATTTGGCCCCTATGATAGCCTTAAATACCTGTTATATATAGCGATGCCCCGATTTCACCCATAATCGAATGATTAATGGCATGATTCAGATTAATTAACGACGATGAAGATGCTTGTTTGTAGTTTTAGACTTAGTTTGACGATTTCTAAAAGTGAGAGAAAATGCGAATCGCATCGAGATCTCGAATTCAACCCACTAAGACGAGGAGCGGACCACGTCACTATTTAAACCTTTTCTGGACCTCTTAGGACATACTTGAGTTGATCCTAGAAAAGGTTACGTTTAGTTTGCCCAAGTACGATACGATTAGCATTGGTTAGGAGGCTAGAATCATTGATCCGTATATCCCTTCCTTGTCCTAACCTCTGATAATTATGATGTATGAACCAAAAGATTCTACGTTCCGAGAGCTTTCCGACGATATGTAGAATATCCAAATCTGATAAACGGATTAAAAGATATGGCCGCCGGAAGATTGCCCCACTTTATTTAGACTTTAACTCATGACCCTGAATTGACCCAACATCAAAGAGACCCAATTCAATGTGACAAGACAACCGTCGTATGTTGCTAGCAGCATGTTAGACAAGGGGAAGAACCCACTTCATTTATTTTTCTCCCCACGTTAGATAAGAGGAAGAACCATCGTGTGTTACGGCGATTGTGATCCATCGATTCTGAGGGTAGTTGGAATCCTCATTTTTTATGTAAGATTTAAATAGCATATATAGATGAATGGAGATTTCTCAAGCCATGCCGCTCCCCTTAGGGGGGTCAAAATTCACATCCGACAATCGCCCAAACCAACAAAGCTTTGAAGAGTCTAATACTTGTCATGGTGAAATTGATAGAATGCCCTCTCAACTTAAATCATTGGATAAATCAATTATTGGCAGAGATAGAATGCTTGATAATCTGACATGAAGAGTTCATTCTACAGCCTACTACCTTCGACGAAAAGAGGAGCAGCTGATAAGTGAGAGGAGAGATAAGTTTAAATGTGAGGAGCCAAGGTCTGCTATGTTGGAAAGTATACTAGTATTTTTTAATTATAACATTGATAATATATCAAGGTCCTTATCTTAGTTGGATGACGCCAAGGTATATGACGTGCTTGTCTTATAAAGTTATGGTCATGCTGTTTCATTTCATTTTGATTTTAGTTTGGATGGTGTCTTTTATGCCATTGTGTTTACTAGAAATCTTCAAATTACTTCATGCATATAGGTACATAGATGGATGCACTAAGAAGCAAAGGTGATGAGTTGTGTTTGTTTATGCAGGAGAGCACTTCTCAAAGAAACAAAGGCAATAATGATCTTGCACCAAAAAACATTAACACCATCAAAGAAGGATTGGGAAGCTTCCTGTTGGAAAACTGGGAGAGAAGATGAAAGAAAGGAAAAAAGTGGAAGAAAAGAGGGACTGTAAGGGTTTTTTGTGGTTTAAGAAAAGCGACTCTAGCATCGCCACCTCCTTTCTAAAAAAAATAAACGAAATGGAGTCTGAGGGACCCATTTGTGGTGCCCGACATAAAGGGATTTTTTCGTTCAATGTCCACTTACCAGGAATTTTCTCGTAAATCCTCATATTTGTTTCCTTTTCTATGAAAATTCTCATGCATTAATTTATGGCAAAGGGGCAATTGTGCAAAAGTTGAAGCAGTGTAATAATAACACACCACAGGCTATATAGCCTATATGCCAAACGAATTGCATGTTGGAGTAATTGGAAGAGGTGAAAAAGACCTATATAACTCTCGTTTTTCCTTTTTTGTGAAATCTTTCTGCACACTAAGCATCATTACACCTACCGGAGGATATGAAGGTGAGTTGGGTGTTTAGCTCTTTTAAATGAGTATAATGCCTCTTGAAGATTCGGATTTAGATGAAGACAAACAAGACGTAGGATTGAAAAGAAAATAAACTGCCCCTTATCAGAATCCAAACACATAATCAAAAGAAGGGGGGCAGACCTCTTACCACTAGCTAAGGTGCCATTCTTGATGATGGGATTGAGGTCAAAGTTTATATATGAAATGGTTAGTCAGAAGGGACCGTTTAATTAGAGTGGCACAAAAATAGGTGTTAGGATTATAGAATTGGGTTAAAAGTTTATATATAGGATGTCCTATTTGTATTTTTGGATGGTGAACCTTAACCATGATTGGTGGGGCCCCTCTATGCAGAATATTTTATATAAGAGCAGTGACACACATATAAATATAAAATGTAGGATAAAGCCCTTCTAAAGCAAGTTAATGTCAGTGTCGCACAAATGAATAATAAAAAAAACTAATAATCATAAACGCATATTATAATGCAGCTTCCTTTGCACAGGAATGTAGGCTATCTTTTTCTGGACCCATTTGTTGAGTGCCACGCTAGCATGGAAGACAGTGAGATTGACCCTGTGTCGTCGTCCCCTTTATTATGCTATACCTAACCTACCGAACTATTAGAGCATTGATATTTTTTGGCCATCTATGAAGTATAGGTAGTGTTAGATACTTGATGGCACAAAACTACGTCTATTTTATTTCAAGATTTAAATTCCAAATGATGATTTGCATGTTTAAAGTTTAGGGCTCAGGTTTAGGCTTCCTACATTTATCTTTTTCAGGACCTTGAATTAAGAAAAAATGCCAATTCATAAATTACTGAGCTTTGACAGTGACACATAGCCCAGGCCCATTCCATTTATACTTCAAATAATTCAATATTAAAGTAACCAATGAAGCTCTCCTCTCGTCTTCTCTCTCTCTCTCTCTCTCTCTCTCTCTCACACACACACACACACACACTCTTCCTCTTCCTCTACCTCTCACTCACGTACTTTATAAGGTGAATCTCTCTCCTATAAGTCTCTAAGCCTTAATCCAAAAGAACCGAACTTTTAATCCCAAACCTTAATTCTTAAACTCGAGCTTCATTCCCCTTTTAATCGATTTGAGAGCACTTTTCCAATCCAGTCTAATTTTTCGTTTTTCTAATTTGCAATTGGTAGTTTCGTTGTAGGCACCTCAACGCATCAAACATGGACAGCACTGGACCCAAGTGATATCAGTGCACTCGCGTGAATCGTGAAATCCCTTGTATAATATCATAAAATATTCAATTTTATTATTTAATGTCTTCACTTGATGATATACCGCCCCCCACAAATGAGAATCCCATGTCTGCCATTGAACATTGAGTGGCTAGGTGGCATCATGTCTAACATGGAGAATGTTGCCATTTCCAACGCAGGGAACATGATTGTTGCATTAAAGAGATTGAAACTTAAAATCCAGGTGGTGAGGGCCTCAACCCATGTACTCTTTTGATACCAGCTACCAAAGATATGGTAAAAAAATAATTTGAATGTCTTAAAAAACTACTATGTGATGAGGGGGATGAAATAGCAGTGCTGATGAAAAGCGTTGAGGATGCATTCAATGAGTTGGTCAAAATGATGGCTGAGATATAGTCCAAGAGCAATGAAGAGATTTGTGAGCTCTTTTATGGCTGTAAAATAGATTCGCTGCGAGAAAATTTAAACACGACATAGGCTACATTCAATGCGGAAGTGACCCCCCCAAACTAAAGCATTACAGAGACTTAATACTTGTCATGGTGAATTGACATAATGGCCTCTCAACTTAAATCATTGGATAAAGCAATTATTGGCAGAGATATAATGCTTGAGAATCTGATCGGGAGAGTTCATTCTGCGGCCTACCGGCTTCGACGAAAAGAGGAGCAGCTGTTAAGTGAGAGTAGAGACAAGTTTAAATGTGAGGAACCAAGGTCTGCTATGTTGGAAAGTATATTAGTAGAGATTAATTATAGCATTGATAAAATGTCAAGGTCCTTGTCTTAGTTGGATGACGCCCAGGTATATGACATGCTTATCTTATAAAGTTATGGTCATGCTCTTTCATTTCATTTTGATTTTAGTTTGGATGGAGTCTTTTATGCCGTTGTGTTCACTAGAAATCATCAAAATACTTCATGCATATAGGTACTTAGATGGATACACTAAGAAGCAAAGATGATGAGTTGTGTTTGATTATGCAGGAGAGCACTTCTCAAAGAAACAAACGCGATGACCTTGCACTAGAAAGCATTAACACCATCAGAGAAGGATTGGGAAGCTTCCTATTGGAAAACTGGGAGAGAAGATGAAAGAAAGGAAAAAAGGTGGGAGAAAAGAGGGGCTGTAAGGGTTTTATGTGTTCAAGAAAAGCGACTCTAGCGTCGCCACCTCATTTCTAAAAAAAATAAACAAAATCGAGTCTGAGGGACCCGTTGGTGTTGCCCAACGTAGGAGGAACTTTTTTATGCATCGTCCACTTATCAGGAATTTTCTCGTAACTCCTCATATTTATGTGAAATCTTTCATTCGTTAATTTATGGCAAAGCAGTAATTGTGCAAAAGTTGAATCTGTATAATAACCATACACCACAAGCTATATAGCCTAAACGAGAGTAGAGACAAGTTTACATTTGAGGAGCGAAGGTCTGCTATGTTAGAAAGTATATTAGTAGAGATCAGTGTTAATGTTCATAATATGCTTAGGTCCTTCTCTTAGTTGGATGACACCAAGGTATATGACGTGCTTCTCTTGTCAAGTTTTTGTCGTGCTCTTTTATTTCATTTTGATTTTAGTTAAGATGGAGTCCTTTATACCGTTGTGTTCAATTGAAATCTTCAAAATACTTTATGCATATAGGTACATAGATGGATGTACAAAGAAGCAAAGGTGATGAGTTGTGTTCGTTTATGTAGGTGAGCAGCTCTCAAAGTAAAAAAGGCGATGACCTTGCACTAGAAAGCATTAACAGCATCAGATAAGGATTAGGAAGCTGCCAATAAGTCACAAGTAGCAAGAAGTCTAGCAAGTCTGCGATTGGGATGCCCATCATAGCTTAAGAGTTATTTTAGAATTCAGAGAAATGAATGAAAATAGGTATTTTGGGAAGACAAATTTCCATGTTTTTTTTTAATGGTCTGTTCCATGCTGCCTTGTTTAAAAAGCTTTTATAAACTATTGATGAGAAATTGGGCGAGCCATCCAAATCTAACCAGTCAAAACTCAAAACCCTTCCTTTTCCTTCTTTAAAATTAATCTTATCTGGCGCCACTTTCATTTAATACGGTTTGACACATTGGAGGCTATATAACCAAACTAATTGCATATTGGAGCAATAATTGGAAGAGGTGGAAATACCTATATATATTGAGGATTTTATGGGAAAATTCCTGGTAAATGGATGTATCACGAAAAAAGTCCATCCTATGTCAGGCAGCAGAAATGGAGTTCGTTAGACCTCGTTTGATTTTTCTTTTCGAAATAAGAAGGAACGACGCTAGCATTAAAAAAATCAACCTCTTAAATGAAGACAACAACCTCCAAAATGCAATGAAGAATGAGCAATAAAAATGGTTTGGAAAGTGGGTGGTGGAGTTGAAGAGGAGTTTTCATACTGTGAAAAGTGGGAGAGAAGATGGAAGAAAGGAAAAAAGTGGGAGAAAAGTGGGGCTGTTAGGGTTTTATGTGGTTCAAGAAAAGCGACTCTTACGTCGCCACCTCATTTTCTAAAAAAAAAAGCCAAATGAAGTCTGAGGGACTCGTTTGTGCTGCCCGACGTATGAGGGATTTTTTCGTACAATGTCCACTTACTAGGAATTTTTCCTTAAATCCTCATATTTATTTCCTTTTTTGTGAAATCTTTCATTCGTTAATTAATAGCAAAGCTGCGATTGTGTAAATGTTGAATCAGTATAATAACAATACACCACGGGCTATATAGCCTACACGCCAAAACAGTTGCTTGTTGGAGTAATTGAAAGAGGTCACTGAGACCTATATAACTCTATTTTCCATTTTCTGTAAAATCTTTCTGCACAGTAAGCATCATTACACCCATCAGAGGATATGAAGGTGAGTTGGGTGTTTAGCTTTTTTAAATGTATATAATGTCTCTAGAAGATTCAGATGAAGATGAAGACAAACATGATGCATAATAAAATAGAGCAATCAAGGATTTAAAAGAAAATAAACTACCCCTTATCATAATCCAAATACATAATCAAAAGAGAGGGGGTAGACCTCTTACCACCATGTAAGGGGCCATTCTCGATAATTGGATTGAGTTGAAAGTGTATACATGAAATGGTTGGTTAGCAGGGCCTGTTTAATTTGAGTGGCACAAATTAGGGTGTTAGGATGATAGGATTGGGTTAAAAGTTTATATATTAGGTAATCCCATTTGTATTTTTCAATGGTGAACCTTAACCATTATTGGTGGGGCCCCAAATGGGCCACACGAACTATTTTATATAAGAGCAGTGACACATTTATAAATATACAATTTAGGATAAAGCCCTTGTGATGCAAGTTAATGTCATTGTCGCATAAATGAATAATAAACATAATTGATAATCATAAACTCATATTATAATGCAAGTTCTTTTGCACAGGAATGTAGGCTATACTTTTCCTTTTCTTTTGTTATAGCCCCTCACAAGCATGAGAGATTGTGAGATGGACCCCGTGTCGTCGTCTTCCTTATTATGATATACATATCACACCGAACTATTAGTGCATTCACATTTTTGGCCGTCTATGAAGCATAAGTACTATTAGATACTAGATGACACAAAACTACGTTTATTTTATTTCAAGATTTAAATCCCAAATGATGATTTGTATGTTTAAAGTTTAGGGCTCAGGTTTCGGCTTCCTCCCTTCTTTTTTTTGTTCTTTCTTTTTCAAGATCTTGAATTAAGAAAAAATGCAATTCATAAGCTACTAAGCTTTGATGGTGACACACAACCCAGCCCCAACCCATTTATACCCCTAATAATTCAATATGAAAGTGACCAACGATGCTCTCCTCTCCCTTTCTCTCACTCACTCTTCCTCTACCTCTCACTCATGTCCTTTGTAGGGTGAATCTCTCCCTATCTCTTTCTTGTTAGTCTCCAAGCCCTAATTCTAAAGAACCAAACCCTAATCCCAAGCCTTAATCCTTAAACTTGAGTTCTATTCCCCTTTTAATCGATTTGAGAGCAGTTTTCTTATCCCATCTCGACCTGAGAGCACTTTTCTTATCTCATCTAATTTGTCATTTTTTTAATTTGCAGTTGGTAGTTTCTTTATAGGCACCTCAACGCATCAAACATTGACTAACAGTGGCAGACCCAAGTGTTATCATTGCACCCACGTGAATCGTGAAACCCTTTAGATAATATTGTAAGATATTAAATTTTATTATTTAATGTCTTCACTTGATCATATACTACACCTCCCAAATGAACGGGATTGCTATATTAAAGAGATTGAAAAGTACAATCGAGGTGATAAGGGGCCTTAACCCACTGACTCTTTTGATTCCTACAACCAAAGATCCGGTCAAAAATAATTTGGAATGTCTTAAAAACTAATATGTGACGAGGGGGATGAAATAACAACACTGATGAAACGCGTTGAGGATGCATTCAATGAGTTGCTCAACATGATGGCAGAGATCAGTCCAAGAGCGATGAGGAGATTTTTTTTATCTCTTTTATGGCTATATATAAAATAAATTCATTGATAGAAAACTTAAACACGACATAGCTACATTCAATGCGGAAGAGACCGCTTGAACCAACAAAGCATTCAAGAGTCTTAATACTTGCAATGGAGAAATTGACAGAATGACTGCTCAACTTAAATCATTGGATAAATCAATTACTGGCAAAGATATAATGCTTGGGGATCTGATTGGAAGAGTTCATTTTGCAGGCTACCGCTTCCGACAAAAAGAAGAGCAGCTGATAAGCGAGAGTAGAGACAAGTTTCAATGCGAGGAGCCAAGGTCTGTTATGTTGGAAAGTATAATAGTAGAGATCAATTTTAACGTTGATAATATGTTAACGTTTTTGTCTTAGTTGGATAATGCCAAGGTATATGACGTGCTTCTCTTGTCAAGTTTTGGCCGTGCTCTTTCATTTCATTTTCGTTTATGCAGGTGAGCACATTTCAAAGAAATAAATGCGATGACCTTGAACTAGAAAGCATTAACTGTTGGAAAAGTGGGAGAGATGATGGAAGAAAGGAAAATAGTTGGAGAAAAGAGCAGTTGTTAAGGTTTTATGTGGTTTAAGAAAAGCGACTCTAGCGTCACCCCCTCGTTTCTAAAAAACAATAAACGAAATGGAGTTTGAGAGACGCGATTGTTGTTCCCGATGTAGGAGGGACTTTTTTGTGTAACATCCACTTACCTGGAATTTTCCTATAAATCCTCATATTTATTTCCTTTTCTGTGAAATACTTCATTAATTAACTTATGGCAAAACGACGATTGTGCAAAAGTTAAAGCAGTATATAACAACACCACATGCTATATATCTTATATGCCAAACTAATTTTGTGTTGGAGTAACTGAAAGAGGTGGTAGAGACCTATATAACTCTTTTTTCCTTTTTTTGTGAAATCTTTTTGCACATTAAGCATCATTACACCCATCGGAGGATATGAAGGGAAGTTTGGTGTTTATCTCTTTTAAATGAGAATAATGCCTCTAGAAGATTTGGATGCAGATGAAGACAAACAAGATGTAGAATAAAATTTAGCAATCAAAGACTGAAAAGAAAATAAACTGCCCCTTATTAGAATCCAAATACATAATGGAAAGAAAGGGGCCATTCTCGATGATGGGACTGAGTTGAAAGTTTATATATGAAATGGTTGGTCAGAACGGACCATTTAATTTGAGTGGTAGAAATCATAGTGTTAGGATGATAGGATTGGGTTAAGAGTTTATATATGAGATGATCCCATTTTGCACTATAATGCATAAACACCATCCGAGAAGGATTGAGAAGTCGCAACCAAGTCCCAAGTAGCAAGAAGTCTGGCAAGTTTGCGATTGGGATGCCTATCATAGTTTTTGAGTTATTTTAGAATTCAGAGAAATGAATGAATATAGGTATTTTTTGCTCGTTGGTGTGATGCCTTACCTCTTTTGGCTTTGTGAAACTTCAAGTTCAATATATTGTCATCATCACAATTCAGTGAAAGATTGCTAAGGTAATCTATTCTTTTGCATATCATTCATGTAGTATAGGCTGCACCTGAAGTTCACTTGGTGGTCTTAGTTTGCATTATCATGTATTGCTAACTAAAGGCATTCATGGAAGAATGGGAATGACATTAGTGTGAAAATGGGTTTTAGGTAGCTTTTGGGAGTCTATGTTGGGTCTACTTGTTGGAAGTAGGTGGGTTTCGTGGATAGGTTTTCAAAACTTTTGACCCTTTTTGATACAGGGATTAACTATCTATAAGGCAATAAACCCAATTAAGGATCCAAAAACCTCTTTATCATGAATCAAGATAAGTAGAAACGATCTATCTAGAAGATAGAATACAGCAGCAACAAGCAACCACGAAAATTTACACGAGATAAAGTAGATCTAACCTTGGGAGCCCAGTTGTGCTCTAATGGAGAAGTTGATCACTTTGCTTGTTGAAGAACTCTTTCACAAGAACCAGAAGGATCTCCAATACCTTGTAGTCTTCACGCCATGACCCTTTATTAGATTACTTCTCAAGGAGAATGGTGGAATCTCCAAAAGAAGAAAACCCTAGAACCTTTAGAAGGAACCGAAGGAGAAAAGAGGGGAGAGAGAGGAAGAGGTTTGGGTGTGAGCATCAGGTGTTGGACGTCCAGTCCATTCTCCTTATTTATAGCATGAGAGCACCTCCTCTTTCTTTTTTTTTCTTTTGTTTTTTTTTTATAATTAGAAGTCTCACTACTATTATAAGTAGGTATACTTTTCCTCCTTCCTTTTAAGAGTCCAAATAGGATTAGAAACAATCTCTTATTAGGGCTAGCGTGGGACATCTAGGGAGAACTAGAGGACATTTGGACCCCATATCTCATGTGCAATTCAGACCCACAATTAATTGAAAATAACTCTACTAAATAAATGCAATTGAACTACAGTCTTAGGAATAAATTATAAGAAAACCCTAATCTTCCCTATTACTACAAGTAGGCCCTTCCATCAATTATATCCATGGATCAATTGGATTAAACCTGTCCAACCAAGTTTGATCCATATCTTATTATCCATGTGACCAAATTAATCACAGTGATCATCAGTACCATCCAATTAACTCTTAATTGAGATGGGTGCGCACTTACCAATGATAAAACCATTAATTCGCACAAGGGGATATATATATTAGAGGATAGACTCAATCTTGACAATTATATATTCCCACAGTCCCACTACCATTGTATTCAAGACACCGAGGTATTGACCTACAATTGACCTTACTCATTGGTGATTCAAAGTAAATGAATAATAAAAACTTGAGTTCATTAATCTCTTAGGATTAAGAGCCATTGCTAGGGAATTATTAGAGTAGTCCTTAAATCAAAGATAGCAGCACAATGATCAAGAGTCTTACACTCTGATGATTGAGACAAATCACACTATCTCATAGTGATCATAATGCTGCAACCTTATTAGATGAGATGCCCAATCTTATCACTGGTTGTAAATCAATTCAAGTATATGATTTGTGATATATGTCTCATATATGTGAATCTCATCCACACACATGGAACACATCTAATATACTTGTGGGCTCCGGTTCATCTCATGAACCATCATGTAATATAGTATTGGTTATGTGCATATAAGGAATTAAAATACCATTCATCTCATGAAATAAGAACTATTCATCACATGAATAAAATAATGATTATATTAATTAAGAAATAAATCAATTTATTTACATCATCCACTGGATTGAGACCATATAATCTTGCACTACTGACTTTAAACTGATTCAAAAGTGTGAGAGAAATAGATTAATAGACCATTTGATAAATCTTTATTTTTCTCTCTAAATGAATTAGTTTTTAGAGATCTTTGGTCTTTTTAAAAAGAAGGGAGGGTTAGTGAAGGGAGTCCAATAAGAGGTTTTACCTCTCAAGCAAGGATAGACATGGATTTAGTCTGAATTCTTTTTGAAAGATGTTGAAATGTTGAGGGGTTTCCTTGACTTCATTGATTGGGTCTTTTTCAAAGGTAACATGGGTTTTTTAGTGTTTTTACACTACTGGAGGTCAAACTGCTTGGGGACGGCCCTTTTCTAATTTACTTGTACAAACCAGAGTAGTTTAGTTTTTTTATGAGTTACAATTTTTATGTATCTTGAAAAGGCGTTGTGTGTGATTAATGGGGCAATGTCTGTACGGGTTGAGGATGCAACCTAATATACAAGTATTGGAATTCCTAAATGTAGGCCAATGACCACATGTCCAATATTATGTAGGGCCCACTTATTTAAGATGCATATATATATATATCAAGGAAACCATTTAGATGAAATTTCTTTCATACATCATTGAGTTTGAAAAAGGTTACCCAAAAAATAAGCCTTCTAAAGAAGAAGGATGTGATAAAGCCCTAATTGAAGTAGGCTTCCATTATGGGAAGAGATTATGTTGGAACAAAATCTATATAAGAATTTTTGGAGTTATATCTCACTACTATGGAATTTAGGAGATTTGCCTGAATTTCAAGAATCACTTGAATAGTGGAAGAGTGCTAGAAACCTCGAAATATAATCCTATGGTTAGGCTAAATTATAACAACAACTGCATAGAGTTGGATACTCTAAAATGTATTCGATAGATGGAAAAGAAGTAAAATTTCAATATGTAGAACTGTTTTTAACCTTTTTCTTATTTTTGATGCATATAAAATCACAATTCTGAAAGTTGACCGATCCAACTTAAACTCTGGCACCTACCCAATGGAATCGGCCCCACAGCCGATCCAGTGGAAAAAAGCCAAAACTATTTTTTCCCATTGTCATGGATCAAAAAGATGTAGAAGGTTTTGGGTGGTCCTTTTGAATTTATTCTGAAAGATAATGACCACATTTTATGAAAGACTTAGTTTTGACAAACTATGGTTGATGTTGTTCATCCAACTCGGCAAAACAAACAAATGCAACCACCTATTATTGGTGACGGTCGTTCTTCTTAATTAAAATAGTTATATTTTAAATTCTTGATTCATAGGTGCTCGCTCAAAAGCAAGGTTTGCAAAAATAAATTAAACCTAGCTACTATCTCTACTCATGAGAATAGTGATGTTAGCTGGGTGTCCTATTCACTGAGATAAAAAGGCTAAGTTGCGTTGTATTCTAAATTCCTAAATTAATCCTAAGAGAGAACGAAATATTGGTTTTGGGTTTTGATTCCTAAATTATTGAATTAAAAATAAAGTTTTATTCAATTAAAGAAAGGTCTTAGGGTACGAACTGACCCCTGCCTCGTACAATGGCAAATATAGGCCTAGGGTTTTAATATCAATGCTTCAAAGACCCGTTTTGGTTACAAACCTCCACGGAGTCACCAAATAGATCATGTGGGTTTAGATTTGGGCCTAAAGTGGCTCTAAGTCATAGATTATCTTGGACCTAAACATCACATACATTCAAGCATCATTACATGAATAGCATTCAATATTACAAGAATCGAACACTAAAGCTAGTTATAGCATTAAAAGATAAAACCAATAAATTGGTAGCATTCACATCATGTAATAAAAGTATTGAAACCAAAACCCTAGAATCTATACATCACCAAAAGCACGTGACTATGGCTTCATCATAGCCCTAAGATGGAGAGTTAGTTACTCATGGAGAGAGATCGGTGAAGAATCCTTGATAAAACCTCCATTGAAGCTCCTTCGAATGCCTCCAAAATCTAGCCTCTGCTTGCCTCTCTCAAGTCTGAATACCATAAAACGAGTTCTTGGGTTTCTTCAATGGTTTTTTCCCCTAATTTTCTTCAAATCGTGGAAAGAAATGGAATCTCCCTGCAATAGGTGTCCGGACGCCAGAAGGGAGTAAAGTTGGGTGTGTTGCGTAGGAGCTAGTGTCCGAACGCCAAAAGGCAGAATTTCCCAATTTATTTTGTATTAAGGCCATCTCCCTCCGATTAGCTCAAACTTCACTCCCTTCACCTAAAACACCTGTAAACAAGAAAATAGCACAAGTGAGGCCACATAACATCATCCCAAGGTGTAACAAAGTCATCATTTACTATTTAGGCTCTCATCAATAGGGCACCATTTTCTATTTTAAGAAAAATATTTTTTTTTATCATTTCTCATTAATTCTAGGGCTTCTTGGGAATTAGTACTTGGCCCAATTCAGCCTAGTCGAGTCAACTAAGGGGGACCTCAATCTTCTTGAGCCCAATTTTTAAAATCTTGCATAAAATCTAAAGCGATACAAGGTCAGACCTTTTCCGAGATTCTGAATTTCAAGCTTTAGAATATGGTTCGTTTTGAGATATTATCTTGAGTTTGCTTGCAAGTCATAGCCAATCACTATTGTGCCTGATAATAATTTGGGATTTGGTTAATCCACCACACCCTATCCTTTCTGGAGTGCTTTTATGCATGCTTGAGCAACAGAGGTGCGCTTCGCATTAGAGAGAAAGCAATAGCCACCTAACAACTTGTTAGACACATTTGTTTCCAAACAGCAAGATGCATTTCTTTTTCTCAAGTAGAATTATGAGAATTGTTTCTCCAAATTTGGTGGTATGTTTGTTTTGGCTATAACTATTATAATATATCAAAGAGAAGGATTTTTGGATTGGATTTTGACCATAACTTTATACTTTTGACTGACAGTTGTTTCCACTATCTCAAACCATTTCACCTCTATTCCCACATTTTATGCAACTTCCTTTTCTTGTTAGTTATCCCTTATTTATAACTTCTCAATTATCAACTCCCATCCACTTAACTTTTAACATGCAGTACTCATGTAAATTACCACTTTTGTTTATTTTTTTTCTTCTCTTCTTATTTTGCAACAACTCTTTTTCTCCTTTTTCTCCTTTTTCTCCTATTACCTTTCTAACTCACTTCTCCTCTCCCCTTTCAACTGCACTTCTAATTGGTTTGCAAAAATAGGTATTTTGATAGTCTTTTCTCCTTTTGCTTTTTCTATAATTTTGTTAAAAAAATCAGATTTTAAGTGCTTGTTGGATGGAATGGTAGTCTAATGCTAAATTATGGCATTAATGAAATAAAGGTTGATAATTAAAAATGAGACGTCTCTGTCATGTTAATTTCATACATATGCGTAAATCCAAACTCTCCAAATTTATAATTATTAAATTTGTAATTATCATATATTAAAATCTTCCTACAAGTATACATTAATTTGAAATGTATAAATGACTATACATTAAATTTGAAATGTATGGACAAAGCTGTGCTAAGCATGGGTTGTTGTGCTAGTAGTAAATTCAAATGATAGGTAGAACGTTAAATACTTTGGGGAGGAGGAGATAGCGCCAAACACCTTGTTAAACACATTTCTTTTCACCAAGCACTAGACGCATTTCTTCTTCTCAAGACGTATGAGAAATGTTTCTTCAAATTTGATGGTATGTTTGTTTTAGCTATAATTGTATGTAGTTCATTAAATGATAGATAGAGAGTTAAATGCATTAGCACTACCAACACGAAGAGTATTTGTTAAGTCAGAATTCTGTCAGGACACAAAAAACTGAAGAACGAGCCACAACGTGGTCTCGCTATACCGAGAATGGTGGACACAGCCCAGTTGATTTCGGAGTCTATATGCAAATTTGAGAAGGACTTCTTTCCTAATTGGATTATTATTAGGAGTCTTAAGCACGGATTTGGGTCTATATATTGGGTGTTTCTCACAACCCAAAGAGCACAGATCATCTCTCAAGTTCTGAATTAGTGATCTAATTGAGAGAAATTTTCTCTAAAGATTTTTTACGAGTTGTGCTGCCAAGTACTCTAGAGAGCCAAGTTCTTCTGCATCCTTTGTAGAAGATTATCTTCTTGCAAGAAGATTTGAGGAGTCAAGCGCTAGATTGAGTCTGTTGCAATCAACAGTGTGAAGTCGTTGAAGTGTGAAGCGACACAAGGTAACTTCAGTCCTTACGTAGGGGATATCTGGAGAGGAGATCTGAGTTTCTTGTAATTGAGAGATTCATAGTGTTTGATTTGATCCAGTTCGGATCTGTGGTTCTTCACCCGATTAGGGTTTTCCATGCAAAAATCTGGTGTCCTTGTGGTGTGTGCTTGTGATTTTATTTCCACTGCATATTTATTGTTTTTGCACACTTTTGAGTTGATTTATTGAGTGAACCAATCTAAAGATCTCGTAACCCTAAACTTTCAATTGGTATCAAAGGGGGTTGCACTAAATTGCTGTGTTTGATCTTAAGAGATTTCTAGAATGGCACTCAATCAATTCTTGGCTAGACCTTCTATGTCTAATGATGATAATGAAGATGAGGTGTCAAATCAAGAACAGGATTGGGAAGAAAAATATTACTCCGCGTTTAATGATTGTATGAGGATGATCAAGTATGGTAAAAAGGTCACAATCAAGTTAAAAGCTACTCAAGAAGAGAATTTTGCATTAAAGAATGATTTAGAGCAAGCACTTGAAAAGATTCGTCTCTTGGAAAGTCAGAAAAACTGCATGATGAACAATGGTTCGGGGACTCTTACAAACATCTTGTGCAGTTAGAAGTCTCCTTTTGACAGAAGCGGTCTCGGTTATGATCATGGTGCATCCACTTTAAACGCTAAAGGTAAAACAATTTTTGTTTCAAGTGTTGCACATGCTACTCCATATACTGCACTTTCAAATAATGTGCTGAGTAGTACAAAGAAAAAGAATGTGTTACACGCCGCATGCACATCCATGTGTCACCATTGTGGAAAGAGAGGACACATTTGTCTCTATTGCAAAAAACTGAATAGTCTACCAAAGACCAAGCAATGGCAGAAGAAATTTTCTCCACCCAAGACGACCCCAATTTAGGTTAGAAAATCTGATTTGCCTAAGGAGTTTGCTCACACTGTGCTAAAAGCTCAAACTACAAGAGTGTGGGTGGCCAATTATAAAAAGCCCTGATCAAGGAGGTCAAGTTCTCACCCCCAATGCTGCTACGAAGATACATTTAGGGGGAGTTGAAATTGAGGGGGAGCTACTGCATCTAGATTGACAGAAGCTGCATGATGATATTTCTTTGCCAATTTTGGACAAATACAGGGGGAGTAGAATAACTAGGGGGAGTTTTACAAGCCAAGGCAATTCAAGATCTAAAAAGTTCAAGCAAAGGCCATACAAGATCTACAGTGCTTTTTTTTTTTTTTGTTTTAAAATTCAATGTATTTTGGGTTTTTATTTTGGGTACATCATATTGTATTGGTCTAGGAAGATTTGTCCAAGAATTTCCAAAGGGGGAGAACGTTAAGTTAGAATTCTGTCAGGACACAAAAAACTAAAGTATGAGCCAGAACATGGTCTTGCTATAGCGAGACTCTTTCTCGCTATAGTGAGAATGGCGGACACAGCCCAACTGATTCCAGACTCTATGTGCAAATTTGATAATGACATCTTCCCTAATTGGATTATTATTAGGAGTCTTAAGCACGGATTTGGAGCTATATATTAGGTGTTTCTCACAACCCAAATAGACACAGATCATCTCTCAAGTTCTGAATTAGTAATCTAATTTAGAGAAATTTTCTCTAAAGATTTTTTAAGAGTTGTGCTGCCAAGTACTATAGAGAGCCAAGTTCTTCTGCATCCTTTGTAGAATATTATCTTCTTGTGAGAAGATTTGAGGAGTCAAGCGCTAGATTGAGTCTGTTGCAATCAACAGTGTGAAGTTGTTGAAGTGTGAAGCGACACAAGGTAACTTCAGTCCTTAGGCAGGGGATATCTAGGGAGGAAATCTGAGTTTATTGTAATTGCAAGATTCATAGTGTTTGATTTGATCCAGTTCGAATCCGTGGTTTTTCACCCGATTAGGGTTTTTCACGCAAAAACCTGGTGTCCTTGTGGTGTGTACTTGTGATTTTATTTCCGCTGCATATTTATTGTTTTTGCACACTTTTGAGTTAATTTATTGAGTTGACCAATCTAGAGATCTCGTAACCCTAAACTTTCAGTATTAGATATGGCATTAGTATCGAAGATGCAACAACCCTGCCTATATAGTTGGCATTGTTACTTGGTTCATGTAAAAACTAGAAAAACCTCACTTAGATTCAGGTTAGGTTTAGTAAAAGCTGCGAAAGAGGAAATTGTACAGCGCCATTTTCCTACTTCCCATTTAGGAAGTCCGGATCCCCTTCATCGTGGAAATATAGCACAAAAATGCGGTTTTTTCCTTCGATTTCTTGCCTCACCAAATATTCACACGGAAGGCATCAGTTTTCCTCGAGTAAAAGAATCCTCATTCGTATCAAGGAAACTCAAGACCGTGTGCGTGAACGAGACACTTAAGAAGATCCATACAAGCTTTGGTGTGCTTGATTCCTCAATGCATCGTCTTAACTTTTCTATCGACATAACTTTTCTATCATGGGTTTTGGAAAAAACCATCAAAATGTTTTTTTCTTTTACCAGAGTTTAGTGACTTTGCTTTCAGTTTGTAGTCTTTTGTCATTAACTCATGGAATCCAAATTATTTCTTTTTTTTTTTCAGAGAATAATAACAGCATAGAAAACCAGTAAAATAAATTATACTTACCAAAAGAAAAAACACCTTCTCATTGCCCCTAAAGAGGCCTACCTTGGCTGGACGATGAGCTGGCTCATTTAGCTATTTAGGGACATAGCTAAACTTTGCCCTTCAAAACATCTAGAGATCATTAATGTAAGTAAATACATGCAGATTCAATATTGCGCTTCCCTTGCCTTTCTATAGCATTCAACACTCCAAACATACCCATCAAAATGTAGATTTGGATAAGCTTCTACTTTTAGCCATGGTTGGCACAAAGAAGACCGACCGCTTTCATTGCATCTTCTTTTGAATAAATGATTCTTTTGTTCTTTTGAAGCCCCTGCACCACAAAAGTAACCATTGCATAGTACAGCACGACCATAATCAGACTTAATGCTTGATACCTTGAAAGAAAAATCAAACAAAATGAAAAACAACTCCTTCGGACCCTTTACTGACAACCATGGATCATGGATGAAGCATTTGGCCCTTTGGAAGAGCTTTCTCCTCATCAACTTTTGGAGAACCCATTATGCTGGCCTGGCATATGATGAAAATCAGACTTAGGTATCCAACTTGCTCTCCTTGAGAACAAATTCATTTCTAGCTCTCAAAATAGCTCACAAAGAGTTAGAACCCATGGCTTGGTTTGAGGATTGCAAATATATTGAATCTAGATTAAGTTGAGTAAAACCACCTATTCCACTACTCTTACAGCATTCACTATCTGCAAAATTATGTAGTAACAAGGAATGCTCAACTGACTCCTCCCGTTTCTTAAATATCAGCATCGATCATTGATGCTAGAAATTTTAGTTTTAAGATAGCTTCCATTGAATAGAAGCATTCTTTGAAAAATAGGAGATATCAAAGAGAGTTCCATTAAATAGATTCATTATTACCCCAGTTAGTGTCCCTGCTTATCTTCCTATATGTAGATTTGTGGCCCATATCCTCTTATCCTTACGACTTTTGTTAAGGATTTATAATGAGAATATCCTCCACATCCTTAACAATTGCCAGACACATTGTAAATCTGTTCTATATCCAATTCCAAAGAGAGCCCCTATTTAGTTATTAGAGATGCATTTGGCAGTTATTCTATGTGACGGTTATTAATTCAGATATTTGAATTAAAGTCAGTGTACCTCAGTTTCTAACCCAATCATGGATAGCTCCAGTATGCCAAAGACACATGATAGTCGCTGAGAGTTTCATTGATAGTCACGCTGATATTGTTTTTGCATTTAAAAACTTGGTAAGCAAAAAAGAACTTTTGAAAATGTGAATTTTATGAGTTCCCAAACTTTGAACTTCCCATTTTTTATTTTCTAACTCTCAAAAGATGCCAAGATAGGAGGGTCAACTTGTGGGACGTCCACCTTGACCTCTCTCAAATTTCATCAATGTGGGCCCCACAAATTCTTGATGTCTCCTACACAAATTGAAAGAAATACACTCAGCTATAATCTTATGTAAGAAATTCACTTTGACCATGCATGGGACCCTAACATGCACAATGATATACCAAATTGACCAAGTCTCCAAAAACAACACTATAGTACAAAAAATAACAAGCATGCATTAATGAAACAAAAAAGCTACTTGGTGTGATAATTTAATGATGCAAAGTCCTAATTTCACAAAAATCATGCAAATCAATGAATTTTGACTAATTTTGACATAAAGTCCAACTTTATGCTCAAACGCATGAAAAAATGAAATTGAGTGCAATTCAATACAATTACCCTAATTAAGTCCACAAATCTACATGAAATGATGACCTAATTTTGTGGACTTATCAACCACGCTGCCATACATTGTTCTATCACGATAGGAGCCACTATGGGGAGGACTGCATTCATGACTATCTATTGTTTGAGGGGTGTTTGGTGGGCCTGTTACTCGGACATCAGGGTAGGTAATCGGCTTTGGATGGCGTCTACGGCGTAGTTTAGTGACGGCCGACTTGGATGGCATTGATACCCCCGAGAGGTAGCTTTGGACACCCTCGGAGTCTCCCTTTCTTATACATTGCATATCATGACCGGTGGATGCTTTTGTTAGATGAGGCTAGGGTTTATTGCTTACATGATTCTTGTACTTTACTCATGCTTATATGCCTAAAATCATATCCTTGTTATCTTATGACTATTTGCTCGTCTTTACTCTTATTTGAAACATGTTATATCTTTTATACACTACTTATCTTCTTGCCAACATGTTGTTGACTTTGTTTACCTTGGTGTGTAGATGGCAGTGCATATTACCTCCAGCCGGAGACTGGGACAATCCCAGAGGATCCTCAGCCGGAGGAGGAATGGGAGCAGTGTATTGATGATGTAGTATAGCATCATCCTTCCTGACACATGAGAGCCTTCATGGGAACATCTAGCATTCCATCTCTTGTCCTTGGATCTTTTGTTCTTTTGTCTTACTCTACTCTTGTATATCTTTTGTTAAGGGCTCAGGTTTTTGGGGATAGCCCTGTTGTGTATAAATTTTATATCTCTCTTTTGTTTTATGAAACTTTAAATATGTTGCGATCTAGGGCCTATGAGAAGTGAACAAGCACACACAAGCACACAGGAGATTTACGTGGTTCGGCTTTTGGCCTACGTCCGCGGGGAAGACGGGAGAATTCACTATGCAATTATAAGAAGGTGTACATCATAGAGACCCTAAGTCTCTATTTATAATATCAGCCCAAAACCCAGTTACACCCAAACACTACTTCTAAACATAGTAGACCTATGATAATAGACCTACTTCTAATCACAGTAGAACATGGGCAAATACAGGAGCCCGGTTTATTTATTATTTATTCAATTGAGCCAAACAAATAACAAATCTCCACCTTGGCGAACATTGAAGCTGATCCTCATGCACTTAACACGTCTCACCGTCTCCACCTGCCCCTTAGGGCACTCAGGTACTGATCACATTAATCAAGTCCAAGCAATGCTTGAACTTGACTGTTGGAATAGTCTTGGTCATCATGTCTACTGGATTCTCCGCCGTAGCAATCTTAATTATTGCAATAGCACCCTCGGCGATGACATCTCGAATAAAATGAGCCCTTACATCTATGTGCTTGGTCTTTTCATGATACTTTGGATTATGTGTCAGATCGATCGCACTTTGACTGTCACAGAAAATAGTAACCAGCTTCTGTTCCAATCCCAGATCTCCAACCAAGCCTGTCAGCCAAATAGCTTCCTTCACTGCCTCTGTAGCTGCCATATATTCTGCTTCAGTAGTAGACAAGACAGCTTTGGATTGTAATGCTGCCTTCCAACTAATGGCACCGCTAGCAAAAGTGAAGACATAACCTGTCAGGGACCTTCTTCTGTCTAAATCTCCAGCAAAATCTGAATCAACATATCCAATAACACTTCCAGAAGTGTTATTACTTCTGTCATAAATTATCCCAACATCAGTAGTACCTCTCAAGTAACGGAGTATCCATTTCACTGCCTGCCAATGGGCCTTTCCGGGGTTATCCATGTATCTGCTAACTACACTAACCGCGTGCGAAATATCTGGCCTCGTGCAAACCATGGCATACATGATACTCCCAACTGCACTAGCATAAGGAACACGAGACATGTGCTCCACCTCTTCCTCAGTTTGTGGTGACAAAGCAGCGGAAAGTTTGAAATGGGCTGCCAATGGAGTATTCACAGGTTTCGAACTTTGCATACCAAAGCGCTCCATAACCTTCTCAAGGTACCCCTTTTGTGACAAAGACAATATGCCCGCTTTCCGGTCCCTTTGAATCTCCATTCCAAGAATTTTCTTCGCAGCACCTAAGTCTTTCATCTCAAATTCACCACTCAACTGAGTTTTCAACCTGTTGATCTCAGACATGTCCTTTGCAGCAATCAACATGTCATCAACATATAGCAGCAAATAGACATACGGGCCATTGGAGTGCTTCTTGTGGTATACACAATTGTCGTATGCACTCCTACAATAACCGTTTCCAACCATAAAGGTGTCGAAACGCTTGTACCACTGCCTAGGAGACTGCTTCAGACCATACAACGATTTCTTTAGCAAACAAACGTGGTCTTCCTTTCCATGAATTTTAAACCCCTCTGGTTGATGCATATAAACCTGTTCATCTAGCTCGCCATGTAAGAACGCAGTCTTGACATCAAGCTGCTCCAACTCTAAATTGAATTTAGTAACCATAGCAAGTAGCACCCTGATAGAACTATGCTTCACCACAGGAGAGAACACTTCATTGAAGTCAACACCCTCCCTCTGAGTATAGCCTTTTGCAACCAGTCGTGCTTTGAACCTAGTCTCTTCCACCCCTGGAGTTCCTTCCTTTTTCTTGAAGACCCATTTGCATCCAACAATCTTCTGGCCTTTCGGAGGTTTTACCAACTCCCAAGTCTGATTCTCGTGAAGAGATTCAATCTCCTCACCCATGGCTACGGCCCATTTTACTGATTCTTTGCTAGTGATGGCATCCCGATATGTAACCGGCTCAGACTCAATACTCTCAGCTGTATTAAGAGCGTAGGCAACAATATCTTCATACCCGTATCTCTAAGGTTTCTTAATCTGCCTCCTCTCTCTGTCCCGAGTAAGCATGTAATCATCCGGAACTGCACTTTCCTCATTTGAGCTTTGCATCTCCTCTACATCTTGTTGAACTGGGACATCTGTTTGCACCTTATCCTGCAATTTTTCTGGAGCTTCCTTCTCAAGCTCCACCTGTTTACTGACACCGTTTTGATCCTCCACCTTTCCAGATCATGACACTCCTTCGGTTTCAACATAACAGACTCATCAAAGGTCGCATCTCTGCTTATAATGCATCTGGGAGATTTCCCATCTAGGCACCACAGCCTATATCCTTTAACACCATCTGCATACCCTAGAAATATGCACTTTCTTGCCCTTGGTTCAAGCTTTCCATCATTCACATGAGCATAGGCAGGACAACCAAATATCCGCAAGTTGGTGTAATCAGCAGGAGCTCCAGACCATACCTCTACAGGAGTTTTGCATTCTATAGCTGTTGATGGAGACCGGTTTATCAGATAACAAGCTGTGTTAACAGCTTCCTCCCAAAACTTCCTAGATAACCCTGCATTAGAGAGAATGCACCGGGTCTTCTCTAGAATAGTCCTGTTCATCCGTTCTGCAACTCCGTTCTGTTGCGGTGTATTTCTGACTGTGCGATGTCTCACAATACCTTCATTCTTGCAGAACTCATTAAAAGCACTATTACAGAATTCTAAGCCATTGTCAGTTCTCAAGCGCTTGAGTTGTTTACCTGTCTACTTCTCGACCATAGCCTTCCATTGCTTGAACTGTGCAAAAGCTTCATGTTTATGCTTTAAGATATACACCCAGACCTTCCGAGAATAGTCATCAATAAAGGTCAACATGTATAAACCACCACCAAGAGATGGAACACGAGAGGGACCCCAAAGATCAGAGTGGATATAATCCAAAGTACCTTTTGTTCGATGAACAGCAGTCCGGAACTTGACTCTACATTGCTTTCCGAAGATACAATGCTCACAGAAGTCCAGCTTTCCTGTTTTCTGGCCACACAGCAAACCCTGTTTAGTCAACTCATCCATACCCCTCTCACTCATATGCCCAAGTCGCATATGCCATAACTTGGTAATTTCTTAATCTGAATCTGAGGACGACACAGTTGCAGCACCTGTAATTGTACTACCTTGAAGAAAGTAAAGACCATTCTGCTTCAGTCCCTTCATCACTACAAGAGCACCCTTCGAGATTCTCATAACTCCACCTCCAGCTTTGTAGGTACAACCGTTGGAGTCAAGCGTACCCAAGGAAATCAAATTTTTCTTCAACTCTGGAATATGCCTAACATCTGACAATGTTCTCACAATACCGTCATGCATCTTAATTTTGATTGCACCTATCCCAACAACCTTACAAACTGCATTATTTCCCATAAGCACTTTACCACCATCAATAGATTGATAATTGGTAAACCAATCTCTGTAAGGACACATATGATAGGAACAGCTCGAATCAAGAATCCACTCAGTGGCTGAGCTACCAACAGTAACCGAAATAACTTCTGCACCATCAGAATTAGTCTCTGCAACATCGGTTGCAACTCCGGCAATTTCTCCAGAATTAGATTTCTCTTTTCCTTTACGCTGTGGACAATCTTTTCTAAAATGCCCTTCCTTGTGACATTTGAAGCACTTTAATTTTATATTTTTTGATTTTGACCTAGATCGGCCTTTTCTATTATGCTCTTTCTTCTCTGTTCTGCCACGCGCTACCAAAACCCTCACCAGAACTGTCATGGTTTTCAGCTGCAACCTTTTTCTTTAACTCCTTGGAGTTCAAGGCTGACTCAACATCTTCCTTAGAAAGAGTTTCTCTACCATACATCATGGTATCAACAAAGTTCTCATACGAGGATGGTAAAGAGCATAGCAACATGATAGCTTGGTCCTCATCATCAATTTTGACATCTATATTTTCAAGATCTAAAATAGCTTTTGTAAAAGAATCAATGTGAGTTGAGACAGACGTACCTTCCTGCATTTGTAATGTGAACAATCGCTTTTTTAGATATAAGCGATTCGTGAGAGATTTTGTGATGTACAAGTTCTCCAACTTTTGCCATATGCCAGCAGCAGTTTTTTCCTGAACAACCTTTTGCAGTACACCATCACTCAAGACCAACAGAATCTGACCATACACCTTTTCCAACAACTCATCCTTCTCTTCATTTGACAATTTTTCAGATAGAGCATTCTTTCCCCTCAAAGCTTTATGCAACCCATTCTGGACTAACAAAGTATGCATCTTCAGACGCCAAAGACCAAAGTCATTATTACCGTCAAATTTCTCAATGTCGAATTTAGTAGCCATTCCGCAAATCTTTCACTGGAACTGTGTAGATCTGGTCACCACGAGCACGCTGGAAGAAACGGATCTGAAATCCGACTCTAGACGGCTAAGATATCGCAGAAATAAGTTTCTGCGCTCCAATCAGTCAATCTTCTTCGTTGACTTCTGAATAGCCAATCTTCTTCCACAACAGCGTAGATCTGCTCGCAACGAGTCTGTAGGTTCAAACGGATCTCAGATCGGACTTTGGATCGTCAAGATATCGCGAAAACAAATTTCAGCCTTTGATTCGGTCAAACTGACTTTGACTGTACGATCTGCTGACGTCAGCGCCTTTTACTTTGCTTCTGGGCTTCTTCTGCACGGGTCAGGTCAACTTGGACTTGACCCGACCTGACCTGAACCTGGATCTATCCTGGCGGATGGGCTTCTGAAACGGGTCAAGCCTGACCTTGCCTGAACTCGACCCGGAAACCAGCCCAGAACTCTGGTTTGTCTTCCTCGTCAGGTTCTGGTTCTGGAACAGAACAAGAACCAGAGATTCCTCACTGCGACCACTGCACGGCGGGGCAGCAGCGGCAACCCCCCTTCTCCGGCGACACGTAGCGGCGGCAGCGGCGAGGAGTCCGGCGACGGCGATAAGGGCCCCACCGAAAAAAACCCAATCCAAATCGCTGCCAACAACGATCTGTTTTCTGCAGCGATCAAACCCAGTTTGTTGTGATCTGATTTCTGCAGCGATGGCGACACGCAGCAGCAGCGCTCCTTCTTCGTTTCCGGCGTGCAAAATCTTCGGCGATGTCCGATCAAGAACCGAACTTTTCCAAAAGACTGTCGTTCGGTTTGATCTTCCTCTTCTCTCCTTCTTCTTCGATCCGTGGCCCACTTGGAGATTGCCTAATCTTATGCAAGATTTGTGGCCCTCTCGAAATCCGATTCAACGGATCTCCTCCGATCAACGCTCTGATACCAGTTTGTTGCGATCTAGGGCCTATGAGAAGTGAACAAGCACACACAAACACACAGGAGATTTACGTGGTTCGGCTTTTGGCCTACGTCCACGGGGAAGACGGGAGAATTCACTATGCAATCAGAAGAAGGTGTACATCATAGAGACCCTAAGTCTCTATTTATAATATCAGCCCAAAACCCAGTTACACCCAAACACTACTTCTAAACATAGTAGACCTATGATAATAGACCTACTTCTAATCACAGTAGAACATGGGCAAATACAGGAGCCCGGTTTATTTATTATTTATTCAATTGAGCCAAACAAATAACAAAATATATAAATGGGAATGAAATTACATGATTGCACTAATACTTGTTAGTGTGATTATTATATGATGTTGTGATAAGTCCCGCGAGCTTATTTATGATTGAGGTTCAAATACACAATCCTTATAACAAACTTCGATCTTTGGGGATAATAGAAAAAATTCTAATTAGCCCTAAATTTCACAGCCTAGATCCCGTTTAACCACTAATCGAGTTCGGGGGCATGAAACTACTACTAGAGATTGACAAAAGAACTACAATGATCTTTTCTACTTGTAGTTGGAAGTTACTTGATGCCCATCTAATGGATTAAAGAAGCATGCGGATTAAATCTTGAATCCAACTGATGTAGAGGCATTTCAGGAAGGAGGGAGGAATCCAGTGTAATAGAAATCTGAATCTCTCTTTTAATTAAGAAAATGATGAATGCATAAGCATTTCAAGAAGTGATGAATTCCTTTTTAATAGACATACAAATCTATGGATGTAAACTCTAAAGGCTTTTCATGAATGAGGGTGAATTTTCTCTTTGATAAAAATGTGAATCTTCATTTATTAAGAAAAAAAAAAGAATATGGAGTGTTGAATGTAATGCATAAACAAAGTGCAAAAATAAACTGTCATAGTAGTGGTTAGTGTGTGACCGTTTGTATTCCCTTGAATATAATTGCATCTTTATAGTAGGCAATTACGTACTTTACTGTAGTGAGTTGTATGTTATACTACACAGAGCATTTACAAATACAATTACACATAGGTAAGCTGGCAATTAGTGTATTCCATGCCCTGAGCCGGATATTACGCCTTCCTGAGGCGCAATGTACGCCTGCATGGGGATTTGAGCCAACACTCGACGTACAATAAACCCCCACGAACGAATTTCCCATAGGATTCACGTGTGAGGTTATACATGCCACCACATTAGGGGTACTTTTCAAATTTTCTCGCTAACCTATATAATTAATCAAATTGGCATCCACCTGTACTCATCATCCATAGCACATATGGAGTATCAATAAGAGCATAAACCATCCATGAGCATAGATTAAAAGTTTAAGTTTCAAAGTTAGAGAGAGAAAGAGGAAGAAGTAAGTTAGTTTAAAGTTTACATATCCAAAATGCAACAACTTAAAACAGCATCTAAACATGTGATAAACCAAGCCACCGGTCAGAGGTAAGGTGTTGTTCAACAACTCAGCGTATGGATGTCTTAAAGAACTTTGTTTTGTTCTTTGGGTCCCTAGGCTGTCTACCTCTTCCTTTCTTTTCTGTCATTCTCGTTTTTCCCTTCTTTCTCTTTTCTTTTGTATCTTCTGCTCTCTCCGTTATTCTCTCATAGGGCTTGTTTTGTTTGCACTTGAGTGAAGTGAAAGTGGAGTGTAAATGGCCCCAACAGTAGGAAATTCTATTTTTTCATGTGTTTGGATGACCCTAGGAGAAAAGTAGAGCAAACATGTTTACTGATACGGATTCGTCTTTTATTCTACTTGACTCAAAGTTATTCTCACAATTAATAAAGTGCATTTTACTTGATCATCTTCATTTAAAACCTTTTTTCTTAGTTTACACCAACCATCCAAACACATGTAAAGTAACCCACTGCTCATTTTATTTGAGCTCACTTCTTTTTAACTTTATACATAACATGACACTTACTCTCTTATTATATCCCTCTTGAAAATAAACATGCCCCTAGAGGAGGACTCATCTATTTCTTTTCTTTTCTTTTTTTTTTTTTTTGTTTTGTTTTTTGTTTTTGTATATACACAACCCCCACCCCCAAGTTTCCTACTATTTGTAAATATGCTACTATGGTTTCAGTATTTGGAAATACCTCCCTGCTTTAGTACTTTAATAACTTTCATGTCCCGGAATGTGTGAAGTTGATGGTAACGAGAAAGCAGCATTAGGGTTTAAAGAGCTTTGACACTTTTACCATTGCCATTATCCCTTATATATAATCTCAAAAGTGCCATCACAAAAAAAGGGGAATGATCATATGCATCTTTCCCTCACCATAGGGTGAGGGATACTTCTATTTTGGGTTCTTTTCAAGTACAAAAGACCCTATCGTATGTAATTGAAAAGTCACTTTTGTACTTGAAAAGACCCCAAAATGGAAGTATCACTCACTCTATGGTGAGGGAAAGATGCATATGAACATTTCCCCACACAAAAAAAAAAAAAAAAACAACCCATCACATTCCAAAATTCCTCCTACCTTTTTACTTTACTTTTCTATTCTCATTGTCTTCTTCCCTCACTCCATGACTAGTTGTACATTGGCAAAGTTTCCCATGAACGGTAGCCAGTGCCATCTTCCTTTTCAAAAATGAGTTATTTTTTCTTATGTAGAGACATTTTTAACTTTAAAATTTCTTTAAACATCTAAAAGTCCCCCTGACTCTCCCACCACTTGATTTCCCCCTCCTCCCCCACCTCCCTTAGGTTTTTTTTTCCCTTCTTCTTCTTCTTGTGTTAAAATGGTTGATAAGTCTAAATCCTAGATACAACGAGTCAAAGAAATCCTATGGTGAGGCCTATCTATTAAGGGTCTTAAGATTTAAAATTTTATTATAGGTTTGTGATAAGGTTGTGATCTTTGAGGCCCTTCGATTAACAAGTAGACATATCCCAAATGAATTTAATAGTTGCTAATGCATATTTGGTATTAGAGAGCAACTATACAAAATCCATTTTTATCAATACGGGGCCATTTCATTAGATCCAAACCAGTGATAATAACAACTAAAATGGCTACTTATAATTGCTCCCAATCCATTCAAGAGTCACTATTGGATTAATAAAAGTTTCAAAACCCATGATTAGGCTTCATGTGCATAAGAGGGATTTGGAGAGAGACTCCGTTCATATCATACAATGTTTAGGACATGAAAGGTATTAAAATGCCAAAGCCCATATATATCATTAAATACTAAAACCACAAATGTCTATTTCTAAATCCTAGGAACCATGGGGCGATATATAAAAAATATAATTTTTGTAAATAATGACTAGTTCTTAATGGATGTAAGGCAAAGTTGACAATTTAAAAAAAAATAGCCGTCAGCCTCACAGTGTTTCATAGTACCATCAACTTCATATATTCTTGGACTTGAAATGTATTAAGATGTCAAAGCGGGGAGGTATTTGCAAAAATACTAAGACCACAGAGGACTATTTACAAACATTAGAAATATTGGAGGTATATACAAAAGAACTCATCCTTTTTAATTTTTAAAGTGGATATGTGGATCTCACATTTTACATTATAATTTATAAGTTCAGATGGTGTGGGGGGGTTTCAGGGACTCCCCAGGACCCTCTCCTGTGAAAAAAAAATCAGTTTCAACCGTGGTTTCTATCATCTCCATTTGGCCCCAAAAGTTTAATGGTCAACAATCTATTCAGATCAATATACAATCGATCCAACGGTCCGGTAAATTTGAATCTTACTGAAAGTTAGTAGGCATGTGCAATTCAGGGGGGTTATGTGTTTGGTCAATTTGGATGGACCAAGGGTGAGCCCTACAAGCACGAGCTTACGGAATTTTCTCATAAGCTTTAGCTTAGAAGAGCCTTGCCCATATATATATATATTTATATATTTATGAGAGAGATGCTCCCATAATTTTCTCCGAAGAGCCTTGCCCATATATATATATATATATATGAGAGAGACGCTCGTATGAGAGCATCTTTAACATTACTACGAGAAATAATCCTCCAAATCATTGAGGACTAACAACTACAAGACACAGGAGACCTAAAAAAAAAACCCAACACTTGAAATTTCTAACCACTACCCAAGAACGAATTTAATATTTTCTTTTGAAGAAACAGGATTGGCTGACGTTGGATTATGAATTCTGTCACAAGTTCCTCTTTATTCTTCATCTTACAGTTGGAGTTGGAGTAAAATCTTGGAATAGCTCATCAGATAAGCAAGCATTCACTGGTTCAGATTTTAATTTGACACGCCCAAAAATCCACTCCTTCATGCTTCAAGTGGGACACACCAAGAGGATACGCTAGTATTGAGATGTCATTGGGTCCCTCATTTAAAGGGCCTAGTGTTTTTCTCACGTACTTGGTCATACGTGTGAACCGCTAAACCCTAGCCTATAAGAGAGACAGAGGACCTGCATACATACACCTTCACATCCATCCAGAATCAACACTTCAAACCCTAGCTCTTGGGGCGGTATCCCGCCCTTCTGTAACCATCTTTTCTAACTTCATTTCTGTTTTCCCTGCCTTCTTATTTTATGGTAACCGTATTAATCCTATATAGTGTTTACAAGTAAGTGTTCTTTTCTTTTTTTTTTTTTTAATTTTTTTTTCTTCTGTTCTTCCTTCATATTAACTTTTAGTGTCTATATAGGTATAAACCACTCTAAATAACAGAGGGATGAATTCTGTTTTTCAATTTTTGAAACCATTTTATCCTTTTTATGAGGGGATGAAATGGATGACACATAGCAGTTTTGGGTTTATATGGTAGATTAGACTTGACTAAATGGTAGTAGATGCACACCATCCATATTTATATTTTCATTGTAGTATTTTTTTTTTAGTCTTTTATTTATTTATTTTTGGTTTTCTGTGCAGTGTAGTAGGAGATTTTGTTGGATTTTATTATGCTAATAATATCTGATATGGAATGATTAGATGAGACTGCCTGCAGTACACCATGTGGTCATTTAAGATTGAACCAAAATGGCACATGTGTCTTCCACTTTGCTGAAGATCCAGACCATTCAAAAGATGTACCTACCCGTGTTGGCATATGTAGGTTGATGATTAACTAGTAGAGTCACCATTTATGGTGTGGACAATTTTTATTTTTATTTTTTTGTTTGGTTAACTCAAATGTTGGATCATTTCTTCATAATGAAATGGGATTTTATATACTATGGGGATGACATCATGTGGCTATAAACAGTCAATTCTATTCTCCCTCCATGCATGGGTGAACATTTAAAATTTTGAAATCAATCTCTGTGTAAGGTTAACCATTGGATTGTACATGTGAAAATGTGACTCAGTGAATGTAATGTCGATTGCATTGGAATTCATGCTTCTATATGGGATGTGCATCTAATGGACATTCTGGATTGCCCGAGTTTGGGTGAGATTGGGCTCAAAAAATGGATTTATTTGTGAATCATAATTCATTTTAATTATAATGTTTTATTATGTTTTCTTCATTCTAATGTTGGTTAATGCTGAGAAGAGCTCTAGCCTGCAGTAGGTTAACAGGTTGGGGCCACTACTTTAACAATTTGGATCCTTTAAAGGACGACCTCGCATGTGTGTATTTGATTTGGCTTTTCGTGGCTGCACCATGTGGTTATTGTTATGTGGTCGCTTTCTTGTTTCACATCAATAGGTTTTCATTGTTTTTTATAATATCATGCACCATGAAGCCCCTTGCAATTCCCAAGTACAGTTGCAAGGAAAAATCGAGAAATGGGTTTGGGGTGCTAAAGGAATTGATTGGCAAAAGGGTCTTAAGTCTCTGGGTTGAGTAAGAAATCTTCACCTGCGAATGCTCTTTTGCTAAATTTTAATATCTAGCATAGAATTTTTATGATGTAGGAAATTGCTCGTGCTTGTAATTCAACATCCAAAGATCTTTTGCTCGTATGGTGAGTTGAAATATCCTAATTTGGATTGCAAAGATTACTTTGGGTTAGGCTGTAAAATGACCCACTCCTGACAGACTCAATTTGGGAAATCTGAGTGTGCTCCCATTCAATAATGTGGTCCAAGTCTAGGTCTAGAGCAGACCATACAGATATCCATTTGCCTGACTAATGGTTCAGGCCCAAGCGTCATTTTGGGTTAAGATACACCATGGACCCAGCCTGAGCCTGGACCATTTACAGCCTCCAATTCTTTGTTATGAAATTGCTTATGTCAGTGCATTCTTGTAATCGTTTGCCAAATTTTGTAGGTTGTAGTCTTTCGAGATCCTGACTTCTACACTTGTTTTTGGTAATTAAGGGATATGTAAGCTATGATGCATGGATGCTTTAAGATGGGCAACATATTGTGTTGTATCATATCCGATATTTCACTTTTTCTGTGTAAAATCCATGTCCCTGCAATGTCTATGGCATGTCCCTGTCATATCCATCCCATATTTGGGCGTCATAGGATGTAAGACTTCCATCATACATGTCCCATCTATTAAGATTTTCAGAGTCCATTAACTACATTTGTTATCAAAACTCATCTTGTTTTCACCATTTGTTCTAGTTTGTGTTTGTGCTTGTCTTTTTGTTCCTTTCCTTCAAGTGATGGGTTGCTTTAGTGAAACAAAGCAAAATTAGGAGCCAACATGTTCTGAATATTATGTTGAAATGCCTAATGATCTTCAAAGTTTTCTGCTTGCTTTGCTTATTGCATAGGACATGAGTCTTTAGTCCTATTCATAATTGGGCTAGAATTGTTGGGAAGCTCGGGACTCATTCAGTCGAAAAGGTCTTTGGCAAAGTTACAATTCATAAAGAAAATCTGCTGATCAACCTTTTCTATGGTAAAATTGTTCCAAGCTTTTGAAACCACTTCGGTATCAAACAAAGATTTGTGCCGTGAGTCTGTGATTATGTGGGTAAGCAGATGTCCAAATGTTTTTGTCACATATCGAACAGGCTTTTCAAATTTTGTATGATTAGCATTCATTAGTATTATTGGCATGTAATTTGCCCTTGCTCTTTTTTATTTATTTATTTTAAATTTGCTTCCATATGATTGCTTTTGTTTCTTTGGCTCTTATTAGAGTGTTTTTATGCATTTACTGCAAAATGACGAGCTACAATGATCTGAACTCAATGTGGAGAAACACACATTGGTCTTCAAAGTTCTCTGATTGCTTTGTTAATCGTTTAAGCTGGAACGAAGAACTTAATGCACAATTTTATTTTTTATTAGGAGTATTCACCATGTTTTTGCTTGAGGTTGCCCTTATTGGTTCAGGTTCTTTTATTGAAATACGATTTAAGATTTTCTTTCCCTTTAGACTTTTTTTGTTGTGCGCATGCATGCAAAGCAAAATGACAAGCTTCTTTGATCTGAACTTGATGTGGAAACACACATTGGTCTTCAAAGTTCTCTGATTGTTTTGTTCATTGTGTAAGAAACAGTTGAGATCTTAGTGCACTATTTTGAGTTTTTATTTTAATATTTCACATGTTCTGCTTAAGATTTGCCCATATGTGGAAACACACATTGGTCTTCAAAGTTCTCCGATTGTTTTGTACATTGTGTAAGAAACAGTTGAGAACTTAGTGCACTATTTTGAATTTTTATTTTAATATTTCACATGTTCTGCGTAAGATTTGCCCATATTAGTTTCAAGATTTGTTTTGTTATAATTTTATTTATTTCTTTACATGCAATATGCTAAGCAAAATGATGAGCTCATGCATCTGAATTTGATGTGGAAACATATAATGGTCTTCAAAGTTCTCTGATTGCTTTGCTTATTGCATAAGATGTAGACAGAAAGTTCTTGCATATTTATTGATATTTCCTTGTGATTGTTGTGTTGCCCATTGCAATTTTGAGGATGCTCCTATGTTGTAATTTCTTTCTTTTACATGGTAGGATTGCTTTGGGGCCCGTCTGTTTCGTTAGTTTTAATTAATTTTAGCAATACATCTCTTAGAATTCCTTGGAATTTAATTTCATGCAAACAAACGAGCCCTTGATTATTACAACTAACAGGGAGATGCACTTTGAATTTTGTTACATAAGAAAAAGTCCAAGAGCTGCTGAAAAAATGTCAATCAATTATCATATATATATATAAATATAAATATATATATATATATCTTTAGGTTTTTAGGTCTCACATTTGTTGATCTCTACCATAGCTTTGATGTTATCATTAGCTCTTGCAAGATATGGTTAAAAAAAGAAGAAAAAGAAAACCTTACCATGGATATTTTGTGGGGCTGCATCATAGCGTTTGTTTTCCTGTGATTGTTGGCAATAAGGAAAAAAAAAAAAAAAACGTAAAATCTTCTTGTAATTAACGAATTGCATTATAATTATATAAAAATTCTAAATCGTTAATCATAAGCTCAAACAGTCCTCAAGTTTAAAAACTCAAAATCCCAAACCAATGATTCCAATTGCAAAAACCAAATTCCTAATTCCATTCCCTAAATTTAAAAGCCCAAAACAACAAAGAAAAAGCCTGTGATTTTTTAAACAAGTTCATGCAGGTTGATTCCATTGACTATTCTACACAAAGGTTTTAAAAAGTTTTGCCATGCAAGTTGATGGACCGCGAAGGGGAAGGGGTAGGCTGAAGAGGCCGTGATTGAAGTAGTAAAGAAAGATATGAAGTGCAACCTATCAGAGGATGTGGCTCAAGGTAGATTGGAATGAGAAAAAAAAATTCATGACCCCAACAAATTTGTTATGTTTAGATGTTGAATAAAAGAATCTAACTTGGTTATTGAGAGCGTTTAGCTAAATCCATAAAAGCGCATGCTTAAAAGTCCACAAAAGCAGCATGCTTGAATAAGTGAATCTATACAAGCTGGTTAACCATGCATGGTAAATCTGTACAGGCTGGTTAACCATGCATTTTTTTTAAAAAATTTTTTGGCTAAGAAGGATAAATTTTATTAAAAGAAAAGAGTTCAAACACAACAAAATATAACACACTGCAACATCTACAACAATACACTACAGCAACTACAACTAAAGGCTACAACGCACTTTAAACTATACCCATAGAAACTACCAACTAATTCGACATCTGCTACTACCAAAAAAAAAAAACTTCATACAGTCATTATTACATCCCTGGCAACCATAGAGTTTTGAAGCTTGTCTCCTTTGATGATGACGGTCCCTTCTCTTGATTAGCATCTTCATTGTGAACATGTATATCCTTTATATAAATAATGAATGTTTTTTCTGGAAAACTTTGTTGGAAGAGCACAGAGGATGTTTTAATTTCGAGAGAAAATTGGAAGGGCAGTCTGCTTTCCTTTGGCAGATTGAACTTTCCATTGAGCAGTGGATTGATAAATATTTAATAACTGTTTACATAAGTAAATGTTCCACTGCAAAGTTTCATCTTATTGAAGCGCTTAGTTTAGAATGAAAGAATCCCCCCCCTACTATAATGTTTGGTAGATTCAATTCTCTGCAGGATTGCAGACCATTCAAGAGTGTTCTAAGCTTTGCTTCTAAAGTATGATTTGCTCTAATCTAAGATGCATAAGCCTTAATGGTTAATACCCCTTTCCTGATGATCTCTGATTATTCCATCAATTCCAGCTTTGTCAGTTTTATCATAATCAAATAAACCATCAAAATTATGTTCGAGCCATCCTACTTGGGGAGGTGTGTAGCAATCTGGAGGTGGACTGGCCTTATGATCCTTACAATAGTCTTTGCAAGCATCCATTGATGGGATAAATTTAGAGTTTTTGACAAAATTTGGTTTGGATTGAAGGGTTGTGTTTGACAGAGGTAATGATTCCTTCTTTTCCACAGGTGCCATGATATGAATGATCCACAGGACCTTCACTTTTTAGAGCATACCATAACCATTAACAGAATGAGGAATAATTTGGTGGGTAAGTTTAGATCTTTTTGTGATAATTCCTTCTTTTCCACAGGTACCATGATATGAATGATCCACAGGACCTTCACTTTTTAGAGCATACCAAAACCATTAACAGAATGAAGAATAATTTGGTGGGTAAGTTTAGATCTTTTTGTGATAACATGCTTTGGACCATGCAGGCACAACTAATAAAGAGGTGGTCCTCAGTTTCTTTGTTACCTGGACAACATTTGCATTGAGGTGAAATATCCGTTTAGAATTTGGTGAGATAAGGTCTCATTGGGCGACCTTGCAGAAGTCTCCATACAAAGTTTTTATTTTTTATTTTGTAAGGCACCTGCATTAACCACAGCCTTTTCGAAGGAGGATTCAGGCCCATAGGTGGTGTTAAGAGGGATTGGTATATGGGTTTGAAGAGCATATGTACCTTAATTCTCGTTTCTCCATTCGGGGGACATCTGAAGCCCCCAGAGGAGTAGATATAATATGCTTAGCAATGTTTTCTTCCCAGAATTGTTAGATTTTTTCTGTATTCCAGGATATTTGAGAATTGTTTAAATCAATCGAAGTTTGATCTTTAACTTGTTTTTGGATTTGATTTTGATGAACTCCTTATTTTAATGGGTAATTTATCAGAGGTCCCAACCCATCAGGTATCCATGAGTCAAATAGGGTGTTTATCCTGTGTTATATTTCGGTGGTTTAATATGTTTTTCCAAAGAGGAGAGTTTGATTCCTTACTAATATAAGATGATAAAGTCTCCTTTTCTAGACTTTTTTTGTGTTTAGATTTTAAAGTCTCCTTTTCTAGATTTTTTATTGTGTTCAGATTTTAACCTGCCAAGAATTATTGTTAGCATTGAATCTCCAGATTAACTGACTGTAAAATCACCTTGGCTAGGAGATTGGTGTTGCTCTTATTTCACAAGAGACGCTTACTTATAAATTGGATCATATTAGAGCCCGTTAGGAAGTACTTGGTGTAAGAAGTAGGTGAGCCTCGTGGATATGTTTTTAAAACTTTTGACCCACTTTGAGTCAGGGATCAAATACCGTAAGGCCAAAAATCCAATCCGAAGATCTGAAGCCCTCTGCTTGTGAATTAAGATAAGAGATAAACTATCTAGAAGATAGAAAAACAACAACATGCATCCAAAGAATATACAAGAAAAGATGATGTTGTTATACATCATCATGGACGTACATGGGAATTGAATAAATAGGGTGGTTAAAAATGAAGAATAAAGGTGAATTTTCAAAAACGGGCACCAAATATCTTTTGATTCATTAAAATAAATAGAGAGTATAAAACATCTTTTGATTCTATTTCCCTAAAACAAAATGTTATTTGATGTTCATATTTAAAAACTCATCTTTAATCTTTATTTTTAATCACCCTATGTATTCTAATGTAAACAAACATGCCTAAATGAGATTATTTTTTACTTTTTAGTTCCACACCTCATAAGGGGTAAAGGATTACACACCTCGCCCTCTTGCAAAAAGTGGCAATGCAGTCACATTCATGTCCTTGTGATTAGGTCATGTGATGAAAAATCCTCAACAGGCTTTCTTTGTTTTTTTAAGTCCCGTGGGCCTCAAATTCATGATCCGGACTATTCATCTTTTCTTAAAAACTAAATCAACAAACCTCAAAGACATTTAGTTTCATATTTTAAATCTTTACGGATTTTGAGAAATTTTCCAAAAATGCTCAAAAAAATCCAAACACATCTAAAACTCTTATGGATGTACTCATTTAGTAATGTGAAAATAGTGATTCTGACATACATGGTGTATTTTGCATATGTATATTTGCATACTTAACATATATATATATATATATATATATATATATGTAGAACTCATTTTTCTATCCCATGTATAAAAGGAAAACAACCCCTAAGCTATTTTCTAGTGTCTATCTGAGACTTTCCACATTAGGTAATTAACATAATCTGATCATTATGCACAATATCAAGGCATTTCTTATGAACAGTCAATGGGGACCATTGAATAGTTTCACTGAATTGCAAGATAGCACCATATCAATTGTGATATCGCGGCTGCTATGTAAATCTTTTGCCAAATTCTACTAGTCCAGGTGAGTTCATTCAACAGGCTTTATAAAAGAGAATGAAAATAGAAGATTTGCAATTACAGTATGCCTATACACTTTCAGATGTATCTTTCCCTTCAATTTGATCAGATCAGGCAAAATATTCCACTCAATCCATTTGTCCAAACCGCCCAAAAAAATACATTCCTCACTAACTGATTTATTCATCCCATTTAATTGAATGCTTAGAATTGGAGTTTTTATAAGTAATTAAAAATGAAGAACCGAAAATGAATATCCAAAATGGGCTATGTTTTGCTTAGAGGTATCTCTAACAGGTGTGTGAGAGGTCACCTTTTTACAACCACTTGGGATACCTCACGACAAATCCAACCCCCTCACACACTATCACTCCATGAATTATCACTTACCCTAATTTGGTTTTAATCTAAACAACAATCATTGTTAGATCATGTTCTAACAATCTCCTAAGTTATATTTTTCATGAAATTTAACCCGATAGTGATTATTATTTAGATTAGTGTCAGATTAGGATGAGTTCTTATTCATGAGGGATTAGTGGGTATGATGGTGTTGGATTTGTCATAGATGTCCCACGCAGTGGTAAAAAAGTTGCATCTCATGCAAATTGTGAGAGGATATCATGTACATGTCCTAACCAGCTAAGCAGCGGCCGAGGACCATTCCTATGTATTCTATACCATCTAAGCCTTTTTTTTTTATTTATAAAAATTTCCAATAATCAAAATGATGATGATGACACCGACGACGACCAAAATAATAATAATAATGATAATAATAATAATAATAATAATAATAATAATAATAATAATATAATAGTAAATGTTTTTCATCATAGATGCTCCGTCTCACATGAAATAAAGCTTAAGTGCATACAAACAAGTCCAAGTGTTTATCGTCCATTTCTGAGGTCCCCTTTCCCTGTGAATGCAAGGATGTCCTTATAGACAGGACTTTTGGTCTCACCATTACCCAGGGATCGATCTTGGCCAGGTAGGTTTTCGTAGGTCCCCTTGGTGACTAGGCCAAGTCAACAAAACACCCAAGTAAATGTTATTGTCATAGTTAAATCTGTCACTTCCCTTGGGCAGTCAATTCCTTGACTAGTCCAGAAGACCTTCATGGAAGGCCTTGCTACATCAAGTCATAACTTCAATATGTGCCAACCTTCAGGTAAATTAACCCATGGTATATATATCAAGAAATGTGCCCTCCCTTAGTATATACCAAGAAACATGCCCTAAGACCCTCAGTAAGTTTGGTAAAAACATGCTTAATCTAAATGTCCAGAGAATGCCTTCTCATTAGAGGTTTCTTAGGATCTTCAGTGGACCGAGTCATTTGGCTCAATGGACCGAAAGACCCTCTCGGGGGTTTGCCACCTTACTTCTGTCTAATTAGCCGAGGGGACTGACTTGTTTCTCGGTCGACTAACGTGGATCTAGATCCGAGTCAAATTAGCCATCATGAGTGAGTTGTTTTGGTACCTTGGGTGATTGAAGATTTTACTTTGGTCGATTGATGCTCAAAATCTAGAAATGTATTTTTGGATCCAAATCTATAAACACGACCATTCTAAGGCTTTTTAGAGAGCTATCATTTATAAGAAGTAAAACCTTTTTCTCAAGCCAACATGTCCTCTTCCACAACCTCAAATCCTTCACAAGGAAGATCTTTTGAGCATTCAAGGTTTATCTAAGAGGAGTGTGGAATAGATTCTGATATAGGGACCTTGTTCAATTTATAGGATTATCCTAGAAACCCTAGGTCCAAAAGCCTCTAAGATCTATTTGGTTGTGCCTTATTAGGAGATCATCAAGCACCAAGGATCGCCTACTACGAAGGCCAAAAGACTGAGTCTAGATTTAGGGTCTCAGCATCAAATGGGATGTTCAGAGTAACATTAATTTATTATTGTTAGCATTTGATTTGTTTTTCATTTTATTGTTAATATCTTCAAAGTGGATTAGACATTGGTGATCGAAAGACTAGAAGCGGTAGAGTAAACCTTTGTGATTGAACCACCATATAAAGGTTTTTGTGGTTGGTGGAGTAGACTGGTGTAATTGAATCACCACATCAAAAAATATAGTTTATACAGGTTTTGAGGTGCTCCTATTGAAAAGCTCAAAATAGTGAATGCCAAAAGACCATAGGTTGGTGCTCTTAGGAGTGGGTGTAGGTCGGAGGACCGTACCACTGTAACATCCATCTAAAGCAGTAAATGGAGATAGACACAACAATTTTTTACAGTGGTACGGTCCTCCGACCTAGGTCCACTCCCAAGTAGGGTTGTTCATGGACCGGGCCATCTTGAGACCGAATCCGGCCCATCCTTCTTTGGTCATGGCTTGGACCTTAAGTCTCACTACTTGGGCCGGGCTTGGATTATTTATTTGGCCACGTTTGATAAATGGGCCGGGCTCGGGTTGATCGGTAAAGAGCCCAAGCCTGGCCCGACCCAACCATTTAAGTAATGGTAGAAAAAAGAAAGGAGGCAGGATTTGAACACATGACATCTCATTAAGGCACAACTAACCAAGTTGATTCAGACAAGACTTGAGGCATTTAGAAGTAGCCAAAATTTTTGTTATAATGTTATCTTGGGTTGGGTTCGGGCCGGCTCGCTATTGCCCAAGCTGTACTTGGGTCAAGCTTGGTTCAAGCTTTTAGAAATCAGGCCGGGCCTAGATAATCCTCAGCTCGGACCAGCCCGGCTCATGAACACCCATACTCCTAACAGCACCAATTCATGGTCTTTTGGTGTTCACTATTTTCAGGCTATCAATAGGAGCACCTCAAAAAGCTGTATAACTTAAATTCTTTGATGCAGTGGTTCAATCACATTGGTCTACTCCACCAATCATTATATTGAACATCTGGGACCTTAGATTTCAATATTAGCAATAATTGGTGAGCAAGTCCCCCTCTCCCGGACTTGGATGTACGCGTTGAGCACCTTTCAAAAGCAGAAACAGAATGTCCCTTTCTTCTTTTCTTTTTCCATGCAGGAGCGTAGATCTTTCAGAGTCCTTGTGTTCCCTTCTAAGTCAAAGTCTTTTTGTCTACCTTTTCTCTTTGGCGGAGGGAAAGTCGAATAGTTGGGAATCCTCTACTTTGAACATGACAAGTGTAGCTAGGTCCAAACAATGAATCACATCATAACCCATATCATTTTGCAAAATAGGGGTTCACTGTTCATCTTAATTACCGAGTCCGGTAATTAAGAGGAGTATGTGATGGATGGGTGATTGCCAAATCACTCTCTAATAAAATCAAACCTAACCTTTAATCCTAGGGCTTCAAACTTCTGCAGTAGTGTAAAGAATCTATTTATTTTATGATTTAGTCTAAGGGGTTGCTTGTTTGTAAGCATCTGTACAGTTGTTTGCGCTTGTTTATACATGTGATGTATAAATTACACACGAAATAGTGCGTAGATAAGGTCATTTACACACCTTAAAAGCTGTGAAAATTACTTTCACAACTCCTCATGCAAAAGGTGTGATTACAGATCTTACACGGTGATTGTAATCCCATGGGAAAGCACCCTTAATTCTTTATTCTTGTGGGCTCTATATTTGTAATGCAAACCATTCGATCTTTTTATTAATTTAATAAACCCCAAGATCTTCGGCTGAGTTTCTTAAGTCTTCATATATTTTGAGTACTTTTCAAAAAAGTCCCAACCTATAGATTTTATTTTCTACACTCTTGTGGGCGCACAATTCATGATCCAAACTATTCAACATTCTAATATTAATGGAAAACATCAAAACATTCACTTTCATATCTTAATTCTTCATGGATTTTGAGAAAATCATGAAAAAAGTAAAAAGACTCCAAATACATTTAAAACTATTTGATGTATTCGTTACTCGTGAAAATAGTGATATTGACATAAAGGTAATGTATTTCACATACGTGTAGCATTTACCTATAAAACCCATTTCTCTACCATATGTGTAAAAGACACAGAACTCTAAAGAGAAAATAGTAGTCAAGATAGTGTTAAATTTATATGCGACAACTGATTAAAGTATCTTTATTCTGTAAGTGATGAGATTAAGTTTTGATAATAGGTGAATGGCCTTAGCTAACCCCGAGGAGTAGCTTAGTTGGCATAGAACTACGGTTTGCACCCAGAGGTTGATGGTTCGAAACTGCACTATCACATTAGGGCCATAGGAGATTTACTCTGCTACTCCTAGGCCCGTGGGGATTATTCTGGCCTAAAGGGCTAGGATATACCCTCAGTTAGCAAACAAAAAAAAAAAAGGGCCGCCCTCTCACCAACCCACCCAAATCCACCCCCCCCCCCCCGGCTATATTCTTGTACACCTATCTCTCACCATATTATGATGAGGGACAACATAGTAAGACCGACTTTATGATTCATCCAAACCATCTACTCACATGGGACCCCCTAAATTACACTAGATATTTAGAGTTCTCACCTATCCGTATGGATTGAAACGTTGGATTGAGGTTTAAGTCTTTTCTTTAATATAAAGTCATTAAATTTATCACCCACAGATGTGTTAGAGGCATACTCATCCGTGATGTCTCTTCCCCCATGATCAGTGGGACCCTAGGTGGGGCCCACTAAGTTTGTCATTCACCATATGGTGAGGGATGGATGTACATGAATGTCAACCTCCCCCCCCCCCGAGAGAGAGAGAGAGAGAGATACATATATATTGTTGGCTGTTAGTCATGAGTGATACTTTAACTCGAAGAACCATGGATAGAACCCTAGGCATACGTGTTAAACTAAGGTGTCTACATCACTCAACCATGAGTGTGTTGATAGCAAAGCAAGGCATTTACATTTTTGAGAGCTTGATTTTGCCCATTTCCAATGTAGGGTCCAAGTGTTTAGGGTGGTTTCAGGTATTGGCTTCTAAATTCATCTTCAATTCATCTCTTGTTTGTAGTGATGAACGTTAAAAGCTGATTTAACTTGAGTGACCCCTAGTCCAATCACTTGTCACACACCAGATCTTGTAGTTCTCATCATGGGAGGTCTGGTAACCTTCTTCAATGGGGCTCATTTGGTAAAATCTTAACAATGTCATAATTGTTAAACCATTGTCCCAATTATCTTAGGGTCAACTACATGAATTTTATTTCGTTATTCCAGATCATAGACCAAATTCTTGTATAGGTTCTTCTTACTACTTTTATTCTTGTCCCTTTTGACCTACCCTTTTGCATATCAACCTTCATAGAATACTCTCTCACCATGGATCCCCTAGATATATGCTCTCGACTGCATTTATTATTATTCTATCTTTTCTACTTTTATCTCACGCCCATCTCTCTTACAATCATTTTTTCCATGTATTTTGTTTTCCAACATTTTTCTCTGCACATCGTAGCTAGTCTAATCACTATCTTATAACTTTAGAAAATCTAACTATATTAGAACTAATGTCCCCTCCCATTTGAGCTCTCACCAAACCTGACTCAAATAGAAGTTAGGCGCATCATCCCTTAGATCAAATATAATACATACAAAAGTTGATTTATTAGATATTGTCGCGGCCGAGTCATTCGATATAACTTAATGGACTGTCATAAGATAAAGGGCAAAATTTCTACTTTGAAGGGCCATTTTGGTCGTAACGTGGGATGGTTATCCATTTTATTATACATTTTTTTTATATAAACCATTTTATTAGACTTGAGTTTTTATGAACTATTGATCTGCAGAGGCTTTTTCTCTTTTTTTTTTTTTTTTCTTTTCTAACGGAAGGTTTCCCAACCCTTTGGGGTGGACTAATAGCTTCAAACCTAGAGAGAAGCTGGGTAAAACCCCTGTGGCCCTCAGGTGGTAGTACTAGTGGACTCAACCTTTAGTTCCTGAAGATGGAGGAACTGGGGATCGATACCCAGACCTCTAGCTCCGAAAGAGAGAGGAACTGTGATCCCTTGGGGTTATCTGCATAGCCTTTTTTATCATCCGGCTGATGGGAAAAATGTAATGTAGTCAGTGCCCGCACAGGAAGCAGTGGGTTGGATTACTTCTTTAATATGAAATGAAAAAACCCATAACAGTGCCAATCAATCACCACATGACTACATGAGAATATGGGGATGTCTATGCGGCTATGTCCATAGGACTCCAACTCCCACTGTACCACCCAAAAATAAATTTTTTTTTTAATGAGAATACTATTGCAAATGTTGTTACACATGTATTTATATCGGAAGCAGATCCCTTGTTTGGATCAAACAGGGAAAACCTGTTTGGACCGATGGGGGAGTGCCACATGGGGTCCCCCATTGAATAAATTTTTTTTTCTCCCCCATGTGGCACTCCCCCATCGGTCCAAACAAAACCTGTTTGGACCAAGGGATCCGCTTGCATTTATATCTCATATGAAAATCAGGATTGAACAGCTTGACTGAAAGATAGGTGGGCCATCATCAGTAAAGGAGAGAAGATAGCTTCTACACTCTTTCCAGAGGACTGAAGAACCTGTGATTCCTGTTGGGTTGAGACGATTTTCTCGTACAAGGCGTGTGGATCCCACCACCAAGTATGTGAACAGAGGTCTCCTGCAGAGCTTACTGTAATAAGTGCTGCCAGTGCAGCAATTGATGGAATGTTGGAAAACTGGTATGGTTAAATCAATTAACTGTAGAAATCATTCTCATCTTAGTAGCTAACAACGAAAATATGAAATTGGGAAATACTAATGGCAAGGAATACACAATGAGACTGATTTACTATATATGTAGTTAACTAACCCAGCAGGACCATGCCCAGCCTGGGCCCTTGTAAAAGAAAATAGTTAGTTCTTAAAATGAAAGACCTTTAAAGGAATTAAAAGTAATAATTTCCACACACACACACAAAAAAAAAAAAAAAAAAAAAAAAGATTGAAACAAAAAGTAACAAAAACAACAATTCTACAATAAGATTCAACAAATTCTTAGGAATTCTACAACAAGATTCAACAAATTCTTAGGAATGTTTTAAATCTTTAGAGGGGGCCACCGCAAATTCAATAAGATTTCACCAAGTGGAGGATGAGGTGGCATTGCTCTGAAGGCTCTATTATAAAATAGAGAGATCCTGACAGGAGTTGTGGACAAGAATCAAATGGCAGTATTCCTCTCTTTCCCGGAAGGAGTCAGTTCTGGGCCTCCTTTGCCTGAGGACGATTTTGATATACGTCTCGTGACCAATTTAGAAATTGGACGGTCAGAATTTTTCATCTATGCATACCTAACTTGGGGATAGTCTTTGATGAAGAGAAAGTGACAAGTGTGAAATAACCGCAAGATGGGGGAAATGATAGAAAAGGATGGATCATATCCTTGTGTAGCTTAGGGCCCCGTATGTTTCATGTAATTAAACTTCAAAATGTTTTTAAAGTGGTTAATGCCAAAGAAACAAAGATGAAGATGTAAGAATGCCCATTAAATAGTCTCTCCTTAAACTTCGTAATTTAAATCCTAGAAAAGTGAAGTTCTCATGTCCATCTCCACCTTATATCTTTCATCTCTCACCATTTTAATAATTCTCTGTTGGAGCCTATATTACCATGAATTCCTATATATTCTTTTCTATTATATGCAAACAAACTGGCCCGTACCTTTCTTTACTTGCAGGGATTCTTTGTTGTGTTTGGAGTTTAATGAGAAAACCCATTTTCAATCTACTCTACAGTTCTTGACTGTTATTACCGTTAAAGCTGCAGAAATTTCTAATACATTTTCTCTACTACTTCGACTATCCCACGGAGAAAGCAACTCGAGAAAACGAGTGGGAAAAACGCGTAGCGCCCATAATAAATGACCTTTCTTCTTGAAGAAAAGTCATAATACAAGAGAAAAGGAATGGAAAGGAGTATTTTTCTTCCTCCTGACCTTTCTCCTCATCACACAAGTGCACTACAAAGTGTAATGGTTGTCTATTATAAAAAACAGAAAAGAGACCTGCAACGGTTGTTTAGTGCTTTAAACTCAAATTTGCTCAAATTGTTCTGAGTTTTCCACGTTAATGGTTTGATTCATGTCCATACACTACCTTCTTCATTAGAGACATTTGACTCGAAAATAAAGTTGACTAGAGTCACCACACCAGCTGTACAAGATTTTTTTTTTTTTTTGCCCATTGTATTTTGAAACCTTCAGAAGTAGGACTGCCTAAAATTTTTTTATGTTTCCATGCTGCAGGCATCTGTATGGATTATGATCATGTTTCTATTAAGTTATGCTCTTGCAATTGTGCGTCCTCTCTTCTATGTTTTCTTTCCTCTCTCAACTCTCTTTTGTAATGTATTTTGGATTTGTCATTAGGGTGATGCAGCAGCAGTGTACAGAAAGCATTAGAATGAGCTGGTCTAATCCCCTCATCTCTGCCTTCATCACGACCTTCTTCTTTGTCTCTTCCTTTGAGTTCTTCCTCTCTTCTGCCACAATGGAAACCATGACTCCTGGCCAATCACTAAGAGATTGGCAACGACTAACATCTGCGGGCAATGAATTTGCACTAGGATTCTTCAGCCCCGGTGAATCCAAGAAACGTTACGTTGCCATCTGGTACAACAAGCTTCCAACAGAAACGCAGACAGTTGTATGGGTCGCCAACAGAGACAAGCCACTTGCAGACAGCAACGGAGTCTTCACCTTCCCATATGATGGGAATCTCGCTGTTCTAGATGGAAGCAAAACACCCCTCTGGAAGGCCAACGTTTCCAAGAATGCAACTAGTTTGGATGTGGTTCTTCTGGATTCAGGAAATCTAGTATTGAGAGATGGAGGAACAACAGTCTGGCAGAGCTTCGACGATCCATTCGACACGCTCCTGCCAGGCATGAAAATAGGTGTGAACCCAATAACTGGACTCAACCGCCTGCTAACATCACGCGGGGAAGACAGCAGCGTGGGTTCGGGAAAATATTCCTTTGGGCTCTTCATTGGCCACAATTCGAAGAAACCCAACTGGCAAATTGCCATTTGGAATGGGAGTTGCTTTGAAGAAATCCCAGAGATAAAAGACAACTTCCTCTTCTTCTTCACTGGGAACAGCAGTGGAGATGAGGTCTATTACATGTATTCGAGCTTCTACAACTACACAAGGCTAGTGGTGAACCCATCGGGTAAGCTGCAGTTTTATATATGGAATGAATCAGCTGGGCCATGGCTCTTGGGATGGTCGTCATGGAGAGATGAGTCATGTGACTGTGGGGCAAACACCATCTGCTACAGCAAGGTTTTGCCGGAGTGCAGTTGCTTGCCGGGGTTTGAACCAGTGTCTCCGGGGAATTGGAGAGCTGGTTGCAGTAGGAAGGGAGGGATGAGGTGTGGGAAGGAAGAGGAGTCCTGGGTGCAGTTGTCAAACATATATGCACCCCCCTTTGCAATGTGGCAGGGAAATACAACTACTACTGACGCTTGCAAACAGAGGTGCATTGCCAATTGCAACTGCAGTGCTTGCGCTTACCAAAACTTTGGCCCCGGAGGAGATTCAAGATGTTACATTTGGTTCAGGGATCTGCAGGGTCTCCGAGATGAAGTAGACCCAAAGACATCGTCTTACCAGTCTGTAGATCTTTACCTTCGTGTTGCATCATCTGAAACAAGTAAGTTGTTGCTGTTGTTTGTGTATATAAGTGGTGACACTAAATAAATAAATAAATAAATATATATATATATATATATATGTATATAAAAATAAAAAAAAGGCTCATATGATATCAGACAGATTTTCTATGCTCCTTGGGTTCCCTTCTTTTGGTGCGATCTAATCTGATCTGACATGATCAGATTAGATTAGACATGCTTAGGTTCTTCTTCCTTGATCTTCTCCATCTGTTTGAATGCCCATGATCAGATCTGATCTGACCAATACAGCTAATAGCTGATGGCCCAAGCGTATCCTTTGCAACTTTCATCTCCTTTTCAGACTCATGTCTCTCCTTGGCTGCTCTGCTTTTCAAGAAACAACTTCTCTTCTCTTGGGCAGCCTGCCTTACACCTGAACTTCTTTCTTCCTGCCACATTCCTAGTTGCTGGATTAAGATCTGTGATTTCATCCATCAACCTCAATATCACTGCATCTGTCCCACTTAGCCACAGTTACTTATTTTTTCTTCTTTAAATTGGTAATCTGACTTGAACCACAGTCTCATGGTTACAACATTGAGCACCTTCCACTATGCCACAAGCTCTTATCCAAATTCAATATAATATCTGCACCCATCTCTCACCTAGCCGGTCTCCAATTTTTTTTGCCCGACCCTCTCTGGGCCACCTCTCTCCATGCACCTCTCCTGGTCATATCTCTGGGCCAGGCCTCCTCTGTCATTCCTACCAAAATCACTATTAATGTCTCCATTGAGGAATATCTAGAAAGGCATTTCGAGAATCGATCAGTCAGAAAGATGAAACAAGTTTTTCACCATGGAAGGGCATTTGTGTAATTTATTATATATATTATAGTTTCCAACACTACAAGGATTTCAGATAATTTGGCAAGAAATTTCCCTCATTAACGTTCAGATTGTGCCCAAAGATGTACTGCAAATGTAGTCATTTTAACTGTTTCAAATAAAAAATAGCATGGATAAATCCCTCTACAATAATGAATCTTAAAAACTGAATTTTTCATAAAGTCAGGCCAGCTTTTTACAGATCTGAAATAATCCATCAGATGCACAATTTTAAACCTTTTACTGTATTAAGTGTACTTTTTAACAGCAATATTCGATTGGACAAAAACCAGATTCTTCTGGTAACAGGAAAAAGTGGGGATCATTTGCAATACATTCTATTCATACTCTAATCTGATAGTACTTAACATTTTATGCACAGAAGCACTATGCCAGAACTGTGGCAAGACAAGAATCCCATATCCTCTAAGCACTGAAGCAGGATGTGGAGATCCTAACTACAGAAGTTTCTACTGTCATTACTCCACCAGACAACTCTATTTCAAATCACTCAGTGGCGATTATCAAGTATCTAGAATCAATCCAGATGCTCGAACATTTGTCATCAAACCAGGAGTTACAGGCACTTGCTCCAAAACCAATTCCCCAAGCCATGATGATGATATACATTTGAACCACAGCAAACCATTTTTCATAACCAACAAAACCACCATTTTGTTACTTGATTGTACAACTCGTCAGCCCATATCATTGAATTGCAATTCAAGTTCCTGCTCTGACTTTATAGAGGATGGAAGTACATCTTGCACTGAATCAACCAAGTGTTGCAGCTATACCTCTGGGAGCTTCCCATCAACAGTGTATTCAGTTGGTGTTTTAAATACTAGCTGCAACACTTATACTAGCATTGTTGATGTAAATGTATCTCCTGCAAGTAGCTGGGAGATCGAATTAGAGATTGAATGGAGGCCTTTCCAAGAGCCAGCATGTAAATTGATGAAGGATTGTGAGCTTTGGCCATTTACAAAGTGCATGATACCTTGTGGTTCTGTGGAGATGAAGAAAAGATGTATCTGTGATGCAAAATTCAAATGGGATACGTCAATGGCGAAATGCATTGCTGAATCTGAATCAGGTAAGTGATACTCCTTATCACCTTTGATCTTTCCTAATGGCCAAAAATCATAACTAAGTGAAATGGGGTCCCTTTCTTTTATAGGTGATCATAACAAAAATGGCAGAAATCTGAATAAGAGATTGATGGCGATCGTCATACTACCTGTTGTTATGGGGTCTGCTTTGTTAGTTACATCCATCTATTGTTTCTGGAGGATGCGAATCATAAAAAAAGGTTAGAAAGAGGTTTTTATCACCAAAACAGAGTCGCGGTTTTACAAACATAACTCATTTCCTCTAATTTCATTTTGATCAGCAAACAAGGAAAGAATTCTGAGTGTTTCACTGTCTCACTTGGGTGGAAGAGACATGCTGCTCATAAATAAGCTTGGAGAATACGGGAAGAAGGGTTTAGATACTCCTTTTATCCCCTTTGACACCATAGTAGCTGCTACAGATAACTTCTCTGAATCAAATAAACTTGGACAAGGTGGATTTGGACCTGTATACAAGGTAATCATTCATTTAGATATTTGAAAATTGAATCCAAAAGAATTAATATTCATCCAATGTTTCTAATGCATTTCACCTTGGGTTTTACCAACTACAGCTTTCGATTTGTATGTTGTTATATTAGTATCAGTAAAATGCAAAGCTTATCCTGTATAGAAATGACTGTTGTAACTTGTAATTGCCTTTCTGTAACTGAAAAATGAAAAATGTAATCTTGTTACACAATGGTTTCTACTTTTCTTAGATACTTAAAAAAACATTGTAAATACCTTTCTGAAAGGGAAGAAAATATAAACCTCGAAACATAATGGTTTCTCCTTTTTCTTAAGTACTTCAAGAATTTTACCACTTTTCTCTATACCACATGTGAACCTAGATAGCATGACAAAGGGATCCCATGAGCCGCTTGTTGCATCCTTGATCTTATTTACATTATTAATTTTTCTTTACATTAGAGTTCATTTTTTGGGTTGTACTATTCAAAGAGCACATTAACAATAGTAGAAGTTCTGTTCGAACATTTAAACTATTTTACTTCACTTGATAACAAATGCATTTGTATTTTTAGGGAAAACTACCTGAAGGGAAAGAAATAGCTGTGAAAAGACTTTCCAAGAGTTCCGGGCAAGGCCTAGAGGAATTCAAGAATGAAGTCATACTGATATCTAAACTTCAACATAGAAATCTTGTGAGGCTTTTGGGTTATTGTATTAAAGGGGATGAAAAGATGCTGCTCTATGAATATATGCCAAACAAAAGCTTGGATTCCTTCCTCTTTGGTATGATCTAATAGAAATTTTCATGAAAAGAATTAAACATTATTATTTTGCAATACATTTTAAATTTATGACAAGCATGACACCTGATTTGTACTTTCCAATGAAATCATTGGGTAGACCGAAGTCGATGCAAGTTGTTAGATTGGGAAAAGCGCTATGCAATAATTTTAGGAGTTGCTCGGGGGCTTCTTTATCTACATCAAGATTCTAGATTAAGAATTATCCATCGAGATTTAAAAACTAGCAACATCCTTTTAGATGAGGAAATGAGCCCCAAGATTTCCGACTTTGGCATGGCAAGGATATTTGGAGGAGATGAGGCTCAGGAGAACACCAATAGAGTGGTTGGAACATAGTAAGAAGAACAAACTTATTCTACAGCAATTTTATGTGATTGTTCTAGTTACTTTGCATTACTATGAAACTTTTCCAATTAGCCAAATGCTGAAACTTTTGAAGACATCTTACTTTTTTTTTCAATGGCGGATTGCAGTGGTTACATGTCTCCTGAGTACGCATTGGATGGGGCTTTCTCAGTGAAATCTGATGTTTTTAGCTTTGGGGTCGTATTGCTTGAGATAATTAGTGGGAAGAAGAACTCTGGCTTTTACAGTTCTGAGCTGTCCATGAACCTTCTAGGACATGTAAGTATTGAGATAATTTTTCTTCAGTTTTCCTTCTTCTGTTAAATTATGTATCTTCTTTAAAGAATGCTTAATTTCAGTAACATCTCTCAGGCATGGCAACTATGGAATGAAAACAAGGGGTTAGATCTGATGGATCGTTCGCTGAAGGAGAAATACAAGGAATCTGAAGTACTGAAATGTTTTTGTGTTGCACTTTTATGTGTCCAAGAAGATGCAACAGATCGACCAACAATGGCTTTAGTCCTCTCGATGCTTAATAGTGAAACTACAATTATTCCAGCTCCTAAACAGCCAGCTTTTGTCTCAAGAAGTCTCACCAAAGGAAGCTCTTCCTCCAATACTCAAGGATCCAGTTCACAGAATGGGATGACGATTTCTACAGTAGGAGGTAGATAAAGAGTACTAATGGGAGTTTGTGACGTTGCCCTTCCCTCGCAATGTATCGGCTACTTACGAAAAAGTTTGCAAGTTTAAACTGGAAGCTAAGGGCCCATTTTTTAGCCCAGTATTCAATTCCTAGGAATTCCAAGAGATGTGTGGGTTGAACTGAAGGAGTACTAACTAGGCAAGGAGTGAAGAATATAAAGCGGAGATGTAGATGAGACTGACACCCTTCTAGGATTTAACTTACTATAGGGTGATGCTTTTCAATCATTTACCGAAGGGGACTCTATTGATGGCCATTCATGGATGGATATTCACCCACACTTCAATTTCAGCCCCTTTGGTAAGAAGGGGCTTGAATACACATTGAAGCCATACTAGAATTTCCTTGTATAAGTATGACAGCAACTGATAAGCAATTTTAATCACCAGTGTCAATTTGATGAATAATCACCGTTTTTATAGAAAATTTTTTAATATATGAGCACTGTATTCATTGGAGTGCCATGTAAACATGGAAGTTTCAAATTTACAGTTGCCTTAATGGTTGTATGCTTGTGTAAGCACTTGTCACAAATTATCGTTCTCAGGAAACTACATCTCCAAGAAAATGCTGGGATGTTTCAAAAATATCCAACTTCCCTTGAAATATTATTGAGACTCTTTCTTTTTTAAAGTAATTCTTATAAATTGAAATATTATTTAGGTTTTCAAAAAATTTCCCATTCTAATTCCAATATTTTTGCAATTCTCCCACACCACTTTTCAAATTTTACGATATTTTGAAAATATCACATATCAAATCAATATTGGGGAAATGCCAATTTAAGCAAATCTCACGATATTATCAACATGTTTTTGAAATGTTGCTGATATTTGTGCTTTGTTTGACGAGCAATACATATCTATTGATCAAAATCATATGTATTGGTTATATATGCATTTGAAGGGTGCCTAACGAAGTTGTAAATGTCTAAAATCACCGCCCTTGTCTCTTTTTCACCAATTCCATGGATAATTCATACGCGAAACATATTGCATCGTTCAACGTTTCTTTCAAGCATTATAACATCAACTTGGTATGCATAATTAAAGAAGTTCAAACTAAATATAAGATACACCAACAAATAGAGATCAATCAAACCATACAAAGATCAAGTCACATACTACAATAGAGACTGATGGGGTGTTTGTTTGTAATCATACAGAGGTGTAACATTCAAATAAGACCAAGAAGAAGAAGAAGAGAACATGTAAGGAAAAGGATAGAGCTAGAAAGTACCCGATACTTGGAAAATCTCCTGCTACATGATAATAGTATATCAAATTTCCACTGAAGATGATGCAGTAACTCCAAAGGGGAAGCTCCCAGCAGAGCTCTCTCTGCTTGAAAATCCCAAACCCTCTCTCTCCTCCAGCACTAACTTAGTCTTCTAGCTCTTCAAGCAACACCCATAAGACTCTCCATATATGTATATGGAAGTTGATTTTCCTTAAAATGAAGGAGGATAATTTTTAACAGCTTAGATTCAAGCTAGGATCCACTAAGAACTTACAGTATTAGGATGAAATAATTCTGCTAGTCTTACTCTTAAATGATTTAAATTCTAGGTAAACATTTAAATCTAGATCAATTGACAATCTCTTATTGTCAAAATCAGGGTAATTTTTATTTAATTCTAAATGAAGAATCTATTGGACCAGTTCTAATTTTTTTAACCATGTAATTTAGATGTTGTCAACCATGGATGTGAATTAGATTGAAATTAATTTTCTTAATAATGATTTTTAATGGCTTAGATTTTATTTTATTTTTCTTAAAAATACATTTGATTATTTTTTAAAATATATTTTGTTTTATCCACAGATTCAGATGTGATCATTGGTGGTATTTGGCTCAAATAATTCTGTAAGTCTTGCTTCTATGTGGTACTTTAATGTGTAAGTGGTTTAAAGATGTTAGCTTGCATGTGCTAATGTTTTCAATTGGAATTTTGGCCATCACATTTGCAATTTTGAAGTGCTTGACATTAAAATTTACTCAACCCACTACACCATGTAAAGTTTTTGTATGAAAACTTATTAGAAAAATGTTGAAAGTAGTTATATCGGGGTGGACAATCTTAGCCACATGGGGGATGAGAAATCAATTCATTTCGCGGACTATATCATTCGCATTCGATATGATTTATTATATAAATTCCTATTAATATATACTTAGGGTCGTTTTATGCATTTATATATATATATATATATATTTATGCTTACAATAATGTATAACAAGTCTAATCAGTGTGTTATTTTAGTTAATATGTACTTAAAAATATTTGGTGTGTTTTAATTGTGTATTTTACAAGAATCAATTGGACCGTGGCCTCAATACAAACTGAAAAAAAAAAAAAAAAAAATCTCATAGAAGTTATGTGAACAATAAACAAACGCGCCTAGCCGCCTTCCTTTATGCAGGCAGTACGTAACAAAAGACATCTCACAAGGTTTTTTATTTGGGGCATTTGGCCGTTTCATATACTTGACAGGACAATAATACCTTCGTAATCTCTTAATTAAAAAACGCTAAGCCTTAAATCGCAGTAACTTGCTAAAGAAGGAATAAAAGCGAGAAATTAGGGATTTTGAACATCAGGTGCAAGGAGGAGGAAAAGTGAATTAAGGAAGGAGACGGTTCATCAGGTGGTTCCCACCATGGATGGGCATAGATCAGCAAATCCAATTAAGTAGACCTTCGTGACTGTCAAATTGGTCGAAAAACATTCCACCCAAAACTGAAAGTACCAAATATAAAGATTTACCGTCCATTCGTCGACCATCGATCAAGCGGTTAACATTGCTCAATCAAAGCCCATGTCTCCCAAAATGCCCTATTTATAGTGGGGTACACCAGCTGAACGACCTTGATTAGAAGCATATGTGCCTCGTATCCAATTAAATTGTTCCAGTACTTAGATAAATTTGTTTTAGAAATTAGATGAATTTGTTCCAAAACTCAGATAAATTTTTTCCAAAACTCAGATAAATTTGTTCCAGAACTCAAATAAATTTGTGTAAAACTTAGATAAATTTGTTTAAAAACTCAGATAAACTTATCTAAGTTAGCGACAAGAATTTGTCTGAGTTTGTCACATAAACTCGGATAAATTTATAGGGAATGACAAAACTAGACTTTAAAGAGATCCCTTAATATTGTCATTTAAGACCTTTTGCAATACCAAACTCGGATAAATTTAGAAAATGATGGATCAAATCCACAGTCTTATAAAAAATAACTCCCCCCCTCCACCCTTCCTTCAAATTTAGTCACAAAAAAAGAACAAAAAAAAAAGAAAAAAAGAAAAAAAGAAAAAAAGCCCAAGACTCCAACTAAAATTTCCCAAGAAGAAAAAGAATCATATCTCAGAATACTACCAGAACGAAGTTATTATCACATCCGGGCCAGTTGGGAGCATCATCGTCATCATGAACAATGTCACCTCCTTCAATAAGACCAGCACTTGAGACCAAAAGAACATGAAGCAACCAAGATCACCACTTGCGGAAATCAATGAATTCCTAAAATCCAACACAAAAAGGAGTTGGAAGAAGGGAAATCGGGGAATTTCGAAACATCATCTAAAACTAGGAATTTTGTTCCCTCTCATTTGAATATCGAAACTTGATCTATTCCCTCTCATTTGAATTTTGATTTCATCTAAAACTAGGAAATAAAATCTGTTAGAGGGGTAAATCAGTCATTAAATATCATGTTAAGGAGCTTAAAACTAGGGATTTAATTAGTGATATAACTTCAGTCGGTTAAAAGGGCAAATCAGTCATACTAATGTATGATCTGTCATACTTAGAGACCTCCGCCTGAAATAAGTCTAGGCACATGGACTAGAGGCCTTAACTGAAAATCTTGCGGATTAGAGGCCTTAAACGTCAATATTAAGGGACTTCTCGCTAAATCTCTCTCTCTCTCTCTCTCTCTCTCTCTCTCTCTCTCTCAATTTTCTTCTATATTTTAGGAATCTGTTGTTTCCAAGAATTGCAAACGAGTCTCCCTTTCTAATATTTGGTACCTATTATTAATCTATAAACAATACATGCCCTTAGCTGCCTTTAAGTATTGGGCATATGCAAGTAACAACAAACATTTTACACGTTTGTTTTTCGTTTCTTTTCTTCACTATTTTAGGAATCTATTGTTTCCGAGAGTTGCAAACAAGTTTCCCTTTCTAATATTTGGTACCTATTCTTTAATATAAAAACAATATATTTCTATTTTAATCTCGACAACTTCCAACTTAAATTTGTACTACTTGCTTTTCTTTTATTTCTTGCTAAATTGGAGTTTATTAATTTAAAGGGAAGAGGAGTACTACTTACTTATTTGACAGATAGTTGCAAGTTGTGATTAAACCATCCCCACTGCAATAAAAACCTAATTGATTTATATTTGGATTTTAGAAATTTATAATGATAAAACATCTTATCATGATTTACTTGCTTCTTACTATCACTAGAAGAAATCTTTCTCTTAATCTCATGACACTATTCTCATCCTAATTTGCCCTAAAATGAGCTTCTAACGATATAAGTCCATGCTAAGGAAACCGAAATTCTACTACTGAGTTGTAATTTCGTGCAGTAGTAAGATGTATATTACAAATAATTAGTCAATCAAAATTTTCTGATCCTTAAATTAAAAATAATATTTAGTATCCTCGATGTTTGTAATTTATAACCTAAAAAATTTATGTTAACAAAGAAAAGGAAAAACCCAACTAAATTAATTACGTCCCAAATATTTTGAGGTCCATATGGAACTAATTTTTTTAGTTTAAATATTCATTTTTTCTCCTAACGTAATGTTAAATACCAGGCATTGTTGTCTCATATAACCCGATTAACTGGTTTATGAGGACACATAGCCTGGTTGGTTGGATATCTAGGGTGCATTTGGCATCGTGTCATTTAGATGTTCCAATGAAATGCGGCTGTGAAAACATGTTTGATATGTGTAAATCACTATCCGAATTTTGAGCTCACTAAAAGGAATCTCAAAATCTTAACTTGCTAGTATAAAAAGGTTGGAACAAAAAAACTTTTTTTTTTTAAAAAAGCAACTTGTTGGCATAGTTCTTTCCTACTGATATCTTGGCTTTTAAAAAAGGTCATTTAAAAACTTCAAATCCTCTCACTTATCCTAAAGGTAGGGCATATGTTCACAAACTCAAAGAAGGTAGGTAATTCCTAAGGTGGGTCACATTATCACAATCACAAAAGGTGAGTTCGTAATAATTTTAATTTCCATGATGGTGGGGATCACATTATAAATCCTATGAATATGGATCCCATGTTCTAATTTATAAAGGTTGGCATTATGTTGTAATTTCTAAAGGTGGTTCCCACATCCACAATCACAAAGAAGGTGGGTCATAATTGTCTCAATAAAAGAAGGCGGAGCCACATTGTAATTCCTATGAATGTGGGCCCATATTGCAAATCCTATGAATGTAGCCGCACGTTCTAATTTCTAAAGGTGGTACCACATTGTAATTTTTAAAGGTAGGTCTCGTGTTCACAATCAACAAAAATATGGCCCTACATTATAATTCTTATAAAGGTGGACCCACATTGTAAATCCTATGAATGTGCCCCTATGTTTTAATTTCTAAAGGTGGTTACCACATTGTAATTTCTAATGGTGGGTCTTGTGTTCGCATTAACAAAAATAGTGGCTCCACTTTGTAATTTCTAAATATAGGTCATATGGTCACAATCACAAAAGGTGGACCCACATTGTAAATCCTATAAATGTGGGCCTCATATTCCAATTTCTAACGGTGCGCACTGCGTTCTACTTTCTTAATGTGGGTCCCATCTTTACATTCACAAAAAAGATTACCCCACGTTATAATTCCCATATATGTGGGCCCACATTGTAAATCATATGAACATGAGCCCATGCTTTAATTTTTAAAGATGGGTACCACGTTGTAATTACTACAGGTAAGTCCCAAGTACTACAATAATAGAGTGTCACAAACAATAACAAGGTGGGTTCCACATTGTAAGCCCTTTGATTCTATTGCTTCCATTCCTTGGAGGAAAAAATTTATATTGTTACCAAACAAGTTTGGTACAATATATTCCTAGCAGAGTAATTTAATATATTTTTTTTAACTAATTTTTGGAGAGTATAGTCTTTGCCTAAGTGCCCAGAGCATGGAGCAGGGGTGGGAGCGGGAGTGCCGAAGCGCTAAATTTTAAAATAATTATATGTCCAAAGTGCACGCCTATACAACATGGTGCTTGTGGGTTTATAAACAACGAACTAATGGACACAAATACATCTTATCCATATATTCAGGTATAAAGAATGAATAAAAAAATTAATTTTTCAATATGATCACATTACGTAGATAATAATTAATAAATCAAAAGAAGCTTCTTCATTTAAAAGATAATTTTCAAGCTTATAGAAAAAGAAAACGCACATAAACACAAGATTCTACACGGTTCGCTCCATCTTCGATTGATCTGCACTCCATCATAGATTGCACCGCAATCCCAAGACATTCAAACCGTGCTCCAAGAATTGTTCCGCTCCGAAAACACCGGTCCGCATTAACACGACTTGGTCTTAGCATAAAATTGGGTACAACACAAGAATGATGCCAAACGAGACCCTAGTTTCGCTCACTGAATTGGCTAGTTTGCATTTGATATGATTTATTATATAAAATCCTATTAATATATACTTAGGGCAGTCTTGTCACCATTTTGTGTAAGGACTAATCTTGTCCGTCCGATTTTCCTCCAGATCCAACGCTCCATATGGGTATTATATAGTCTATGAGAGGGAAACAAAACCTGTGGAAGAACAAAAAAAAAAAAAAAACGCTGAACCCGAACGGGAGGGAGGAGCCAAATTGAACGGAAGGGAAGAGCCAAATCGCACCATCGTTCTCTCCCGGCGCTTCATCTCTCTCCTCTTTTGCACCTCTCCCTCTCGGCGTCCCATTTCTCTCTACTCTCTCGCGACGACCCGGCGGCACGGCAAATCCCCAAATCGGAAGAAAAGCCCCAAGGCCCGGACAATTGGCTCATCCCCTCTCGCCTGTCATCTCCATCGCACCCCTCCCGACCCGAACTAGGTCATCTCCTCTCGCCTCTCTCATCTCTGGTTTTTTTTTTTTTTTTAATGTCATCAGCCATAAATACATTGGTTTTCTTTCTCTCTGGTCTTCTTATTTTTGTTGATGTTGTTGTGTTTGCTGCTGTTAAATACGGAGATGGTAGGTTGCTGGCTGCCATTTTATTTGAGCAAAATACACGCCCAAAATACATACTTCTTATTCTTCTTCTTCTTTTTTATGTTTTTTTGTTTTGTGCTGTTGAATAGGGAAGATGTAACCTTCCAAAATCAGTCAAAGAACGAACCTTTTATGTTTCCTGGTGTTTTTATTTCTGATGTTTACACACATGCTCTCTGTGCCTCTTATTGAGTTTTAGAGACTCAGTTCTATATATGACCTGATGCAAATCATACAAGGGACGAACGATCATACACACGAATTGAAGATGAATCAATTTGCAGTTGCAGAACCATAGGCATCAAGCATATTCAAGCCTTGAGTATTAGCCCACAGTTTGCAAAATCCTCGAACGCAAGTGGTCTGTTCCAAAATCAGTCGAAGAGAAGAGCTGGCATCAATGAGTGGAGCCCTGTCTAAATAGTCTGGTCGATTTTGCTATTTTTATTTTTGGTGTGAACACATGGGACGGAATTAAACTCTGCTTTCAATGCTTCTGCCTTTTGCCCTCTTCCCAATTGATGAATGATCAAGGTCAGGCCATAACTCCATAAGCCTACCCTAACACTACATCACTACATCTTTAATGCAGATGGGGTGTACCAGGTCTCAGCCTAAACTTTCATGCCCATGGGCTTTATCATTCATGATTTGGCCTGATAAGTAAACAAGGGTTGTTCTGGACAATATTTGGCCTGGGCAGATCTGACCCAAAAAGTGGTTTGATTTCACTCCAATTCAAATCATCCCAAGTGGTGGGCACCATTGCCGGATGGAGATGTGGTTAAAATTTTTCTTTGGTAAGGTGTTAGTATGGGCAATTATTCTTCTTCTGGACAAACCCAAATAGGAAAAAAAAAAAAAACATTGCATTTTTTTTTTTTTTTTTTGCCTATTATTATTGCACCCACTTGGGTTCTTCAATTGATTTTGTGAAATGAAGAATTCCTGGATAAAATCCTCTTGTTCTTCCTTTTTTTTATTTCATTTGATATATGGTTTCTTGAATCTAGTCCTAGAAAACCATAGAGCTCGCACTTTCATTTAAAGCATCACCTTTGATTATTTTCTCATAATCTATGCCCAATGGGTTCCTTTCTTCTTTCTTGATTTTTATTCAAGCCTTGAATATTAGCCCACAGTTTGCAAAATCCTCGAACGCAAGTGGTTTGCTCCAAGCCAATGAGGAATTCACTATTTAGCATGAGCTCAATTTAATATGTAGTGGTGTTTTCTTGAAGGGGTTTAGATGAAATGGTTTTTCTGATTCTCATCATCTGTTGGTTTTGGTGTTTGCATGGTTTCCTACTGAACCAGGATTGAATTTTTTTCTGATTGTTTGTATTAGTTTCCTTCATGTAACACATTTTGTCTACGTGTGTAAATCTTTATGCAGAATGAAAATGGCCGTGGAGCGTTCCTTTGGAAAGATGAAGTAGCAAATTGGCAGCAGCCTAAAGCCAATTCATCGACTTGTGAACGAGAAAACCAGAGAGAAGAAAACAACAATTTGATAAGCACATTGCACGTTTTTATTGATGTAGAGAAAATTCGAAATGTGTATCTGCACAAAATTTATCATGCTATTATAGTCACATGTTGTATAATAATTTTAGTTTTCCTGTTTAGATAGGCATGAAGTAAGATGAACAACATGTCTTCTGTAAGATGAACATTCACTTCAAATGTCACTGTAGCAATCAAGCCAAATGTTACTCTTGTAGCTCTTCCTGGATTTTGTTCTTCCTTTTATGCTTCTTTCGATTCCTATTATATTAGGTACATGTTGATCTTCTTCAAATTTCCAAATCACAAAGAGGCCCATTATTTGAATGAAGTTACAATATAATGGGGAGAAAAAATTGTAAGTAGTTTGAAACTAGCATAGAACCAATAGTCTTCTTTGTTCTTTAATAAGAACTTGCCCCATTTTGGATTGAAGCTGTTCCGCATTAAAAAAAGTAGCAAATGTTCTAGTGGACTTGGAAGATCCTGAACAATCCATAGAATGGGACCATTGCTTGCATAGTCACGGCTCAAAAAAATATGATCTATGGGTTCTCATTCTTTGCAACAACAAACAGAAGGGGGAGCGATAGCAGGCACTGTAGTTTTATGCTGTAAGTTATCCATGGTAAGAATCTATGTTGGTTTGGCCGGCCAACAAAAAACTTCAACTCAAAGAGGCACCAAACCGTATCACCAACAGAAGAGTAAGGGAGGATCCTAGAAAGAAGATGTCTTTGAAATCCTTAGTAAAGGCTTGGTCAAAAATTTCCCTTAGGAATCTTACTTTCACATTCCCTTCTCTCGCTTTCCACTGGAATGGTTGCATTCATGGCCTGAATTGTGGTTAAATCCCTACTGAATGTTGAATCGGAGATTCAAAGTAAAGACCATAAAAAAAAATGCGAGGTAAAGAGCAACACATCAAATGCAACCTCAAGTCACGCACTCGTTCATCCAAAGAATTATAATTTAACAAAACTCTTGTTGTCCATTATCTCAATGTCTATAACATACATACTCATTTTCTCATAATGTTAGTCCCATTTTCATTGAACGAGGAAGGAAAAAAGAAGAAGAAATGATGACATTACAAAGTTCTTAAGGGCTCCCTCCCCCACTAATGTTCCTTTTTTGCAGTTAGACCAATTTGCATGTATCTTTCAACTATGCCGTCATATCCATGATAAGGAACTTCAATCATGGGTTTGGAATTGGACGGCCATCAAAGTCTTCAGGAAAGACCTCAAAATCTGGTCCAAAATTAAACTTCACGACGCAGTTGGGCTGGTCAGGGAGTGTGTACATGGAAGCAGCAGGATAGCAGCGCCCACCACTGGAACAGTACACATTATAAACAGTTAGATGTAGCACATGATGGCTCATATCTGAGCTCTAATTATCTATTGGTCTAACTGCTAGTTCATAGAAGTTATGACAGACGTTATGGCAGATGATGTTCAGAAAAACCTTACAATTCATTTTTGATAAGAACAAGCAATTGAGGAACTTATTCGTAAGTTACTAATAGCATAGCCCACAATGTCAATTTTTAAGCAAAAAACTAAGAGATGATTAGATGTTCCTCTAGTATTGTCTCAAGGCTGGGTATACAAGCAGGAGAGAATATGGTAACATCTTACAGATTTCAACTAGGCTTTCCAGGTATGGGTACCAATGTCAGGCTTATTTATTTCACCATGCCTATTGTGCATGGCTTATCCATATTGATGGACCCGTCTTTTTCTTTCTTGCCTTCCTCCGTCCCGGGTCCGCCGGGGCGAAGAGAAAAAAAAGAGCAAGCATCAACATTTTTTTTTTTGTACGGGTATGCCAGATTTTCTATTCTACTTGGAATTTGAAGTGGTGATCCGGAGATTCACCTTCACAAGTAGAAAAGGAAATCAACTTTTTTCTAACTTTCCATTGCACATATATTTTAGAGAAAGAGACAAGGTTTTAAAATGCCGTGAGAGGCGATTTTGTTTAATTTGCCGTGAAAGGCAGTTTTGTGCCGTAGAAGGCAGTTTACAAATCTCATCAAAATGTAAAGACAAGAAATGTGATTTTTATGTCTCTTTTAAAAAAATACACAATACAACAGAAAAGTAAGAAAAGGAATCTGACTTCTCAAGAGATCGTGGGGACTCGTTCAGATCGACGGTCGCGAGTCATGTATGGGCTCCGCCATCGTCCTTCAGATGAGAACACTTGATGCTTTGATTCACTTGGCTTGGCTTGGACCTCAGATTTTTAGAGGACAAAGACCAAGGGAAGGTCTTATATCCAATAAAAAACCAAGTAGACGGGCTGAAAAGCCACATCTAGGCCATGTTGGATAGAAGAAGAGAGGAGATCTTGGGGGGGTGGCCCCCCAAGGGACTTCGATCACATTGTAGTGCTTGCAGCAGAGTTTCTTCAAGGCAAGAGAGCTTCTTTTTGTGTAGAGAATTCTTCGGGATAGTTTTCAGACAATTTTTTAGGATCCTTCAAATGATTTTTTCTTCGGGCCACTTTAGACAAATTTTCTGGACAATTTTCAGGACCCTTTCTCCTTGGAATGACCGCCTATTTATAGGCTTTTGGTGGCCATTAGGAGGGTTTTATGGGCATTAATGGTATTAATGCTCCATGATGGGAGGAGTTACAAGATTTAATTCTTTATATTGTAACTCCTTTTTCTTGGATTTTGATTGGCCGATGGAGAATAATGGGCATTTAATCTCCATGATGATGGGAGTTTCATGTTTAATTACCATGATTAATCTCCATAATGATAGGAGTTATATGGTTAATTGTCATGATTAATTGGACTAGTAACTCCCATTTCTTGGCTTCTGATTGGGCCGTTCAAAATAATGAGTTAATGACCCTAATAAATTGCCATAAAAGGGTCATTTAACTTCATTAATTGGCTGCCGAGTCGCTTAAAGAGTCGCGGGCCGCGCCGCGTCTTTTGGAATTCGTCTTGCGATGATCATCGATGGGTCCGTACGTTGTTTGATGTCGGATGATGATGAAAATTCAGACATTGGTTGCCACTAATGGGTCGGCAGCATCTGTCCAGTCGATTTCTTGATCGGTCGGGCAAAAAGTGTGCTTTCTTGGTCGGCCAGTTGGCAGTTTCGGAGTGTCCGATGATGATCAAATGATTTCGATGGCGGATCCGTGATGTTGACGAAGATCGACGGATATCATGCCTCAAAAATCATATTTTAAGAAAATCACAGGGGCCAAACATCGCGAAACACGAAAATGAACGAAAAAATGGCACTTTTGGCGGAAATCCAGCGACCCAGATTTCCAGGGTCGCCGGCGACCATGCACCCATGGTCGCCGGCGACCATGGGGCTGGCGACCTTGGACTTTGGTCTATTTTTCGGTCGCCTTCCGGTCACCGTTTCTTGGTCGTTTCTTGGGCTTTTTCGCTTCTGTTTTCTCCTGTATTTTTTTTTGATATTTCTCCTCATTTATTGGCTTGATTCCTCTAAAGAAAACCCGTTGAAAGGCTGTGCAAATCAGAGCACAAAGTTTCCTATTTTTTGGAAAAGCCGAAGACTTTATAGCCGATTTTCCGCCAAGAGTTGAAACTGGGTCAAACGATGTCGGAATGACTTAAAATTTGAGGTGAAGCTTCTTGGGCATTAGATAGGACCAACCATGGGCTTTTATTTGAGTTTTGAAGCCGTTTGGGGTCCCGTTGATGCTTGACTTGATTTCACCGTGCGGAAGATGTCGAGCTTTGTTGTACGGTCATCCGATGTCCGATTGACCTGAAATTTGACGGGGAGCCTATTGGAGTAATTTTGAGATGATCCATTAGCTCCGATTTGGGTGCCATGGTCTCGGGGAGCTTTGCCGCCGGTAGGCTTGATTTTGCTTCGGAGCATCAAAATCGGGTCAAACGTTGTCGGAATGACCTGAAATTTGACGTGCAGCCCTTTGGAAGCATGCAGAAGCTACTCATGTGTTTTGTTTGATGAGTGGCGGCATCAGAGGTTCTCGCCACCGGGAGGCTTGATTTCGCCGTTCGAGAGTTGATGGAGGGTCAAACAGTGTCGGTTTGGCTTGAAATTCGACATGGAGCCTTTTGGAGGTATTTTGAGACCATTCATAGGCTCTGATCGAAGATTTGATGTTTTTGACACTGTCGCCGTCGGGAGCTCCCGCTCAGCTGTTGGAGGATTGAAGTTAGGCCAAATGGTGTCGAAATAGCCTGAAACTTCATGTGTACCCTTCTTTTGGCTACTTTGAGAGATCTTGTAGTTTTTGTTTGGTTTTGTCAAGATCTGATGCTTGAAGCAGCTTTGCCTGTTTGTAGTAGGATGCGGCTCCGTATAGCTTTTGATGTTGATGAGGCAAAGTGACATTTTTGGTGTCAACAAATGCCCCCTCGAGGTACAGCGACGAATTGGATAGCCTTTGTAGTCGATGTGTCTCGAAGAAAACTTTGAAGGAGAACTTCTGACTTGACCAAGAGTCTCTGAGCATTTTTCTTGATAGTGTAGCCCTTTGAGTTTCCAAGAGAATTTTATGGCAGTGAGAGATATCACGTACCATCTCAAGGCAAAATTTTGAAAATGACATTTGGATTGGGTTTTTGGGTTTTGGATTTTCTTTTTGACCTTGTGAACCTAAAGGCTTTGTGTTGCGCATCAAGCGGTCAAGAAGGTTTTTGGTTTTTGACCTTGTGACTTAACAAGCTGTATGTGGCAGGTTAGGGGGTCGAGTTTTGAATTTTGATTTTGGTCTTGTGACCTAACAAGCTGTATGTGGTAAGTTAGGGGACCGGGATTTGGTTTTGGTTTTGGCCTTGTGACCCAACAAGCTGTATGTGGCGAGTTTAGGAGACCATGGTTTGGATTTTTGTCACTCTTTGGGACAACTTTGGGTTCGTTGGAGTGGTTTGGGTTTTTGTGGAACGTCAATTTCAAGGTTTTGGCTTAATTTGGTTCATGAGGTGGGATGGTTTGGATTTTTGGAAACTCATGAGGCTTGGATTTTTTGTATGGTCCAATCAACTCAAAGGAGGCATGGAACCATTTTTGTATGCTCTTGGTAAGAGGAATTTTGACTAAAAGCCACTTTTAGTGCCTAGGTGGTCAAACCTGGCTCATGTGGGCTAACCCATGGGACCTTAAGCTTTAAAGATGGCTTAGATCTCATGTGGTGTCATTTTTGTTAAGAATATCTAAAAATATCTCTTTTTGGTAGAGAATATCTAAAAATATTCTATCTAAAAATATTTTTACTTGGAGAGAATCTCTCAAGTTTCTTTGATTTTGGGAGAGATTCTCTCAAAGTATCTTTCTTTGGGAGAAAGTTTCTCATAATCCCTCTCTTTTTGGAGAGAATTTCTCAAAAGATCTCCTCATTGGGAAAGGATATCCCATAATTCCTTTCTTTTAGGAAGTTTGCTAATTTGTAGCACTTACCTCCTTTCTTTTCTCCTCCTTTCCTCTTTTGGTTTGCTTTCTTCTATAAAAGCAATGGGATTGGATCTCTTGTTTCTATTGCTCTCTTTTTGCAAGAACCTTCAAGAGTGCTCCAAGATCAAGAATTCTTCTTCTTCAAGGATCTTCAAGCTTTTTCTTCTTCTTCTCCATCAATGGCTTCAAGTAAGTTTCTTCTTTTTCCTTAAGAAACCCCATGTAGGAATAGAAAAAGGTTTTCTTTCTTTTCTTTTCTTTTCTTTTTCTTTCTTTTCTTTTTTTTTTCACGTGTATTCTTTTTTTTTTTTTTTTTTTACACGTTTTTCTTCTTTTTCGTCTTTTTTTTTTTGCACGGTTTTCTCTCTCTCTTTTTTTTACCGTGGTTCTTCTTTCCTTTTTTTTTATTTTTCTCACGGTTTCTTTTTTTTTTTACCGTGTGTTTTTTTTTATCTCTCTTTTTTTTTTTTGTGGCCATACGGACAAATTTTTTTTTTCTTTCTCTCTTTTTTTCTTTTTTTTGAAAAGAGATTTTCTCTTTTTTTTTTGGATTGTGAGATGTGCATGCATGACAACTTTCCTTCTATGCATTTTTTTTAGAAAATGGAATTGGAAGTATGATAGTGCACACTTGGAAATCATTTCGCAAGTCTTGGGATTTGGAGCTTGCAGCAATGTTGAGCCCTTTCTTGGTCTTGCGGGGATTTTCTGAGGAGCTTTGCAAGTTTTGGATTCTGGAGCTCGCAGCAATGTTGAGCCCTTTTCCGATCTTGCGGATATTTGAGAAGCTTTGGCTTGATCTCGTAGCAATGTTTGAGTTCGAGCCTTCTTCGAGAATTTTCCATGATTATGGGCTTGCAGCGATGTTGAGCCCATCTTCAAGCTCCTATTTCTTTCGGGGTGTTTCCCTTTTCTTCGGAATTGCCCCGGAATCATGCCAGAATTTCGCTAGATTTTTTTAGCAAAATTCTGTCATTTTGATGATTGATGTTTTTTTTTCTTTCCATCCTTTGCAGGTAGTTCCTCCAGAACGAACAAGGGTAAGGAGCCGGTCACTGATGCGCCTCGCCGTTCTACCAGATCCTCTAATGCGGCCATACAGCAGGCCTGGGAGGAGGTTCAGTATGTTGAAAGGAACTTGGAAGAGTGTGACTCGCTCAACCGAGATGAGATGAGGCAACGTTTGATTGCCCTCAAGGATGAAGAGTATTATAAGATTATGGTAAGCAACCGTCCCTGGGTCACGGACGATCAGAGCATTGTGCCCAAGCCTACCTTCTTCTTTGGTGATGCCGTCCCCGACTATTCAACATACCAAAGGATATGTTTTTAGTTCTCTTTCACAGTTGATGGTGAGAAGAGAACTGTTTCTACCGGGTCGTCCTTCGATCGGACAATCTCGATCATGAGCCTTTCCTTCACATGCTCGAAGAGGGAAGATCCTCCAAGCTGGGTGAAGAGGACAAATGTGATCAAGACCGGGGTTTTTGTTGGCGGCCCTTCTGGTTTTGCAGAGAAGTCACCTGCCCTATGGACATTTTGATTCCGGCCAGCGGCTACTAAGGTTCAGACCATTCTTCGGTCGATTTGAGACCGGTGGGCCTTGGCATTTTCAAGGGCGATGGCAGCAATTGGGTGAAGCCTTTTCGACTTCGTGGCCATTTCAGTGCTGACTCGAGCTGGGAGTCGTGGACTGATCACATCCTGCAGGTTGGCGGTGCCAATCTGAAGGAGGCCGAGATTTTTGATGCGGTTCGCGCTTTTCGGCAAACTGTGGTTTTCTCCGATGAGGCTTTTATGGCCATGTTGGAGTCGTTCCTTCCACAAACCAACACCTTCGTTGTCACGAATGGTGAGATTGGTTTTTCTTAATAGGAACTGAGTGCCATCACTGGGCTGCCTATCCTCGGCAATCTCTATAAGGAGTTTATGCCTATCGACAGCGTCCTTGAGGAGCAGTCTGAGGAGTTCAGGCTTTTGTACTTTCAGCTCGTCGCCTTCTATGATTTTTTTAAGGAGAAGGAGGGCTCGAAAGTCCGGTGTAGTAGTTGGAGGAGCGGTAGCTTTTTGTCTTCCAACTTCTTTGACAGCGGGGAGTAATCTGAGAGTACGACCCAGGAAGCCAGGGCTAAGAACCCGGATTCGAAGAAGATCTCCGTCATGCGAGAGAATTTGAGGGTATTCTTCGCAAGCACAGACGCCATTCATTCTGACATTGCGCTGCGAAGAGATCTCGCTGTCTACCTCACTTATTGGCTGGGTGAGGCTGTTTTGCTGGAGGAGATGGAACGCACATCAGGCCGCATTGCATTTTTCCGTCTTGTTAGATGGCTTTCGGAGAGCGGCTTGCTTTGGTGCCTGCTCTTTACTCCTATTTGTGTACCGAACTGCAGGCTGCTGCTTTCCTGGTTCGGCTTGGGCTTCCCATGAACAGGGTATTTTCAACCCACATTTTCTATTTGTGGTATGTATACCACTGTCCCAGTTTCCATCGATTGGGTGTTGCTCAGGACGATGACCCATTTATGATTTGGTTAGCTAGAGGGAAGCCTATTTCCGAATCTCTTTTATTTGCCCGCTTGAGGATCCGACGATTCTAGGACGTCGAGATGGGGCAATCTTCAGTGAAGCTTTCTCCGGGTTTGAGGAAGAAGGCTTTTGATTTTGGTGTCTCCCGTGATTCGACCAGGGCATGGTCTGGGAGACACTATTCTTTGACAAATGCAGAGAGGAGTTGGCTTTTTAACATACGTGTCGGCACGATGGTGTACCGCAGACATCTTTTCGTCGACATCCAGCCATATGTTCCCTCGTGTTTTGCCATGCAGTTGGGCTTCTCTCAAGGCGTTGTTGGAGCGCCTTCGAGCAAGGTGAAGCGTTTTGGAGGTCTGCAGGACGGGAGAAATGCATGGGCCTTTTATAGCGCGGAAGACACTACTGCCTTGATTTCTTATCCTGAGTTGCCTACTTTCCGGACTGCTGGCTTCACAAAATGGTTTGTGGAGAGCTTTTCAGCATACCGGGTGCTTTCCAAGAAAGAGCTTGATGTAAAGCAGTCTTCCGGGAAGGGCCTTGGGAAGTCAGACGGTGTCCGCCAAGAAGAAGTTATGGCTTTCCTTTCTGGAGAAAGGCACATAACAGGTTTTCTCGAGGAACAGGACGTCATCAGATCGGGAGCTGCACAAGAGATACCTGGTGAGGTCTTGGAACAACGTGCCGAGGAGGAGGTTGAGGTTGATGCTTGGATACAAGCAGAACGAGCAAAGGTTTCCATGGAGTCTACTGGCAAGAGCAGACCGTCCAGTGAGGACTCTGGCGAGAGGCCTGATTTTGATGGTGGGGAGGGTGCTTCCAGCAGTTCGTCCCATAGGAGCAAGAGGAGAAGGGGACACCGCCGAAGTCAGAGGCGGCACGAAAGTTCTTCAGATCTGGAAATTCCTTCCACCATTGTTGAGGAGGCATCAGGGTATGATGACGAGCCTCCAGAGAAGAGAAGCCGAGGGGAAAAGACCATTGATGATGGTATGCTTTTCCCTTTTCTCTTTCCGTTTCTTTTCTTTCATGAGAGCTTTTGTTTTGATCTACTGCTTTCTTTCTTTTGGTAAAAGATGATGGTTCGATGATGCCCGAGGTTCCGACCGACGAGGCGGTGACGGGTCCTATCGTGGCATCTGAGGAAGAACCCAGAGATTCTGAAGTAGATCCAGAATCTCCTCCTGGTATGATTTTTTCTTCTTTTTTTTTTATCTCCACTTGCTGACATATATATATATTTTTTTTGCCAGCTGACTTGCCAGAGGATTCCGACGACTTTGAGCCATCCATGGACACAACTTTTGATGATGTTTCGGATGAGCTCATGGAGGCAGAAAGCATTCCACCAGTCGTCGAAGAAGGTACTTTGTAATGATAATTTTGATATTTTGATTTTTGACTAGATCATATTCATACCTTTTTCATTTTTCATTGGCAGGTTGTAAGGTGACAGAAGAAGTTCCTCTATCTTTTTCAGAACCAGAGCAGGGGGTACCTATGACCGGTCCAGGAGTAGGGGCTTCTTCCACCAATTTTGATGAGGCAGAGGTGAGTCCGCCTACTGATATTCCTTCCCCAGCGGCTCCGATTGGAAAAAGCTTCTTGATTACTCTTCCAACGGTGCCTGACACGGGTAGTCGACCAACGGTGCATGGCGAGTCTTCATCTGAGCCATCCCGTCAGTTTGCGAGGAAGGTGTTGAAGAGAGTCTTGAGCTCATGGGTCGAGACTCTTTCTTCTGGCCATTTGGAGGATGGTTTTGGCATGGTGAAGCATGTGCAGGACATTCTTGCCGATAGCGAAGAAGTCGGTCTGGACATTACAGATGCCAAGGCTTTTGTTGATGAAGTCATCGCTCTAGGCAACAAGTGGACTGAGACCAAGAGCTTTCCGAATGATGATTTCTTCAACGAGATGTTTTTGAAGCCTTCCAGCGAGGTCAAATCTGATTTGAAGGAGATCTCGCGGACTCTGAAGCAGCTCGTTCGGGAGAGGAACGTCACCGAGTTGGCTATTATTGAGCTGACACAGGACCAGCACCGCCTCGATAGGGACGTCACGGAAGCCAGACAGTGCCTTGAGCTATTGGAAGAGCAAGCCGCTGCCAAGTGGACTGCCACTTTGAAAGCTCGCGATAGAGAGAGGGCTCTCATTCGCCAAGTTGAGGAGGTCGAAAGCAATCTCCAGAGGAAGACTCAAGAATATGAACAATGGCAGATTCTCTGGGAAGAGCTTCCTCGTGCTGAGGATGGATCGCGATGGCCTACTGCTTTTTATGGGAAGATTCCGAAGAAACGCGGCCTGGAAGCTTTGGAGGCTAAGGCCAAGTGTTTGCTTGAGGAGTTAAGCCTATGGCTGAAGACCATGTCGGACTAGTCTCCTGATTTGTAACAAACTTTTTCTTCTTTTCTTTTGGTACCTCCATGTATAAACATTTTTGGCACTTCTTTTTTTGTATCCCCTTATTTCACTTTAGTTCACTTTTGATGAAAACATAAGCAAAAATTGAATCGGAATTGTTTGTTTGAAAATTTGATCAAAAGGTTGTCATTTTGTGAAAATCTTTTGTCAAATGGTTGCTTTTAGGCATGAAAGCCAGATTTTGTGGCAAAAAGCATGGTTTTTGGCATGAGAGCCGATTTTTGTGGCGTGAAAGCCAAGTTTTGCTTGGCATGAAAGCCGGTTTTTTGCATAGGAGCCGATTTTTGTGGCGTGAAAGCCAAGTCTTGTTTGGCATGAAAGCCGATTTTTGGCATGAGAGCCGATTTTTGTTTATGGCATGAAAGCCGGTTTTTTGTTTTGTGGCATGGAAGCCGATTTTTGTTTGTTTGGCGTGAAAACCAGATTTTGTGGCATAGAAGCCAAGTTTTTTTTGAAAACCAAATTTTGTTTTGTTGGCATGGAAGCCAGATTTTTTGATTTTTGGCATGAAAGTCAGGTTTTTGTTTTGTTGGCATGGAAGCCAGATTTTGGTTTTTGGCATGAAAGCCAGGTTTTTGGCATAAAAGTCGGGTTTTGGTGTGAAAGTCGGGTTTTGGCGTGAAAGCCAGGTTTTTGGTTTTCAAAAACGCAAGTATCGACTAAGAGTCGCCTCCCTGCTGAATGGTATTGCAAGTATCGATGGAATGTCGCTTCCTTGCTCATTCGGTTGCGAGTATCGATGGAATGTTGCTTCCTCGCAGATTTGGGTGCAAGTATTGACTGAATGTCGCCTCCTTGCTTTTTTCTCAAAAATTTGGTTTTGTGGGTATCGATGGAATGTCGCCTCCCCACGATTTTTGAAATTTGAGGTTTTTTCGAACCTTTGTTTTTTTTTGTTTTGAAATTTGGGTTGTGGATATCAACTGAAATGTTGTCTCTCCACGATTTTTTTTTGAAATTTTGCAAGTATCGACGAGGTGTCGCTTTCTTGCGATTTTGAGGTTTTGGAAGTATTGAATGGGGTTCGCATCCTTCCAATTTTTGGGTTTTGTGTGAGTATCGACTAAATGTCGCTTCCCCACGGTTTTTTGAAAAACCATTTTTTGTTTAAAGACACGAGGGTCGTAAATTTTGACTCAAAACCATCTTTGGTGGTAAAAGTCAGGGTGGACTTGGGTGGAAATTCCTAAGTCCTGATTTTTGTTTCAAACCATGAATTTTGGATTCAAGGATTGAAAGTTTTGGTCAAGTTAGGGAAGAGGCTCCTAAACTTGGATTTCGGGTTTGATTTTGTTTTGTTTTTTTTTTTTTTTTTTTGAACAATGAAACATTGAAAGTAAGCATTGTTTTTGGCTTTTTAGAAATTTCAACATAGGGATGAAAACTCTAAAAGGGGTGGGTTTGACGAGCAAGTACCTAGGAATAGGCTTTGGCCATGCAGGCATCACTCTGACCCGATGTAGGAAGTCTTCAAGGGTAGTACCGCTTCAAGAACTTGCCATTGATGGGCAGCATACATTTGTCACCTTCCATGTTTAGAAGAGCATATGCGCCATTGGAGAAGACTTTGTCGATGACAAAGGGTCCCTCCCATTTTGGTTCGAATTTGCCTTTGGATTTGTGGGCAAAAACCATTGGCCTTTTCACCGCAAGAACCAAGTCACCCTTTTTGTGGGCGCGTTGCCTGACCCTTTTATCAAAAGATCCTGCCATGCGTGCTTGGTAAAGCTTAACGCTTTGTAGAGCTTCGAGTCGTCTTTCATCGAGATTATCCAGTTCTTGGAGTCTCAATTTGACGTTGCTTTCTTGCGTCATTTCATTTTGTAGAGATACCCTTAAAGAAGGAATTTGTACCTCTAGGGGGACAACTGCTTCGCATCCACAGACCAAGGAGAATGGTGTGCTATGGGTTGGTCCTCGAATGGTAGTCCGGTAGGCCCATAAAGCTTCAGGCAGTTTGTCGCTCCAGTCTCTTTTGTGAGTAGAGACCATTTTCTTGAGGATTTTGCAGAGTGTCTTGTTGAAGGCTTCTGCTAGTCCATTCGCTGCTGGGTTATACGGAGTCGAAGGACAACTTTGAATTTTGTATTTGTCGCAGAACTTGTAGAATCTGTGATCCCGGAATTGTGGTCCGTTATCATGGACGAATCTTTTAGGTATGCCGAAGCGACAAATGATGTTGGTTCGTAAGAATTGAAGGACTGGCAAGGTCTTCATTTCACTGAACGTAAATGCTTCTGACCACTTGGAGAAATAATCCGTAGCGGCGAAGATGAGGCGATGACCTTTGCTTGACGGGGGAGAGATAGGACCTATGATGTCCATACCCCAGGCTTCAAAGGGCTATGAGATCGCTGTAGGATGTAGCCATTCTGGAGGCATGTGTACATAATCTCCATGAACTTGGCATTTTTGGCAACGTTTAGCAAATTTTATTGCGTCAGCCACCATGGTAGGCCAATAATAACCTAACCTTTTTATCTGATCGTAGAGCTTGGGACCAGCCTGATGGGCTCCACAAAGACCAGCATGAACTTCTTTTAGAGTTTCTTCCGCCTCTTGTTATGACAAGCAAAGTACTCCATTGAAGAATTTTCTGTAAAGCATTTTGGAGGGAATATCCAAATGAAAGTTTGGGGCTCGTCTTTGGATACTTACCTGCTCTTTTGGATCTTCAGGTAGGATTCCGAACATAATATAATCAATGAACGGATCCCTCCAGTCGCCTATCGGAGGTTTAAGGATGGAAATCCGACCTCCGACCACTCGGCGGCATTCAGCAACTGCTTGGTGTGTATTGAGAGGAGGGAGAATCCTTCTTTGACACACTGTAATTTGCATGTTTTCCCCTTCTTGGGTCGCCATGGATGCAGCAAGTCCAGCCAGGGCATCTGTACGAATGTTTTCACCTCTGCGGATGTGGGTGATGTGACAGATGTCAAAGTTTTGACGAAGCGATTGCGCCTTGTTATAGTAAGGCAACAGATCAAGCTTCCTGATTTCATATTCCTGATTCATTTGGTTGACGATCAGTTGAGAATCCCCAAATGCTTCCAGCATAGTGATGCCAGATTCGAGGGCGAGTTCCAAACCTATAATCAGAGCTTGGTACTCAGCTGCATTATTTGAACATGGTTCCAGTAGCGAAAATGCATGTGGAATCATGTATTTATCGGGGCTAACAAAGAGAATGCCAATTCCCGATATCAGCTTTCCTTTCTCATTTGTCTTGGTTGCACCATCGAAGTACATGCTCCAGGAGGCATTTGGTGAGGAAGTCTCCACGCTGTAGATAGGTTCGTCTGGTAGATCATCCCTGAGCGAAGAATCCTTAGGCAGTGGATGCTCTGCGAGAAAGTCTGCCAGAGCTTGACCTTTGATTGCTTTCTGTAGTACATACCTAATATCAAGTTGTGACAGAAGGGTGGACCATTTTCCCAGCCAGGCATTGAGAGAACCTGCTTTTGTGACAAGGACCTTTAAGAGATTGATCCTCGATATCAGGTATATTGTGTTTGACAGCAAATAGTGACGCAGCTTTTGTACGGCGAACATCACCGCTAAGTATTCTTTTTCGACTGGAGAGTAGCGATGCTCTGCACCTACCAACATGCGATTGAGGTAGTATAGAGCAGCTGCTTTTCCTCCATCATTTTTTTGTGCAAGTAGAGCGCCCAAAGAATAGTCGAGAGCTCTTATGTACAAGATGAATGGTTTTCCGGTTGTGGGAACAGCCAACACCGGAGGCTTGGTCGGGTATGACTTGATGTCTTGAAATGCAGCTTCACATTCAGCATCCCAAACAAAGTCTACACCTTTCTTCATCAGGCGAGAAAATGGACAGCATTTTCCTGACAGATTGGAAATGAACCGTCGGATGTATGCCAATCTTCCTTGAAGCCCTTTTAGTTCTCTTAGGGTTCTTGGAGATGGCATTTCTAGAATTGCCTTGACTTTGATGGGGTCAAGTTCTATTCCAGCTTTCTGAACTATGAATCCGAGGAACTTACCCGATGAGACACCGAAGAAGCATTTGAGGGGATTCATTCGCAGTTTGTGTTTGCGAAGCCGGAGGAAGACTTCTCGAAGATCTTGGAGATGGTCTTCTTTCCTTTTGCTTTTGACGGCGAGGTCATCGACATAACATTCGACTGTCTTGTGCTGCATATCTTGGAATATCTTCATCATAGCCCTTTGATATGTTGCACCAGCATTTTTCAGACCAAATGGCATGACAGTGTAGCAATACACGCCAAATGGGGTCCGAAAGGATGTATGCCTTTCATCTTCGGGATGCATCTTTATCTGGTTGTAGCCAGAGAAGTCGTCCATGAAAATCATTTGCTCAAACCCGCAGGTGTTGTCAATCATTACCTCCGGTATGGGGAGCGGGAATTCATCTTTGGGGCATGCATTATTCAGGTCTCTATAGTCAATACAAACTCTGATTTGCCCATTTTTCTTTGTCACAGGGACGATGTTGGCTAACCATTCAGGATGTTGTTCCTCGCGGATGAAGCCAACGTTTTTGAGTTTCTGAACTTCTTGTTCAATTTTGTCCATCACATCAGGACGGAATCTTCTTTGGCCTTATTTGACAGGCTTGATATTTTCTTGCAGGTTGAGTTTGTGAACTGCTATTTTGGGATCTAAGCCAGGCATTTCAGCGTAAGACCATGCAAAACAATCAACAAACTCACGAAGAAAAGAGACATACTCGGGTAACTCCTCATCCTTTATATTCTTGCTTATGAATACAGGACGTAGGTTATCTGGTGTTCCCAAGTCTATCTTTTGAACAGAATCTTCTGTCGGAAGGTTTGAAGGTGGTTCCTCCACAACATTTTCGGAGGTTTCCAAGTCAACAAGACCTTGCGGATTTCCAAGGGCATTTTCAGACCATGGCTCCGTTTCTGTCCATAAATCTTCTTGATCGGTATTCTTCTCAAGACTTGCTATGAGATGATCCCAATCACCAGCTGAAACTGGGTTGAAGTAAGGCACTTCTTTTGGAGACGACGGCTCTTCTGAATCAGAGAACCGTGCGTCTATGTCATCGGACAATTCCTCTTCATCATCAGAGAAATCATACCAATTTGATGAGCTTCCTGGGTCCTTGTCGGGTAACTCTTCAAAGAGATATCCAGGGAGATCGATGTCTTCATCGACATGAGATGTTGAGGCTTGGTCTGTAAAACGACTCTGCAGCCTTTGTGTCAGCTGTCTCATCGGAGTGTCAGGATCATACCCCAATCCGTATGAAGACTTGTCTATACGACGGTGGAGTTTCCAATCTTCCAGCTGACTTTTGGTCAGGGTGGGTTCCAATGGTGTGAGAATACCACGACCACCTCCCAAACCAATTGGATTTTGAGCGTCATAGCCCATTTTTTTCATGATAGCTTGTGCCATTGGACTATACAAGGATAGTTGAGGCATACCTTCATTTCGGAAAGGCTCAAGCAGGCAGTTTGATGAAGAAGCGTCCGATCTATGGAAGAAGATTGGTTTATCTTTTGCCGACATTTCCGGAACGACGAAGGTAGCAGACGCAGGATCTTCTACGTCAGCAGGGGTCTCCAATGGAGTGAGAGCAGGCCGAACTTGCTGAGTATCAGCTTGGCTTGATGATGTATCGTCTTCAGTCTCTGAATCCGAATCCGTGTCTTGTATGATAGACACGAAGGAGACAACAAACTTGCCCCCTGTCTTTTGCTCTGTCTTCTTTGCTTTAGTAGTGATTACCAAAGGTTTGGAAGATTTGAAGGAGATGACGAAGGGAGACTGATTGCTCTCTTTGAGTTTGCCGGAAGGTTTGTTTTCTTCCGATGATTGCTGAGGAGCCTTGCCTTTATCTTTTTGGAGATTTCTGGCAAAGGATGCTGTTTTCTTCTCCTTTTCTTCTTTTTCATCTTTGTACATCTGAGAGTCTGCAAAATGGACTTCCTTGCCTTTGAAGGGCTTTTTGTCTGCAAACACTTGAAGTATCAAGCCCTCGTCGCCAACAAACTTGATGCACTGATGTAGAGTCAAAGGAACGACACCGTTCTCGTGTATCCAAGGGCGTCCAAGAAGGATGTTTTAGCATGAAGGGGTTTTTATTGCATATACGGTGACCTTAGAGATAAGATCGCCGATTTGCAACTTGAACCGGATTTTGGCAATGGGCCTTTGAGCACTCCCATCGTATACAAAGATGGACACAGATGTGTGGCTTAGTTTGCTAGGTGGGATACCCAGCTCTTCGAGTGCTGAAGTAGAGATGAGGTTGAGTGCAGAACCCGGGTCGATCTGGACTCTGTGTATTGGCATCTTTTTGATGTACCCTGTGAAGTACAAGGGTCGGTTGTGCTTCGTCTCTCCTAGCAGGAGGTCTTCCTTATTGAAGGCGATGGTAGCACTTGCGGCTTTTTGGACCGAGAGGCATTCAGTGCAAGGTCCTCCAGCTTCTTTCTTTTCTCCCTTTGAGGAGGTTTTTGATTTTGTGACCCTATAGTCCATTTCAATTTGCAGGACTTGCAGGACATGTTTGTCGACATCCAGATTCAGCCTTTGCAGTTATGAAATGAGACTATCACGAGTTTGTGGTGACATTCGTAATAAGTCTAGGATGTGCAGTCGTGCAGGTATGTGTTTGAAGTGCTCGATCAAGTCATACTTGAAAGCCTCTTTTAGGCCTGCATTTTCATTATCACCGCCGCTTAGGGCATTTACAACTTGTTTTCCCGAAGGATTTACATAAGAAGAAAAAGAAGGTTGGTTATAGTTTTTGTGGTAATCCCGGCCAGAGCGGGTACCTTTCCCAACTTCAAAAGCTTCTAGAGGTGGTTCTTCTTTCGGAAGACCCCCTTTGGGCTCAAGAGGCTGATCTTCCCCATTTGTTGAAAACGCCTCTACAGCAGCATCGCCGTCTTCAGTTATTGCATTGCATGGAGCATTTTCCGTGAGCAAGTCCTGAACAGCTTCTAATAACTTTTCTTCTTTTTCATCGGTCCAGACATCTCCTATGAGGTTGGGTACCTAGGACCAATTGACCGGGTTTTCTTTGAAAACTTCATCAGCCAGAGCTTCTTCTTGGTGATCAGTCGGAAGAGGCTTGAATTCTGATGTCACCATTTCAGGAGACGATGGCTGAGAAGGTGCTATCTCAGTGGAAGTCACCCGAGAATATGTAGCTCCAGAAGATATGCTACCGGATACATTTTGAGAGTCCGTGGCCTCAGCAGATGGAGCTTCAAAGGCACTATCATCCTGAACTATCACATTACAGGCAACTTCGATAGAAGATGCCTCCATAATGGACCGTTGGGAATCATACTCATCCTCCTATGTAAGAGGATCATCAATCCAGTAACTTTCTTCATTTTCCGGAGTCACTGGAGGAGATGCTTGTAGATTTTCCGGGACTTCCGGTTCTGGATTTTGGTGAAGTTGGTTGATGCGATCCTGCTCCTGCTCTATGGCTAAACGCTGCAAGATCCTCGCATATTCTTCAAGATCAGGCATAGGAGCCAAATCTGCCCCTTGTGGTTCGATCTGGTTGGGATCCACTAGAGCATTTGTTTGTGCTGTGTTAACAGCAATTTGGGCAGCTTCTTGGTCTTCATCATCATCAGACCAGGATCCTTGTGGCTGGAAGGGGTTATACCAAATTACTGGCATAAGGTGGGATTCCGGGATCCATTCTTCGTCAGAGAGATATTCTCCGGTTTCAAGGGATTCCTCCTACTCATTGGTGTCACTGGCAGTGTCACTGGACTCGTATCCATTCATGGAGAATCCAACTACCGAGTTACAAGAGTACGATGCCCCATGCGTAGTCTCATCTCTGAGCCGTGGTGGCATGAAATCACTGAGAGTGAATTTTCTTATCGCTCTTGGAACTTTGGGGAGAGACCCCTCTGTTGCCCCTAGTGAAGTGGTAGAGGAGGTTTCTGCTTTTTCAGGAACCTCTTGTTTTGTTTGAGCCTTCTCCTGTTGTTTGAGCTTGCGGAGTTGTCTCTTGGCTTGCCTTCGCTGCTGAGCGGTCGACTTTGTTTTGACGATCTCCCAATTTTCATCTTCTAGGAGATCGGGATGTACCCATATGGGCTGTCCTTTTGGTGTTGGGTAAGGCACCAGCTCTTGGGACGTTTGGGTCATTTTTATCACCTTGAAGGAAGTAGTGACTTTGTCCTTTGATGATTTGGATGTTTGTTCATATGACACCATGTTAACGGAGGCAGACCCATAGTTTTTGTCAAAGGTGATGACTCCGTTTTTCTACATCTCATTGATCTTCTCTCTCACAACGAAACATTGGCTGAGAGGATGCGAGACCATTTTGTGGTATGGACAATATCGGGGATCGTTGATTTTGCCAACATCTCCCAGTCTTTTGGGGTCAGGCAAAGTGTGTTTGCCATTTGCCAAGAGAGCCCCAAATATTTCTTCAACATCTTCATCAAACGGGTATTTCTTTTCTACTCGTTCTTTGAAGGCATCAGAGAGTTCAGGTTTCTTACCTACTGCTTTATTTTCAGCTTTCTTTGGTGGCTGAGTAGCTGACTTGGTTTGCACATTGAGAACCTCCTTTTTCTTTGGCTTGGAGGTTGGAATGGCGGTCTGCTCCTTCTTTGATGACTTCTGACTGTTGAGGTCTTTGATCACCGTTTCAGCCACCATAGACGCTTCTAGGAGTTCTCCCAAGTTTTTTTATTTGTTGCCGATGATCATGGAGCGGATCCTTGCTCTCATGTTGTTTCGGCAAATGTCGACTAGCGACACTTGTGGCAGCACATCTGAGCATTTGTATGCCATTGCTTTCCACTTGTGAATGAAGTCGTATGTCGACTCATTCTCTCCCTGTTTAAGGCTGCAGAGCTGAGCCATAGTAACAGGATGATCCTCACCTTTGAAGTGGGTCAGGAAACGTGTCTCTAGCATGGTCTAATTTTGAATGGAGTCCTCTGGCAGAGTGGAATACCAATCAAAGGCCGTACCTTTTAGGGTACTTGCAAAGAGCCGGATCTTGAGAGCATCTTGATCAGCAATCGTTCCTATCAGGATCTTGAAGTGGATGACATGCTGTCTGGCTGAACCTTTCCCCGTATACGTTTGGAGAAGAGGTTGTTTGAACTTTTGGGGAAATGGAACCGAGTCCATCCATAAGGGATATGGTGGCTTGATCCCATGCTCCTTCAGTGTATCCTCTTCTTTTACTTTGGCGAGGATATTGTCTACGTCCTTTTTAGTAAGGGCGCGTGACTCATCTTCTCCACCGTTTGCCTCATCTTGTGGAGGAACTTCCTCATTGTTTGGTGGACGCTGGAGAGTGAGAAGGAGGTTTTCCATCAGAACCTCTATTCTCTGCTGTCCTTGCTCTAGCTGCTGAATGCGTAGAGCCATGTCATCATGTGGTGGAGGTTGCTCAGAGTTTGTGACCAAGACATTCATCCTTCGTGAGTCGAAAGAGGATACTGTCTTAGTGACTGAGCTGGAGCTCATTGTTTTAGATGAAGAGTCCGAGGAATGATCACTCCGATGTCCCTGGCTTGAAGGAGTGGGAGAGTCTTCCTGATGTCTTCTCGTCCGGGAGACGTTGCGAGTCACCAGTCGTCTAACATGTATTTTCGTCGCTGACTTCTGGCGTCTTTTGGTTTTACCAACCATGTGGACAGCAGCAACTTGATCAGGTCTTTCTTTTTCGACCCATTTTTGGGAGATTTGAAGCTCAGAATGTTGGGTTCTTTGCTTCTCTAATCTCTTTTGTCGATATACCGCACGGCGACGTATGCGACGAGCAATTTGAGCTTCGGTTAGCTCGGGCTGTGCTCTGGCAATGAAGGACGTGGTCCCTCGTGCGCAGCAACCGAGCTTGTCTTCCTTGAAGACTGGCATGGACAGGATTTGGACGCGGTCCTTAGCCTGTCGCAGCGAAGCTTTAAATTTTGCAAGCTCGTCCCCTGTTGAGATGAAGGGTCGAGTTGCAGGAGAGCAGGCCCTAGCAAGTTCTTGTCGAGGCCTTGTGATGCACGATTTGATTTTGGGCTTGTATGAGCAAGCCGGCTCGTGCTGAGTAGTTTTTGTAGTTCGGTGGAGGATAGGTTTCTCTCCTTTGATGTAAGCAAGAGGAGAAAACCTATTCTCCTTGAGAGGAGCCAGGTATTCTGGCTTTCCAGATGTCCGGGACCTTCTTTGTTTTGGTGAAGATCGCGGGGACCAAGTCTTGGGATAGACTTGTTTTTTTGTAGGTTGAGGCCTCATGGGATTGCCACGAGCCTCAGGTTTCTTGATGACCGCCTTTGGTGTCGGGGTAGCGACACGTTGGGGGGCGGTCTTTTGCTTCTTAGCAGGCACCGTCTCTTCTGCGGGTAGTGGGAATGGTCCTAGTGACTCGAAGACGATGGTCCAGGGAGTGGAGTTCGACCCGGTGTCTTGGGAGTTGCCGAGGGAGGTGATGCTTCGGCAGCTGACGGGGCGCTTGAAAGTGCCCTTGCTTTGCTTCTCTTGAAGCATGACTTGGTACTTGTTCTCATCGAAGGTGATGGTCAACAAAGCTGCCATTGTTAGTTTTGAAAAACTTTTCTGAAACAAGACCACATCCATTAGTAATCACAAGAATATGGTGATCATAAATGGGTTATACTATGGTTTTGTCTTTTCAAATCGCTCAGGGGCATGGCCCGTTCTGAGCGTAATAAAGAAGGCCAAAAAGCCATAGATGGTACAATTGTTCTAAACGCAAGTATGGTCGGCTCGAAATGAGCGTTCCAGGGACCGCTAGAAGCAATTGTAAACCTTAATTCAAATTACTGAGAAGTGAAGCTCACTCGAGGTAAAATGATATAAGGTTAGAGATACAAATGTGTCGGCCGCGAATACAGTAGACCCGAAAGGGCGTACTAGCACCGCTAGACACAAATGTTGTAAATCGCATCCTTGAAGGACACGAGATGGGATTTTTTGAAATGTCAAGACTGGATTCGCAAAAGAGAGCAAATGGTATTCCAATCCGAATACAGGTTCAAACATTTCTGCGAGCCTATATCCGAAAAAGGAAAGAACCAGGATTTCTCAGATTTGAATCCAATAGTGACGAGAGTTTTTTTTTTTTTTTTGAAAAGTCAAGATTGAATTCATAAAAGAGGGCAAATGGTATTCCAATCCGAATACAGGTTCAAACATTTCTGCGAGCCTAAATCCGAAAAGGAAAGAACCAAAATTCCTCCAATTTGAACACAATAGTGACAGAAGTTTTTTTTTATTTTTTTTTATTTTTTAGAGTGCACATAGGTCTTCCAATTCGGTCTTATGAAACCTTAGTGGATAGATTAGCCCCCAGGTAAGGGTAGGATTACTTAAAGAACCCGTTTGAAGGACCCTTACCTCGAACAGTCTAGCTGCCTCCACACTCTGGACAAGGCTTTTCTTAGATCCACTTTGGTCAAAGTACGCAATTGGTACAACCTTAATGCTCTCTCTGTTTTTTTTTTAAAGAACTCCAATGGACCCATCAAAGAGAGGAAAATGGCTCCTCCCAATCCGAACGTTGGCTCAAACATTTCTGCGAGCCATTGCACGAAAAGGAAAGAACCAAAGTTTCTCTAATTTGAATCCAAAAGAGAGAAACTTGAAAAGTTTTTTTTTTTTTTTGAACTTTTCTCTTTTTTTTTTTTTTTTTGAAAGATCTCCAATGGACCCATCAAAGAGAGGGAAATGGCCCCTCCCAATCCGAGCGTTGGCTCAAACATTTCTGCGAGCCATTGCACGAAAAGGAAAGAACCAAAGTTTCTCTAATTTGAATCCAAAAGAGAGAAATTTGAAAAGTTTTTTTTTGAACTTTTTTTTTTTTTTTTCAAAGATCTCCAATGGACCCATCAAAGAGAGGGAAATGGCCCCTCCCAATCTGAACGTTGGCTCAAACATTTCTGCGAGCCACTGCACGAAAAGGGAAAGACCAAAGTTTCTCTAATTTGAATCCAAAAGAGAGAAATTTGAAAAGTTTTTTTTTTTTAGATTTTTTTTTTTTTTGAAAGATCTCCAATGGACCCATCAAAGAGAGGAAAATGGCCCCTCCCAATCCGAACGTTGGCTCAAACATTTTTGTGAGCCATTGCACGAAAAGGAAAGAACCAAAGTTTCTCTAATTTGAATCCAAAAGTGAGAAATTTGAAAAGTTTTTTTTTTGAACTTTTTTTTTTTTGAAAGATCTCCAATGGACCCATCAAAGAGAGGGAAATGGCCCCTCCCAATCCGAACGTTGGCTCAAACATTTCTGCGAGCCATTGCACGAAAAGGGAAAGACCAAAGTTTCTCTAATTTGAATACAAAAGAGAGAAATTCGAGAAGTTTTTTTTTTTTAGACTTTTTTTTTTTTTTTTTGAAAGATATCCAATGGACCCATCAAAGAGAGGAAAATGGCCCCTCTCAATCCGAACGTTAGCTCAAACATTTCTGCGAGCCATTGCACGAAAAGGAAAGAACCAAAGTTTCTCTAATTTGAATCCAAAAGAGAGAAATTTGAAAAGTTTTTTTTTTGAACTTTTTTTTTTTGAAAGATCTCCAATGGACCCATCAAAGAGAGGAAAATGGCCCTTCCCAATCCGAACGTCGGCTCAAACATTTCTGCGAGCCATTGTACGAAAAGGAAAGAACCAAAGTTTTCTCCAATTTGAATCCAAAAGAGAGAAAACCCCCCTTTTTTTTGTTGAGAAAAGAAAGAATGGAAACAAGTTCAAAGAAAGAAGTTTCCAAAGAATCCCATCTCATGTTTTTTTTTAGATACAAGATCCAACATAGGCCACCAACTAGAAGTGAGCCAAGGATTCTAAGCATCGTGTTCTCAATTGAACAAGTCCCACCGGGTGTGCCAACTTGATGGACCCGTCTTTTTTTTTCTTGCCTTCCTCCGTCCCGGGTCCGCCGGGGTGCGGCGGGGCCAAGAGAAAAAAAAGAGCAAGCATCAACATTTTTTTTTTGTACGGGTATGCCAGATTTTCTATTCTACTTGGAATTTGAAGTGGTGATCCGGAGATTCACCTTCACAAGTAGAAAAGGAAATCAACTTTTTTCTAACTTTCCATTACACATATATTTTAGAGAAAGAGATAAGGTTTTAAAATGCCGTGAGAGGCGATTTTGTTTAATTTGCCGTGAAAGGCAGTTTTGTGCCGTAGAAGGCGATTTTGTGCCGTAGAAGGCAGTTTACAAATCTCATCAAAATGTAAAGACAAGAAATGTGATTTTTATGTCTTTTTAAAAAAAATACACAATACAACAGAAAAGTAAGAAAAGGAATCTGACTTCTCAAGAGATCGTGGGGACTCGTTCAGATCGACGGTCGCGAGTCATGTATGGGCTCCGTCATCGTCCTTCAGATGAGAACACTTGATGCTTTGATTCACTTGGCTTGGCTTGGACCTCAGATTTTTAGAGGACAAAGACCAAGGGAAGGTCTTATATCCAATAAAAAACCAAGTAGACGGGCTGAAAAGCCACATCTAGGCCATGTTGGATAGAAGAAGAGAGGAGATCTTGGGGGGGTGGCCCCCTAAGGGACTTCGATCACCTTGTAGTGCTTGCAGCAGAGTTTCTTCAAGGCAAGAGAGCTTCTTTTTGTGTAGAGAATTCTTCGGGATAGTTTTCAGACAATTTTTCAGGATCCTTCAAATGATTTTTTCTTCGGGCCACTTCAGACAAATTTTCTGGACAATTTTCAGGACCCTTTCTCGGGTTTTATGGGCATTAATGGTATTAATGCTCTATGATGGGAGGAGTTACAAGATTTAATTCTTTATATTGTAACTCCTTTTTCTTGGATTTTTATTGGCCGATGGAGAATAATGGGCATTTAATCACCATGATGATGGGAGTTTCATGTTTAATTACCATGATTAATCACCATAATGATAGGAGTTATATGGTTAATTGTCATGATTAACTGGACTTGTAACTCCCATTTCTTGGCTTCTGATTGGGCCGTTCAAAATAATGAGTTAATGACCCTAATAAATTGCCATAAAAGGGTCATTTAACTTCATTAATTGCCTGCCGAGTCGCTTGAAGAGTCACGGGCCGCGCCGCGTCTTTTGGAATTCGTCTTGCGATGATCATCGATGGATCCATACGTTGTTTGATGTCGGATGATGATGAAAATTCAGACATTGGTTGTCACTAATGGGCCGGCAGTATCTGTCCAGTCGATTTCTTGATCGGTCCGGCAGAAAGTGTGCTTTCTTGGTCGGCTAGTTGGCAGTTTCGGAGTGTCCGATGATGATCAAATGATTTTGATGGCGGATCCGTGATGTTGACGAAGATCGACGGATATCATGCCTCAAAAATCAGATTTTAAGAAAATCACAGGGGCTAAACATCGCGAAACACGAAAAAGAACAGAAAAACGACACTTTTGGCCGAAATCCGGCGACCCGGATTTCCAGGGTCGCCGGCGACCTTGGGGCTGGCGACCTTGGGCCATGGTCGCCGGCGACCATGGGCCAAGGTCGCCGGCGACCTTGGACTTTGGTCCATTTTTCGGTCGCCTTCCGGTCGTCGTTTCTTGGTCGTTTCTCAGGCCTTTTCGCTTCTGTTTTCTCCTGTATTTTTTTTTGACATTTCTCCTCATTTGTTGGCTTGATTCCTCTGAAGAAAACCCATCGAAAGGCTGTGCAAATCAGAGCACAAAGTTTCTTATTTTTTGGAAAAGCCGAAGACTCTGTAGCCGATTTTCCGCCAAGAGTTGAAACTGGGTCAAACGATGTCGGAATGACTTGAAATTTGAGGTGAAGCTTCTTGGGCATTAGATAGGACCAACCATGGGCTTTTATTTGAGTTTTGAAGCCGTTTGGGGTCCCGTCGATGCTTGACTTGATTTCACCGTGCGGAAGATGTCGAGCTTTGTTGTACGGTCATCCGATGTCCGATTGACCTGAAATTTGACGGGGAGCCTATTGGAGTAATTTTGAGATGATCCATTAGCTCCAATTTGGGTGCCATGGTCCCGGGGAGCTTTGCCCGCCGATAGGCTTGATTTTGCTTCGGAGCATCAAAACCGGGTCAAACGTTGTCGGAATGACCTGAAATTTGACGTGCAGCCCTTTGGAAGCATGCAGAAGCTACTCATGTGTTTTGTTTGATGAGTGGCGGCAGAAGAGGTTCTCACCGCCGGGAGGCTTGATTTCGCCGTTCGAGAGTTGAAGGAGGGTCAAACAGTGTCGGTTTGGCTTGAAATTCGACATGGAGCATTTTGGAGGTATTTTGAGACCATTAATAGGCTCTGATCGAAGATTTGATGTTTTTGACACTGTCGCCGTCCGGAGCTCCCGCTCAGCTGTTGGAGGATTGAAGTTAGGTCAAATGGTGTCGAAATGGCCCGAAACTTCATGTGTACCCTTCTTTTGGCTACTTTGAGAGATCTTGTAGTTTTTGTTTGGTTTTGTCAAGATCTGATGCTTGAAGCAGCTTTGCCTGTTTGTAGTAGGATGCGGCTCCGTATAGCTTTTGATGTTGATGAGGCAAAGTGACATTTTTTGTGTCAACACATATGACACAAATCCTCAACCTGTACTTAGAAGGGGTTTGAAGGATCCAGGGATTTGAAAATATGTTCAGCTGATGAAGCTTGATTGCTGTACCAGTTGGTGCCAAGTTGTTCATGTTCAGACTTTCAGACCAACTTCGGATGTCCTGTGTGTACTCAATGAATCTTATTTCGTGCTGACAATGTATACCCTAGATGAAAAAGAATTCGTTTTCATCTAGTGAAAATACTAGTGCTTCAATAAAAAGACAAGATCATGGAATGCAGCTAAGTTGGTGGTTGGCAAATTGAAACTGGGGACCAGTAAGGCTCCAAGGATACAGAAAATAATTCATAATCAAATTTAACAAGACAGAGAGCATTCAACAAGACATACATCATCAAATCTAAACCTAAATTTGGCCATTCATCATCAAATATAAACCATATGTCATGTCCATGGGTTGACATCGGAACCGGACACATCCGAAGAGTTTCCTTCAACAGCTGTATCGGATAGGGCTTATGGCATTCTTGGAATGTCCACATGTAGATAGACAGTCCCCCTGAAAATAAAACACTGACAATGTAATTAGTGATGTAAACATAGGCTAAAAAAAAAATGCAATGTTTTTTTTTCCTATTTGGGTTTGTCCAGAAGAAGAATTATTGCCCCTACTAACACTTTACCAAAGAAATATTTTAACCACATCTCCATCCAGCAATGGTGCCCACCACTTGGGATGATTTGAATTGGAGTGAAATCAAACCACTTTTTGGGTCAGATCTGCCCAGGAGAAATATTGTCCAAAACAACCCGTTTTTACTTATCAGGCCAAATCATGGATGATAAAGCCCATGGGCATGAAAGTTTAGGCTGAGACCTAGTACACCCCATCTGCATTAAAGATGTAGTGATGCAGTGTTAGGGTAGGCTTATGGAGTTATGGCCTAACCTTGATCATTCATCAATTGGGAAGAGGGCAAAAGGCAGAAGCACTGAAAGCAGAGTTTAATTCCGTCCCACGTGTTCACACCAAAAATAAAAATAGCAAAATCGACCAGACTATTTAGACAAGGCTCCACTCATTGATGCCAGCCTTTCTCTTTGACTGATTTTGGAACAAACTGTGAGGCCCCACCCCTGGTGGGCCCTCAGTTTGAATTAAATAATAATCAATAAGGTATTTCCTACTTTAAATATGCTAATTATTAGGAATTAGTAGTATAGGTTCTAGTATTCCTAAGTCTTAGATGTAGCTTTTATTTCATTTTAATAGATTGGATTAGATTAGGTTTTGATTATCATTAGCACTAATGGGAAGGGCTTGAGAGTTAGAACATTCTAGAATTCACCTAATTACCTAAACTACCCATGGCCCTATTTCATTTCCATTTGCAACCAAATTACCCTTTTGGTAATTAGCCTAAAACCCTAAGTTATAAAACCTAAGTTATTGCAACATTAGCCTAAACTCATATCTCTCAATTGACCTACCTTCTTCCCCAAGCAACCCTAATTTCCCAAAATCCTAGCACAAAGAGGCTAGAAGACCATCCCAATTTGCAACTATCACCCTATTGGATCTCTTCTCTCACTTCAATTTTCCTTTCTTCTACACTAAGGCAATTACCCTATGCTAATTTCACTTGATGAATGCTTTCTTTCCTTGTTTCTGTAATCTCAATTCAATTAGATGATTATGCAAGTTTAGATCTTCTTTTGAGCTTGTTTTAATGGAAATTGGCCTTTGATGGATGGGTTCTCCCATTTGGAAGATCAATGGCCCGGTTGGACGGTGGATGGATATTATTGGAGTGTTTTGTTGTTTATCTGTATGTTTGTGATGAATGGAGGAGGTTTGGGTTAGATTGGATTGGATGAAAATTGGATTGAAAAGGGAAGAGTTTCAGAAATCCGGATTTCAGCTTTCTACGTGTACCCGGTCGATCGGACCCTGTCTCGGTTGACCGGGCACACTAAAAGCTGAGAAATGCAAGTCCTAGTTAACCTCTGTAAAAATGCACAGGCAGTGTACCCGGTCGACCGGACCCTGTACCCGGTCGACCAGATATACATGAATCTGCAGAGATAGCTGAGACCTGTTAATTCTCAGACAGTCAGGAATTCAGTGTACCCGGTCGAAATCACGACCATGATGTCGACCGGATACACAGTATTTCTTGCAGAACCCCCTAGCTGCTTGACACCAAGTCCCAGTGGACCCGGTCGACATCACGGCCATGATGTCGATCGAGGACACTACAGGATGTCGACCTGGGAGGTCAACATCCAGTTCACCTGATCGACATCCCAGGGTGTGATGTCGACCGGGCAAACTGAGATCAATGATTTTTCAGACTTCTGTAATTGTGATGTTTGACCATATGTTGGGTCCACTGACCATCCAAATAGCCTTCCATCAAGTGTGCCACACACGAATCAATGGCATGGCTCAGCCTTGACTCGTGGGGTCAGCCAATTGAGGTTTTGGGATTCGAATCGTCACTGATTCGACCCTTAATTGTAGTCTATGGTGTCCACAACTTCAGGAGCACCATATTTACTGTCTTTGACACTTGAGACTACCGTTAGGAGTCCAATCACCTAATGAGGCCCAAACCAAGAGTGGACCACTACCTTGGATTGGTCCTTTGTCTATTTCCACTTGATTCCATATTTTAAGGGCTTCTTGTGTTATTCTTCTTTCTTATCCTTATTGTTGCCTTAAACATATTAATTAATGGAAATTGGAGGACCTGAACCTAGGAATTACTTAGTGGTGACCCTAAGTTGTGTTTGGAGATAATTGACCCATGTTTGTGTCTAAGCGGGCCCTCATACGGCCTAAGATTGGGAATGTGGAACCCTAAATTGGAGAGGTTAGTCTTTAATGGTTTGTTAACTCATTATGCATGAGCATGGGATGAATACTTGTGGAATGGACATGGTATGGTGCTTGTGTTACCTCAGGCCACGGTTGTGAGCCTTGGAGTAGATCCAATGATGTTGGACTTGGACTTGGATATCAGACTTTGTTCCATGTTGTTGTACTATAACCTCTTAGAGACTTGGTCAGGACCCTGCTCAGGCAAGATAAGCCTAGACAGACACAGACCCGTACTTGTTTCCCGAGTCGGCACTAAACATTCACTCAGTTGTTCTAAGCTCAGCCAGTTGACTGATCATCTCTGATAGAAGCTATATATTGGTTACTTAGAGCTATCATGATGAGCTGTGATTAGACGGACGGTGTGATACCGTGTCCGGATTAATCTGATAAAGGGGTGTGATCGGTGTGATAAACGGGTGTGATCGGTGTTATATATTGTATGTTATTATTATCAGGGCTGTTATCCCTCGCATGGTTATTACCCTTTCCCCACCGCAAACTGTTTATAGTATGGGACGTTTACAGTACGGGAGGGCCACAGCATAATATTCCACGGTGTATCTAGCTTGTGTGAATGTGTCATTTGTTGTCTGTTTAGATTAGATACTTTATCTTTCTGACTCTAAACTGTTTATTACTGCTTAACTGCCTAAATCATGTATACTTATTACTCATATGATTACATATATGTCATTACTCTATTTGTGTATACATCTTGTGTTATTTGCATATGGTGCATTGCCAGATCCTTAGATCTGACCCATCTTTGGTGCTTAGGTCCCTACCATGATCCCGCGGGTGACGCGATCTACGAGGCGCCCGTAGTTGGTGACTACGGGTGGGGGCCGACTGACCAAGTGGACGAGCCGGAAGATAGAGAGCCTGCACAGGGGGACTGAGTGCAGTTGTTCATTTTGGGATTTGAGAGTATTTTTGTAGTGAGACATGGGTAGATTGACAGATATGTATAAACATTTTGATAACTTCATTTGAGATATATATTAGACTTTCGCATTGTTACATCTAATTTATTACATAATACTATTGCTTCCGCTATCTTTTGTTACGCTTCCGTAATATAACTGCTGATTATGATGTTGTTTAAAAAGTTTTAAAATTTGACCTCACTGCGGACTACGATCTTGGAAGTTCTCGGATTTTCCGGGAAGTAGCGCGCCAACTTCGGGTACCTTAGCGTTATCTACGGTATTTGGAATTAGGGTGTTACATTTTTAGTATCAGAGCGGGCAAGTCTCTAGGAAATAAAATACACTAGAAACTTTAGGACGTAGTGAGGATTTTAGCGTTGGGATACGTGTGAGGACGATGGATTGGGTAGAATCAGTAAGTCCTAAGTGTTATATTTAAACTACAATTACATTCTCTTGACGGATGTCGGGAGACGAGCCACCGCTGATGACACCAGCAGCCAGAGATCCATCGGATTTCGAGGCGAGGTTTCAGAAGTTTCTCCAAGCTTTCCTAGTCTAGCCGGAGACACAGGCTTTGGCACACCAGCAGCAGACTTTGGATTTTGAGCTGTTCCAGGCGTAGGTCCTAGATGTCATGGAAAGGGTAGCTCGCCCAGAGTAGGCAGTTCCTATTCGGGAGGTGGACCCGAATGTCATTTTCGAGAAGTTCCTGAAGAGGGGACCGCCAGAGTTCTCGGCCACAGAGGATCCCCTGGTGGCTGATGATTGGATCGTTCGGATGGAGAAGATCTTTAAGGTCTTCGAGTGCTCAGGACGTCAGAGGGTGCAGTTGGCAGCCTGCATGTTCAGGAGTGTAGCAGAGGATTGGGGGAGGACCATGCAGCGTCCTTATGAGCTGATTGGAGATGAGGCAGCATGGACCGCCTTCCGGACAGACTTCCTTCGGAAGTTCATCCCCGTCCATGTCAGAGATCAGAAGCTGAGGGAGTTCCAAGGCCTTGTCCAGGGGGATATGACCGTCTATCAGTATGAGCTTCGTTTCACCCAGCTCTCTTGATTTGCTGAGGCCCTTATCACGCCAGAGTCGCAGAGAGTTCGACAGTTTGCCGAGGGACTTAGAGCTGATATTCAGTTGCATATGGCGTGTGTTGATGACGTCACGTATGAGGATGCTGTGAGGAAGGCCTATTGGGCAGAAGAGCACCTGCAACGAGTCAAGGCCATGCACCAGCAGAAGTGGGTTAGGGCCGCTCGCCCTCGACAGCAGCCCCCAGTGCAGTGGCAGCAGCAGCAATATCGGAGACATGGGCCAGCGGACCAGGCAGCACAGTACCCACAGCGACAGCAGCAGCACCTGCACGGCACGTGTTATGATTGCGGCGACCCTGGGCATATCTCCAGACATTGCCCCCTCCGCCGAGAGCAGCCCCCTATGCTTCGGCTTCCCGCACCTCCGAGAGCCCCAGCTCCAGTTGCTACTCAGCCCATCCGTCAGGTTGCCCCAGCAGCCCAGCCACCGCAACAGCAGTATCGTGCCCAGCAGCAGGCGCGCGCCCCCACAGCAACAGCCACGAGGGTAGCACTACCAGCGTGGGCGTCACCAGAGGCACCATGGACAGCAGCGCCAGCAGCAGAGGCCCCAAGCAGCAGGGCATGTCTTTGCGCACACACATGAGGACGCCGAGGCCGCCGGGAATGTGGTCAAAGGTACACTTTTCGTTTGTGATAAGCTTGCTAGAGTACTTTTTGACCCTAGTGCGACGCATTCATATGTATCTTCAGCATTTACTTTAGTTCTGGGTAGAGTAGGAAAGGAGTTGCCTTGCACACTAGTAGTCTCTACACTCGTGGTAGGAGCGTAGTATGCCAAACTTACCACCACAGATGTCGGGTGCAGATTGTGGAGTGCATTCTGTTTGCAGATCTGATCGTGTTACCCATGCATGACTTTGACGTCATTTTGGGGATGGACTGGTTGGCTAGATACCGAGCAGTGATGGATTGCTTCGAGAAGACGGTCAGACTTGCTATCGACGGTTCAGATGACACGGTAGAGTTTGTGGGCGAGAGGAGACCACCCATCACCAGGATGATCTCAGCACTAAAGGTTGAGAGGATGATGAAGGCAGGATGCGAGGGCTACATCGCGTTCATATCAGAGAACAAGAAGTCCAAGGGAGTGGAGGAGATTCCTGTAGTATGCGAGTTCCCAGATGTGTTTCCCGACGAGATCCCCGGATTACCTCTAGTTAGAGAGATCGACTTCACCATCGAGCTTGCACCAGGCACAACACCGATCTCCAGGGCTCCTTATCGCATGGCTCCAGCAGAGCTACAAGAGTTGAAGACCTAGTTAGAGGAGTTGCTGGACAAGGGTTTCATTAGGCCGAGCATGTCACCATGGGGTGCGCCAGTGCTCTTCGTGAAGAAGAAGGATGGATCGATGAGGATGTGCATCGACTACCCTCAGCTGAATCAGAAGACAGTGAAGAACAAGTATCCTCTTCAGCGGATCGACGAGCTCTTCGACCAGCTTCAGGGTGCTCAGCACTTTTTAAAGATAGACTTGAGATCGGGATACCATCAGCTGCGAGTCAGGGAGCAGGATGTGCAGAAGACATCGTTTCGTACACGCTATGGGCACCACGAGTTCTTAGTGATGCTGTTCGGATTGACGAATGCGCCAGCAGTGTTCATGGCCTTGATGAACAAGATCTTCGCACCGTACCTCGACAGCTTCACAGTGCTATTTATCGATGACGTGCTAGTCTACTCACAGTCCAGAGAGGAGCACAAGCAGCATTTGAGGACGTCTCTATAGTTATTGCGCGACAACCAGTTTTACGCGAAGCTTAGTACGTGCGAGTTTTGGTTGGAGAAAGTGGTTTTCGTCGGACATATCATCTCCAAGGATGGATTAGCAGTGGATCCAGCCAAGGTCGACGCAGTGGTGAGTTGGAAGAGACCGGAGAACGTCACCGAGATTCGGAGTTTTCTTGGTTTAGTAGGCTACTACCGTAGATTCGTCAAGAGTTTCTCTACAGTCTCAGCGCCATTGACCAAGTTGACGAGGAAGGATGTCCCGTTTGTATGGTCTGATGCTTGCGAGGATAGCTTTCAGGAGCTGAAGGAGAGACTGATGTTAGCGCCGATATTGTCGTTACCATCCGGGAGTGGTGGATTCGTTATCTTTACAAATGCTTCAGGAACATGCTTTAGATGTGTCTTGATGCAACACGGGAAGGTCATTGCCTATGGATCACAACAGTTGAAGGAGCATGAGAAGAAGTACGCTACACACGACTTGGAGCTAGCAGCAGTTGTGTTTGCACTGAAGATGTGGCGTCACTATCTTTACGGGGAGCAGTTCGAAGTTCATTCGGACCACAGCAGCTTGCAGTATCTATTTACCCAGAGTGACCTCAACAACCGAGAGAGGCGTTGGATGGAGTACATCAAGGATTACGACTTCCCTATCAAATACCATCCGGGTAAGGCAAATGTCGTGGCAGACGCTTTGAGCAAGAAGGCAGCCCTAGTTAGTTTCCTAATGGCAGAGGGTGTATGGACCAATGTCTTTAGAGACCTAGGTGTTCAGTTCCAGCCACTTAGCGACAGAGTTATGCTTGCTACCATGTCCGCATGGGAACCAGAGTTGTTGGGAAAGGTCAAGGACAGTCGACGCAGCGATCCCGACCTTGTTAGAGTGATCGAGCAGATTGACCAGAGGCCAGAGTTTAGACTTATTGGTGGAGTGCTCTACTATCAGGACTGATTGTGCGTGCCAGATGTTCGAGAGCTGAAGGACGAGATCCTAGCAGATGCGCATCATAGCAGATACTCGATTCACCCAGGCAGCACAAGATGTACCAGAACCTGAGGAGCTACTACTGGTGGAACAACGTGAAGAAGGAGATCGCAGGCTACGTATCCAGATGCTTGAATGCCAGCAGATCAAGGCTGAACATCAAAAGCCACCAGGACTACTACATCAGCTTGACATACCCAAGTGGAAGTGGGAGCACATTACCATGGACTCCATCGCAGGACTTCCGACTACCAAGAGGCGTAGTGATAGCATATGGGTTATAGTAGACCGGCTGACTAAGTTAGCTCATTTCTTACCAATTTCGATAAGAGCGGGACTCGATGTCCTAGCTAAGTTGTACATGGACGAGATCGTCTCTTTGCATGGAGTTCCAGCATCGATTGTATCAGACAGAGACCCGCGTTTCACTTCACACTTCTGGGAGAGCTTACAGCAGGCCTTGGGCACTAAATTGAGCTTCAACACCGCTTACCACCCCCAGATAGATGGACAGACTGAGCGTACCAACCAGACACTTGAGGACATGTTGAGAGCTTGTGTCTTGGATTACAAGGAGAACTAGGAGGATTGCCTACCACTTTGCGAGTTTGCCTACAACAACAGCTACCATTCGAGCATCAAGATGGAACCTTTCGAGGCGTTGTACGGCAGGAGATGCAAGACCCCAGTTTGCTGGGAAGAGGTTGGAGTTAGGAGTTTCCATGGACCATCCTTGGTCGGCGACACCAGCGAGAAGATTCGATAGATAGTCGAGAATCTAAAAGTTAGCCGTAGCTGCCAGAAGAGCTATGTAGACAACTGACGCAGACCTCTCGAGTTTCAACAAGGAGACAAAGTGTTTCTGAAGGTTTTCCCAGCCAGAGGTACTCTTAGATTCGGCGAGAAGGGTAAGCTAGTGAGGAGATATGTTGGACCGTTCGAGATTAGGAGCAGGATTGGAGACGTGGCTTACAAGCTTCAGCTACCCCCAGAGTTATCAGGAGTTCATGAACTCTTCCATGTTTCCATGTTGAAAAAGTACGTTGAGGATCCTACTCACGTTTTGCACTATCAGCCACTCGACATTCAGCCAAATGCATCGTACGTCGCCAAGCCCGTTGCCATCATCGACACCAAGGAGCAAGTACTCCGGACCGGAACCATCCATTCGGTGAAGGTCTAGTGGGAGCATCACACTCTAGAGGAGGCTACGTGGGAGCTACGCGACCAGGTGGAGAGAGACTATCCACATCTTCTACCTCAGGTATGACCTGACTTTGTTTTTCCTTTCGGGGACAAATGATATAAAAGGAGGCAATGATGTGAGGCCCCACCCCTGGTGGGCCCTCAGTTTGAATTAAATAATAATCAATATGGTATTTCCTACTTTAAATATGCTAATTATTAGGAATTAGTAGTTTAGGTTCTAGTATTCATAAGTCTTAGATGTAGCTTTTATTTCATTTTAATAGATTGGATTAGATTAGGTTTTGATTATCATTAGTACTAATGGAAAGGGCTTGAGAGTTAGAACATTCTACAATTCACCTAATTACCTAAACTACCTATGGCCCTATTTCAATTCCATTTGCAACCAAATTACCCTTATGGTAATTAGCCTAAAACCCTAAGTTATAAAACCTAAGTTATTGCAACATTAGCCTAAACCCTAGTTTCCACTCACCTCTCTCAATTAACCTATCTTCTTCCCCAAGCAACCCTAATTCTCCAAAATCCTAGCACAAGGAGGCTAGAAGACCATCCCAATTTGTAACTATCACCCTATTAGATCTCCTCTCACTTCAATTTTCCTTTCTTCTACACTAAGGCAAGTACCCTATGCTAATTTCACTTGATGCATGCTTTCTTTTCTTGTTTCTATAATCTCAATTCAATTAGATGATTATGCATGTTTGGATCTTCTTTTGAGCTTGTTTTAATGGAAATTGGACTTTGATGGATGGGTTCTCCCATTTGGAAGATCAATGGCCCGGTTGGATGGTGGATGGATATTATTGGAGTGTTTTTGTGTTTATCTGTATGCTTGTGATGAATGGAGGAGGTTTGGGTTAGATTGGATTGGAAGAAAATTGGATTGAAAAGGGAAGAGTTCCAGAAATCTGGATTTCAGCTTTCTACGTGTACTCGGTCGACCGGACACACTAAAAGCTGAGAAATGCAAGTGCCAGTTAACCTCTGTAAAAATGCACAGGCAGTGTACACGGTCGACCGGACCCTATACCCGGTCGACCGGATACACAGGAATCTGCAGAGATAGCTGAGCCTGTTAATTCTCAGACAGTCAGGAATTCAGTGTACCCGGTTGACATCACGGCATGATGTCGACCGGATACACAACGTTTCTTGCAGAACCCCCCAGCTGCTTGACACCAGGTCCCAGTGGACCCGGTTGACATCACGGCCACGATGTTGACCGGGGACACTGCAGGATGTCGACCTGGGAGGCCAACATCCAGTTTACCTGGTCGACATCCCAGGGTGTGATGTCGACCTGGCAAACTGAGAACAATGATTTTCCAGACTTTTGTAATTGTGATGTTTGACCATATGTGGGGTCCACTGACCATCCGAATAGCCTTCCATCAAGTGTGCCACACACGAATCAATGGCATGGCTCAACCTTGACTCGTGGGGTCCACCAATTGACGTTTTGGGATTCGAATCGTCAATGATTCGACCCTTAATTGTAGTCTATGGTGTCCACAACTTCAAGAGCACCATATTTACTGTCTTTGACACCTGAGACTACCGTTAGGGGTCCAATCACCTAATGAGGCCTGAACCAAGAGTGGACCACTACCTTGGATTGGTCCTTTGTCTATTTCCACTTGATTCCATATTTTAAGGGCTTCTTGTGTTATTCTTCTTTCTTATCCTTATTGATGCCTTAAACATATTAATTAATGGAAATTGGAGGACCTGAACCTAGGAATTACTTAGTGGTGACCCTAAGTTGTGTTTGGAGATAATTGACCCATGTTTGTGTCTAAGCGGGCCCTCATACGGCCTAAGATTGGGAATGTGGAACCCTAAATTGGAGAGGTTAGTCTTTAATGGTTTGTTAACTCATTATGCATGAGCATGGGATGAATACTTGTGGAATGGACATGGTATGGTGCTTGTGTTACCTCAGGCCACGGTTGTGAGCCTTGGAGTAGATCCAATGATGTTGGACTTGGACTTGGATATCAGACTTTGTTCCATGTTGTTGTACTATAACCTCTTAGAGACTTGGTCAGGACCTTGCTCAGGCAAGATAAGCCTAGACAGACACAGACCCGTACTTGTTTCCCGAGTCGGCACTAAACATTCACTCAGTTGTTCTAAGCTCAGCCAGTTGACTGATCATCTCTGATAGAAGCTATATATTGGTTACTTAGAGCTATCATGATGAGCTGTGATTAGACGGACGGTGTGATACCGTGTCCGGATTAATCTGATAAAGGGGTGTGATCGGTGAGATAAAGGGGTGTGATCGATAAGATAAAGGGGTGTGATCGGTGCGATAAACGGGTGTGATCGGTGTTATATATTGTATGTTATTATTATCAGGGCTGTTATCCCTTGCATGATTATTACCCTTTTCCCACCGCAAACTGTTTATAGTATGGGATGTTTACAGTACGGGAGGGCCGCAGCATAATATTTCGCGGTGTATCTAGCTTGTGTGAATGTGCCCTTTGTTGTCTGTTTAGATTAGATACTTTTTCTTTCTGACTCTAAACTGTTTATTACTGCTCAACTGCCTAGATCATGTATACTTGTTACTCATATGATTACATATATGTCATTGCTCTATTTGTGTATACATCTTGTGTTATCTGCATATGGTGCATTGTCAGATCCTTGGATCTGACCCATCTTTGGTGCTTAGGTCCCGACCATGATCCCGCGGGTGTCGCGATCTACGAGGCGCCCGTAGTTGGTGACTACGGGTGGGGGCCAGCTGGCCAAGTGGTCGAGCCGGAGGATGGAGAGCCTGCATAGGCAATTGTTCATTTTGGGATATGAGAGTATTTTTGTAGTGAGACATGGGTAGATCGACAGATATGTATAAACACTTTGATAACTTCATTTGAGATATATATTATACTCCCGCATTGTTACATCTGATTTATTACATGAAACTTTTGCTTCCGCTATCTTTTGTTACTCTTCCGCAATATAACTGTTGATTATGATGTTGTTTAAAAAGTTTTAAAATTTGACCTCACTGCGGACTACGATCTTGGAAGTTCTCGGATTTTTCTGGAAGTAGCGCGCCAACCTTCGGGTACCTTAGCGTTATCTTCGGTATTCAGAATTGGGGCATTACACAGGCCACTTGCGTTCGAGGATTTTGCAAACTGTGGGCTAATATTCAAGGCTTGAATATGCTTGATGCCTATGGTTCTGCAACTGCAAATTGATTCATCTTCAATTCGTGTGTATGATCGTTCATCCCTTGTATGATTTGCATCAGGTCATTTATAGAACTGAGTCTCTAAAACTCAAAAAGAGGCACAGAGAGCATGTGTAAACATCAGAAATAAAAACACCAGGAAACATAAAAAGTTCGTTCTTTGACTGATTTTGGAAGGTTTCATCTTCCTTATTCAACAGCACAAAACAGAAAAACATAAAAAAGAAGAAGAAGAAGAAGAAGAAGAAGAAGTATGTATTTTGGGCATGTATTTTGCTAAAATAAAATGGCAGCTAGCAACCTACCATCACCGTATTTAACAGCAGCAAACACAACTACATCAACAAAAATAAGAAGACCAGAGAGAAAGAAAACCAGTGTATTTATGGCTGATGACATTAAAAAAAAAAAAAAAACTAGAGATGGGAGAGGGGAGAGGAGATGACCTAGTTCGGGTCGGGAGGGGTGCGATGGAGATGACAGGCGAGAGGGGATGCGCCGATCGTCAGGGCTTTAGGGCTTTTCTTCCGATTTGGGGATTTGCCGTGCCACTGGGTCGTCGCGAGAGAGTAGAGAGAAATGGGACGCCAAGAGGGAGAGGTGCAGCAAGAAAGGAGAGAGATGAGACGCAGGGAGAGATCGATTGCGCGATTTGGCTCTTCCCTTCCATTCGATCTGGCTCCTCCCTTCCGTTCGAGTTCAGCGTTTTTTTTTCCTCCCACTGGTTTTGTTTCCCTCTCATAGACTATATAATACCCATATGGAGCGTTGGATCTGGAGGATAATCGGACGGACGGGATTAGTCCTTTCACAAAATGGTGAGGACGTTCCTTACAGGACTGCCTTCCTTTATATATATGCTTACAATAATGTATAACAATTCCAATCCGTGCGTTATTTTAGTTAATATGAACTTAAAAATATTTGGTTTGTTTTAATTGTGTATTTTACAAGAATCAATTAGACTGTGGCCTCAATACATACTGACAAAAAAAAATCTCGTAGATGAGTTATGCGAACATTACACAAACATGCCTAGCCGCCTTCCTCTGTGCAGGTAGTAAGTAACAAAAGACATCTTACAAGTTTTTTATTTGGGGCATTTTGTTGGAGGTCCCTCAATATTGGTTTTTATTACAAACGGTCTACGAATTAATTTCATAGAGGCAAAGGTCCCATTCGCCGTTTCATATACTTGAAATGGCGATAATACCCTCATAATCTCTTAATTAAAAAAAGCTAATCCTAAAATCGCGGTAAGTTGCCAAACAAGGAATAAAAGTGAGAAATTAGGGATTTTGAACATCGGGAGCAAAGAGAAGGAGGAAAAGTGAATAAGGGAAGGAGACAGCTACTCAGGTGGATCCCACCATGAATGGGCATCGATCAACAAATCCAATTAACCAGACCTTTGTGATTGTCAAATTGGTGAAAACATCCCACCCAAAATAAACAGTACCAAATATAAAGATCTACCGTCCATTCGTTGACCATCGATCAGGTGGCTAACATTGCTCAATTAAAGCCAATGTCTCCCAAAATGCATTATTCGTAGTGGGGCACACCAGCTAAACGACCTTGATTGGAAACATCTGTGCCTCGTATCCAGATAAATTGTTCCAGTACTCAGATAAATTTGTTCTAGAACTCAGATAAATTTGTCCAAGAACTCAAATAAAGTTTTTCTAAAACTCAGATAAATTTTTCCAGAACTCAAATAAATTTGTTCTAGAACTTAGATAAATTTGTGCAAAACTTAGATAAATTTGTTCTAAAACTCAAATAAATTTATCCAAGTTAGTGACATATAAATTTGTCTGAGTTTGTCACATAAACTCAAATAAATTTATAGCGAATGACATGATTGGATTCTACAGAGGTCCCTTAATATTGTCATTTAAGACCTTTTGCAATACCAAACTCGGATAAATTTAGAAAATGATGGATCAAGTCCACAATCTCATAAAAAATGACTCCACTCTCCACCCTTCCATAAAATACAGTCACAAAACAGGGAAAAAAAAAAAAAAAAACCTCAAGACTACAACTAAAATTTCCTAAGAAAAAAAAAAGACTTAGATCTCATAATACTACCAGAACGGAGTTATTCTCACATCCGGGCCGGTTGGGAGCATCCTCGTCATCATGAATGATGTTGCCTCCTTTGACAAGACCAACACTCAAGACCAAAAGAACACGAAGCAGCCAAGACCACCAGTTCCGAAAATCCATGAATTCCTAAAATCCAACACAAACAGGAGCTGGAAGAAGAAAGGGAAATCGGGGAATTTCGAAACATCATCTAAAACTAGTGATGAGTGGGAATTATACCTACGAATCGGGCACTTTTAGACTTAGTATTTTGTTATCTTTGTAATTTTGGTGCATTTTATTTGCTTCTTTTTGTGTTATTTTGTAGGACAATGCAAAGGAGGGGCAATCTGGAATTTTCATGAAAGTAGTGGCATTTTGGTAATTAAATGCAAGTTGAGCACGGGGGGGCGCCCAAACCCAGCGCTGGGGGCAGAATCCTTTTGGGCCAGTCTTGCTGTTGGGTAGAATTTTAGTGATTTCTAGTAGGATTTTGGATGCTAAAAAAAACCCTAACTTTGATGGGGAACTATAAATAGAAGACTTAGAGATAGTTGGAGGCAACTTTCACGTGAATTGGAGATCACAGTTGGAGACAAGGAGATTCAAGGGGCCTCTCAAGGATATCAAGATGGAGGATTGGAGAGTGAAGAAATTTCAATAGAGTTCTTCTTTTCTTCTTCTTCTCTCAGTTTTGTAATCTAAGATGATGACTGGTTTGGATTTTCTAGTTTTTTTTTTTTTTTTTTACTTCATTATGAACTAATTTCTATATTAAGGCTACAGTTGAACCTTTTGCATTCATGAATTAAATATCTATTATTTTCCAATTATTGATTCATATGGAGTTGTCTACCATGTTTTGCACGTGACTGTTAATTGTTTGGCCAACAATTAGTGGGATATCCTATATGGATTTGGAAGATGAAATCTAGGGTTAGATCTGGATGTGATAGTATGCATTCTTAGTTATTTAGTGAATTGAATAACTAGGGTTGTGTATATAATAGGAATATATCTATATGCTGCATGTAACGTGTTTGGGAATTGGATCTTAATGAGTTTGTTTCTTTTATTTTGCATAGGAATATAGCAAAGTAGTTGAACATGCATTTTTAAGAGATCGTTGGAAAAAGATCTAATAAATACTTGTGAATTCCTGTTAACAACTCCATTGGGTTTAATAATTGGAAAATACAGAGAATAGGTTCATGTGATGTAATTGGGGATATTGTAGTCTTAATCTTTCAACTATCTGGTATTCAATCTTTGTGTCAAATTTCAGTTTTAAATTTTATTCTAATGTTAATCATACTTCATGATTGGGAGTGTTTAAATAAAACCAAACTGATAAAAAAGATTAGCAGTTGAAATTTATTAGACATAGATCTTTGTGGGTTCGACACTCTATATTTACTCTATATTACTTGTTGATCGCGTATACTTGCGCATAATTGTCAGTGTTTGAAATCGGACAACAACTAGGAATTTCGTTCCCTCCCATTTGGATTTTGAAACTTTATCTAAAACTAGGAAAGAAAATCCATTAGAGAGGCAAATCGGTCATTAAATATCATGTTAAGGAGCTTAAAACTAGGGATTCAAGTCGTAACATAACTTCAGTCAGTTAGAAGGGCAAATCGGTTATACTAATGTTTAATCTGTCATACTTAAGGACCTCTACCTGAACTAAGACTAGGCGCATGGACTAGGAGCCTTAACCGAAAATCTTGCGGATTAGAGGCCTTAAACGTCAATATTAAAGGAATTCTCGCTAATTTTCTCTTTTTAAAAAAAAAAATTCTTCTATGTTTTAGGAATATGTTGTTTCCAATAATTGCAAACGAGTCTCCATATCTAATATTCGGTACCTATTATTAATCTATAAACAATACATTGCCTTTCTACCTTTAAGTTTTGGGCATATGCAAGTAACAATAAAAGCTGATTTAACTTGAGAGACCCCTAGTCCAATCACTTGTCACACACCATATCCTCTAGTTCTCATCATGGGAGGCCTGGTAACGTTCTTCAATGGGGCACATGTGGTAAAATCTTAACATTGTCACAATCGTTAAAGCCTTGTCCCAACTATCTTGGGATCAACTACATTAATTTTATTTCATTATTCCAGATCATAGACCAAATTCTTTTATAGGTTACAGTTCTTCAAAGTTTTGCTTACTACTTTTATTCATGTCCTTTTTGACTTACCTTTTTGCATATCAATCTACCTAGAAAACTCTCTCACCAGAGATCCCCTTGATGCTCTCGAATGCATCTATTATTATTCTACCTTTTCTAGTTTTATCACACACCCATATCACACACCCATGTCAAATTCTTATCTCTCTTACACTCATTTTTTCCATGTATTTTGGTTTCCAACATTTTTCTTTGCACAACGTAGCTAGTCTAATCACTATCTTTTAACTTTAGAAAATCTAACTATATTGGAACTAATGCCCCCTCCCATTTGAGCTCTCACCAAACCTGACTCAAATATAAGTTAGGTGCATCATCCCTTAGATCAAATATAATACATACAAAAGTTAATTTATTAGATAGTCACGGCTAGTCAGTTGATATAACTTAATGGGCTGTCATGAGATAAAGGGAAAAATTTCTACTTCGAGGGGCCATAATTTTGGTCGTTAAATGAGATGGTTATCCATTTTATTAGACTTTTCTTTATATAAACCATTTTTACCAAACTTGAGTTTTTGTGAACTATTGATCTGCAGAGCCTTTTTTTTTTTTTTTTTATCATCTGGCTAATATGAAATGAAAGAACCCATAACAGTGACTACATGAGAATATAGGGGCCGATGGGTTTTCATGCCAACTCTCGTTGGATGATCATGTAATTTCAGACATTAATTGCTAACGGTGGCTGGTAATATCTGTCCTGTCGATTTCTCGATCAGTCGGGCAAAAAGTGTGCTTTCTTGGTCGGCCGGTTGGCGAGTTTGAAGCGTCCGATGGCGATCCCCTGATCTCGACGGCTGATCTATGATGTTAATGAAAATTGACGGATTTCGTGCATCGAAAATTAGATTTTTGGAAAATCACAGAGGCCAAACAACTCAGAACGTGCAAAGGGACCTAGAATGGGTTTTTGACAAAAATCTAGCGACTCGGATCTCCAGGGTCACCGGCGACCATTGGGCCTTTTGCCCTTTTCGGTCACCGATTTTTGGCCGTTCTCTAAATTTTTCTGTTTCTTTCTTCTTTGATATTTTTCTTGGCATTTTTGAAAAAATTTGGCATGATTTCCCTATAGAAAACTTGATGAGAGGTCATGCAGATCAAAGAGCAAAGTTTCTGATTTTTCAGGAAAGCTAAAGACTTTGTCGTGTAGAGTTGTCGATTTGCCGTCAGAAGCCAGAACTAGGTCAAACGATGTCGAAATGACCTAAAATTTGATGTGAGCTCTCTTGAGTAATAAATAAGACCGATCACAAGCTTTTGTTTGAGTTTTGAAGCCGTGTGGGTTCCTGTTGCAAGTAGACTTGATTTTGTCGAGAGGAAGATGCCGCGCTTTAATGTACACTTAACCGATGTCCGGTTGACTTGAAATTTGACAAGGAGCCTATTGGAGTCATTTTAAGATAATCCATTAACTCTAATATGGAAATCATAGTCCCGGGGGGATTTGTCGCTAGGAGGGCCGATTTAGCTTCCGGGAGGTCAAAGTCTAGTCACATGTTGTCGAAATGATCTGAAACTTGACATGTAGCCCCGTGGAAGTATTTTGAGATAACTCATATGCTTTGTTTGATAGTGATGGCATTGGTGGTTTCCGCCATCGAGCGGTTTGGTTTTGTTGTTTGAGGGTTGATGTAGGGTCAAACATTGTCGGTTCGACCTGAAACTTGACATAGAGCATTTTGGAAGTATTTCGAGACTATCCATAGGCTTTGATTGAAGATCTGATGTCTTCATGCTATCGCTGCCGAAAGAGTTGACTCTTCTGTGACTTTTTGCTTTTTGGGCCAAACGGTGTTGGAATGATCTGGAATTTGATGTAAAGCCTTCTAGTGGCATTTTGAGGCTAACTGTGTGCTCTGTTTTATGAACCAGGGTCTCCACCTTCATTGCCGCCGAGAGTGCCTGTTCAGCTGCTGGAAGAGTGAAGTAAGGCCAAATAATGTCGAAATGGCCCGAAACTTCATGTGTACTGTAAGGCCCCACCCCTTGTGGGCCCTCATTTTGATTTTGAATATTATAATTGTAGTATTTGTAGTATAATGGTACTAATTAATCAGGATTAGTAGGGGTAGATAGATATTTTCCTAAGTCTTAGCCTACTTTTTAGGAATTAAGCTTTTGTTTAATTTATAGAATCCATAGGGTGTCTTTTGTAATTGTTTTAGGGTTTTAGAGGTTTGAGGCTATAGCTAGTAAATAAGGTATTATAGGAGGGGTTCTTTCCACTTGAGAAGCTTCTAGAGACTCTCCAAATGACCCATTTGCCCATGTCTTTATCCTCTTTCCCATTTAAACTAGAATGCCCTTTTGGTCATTTCTCAAACCCTAACCTATATAAGCTAAACCCCCTCACATTTCCAAAGAGAAACCCTAAGTGCCTCTCATTTTCCCTAGAAACCCTAATTCTAAAACCCTAGCTACAAGAAGAAGAAGAAGACTACCTACTACAACAAGCTACAACCATCATCTATCTTAAGGATCTCTCTTTATCTTGCTAATCTTCTCTTCCTCTTCTAATCAAGGTACTTTTCATCTTCTAGTTCAAGTTCCTTAGAATTTCCTCTTTCTCCTTAGATTTCCTTCTTAAGTGGTAATTCTCTTGTGGATTGGGTGTTAGGAGTTGTAGATTTGGTTTGATTTGAGTTGGGGAGGACCTTTAGAGGCTTGGATTGCTACTAGGAGCTTGGATTTCCTCTCTTTTGTCAATTTCCTTTGCAAATTCAGATTAAGGCAAGTGCAATATAATCACTTAGCATAGAATGCATGATTTCCTTGTTTGATTATGTTATCTTCAATTCATATGGTGCTAGAATTGCTTAGATTACCATTTGAGCTTGTTTCATGGATGTTTGGCCATTAATGGATGGGTTTCTTCTCATTTGGAAGATCAATGGCCCATTTATTATTGGATGGATGGTTATTGAAGTGTTTATCTTTCTTTGGATGTTTATGTGATGAATGGAAGTGATTGGAGGAAGTTTGGAAGGAAAATAGAATGAAGGAGGTGAAAATCCAGAAAACTGGGTTACCTGTAGTAAGTTCTCAGAGACGAAACTGTGAGGGGGCTGTTTGTTGCGTCGATGCATGGACCCAGGTGGGCCACCCGATGGCTAATCTGATATGTGGATTCGAAGGAGGACCCACGGGCTACCTAGTAGGTAGTAGACCCGTGCGAGGTGGGCCAAACATCAGCACTTGATCAAAGAGAGAGAGGACGTGTTTAGGAAACTGTTTCGGAAGCAGATGATTACGGGACCCACTAGATGATCCAATTGTAGATCGGGTCCCCACATCTGATAGTGGACCTAGGGGCGAACTTGCTGGTGGTGGACCCATAGGGATTGGGTCCCATCCAACCCCACATCTTAGGATTTCACAATCTGAGGCGTGAATTATTATTCAGGGGTTTTTTTATATGATCATAGGTTGTGGGGCCTGGTAGGGTCACTTGATGCCAAATCAGAATCTTAAGATCTGTTGTGGGGCCTGGGTGACCTTGGAGATTAGGTCCCATCTTGGATTGGGCCAGTGGGGCCCACTGTCCAAGCTTTCCAGTTTTGCAGGCTTGTGGCTCTTCATTGATTTCGGCTCTGTGTGGAGTGAGGTAGGCAACGACTTGGATTGATAGGAATAGGAATAATGGAGAATGGTGATGCATCCTTGTGGCTATAGTAGTACTGTGGAGTACTACCTGGACCCATTAGTTTTAGAAATTAGAGAAAGGCCCTATACCCTTTAATGAACCCAATTAGAATTCTTGTGTATAACCTAGACTTGTTTTGAAAAAAAAAAAAAAAAGAATCTCAAATGACCTTATAGGCTTAAGTACTATTGGAGTAGTACTTTGACCCATTGGTTTTTAGAAATTAAAAATAAGCCCTGGTTATTTTAATGAACCCAGATTCGATTCTTGGATTATTTATAGAGGGTAATTATTTTCGGTAGGGCCCATTGACCATCCAAATTGACTTCCATTAATGTGCAAAGCACGAGTCAATGGTGTGGCTCAACCTTGACTCATGGGGATACTAAATAGGGTCCAAGGTGTGGATTTGATGTTGATTCGATTCTTAAATATAGTCAAAGATGCTCGTAACTTCAGGAGCACCAAATACATTATCTTTGGCATCTGAAACTTCATTTAGGGACCCAATTAACTGAAATGGACCATTACTTAGGATTGGACCTTTGATATTACCTTTCATTCAATTACTTGGAGTTTAATCCACTTATTATATTATTGTCACTCTTAAGTCCTTGTTCTTGCTTTATACCTGTTAATTAAATGAAAATGAAGGCCTTAAACCTATGACTTCCTAGAGGTAACTTGGTAATGTAGTTTGTCACGCCCCCGAACCGAGGCCCTGATAATCAAGTCCTTAATCCAAGAACGCGGCACGTGGAGTCAGAAAATTCTGCCCGCACGACCTAGTTATTTCCCCACAGGATTTCGCGGTGAGGATTCTCTGACAATCCATCACAACTATTTCACAACATATATCAATATGTGGAAACATGTAGCAAAACAAAGTCCAACAAATCATCATGATAATAAGTGAGCTTGCATCAAAGGAGAAATATATTCATAGCATAATCCCAAGGTTAGTTTAAGTTGTGAGGATCAAAACAAAGTGCATTAAAGTTTACAACCCAAAATAGCCAACAGAGGCTACTAACAAAGTTCCCAAAAGAACATCACTCCCTAAAATGTAATCGAAGCTTAAATCCCAATATGATGTCTACATGACATCATTAGGCTGCCACTCGCGCTCCAAAGGAGGCTGTACCGCCTCACCCGCTCGCTCTGCCTCAACATCTGGGGGTTCGTTAGCTAATACCAAATAGAAAATGATCAAACACGACGGTCTGGCAGGTGAATAAAACAGATAAGATGTACAAGTTTTATCAATGTCATATCTACAATCAGAAAGTAAATTAAAACAAAGCACAAATAAAGATGAGTCAAAATAATAATTTCTGTACGTAAGGAAAAGTCATATTTAAAACATTTCAAACTGACTGAAAGATAAGCAAATTATTGGCAATCAACATTTAGCTATATTCTCCTTTTACCAAAGTAACAAGAGCAGACAGACAGAAACCGTTGCCATACAAGATGACCGGACAAATAACCGTTGCCATATGAAATGGCCAGATAGATAACCATTGCCATACGAGATGGCCAGAACAGACAGAAACCATTGCCGTGGCTGGAGCAAACAGACAAAGGTCCAAACTGCAGTTGGCAAAAAAATTAATTTAAGATCCTAAGCCGGATGATCAGTTCGACAAAGCGACCTAAGCTTAGTGGTGCCGATTCAAATTCAAAACGATATGATCTAAATCACTAAAAACAATTCAAACTGATAAAAGGACTACTCTGTATCAAAACAATCGGACAATTTCAGAAACAAATAAGATGAGTAGCCTTTCTTATGTTTTCAAACGTGGCGAACCACTTGAATCCATTTCAAAATAATTTATAAGAAATTATATAAATCTGATAGCTTGGAATGATGTGATGTATGTGGTTGATTGGCTTACCTAGGGGTGTCACACTTAGGGTTCCAACTTCATTTTATGAACAATGAGTTTGGTGTTACTGAAGATTTCTGACAATTGGGACACAAAGTGTGTATTGAGATCTAAGAGAGAATCTCTCCCCGGTATTCAAATATCTAATCATCCTCCTCCTTTCCTTCGAATTTCTAGAGTATAAGAATTTGACTCACAATTTTCATCCCTTCATGTATAGGAGTCATCAGGGAAGACTTGCACTTCAAACCAGTGCAACAGTGTGCAGGAAATAACCCCTTGTAATAGTGCCCAGGTTCGCTCGAGCGGATCCTTCTAGAATCTCCTTCACTCGAGCCGTTATGAAGATCGCTCGAGCAGATGAGCTTCTGTCTCCCATTTTCGTCAAACAGTACCAAGGTCACTCGAGCGGAGGAATGTTTGCTCGAGCGAGCCATTCCAGAAGCTCATTCGCTCGAGCTCACAGAAGGTTTGCTTGAGCGGATGGGTTTTTGGAATGTTTTTCAACAGTCAGGGACAGTTCAGAAACTGTCTCATTTCAGTGCAAATTTCTACAATTTTGATACTCTCTCTCCTCTTCATTCATTTCAACCATCCCTAAACTCCATTACAACACATTCTCCATATCAACACCAACCATTGAACCACCATATCAACAATTCATTCCAATTTCCAAAAAGGAAAATCTAATGCAAAGAAATTTCCAATTCAATCATAAATCTTTGAAAATCACCCATCCACAATAAGGAAAATGCGCTCGAGATAACACAATACATTAATAGAAATTACACAATTCATAATAAGACATTTCGAAATTAACCTAACTCATTGTGAAGGAAGTATATAGTAATAAGAGAAAGAGCCAAAATTCTAGAATTTTCTTGAGAAATCATGTAACTAAATTGCATGCATTTCATTAACTGAGTTATTCACTTGCCTTGGTTGCTATGAGTACCAATCACACTCCTACAAAGTCCAATTCCAATCCTACATCAACACCCCATGAAAGTTAGCTCAAAATCCATGAAAAATTTGGAAAACAAAGGAGCTCTCCAAGAGACTCCTTGCATGCATGATTAGAAGATTCCTAGGGGTGTGAGAAACCCATAGTTACAAGAGGGTAGCCATTGCTTACCTCTATGATGTCCAAACAAGAAGAGAAGCTTGAAGAACAGGGTGAACCTAGCTCAAATCCTTTGAAAAGGATGTCAATAGCAAGCTAGAGATGAGGGGAAGAGATTGGTGTGATTTGTTTTCTAATTTAGGTTGAGCTTCATAGACATGCAAGAGGAGAGAAGTGACAAGGAGAAGAAGTCTTCCTGGTTCGTTTGTTGCAAAAAAATGGAGAAGAAGAAGAAATTCTCAACATGGGTTTGTATATAAGTGCGTTGACTTGTGGGCCCCATTAGGCCACTAACTTCAAGGGCTTAAAACTCCCTTTTGTGGGTTCCAGATGAGGTCGACGAAGAAGAGAAAAATGATCGTCGAAAAATTTAGTTTTCAAAAAGTATATTTTTCTCATGATTTTTAAATTTCGAAATTTATACAGAGACTTGGGTGTGAGAAGACTATTTTGCCATTTTCTCGAAAAAAGCGATTTATGGGGTTCGAATTCAAATGAAGCAGGTACAAAAGTTATTGGGATCAAATTAACAAATCCAAAATATCGAAATCAATGTTTTTTTCGTAATCAAAAGTCAAATTCCCCCACTAACACGCGTCACATGGGTCACCTCAGACCCGGTCAAACCAGGCTCAACGTGCTCAAAATTCCCCAAAGCTATTCAAAATTCTAATCTAACTAAAAACTCAAGCTAACCGTCCTCTAATCCTACTTAGAAACTAATCACGGTTAAAATAATAATAAAATATACTAAACTTGGGTCGGGGTCTGACATAGTTGGAAGGAATTTGACCCGTGTCGGTGTCTAGGTGGGCCCTCCTATGACCTAGGTAGTATGTGTGAACCCTAATATGGAGAGGTGGTTGTGATGGGACTTGTAACTCATTTTGGATGAGTATGAGTTGTTTGATATTGGATATAGATCAGTGGTCTCTCCTCGACTATTTAGACTAAGGCCATGGCTTAGTGGGCCTTAGTTGGACCCAATGATTGGTACTTGGACCTCTTAGGGATTTCATAAAACCTTACTCATGCAAGGCAAGCCTAGACAAACACAGACCTGTACTTTGGTTTCTTGAGTTGACATGAACATTCACTCAGTTGTTCTAAGCTCAGCCTGTTGACTGATCATCACTGGTGGGAGCTATTTATGAGTGTTGAGTGGGCTATCATGATGAGCTGTGTTTTAGACGGACGGTGTGATACCGGGTCCGATCTTTTGAGTGATGAGTGTTTGAGATTGATGAGTGATTTGCGGGGTTAGTTATCCCCAGCACTGGTGAGATTTCCCCACCGCAACTATGTTTAGTATGGGAGGGCCGCGACATAATATCCCGTGGTATCCAACTTGTGTGAATATGCCATGTTGTGTAGATAGATTGGCTTATTCTATTTTCCTGATTCAAAATGTTTATCTTTCTCAATTGCCTAGCATTTTGTACCTTGGATATTTTTATTGATTTTATTACTGTGTCTATTCATTTGATGTATACATCCTATGTTATTTGTATACTGTGACTTTCCAGATCCTTGGATCTAACCCATTCTTGATGCTTAGGTGTTGACCCCAACTATGAGGATGGTGCGCTCACGCATGTCAAGGCGCCCCGTAGCTGCTAACTACGGATGGGGACCAGCCGACCAGGAGGTCGAGTTGGGGGACGGAGAGCCAACACCGAGGGTTTTTGTGTTTATCATTTTTGGGTTTGAGTGTCTTTATGTGGTGAGCAGGGAGTTCGTTTGATATGTTTATAAACATGTTCTTAATTATACTTTGAGATTTAGGCTGGACTTCAGCCCTGCTACATTTGATACATCTTTTATGATACTATATACTTCCGCTTTATTCCTTACGCTTCCGCAAATTCAACCATTAATTACAAGTGGGTCAAAAAGTTTTAAATTGGACCTCATTGTGGACTTACGATCTTGGAAGTTCTCAGATTTCCAGGAAAGTAGTGCACCAACTTCAGGTTCCGTGACGGTTTTATCGGTATTTGGAATTGGGGCGTTACATGTACTCTTCTTATGGCTATTTTGAAGGGTCCTACAGTTTTTGGTTGACTCTGACAAGATTTGATACTTGAAGTGGCATTGCCTGTTTGTGATAAGATGCGGTTTCATGTAACGTCTTGATGTTGAAAGTGTATGAAGAGGCAAAGTGACATTTTTTGTGTCAACAGAATAGAGCTTCCCCTTTAATTAACCACTCCATTTTCATTTTCATTTCTATCATTATTATTGTTGTTGTTGTTGTTGTTGCTGCTGCTGCTACTACTACTACTATTATTATTATTATTATTATTATTATTATTATTCCTGCTTTCCACCATTAGACCTGGTCTAGATGAACCAAGAGAACCTAGATTTTCACATATCTCAATGAACCTCTTGATCGGAAAGTCCTTTCATTTTAATCTCTTGGATGAGTCACAATACCAAATCGATGGTGACTTTGTGCTCATACACTATAGGATCAAGAGGGGCGGGTGTCCAATTTTATGATTACTTTTTCTTCTTCTTTTCAGATTTTTTTTTACCTAAAAGGTAAATAAAATAATAACGTAGAAACTTATGTTACCAAAAAAAATTCTGGATTTTCTAAATTTTTAGGCAATTTCCTTGCCAAAAAAGCCAAAATTGGAGGATTTCACCCCCCAACCCTTTTTTGAAAAAATCAGAAATCTTTTCAACAACCTAGGGGGCTCAAAAGTGATAAAAAAAACAGTAAATAAATTAATCCTAAAAGCCCCAAAACAGTAACAATAATAATTTACCTAAACTAGTTATCAAAAGGACAAGAAATCGAGGCAATTTTGTAGAAAAAGTGAGATTTTTGAAAAAAATCAGCAAGTATTATTTTTCAGATATGAAATTAGCCAATTTTAGTCAAAAATCAGAATTTGAATTCCCTTTTCTAATGTCCAAGGGCTGGTCCAAGCATTCCATGCATGCTACCCCCAATCTAGTATGATGATTGGAATTAAACCATTGCTACCCCCAATCTAGTATGATGATTGGAATTAAACCATACACATAAAGCGATTAAAAAGGAGGGTTAGGAAATTACCTTTGTGCTATTGTTTGCTCCCCAGTAATGGCGCCAAAAACTCGATCGTGCCCCAAATGTAAGGTTGTCACGATTTAGTTAAAATCCCGATGAGTCTGGGGTCAATCTATAGGGAGCCAATGATAGTAGTGTAGCTGTCCTATTTGAAAACTAGTGATATCCTATCAAAAATCTATACAAATCTATGATTAAAAGCTAATTGCGAGTTAGATTAAAAATTAATTACAACCCAAATTAAAGAAAAATTCTAAACTAGAAACCTAGTATAATAAACCAATGCTAAAAACTGCATCCATTGTAAGATTAAGTAGGAAACCAATTGGAGATGTTAAAAACCCAGAAACAATTAAATTAAGAATAAGAATTGAATAAAGGCCTTGCAATCTAAGGGTCCGGGCTTAGCAGTCTTCTAAGCACTGAAAATATGGGCGATTTCTTTGAAGATTTAAAATCTGAAAATTTAGATTTATTAATATTTGACAGATTTCAAAAAGACTCTAGTCTCCTGTGAATATTTTCAGTATTTAGTGGTCTGTAAGCATGGAATATAACATGCAAAAATAAAGCATAAAAAAGACATAAATAAAGAAAATAGATCAATGAACTAAAAATTGTATTTTAATTTGAACTTATTTACACATAGATTCAATAACAAAAGTGAATCAACTTACACCATTTCTCCTTATATTACAAGTTAGGAATCTACTCCTCCATCTTTTCTCTTTTTCTTCCAAAACTTATACACTCAGTACCTGTTTGGCAAGTCTATTCCCTAGCTCTTAATCACTTAAAACTGATTGCAACTGGATTAAGAGAGTTTGGCAAGATGTTTCCTACCTCTATTTCAAAACGCCTCAAGACCCTTTGCCTCTATTTCTCACCGCCTGGATTTCCACCTTGTTTCAAACAGACAATATTGTCTGAAGCAGACAGAGCCACCTGGCTACAGTAATTTCAATTTCAACGTGACTTTTCAACTATCCATCTCTTTCTTCTTTTTGTTAATTTCTCAGCCACAAGTTTATGATCCAAACTGTTTGTATTGTTAAGCAGACCAAAAACGGCTTTGTATTCAAATTTCAACCATTGATCTATTTTGATTCTCGAGATATTTGCAAAAAGAGCACTGACCGTTAGATCTCCATTTTTGTACTTTTGTGTGTCTATAGCAGCCACTTCTAGTTATTTCTGGCCCGTCCAATCTGTCCTTTTATTTAAAACAATTGTGGGCCATACAATCACAATCCAGACTGTTGGAAAAGTAAGCCCAAAAATAGGTACGAGCCCAGATTTGAACCGTTGATTTATCTCAGATTTTGAGATATTTGCCAAAAACATTGAACCTTAGATGTTCAATTTGGGCTTCTATGGGCCCCATAATCACGGTCTGAACCGTTGGTCATCTTTGGAAGTCTCAAAATGGCAGTGTTCAAATTTCAACCCTTGATTCATTATAAATACTAAGAAATTAAAGAAAAACCAAGAACCATCTTAAAATGTCTATTTCAACCAATTTCTCACCTAACCAAATGGTCTATTCGTAAATCATATTTTCAAATTGACAAATTGAAGCTCATTTTCTTTGAAAAAGTAAAAGAAAATAGAAAGGGAGGGAAGGAGAGAGAATGAGAGATAAAGAATGACGCCGGGGGGGGGGGGGGGGGGGGGGGGGGCGGGTGTGTTTGTTGTGGGGCGGCGTGGGTGTCCAACTCATTCCTTAGGTAAACTCAAGATTTGAAACTTTTCAAATCTTGAAAATCTTAGATATACCAAGGGATTTTGACCTTCTGCGTGCCTCTAGAATTAGATATGTCCTCTAGGTTGTCAAATTTCAAAAAATTCCCTCAAGGTGTGTTGTAATTGTTGTATGATGAAAAAAAAAAAAAACACTGAAATGCCCCTCTTTGTGGGATATTGCAATATGGATCGCCCTTTTTATCTTCTCTTCTCTGAAGTAGCTTTTCACCTTCTCCTAGTCGACTCTATCACCACTGTCCTAGGTATGTTTCTTTTTTATCTTCCTACTCCTTATTTGATAATCTTGTAAGACGATGAATCTTCTAATTAAGATGCTTTGGACTTAGGCGTGATTTGTGTGCTAGTTAATGAGTTAGACAAACGATGGAGAGGAATATCTGATGGGATGGCCGATGAAGAGATGAGATTTGGTCCGGGTGGTAGTGCGGGCCGAGAGTTGCAAACGTGATGGTGGATGTGGGTCCGGATGGTTAGAGTAGTAATTCTAGGTTAGGTTTTGGCTGGTTTGAAGATGTGTGATGGTGTAGTGGTCATGTGGAGCTAGTTTGCGTTTGATGGAATAGAGATGAAGATGATGGAGGGTTTGCTTGGATGGTGAAAATGGTAGAAAGGGGTGTCCGATGAACTTTGTGAAAGTGATAATGGCTGTTGGTGATTGGGCTTGATGGTTGGAAGATGGAGAGGTTCGGGTTAATTAATTAGTGTTTGGCAGAGTTTTGTGAAGTGCATGAGATGACTATGAGGAAAAAAAGGATGGTGGGATAAAAGATAAAGGAGAATAGATATGGTGGTTGCTGGTATTAGTTGTGGTTTTGAAGATGGGTTGGACGTTGTTTCGTTGAGTTAATAACTATTTGGAGTGATATTTTGCTTAATACCTTGTAGAGAGATCTTATTCTGCAAGGTATTAAGAAAAAAAAAAGACCCAGCAGATAAACACACATTAGATATCCATCATAGTTTGACCATGGCTCCTAAGTGATAGTAGCCTACGAATAACAATAAAATAGAGATGAATAGTGCAAGTACTAATTCTAAAGGCCTATCTATAATGCAATATCCCATAGGGAGGGGCACTTAAGTCATCTTTCTTGCACAAAAGCAAGCACCGCACATCTCTAGCAAATATCTTAAAATTTAACAAGTTGGAGGGCATATCCAATTCTAAAGGCAAGTGTAAGGTCAAAATCCCTATATCCAACGACTTTTGCAACTTCTTTGATAAGTTTTGGAGAGATTTTTGTCCAAAATTTTAGCACAACTACTCTTTTCAAAAACTGGCGTCCACCTTTATTTCCTTAATCTGTTTACTTCTCTAGCTAAAGGGCCCCACTTTGACAAATAATTCAAATCTGAAATTTCAGATTTTGTTGCAACCTGGGACAACTTGGACGTGTGAGTGCTTGGCTTGTCATTGTGTTGGACGTGTCCTTCTTGATTTATTTTCTTTCTTTGCAAAATTTCAATCTTTGAAAGCCTATCTTGTTTGAAATCCAATTTGCAGAATTTGGGACTCTTTTGGAGTTATTTCCAACCTGAAATTTCTTAGTGCACCCACCTTCCATTCTTAAATCTCTTCATATAGCTTGAAAATCTCCAAACTTGGGCCCAGTTCCTCTCTTAATAAAAATCTCAAATCTAAATTTGAATACTGTGTTGCAAGATGGAATAGAGTTGGACCCATACGCGTGTGTATTACTTGAATGGATACATGCATGGACGTCCTCCAACTTGGAGAGTCTAACATTGGACGTCCCATAATGCATGGGATCTTGGAATTCTTTTCTTGGTCTCTTGGTGCCACAAATCTCTAGATTTTCTTTCTCTCTTTGGTTCTTCAATTTTTGAATTTGAAAGTGTAAATATCTCCAAACAATTAAAGGAAGCAATGTCTGAATTTTGCAACATCTCTCTTGATTTTCTCTTTTCTCTGACTTCTCTATTGATTTTCTACTTTTTGTGGGCCCCAATTTTAAATTTTTCTGCACATCAATTAAAACTAATTTAGAAAATAATAATTTTTTTCAAAAGGAATGATGTTATGCTGGGGGTCCTGTAATGCAAAAATTGACAATTTGACCAAGACATGTATTTTTATGAATTCTTTACTCGTTTTCACTTAAATTCAACAATGAGAGTCCAATTGCATGATTTTGTGAGTATCTATTAATTCAATGCACTTTGTTTTAATTAAGTCCATAAATTCTCTTGAATTAATGAATTAAAAGTATAATTTTGTGGACTTATCAGCACTGACATTATCAATAAGATTTTGCCAAGTGGAGCATAAATAAGGTGGCCTTGCTTGGAGGCTTTATTTTGAAGCAGAGACCTCCCATAAATATAGCGATACAAGCCCAACTGGAACTTTATGAATTTGATGGTAACCTATCCAAAGCAGCTGACATCGTGACCTTGACTTGGAGAATTGTGGGCCAGAGATATTAATGGCATCCTTCCTATCTTTCCGCGAAGGACTCAGAACCCACTTTGGTTATGTCTCACTACCAATTTGAGAAATCCGACGGTGAGAATTTATGATCTACATGTATATAATTTTGGGGTTTTCTCAGACGAGGAGAAATTGAGAATCGCAAAATCGCCCAAAGATGGGAAAATCATAGCAAAGGTAGGATAATATTTCTTGTGGAGATTTAGTGCCCATCTATTTCATGTATTTGAACTTCTAAGAATTCTATAAAATATTTTTGAGTGAGTTAAAATGGAAGAAACAGAGGCAAAAATCTAAAAATGGTCATCAAATAGTCTCCTCTTCAACTCTTGCAATTCAAATTATATGAAAGTTCAGTTTCCACGTACGTCTTTACTATTAATAATACTTACCCCTGTTTGGCATCTCTATTTTCGAGCTCTATTTGTCTAAATATCTAATGCGGGCTGAGGTTTGAAAAATAAGAGCGTTTAAAATCATTTCTACCGCTTGCCCCCTTTAGAAAAGTAGAGGTAAAGCCTCTTAAAACCACAGCTCCCTTCACTCCAGAACGCTTCAGTCCGGCTTTTTAAATTTTTTTAAATCTGGGTAAATCAAAATCCAAGTTATTGGAAACTTTCATAAGATCAAACACGGCCATGAGACTAAATTTCAGCTGTTGGATCATCACCAAACTTGAGATACCTACAAAAAATGAGCCATTTGATATTATTTTTTGACAGTTAATTCTCTTTGGAAGAATGAACACTACTATACGGTCAACTTTTAAGGCTAGAAACCTTGTTGGTCTTGAGAAAGTGGAGAAAAATATCAACCATTGATGTAACATGATCAATTTTGGATTAGTCCATAAGCAATCTTGTTTTTCTCTTTTTTTAATCATTTGTGGGATAATAAATCACAATCCAATCCGTTGAAAATGTTTAAAAGGTCAAACATTGCTATGGATCCATATTTCAGCAATCGAATTATCACAAATTTAGAAATATGTGAAAAAATGTGAACCATTTGATAGTAGTTTTTGGAATCTATGGGCCCCAAACATAAGATCAAAACCGTTTGGTCTCTTTGGAAGGCTAAACATGGCTATTGAGTCGAATTTCAAAGCTTGATACTTCATGGATCTCAAGAAACTTGTAAAAAACTTTCAACCATTGATTTAGAAAACCAAACACATTTTATTTATTCTAGCCTCTTTTTTATGGCTATTTTTGTAATTGCTCTATTTTGGATTGGCCTATAAGAAAATTGAAAATGAGTAGGACACCAAATAGTCAAAACCCATTTTACCATGAGTTTCTATAAATTCAATTAATGTGGGACAAGCCCTTAAATCATGTTTTCTATTGCAGGGATTCCCTTCTTTGAATGTAGTTGAAAGGTCGACGGAGGAAGCCAGATTGGAGAAACCCATTTTCAATCTACTTTACATATATCTTGACTATTCTTACTGTAAAAGCTTCTAGCTTGAGAGTTGAGAAAACAAGTGGAAAAAACATGTGGAGTAAATAATTTTAATCCCGCAGACCTAGAAAGGTCAAGAAAAATACCTTTCTTCTTGAATAAAAGTTAGGCAGGGGTATTTTTCTTCCACTTGACCTTTCTCCTCATCACACAAATGCGTGCAGAGAGCAATAGTTGTCAAGAGCTTCAAACTCAATTCTGCTCAGCTTGTTCAGATTTTTCAAAGGAAATCATTTGATCCATGTCTATGCACTTGGTTTTAAGAGACCGCTTGTCTCCAACACAAAGTTGATTAGACCAGTTGTAACAAGCTACCATTGTATTTGACAACCTGGTAAGTGAAAAGACTGCCTAAGATTTTTAGTTTCCATGCTGCAGCCATCTGTATGTCATGTTTATATTTATTTCTCGTGCTGCAATTGTCTATCTTTAAACTCTGTTTTATGTTTTCTGTCTTCAAACTCTCATTTGTGATGTCTTTTGGGTTGGACTAAGGCAGAAGCATTAACAGAGAGAAGTATAATGAGCTGGTCTAATCCTTTTATCTCGGTCTTCATCACAACCTTCTTCTTCGTCTCTTCTTTTGAGTTCTTCCTATCTTCTGCCACAATGGACACCATGACTCCTGGCCAATCACTAAAACATTGGCAAGTACTAATCTCTGCAGGCAATGAATTCGCACTTGGATTCTTCAGTCCTGGTGAATCCAAAGATTTTTATGTCGCCATCTGGTACAACAAACTTCCAACGGACCCGCAGACAGTGGTATGGGTCGCCAACAGAGACAAACCAATTGCAGATAGCAACGGAGTCTTCACCCTCCAAGATGATGGGAATTTAGCTGTTCTAGATGGAACCAAAAAACCCCTCTGGAGCACCAGCGTTTCCACGAATGCAACCCGTTTGGTTGCGGTTCTGCTGGATTCAGGAAATCTGGTACTCGGAGATAGAGAAACAACAGTCTGGCAGAGCTTTGACTATCCATTTGACACCCTCCTGCCGGGCATGAAGATTGGAGTGGACCCAAAAACTGGATCCAACCGCCTGCTAACATCGCGTAAGAAAGACGACAACTTTCGCCCGGGAAGATTATCCTTCGGAGTCGACCCACATATTCAGAACCAGCTCTTCATTTGGTATAACTTGACGACGGCCAACTGGCAAAGCGGCCTTTGGAATGGGAATAACTTCAAAGAAATTCCAGAGGTAAACAAAAATTTCCTCTTCTACTTCACTAAGAACAGCAGTGGAGATGAGGTCTATTTCATGTATTCGACCTCCTATACCTACACACGACTAGTGATGGATGCATCCGGTCAGCTGCAATTCTGGAAATGGTATGAACCAGCTGAGCAGTGGAGGATTGGATAGTCGACATGGAGAGATGGGTGTGACGACCCATTGAAGTGTGGGCTGTATGGTATCTGCGACAGTAAGAATTCACCAGTGTGCAGTTGCTTCCCGGGGTTTGAGCCAGTGTCTCCGGGCAGTTGGAGCACCGGGAATTGGGAAGATGGGTGCCATAGGAAGGGCCGGCTGCAGTGTGGTAAAGAAGACAAGTTCAAGAACTTGTCAAATATATATATGCCATTTGAGGAAGAGGTATCCCTCCATAGCAATAATATTGAGGATTGCAAAAATAGGTGCCTCGCCAATTGCAGCTGCATCGGTTATTCTTACCAATACCCTGGCCTGGGAAGAAGAGATGATTCAACATGTCAAATTTGGACGGAGACTCTGCAACATAGAAACAGTTCTTTGGTTTACTTGCCGGTAGATCTTCTATACCTGCGCATTGGATCATCTGAATCAAGTAAGTTGTTGTTAAGACTTCTTCTTCTTAATACTGTTATTAGGATGCGAATAATATATATGTATACTCGGTGGCTGATTATAGAGATACATGATCGATTGGGCTCTTCTTCATCTCCGTATCAGTTCTGGTTCACTGCAATCCTTTGCAGCTTTTATCTCCTATTCAGAGCTCAGGCCTCTCCTGGCCAGTCATTCTGATTTCTGCACCCATCAGATATCTCTCCTGCCCAGAGTCTGTTTGTGCCCAGACACTCTCCCACTAGAGGTGAAAGGCACGGCACAGCCCGCTTTGAGGCCCACCCACCCTGGCCTGGGCCTTGCCCAGTTTTGCTGGGTCGGCCCAGCACGCCCCACTGCACGACTTAGGTCGTGCTGTGCTGGGCCATGCCCCAGATGGGCTGGGTGGTGTCGCCCACGGCTGGCCACATGCCTCTCCTAATTTTTTTAAGTTTTTTTTTTCAAATTTTACAAAATTTGAAAGATATTTTATGGACTTTTAGGGCTCTCAACATGAAATAAAATTGAAGCTATTAAAATAAATGCACAAACATTAAGTTTTATTTATATAAAATCTTAATCATTTTAAATTTTATATATTATTTATATAAAAGAAATCAACTATTTTATATAAAATTCACCTTGGGCCATGCCAGGCACCCTGGCCCAGTTCCATGCGGTGCCGTGCCATGCCGCGGCCCAGGGCCCCTGGTCCAGCATGGCCCTCGGAAGCTTGCCGTGCCAATTTTCACCTCTAGTCTGGGCCTTCTCTCTCCATGCCCTCTCCTGGTTAAGGCAAAAAGTGATAAAACTGAGAGTGACATGCCGGTGGGAACATATGGTTTTGTAGTATGGTTCCATGGGATTAAGGAATGACCTTTTAGTGTATGGATTGTATTTCCTTCTGTGTCTTTCCTCTCTTTCCAATGGATGAGAGAATGAAGTTTTTAATGCATGTACTGTATTTCCTTTTCAGTCTCTCCTACTTCCTTCCATCGATGGACAAAGTGATGAAATTAAGGGCGTGTTTGTGCGCATCCGCGAACGGAAGACGAATTCGAGGTATGAAGATGGGATCCCGTAATCCACTCTATACGTGGAAAACAAGCATGAAAGGTCAAAAACCGCATCCTTTCCACGGCTGCGCCAAACGAGAGAGTTTTCGGCGCCTGATCGGCAATGGGTTTCCACTGAAACCTGTCTTGCACAAACAGATCCTAAATGCCTTCTACTTTCCTTGGGTTCTCTATATTTTGGATTCCCTAAAACTACTTAGAAATCTAAATACAGTAAAATGAGTGTCTGCCGATTAAAAGGATTTAATTAAATTTTACTTCAAAAAGAGGTTGGCCCACCTTGAGATTAATCAATTATATATCATATGAATATAATAATATATAAAATCTACATATTTTATATTGATCGATCTAACAATGAAACTACCTTTTAATAAAGTGAAAGTTTGTAGGCACACTTATTAGTCCGTGGTATATATTTTTATTGGTTTAGATTTTAATAGACGAGCGCCAATTTAGAGGTCAAGAATATTGATTATGACTTATATCTCAAATTTTTTCTCATGTCTTTCATTTTCTCATTTTTTTTTTTTTTTCCCATTTCCTTTCCTCCCTCCTCCATGTGAATCCTTGGTGCTTAATTATAGAATAGATATGGTTATATCTAATAATCCATAATTAGGGTCCATTTATATAGTTTAAATGGTAAGAATTAGGCTTCCCAAGTGATTTGGTAGTGGCATATTCTCCGCACAAATTTGAGTTTTTACCAGCATAAAATTGATTAAATGTTAAGCATGTAATTTCATTCATTTGGATGGTCAAATTTTGACATTTATTATTAACCTAGTGAAAATTAGTCTTTTATATAGAATCTTTAAATATTTATTTTCTGTCATATTCTTGGTGAAATATCATTCTTTATATATCAATTAATGTGCATGCAATTTATAGTAAACTGTTTATATAAATATTGGATTGAACCTACAAATTATCTCAAACTACGTTGAAATATATTCAAAGACATCGTATTCATCAAACTTAAATCGTGAATAAAAAAAAAAGACAAAGAAAAAGAAAAAACTGAACCTATTCCATCAAACTTTCGAATTGAAGCAAGTCTTAAACTGTGAATTGCAAACTCAAATATGAATCGGTCGAATTGCTAATCAGGTAACTATGGTCCACCTTTTCTATCATCTTTTGCACCCTACCATCCTTTCATCTTCTTTGTTTTTCATCTTCCTTATGGTTACTATACCGAATCAAATAGTGAATTGTTAAAATCGAACGGTATGCGATTCGGTGACTCGTGGAGCCAATTAGGTAACTATGGTCTTTTCTACCTTTGGTCTGCCACAAATCGTCAAACATCCCCAACACGGCAATGTTCCCCAACACGGCAATGTCCAATGCCAATCTCTCTTGAATCTAGTAGGGAATTATCGTGGCCCAAGATCAAATAATCACATTAGCATAGATTTGTATTGAATAGAAGAAGGCTAACAAAGAAATCTAAAAAAATGTCCGATTTAAAATCCTGGAGGCTCAAAACTTACAAGAATCTTAGGAAGCTCCTTAGTCAAGCCACAATTACTAAAAGTGTAACCATTAAAAAAAAAAAAAAAACAACCGCCTTCCCTATGGGCCCTTGACAAAATCTCATCCATACAGGATTGAGACCATTGTTAGAATTAGCAGATCTTTTAAAAAAGGCCTTATGTTTCTGCCTTATTTCAAAAAAGGATACAAGTTTAAAAACTTTTCAAATCAGTCCCTAAGTTTTGCAGGAAGTTATCAATTAAGGACACTAACCACTTAAAGCTATTTTTCAATAACTTTTTTCAATTTTTTTAAAATACCCAAATTACCCTTCATTGAAATAAAACCCTCCTTCACTTTCTCTGTATTTTCCTCATTTTCTTCACCGATGTCCTCATGGTGATCAAGGACAACTAGTGTTCCTATAGCGATTTGCTACATGTAGTGGTTGCTGAAACCATATCATGGCTTTAAATAAAGGGTAATTTGGGTATTTTCAAAATATTAAGGGAAAAAGTCTCCAACAATACCTCTAAATGACCGGATATCCTTAATTGAAAACTTATGGAAAACTTAGGGACTAATTTGAAATTTCTCATATATATATATATAAAAGGGTAATGTTCCTATACAGGCTTCTCTTACGGTCTTAAGGTACAAATCGCCTTATGGGGCCCACTCGGGACCCCTCAAATCATGGAACATGGTGGCCTTCTCCTACGCTTGTGTGCTCAAAATGCTTACATACAATGGTCAATCCCATCCTGAATGCCCAACGATTGAGATTGAGGTGTATTTCAAAGACTCACCACAGGTATTTATGTCAACCCAAACGCCTCCTTAGTCCCTGTCTCCATCGCGTCTCTCTTAACCCAAACTCTTTGTTTCTCTCTCCGCACTTTCACCTCTCTTCTCATTCTCTTGCCATCTCCTTCCATCCCTCAACTTAATCTGTATTCTTCTCCTTGGTCCACTTAAGCCCAAAGAAATCTTTTTAAACCCAAAGAATTCTTTTTATCTCCATCATCCTTTCTTTATCGCTCTAGTATCCATCACCCTTTCTTTCTCTCCTTATCTATTCACCCAATCTCTTTGTGTTTCTTTCTCAAATGGAAACACCTAGAGGAACCTTCAAAATGAGAGATTAAGAGACAAAGAAACTATCACAACCCGAGACCGAGATTTGATTACGTCTGAGTTTAACCCCTAGTCGCAACCATACTTACTTCCGTAAACTCCGAATTAACCAAAGTTAAAAACAAAATCCACAAAGGATAAACATACTTTCACATATGTCAAATATACAATTTTGAGGAAAATATATTCAACAATATCAAATGCACTTGTACAAGTCCTTTATATAAAACATAAAGTTATAAATATACAATTAACATTTCCTTACACTATTTCTGTCAGCCAACTGCATATTCAAATACAATGTAGGATGACAAATCTTAACGCTTCAAAAGTAATAACCAAAAAGTTATCTGAAAAGACTTCCGATTCATTTCGCACTCGAATATCCATATCAAATGATATCTCAGCCATTCCATTATATCAGTCCTTTAGAGGAACAGGAGCGGTCTCCTCCGCTAACACTGCGGCCTCTGCAAGACCGACATGGGCAACTGGGCCTAACAATTCTACTCATTCCTTACTCAATTCCAACCAACCATTCAAGTGTAATTATTGGTTATATAATGCATGTGCTATTTTCGATGAACATCACATTATATATATATATATATAAAGTGTACACTCGAGTCCCCTCAATTATCAACTATCAAGCTATAAATATCATGACCATCCTAGAAAGCTCAATAGGCTCTTATACAAAAAAAATCAAAACCCAAATCTGAAACTTTCCCAAGTCCGGTTACCTGTCGGTTAACCGAGTTCTAGAAGGAGGCTAGCTAAATCACAATTCGGTACAACTTTCCAGAACCTTGCCACTTCTGACAAATTTTCTAAGTTAATTCGGTTGCTAGTTCGATCACCTATTCGGCTGACCGAAATCCATTTTTCGGTTAACCGAATTTAAATTCGGTTACTTGCGGTCACACTTCCAGAGACTTACAAATGTCTCCTGAGTTTGGCTACCTATTCGGCTAACCGCTATAACTCAGTCACCTTACGGTCAGCTTTCCAGAAGCTGAATTTTTCACGAAAATGACTCCAGGTGAGTTCGGTCACCTGTTCAGCTAGCCAAACAGCGCCCAGTACTTTAGAATTTTTGAAGCGAGATTCTGCAATTTGAACTCCAAGAGTTCATACACTACTCTTAGCAACTTAAATCAGTAGAAATGTATATACTTGCCTTTGTTTGAATTGTATAAACAAGAGTCCCTCTTTAATCTTTATAGCTTGATTTCGAGATGAAAATCTCACCACTTCAAACCCTAATTCCTTGAAAACATGAAAAATAGATCTTTATGAGCTATTTGTGCTAGAAACTACTTTAACTACTCAATAGAATTTCTAAGTTCTGTAAAGGGTCCAAACACTTACTTGTAGCTCAAAGAAAAAGAGAAGTTGATGTTTTCTCCAACTTTCACTCCAAGAAGTGAAGACAACTTGATGGAGAAGATTAAGTAGCTCAATCTCCTTTCACAATCTCTTGAATCACTCCCAAACCTGGACAATTGATGGAGAATTGGAAGAAAGAGAGAAGAAGACTCTAGGGTTCCTCTTCAAACACTTGGGCTAGGTTTTTGAGTGAATGAACTCATTGGAGTTCATCTCAAGCCTTATCAACATTACTTTTGTACTTAAGCCCTCATTCTCTTTTCCTATTTACAATGCGAGTCAAATGAAAGCTCATTTGATCCATTTCAAGTCAAATGAACTTAAGTCTATTATGAAAGTTGATATACTCTTTGAGATACACGTGATGGTGTCAAGAGTTACTGTATTTGACAAAATACGCGAAAATCCGTATTTACGCAAAAGTTTTTATTCTTCCTTGTTTGAGCCTAAACTCAATTCAATCAACTGAATTAGTCTAATCTTATTCAACTCATTTTATTAAGTCCAATTCAATCATTTGAGACTAATTCAATTCATTTTGGTCATTAACCAAAATCAGCTTGATTAATCATGATTAATTTGCACTAATCTCAATTAATTAGCTCTAATCCTGTTTAGTTCGGGACGGGGTGAAACAAAAACCCACTTGGCATCTCATGTCTACAATTAGTTCACTCTCAGTGTCTCAATCCAAACGTCTCACATTTTAAATTTTAAGAAAAGAGATAAAAATGTGAAAGATGAAGCTCAATATTTGATTAAAATCTGATCAGTTATTGTATAAAATGTGAAAAAAATTAAAATCAACATAAGGATATAACATAATTCCTAAACATCCCATTCCATGGCAATTTATTTTGGCATATTTTCTGGCAATCTAAGCTCTTATTAAGACATCTTTGATCGCTATATGAAGATGGATTTCTTTCGATATGATGATCGAACAAAAGCAGCTTCCATCAATAGCATAGACAATAAAATGTTCCTTTAAAATTTCCTTCCCAAGTCCCCATTTTGCAAACCTCAATCTATTCCTTAATTCTTAATCTTCTCCCTAAGACAGCTGATTTACTGCCAAGTTGACAAATCTTTTTGTAGACATGATGTTCGGAGTATTTTATCATCTCACGGTAGTACATAAAGTAGTGTCTCTCTTCCAAATAGGATTTCATGTGGGTATCATTGTTCTTTCTCTATATGTTGTTAGACATGCTCTGCTGCTATGGAAATGGCTTATGCAATCAGTTACGACTTGGCCCAAATGTCTTTATCTGTCTCTTAATGTCTCTCATTTTGTAAGGTACATTTACATGTTCCCATTCGGCTGACTTTAGAATAAGACAGAGATTGGGTTGAGAGTGAGAAGAGAGTGATGAAGAGAGAAATAATGGGAGATGGAGATACAAAGGTTTCTCTGGTTAAGTTGAGAGAGAAGGAGAAGAATAGATATTGGGTTGAGAAATGTGGAGAGAGAGCTTGGGTTGAGACGAGATGGAGAAGGATAGAGGTGTTTGGGTTGACATAAATACCTATGGCGGGTCTTTTGAAATACACCTCAATCTCCTCAAAGGACACGATTGACCATTGTATGTAACTGGTAAGCATTTTTAGCGCACAAGCGCAGGAGAACGTCGCCATATATATATATATATATATATGAAATATGCTCATATGAGAGATTGGGTGGGGCCCCTCACATCCATATCTAATGCCAACAACTTAAATGTGAGGGCCCTCACCCCTATCTCTCATATAAGGTAACAGATATTTCTCATAAGAGCATCTCCCTATATATATATATATATATATATATATGAGAAATGCTCTTATAAGAGTAACTCTCACACTACTATGAGAGTAATGGGGGACCCATTGGATCCATATCAGATGCCAATAGCCTAAATATGAGGGTCCTCCCCCTTACTCTCATAGTAGTGCGCGAATTACTCTCGTAGGAGCATTTTCTATATATATAAAATATAGAGAGAGAGCTTCTCATGCGCTCGTTATATCCTCATATTTAGGCTATTGGCATTGGTATGGATCCAATGGGCCCCCCATTACTCGCATAGTAGTGTGAGAGTTACTCTCATAGGAGCATTTTTCATATATATTTATATATAAATAAAGAGAGTGAGAGCTTCTCATGCGCTCGTGTGCTAATAGCTCTTGGGTGCGCTGGAAAATCCATCTCCTTAAAATATGTGGAACGGTTAAGATTAGAGAGTCTGTATCCCATGTTTTGTAAAAACAGAGAGATACTGTTTCGTCCTCATATTCCAGGGCTCTCCTAAGCTGCAGCTTATGTTATCCAAAGCTGAAACAATGTTGGTCCCACAAATCAAAGTCGATTATCTCTGTTTTTGGCATTATGGAACTGAAAAAATCAGTTCTGATTGGATTTATCTTGATTTTGAAGATGATGATTTGAGGAAGTTTATGATGGAGGTGATTTTGTAGACGATTTCATCTTAGGATAACATAAGCTGAGCTTAGGAGAACCCCTCTCATATATATATATATATATATAAGCTCTGTGTGTGTGTGTGAGAGAGAGAGAGATGAGAATTAAGAGTTGAGAAAATGATATGCTAACATAAGTACTTAGCTTAAGAATCTTAACAGCCATTCTCAACTTCCATTCTCTCCTGCTTGAAACTAGCTAAATCTCCTATCCATTTTTTTAGTAAACTAGCTAGTCCAACAACCTTGATTAATTTCTCCTTGTTGCATTCATAAGATATGCATTAAGCCCAATGGTTTTATTCGATGGAAATATTCTAATAAATCCCTAGGCCCCGCATGGAACATTGTTATTTTACAAAGGCTTGAAGTATAATTGACGTAGCCCACCACATGCCATTAATCCATAACAATTCATAACCCAACAATATGCATGAAGCCCTTAGATTTTCTTTGATGGAAACCTTAGAATAAATCCCTAGGCCCCACATGGGAGATTGCTACTTCACAAAATGATCGAAGTCTAATTGAAGTGGCCCACAATATATTAATCCAAAAAGAAAATCATAACCTAATGATATACATGAAGCTCGTAGATTTTCTTTGATGGTATTCCTATAATAAATCCATAGGCCCCACATTGGAGATAATTACTTCACAAAGGACTAAACTCTAATTGAAGTGGCCCACCACATTTTATTAATCCATAATGATTAACCTTGGTTCAAGGAGATATGGAAGAAGCCTTTAGATCTCTTTGATGACATTCCTATAATCATAGGCCCCACATGGGAGATTGTTACTTCACAAAGGGTCGATGCACCACATGCCATTAATCGATAAAGAATAATATTGATTCATGGAGGTCCAAACGAGTTGGGATGACCAATGGGAAGGCTCCAATATGTCTCCATGATTTGTAGAAAAAGGCGGGACTTGTCTCCATAATTGGTGGGTAAGTTGGGATCTTCTTGTCCATCTTTTGATAAACACAAGATATCCACCAGCAGGATGTCTTTTCCTAAACAGTTAAAGCTTTCCTAAATAGCAATGTGAGTTGTAAATGATCTGAGGTGGCATTAACAGTCTGAGGTGGAATTATCTCAATGGATAAGTCAAAAGGAGTGGAAACGCTCCTTTTGAGATGGGAGAGTTTTTAGGAATATCTCTCTATATATATATTTTAGGGAACTATCACCCGTTAGAGACACCATGATGGGGCCTACTCGGCCCCCAGTGATCACGGGACTAGGGGATGGAAAGAGCAGCCTTGATGGGCCTAGCTATCAAGTTTGGGTACAATTCGATGCTGCCAATCCCTGGATCTGTGGCCCACAAGTTTACCAACTTATATTAAAGAAAAGAAATTGACCCTTGATTAAACAGTCCTGCCCATTTGAATGGGTACAAACCCATTGGATCCAGCGTAATTGAGGGGGGTCCTGTGTACATGGATGGTTCGGATTGGTGATCCCATCAAGGTGCATACATATATATATATAGAGAGAGAGAGAGGCAGCTCTCCTAAGCTTAAGATTACGATAATCTAAGCTCAAGCGTGCGAGATGCACATGTGATGTTAAAAAAAAATTTCGTTCGAAGCATGCGCGATGCACATGTGATGTTAAAAAAATAAAATGATTGGAAGTGTGCGAGATGCACATGTGATGTTAAAAAAATAAAATGATTGGAAGTGTGCGAGATGCACATGTTACATTCCCTCTTCTTTCTAACCTAATCCAAAGGGAAAGACGAAAAGAACGCTCGACTGCTCTCCCTGCGCCAGCCCCATCTGTCCCTCCGCTCTTTTTCTCTTCAGCCACCCTTTTCCCCTCTTTTAGCCAATGAAAGTGTGACATCTGATACACTTAGCCATTTTCTCTCCTAAACATTCTCCTACAAAAGTGGATCTTTTATAGATTCCCTTAAAATACTAACAAATCATTGGCTAATAGATATGAGCAGAAACTCTCTCTCTCTCTCTCTATATATATATATATATATATGTTGGCAAGGCTCGTAAGCTCACACTTATGGGCCCACCCTTGGTCCATCCAAATTGACCAAAAATATGACCCCCCTGAATTGCACATGTCCACCAACTTTCAGTTAGATCAGGATTTACTGGACCGTTGGGTCGATTGTGTACTGATCCAAATGGACTGTTGACCATTAAGCTTTTGGGGCTCAGATGGAGATGAAATCATGGTTGGGGCTAATCTTTTGCAGAGAGGAGGGTCCTAGGGAGTCCTGAAAATCCCCCCCATCCCCTTCCCCATGTGAGTCTCTAGGTGGGCCCCATCACACACTTGAGCTTATCTTATCAGAGCTGCCCCCCATATAGGGGGATATTCCTATGCATCCTTCCCTCACCTTGCAATGACTGGGTCAACAGTGTCAATGGCAGCAACAAAGGCAGCAACCACGGCAACAATAACAAAATAGGCCACAAATAGCTGGAAGTGCCTATGCTATAAATGGAGAACAAGCAGAAGTTGCAGCCTACGTTGTTGAAGGTAAAATCCTTATAGATAATAGACCTACAATTGCTTTGTTTTGATCTGGGGTCTACGCATTCATTTGTAGCAACCCAGTTCTCTTGTGAAATGCAACAACAAATTATGCAATTGCCATATGAGTTCACAGTGACTACTCCATTGGTGAAGAGAATATGTGAACTGTATATTCCCCAGTGCAATGTGAAAATTGGTGAAGTGTCAATGCTAACTGATCTGGTAGTCTAAGCAATGAATGATTTTGATGTGATCTTTGGCATGGATTGGCTTGCGAAGTACATAGTCTGTTTGGATTGTTTCTGCAAAGTCATCACTTTTAAAGTTAATGAATTTAATGCCAGTGTATTGTTTGGGGGACTTCAGAAGAAATGTGATACTACGCTTATTTCAATATTTAAGGCTGAACGAATGATGTGTAGTGGTTGTAAAGGCTACATCGCATTCATTTCTAAAAAGAAGCCAGTGAAGGAGTTAGGAGGTATTCATGTAGCTAGTAAATTTCTAGATGTGCTTCCAAATGAAGTGTCAGGTTTACCTCCAGGTAGGGAAGTAGACTTTACTATAGAGCTTGTGCTGGATACCACAATGTTTTCCAATGCACCATATGGTGAGGGACAACTTAATGGGCCCGCCTAAGGACCCACTAATCATGGGACTTGTGGGGGATGGGAAGAGACACCTTGGATGAGACTATATATCAAATATGGGGTCAATCCCATGCCTCTAACCCCTTCATCAATGGCCCACAAATTTAATGACTTTATATTAAAGGAAAACATTTGACCCTCGATCCAATGGGCCAATCCATTTGGATAGATGAAAATTCAATGGATCTAGTGTACTTAAGGGGGTTCCATGTGTGTGGATGGTTCGGATGTGTTATAAAGTCAATCCTGCTATGTTGTCCCTCACCATAACAAGGTGATGGATGAATGCACATGAATATTTCCCATATATATATATATATATATATGAGTTATGCTACCAAACTCCCCAAGCGTTTTTCTTAAAAAAAACGCCTCTTTGTTAGCCAATGAAAGTGTGACACGTGTCATCAGTGATATACATATCCGATTCTCTCTCCTAAATATTCTCCTACAAGAGTGGTTATCTTAAAATACTAACAAATCATCGGATATTAGAAAAGGGCAGAAACTCCCCTTTTGAGATAGGGGAGTTTTTGAGAATTTCCATATATATATATATATATATATTAGAAAAACATTATTAAGTCAGATCCTTCCGGTGACGGAAAAAGTGGGGATCATTTGCAATACCTACTGTTCTGTTCATACTTCTATCTGATAGTATTTAATTCTAAACCATTTTATGTGCAGGAGTACTATGCCAGAACTGTGGAGATAGAAAAGTTCCATATCCTTTGAGCACTGAAGAAGGATGTGGAGATCCTGCCTACAGAAGTTTCTCCTGTAATAACTCCACTGGCCAACTTTATTTCAAATTACCCAATGTTTCTTATCAAATCACTAGCATCAACCCAGGTACTCGAACATTTTTCATCAGACCAGAAGGTACCATCTGCTCTGAAGCCAATTCCCCAAGCCATGATGTACTTTTGAACAACAGCCAACCATTTTACGTAACCAACAAAACCACTATTTTGTTATTTTATTGTATAACTCCTCTGCCCATATCTTTGAATTGTAATACATCAAGTCCCTGCTACGAATATACCTCTGGGGATAGAGCTACATCTTGCCTTGATTCAACCAAGTGTTGCAGTTATACCTCTGGGGACTTCCCATCAACGGCGCATTCAGTTGGTGTTTTAAATACTACATGCAGCACTTATACTAGCATTGTAGATGTCAATGTATCTCCTACAAGTAGCTGGGACATCAAATTGGAGATTGGATGGGAGCCTTTCCATGAGCCAGCATGTAATTTGATGAAGGACTGTGAGCTTTGGCCAAATACAACATGCATGCCTGATGGGTCTATAGAGAGAAGGAAAAGATGCATTTGTGATGCAAACTTCCAATGGGATCTTAAAAGGGAGCAATGCATTTCCGATCAGCAATCTACATTAGGTAAGTGATGATCCTAATCACATGTGATGTTTTCTGAATCTCTGATGTTGTAATATCATGACTAAATGAAATGGGGCTCCTTTTTCTTATAGGTGATGACAACAAAAATGGTAGAAATCTGAATAAGAGCAAACCGTCATTGGTAGTAGTTGTTTTACCTGTCGTTATGGGGTCTGCTCTCTTAGTTACAATCATCTACTGTTTGTGGAGGATGCGAATCGTGAAAAAAGGTTGGTAAGAGATTGTTAACATCACAGCAGAGAAGCATTTTTACAAACAGTACTCATTTCCTCTAATTTCATTTTTGATCAGGAAATGAGGAAAGAATTCTGGATGTTTCATTGTCCCACTTGCGTGGGAGAGACATGTTAGACATAAATAATCTTGGAGAACATGGGAAGAAGGGTTTAGATATTCCTTTTGTTCCTTTTGACATCATAGCTGCTGCTACAGAGAATTTCTCTGATTCAAATAAACTTGGACAAGGCGGATTTGGACCTGTATGCAAGGTAATCTTTTATATAGAGATTCAAAAATCGAGTACAAAGAAATTAGTATTCATCCAATGTTTCTAATGCATTTTCACCTTCGGTTTTATAAACTACTGTTTTCAATCTTTATGTTGTTATAAAAGACTGTTGTAAGCTTGCAAATACTTTTCTGAAAAGGGGGAAAAATTGAAATCTTGTCACCTAATGGTTTCTTTTTTTTCTTTTCAAAACGTTACAAATTTTAGCTACTTTTGTCTATTCCATATGTGAACCTAGCTAGCATGTCAAATGGAACCCATGAGCTGTATGTTGCATCCTTTGATCCTATTTACATTATTATTTTTTCTTTTCATTATAGACTTCAATTTTGGGCTTTACTTTTCGAAGAGCACATTAATAATAGTCGAAGTGTTGCTCTATCATTTAAATATTCTAGTTCACCTGATAACAAATGCGTTTGTATTTTTAGGGAAAAATATCTGAAGGGAAAGAAATAGCAGTGAAAAGACTTTCCAAGAGCTCCGGGCAAGGCTTAGAGGAATTCAAGAATGAAGTCATATTGATAGCTAAACTTCAACATAGAAATCTTGTGAGGCTTTTGGGTTATCGTATTGAAGGGGATGAAAAGATGTTACTATATGAGTACCTGCCGAACAAAAGCTTGGACGCCTTCCTCTTTGGTATGATCTTATAGAAGATTTCTAAGACTGAATTTAAATCTTATTCTTTGCAATGCATCTTAAAATTTATGACAACGACGACATCTGATTTGTATTGTTCAATGAAATCACTGGGTAGACCAAAGTCGATGCAAGTCGTTAGACTGGGAAAAGCGCTATACAATCATTCTAGGAGTTGCTAGTGGGCTTCTTTATCTTCATCAAGATTCTAGATTAAGAATTATCCATAGGGATTTGAAACCTAGCAACATCCTTTTAGACGAGGAGATGAACCCCAAAATTTCAGACTTTGGAATGGCAAGGATATTTGGAGGAGATGAGACTCAAGAGAATACTAATAGAGTGGTCGGAACATAGTAAGAAGAACGAACTCATTCTACATCAATTTTATGTGATTGTTCTAGTTATATTGCATTACATTGACACTTCCCCAATTAGCCATTGCTAGAACTTCTGAAGATAACTTACTTTTTTTTTCAATGGCGGATTGCAGTGGTTACATGTCTCCTGAGTACGCATTGGAAGGGGCTTTCTCAGTGAAATCTGATGTTTTTAGCTTTGGGGTCGTTTTGCTCGAGATAATAAGTGGGAAGAAGAACACAGGCTTTTACACTTCTAAGCAGTCTTTAAACCTCCTAGGACATGTGAGTATAAAGATAAATTGAGCTACCTTCAGTTTTTCCTTTTTCTTTAAATTATGTATCTTCTTTACAGAATACTTAATTCCTCCGCTCACTATAGAATGATTAATTCCAATACCATCTTAGGCATGGCAATTATGGAATGAAAACAAGGGGTTAGATCTGATGGACCAATCACTGAAGGAGACGTACAAGGAATATGAAGTATTGAAATGTATTTGTATAGGGCTCTTATGTGTTGAAGAAGATGCAAGAGCTCGACCAACAATGGCTTCAGTCCTTGCCATGCTCATTAGTGAAACTCCAACTATTCCATCTCCTAAACAACCAGCTTTTGTCTCAAGAAATCTCACCGAAGGAAGCTCTTCCTCCAATACTCAAGGATCCCATTCACAGAGTGGGATGACAATTTCTACAATAGGAGGTAGATAAAGTGTACTTATGATAGTCTGCAACTTCTCCTTTCCTCTCAATGTATCTGCTACTTGTGAAAATATTTACAAGTTAAGGACCTGATTGATTGCCCAATATACAATTCCTAGGAATTCCTAGAGATGTGGGTTGTATTGAAGGACTATTAAATAGACATGGAGTGAAGAATATAAAGTGGTGGAGATGTAGATATCGCTGTCTTTCTTCTAGGATCTTACTAGGGTGATGCTTTGTAATAATTTCTTCTACTGAAGGAGAGACCACTGATGGCCATTCATAGATATACACATATACTTCAATTTTAGCCCCTTTGATAAGAAAGGGCTAGAATGCACATGGGGTGGAGCCATGCTAGGATTTCTTGTATAGCTATGATAAAAACTAATTAGCTATTTTAATCACCAGAGTCGATTGATGAATATTCACTATTTTTTTTTATAGAAATCCTTTTTTATTGATAAAGCCATACATGAGTATTATATATATTGGATTGACATGTGAACATGGAATCTCCAAATGAATGGTTGCTTTAATGCTTTTGTGAATGAAAGATTGAGTATGCACTTCTCACAAATATCGTTCTCATTTCCAGAAAAATGTCGGGATATTTCAACAATATTCAATTTTCATTAAGACATTGTTGAGAACATTTTTTGAAAGCAAACTAATTAAAGTTTTAAAAAAGAAATTCTTAAAACATTATTTAGGTTTCCAAAACTAGCCCATTCTAATTCCAATATTATTGTGATTTTCTCATATGACTTTTTGAAAATATAACAACACTATTGTGGGGATGCCAAGTTAAGAAGATGTCACTATATTATTAAGATGTTTTTTAAACACTCATGTTTGTGACAAGTAATACAAATGAATTAATCAAAATCATATGCATTTGAAGGGTACGTAATGAATTTCTTTATGGCTAAAGTTACCATGTTTGTTTCTTTTCACCAATTCATAGATAATTCTTACGAGAAATCGATTACATCGTTTGTTTTATTAGCATTTCTTCCTAGCATTATTACATACACCTGATATGCATGTTTAAATAAAGTTAACATTACATACAAGATACACCAACAAAAAACACATATTGCAACAGAGATTGATCGCATATTTGTTTGTGATCACACAGAGATTTAGAATTGAAAGAAGCAATAGAACATGTCAGGGAAAAGTAAGAGATAGAGAGCACCCGATGTTTGGTGTAGAGAGAGATGAGTGCTCTCTACATTTTTTCTTGCTTCTTTTTTAACTCCTATGCCAAATAGATTTGTACAGTTATGAGTGCTCTCCACAATAGGATACATTATTGCAAGTATAGCAGTCAAAATCAATTAAAAGTTGTGAAAGTTGGAAAAATTGGAATCCAAAATAGTACTTTAATGCAAATAGACCTCATAAATGTAACTCAGCTCTAACTAAGAAATCAAACCACAATAAGTCCTTCATATTAGCTATCACATTATTTCATGGAGAACCCAACCACCACAATAAATCAAATCAATCATTGATACAAAAAAAAATACACGTAATTCATCAAAACTTCACATTTTATTATCATTATCAAAGCATTAGGGCATCCAAGTGCCAGTTCACACCAACAAATATGGAAGAAGCCTGTAGTTTAATATGGAAGAATCCTATTGTGGATAGCATCACTCTGACTGGTCAATGATGAGCAGACCATCCATAAAAGAAAAATCTAAAACTCACCAGAAGACTTTATATTGAAGACCATGGCAAATGTTGAGAAGACCATAAAGTGGAAGATCCTAACCATCCAATTTTTAGCCTTCATCTTTTGGATGTGGACCCTTGTTGTCCAAGGGTTAGGATTTTTTTGCCTTCTGTACGTGACACACAAAGCCCTACATTTCAAGAATGTGATCAAATAAATACACAGTAAAAAATCCACAAATTTAAATGAGAAATGTGTTAAATCATCATCATCATCACAATTGTTTGATATGGAATAGGTGGTAAAGGAAGGCATTTTATTGAATAGGATAACAACTTACTCAAGATTCACAATGGGAAAGACGTATCCACCAGAATTCTCACCAATAGGGCTTTGCTTCAAAATCTCATACGTCTTTCTTCACAACACTCGTTATAACGCCCTAAACATCCACACAAACAGAAATATTTATCAAACCCTAATCAAAAGGGATTACTGCAAATCGTGTCAATTAAATTATATATAAATAGTTATAAAAACAAAGAAAATAAAAAATTGTTAAAAGATTTATCCTTTTTCATTTCATCACATAAGAGTTTTTCTCTAATATTGTGGCAATACATTGGGTTGCAATTGATCATGTTGAACTTCTCAATGAAATGACATCACCTAACTACTTTTAGAACAAAAAAATAGGCCAATAGGACCATAGTATAGCATTAATGTTCAAAATAAAGCGGTGTTTTAATTCTCCAAGCTTATTTATCTCAAATCTAAGAAAAAGAATCCTATAATGCATTTAATCTATTTTATGTCATCTTACATGGTAATATGATGGTTGATATAAATTAAAAACAATGGCTATTTTCACAAACTCAATCAGTAAGTGCTAAGCATGGCTACTAAACACCAAATTCTGCTATCTTCTTCTACAAAGGATGTGATGCTTTTTTAAACCATAAAAGGCTTCTCCTATTATGCTTAAGTAAGATAGTATCTAAACTGCCACATTATATGCATATTATGTGTCCATGTGCCAATCAATACACGTTACAAACATGCTCCTAACCCTACAAATTAAAATTTGCATCTGGATTTTTTTTGGCTCACTCAGAGAGCTCATAGAGAGATTTGGAAAGATTCAAAATCTACCATTTTCAACATTTAGAAATTTTAAATATATATAATTTTTTAGATATAGAAACATTCAACCTTAATAAGGAGTTATATACCTGATACATATTGCTGATTTGCATTTATTTTTAAATGTTTTGTTAGATGATGAAAGTGCCCACATCAACAACGTAAGACCAAACTAAAGATACTGGCTACTATTGATTGGTTTAATATGAAAGAAAAATCCATAAAGCTCCTAACAAATCTATAGTGTCGCTACCTATATTGTGATAAGTTATGTCATGAACTATGGCAAAAGATATCCAATATGACACACAATAATCATCAGAGAGATGTCATCTACTTGATAAGTGGTAGTTATAGTCTACGACTAATTTTCATAAAAGAAACAGAGGTGTACATAACTACTTCTCAATTCTATGAAGTTTCTTATGCCTCCTAACCTCCATTCTACCTTTGGAGCATCTGCAAAGAACTCTAAAGATGAGCACAATACAACAATTGAGTGACATCATTCTTTTCAACTGAGCTTTCAAGTTCTTTGTGATCGTCCCCAAAATCACAAATTTTTACAAAATAATGGTGTGCTTTTCATGTGATCACTCACTATATAAATTAAATGTAAACAGAGAGGAGAAAATCAAGCAATCCCAAAATCACAGCCTTATCTTATTATTATTTTTGTTTTCCCCACTCCCAAGTTTAGGCAATTCATTTACATACATTTGTTCCAACGATTCTTACCTTTTCAAAAGCCCTCCAAGTGATTTTTTTGATTTGTCCAACTGGTTTGAACATTACATTGTACAGATACATCATTGATAATTAATTTGGAGAGGTGTACCAAATCTTTTAGTTGTCTCACATGTAGTCACATGTACCAGCTTAGAGAATTCATGCCTTGCCCAAATAATGCAGCCATTAGAACATGCACTCTTAACAGTATGAAAATCTTTTACATGCTAGTTTCAGCCTAGCCAATACAAGGTCTGAGATCATGTTTTAAAGCAGTATGAAAATAGTGACAAAGACATGCACTCTTAACAATAAGACATTGACATATTATGTTCTTTGTTTGAATTTTGAGTGATTTTGAAGATTGCATATTATTCATGTAGAATTTTCATCAAACATTTGGCATGCACTCATTGAGTCAAACTCATTACATTTGAGTCTATAAAGAAAGCATGAAAAAAAAATATTTACAACCGGCCATAATTTTCAATTGCTTTTGCAAATGTGAAAAATATTGAAATCATACTTAAAACATGGTTCAGTACACATATCAGACAGTCAAGAAAAAAAAAGTTATGTACCATGTAAATGAAGTGGGCTGATATCTTGGTTTATTTTGGTCCTTTTGTTAACCCTTTCCCAAAATAGATGAGACTTTGAAAAGTATTGGAAGAAACTAAATTAGAGATCTCTATGTCGAATTGCTAACACACGTTACGTTTCAAGAATACAGTTGTGTAAGGGCGGTAGTGGGCCACATTCGAAACCTAAGCAATGATGCTACTCATTTCTAGCCCACTGAAGCATATACCTTTGCAGGTAGGCCAATATATCAGTACTGCAATCAAAACTATAAAAATAAAGCATCACTGAATGTGAGAGATCTTGGATTTGAAAGAAAATGCAAGAGATTTGTTCTTTACCGAAACGCACCTTCCAAGATGGTGTTTTGCAGCAGAGCTGTGGAGAGGAGACGCTTTGCCCTGCATCGCCGAAAGAGAGGAGGGATGTGGCTGCTGTTAAGAAAGGGGAGAGAAGATTGCAACCCAGGAGTTACCGATATTAAAAGAATTACACGCATCTGCAAGCTAGAGAAAAGAAGAGGAGAGGAGGAGTTAAAGGTCGCTTACAGAAACGTTGTAGAGGAGTTAATGAGAGGAGTTGACATTGTGGAGGAGTGAAGCCATTGCGGATAAACTGTTTCTAAGGATTTGAAACAGGACCACTATTAGAATTTTGGGTTGCTTTAATTCATGAGTGGGACAAAACTCTAGAGGTACATTGAGTTGTATTTTTTATTTAGAAAAGGACTTTGAAGACAGACAACCGGAAGAATTAGAAGAAGAAAGCTAAAGAGATAGATCGCTGAAATTCCAGATCTATAGTGGTCCGCTCGAGCGACCAGTGCATTCGCTCGAGCGAACCCAGACAGAATGTGTTTCGTTCGACTCACCCTTGTGATCGCTCGAGCTATGATCTGATATTCAATTACAGTGGCTTGTTCGCTTGAGCGAACTCTCGGGTCGCTCGAGCGAACCTAGGCGAATTTTTAGAAACTTCTTTGTTTCCTATCCTGATATGTCTCAAAGTTGTGTTGCTGATTCGTAATCATATTATAACACTTCAGGCACGAATCCAAGGCTATATAAAGGACTCAAGGGCTATTCTAAAAGCACTCATCATCTCTCAAGTTTTGAATTAGATATTTAATTGAGAGAATGCCTCTTTAGAGTTTTATTAAGGAGTTGTGCTGCCAAGTTCTCTAGAGCCAGTTTCTTCTGCATCTTTTGTAGAAGATTATCTTCTTTCGAGAAGATCTGAGGAGTCAAGTGCTAGATTGAGTTTGTTGCAATCAGCGGTGTGAAGTCGTTGAAGCGTGAAGTGACACAAGGTAACTTCAGTCCTTAGGTAGGGGATATCTGGGGAGGAAATTTGAATTTCTTATAATTGCGAGATTCATAGTGCTTGATTAGATCTAGTTCGGATCCGTGATTTTTCACCCGGTTAGGGTTTTCCATGTAAAAATCTAGTGTCCTTGTGGTGTGTGCTTGTGATTTTATTCCCGCTGCATATTTGTTATTTTTACACACTTTTAGGTTGATTTATTGAGTAGACCAATCTAGAGATCTCGGACCCCATACTTTCAATTGGTATCAGAAAAGGTTACACTAAGTTCTTGTGTTTGATCCAAAGAGATTTCTAGAATGGTACTCAATCAAGAAGGGACATCAACTACAAAGCTCCCTTTGCTAGATGATTCTAATTATGCCTATTGGAAGCAAAGGATGATTGGGTTCCTTAAGTCCATTGATGATGATGTTTGGAATGTTATTGAGGAGGGCTACTCCCAACCGACAATTGTGGCTGATGTGAAAACTATTCATAAACCTAAAGCCCAATGGTATAAGGATGATAAGCATGCCTCTAATTGTAATAATAAGGCCATAAATGGTATATACAATGGAGTGTCTGAAGAAGAGTTTCGTAGGATTTCCACTTGTAAAACCGCAAAAGAAAAATGGGAAGTCTTAGAGACAATATATGAGGGTACAGACACAGTGAAGCAATCTAAATTGCAAAGGATGACTAAAAAATTTGAAACCATCGTGATGGAAGAAGATGAGACCTTCGATCAATCTTATGCAAAGCTGAATGATATTGTCAATTCCATTTTCATTCTGGGTGAGGAAATTCCAAAAAACAAGATTGTCAAGAAAATTCTGAGGTATCTACCTTTGAGGTTTGATTCTAAAGTTGATGCTATTGAAGAAAATAAGAATCTGGATACCCTCAAGGTAAACCAACTAGTTGGAAATCTTCAGACTTTTGAAGCAAACCGTTTGGATAAAGGAAAATAAAAAAATAAAGGTATTGCTTTGAAAGCCATCTCAGAATCAAGAAAGAAATCTGAAAAGAAATCTAAGCCTGATTCTGAATCTGAGGTTGAAGATGATATGGCTGAAATGTTTAACTGCTTCAAGAAGAACATGAAGTCAAAACAAGCCAAGTGGAAGAGTTTCAAATCTGAAAAGAAAGATTCTGCGAAAGGAAACAAGTGTTTTGAGTGCCAAGGCTATGATCATTATGCTAATGAGTGTGCCAACAAGAAAAATAGTACAAAGAAAAAGGCTCTCAATACAACTTGGGATGAAGAGTCATCAGAAGAAGAAGAAAAAGATACTGAGGCTGATTCTTCAGAAAATGTGAAGTTTGTGGCTTTCATGACTAAGTCCTTGTCTGACAATGATACCGATGAAGATCATGAAGATGAGATGTCCGATCAAGAGAAAGATTGGGAAGAGTTGTACCATACTATCTATGCTGATTGTGTCAAGATGACCAACTATGGCAATAAGATCACTATCAAGCTCAAGGCTGCTCAAGAGGAAAATTCTGCTCTGAAATTAGAATTAGAGCAAGCGTTTTTATCAGGTTCGTCTCTTGGAATGTCAGAAAAAGTGCATGGCTGAAAATCTAACTACTGATGGTCAAAAACTTGAGAAGGCTGAAAAAGAAATAGTGAATCTAAAAAAAGAGATTGTGTTGGGGAAAGCTAAAAATCATGACCTACAAGGAAGACTGAAGATCACTCTGTCTGAGTTAGAAGTCAAACAGGCCTCTCTAAACAAGATGAACACTGGTTCAAAAATTCTTACAAACATTTTGGGTAGTCAGAAGTCTCATTTTGACAAAAGCGGTTTTGGCTATTATCATGGTGCATCCACTTCCAATGCTAAAGGTAAAATAGTTTTTGTTTCAAGTGTTGCACATGCTACTCCACATACTGCACTTTTAAATAATATGCTGAGTAGTATCAAGAAAAAGAATGTGTTGCATGTTGATCTCACATCCACTTGTCACTATTGTGGAAAGAAAGGACACATTCGCCCCCATTGTAAGAAGTTGAATAGTCTACCAAAGACCAAGCAATGGCAAAAGAATTTTTCTCCACCTAAGACGACTCAAATTTGGGTTTGAAGGTCTGATTTGCCTAAGGAGTTTGCTCACACTGTGCTGAAAGATCAAACTACACAAGTGTGTGTGGCCAATTATAAAAAGCCTTGATCAAGGATGACAAGCTCCCACCCCTAGTGCTGCTATGATGATACTTTCAGGGGGAGTTGAAATTGAGCGGGAGCTAATGCATCCAGATTGACAGAAGCTGCTTGATGATTTTTTGTTTGTCAATTATGAAAAAAAAGGTAGAGAAAGGTGTCGGACTAAGGGAGAGAACAAGAAGTTCAGGAACAAGAAGTTCAGAAGAAGTCAGAGACAATGCGGATCTACATGTGTTCATTGCAAAAAAAATTTAAAATTCAATGTATTTTGGGTTTTATTTCGAGTAGATCAAATTGTATTGTCCTAGAGAGTTTTGTCCATGAATTGCCAAAGGGGGAGATTGTTAGAATTTTGTGTTGGCTTAATTCATGAGTTGGACAAAACTCTAGGGGTCCATGGAGTTGTATTTTTATTTAGAAAAGGACTTTGAAGATAGAAGACTGGAAGAATTAGAAGAAGAAAGCTGAAAAGATAAATTGCTGAAATTCCAGATCTACAGTGGTCCGCTCGAGCGACCAGTGCATTCGCTCGAGCGAACTCAGACAGAATGTGTTTTGGTCGACCCACCCTTGTGATCGCTCGAGCCATGATCTGATATTCAATTACAGTGGCTTGTTTGTTCGAGCGAACCTGGGCGAATTTTTAGAAACTTCCCTGTTTCCCGTCCTGATCTGTTTCAAAGTTGTGTTACTGATTCGTAATCATATTATAACACTTTAGGCACGAATCCAAGGCTATATAAAGGACTCAAGGGCTATTCTAAAAGCACCCCTCATCTCTCAAGTTCTGAATTAGAGATTTAATTGAGAGAATACCTCTCTAGAGTTTTATTAAGGAGTTGTGCTGCCAAGTTCTCTAGAGCCAGTTTCTTCTGCATCTTTTGTAGAAGATTATCTTCTTGCTAGAAGATTTGAGGAGTCAAGTGCTAGATTGAGTCTGTTGCAATCAGCGGTGTGAAGTCGTTGAAGCGTAAAGCGACATAAGGTAACTTCAGTCCTTAGGTAGGGGATATCTGGGGAGGAAATTTGAGTTTCTTGTAATTGCGAGATTCATAGTGCTTGATTAGATCCAGTTCGGATCCGTGGTTTTTCACCCGATTAGGGTTTTCCATGTAAAAATCTAGTGTCCTTGTGGTGTGTGCTTGTAATTTTACTTCTGCTGTATATTTGTTATTTTTGCACACTTTTGGGCTGATTTATTGAGTAAACCAATCTAGAGATCTCAAACCCCATACTTTCAGCCACGTTACAGAGGAGTTAATGAGAGGAGAGATAGTGTTTTCAAGGGAGGGCTTTGAGAGGGTTTAAACCTTTTAAGTGAGTCAAAAATTGATCCAAGGTCAAAGACCGAATGTTGTGTTATGTGTTTAATAGGAGAGAGGGGGACGGTTAAAAAAAAAAAAAAAAAAGGGAGAGAGGGGACATGGGGGAAGAAGGTATTAAGAGGCAATCAACAGAAAATGCAACAGTCAAAATCAATTGAAGGAATTTAATCTGATTTCTTAATTAGATTCAGTTCGCTTCTCATTATATAACTGAGAAATCAGACAAGTTGGTGAGACTATTAGATGAGAAAAAATGATGAGTGGCGAGGTAGGGAAATCACCAAGGGTGGTGGAAGTAGTCAACAGTAAAGAAATAAAGGAGAAGATAAAAAAAAAAATGACCAATGAAATAGTCTCCCCTTCAACCCTTATAATTCAAATCCTGCATTTCCACCTTATATCATTTATCTCTCATCTCTTTAATATCATTTGTGAGAGCCCATTTTACCATGAATTTCTATGCATTCAATTATATGCAAACAGACTGGCCTGACCTTTCTTTCTACTTTGCTTTTTTTGGAGTTGAGTGGAGATTGGGGAAATCTATTTTCAATCTAACTAGCAACAAACAACCATGCTGACTGCGGACCCAAAAATAAATATATATTAAAAATTTGGAACACTTTTGATATTATTTTTAGGGATTTTACAAAAAAAATTACTTAATGTGACCAGTGCACCAAACAGGGAACTTTAGCTAAAGTTGCACCAAACAGGGAATCCATACAGAAAAACCAACTTTTTTTACCATTTTTTCGGTGGTCGCTATCGACCTTCATTTTCTGTATTAAGGTCGACGGCGACCCTCACTTGTTACTCCTCATCTTCTTCCTTCTTCCTCTTTTCCCCAAATCCAATCCAATGATGGAGAAGTCCATCATTGGACTTTGAGAAGGTTTTCCCACAGCTCTTTTTCATCTATTCAACATGGAGGAAGAGTCTAAAACATGTTTGGGCATCTTTTCCTCGTCAATGGTAACTAGTTACAAAAATAATTGCATTGGACAAAGCATCACTAGCGCATAACCTAGTTTAACCATTTGATTGGGTATGTGTTGGTGTCACTAGTCCAAAAGGATCTGCAAATCAGGACATCTTTGAATCAGTTACTGGGCCAAGCATCACTTGAAATGGTCCTTCTTTCCGGGACCATTCATCAGGTGGACCCCGCCATTTTTTACCATCTTAAGTCTTAATTACTCATGCAAACATGCTTGTTGGCTGCTCACAGTAGATGAGTTGAATAGAAAAAAAAATAATAAAAGAAGAGATATGAAATGGAGATCTTTTGACAGATTGGACGGATGTTATTTCATTATTGTAGAATTTGGGTGGATGTCTGCCAACAATCCAATTCATAAATGTAATGATAAGAGTAAGAGGTAGGGACGTAGGGTGCTGGAGACTCTTACTCCATTAATGTATTTGGTGGACACTTCCCGGTTTTAATAATAAACAAGAGTCCCTCATCATTCTCTTTTGGCACTTCTACATTCATGTTACCAGGTTTTGCAGCAATCACCCATGCAAAAGGGTAGACCCGAACCTGGACCTGAACCTGGACTCAAAAAATAGGTCTAGTTTAAAGGATCCAAGCGCAACTGGATCGACCCTACTGGATTTAGAGTCTAGACCAGCTGGACCCAAACTAGTTATATTATATTATTTTATTTGATTATGTATCATCATATTAAGCAACATAGGATTGGGTTTGGAGAAGAGAGGAAGAAGGAAGAAGATGGGTTTATGCTTGCTCAGGGTCAACGCTGACCCTCACTTGTTATAGCGAGGGTCACTGTTGACCCTCAACTTAGAAAATAAAGGTCGATAGCGACTAACGAAAATACTAGTAAAAAAAGTGGGTTTTTCTATATGAATTTCTTGTTTGGTGCACGACCTTGGCCAAAGTTCCCTATTTGGTGCACTGGCCACATAAAGTGATTTTTTTTTAAACCCCCTTATTTTTATCTCCAATACTATTTGAAAAATGATTAGCTAATAATTTGTAATATTATATTATTACAAATATGATAGATAATATTATGTCAAAATCTATTACCAAATTACATAAAAAAAGAATGGAAAAAAACTCTAGACAAACTTTTTCTGTCAAAAGCTCTTTTAGTCTTATTTTCCTCAGCCCTTTGGATCTTAAATACCTTCTTGACAATCTTTTGTTCTTCAACAAAAAAGGTTCCAATCATCCTTTAATAGAGCATCTTAGATTCTGAAATTGTAGAAATAATAATCAAATCCAAGAAGACACTAACTTTCTCTAACAGCACATCCAAAAAGAAACCCACCATAAACTCCGTTGGCAATCCTTCAACTTCCGGATAGTTTAGACCTCTTACACTTGGCAGGTCTCAAGTGAGAAATCTAAATCAATAAATAAACAATAACAAATTGCACGAATTTACATAAACTGAGTTAAGAAGTAGACTACAAGGATGAAAGCATTCAGGGTTCAAATTAAATGCTTAATTAAAAAATGGAGTTTGGATTGACCATAAATAGCGAGTGCCATGAATGCATACAACTTGAAACTATACAATGGATCACACATGGTGGCAAACCATTTGATCAAATGTTACTCAATGATTCATCTTGACAAATGGACATCCATGTTATGATCGTAAATCTTCTTTCCTTTTTGGAATGGTACATCATTATCGTGCATGACGCATAAATCAAATCAAACCCTCCTTTGGAATCATGCAAAAGAACACGCTCAACTTGATTGATCCATGGATCCAACCACTTAATATCATATAAACTATCACGACCCCAAAATGGGGGTAGGATTAAGGGGCCGTGATTACGGGGATTACTATAGCATAATCTTACCGTTTCCCCATGATCTGCACGGGTGAGAATTTCAAGATCCATCACCATTGTGGAACATTTAGCGGAAGCTTGCATTGGGTGCAACCTGAAGTCCAGAGCTCATCGAATTCCATATTACATCACTAATGTCTTACTAGTTGAATCATACTGTACAATACGTCCTCAAACTGGTATAATATAAACAAAATATAAGCATAGCTAGACAAGTAAATAGGAGATTTCATTCCCATTATTTAGGTTATAAGTTACGAAAGATGGATTAATTAAATTCTCAAAATAAAGGCCAATAGACGACAATAAAATAAAGTACAAAACTCAAAATAATACTCCCACGTATTTCGCGTCACATGTGCAAGAAACAGAGCCTACGGGTGACAACCTTTGCACCTCAATCACACACCACATGCGGCTTAACAACTGCCTCCTCGGAAACCACACTAGGTTACATGTCAAGAAATCATACCTACGGCTCCAAGCATAGCTCAGACACAAATGCTTGGCAAGTATCCAAAATGAAAAGCATAGTTTGCAAGAGGAAAAAGAATATATATGACAGGTTAATTAATCAGAGGTCAAGTAACAGCATGTCTAGGCAAAGTCGGTGTAGCATGAGTAAAATAACATAATCAATAATAGCAGAAAAATAACTATTTTCTAAATGGCAACTACGTCACATAATCCTTGGAAGGGGGAGCATTCGCTTGCCCTAATCGAACTGATTGATAGTACCTTTGAACTCACTCGAGAGTTTACGGCCATGTGAAATCTTTGGCCAAGCAACAGGGGGTGCGCCTTTCTTTTGGAGAAGATGAACCAGAGATTATGTAGAAGTTAATACAATTGGAGGTGTCCGAATTACTAGGTAAGTCTACTACTGCATGACTCGTTTCTCTTTTGGGGTTCCTTTTGTTTGTGATGATTATTATCTCTTTACATGTGAGGGGGCTTGGTAGGCCTCAAAAAAGATTGGTTGTTAGGAAGTTGGTAAGGAAGCACAAAGTTGATGTGCTGCTGCTTCAAGAGACTAAAGTGGCAACTGATATCCATAATGTAATTCGAGAGGTTTGGGGCAGTTGTAGGTGTGCTTGGGATTGAGTTCCTTCAGTTGGTGCTTCAGGTGGTCTAATTTCTATATGGAGGGAGGATGTTTTGCAAGTAGAGGATATTTTGCATGATCAAAGAGCTCTGGTTGTCAAAGTTCATGGGGCTACTGACAGTTTTGCTTGGGCCATTGCCAATGTCTATGGGCCTAATGTTGTGGCTGAGATATCCTCTTTTTTGGATTTGTTAGCCAGTTTTAAATCCCAATTGCATGTTCCTTGGGTGTTTGGGGGAGATATCAATATGGTGAGAGATCCTTTTGAGAAAAAGTGGGGGAGGTCCACTACTAGGTCTATGACTTATTCAACGACTTCATCAATGCTAATAAATTGATGGACTTGCCTCTTCGAGGGAGGAAGTATACATGGACCAACAATAGGGATTGGGCACAATGAGCAGGATTGATAGATTCTTCTTCTCTAAAGAGTGGGATGATCACTATGAGGGTGTTATTTAGCTGGCGCGCCCAAGGTGATTTCAGATCATTGTGCTGCCAAGTTATATCCTAAAACCATGGATTGGGGCCCCAGGCCATTTCGTTTTGATAATTGTTGGCTTCTTCATAGGCCCCAGGCCATTTCGTTTTGATAATTGTTGGCTTCTTCATAGAGGCTTTCTTGACTTGGCTAGGTCATGGTGGTGTCAAACTAATGTGGAGGGGTACGCTAGATACAGAGTTTGCAAGAAACTTCGCGTCCTTAAAGAGAATATCAAGAGATGGAATAGAGAAGTTTTCGGTTGAGTGGATGAATCTAGAGATAACTTGGCTAGTTTAGTGGAAAATCTTGATAAAGATAGTGAAATCCAGGAGTTGAGGCCAAATGAAGTTGCTTTTAGACAAGAGACGGTGAGAAGGATATGGGATTTAAATCGCATGAAAGAAATTTCATGGAGGCAAAAATCAAGAGTTACATGGCTAAAAGAGGTTGATAAAAAAACCAGGTTCTTTCATCAAATGCCTAGTATGAGGAGCACGGTTAACTATGTGGGGAAAATTCATCGTAATGGTAGTATCTTGGAAGGTCCTGGTGAGGTCAAGGAGGAGGTGGTGCGGTTTTTCGAAGATATCTATAAAAGTGATGTGGGTGCTCTGCTGTAAGACCCCGACTTGAGCGACCGCGATTAGCACTAATTAAGTCATAAGTTAGCTCTAAGTGAGATTAATAGATTTCTTTTAAGTTTGGGATTAGAATATATTTTATATAGCTTTGGGGAGTTTTGAGAGCCCTTTTTGATTTAATGAGACTCTTGGAGAGTCTTTTTAGTGACTTGCGTGAGCATGGGGGGATTATCCGTGCTGCCGAAAATTTGTGTTTTAATTCTGTTTGACTTTTCTTGTTAACCTTTACAACTTTCATGTTGACTCCGTTCCTGTTCAAGACCCTGAAACCTGACTTTTCCAACTTCGAGGGAAAAACAGTCTTTTACATAAAATCTGGACACAAATTCCGATGTCTCCAAAACCCTTGAGATATATACTTTTTGGAAACTAGATTTTTTGATAAACATTTTTCCATTTTTTGTCGAACTCATTCGAGGCCCCAAAACCCATGTTCTAAGCCCAACAAGCTTGTTTAGTTGTGGGACCCATCTCCACTTTATATATATAGAAAGAGCTTTTCACTTTCCTTTTTCTTGCTACAATTGTTGTAGAAGGGTTTACCAAAGCCCACTCTAGGGTTTTCGCTTCTTCTTCTTCAATCCACACCAACCTTTTGGAAAATGGAGAAATGGACTCAAGCATCTTCTTCCCCACCATGAGAGCCTTCTATTGATACCATTGGAAGAGAAATCTACCCATACTAGAGTCTTCTTTGAGTAAGCCCTTATCGTTTGAGGAACTTCCAAGTAAGCAATCAATCACATCTTCTAGATTTGTGCTTTCCTAGCCCTAGAGTCTTCTCCTCTCTTATTGCAAGCTCTCTCTTTCTATTTCATTGTTTTGGGCTTCTTAGGGTTCTAAATGGATTTTTAATTGGGGGTTTTTGTGTATCTTGGAGATTGGTGGCTTGGGAGTGAGATTAGAAGCTTGCTTAGCTAGCTTAGAAGCCAAGGCAAGTGGATGAATGGATGTTTTGGAATGTTAGCATGTTTTATGAGGAAATATGGATTTTCATTACTTGTTCTTAGTGATATAATACTTGCTTTTAATCATGCTTTTCACTATGATTTATATGGCTGTTGAAAAGGCATATTGATGAGTCTTCCTCTCTATTTAGTAGTCTCTTGAACTTAGGCATTCTACTTTGAGAAAGCTTGTTTAATGTTGCATTTGTATTCAATGGATGATGGGTTTCTCTTGTGTTGAATGTGGATGAAATGAAGGAGATTTGATGTATTTTTGTGGAGTATTTAATGGATGAATGAATGGTGTTTTGAGAAGGCAAGGAGACCCCTATTTTTGGTGACAAATGGGTGGCTCAAAAGGGGTAGCAAGAGAAAGGAAGAAGAGGCTCGAAACTGCACAGAAACGAACTTCTGAAGGAGTTTGCTCAAGCAAACTAATGTTGGCTCGAGCGAACCCCATCCAAAGGCTAGTTGGCTTGAACCAACCTTCAAGTTCGCTCGAGCCAACCTGACTGGGCCAATTAGCTCGAGCAAACCCCTCCTAGAGAGCCATTGGCTCAAGCGAACTTCTGATCTGCTCGAGCCAACTGTGCTAATTGCCTAGGTCTACCCTAGAAACATTAAAAGGGGTGTTTTAAGGTTCGGCGAGGTTGGTTTGGAGCCCTAACGCAATGGGGAGACCTAGGAGGTGATGTATGGAGCTTGATTGAGAAGGAAACCCCATCATGGAGATTTATTGAGAATTTTGGACTTGTCAATTTGTATAGGGAGCTTAGAATGGCTTCAATCTTATGGAGTACTAAGCCAACAACAAAACCGACGTACGGGACCCCTATGCACATTATTTAAATCTTGAAGCCCCAATGTATGGTCCGATATTTTGTGAAAATTCAATTGTGTTTTGTCCTACTCGCATTACACATGTACTTTTCCCTTTTTATGTCTCATTAGTAGTTTTGTTGCGAACTATTGAATTATGTACTTCGAGAGTTTTGCGAGCCCCGCATATGCATGACAAGATACTGATGTGATTTATGTGCCTATGAGCACCCTGTCCAGCCTGTTTGAGTGTTATACACCTATATAGATATATATATACGTCCTGATTTCTTTGTGACATATGTGTTGGCACTACTAAGCTTGGACGACCTTGTTAGCTTGATCCACTGACTTGGGGGTTCCCCCTCTTGCTCCTACCAGCTTCAGTCTGGGTCCTGTCCTACCTTGCTACCCGGTTCCGCTGCTGTGGTCTTGTCTAGCTATATGTACATATATAATTAGTTGGATCTCGTCACTTCGCGTGTCTGAGACTAACGCCTCGAATGTGCTCTCACCACATTAATGATGGAGGATTTAGCTTATGTGTGGTTGCCATCTTGCCAGTTTCATGCTCATTGGTACCTACTCATGTTTTATATTGATCATATGATTTCGGATAAATTATGCATCTTCTTTTATGAAAATTGTTGTTTAAAGTAGGTTTTAATGTTTTCCAAGATATCCTTTAAATTTCTATATTATTTTTAACTTTTCACCCACCTATTAGACCGTTGTGTCTAACCCACTCTTTTGGTACTCAGGTCGAGATTTTATTTACCCCAATGAGGAGCTGGAGGAGGCGGCCGGAGAGCCGCAACAAGTAGGAGAATGGCAGGCTGACAATGTCGTTTAAACATTTGGTCAAGCTTTGATATACGAAGCACCTTTTAGGATAGTGACTGACACATTCTGGGATTCTTTTGGTTGTATTGGCCTTTGTCGGCCTCTATTTTTGGAGAATGATTGATTAACTCACGTTTTGTATAAACATGTAACTTTATATTTTGGGAATGCCAAATGATCATTGCTCATTCTAACATTATGTTGTTTACACTTGTGCTATCAGTCTTTATTATGATAAAATATTTACCACACTTGATTTGCTACACGCCTTCGCATCTTGATCGAGAATGACTTGTGTGTGTGATATTCTCACCACGGAAACCTGTAGGGAATCACGTACAGAGATGTCGAGTCTTTTCGCCATCCGTGTACGTAGTAGCCAAATAAATAAATGCACATGGCAGCATTATCATCGCCTGATCCCGGATTAGGAGCCGACCCGGTCCGGGGTCGCAACATCTACCCAAGCTTGACGACCTTTCATTCCCCTTAATTCCTTATGATGTCAAGAATTGGATGTAAAGTGAGTTCGAGGAGGAAGAGGTGTTTAAAGCTTTGGAGGAGTGTGGTGGAGACAAGGCTCCTGATCCAGACGGTTTCAACTTCTCTTTCATCAAAGCAAGTTGGAATTTTCTTAAGGAAGACTTTGGTAAGGTGATTTCTGAATTTAATTAAAGGGGTAGAATCAACAGAGAAATGAATGTGTCTTTCATATCACTCATTCCTAAAGTGCAAAATCTTGTGGAGTTAAAGGACTATAGACCAATTAGCCTTATGGGATGTGTATATAAGTTGTTTTCTAAGATTCTAGCGAATTGGCTGAAAAGTGCTCTTCCTCATGTTATTAGCCCTCTTCAAAGGGCTTTTTTGGTGGGCTGGCAAATTTTTGACGGATTTTTTATTGCTAATAAAGTTGTGGATTCAAGGAAGAAGTCTGAGAAAGAAGGAGTCATTTTTTTTAAAAATTGATTAGAAAGGCTTACGATCATATGGAGTGGGATTTTGTTGACTACATGTTATTTAGACTGGGCTTTGGGGAAGTGTGGCGTGGTTGGATCCATCAAGATATTTCTACCACCTCTCTTTTAGTTTTAGTAAATGGATCCCCAACTAAACTGTCCAAAGCTTCTAGAGGAATTCGTCAGGGGGATCTGTTATCCCCGCTCCTTTTCACGATTGTGGTGGAGGCCTTGAGCTCTCTTTTGGTGAAACCTAGAGAGTTGGCAATGATTAATGGTTTTTAGATGGGGAAGAGTGGAGAGGCTATTACTCATCTCCAATTTGCAGATAATACAGTTTTGTTCAGTTCAGCCAAGTCGGAATAAATTCTGGCCCTTAGAAGAATCCTCCGATGCTTTTAGTTGGTGTCAAGCTTGAAGATTAACATCTCTAAGAGTATGCTGGTAGGAAATGGGTGTCAAGATGAGACCATGCAGGGTTTGCCAATCAAATTAAATTGTAGATACAGTAAACTCCCCTTTATTTATCTTGGATTGCCTATTAGAGTAAAGGCAAGATCTAAGACACTTTGGGATCCAATCATTGAAAAATTTAAGAAAAAACTGTCTTTTGGGAAGAAGAGGTATTTGTCTATGGGCGAAAGAACTAATCTTATCAACACTTGTTTATCTAATCTTCCTGTCTACTACTTGTCACTCTTCAAAATGCCAAAAGTGGTGATTGAAAGGTTGGATCAAATTTGGAGGGACTTCTTATGGGACGGTCAGGGCGACAAGAAGAAATTACACTTGATGAAATGGAGTGAGGTGATTAAGCCTAAATCTAGCGGGGGTTTGGGTAGTCTAGAAAAAAAAATAGGCTTTGTTAGCTAAATGGTGGTGGAGGTTTGGGGAGGAAAAGGAGGCTCTTTGATGCAGGTTGATTGCTTTTAAGTATGGTAAGGATAAATGGGGGCAGTGGCCTAAGCTTGGGCCTAAGTATGGTAGATCAGGTGTTTGGAGTGCTATTGCTTATGTTGGAGATGTGTCTAATGCTAGGGGCGAAGCTTTGTTCGATGGAGTGGGCTTCAAGGTTGGCAATGGTAGGGGTGTTAGATTTTGGTTGCATGACTGGGTGGGGGTGGGGCCCTTGTGTGGGTTATTTCCTAGACTCTTTAGATTGGTGGCCAATAAGGAGTCATCAGTTAGTGATTGTTTCGAGCTGAGGAATGGCTGTAATGTGTGGGGTGTTCTGTTTAAGAGGGATCTTCAGTCTTTGGAGGGGGAATTATGAGGAGTAGTTGATTTTTCTTGCTAACATGTTTTTTTGTAGGGATACTGAGGACTTTAGGATTTGAAAGCCTTCCATTTCCGGGGAGTTCTCCGCTAAAGCTTTCTACTTAACTTTGGAAGGTAACTGTCCCACTTGACTCCTTCGTCTCTTGTGTGGTTGGGGTTGGTTCCTCCTCAGGTTGAGGGGTTTTCTTGGCTAGCGATTACATCAAAAGTGGCCACTGTTGATAATCTAAGAAAAAGAGGAATGGTTTCTACCAATATTTTAGACACCTGCATAATGTGTGGCAATGAGGATAAGACAATTAATCATCTATTCCTTCATTGTGAGGTGGCTGTCCAAGTTTGGAATGACTTTTGTAGGAGGTGTGGTATTGCTTGGTGTTGTCCGAAGAATATAGTGGAAGCGGCAAATGCTTGGCGTGGTGGGTGCTTCATTGGTTGTGGGCGTTTATTATGGAAAATGATTCCTTCTGTTATTTTATGGTCTATTTGGAAGGAAAGAAATGACAGGATATATAGAGGATCTTCATCTTCAGTGGTAGATTTGATTTCTAAGGTTTCCTTTAGGATTGCGAAATGGGCTTCAATTCGGAAGGATTTTGCAAATATAAACTTGAATGATATTATCTATAATTGGGAAGCTTGTATGGGGTGTCTCCCTTTTAAGGAGAGAAGATCCGCCCCTTGGTCTCCCCCTCCTTTTGGGGTTTTAAAGTTAAATGTGGATAGAGCTTCAAGGGGTAAGCCAGGGCCGGCAGGAATTGGAGGCGTGTTGCGTAATTGTAAGGGTGATGTGCTATTTATGTTCTCTAAGAATAAAGGCATTTGTGACTCAAACAAAGTGGAGGTGTTAGCTATTTTGGAGGGTCTTAGGTTGTTTGCAAGGACATATATTGGTGCTTTTGTGGTGGAAAGTGATTATTCAAATGCGATCACTTAGGTATCTAACCAGAAAGATTTTTGTTGGAAATTTCAATTTCATTTTAATGAAATTAGGGAGGTATCGACCACTCTAAATTTCTCTTTTCGTCATGAGGTTAGATAAACCAACTTGATCACAGATGCACTAGCCAAGCAAGGGGTTGAGAGGTTGTCTCCATGGGTAGGTGTGATTATGTAATTGGCTTGGGGTTGGTATAATACTCTTATACCTTCTTTGTGACTTTCCTCCCTTTTACTTTTTCAACTTTGTTCCTTATTCCTCTTTTTAATAAAGTTTTGATACCGTTTAAAAAGAAAGAAAGAAAGAAAGAAAACAGGGGGTGCCTAGTATGGCCCGGGCAGGGTAGGTACTTTAGTTACACTAGTCACATAAAAGACTACAAACAAAAGCAAGCAATATATCTACATATATATGATGCGTATTTTCCCGCAAGTATACGGTTGTCTAAAGTAATATAGACTATGGAAGTCCGAATATCGTTCCCACGAGGATCGTTACAAAGAAAATAATAATGATCTATGAAAAGGAGTATCAACTCAAATATAGCTAACAAATTCAAATGAAAATAACAATGGAAACAATAAACTAGATAATAACAAGGAAAATGTGTAAAATCCGTAATGAAAACTAAAAGAAAGAATAAAAATGCAACCAAGCTATATGAGAGTTGAAAATCCTTAAAATCAAGGAATCCTATGTACGCCGATCCCCGGCAACGGTGCCAAAAACTTGATGCGTATTTTCCCGCAAGTATACGGTTGTCTTAAGTAATATAGACTATGGAAGTCCGAATATCGTTCCCACGAGGATCGTTACAAAGAAAATAACAATGATCTATAAAAGGAGTATCAACTCAAATATAACTAACAAATTCAAATGAAAATAACAATGGAAACAAGAAACTAGATAATAACAAGGAAAATAAAAAATGTAAACTAAAAGAAATTTGGAACTAGATAACAAAGAGAAGTTAGTAAAGAAAATGAGAACAAACCAAGAGTAATGTTAGTAACAAAGTTAATGACAAAAGAAAAATAACTAGGTTAATACAAAAACAATGGAGAAATGTTAGATAGATCAAATGAATAAGTATGTGAAAATAACAAGTGAAATATAGAAAATGAGTGGATGGAGATAAAGAAATATGCTAAAGTGGTGTAAAATCAAATGTGAAATTGATGGTGTGAATAATAGAGAAATGGAGTGTGAAAATTAAAACTAGTGAATAAGTGTGTGGGAGTGTGAATAGAATCAAACTAACGTAAGTAAAATAAACAACAAGCAATACTAATGGATAGATTGAATCATCTAGAATCCACTAAGTGACACTAATCCAACACTTATGCTCTTCCCTTTTTCAAAAAAAACAATACTCAAATCTAGTTACAAATCAATGCTTAGATTTGGAAAATAAAACTTTAAAGCTCTGCAATGGTGATGGAGATACAAAAACCCAAAGAGGGCTCTTTCCCTCAAGACTTCCTCCCTTTAAAACCCCTGCTTCGGAAATTTGAAAACCCTACTCCTCACCCTTTAAACCATTCTACAGAAACCCCTTAGGGAGTGTTTGGATAAAAGAAAAACATAATATCATCAAATTTAAATATTGTAAGATTTCATTATCACAGAATAAAATGGTGTCATATTATAATATTGCATCACTTATGATGTTTGGCAATTTCAACAAATTTTAATATACCTTGAAGTGTTTGGCAATTTATAAGATTTTCAGTAGATATTGCACAAAAATAAGAAATTAATAGAGAAGCTGGGATGATTGACCAAATGAGAACCCACTAACTAGTAGTCATACTAGATCAAGTAATTTAATATTGGTAACCATGATAGGGTCCATCTAATTAGAAAATCATTAGACTGAACGTTAAAACCCACGAGTAATGTGTTTTAATTAATGTGGGACCACCAAATGTTAATAACCATAATGTAATACATCCAATGGTGATTATAGCAAAGAGCCCTATCGAGTGTTAAACATCATTGAAGAATTAATTTATGAAAAATCAATGTGGGACCTATTTGATATTAACAGTCATACTAACCAAGATGATTATAGTAATTAATCACTAGGGAGCCATTAATGTGGGTAATCATGGTAGAAATCGCCTAATGTGATATATGTAGGACCCACCTAATATTAGTAATCAATAAAGAAACTATGTAATTATGATAGGGCTATGGGACCCACATAAAATCTATAGACACTAAAGGGCCCAACTAAGATTGAGAGTCATAGTAGGGTTCTTATAATAACCATTAATATTGAAAATATGTAGAGGGCCACCATGGTAGGAGTTTCCACTACAACAAATGGGATTTTTAGTGACGAAACTATTTGTGACGCAACCAAAATTGTCGCAAAAAAAAAAGAGACTTTTTGCAACGTAAAACTAGACCCGTCGCAACAAGTTAAGTATTTGCGACACAAGACTCTAAGAGTCACAAATAGATACTTTTAGCAATGAATATTGTGTGTCGCAAACAAATGCGTCACAAAATCTTTGGCGACAAATGGCGGTAAAATTATTCGCGACGCTATATACACATTAGCAACACAATCATACGTCGCCAATAAGTGTCTCTATTTGTGACGCAATCCTTGCGTCGCAAATGGTTTTTAGTTGGGACGGTTAATTTATTATGTCGCAAAAAAATTTAAGGTTATTTGCAACAGTTGCGTTTTTGTGTCGCACATAATATCGCATTCGCGGCGCTGATGCTTTTGTATTGCAGATGATTATTATTAGTAACCTACATCATATTGCGTCGTAAAAATTCCAAGCTAAATAATTCACTAATTTTTCCATTTGCATGTCTTCATTAGGAAGGGGGGATGAGAAGGTCTATGTTTAAACCAAGGGAGAGCCATCTGATCATCTTTGTCCTTGATTTCATCGACTCAAAGTCAAAATACAACTTATGAACCTTTGCAGGTAAGGGGACAAATACATACGTACCATTTACAATTTTCCACATCATCAATATTCCAACAGTGAGTTAAAGTCGTCAAGTGTTAAAATGGGGGTAAATTTCAATTAATTAATGATGCTAGTAGGTGGGAAGGGTTGATCAAAGTACTCCAGGCTACTAGTTGTATAATAGCAAAGGTTTAAAAAAATGATCTATGGATCCAACTTTTGCACATTATTCACAAACATTGGGTTTGTGAGCATGAACTAGTTACTAAGGCTATTAATTTGATGGACTACTATGAATAGGTGGAGATGGCAATGGTCAGGTTTAAACGGAGACCCACCCCAACCCACTCCTATCAAGAGAGGGTTCGGCAGTGAGTTAATCACTTTTGAAGCAGATATGGGCTGTTAGACTATAACCCAGGTCACATTTGGAGCATTTAAGTTTTGCGTGTAGCAAAGATGGAAAAAAGGGAGTGCATACTATTCTTTAGGTCATGAGTTTGATTCCTATCCAACATAGTGTGTATGTAAGAAAAATGAATCGCCTACAGAAAACTCGACCAAACCCAACCTATACCAATCACTTGGGAGTTTAGCATTACAAAACATAAACCGGTCTCAAGGCAGGTTAGGTATATGGGGTAGAGAAAGTGCAACTTAGGTCAGATTCAAGTCGGCCTAAACATATTATCACATTGTCTGTGGGTCTCCTTGAATGTTGTGGGTCAAGCGTTCCCTTATTATCCATATAAGATGGGCCTCACTAAATCAATGGTTTACAACAGTCGATATGCTATACAGCAGAAACTAGGCCTTGAGGATCATAGGAGCTATTGAGTCATGTAAGATAATAGAAGTTGCTGCCGAGCTGTACCAAAATGCCTCCCTCATAGGAGCACGTCCTCCCAAGCCTAGTAAAAATAAAAACACTATTACTCATAATCAAAACAATCAATAGCAATAATAGTAGTAGAGGCCGTTGGGTCAATGAAGCCAAGATTTGGCTTTGTTTTGGGAAATACTTGAGATAGAGGCCAGCCAATAAAGACCAATTCTTTTTGCAATTGGCTTGGTGGCAAGTTCTACCAATTAATATTGTGAATGAGCGTTAGGAAGACGTGCACAATTTTCACCCAAGTCATATTCTAAAGCTTTTAATGGGAAAATGACCTACTTTATCTACATGACATGCTACATGGTATGGCACACTTGGGAAATTGAAATAGAAGTGCTTTTAGTAAGGTAAAAAGACAAGGCATCATTCACATTGAAATGCCGGGGCTAAATAGTAGCATAGTCACCTCCATTGTCTGATGCATCAATTTGCAAATACTTGTATTGAAACTTCAGTAGTATGGGTGGGCAATAAATGGGGTAGGAATTGAGGTGCTTCAGTTGCTTCAAATGATTTTCCCACCATGCATTGAACTTTTAAGAATGGTATGGATGATGGCCAGGTTGTTGATATGGATATTTGAAGCATGATCCTCTCTCAAATTTCACAGTATCATTTTGTTAAAATACTCTAATTGAATTTTTTTTTCAAACATACTAATCAGATTAACTCTATTTCAAATATATCAGAGTTTCCAAACACATCCTTAATTTTTAGCTGTGCAGGTCCACAATATGAAGAAAGGGAGAGACTGAAATAAGTACCTTCCATACCAAATGATTTTCCAGCTCAAAAACCCATGAATGCTAATTATTGAGTTCTCTTAAACCAAGAATTTGCACAAAGAGAATTCATTTTTTCTAACCCACATGAACTCCATCCTTGTAACTGCCCCCCTATGAATTTCTCATTGTGTAAAAACCCTTCAAAGGATGAAACCAGTGTAGCTACCAAATGGCTTGTCAGTTGTCTTGCATATAAACAACACTGGATGAACCACACCTGGTTCAGTCTTAACAACAAATAAATAACGGCCATGTTTTCATTCTCTAATCTTATTGTGCTTCGTAAATCTCATTGATTTTAAATTTTCTGTTTTCTACTTTTCAACTTCTTTCCCAGCACAAAGAAAGTTTTCCAATACTAGCTCTGACATTATATCATTCTGATTGTGGTTTTAACTCTCCAAATGTACTTTTACAATAATTAGCTCAATAATATTTTTTAACATGATTTAATTTTATATTTTTTCCTTAGCATTATGGGCACCATTTCCTCAGGGGCATTTTTGTAGGAGAGGAACTCCTACTTCCACTCCATTTTTTTTTTCCGCAGGGACATTTCTTTCCGCTCCATGTTATTGTTCCTTTTGTTATCTTCCTCTGCATCTTCTCTTTCTCTGTTATATATCCAATGAGTTAGGTGGACTTCTTTGAATATGGAACCTACACTCACAAGAATCAATGAGTCATAGATGACGAAGAGTCCAGTAAAAGAAATGATTTCAGGTGGTAGATTAAGAGGTTAAAATATGATCTATCTCTCTTTCAAAACACTCAGGTAATAGAAATTTAATAACCAAAAGCATATACAGGTGCTGACCAAATTCCAATACACTGAGGTTCTTAGAGCTGGAACAAGCAGAATAACCCAAGATGGAAAATGACCCACATGCTTCCAGAACCAATTGCAAGTGTATGAACGAAAACAAAATGTAAAACTAGCAATGTGTTGTCGAGCTAGAACAGTGTAACCCAGGGAATAATGCAATTTCTTTCATTAGGTGGCTACAGAAATGAAAATTTTAGACATATTCCCTGGATCAATCTAAAATTCTAGATTTGAAAAAAGAAAGTTTGTGAATCTATGTGCCTTATGGGTGTCTAATTTTCATTGAGTTCGAGCACGGACATTTTTCGCCTGGTTCTTGTATTACCATCTCTTCTTTTTGCAGAATCTCTTGATTCTGTGACCCACATGTTTTCAGGTACGATCTTCTTCCCTTTCAATCATTTCTCCTTGCTATTTTCACTTTCCTCTTCCATTGGAGCCACCTGTAGATTTCTTTAATTCCATCTTTTGTTTTTACTCCATAAATCTGTCTAAGCATAGACGTGTCAGCCAGCTGCATGGATTTTGTCAACTTGTTTCTTTGTATAAAAACATCCAGCTCTATATAGAAAGGGTGGTCTAATTGCATTCTTGTAAGATTATTCCTGCAGGGGGGCACCGCAATGCATGGGGTATTGATTTGGGACGGATTAGGCGGAACACCTATATCTCACATCATGCCGTACTGGCGTTCCAAATTTCTGTAAATGCTTGGCAGAGTCAATGAACCATCAGTTTTACATCTTTACAAGTTATAATCTACCGATGCTTAGTTTTTCTCTTAGTCCCCTGCTCTCCCTTTTTATCATTTTCTTTTCATTAAATGGGTTTAAATGTGTAAATGGTGAAATGATTTAAATGCTGCTCATGATGGGTGAAATTGTGTTACTCTTAGCAACGTGTGATTGAGGGGTATACATATTTTTCATTTTTTCAAAGGCAGTTGGAGTTGTACATATAAAAGGAAGCTGGGTTTTATGTACATGAATAGAAATTATTTCTAATGGAAATGGAAGTTGGATGTGTAATGGTTTTGTAATTTCACATGAGTTTTTAATTGGTAATTTTGATTGAATTTTGTACACATTACTGAATTTAGTTTCAATTGAATAATATGTAATGGACATGGATTTTTTGGTCTATTCAAGTCTTTTGACTTTCAGGTTTGGAATGGTGGTACAAGTTGAAGAGGCTATGATGCAATCTATAATGACGCAAAAGAGGGGCACTCCTCTATGGTAAAATATTTATACATTGCTTCTATACATCATTTGCAGAAGACACATGAGATAGGTTGATAAGTACAAAAACTTTATTTTTTTCTTCTATATTTTTTTTGGTGAATTTATGCTTCTATTGTTGTTCAATATTTGGTGCAATTAAAACTCAGATATTAGTTTGATTTAGTATGACATAAGAAAAGAGTGCAACCATCACATTAGTGCAATGTCTAACTTATGTAACAAGAAGTGCAACCATTCAATTTCAAACAAACTCAATGGTCTCAATTTTTTTTGTAGATTTTAACATCTATCTTGTTTTATTTATTACAGATCGAAACGGGAGATGAAGAGAAAATAAGAACAAGCAACATTTTTTGGACCGGTTTGGATGGTGCAGATCAATTTGAGGATGCTATATTCTGTCGTGGAAATTGTACATTGTCTCTCCGTGATACATATCGAAGACCTCATTTTAGTTATTGCTTTTATGTTATATTGAGAACAACTATTATATAGATTTATGTTTAACAGAATTTTATCAATATCTTTAATAAGAATTTGTGATGAGGACAAGTGTTTCATTGCACTCAAATTCAATGAATTAATTTAATTTATGTTTTTACATCAATGGAGTGTTATTTCCATACCTCAATTGCTACTTAGAGATATATGATTGTGATAACCCAATGATGACTTTGTATTAAAAATTTATGAATGGATGGATTGTGAATGGATGATGAGATTATATTTGTATTGATAGGGTATCAAAATAGGAAAAATATCTATATTTTGAAAATATTAAAAAATATTTTTTTTGAAAAATTATTATTTGCGGCGCGTTTATTGCATTACAAATAATCAAATGTAACGAGATGAAGATTATTTATGACACCACAAAAGCATTGAAAAAAAAGATTATTTGCAACTTTATAAAAGCGTCGCCCTTAATGATTTATTAACGATTTTTTTGAATTGTCGCAAATATAAATTATTCGTGACCCAATTTTGCCGTTACAAATAAATCATTATCTGTGACGCTTAGAAAATGTCGTAATTGATATGTAATTAGCAACTCTTTGAAACCGTCGCAAATACTCTCTCCTATTGCCACGCTGGAGTCTTTAGTGTAGCTAATCTTTCTGCGACCCCATTATTTGCGAACCCTTTGCGATGCTCAGTTTTTTGCATCGCAATTACTTATTGCGACGCTTTTTTTATTATCTACAATGCTTTTTTGGCGTCGCAAAAAAGATAAATTGTAGTAGTGTTCTCATAAATCTCTACACGTGTTTGCAAATACTCTTTACCCTTGTTTTGGTTAGTTTTATTAACGAAATATTGTTTTATACAACAAACACTTGAATATTATAATATGAAGAATTTGATAAGAAAGTGAGATATTGTAGGATACTTTCTAAGTTATCCAAACACCTATTTTTTGGATGTGTATATTACATTCTAAGGTAGGAGATAATATAGCAAAATCTTTAGAAATATTTTCTTTCCAAATATCCCCTTAGCCAAAACGAGGAACGAAAGAAGAAGAACGGCCCAAAGAACCCAAGCATCCCTCTCCATATCTCACATCCACTCCCGTTTTAGATCCCCATAAGAAGTTCCTCTGCGCCGAGTACTTCGGCATGCCCGTCCAGCTCTCCGAGGAGGATTAGTGAAATTCTCAAGCCGAATGGGAAGGACTTCAGAACCCTAAAACCCACCTCCCTTAGGTAAGGTTTTCTTTTTTATCGATAGGAAAGTGAGGTTATTTTGGTGGTCGTGAGATAAGTAAGGTTATCCTTTTTTCAAAAGGAAAAAAAAATGATATAATGTAAGTTATAATTTTAGGGTTTATGTGGATCTTGGGCATTCTAAAATCTCTCTGACCCTCTAATTAGACCTATTCCCCGATATGATTTTTTCAATTTTTTATTGTGCATTTTTTCCTTCTACATCTTTTACTTAGTGGCTTCAAAAGAAATATTTTGTGATCTCTTTTTTCTTATCTTGTGATGGCGTTAGAATGAGTTGTGCAGGTGAGAGATATTGATTTTGGGGATACGAAAGGTATTAAAATGAAAAGGTAGGGGCCTATCAGCAAATACGAAAACCATAGGGGCCTATTTACAAATCTTACAAACCTTACGGGGGTATATGTAAAAAGCTCAAAATTTAATGGTTATCTTGGTTTCTTACAATTTTGCCCTTCCTCATCTTCCTTTTCTTTCAGAGAAAGATAGCATTCAAGAAGTTCTTGAGGTTATTATTGCCCTTTGCTTGCTTTCAAAAAGTAAGCCAATCATTCCCCACGTTTTGAGAGATTCAAGGATAGTTGCAATGACTTAGCTCAAGTAAATTATTTCTTATCTCCCCTTTTCTCTCCCAAAATGGAAGTTTCAATGGTTTATCCTCCACAAAAAAAGTCTATCTTTATAACTACTAGGATTTGGACATCTTGGCTATCCATTAGATTCAATTAAGAGTTGGTCCCACTGTAGTTAAATTTAAAAATATGATATGCTCAATCTTATGATGGGGCCAACATCTATTTGAATAAACTTTAGGTAAAATCCAATTAAGAAGAGGCCATTTATTTTAAGAAACATGGATTTTATTGATTGTTCAACTTTAATGGGGTTATCGTTGGTGTGCTCTTAACCATCCATGCTTGCCATAGGCATCGAGATCCATCAAACGATTACAAGCAATCAGCCAATTGATTTTTAACCATATATGTCTACCATAGGAGTTATGTCCCATTAAATGATGACAAGTAACCAATCAAGATATTTTCTTTACATAATTATGGGTAGTTTGGTTTACATGTGATCAGTTCTGTATAAGCCCTACTTTGATTACAGTGAGATACAACTATTAGTCATAAAACAAGGAGTATTTATTATTTTGAATGGCTAGGATCATTATGGTGAGCTCTATTAGTTTTTCATTTTAAGTGTCCTCAAAGTTTGAAAAATTATTTCTTTAAAAATATTGAGTTTTTTTCAAATTTATAATTTTTTTCTTTAGATATTTGTATAAAAAAAAAGTCAACAAAAAATATAAATATTTTTTAAATAATAAGTAAAAAACCAATAAAATTAAAAGCATTATTGTCGCCTCTAGAAAAGAATTTGGCTTCATCGTTAATATTAGTCAACTATTGCTTGCCACTCTTGGAAGAAAATCCTGGCTCCGCTATTGTCATTACCAATTGAGAAATTTGACGGTGAGAATTTTTTATCTACATCTATGTAACTTGGGGATAGTCTTTGCCGAGGAAAAAGTGATAAGTGCAAAATCGCCCAAAGATAGGAAAACCATAGAAAAACTAGGATAATATTCTTGTGGATGTTTAGGTCCAATCTATTTCATTTAATTGAACTTCTAAGAATTCTATAAAATATTTTTGAAGCAGTTAAAATTTAAGAAACAAAGGAAAAAAATCTAAAAATGGCCATCAAATAATCTCCTCTTCAACCATTATAATTCAAATTATAGGAAAGTCCAATTTCCATCTACATCTTTCCTATTAATAATACTCGTCAAAACTCATTTTACCATGAATTTCTATAAATTCAATTAGAGTCCACATCCCCTATTTCAACCTATCTACAGTCGCCACGTGTGCAACTAATCCACATCAGCGCCTACCCACTCACCATTTACCCATTCCATTACACATGTGATTTTATTTAAAACAAAGACTTCTGCTAGGGGGTTCTGCAGAGAGAATCGGAGAAAGAGGCTCTTCGTCTTTGTTGAGGATGCCCGAGATAGGGCTATGAGATTTGGACTCCTCGCAACTGCTGGAGGAGATTGTGGTAACGTGGTAGGAGAAGACAGTAGCAGCAACACTGCAGCAGGCTAGGATAAGTGCTCATTCAATTAATGTGCTTTGAATGTAGTTGAAAGGTCAAAGGAGTGAGCTAGATTGGAGAAAACCATTTTCAATCTACTTTACATATATCTTGACTATTCTTACTGTAAAAGCTTCTAGCTTGAGAGTTGAGAAAACAAGTGGAAAAAACATGCGGAGTACATAATTTTAATCCCGCAGACCTAGAAAGGTCAAGAAATACCTTTTTGCTTGAATAAAAGTTAGGCAGGGGTATTTTTCTTCGACTTGACCTTCCTCCTCATCACACAAATGCGTGCAAAAGTGCAATAGTTGTCAAAGTTGATTAGACCAGTTGTAACAAGATACCATTGTATTTGACAACCCGGTAAGTTAAAAGACTGCCTAAGATTTTTAGTTTGAAAGAACTTCCTGGCGCTACAAGCATTTGCATTTTTGCCGGAATTTTTCTCCGGCGCAATAATTAAACGCCGGAAAAAGCATAATTTATGCCGGCGCAAAAGCTTATTTCGCAGGGAAAAGATAGAGTTTTCCCGGCGACATTGTTTCGCGGGCAAAAGTTCCATTTTTCCCAGCGCTTTTTTATTTTCGCAGGCAAAGTTTAGATTTTTGCCCCCGCCAACTCCACTGTCCCTTCGTGCCTTAATTTGTAAAATCGCTTCTTTATTTGAGATTTTTTTTCAGCATATTTTCAAAATTATTTTTGCCAACGCTAATAGTGCACCGGGATTGTTATTAGTAATACCCCAAGCACTTTTCAATCGAGCCTCTTCGTCTTTTCTCACTCTTTTTCCCCAACTGGCAACAATAAACCCTCGCTGGCCTCCCAACCAGAAACCCTTCTTGCTGCTCTGCCCTCTCTCATTGATCCACCGCCGAAGCTCGAGCCTGCTGATCGCCGAAGCCATCTTCTCTCTCAGGCCTAAGGTGCTTCTTCTTCTTCTTCCTGTTATTCAATCGACCCTCTTCGTCTTTTCTCACTCTTTTTTCCCAACTGGCAACAAGAAACCCTCGCTAGCCTCCCAACTAGAAACCCTTCTCGTTGCTCTGCCCTCTCTCATCGATCCACCGCCGGAGCTCGAGCCCTATTGAAATCTGGGGGCTTCCCATCAGCAGCGCATTCTGTCACATCCCCAAAATACAACCAAGGGATAACATGAAAAATAAAAATAAACATTCAATTTCTTGTGTTTAATGCAACACAAGCTCCCAAATGTGGACACACAAAATTTCGAAACGTGACGAGTCATAATAAAACATTTGCGGAAGCATTAAATCAATTAGTATCAATATTCAAAATCAAACCAACACATAACTCACTGAATATTCAAGGTTAAAGTTTCCAAATAAACTAAACAACAACTAAATATATTATGGAATTAAATGAATTAAAAGAGTCTAAGATGCCGATATCTCATATGCAGATTCAAATGGCTCTGTAGCCATCTTCGGCTCCGCACTCAGGTTCGTCAACTGGCTTAAATGCTTGAAACGTTTGACCCTCCTCCGTCTCCCCGACAAGGTAAGGGTTTGTACCTATGCACCAATAAGCAAGGTAAACAACAAACACGAAAATATAATTTATAAATAAAACATAAGATCAATGAGAGTAACGACAAGTAATGATCGTACGAGAATAACACTGTAACAATAATGCAAAGAACGTATAACCAAATCCAACCTACATAATAGAGCAATACAATAATCACACAGCAACAATGCCACTGCTTTGGGGGGTCAACCCTAATAAAGCGAGAAAACCCGCTCGAAAGGCCAGCGGTCATAAACCGGTTCGTAATCAAAGGCAGGATAAACTGATTCGAATTCAATTCGGATATCACAGTATCCGCACACATCGGTGATCAGCCGTCCAATTACAACTGCAATCGTTCGAATATGACCTAATCAATATACATATATATATACATATTCATAGTAAAATAAACCTAGTGATTTGTAATGCTCTGACACATAACCTAAGTCGAAGTGAAGGGCTGGTTGCACAATAATCCACTAATAATCCTTAATTTATAATTTTAGAAAACCTAAGGACCCATCCAAAAATATTGTCTACATTCAAAATAAGGAAAAAGGGTCTCATTAAAGTTTTTTAAAACAACCAAGCCTTTAATTAAATAGAAATTAATGGCCAAAGTTCTACCCAACAGGACTTAAGCCTTTTGGCCCCATGGGATGCTTTATCCCAGCACACCATCAAGTCATAACACTCTCACCCTTTCATTCATATTCTTATCAGGTCATGTGCTAATATCACATGGGATGACATCATCAAACATCTCCCTTCTCTTATTTTATTTCAAAACCCATCCAACTACCTAAGTCAAACCGTACCTAGTCTCTCTCTCTTTCCTCTCTTTCTTTCCAACTCATGCTCTGTGAAAAATGCCCAACATAGAACCGAATTCGGTGACGCCAAACACTTGGGACACTCGGATAGTGGGCCCCCCCTGATCGAGGCTCAAGATCAGCCACCACCATCAAAGTCGCCCAGGGCTATACAGTCGGATGCCTGGACTAGATCTGTGATCCGATCGTCCCGCGGGCCCCACAACCATCAAATGCCAAAGCGGTCCATTTTCCCCTCATTCACGTCTCCATCTGATCAAGTTACTAGATAATGGGCTAGGGGTGTCCACTATCCTATGGGACCAACTCCTCTAGAGTCGCCCGTGGGTCCCCATCCGGATCCACGGACCGGTTGCATCCCACAGTCCCAAAACACACACAGTCCTTCACGGTTTCCGGTCCTCCCTGGGCTTGGGTGATTCGAGTTACAGAAGGCACTCTCTAATCCTCTCAAAGTGATATAAAGGATTCAAACTGAATATAAGGGGCCGCCATGACTACCCAATTTGAACAACATCATCAATATGCACGGTCTCATCGAAACAATAGAGAAATCGAACATTAAAGGGCATAAAAGGGGTTTCTATATGCATTTATACGCAACTCAAGAAAGAACACAAGTATTAAATCTACAAATTATGATTAGGTATTTGCCTAAAATCCGTGGTTAAGGGAGACGGTCTAGAATCCTATAGCCAAAGCCCAAGTGATATCCCAAAGAAAAGTTGGAAGAGAGAGTTGTGTGTGAAAATAAAAGAGTATGGTGTTGTATAAATAGAGGATGAGAATAGGAGTTGTAATCTAACTTAAATTTCTAAAAAGAATAGAGTTTGGAATTAGATAAGAGTTCGGGTTGGAAGAGAACAAGGTTTCGGTTTGAAAAAAACTACACCTACTAAACTGGATCTGGGTTAACTATGGGTCAAGCCACCTACCCAACAAGCCTAACTCACCAAACCTAAGTTTAATGTGATCCCCGCATAGACTAATCGCGTATTTAACTAAAATACAATCAATTACATATTAATAGTAAAATAAATAATTTATATATATAATAATCAGAACGTCACACATTCAGTTGGTGTTTTAAATACCACATGCAGCACTTATACTAGCATTATAGATGTCAATGAATCTCCAGCAAGTAGCTGGGACATCGAATTGGAGATTGGATGGGAGCCTTTCCATGAGCCAGCATGTAATTCGATGAAGGACTGTGAGCTTTGGACAAATGCAACATGCATGCCTGATGGGTCTGTAGAGAGAAGGAAAAGATGCATTTGTGAAGTAAACTTCCAATGGGATCTCAAAAGGGAGCAATGCATCTCTGGTCTGAAATCTACATTAGTTAAGTGATGATCCTTATCACATGTGATGTTTTCTAGTTTAGTAAAATCATGACTAAATGAAATGGGGTCCATTTTCTTACAGGTGATTACAACAAAAATGGTAGAAATCTGAAGAAGAGAAAACCGTCACTGGTAGTAGTTGTATTACCTGTCGTTATCGGGTCTGCTCTCTTAGTTACAATCATCTACTGTTTATGGAGGATACGAATAGTGAAAAAAGGTTAGTAACAGATTGTTATCATCAAAGCAGAGAAGCATTTTTACAAACAGAACTCATTTCCTCTAGTTCCATTTTGATCAGGAAACAAGGAAAGAACGCTGAATGTTTCATTGTCCTGCCTGGGCTTGAAAGACATTTTAGACGTAAACAATCTTGGAGAACACGGAAAGAAGGGTTTAGATATTCCTTTTGTTCCCTTGACATCATCGCTGCTGCTACTGAAAATTTCTCTGATTCAAATAAACTTGGACAAGGCGGATTTGGACCTGTATACAAGGTAATCTTTTATGTAGAAATTCGAAAATTCTATACAAAGAAATTAGTTAACATCCAATTTTTCTAATGCATTTTAACCTTCGATTTTTATATACTACGGTTTTTAATTTCTATGTTGCTATATTAATGTCATTAAATTCTATACAAAGAAGCCTTTCACTAAAATAAAATATATACGAATGTTTTTATATACTACAGTTATCATCCAACAAGATATTCCAATGTTGCTAAAGCATATCCATCTTCGATGTTTATTTTGTTATATTAATGTCACTAAAATGAAAGGCTTATCAAGTATAAAAAAGACTGTTGTAAGCTTGCAAATGCTTTTCTGATAAGGGGAAAAAATGAAATCTTGTCACATAATGGTTTCCTTCTCTTTTTTTTTTCTTTCAAAACGTTACAAATTCTAGCCACTTTTGTCAATGCCACATGTGAACCTAGCTAGATAGCATGACAAATGGAACCATGAGCCGTAAGTTGCATCCTTTGATCCTATTTACATTATTATTTTTTCTTTTCATTATAGAGTTCATTTTTGGGCTTTACTTTTCACAGATCACATTAATAATAGTTGAAGTGTTGTTCTATCATTTAAATATTCTAGTTCACTTGATAACAAATGCATTTGTGTTTTTAGGGAAAAATATCTGAAGGGAAAGAAATAGCAGTGAAAAGACTTTCCAAGAGCTCCGGACAAGGCTTAGAGGAATTCAAGAATGAAGTCATATTGATAGCTAAACTTCAACATAGAAATCTTGTGAGGCTTTTGGGTTGTTGTATTGAAGGGGATGAAAAGATGTTACTATATGAGTACATGCCGAACAAAAGCTTGGACGCCTTCCTCTTCGGTAGGATCTTATAGAAAATTCCTAGGACTGAATTTAAATCTTATTGCTTTGCAATGCATCTTAAAATTTATGACAACCGTGACACTTGATTTGTACTTTCCAACAAAATCACTGGGTAGACCAAAGTCGATGCAAGGTTTTAGACTGGGAAAAGTGCTATACAATCTTTCTAGGAGTTGCTCGGGGGCTTCTTTATCTTCAAGATTCCAGATTAAGAATTATATATCCATCAAGATTTGAAACCTAGCAACATCCTTTTAGACGAGGAGATGAACCCCAAAAATTGCAGACTTTGGGATGGCAAGGATATTTGGAGGAGAAGAGACTCAAGAGAATACTAATAGAGTGGTCGGAACATAGTAAGAAGAACAAACTCATTCTACAACAATTTTATGTGATTGTTCTAGTCATATTGATATTGCATTACATTGAAACTTCCCCAGTTAGCCATTGCTAGAACTTCTGAAGATAACTTACTTTGTTTTTCAATGGCAGATTGCAGTGGTTACATGTCTCCTGATTACGCATTGGAAGGGGCTTTCTCGGTGAAATCTGATGTTTTTAGCTTTGGGGTCGTTTTGCTCGAGATAATAAGTGGGAAGAAGAACGCAGGCTTTTACACTTCTAAGCAGTCTTTAAACCTCCTAGGACATGTGAGTATAAAGATAAATTGATCTTCCTTCAGTTTTGCCCTTTTTCTTTAAAGGGATGTGCTCCTATGAGAGGCATTCTCACCAACTTGGTGAGAGATAGGTGGGGGCCCTCATATTTAAGTTGGAGGTCCTTGCATTTAAGTTGGTGAGAGTGGATCCTTGCCTTTAAGTTGGTGAGAGTGGATATAGAAGTGAGGGCCCCCACCCATCTCTCACCAAGTTGGTGAGAGTGCCTCTCATAGGAGCACCTCCCTTCTTTAAATTCTGTATCTTCTTTAAAGAATACTTAATTCCTCTGCTTATTATGAAATCCTTAATTCCAATACCATCGTAGGCATGGCAATTATGGAATGAAAACAAGGGGTTAGATCTGATGGACCAATCACTGAAGGAGACGTACAAGGAATTTGAAGTATTGAAGTGTATTTGTATAGGGCTCTTATGTGTTCAAGAAGATGCAAAAATTGGGCCAACAATGGCTTCAGTCCTTGCCATGCTCATTAGTGAAACTCCAACTATTCCAACTTCTAAACAACCAGCTTTTGTCTCAAGAAGTCTCACCAAAGGAAGCTCTTCCTCCAATACTCACGAATCCTAGTCGCAGAATGGGATGACGATCTCTACAATCGGAGGTAGATAAAGAGTACTAATGAGAGTTTACGACGTTCTCCTTTCCTAGAAATGTATCTGCCACTCGTGAAAAAATGTACAAGTTTAAATTAGAAGCTAAGGGTCTGTTTGTTTGCTCAGTATTCAATTCGTAGGAATTCCTACAGATGTAGTTTGAACTGAAGAAGTATTAAAGAAGCAGAGAGTGAAGAATATAAAATGGAGATGTAGATCAGACCAACACTCTTCTAGGATTTAACGCACTAGTGTGATGCTTTTTAACCATTTCTTACCAAACGGAAGACTATTGATGGCCATTCATGGATATCCAACTATTCCAACTCCTAAACAACCAGCTTTTGTCTCAAGAAATCTCATCGAAGGAAGCTCTTCCTCCAATAACCAAGGATCCTGTTCACAGAGTGGGATGACAATTTCTACAATAGGAGGAAGATAAAGGTACTAATGAGAGTTTGTGCCTTCTCCTTTCCTCGCAATGTATCTGCTACTTGTGAGAATATTTCCAAGTGTAAACTAGAAGCTATGGGCCTGCTTGTTTGCTCAATATTCAATTCCTAGGAATTCCTAGAGATACGGGTTGTACCGAAGGACTACTAAAGAGGCATTGAGTGAAGAATATAAAGTGGGGATGTAAATGAGACTGCCTCTCTTCTAGGATTCAATTTACTAGGGTGATGCTATGTAATCATTTCTTAGGGAAGGGGAGACTACTAATTGCGATTCATGGATATACAGATATACTTTAATTGTAATCCCTTTGATAAGAAGGGACTTGAATGCACATGAAAGCCATTCTAGGATTTCTTGTATAACTATTGTTGGGGCTTTGACACCATTTCCATGAGTGTCATGCTTCTTCTCTCAGCTACATCATTCTGCTGAGGTGCACCAAGTATTGTGTATTGAGCAACAATTCCTTCTTCTAAAAATCTAGCAAATGGGCCAAAGTTACGACCCGATTTGGTGTATCTACCGTAATACTCACCACCTCTATTTGATCTCATGACCTTAATTTTTCTATCTAATTGCTTTTCTACTTCTGTCTTAAATATTTTGAAGGCATTTAAAGCATCAGATTTCTCTTTTTTATTAAATAGACATAATCAAAACATGCAAAATCACTCATAAAAGTAATAAAGTATTCTTCACCGGTAAAACGAGGTATGTGGATTTTTCCACAAATATCCGTATGGGTTATTTCTAATAGACGAGAACTTCTTGTGGCTCCTTTTTTATTTGTGTTGGTTTGGTTTCCTTTAATGCAATCGACACAAACCGTTAAGTTGATAAAATTCAGATTATGTTGTAATCGTCTTTCACCAATCTTGTCGTTCTTTCTTTTGAAATATGGCCTAACCTTTTACGCCACAACATAGATAGGTTCTCATTAATGACCATTCTTTTAATGCCCATGTTCAAGCCACAATTAACGTGTTGTGTGTGAAGAGATAGTTCATACATAGATTTTAACCTTAATCTACACAATCCATCACATAAATAACCATTTCCAACAACCTCATTATTTCTAAAAATGTTCATAAATCTTTCACCAACACGAGATTTAAAACCACCTACTCAAGTTTTGAAATAGAACTGAGATTTCTAGAAATATTTGGGACGAATAAAGTATTGTGGGGATCCAAATTGAATCCGATGTCCAACACCAGCCCGTATGTGCTTATCAATTCAACTCTCGCCTCCTTTCGGTTCCCCATGGTGATGGTCTTTTCGCCATCATTTGGACTCCAACTTGAAAAGAATCCCTGCATAAAACCGGAAATATGAATGGTTGCACTAGAGTTGATCCACCTAGAATTCGATGAAACATCTGTTAAATTGGTTTCGAGAAAAATAAGAGTTTGACTTTTACCTCTATTTTCGAACCAATTCTTTCGTTTCAGGCAATCCTTTTTCAGGTGACCCTTCTTTCCACAAAAATAGCATTGCTTCATTATCCTTGTGTCCTTATTTTCTGGTTTTGTGGCTTGAGCATTTGCACCTTTCTTGATCTTACCCTTGCCCTTAGACTTCGATCGAGATAAAAAAATTAACCGTCGGTTGTCCCTCTACCTTCGGCCATTTTTCTTCTTAATCTGTTCTAGCGATCAATTCATTTATATCCCATGTCGTTGGGCTTTGGTTATAAGCAACCTTGAAAGCTCTAAAAGCGAGAGGAAGAGAAATGAAAATGAACTGGACTATATATTGATCATACATGCTCATGTACACGTCCTTCAATTTCGAAGCTATGTGCGCCATTGTAAGGATGTGTTCTCAGGCATGGGTTCGTCGAAGAAAATTTCTAAGTCCAAAAAGGTTATAGCTATCGTTAAAGCATCCAATCATTCAACAAAATTAGAAGCATCCAAAGTGGGTATGGTCCCTAACGTGAGAAGTGCGGCGAATTATCTGATAACTAAAAGAAACAAAAAATAATTTTATGTTAAGATTCTCCTTTGAATTAAATTATGCACCTAGAATAAGCAATGGATACATCACTATAAATCAACCTTTGGGTGGATAAACAACATGTGAATTATTGCTTTTCATAATTAATTTGTCCATGTTAACAATAAATTAAGAAGATTGCACCTTTGGGTGTAAACCAATCAAAATCTTATATAGTCTTTACAAGCATGTCAAGTTCCGATTTCAAACCATTCGGAAGATCTCACCTTTGGGTGAACTTCCATTAATAAAATCGCAATCTTAAGTTTTGTCGTAATCACTCAAATAAGAGGTGATTCCTTAAAAACAATTCAAAAAATTATACATTTTCATAACCAGTGTCGCTTTGGCGACTAACAAATTAATCAAAAGCTAATTTCCAATTAATACATATGATAACACTTAATTTATCATTTGATTGTCAAATAAAAGCATGGCAAACTGATTTGCAGAAAACCTTAATCACACCAAATTTGTGTCATGAAACTTTCATTTGATATTCAAAGATTGTGTCCGTAATCCAATAGTTTAATTTTATAATGATCAAAATGTCCTTAATAAGGCCAAACTTAAACCAAAATTATTTAATGGATCCATAAACTATCATTAGTTTTGCTAAAGAAATAGCATTATATGCAAGTAACAATTACACAATAAACAACTATAATATTTGATAAATCCAAATATGTCAAATTTAATGCAGAAGCAGATTTAGAGTCAATTTCTGAGCTTTAACTGCGTCAGATTTAGACCTCTTTTGTGCCAATTGAATATATAAATAGGCACCATTTAATAAGTGGGTCATTATGAAAATTTTTACCCATAACTGAACCGAGCTCAATCGGCCCTAAATGGGGGAAGCCCAACCGTTAATGACCTAATACTCACCCAGACCAGACCCCGACTTGTTCCGAACCAGCTGTGGGCGAACTAGGACAGGTTGACCAACCCGAGACCCTGACCCAGACCAGGCCAGCAAGCTGGACAGGCTGAGGTCGGGTTTGACCGACCTGTTAAGCCTGGCCCACTTGCCCAGTCTGGGCTGTGGCAGCTAGCGCACTGTACGTCTATCCTTTTCTTTAAAAAAAAATTTAACATATTAATAATACTTTTATAAAAGGGTTACTATTATTTTCATTTTTGTTCTTTCATGCCCAAAGACAAACAACAGTAAATCCAAGAGGTTTTCCTCTTTGTAATTTACTAAACCACATTTTTTTTTATGATGAACATGAAATAGATCTTTCATTCCAATCTTTTTTAGATTGGGTTGGGCACTATAATTTTCATTTGTGAGGAGTATCATCCAATAAATTGAATATCCTTTATCAAATATTCAAAATATCTTTTCTTTGGGTATTTGGATTTGATTATGGGAGAACCAAGGAAGCCCTAAAATAATATATAAAATTCGATTATTTGTTATACCAAAAACAAAGCTTTCATACCAAATATTAGAATTTCCATAAAACCAAGATCTCAAACAAACAAATAACACCATTTGATATGAAATATTATAAAGCCATACCTGATTCCATGAATTTTGTGATTCGAAACATCAACAGAGGGATTGGATTCAAACATGGATTTACTACTTGCTTGGACCCTTTACATTTCTCTCTCGTAAATTGATAGAAGCCCAGAAAATTCACAGGAAGTAACCCAAGAGAATCTTTTATAAAGAGAGAATCCTCCCATCAAGGTAAGTATTCAAAAATCTCTCCAATCTTGCTCCCTAATTAATGAGCAACTTATAAAGGCAAGTTTTTAAATCCTTTGACTATGGAAAATATCCTTTATTGAATGTTCTAGAAAGACGTGGGCCACACTCACTTAGTCCATCATGCGATTCATGGATATACAGATATACTTTAATGTTACTCCTTTTGATAGGAAGGGACTAAAACCACATGGAAGCCATGTCAGGATTTCTTGTATAACTATGATAGAAACCAATTAGCAATTTTAATCAGCAAAGTCTATTGATGAATATTCAACATTTTTATAGAAACTCCACTTTTATTGGCAAAGCCGTTACATGAGTATTATATTTAGGGGCGTTTGGCCGTAGGTCCCTCGACATTGCATTTTATTGCAAAAGGTCAACTTTTTTTTTTTCCGTAGAGACAACGGTCCATTTTCAAGTTTTAAACAGTTAAAAAGTCTAGAATCCCCCTCTTAATACACTCTATGCAGTATACCAAAAAGGAAAACCAATTTCATTAAGTGTTTCATTTGGAGAAAAAAGGGGGAGAACCCCTCAATTTCGTGAAGATGATTTGACAGCACAAATCAAGGATTACGACAGATAAGAGAAAGAAAATGGGGAAAATTGATTCAAAGAAGGAGAGATCATCCGGAAAATCTGCACATGCGATTGAGCTTCTTCTTTGGCCTCTGTAGCCATTCTCTTGTATTTCACTTTTCTTCCCTTCTCATTCCCGCCCGCTTGACGAAAGCAAAATGACCTTTGTAAGTTTACTTCCCGCTGGAATTGTCCCACGAAATTTGACCCGTGGGATAAGAAAGTTTGAAACGAATCATTTTCATTTTATTTTCTGGAAGAGTCTTGCCGACATAATGCATTCTTATATGGATTGTGATTTCTACACGTGGGCCCCTATAATTTCTAAATTAGGGACTTGTGTTATTGTCATATAAGAGTGGGCCTTATTGTTTCTTAAAAGCTAAGATGAATTCCATGAAAATTCATCATAGATTTGAGTTCAACATCCTTCGTAAATTTGATATTCTTGATTTTCTTTCTTAGAAAAAACTTGGTATGTTGTTCCCAAACTAGTTCCCCCTAGCACAATCTCACCGGAACAACTTAACATCATGTTACCAAACAAGTTTTGCACGGATCGGTCTTGGCCCAACCTGATCTCGGTACAACTTGGTCTTAGCACAAAATCGGGAACAAAACAGAAATAATCCCAAACACGGCATAAGTTTTCAATATGGTTCAGTGTTCTAGAAGGTTCTGTTTAAGTTAATTTTAGTTCGAGATTCGAAACTAGATAAAAAAATCACAATTTGGTATATCAAGTAGGGGTAGGCGCTTAGGGGGTGGAGCCTATCTTGACAGTTTGTACTTTTCGGGCTTTTCGTTCTCTTTCGGGATTCCGGTGGGCTTTAAGGTCTATGTTTTGGTCCGGTGAATTCTTTTAAAGTTCGGGGATGTTCTTTTTATGATAATTTTGATTCAGAATTAGAAACGTGATCGAAACTCACAATTTGATGTGTGAAACAGGGGTAGGCGCCGAGAGGGTGGAGCCTATCCTGACAATTTGTGTTCTCCGATGATTTCTGGGATAATTCACTTATATTTCAAATTCCAGTGGGCTCTAATTTATTAATTTTAATGTTTCAGATTGTTTTAAGTCTCTGGTGTTCAAATGTCAAAGTGGTTCGGGTCTGGATTTTGAAATAAATTCGAAAATCCGTGTTTCAGTGCAAGTGAAGGGATAGGCGCCAAGGGGATGGCGCCCTGGTGGATTATCTATGATTTTCAAGGATTCTGGATGGGACTTAATTACTAGTCTTTGGGTCCGTAGATAGTTTTATGTTTTGGTCTTAGTTAATTTATGTTCAAAGGTGCTTAATTATTGGTTTTCAATTCAATTGATGAATTTGGGCAGAGATGCAGGCTAGCCGCAACCGGGGTGGAGCCTATGTCGTTGTTTGTTGGTTTTTTAAGGGTTTTGGGTATTTTAGGGTTATTTTTAGGTCGAGTTTTTATGGGATTGGATGTATTTGGATCGAAAATGTCTTTTTGTACTCAATTGGGATTGAATAGGATGTCAATTAATTGAGCTCAGTTGCTAATTGGGGGTTTTCTGAAAATGAGCAAGCTGGGCGCCCAGGTGGTGGCGCCCAGGTGAATTTGACAATCTGGGTGCCACGCTGACTGTTTTAAGGTTTTTGTTGGTTTTGTGTTTTTTAGATTGGTTCAAGTTTGAATTGATTAAGGTTTTAGGTCTTTTAAGTTAAAAGTGTTTTACTATATTGATTGGGATTAGATTGTGATCTTAACTAATTGGTTTAGTTTTAATTGGTTTAATTAATTTTAGTGATGCCTTAATCCAATTTTTAGTCCAAAATAATTAAGACTCTATTTTAGGGTTTTTAATTATTTAGTGATTTTTATGTTAATTAATTCTAATATTTTAATTAGTTTTTATTTTTAATGAACGGTTTTCAAGGGGATATGCTGGGTGCCCTGAGGGTGGCGCCTAGGTGGCTTTGACAAGCTTGGCGCCCAGGCTTATAGGTTTTAGGGTTTTTTTAGTTTGTAATTCTTGGTTGATTCTCAGTCCGGATTAATTATGGTTTTAGATCTTTTGAATTGAGAGTGTCTAATTATGTTATTCAAGATTGGATTAGGGTCCTAATTAGTCACGCTTTGGTCTTAATTGAAGATTTTTAAGGGACAAGCAATCTAGGCTCCAAGGGGGTGGAGCCTATCCTGACAGTTTGGATTCTTCAATTAATTTCGATGATTCCTTAGTTCAATTTTAGCCCGAGTTAATTAAGATATTATGTTTTAGGGTTTTTAATGATTTAGTGATTTTTAGGTTAATTAATTTTTAAATAATCTTAGGGTTTAATCTACTTAGGAGTGATATTTGAAAACCTAGGGTATCTACTTATTGTTTTTTTTTTTATTTTCTAAATATCTTTTAATTTGTTTTTAGTTTCTTCTCTAATTCACTAAAGAGAAAGGAAAGAGAAGAAATGCTTTTCATGTTTTATAATTTTCTTCGATTTTTATGATGATTTTATGATTCAAATTATCCGAAGCGCGGAACACATCAAACAACCAATTACATCATTACTAAGTAATTCCTAAGCGATTTGAATATAGAAGATAAAAATTGCACGCGAAAGTGGAGAAGTCCACTTGGGTGCCACCTGCTTAATTAGGGTTTTCAGCAAAGTACGATGAACGCACAATTGTTTTAGAATTTCCAGCGCGATTCCCAATATTCGACAACTCATGTGGATGCCCTAATGTGAACCACCAATGATGCAATCCTGTTATCTACAAGAAGATAATGCAAAAAAGGAGATCCGATGCCCAGATCCCTGTTTTAGAGGGGTCGGCGCCCAGAGGGTGGCGCCTTGCCTGTCAGTTGAGAGCCAAGTGATGATGATGGTGGTACTGATGCAAGATCTATTCTAGTTATGCAATCATAACTGTGAAATTGTCGTTGATCTACACTACTAATATGAACCTAAGCATGTTCCTAACATGATGATATATTAATGTTAGATCTATCAAAACTAATGTAGATTCATGATGCACACATGATCCTAGGCATATTTCTAAGCATGAATGGTGATGAAAAGCAATAAAATGAGATAGATCTAGGAATACCTGTGCAAGGGCACGTTTCTTAAGTTCCTAGCTTGGAGTTTCCGCAGAGAGCCATGGCTCTAGAATCATTTCTTCTTTCCAAACCTTTAGTATATGAGAGCCTCCTCCTCTCTTTTCTCTTCTTCTCTAAATCTAAGATTCTCTCTTATGGTGGCTACCTTCCTTCTTTTTATTCTCTCTCTCTCTCTCTCTCTCTCTCTTTTGGGGTAGCTCCCATTGCAAATGAGGCTAGGAGGCATTATATAGAGGTTTGGGGCATGCAAAAGGGTTAGGGCTTTAGTTCCGTGGACTTCTAGAAGGTTCCACGCAATCCTAAGGCAACTGAATTAGGTTTTGGGCGAATTAGGGCTTCCATATAGGCTGGGCACCTAGTAGGTGGCACCTGGGTTGAATTGTACAACCTAGGCGCTCTCATGGTGGCGCCTAGGTGGGTTTTGATTCATCTTTAGAGCTTGGGTAGATGTTTGTTTTGATTCATCTTTAGAGCTTGGAGCGGTCCTGGATTATTCCTAAATTGAATTGGTGAAATTGGATGGATAGGTGTTTATTTACGGGGGACCTATATGGATTTTTATTGAGCTGGCCGCCACGGGGATGGCGCCTAGATGGAATTTGATAGTCTAGGCGCCACATGGGTGGTGCCTATGCTAAGGTTTCACCTCTTTGAAGCTGGGTCCCTATTTGAAGTGGTCCCGGACTATTTTTAGGTCAAATTAGTGGAATTGAAGGTGGGTGCTTAGGTGAGTCTTGACAGGGTGGCCGCCACTGGGGTGGTGCCTATGTCGAATTCAGCAGGCTGGGCCCATATGTATTTTCAGCATTTTTTTTTTTTTTTAGTAACTCCTTGCTACTACAACTACTAGCCGCACATCGCTCCCCATGCTCGATCCTCCAACAATCACCTTGAGAACCAAGATGAACCAATCTTCTACAAGAGAGTAGAAGCACCAAACCTTCTAGAAAAAATCTTCAGCCCAATCTCTCAATTATTGCTCTAGATAAAAAGGATCTCTCTTAGGGTTTTCTCACCTTCGAACAAGAGAGAGAGGAACTTATTATGTGTCCTTCGGGTTAAAAGAATCACCCAATATATAGCTCCAAATCCGTGCAAGAGACTTCTAATAAAAATCCAATCAGAATTGTAAGTCATCTCAAACTCTAACTTAGAGTTGGGATCCAACTTGGCATACCCGCCACACTCGCTATAGCGAGTTGGATGCCCGTTATAGCATGGTCACTTGTTGTCCCAGTTTGCTCGAGCAAATTGCATCTTCGTCATAGCCAAGTGTTCTAGATTTTGGCACTCCTGGCTCCAAAACTCTTCAAACTCTGCTTCAGGTCTTACGGCGATGCAACTACAATCCATTCTAAAATAAATACAAAATTAAAACTCAAATGGACCTAGAGTTTTGTCCAACCCATTAATTAGCCAACACAATAAATATCCTAACACATGTTAAATTTGCATTTGTCACATTTACATAAAAATCTATTTTTGCATTACATGTATAAAAGACAAGCAACTCCGGAGAAAAAAGTAGTAACGATAGTGTCGAATTGATGCATGTCAAATGCTCTAAGTATCTGTAAATGATGAGAATTAAATTTTGATCATAGGTTGTTTTCATTGTATCGAGTAAGAACGGTAAGGGATTTACAAATATAAGGTTCAAGTGTTCTTAGTGGTTTTAGGTATCAGCGTCCGTATTCATCTTCAATTCATCTCTGGTTTGTAGAGACACACGCTAAAAGCTGAATTAGATTGAGTTGCCCCTAGTCCAACTGTCCAACTTACTTCTATCACACCAGATCCTCCGATTCTAAAATTAATCACGAGAGATTTGGTAACATTCTTTGATCAATTGTGACGTTGTTGACCTGCGTTAGACATGTACAGACCATTTCAAATGAGCTTTTTTTAAAAAAAAAAAATTATCACCTATTAATTTTGCCCCAAATACTCTTGTATGCCTCAATTTTATTCTACCTTTCCTAGTATAATCACATATTGATGTGCGCGTAGGTACATAAGCGTGAATACCTAGGATCAATAAACAAGCTACACACAAGAAAAGAGAAAATCACACAAGAGATTAGGTGGTTTGGCAAAGTGCCTACATCCACGGTCAAAGAGAACCACTCTCTTCAGTATTCCACCACCTTAGGTCTAGGATTACATTTTACATCATATTTATAATATCTGCTTTCTTAACCCCCCAAGAAAGCCTCGGTACAAAGACCAAAATACCCTTGACCCAAAGCCCGATACCTGGCTAACCCAATTGACCAATCCGGTAAACCCCGAATCATGGTTTAAAATCGCGTTATCGGTCACGGTATCGGTCGTCCCCAAAAACCATTATGGTATTGGTGTCGATTGCGTTCTGCAGTCCGTCGCAGTCGCTGTGGAGTGAAATTTATTTTTAGTCCAATTTTTTTTGAAAAAGTATCTAAAAAACTCATAATATTATAAAATGATGGAAAACAATGTTATTTTCTATTAGCAACAACTATAAATCAAAATATCGGTCCCTCTAAGTCATGACATCTTATATCGCTGCTTAGTTTTTAAAAGTTAATTATATTAAGTTTAGTGTGTAATCTTTGGTCCAATCCATATAGTTTGTAAATTAATGTAGTAGTTCATATTTAAAATATCCAAATCACTTAAAACAGTTACCAACTTGACAAGATCATTGACTCCAATAGGACTTTTGCCCACTGTTTGATTGACCATTTTGCAAATCTGAGCTTTTCTTAAAAGTTTATTCATATATCTTTTGACGTGAATTCTCAAATAGTAGCCCAACTCTAACTTGACTAAGATTTGTTGGGGGCCCATTTAATAAGAGGATATAATTTGAATATTATTTTCGAGCACGGTTGAAATCCAAACCTGTCAATAAAATTAGCCTCCAATCATATGAGGTATCCTAAGATTTTATTCCAACCTGAATTTTCTCCACCATTGATTCAACTGTTTGATGGAAAACATGATTAGTGCCCATATATTAAAAACCAAAAGAGCTAAATAATCTTAATTAACATATAGATTGGAGCCCACAAAATGGCCCTAAGTCCAAGTCTCACGTAAAGTTTACAAGATCAATTGCCACTAGTAATCCAACTTAGCTTGAGCATAAAAGGAAATAAATCAATGTATTAATAGCCCTAATAAATTGATCAATTCCCGATTTCCATTATTCTCTTGGACCGAAACAAGAAAGGGGTTAATGTTTGTAATATTGATAGCCCTAATAAATGGAAATTGGGTAATCCATATTTCCATTTCGGTCCCTACTCCCACTATTACGCTGTGACCAAAACAAAGAAAGGGGAAAACGAAAAATAAAAGAGGGAAAGCGAGAAGGGAGAAGAAGAGAAAACACAAGAGGGAAAGGAGATGAAGGCGGTAGTAGCAGCAAGCACCGACGGGTATTGCACTATACGGCCTCTTCGGTAGCAGCGGCAGAGCTCAAGGGCTATCAATATTCAATAAATGAAATAAATAGGCCAGAGAATTTTGATTAATAGTTACAAGGGAATATGGTCCAATCTTTTATGGATTAAGTGGGGGCAACCTTTGAAATCTAAATTGATCATAATCATTGCTTTACCTTTTCACCATTAAGGAATTTCTTATCCAATCATTCTCATGTCCTAGTTAGACCGATCATGTTTAAACAAATGATTTGACTTTCTCTGTTGTCTTATTTTAATTGTTTTTAGATTTTAATAATTTGATATTGGGAATAACTCAAATTGGAGTTAAATTCTCTTTGATGATATAACAAAGTGGGTCATTTATTGAAGAAGAAAATGGCAATGACCTGACTAAGGCCATGTTTGGTATCTCTGCTCTTCTTTTGGCAAACCCGGTCAAAATAGAGCCATTAAAAAAAGAGTCATACAAAGAAGAGGCTAAAATAAAAGAACATGTTTGGTAATGCACAAATCTATTTTAAATAGACCGTTTGGTATGCCCTTTCGTTTGCCTCTTTTTAGAGGGATTTGCCTCTTATTAGAAGGGTATTTATGTCATTTGGTGGAATACTTGAGTGGAACATTTGCAACAATGTATCACACATTTACACTACAAACAACATCTGGAAAGACAATTTTTTCCCTAGAAGACTTCTCAAATTTGGTGGGCCATTACATCACAAAATAAAAAATCTATAAGTGTTTGATTTTGGACAACCTGAAGCTACTACAGAGGATTCAGTCCCCTATGAAGATGTAGGTGCTAGGTTTCTTTTCACCTGTTTGTCCACCAATTTTAACTCCAAAACATCGATAAATTTTTTCATCAAATATGGCTTTTGAGCTCTTTGAATAACTTCGTCTTCTTCATCAACTATAGTCAAGTTGGGGTGTTCTTTTTGGTAAACACAGGCTATTTAGGAGTAGGAAATGGGACTGGGAGATGAATGGAGACCTTTTGGTAATAAAGAAGAAAACTGTATGCGATGGGTCCTATCTTTAAAGGGCAAAAATACACAAATTATAAAGCAATCTGATAAAGAGCCATAAACCTTCAAATTACCTATTATAAGCTAAATAAAGCGTGTTTAGATCCTATTATATTCTGAACATTTAATAAACCATTCAAACCACACAAACATGCTGAACACATACAATCAAACCATTCAACTAAACAGAACCATTCATAAACCAAACAGATGCTAAACAAATCCCACAAATTACATTTTAATCATTCAAACCATCCTTACAATCTACTATTAAATAAGCCCCAAGAGAAGTTCCATAAAATAATCCAAACCATTTGTACAACCAAGTTCCAGATAAAAAAAAATATAAATTACATATTATATAATCAACAAGTCCCAACAGTCACAAGTCATTGTTCTTTGCCTTCATCTGTAATATGGTATTTTCCTTTGTACTTCACCTGTAAAATCAAAACTCAAATTTATGTCAAACATCAACCCAGATAAATAAAAACCTGGATAGAGAAAAAAAAACAAAAACAAAAGGTTTAGCCTTCATTTGGGTTGAATACACAAAACTTGGGATCATCAACATGATTACCTCTCTTTCAATGCAGGTGGGTTGAATAAAACAAACAAACAATATAGGTTGCATCTTAATTGAATAAAAACACTAAGAGAAAAAAAAAAAGAAAAATGATGTGATGCCTTGAGATGACATGGGGGTAAAGAGATGCATAGTCAATTCATCTATCACCCAGTGAAGCCTTGCTCCAGTTGAGTGTTATTCTCCGTTTGATTGGATCATTACAAATCGTTGATATTTCTAAATACATATGCTTAATTCCTAGTATTTCTTCAAATGAAATGAAGGGACAAAATATGATAGAATTCACTTTCCATGTAAGCAAACAGAGTAGAAAATAAACAATATGATAGATACAAGAAGGGAAAACCTAGGGGGGTTCCAAGTTCAATCTGGGGCATATAGTGATCACAGTCCAAGTGCTAAAAATATAGATGTCCATCTTGAGTGTCAAAGCCAAAGATATAAAATTAAGGATTAACAAGACAGTGGGTCTCAACTATAAGCCAACTTGAGTCCAAATTATACTCTGGTGGGTGGGACTAGGGGGCATTTAGATTCAGTCCAGGTTTGGGTTGGCTATAGCTTTCTTGAACAAACCCTTTTTAAATAGTTTTCTTCATTCATTCCCCCACCTGGAGAGGAATATTCAACATCCACACCATTTACTTTTTGAAAAAGAAGACAGAATCCTTCCCTAGTAGACAACACCACCTAGAAGGGATTTGATTTCAGCCTGCACCTTTACACCTTATTCAAGCATTATCTACTACAAGCCTACATAGTTTTTTCCCCTACATTCAAACAATGTATCGTGCAAAACCCCTTGATGAAGCATTTGGCCATATGCGGCCCCATCTTAGGTCTTCCAGGCATATATGACTACTGCATCACACAACTAAAAAGTGCCATAAAAGACTCAAGCGAGCACTAGACGCTAGTGCAAAACAGTCTCTAGCACAATAAAAGACCTGAATTGTAAAATATATATGCATTTTTGCACATGACTGTCCCCAATCTTAAATTCAACTCTGGCTATTAAGCATCAATAAAAGAAGGTTGTTGTTCTAGATTTTCTCAATATATATTGGCTTGATACACGCAGATGCCTATTCTGGGCTGATTATAGCGTTGCCATATTAGTTGGACTTGATGTGTGACTATAACCACAATAATGCAACCTAATAATCAAAGCAAAGAAGTACTTCTATTTATACCATTCAATACAACATTAGTCCCACAAACCCAACTATGATACAGAAACAACAACAACTGCGGCAACAAAAAGAAGTCCTTTTATCCATGCCATTCAATACAACAGAGATGAGAAAAATGGGCAATTGTGTATGAAAAATCAGAAATTTAATGTACCCCAGAAACCATTTGAGCACAAAAAAAAAAAAAAAACAAGACATCCAAACACATTGAAAGAAAGACGATAATAGACAATGGTTCTATGTTTGGTCACTCATCTGTGCCAACCAACGCCCTGCCCACTCCAAACCCTTTCCATCCAAAACACAGACCCCACCCATTCTTGCCCTTTCCACCCACAGACCCCAACAACACCAAACCATTTCCAAATCAACAAAAAAATTACCAAAAATACAAGCCCTAGAACCAATCCTCCCAACATTCATAGACTCTCAATCTAAAGCCATCCCAAAACATCTCTGATTGAAAAATGAAAAGAAAAAAGAGAGTTGAAGAACTTCGATGAATACCTGCACGATCTTTCTTCCCTTTCTCTCTTCCTGCACGATGAATACTTGCCCTCTGTTCGATGAATACTTGCTCGCTTCTTCCTCTTCTTGTCGTCTGCCCTACTGTGTTGAAACGAAAAGAAGAAAAAGAATGAAACGAAAGGGGTTTTGCTTAAAGGACAGACGATGTCAATAAAACACCGTCTGAGGGCAGTTTTTCCATAAAAAAAACACCCGCCTCTATATTTTTAAGAACCAATAGCTCTGTTTTTTATCTTCCCCCTTTTTTAGCATTTGGATTTTAGAGGATTTGGCTCTTAATGTCTAAAACAGACAAAGGCAAAAATCTTGTGCCAAACGCTCTAATTTTCTCATCTCTATCCGATTTAGACATTTAGAGAACTAGAGGCATAAAATAGAGCTGCCAAACATGGGCTAAATAAAGAGTGGAGGCCTTCTTCGCCTCCACTCTTCCTTTTCCTCATCCTCCCTCTTTCGGTTTCTTTATTTTTATTTTATTTTTTGTTATTTTCTTTGCAACTGATACGGATCTGTTTTGTTTTTCCGTTTCCCCTCTATGTTTTTTTGTTTGTTTTTAAAGTATCAGTAGTAACGGCGGAGATATTGACCAAACTGATATTTTCAAAATATCGGTCGTGGCGAGATATTGGTGACTAATACCAAGACCGGTATCACACCAATATATCAGACCAGTTATGGTCGATACTGGTCGATATCGGCCAAGATTTAAAACCATGCCCGGAATACAAGACATAAACCCAACTGATATTCATCTCAAAAATTCCATCCGGTACACTCATTTTTCAATATGTTGTTTTTTTTGTTGGCCCAAATTATGCTCTATTGATTACAGCTAAGCTTATAATTACTATCTTTTAACTTAGTAAAATCTAAATAATTAAGAATTAATATCCCCTCTAATTTCAGCAGACGCTGAAATTGACTCAAATAGAAGTTAGGTTCATTGCCACCTGCGATCTCATATAAGATATACAAATTACAAAAGGAGATTTATTAGATATTGTCAGTTATCAAATAGAACTTAATGGACTGCCACGAGATAAACAGCAAAATTTCGACTTTTGGGGGCCATTCTGCTCCTTACATCGAAATCGAATGGTTATCCATTTGATTAGACTTGAGTTTTTGTGCATTATTTATTTGCCAAGCCCTCTTAATATAACTATGAGGCCATGGCTATGCCACATGTTCTATACTCCACTACAACATGCAAGAGAAGCACATGTCAGCATCTTCTCCTCCAATCTCACAAATCAGTTAATTCATCAAACCCTTTTAAAAGATCAGCTAGTGTGAGCTTGTCTTGTGCGCATATGGGCCTGACAATTAGTCTACAGGCTACTTTCAAATATGGGGCTTGCATGTGGATTACTAGCCCTAGGAGGGTAGGCATGCAGTAAGCAAAGTCTCTCAAGAACCAGAAAGCAGAAACGAGTGAATATTGTGAATGCCAACATATCCGAAGTGTGACCACTGACCACCAGCATAAATATGTCGAGCTAATGAGGCAGTAACTCTCGGTAGTCATATAATTGTGCATGTCTAATGCAAAACCCTCCAAGCAAACAGGCCAAATCTATAGCCAATAAAAAACAGCCTACAAAAAAACCTGATCCGCTCAAACAAACAGCCTACAAATAGCCTGAATCCAGCCAAACTAGCAGCCTGAATTCTCCTAAACAAACAGGCAGATACTGGCTAAAAATGGGTGGGAGGTTCAGTCCAAATTATGGCTCTAAATGGGTTAGAACACAGTCCAAATAATGGTTCTAATGGGTCAGAAAACAGCCCAAACTATGTCTTTAAATGGGTGGAGACTCAGTCCCAGCTATGGTTAATTTTAAAATGGGTCAAAATACAATCCCAATTAAGGGCTACAAGTGGGCTGCAATACAACCTGAAAAGTGACTCTAATTGGTATAGCCCGGCGTTCCCCATCCTCGGTTCTGAAGCCAACTTTCCATGAGTAGTTCCGGGGTTGGGAATCAACCCATAAACATCCCCTGGAATGGTTCATTCCTAGTACTATGAACCTAAAAGTTCTTATCTTTTTCCAATATCATCCCGCGAACATTATCAAATCAAATCTATAACCATTGTAGCCCTGCTGAAATGGAATCTCACACATGTAACTGTTGGACCAGGTTCATCATTTGAATCTATACATGTGACCAGTGGCTGCCACCAACTCTGGGATGGCACAAACTTAACTTTGATGTATCCCCGAACCCTTTTACAAAGACGGCTAGGATAGGTTGGAGTAATTCGAAATGCTTATGGTCAACTAGTGGTGGCCTCTACGTTCCGGGAGAGTCATGGCCCTTCATCCCCTTGAGGGGGAATTGCATCGCTGGCTGTTCGGAAAGGAGTAACCTTGTGCCAGAGCATAGGCATATCCCCCCATCCAAATTGAGCTGCCTAGTGTTGATGTTGATTTCTTTTTATGACGATTATTATTATTATTACTATTTTTATTTTTATCTTTAGTGATCTTCAAGCTCGAACGCTTGTCACGCATCTGAAACTAAATGTGCCAACATCACTCAACCATGAATGTGTTGGTGCCTAGTGATGATTTCATCCATTCAGATTCAGTGCATCTTTATTGGAATATTATAATTCTATGATAAAAGATACTGGAAATGCTGACTGGAATCAATCTGTGGACTATTATCATTATTTTTTTTTATAACGAAGGGTTTTCCAGCCCTTTGGACCAGAATAGTCCCTACGGGCCCCAGGGGAGCCGGGTATACTTCATGTGGGCCCAGTGTGGTAGTGCAGTTTCGAACTTTCAACCTCCGAATGAGAACCGTGGTGCTAGGCCAACCGAGCTACCCCTTAAATTATTAGCTATGCTAAAAGGATGGCAACTAGTGCGGCCAATCATTTGGCCAAGCGTGATTATCCAGTAATCACAATCATGGTGAACTACTGAACTGTATGAATGAGCTAAAGCCTAAAGGACATGGTCGTTGGTTTTATTTCCAAGAAGCTAAAATGGAGATTTCAGGCGTGGCCCAGAATGGAAATCAAGGGGACCACCGTACGGATGATGATGATGAAACTCACTCCTCATTCAGGGTTCTTAGGTATAATGGGTGACGTGACCATCATGGCCAGTGGGTGATGGAAGATAGTGTTGTTATTGTATCAGATGTTATGATCGTTTGTTGTGGAATCACTGCTCCATTGTGATATGGGCCAGTAAGTTGGACACCTGTTTGTTTTGTTTTCTGTTTAATCCAATGAACCCATCCTTTTCGTGGATAAAAATATGAACCACCTTTTTCTTATCTAGATCTGCTGCAGCCAAGAATCTATCGTGTAAATGTAAGCAAATAAACCACCAGAAGTCTTGCCAGCAAATGCTTCAAAAATGGGTGAATGTTGCGTTTAAGCCTTATCACATGTCAAGGTCCAAATCAGATTTCTTTATGGATTTCAATTAACCTAACCTAGCAGACAACCAATCAACCACACAAAAGAAGGCATGATTTTTTCAGTGGAAAACCCTACTATGGAAAAACCACTAGACCAAGAACTATATAAAGAAAGTTACAAGGACTAACAGAACTTTTCCCAGTTGCAACTCAACCTGAGGACTGCGATGGTCTTACCAACGACTCGCTATTTACCTTCAACGTGCTTGAACCAACCACGTTTAATTTGATGCCTCTCAAAGTGCTGCAATCAGCAATGGAGAATAGAAGAAATCATCTTCTTGAACAATCAACCCACCCTTACTGCATAATTCTCAACAATCTCTCAAAGGATATTCAATCTTAGGATGTGAGAAATGTTCGTTCTATGGTAGCAATAGCGTTCTTTAAACGGGCTTAGGGACGTGCTTAGGGTTTCCCAAGATAATTAAAACTCAAACAGGCAGATTGAGAGATAATAGCAATGGGTGTCCAATTCACTTAGGAGAATCCTACGATGGTTGCTCGAGCTAGGGAAGCACTCGCTCGAGCAAGAGGCTTCGCCTGAGACTCGACAGGTCCGCAAAGCTCACTTGAGCAAGCAAGAAGTTCTCTCGAGCAAACCTATGCTCTGGCTCAAGTAGTGTTTGTGCGACTGATGCTTCTGACATGCTACGTTTTTCTTCCTTCGGTCTTAAAGGCAAAGCACCACAACATTCCATATTTAAAAGTATAAAATTACAACTCAATTTGGACTTAAATTTTATCCAAAACTTCTGGGTTGCCAACTAAAAATCCTAACAATCCGGTTGGCTTCTCAATATCAGATTAAAAAACTATCATACTCCCCGGTTATCACCACTTATGATGATTCGGATTAAAAGTTCATATAATTCCTAAGCCGAAAGTTCTTTAAAACTTGGAATGAGAGAGGAAGACAAGTGAAACAAGGGTCCTAAGTCAAGATTCGTGAGAGAGATTTTTGCGAGTAGCTCTCAAGTCAAGGTCATCTAAGCGGGATTTTTGTGGATCATCTCTCTCTCTCTCTCTCTCTCTTCAAGTCAAGTGCATGGAATCCGATAACCCCATTCTTAAAGTCCATTATACATATTAAAGCAATCAGGTAGGGTGTAGAGGGTGCCACGTCATTTGTCTAGATATTTCTTTTTCTTCATGGTGCCATGTTAATATTTTAGAAAATCGACATGTGGCTCCTTCCATAACATTGTTCCTAAAACGTCTCATTCTATCATTAAGTCATTCTGTTTTTCCTCCGAAAATCTCTCCACCTACCCACCATTACTCGTAATTATAAAATCATTTACAACAATAAAAATGAACTTTTCAAATTTCAAACTCAAGGATGTTTGAATGGGAATCTTCACCATATCCTCCATATATATAGCTCTTAATTACATCCCTAAAATTCCTCCCTCCAACTTTAATTAGATTTGCACATTTTTTTATCTTCTCTCTCCTCTCCATTATATATCCATACGTTCACAAGATTAAGGGCCCCATGTTTGAAATCAAAGACCACAAAATTAATACCTATGCAAATGAGAGACTTGCCTAGTTAATTTTAATGTGGGGCCAATATTGAAGTTGAAGAAATCTAATTTCATGAAATTTACAACTATTTTGAACCCTCTAAAATTTAAGAGTCACACAAAATGTGATACCCACATTTGGAATCCAAACCCCCACAAAATCTATGCCTATACAAACCTTATTAGATAAGCCCAATGCAATAAATCTAACCATGGGAGGCCCAATGCCCCCTCTACTAAGAACAAGTCAACCATTTAACCCTACACATTGCCGGGATTATATTTCATAAAATGGAAGTAAATGGAGATTTTATTTTATCACAAAGCTCAAGTACAAGACTTGATCCATTCGAATGGACCACACACACCCCCCTTGAATCTCACATGGGGTCCACCTTTGCACCCATCCGATGTATTGTACATCGTTGGATCAACTACACACACATCCAATTGGTTTGTACAATGTTAAACTTATGCGGCCCATATGGAGATGATAGGGGTCAAGGATGGGGCTGATTTCTTGCAAAGATGAAGGGTGGGGAGATCTTTCGATCCCCCCGGTCTCAGTCCTAGGTGGGCCCCCGCATTGAGGTGCACACGGTGATCTAATGCGCAATTCGTGCACTGAATCAGTACTATATATATATATATAATCATCAAGATAAGCATGTCCCAGTGACTCCCGTGAAGCTGGAGTTTTTTTTTTAGGGGCATTTGGCTGTAAGTCCCTCGACAGTATATTTTACTGCAAAAGGTCCACGGTCTTTTTTCGTAGAGGCAAAGGTCCCTTTTCAAGTTCTTAACAGTTAAAAAGTCTAAATTGACCCTCCTAGACATCCTCTCTGCATTATTAAAAAACGCTAAAAATCAGCCCGTAAATTTCGTGAAGACAAAACGTCTCGACAAATATTATGGATTTCGAAGAAAGGGGAAAGTGATTCAACAAAGCAGATATCATCATATTGCAGTTCTTCTTTTTATTCCTTTTCTTTTTTTTTTTTCTTCTTCTTCTTTATCGTCTGATTCATCTTCTTCTTTGTCCAAGTCATCTTCTTCTTCCTCTAATTCATTTTCTCTCAATCCAAACAAGAAGTATGTTGAATATTACAACATTTGCAAATAGTGTTCATCTTCAAATCCTAGCAATTTGTATATCATAGGAAACATAGATAACTACATATCAAACTCAGCTAAAATCATGTCTAGGTCGGACAAAGTCATATAAATTTATCTGAGTTTGTTTTAAAACTCAAATAAATTTACTTCAAACCCAAATAGATTTCGCAAAAACTCAGATAAATTAAAAAAAATACAGATTAAATCATGCCTAGGTCGGCCAGAGTCATATAAATTTATCCGAGTTTGGTTCAAAACTCAGATAAATTTACTTCAAACTCAAATAAATTTTGCAAAAAGTCAAATAAATTTAAAAAAAAAACTCAAATAAATTTCGCAGTAACTCAAATAAGTGGCTGTCTCCAGGCAGAGATTGTCCTCTTTCTCCAGCAACGGTGCGAAACCTAAGATTTTCTCAGATCTTCACTGCCTCTGCCCCCACTATGATTTTTTCTACAACTTTCGGTATTCTTCTCCGCAAAATTTAGATATGCGGGGCCATCGCCATCGTGGCTGGTGTTGAGATTTTCTTAGATCTTCACTGCCTCTGCGACCAACGCCCCCCCCCCCCCCCCCCCCCCCCCCTCCAGTCGTCTTCTCCGCAAACTCAAATATACGGGACATCGCCATCGTGGGTGGTGTAGTCGGAGATGGCCGACTTCGATTTGCAAAGCTCTTTGGGACAATAGAGAAGAATACGGAAGGTGTTATGCTCAAACTGTTGAAAGGGGCAAATTAGTCGTGAAAATACATAATGTGGCATATTAGGGACCTCTCACCAAAATATCTCCAGCTGTATAGACTATAGATATTAGAGAAAAAGTTGTTAGACTGTGTGCCTTAGAAGACAGTGCTGAGGGGCTTGTGACTAATTTACCCTTTTTTTTTAGTATGTACAGGATATGAGACCCATGTTTGGGATCCTTAGAAATAGGATCTAATATGACCTACCAAATCTACAACTCTTTTAAATCCCCTAAAGTTAAAAACTTGCACAAGACACCCACATTGAAACAAAAAAAAAAAAAAAGGGATCTAAATAGTTTCGAATGGGTTCTTAGAAAGTCCTATAAAGCCTTGTATAAACAGACCTGAAAACATTTATATCTATAAACACCTTAACTAGCAAATAATTTGTCTAGTGCACAAGTTTTCACACAAAGGAAAAAATTAAGTTTTTATTGTTCAGTTGATTTGATTCAAATACTTTTTCTGGGTGTGGTTTCATGATTCTTTTGTTGCATTGAACAATTATATACATTAAAGTAAAATTTTAAATAATTAATAAAACTAAATACATTTTTATTTTTGAGGCGCGGGATAAGGACGGGCCATTGTTGCTAGTATATGTGAATGTGATCTTTTGTGAATATAAATATCTCCCAGAGTAAAATTCGGGACCTAAAGGGCCGGTCTACCAATATATGTATTGCTTCAACTTTTTTGTGTACCAAACCAAAAGCAACCAAAAAAAAAATTCGGTAACTTAATTCTGGAGAGTGAAATTTGGATTCTATGATAGTTGAAACACGAGATGTTTGGTTGCAACCATTTCTGATAGGAATTCTGAATTCTTAACAGCAGTTGCATTTCTTGTGTCACTAGAATTTTGAATTCCCGGTTTGATTTAGGAGAATTTATAGCAGTGTTCCAAATGACACTTTTGTCATATAAAATTCTCACAAACCGAGTATGGAGATGGCTTCTTTAAAACAGCCTAAGATTGGAGATGTGATAGCTTATATGAGGAAATGGAGAGATGGGTTGGGAGATGAGTTCTTCCAAAGTGGGAGCTTTATGATAATAAAAGGAAGTAGAAGAAGAAGTATATACTATAAAAGAGAAAGAAGTGCAAAAGAAGTGAAGATGAAATCCTGAAGAGAGGAGGAAGATGAAGAAAAGAAGAAGAAAAAATCAACTCAGGAAGAAGCAGATGGCCTGAAGAGGAAGATTTAGGAAAATTCACAGTTGGGTATTCTTGGAATAAAAAAAAAATTTAATATGGGTTGGCTCAGCAAATTGGGTGGGTGTGTTTAGAATTTCTCCTGCTAAAAATGAAAGCAGTAAAGAATAATAATGGGAGAGAAAAATATAATGAGATTGATCTTTATAAATAGCAAATCCAATCAAACACTTCTAAAAAAATTAATAAATTACATTTTCATTAAAAAAACGTGTAAATATTCCATTACAATATAGTAGCAGAAGTACAAATCGCCCCGTATTGCACGGAAGCATGTTGTAACACATGCCTGGATCTCATAATGAATCCTATGCAGAGATAGTACGGACGATTCAAGATGAATCACATCCCCTCTAAGAATATATCTTCAAAGTTTTAGTTCGGCGGGAGTGAGCACTACCCAACGATTGAGCATATGATGGAAATGTGATTAACACCACCTCAATAGCGATGTGATGTCACTATCCAATCACGTTTTTAATCATATATTCAATTTTATGGTGAGACCCACTTCTACCATGGACGAGTTGGAATTCATCCTGACCAATTCCTGAAGATTATCTCTGCGTAGGCCCTTTGATGACTTCCCAGGTATGTCTTATACGATTCGGTGCAATGGTTGTAACAGGGATCCAGACTCGGTCGTTACTATATTCCTTTAAAACGACTTTGACTTTGATTTTTCGTTTGATAAAGATGGAGCCGACTTGACTTGGAGAGAATCGTGGAGGAAAGGGCAGTACTTCTCTCTTTCCAGGAAACAGAATCCAGTCATTGTTCTCCTTCGTATGACAACATGCTCAACGGTTAGGATTTCAGATTTATAAAAATCTAGTTACCTGTGGGGCAGTGTAGAAATAGAGAAAATGCTGAATGAGTAATCCCCACTACATGAGAGAATTATGACAAATGATGGATAATCTCTCAATTCTCTAGTTCCATTTGGACTTGAATTGAGATAGAGAGAGAGAGAAGGAAAAACATATTTTTATCTACACTACCTATTTTGCATTAGAAGTTGAGAAAATAGGATGGGAAAACAAGTGGAAAAGTGGTAAATTATACAAATTTGATTTGTGAAAAGTTTTCTCCTCAGTAGAGAAATACTTTTCCCCTTAAAAATAAACTACAGAAACAAGAGAAAAGTATTATTAGCGCCTTGACTTTTCTCCTCATACATGTCACACAAGTGCAGTGCAGAGTGTCAAGAGCTACAAGCCAAAATCTACTAAACTTTTTCCCTGTATTTCCAAGAAAATATCTGGGTTCATCATGTCTATACACTAACTCCGTGTTAAGACCTCCACCAAGAAATAAAAATAAAAACGCGCTTCGTGACTGTTTTGCCAAAAAAATAATAATAATTAAAGACATTTAAGTCAAAAGTAAAGTTGATTAAACTATTTGTACCAAGATGCCATTGTATTTGGATACTTGAAGCTGTAATTTGTGGAAATAAAATAGAATTGACATCAACTGGTGACTATATGCATGCGGAAAAATGTCGCCCACCTATGATCATTGGAAATCCCATTGATTCAACAAGCGTTCACCAATCTACTGGTAGCCTAGTGGTGAGGCATCTCCCTAACCCTAGATACAACTAAGGGTCCATCACTAGGTTTGTTGGATAGAGTCTTGGATAGCATGAATGTGCGGGTGCATATGTACTAGAGAAAAAAAAAATCAACAAAAATATTGTGCTCGTGAATTCACTAAATTTGGAAGGCATAAAGTCAAAAGAGTTGACTGTATTTGCCCTCTTCGGGTCCCTCCAATGCATCCTGTGGGCCACACAAGGAAGAGTGTACAGAATTCCTATCAACCAAGGTTGAATAGTAGTAGGTTTCTTGGTTATGGGAATCCTATTTCACCTGTCTGAAAAGTAATAACAAAACTACTCTCTTGTATTGTGTTATTCACATGTTCTTATTGTGATTAATCAAACAGTGGGATCCACTCCATCCAGCGTGAAGTTTTGCAAACACCAATACATAAAGGGAAGCCATTTTGAGTCCAACTAGGAATAGAGGACCAAGATCTCCCCATGTGGGCTGACCAGACCTTTTGAATAGTATCAATCAGCACTAAACAGTGTCCCTCAATCTGCACGTTAGAAATCCGTAAATTCCTACAGATGAGCTCTCCTTCACAGGTCATGCCTGCAACTTGGCTTCGGGTGAATTTTATGAAGCAAGCCAACCTGCATATACGTCCTTTTGAACTCTGTTTTGTGCTGTCTTCTGGGTTAGACATGTGCAGCAGCAGTACCAGAAAGCTTAGAATGAGCATCAGTCTAAATTATCTAATGTCACATCCTCCTGTATTTGCCAACATCACCATCTTCTTCATCTCTTCCTTTGAATTGCTATCAGCAATCATAACCATGACTCATGGCCAATCACTGAGAGATTGGCAGCAACTAAACTCTGTAACAACTAAAGTGTCCAGCCGATCCCCAATTTTGTTGGATGTCCTCATTTGAAACGCATTTGGAAAGATTAAGGCCCATTTTGAAATCACGTTCTAATTTTGCCTTGTTTCGAAATCTGCAAGAAACTTGAGCCTTGTTTTGAAATTTTTCCTTAAAATGCCTTATAACATTCACTTAGTAGTAATAAAATAAAGGTACAAAGGAAATCTTATACTCCCATGCTCATTACATAAGCAAAATACACATACTTGGTTCATTTCATCTTTATTTAATTATTTAAGTTATGTATTATACTCAATGCATAAACAGTAAGTGCTGAATCTTAGTTTTCAATCCCTTTTTTGTTTGATTGATTTTTATTTAGGCTTTTTATATCATTTTTATATATTCTTGCTAGTGCAAAAGGGGGATAATGCCCTAAAAATCAATACACACATACTTGGTTCATTTCATCTTGATTTAATTATTTAAATTACATATTATACTTAATGCATAAGCAGTAAGTATTGAATGGTTGCTTCCAATCTCTTTTTTTCTAGCTTGATTGCTTTTTACATCAATTTTATATATTCTTGCTAGTGCATAAGGGGTGTACTCTTGTTAATAAAGATACACTTATTTCCTCTATGAAGTCACTTGGGATGCCAATTGCCAACCAACTCATAAAATAGTTTTGTATGTGCATCGAACTTCCACAATTTGGGGTGCTCCAAATATCATTTTAATTAAATAATTATAACTTCCAATGTTTTAAAGTCTAAATTAATAGTGTTTTTTTAGTGTATTTATTTTTGTGATTGAAATCCAAGAATGCTTAATTGTCATATCAATGTTAAATAGAACATAATATCAATTTGCCAATACATTGATGGTTGAGCAGCGTTGGACATGCCCACGGACTGACCCTGGTGTTCAAGTTAAAGGCATCGCTCCTAACCAATCGCTCAACTAGCAAAAATAAATAAATAATGTCATTTCATAAAAGATAGGTGAATGTAAATGGTTTAAATCTCTCAAAGACTTTCCCTTTGCTGAAATGATATCGTACACGGAAAAGCACGTATGACTTTATTTGATATAAAAATCTTTTTAGGAACAACTTCTATTATCCAAGTGTTTTCTTAGTGGGCCATTTGTAATAGAGGTTACTCAAGATAATGCACAGGCAGCCCTTTATAGTTAGCCAAGATAACGCTCGGTCAATCCTCCATACTTAGTAATAATGTTAAAAAATATAATTTTTTTTTTTTTTTTTGTTTTGAAGCCCTAAGCCCTGCACTAGCCTGGCCCCGAAACCTCGAGGGTAAGGTAAGGGGCTAGCTAGTGCAGGCCCTCTGAGGGATTCGGCCTGCCGAGGCCTAGCCCTGCATATATTAAAAATAGGGTAAGGTAAGGACAACCCTGGGCCAGCCCCGCTTAGCCCTTTGACAGCCCTACTAAGAAAGGGTTTTGCAAAGGATGGGCTCAGCAAAGCCCGGGTCTTCATTTTGAGAGCTTCTGGCCAGGTGTTCATGGTGGTTTTAGGTATCGGCTTCTAAATTCGTCTACAATTCATCACTTGTTTGTGGTGACCAAAGCTAAACGGTGAAAATAAGGATCGAACAGCTTGACTGAAACATAGGTGGCCGGCCATCATCAGTAAGTGAAGGAAGACAGCTTCTGCACCCTTTCTGGGGGAAAATGAAGAACGTGATGCGATTTCTGTTGGGTTGAAACGATTTTCACGTGCAAGCGTGTGGATCCCACCACCGACCAGAAATATGAAAACCGAAAATAGTACCGGCAAGGAACGTATAATGAGACTGATCCTGGGTATGAAAATGGGTCCCGATTACCCGAAGGTTCCAATATAGGTTAAGGTTATTATGTACAGCCCGATGAGTAAACGGTCCAGATCCAATTCCTCCTTGATTCCAACATGTGGACCCGTGACCCAACATATTACCGTGCCAAGCCTGGGCCCTTATAAAATAAAATAATTAATTCTTAAAATGAAAGGCCTTTAAATGAATTAAAAATAAATCCACTGAAGAAAAAAAGAAATAAAAAGTTACAAAAATAAAATTTCTATAAAAGTATTCAATAAGTTGCAAGCAATTGTGAGGCCCACCCACAGATTCAATAAGATTTCACCAAGTAGAGGATTAGGAAGCTCTTTTATAAAATAGAGGAATTGGGATTTCCTGAGGTTTTTTCCAATCACGCTCCGCCACATCACTGTGGGCTCAAAATAGAGAGCTCCCAAACCTCTCCCGACCTGCTTATTATTATTATTATTATTATTTCCATCAAACCTAGCTGGATATCATGTAGAAAGTAAAAGTACCTATCATTATTTCTTCTAATTGCATGAACCAGATTTTTATGAATTTTGTACCTATGCTATTTTGAAAGCAGCCGACAAGGAGACCTTGACCCTGAGAGTGTGGAAGAAAATCAAATGGCAGTATTCCTCTCTTTCCCAGAAGGAGAATCGAGTCTTGGGCTTCCTTTGGCTGTGAACCACTTTGGTACATGTCTCATGACCAAATCAGAAATGGGATGGATGGACAGAATTTTTAATCCGCGTATATGTAACGTAGGGATGGTCTTAGACGAGGAGAAAATGACAAGTGCAACATTGCCCAAAGATACTTAGACGAAAGGGTGGATTATATCCTCGTAGAGATTTAGGGGTGGTTTGTTTCATGTAATTGAGTTCATGAGAGTTCTAAGAAATGTTTTCAAAGTAGTTAAAATTGAAGAAACAAAGATGAAGATCTAAACATGATCATATGATAGTCTTCCCTCCAACCCCTTGTAAATTCAAATCCTAGGAAAGTCTAGTTTCCATCTGCATCTTTACCTTACATCCTTCGTCTCCCTTTTCAATAAACCTCTGTTAGAACTCATTTTACAAAGAATTCCTACATAAATTTAATCACATGCAAACAAACTGGCCATTATCTTTCTTTTCTAGAAAGGATTCCTTGCTTTGTAGGCGGTTGACGAGGAGGCTAGATAGGAAAAAACCCATTTTCAATCTACACTACATATCTTGACCAAGAACACTACATATCTTGATTATTTTTACTGTAAAAACTGCAGAGATATCTGATTTATTTTCTCTACTACCGTGACTATTCCCCCACCCTTTCACATTCAAACATCGACAAAGCAGCTTGAGAAAACCAGTGTCAAAAACGTGCGGAGTACATGACTTTTCTCCTCATGCTTCTATTGAATTATGCTCCTGCAATTGTCTGTTTTAAAACTCTCTTTTATGTGTTCGGTCTCAAACTCTCTTATGTGATGTTCTTTGCGTTAGACTTATGCAGAAGAAGTAAAAGATAATATTAGAATGAGCTGGTCTAATTCTCTTATCTTTGCCCTCATCACCACCACCTTCTTCATCTTTTCCTTTGAGTTCTTCCTATCTTCTGCCACAATAGAAACCATGACTCCTGGCCAATCACTAAGACATTGGCAACAACTAACCTCTGCTGGCAACAAATTCGCACTAGGTTTCTTCAGTCCTGGTGAATCCAAGAATCTTTACATTGCCATCTGGTACAACAAGCTTCCAACCGAAACGCCCACAGTGGTATGGGTTGCCAACAGAGATCACGCACTTGCAGACAGCAATGGAGTCTTTGCCTTCCTACATGATGGAAATCTAGCTGTTCTAGATGGAGCCCAAAACTCCCTCTGGAAGACCAACGTTTCCACGAATGCAACTCATTTGGTTGCAGTTCTGCTGGATACAGGAAATCTGGTATTGAGAGATGGAGGAACAACAGTCTGGCAGAGCTTCGATTATCCATTCGATACACTCCTGCCGGACATGAAGATAGAAGTAAACCCAATAATGGAATCCGGGCACCTGCTAACATCACGCAAGAAAGATGACAACCTGGGCTTGGGAAGATTTTCCTTCGGGGTAGACCCAAGTCGGCAAAACCAGCTCTTCATCTGGTACAATTTGACGACATCCCAATGGCGAAGTGGCGTCTGGAATGGAAGTTATTTTGAAAACATTCCAGAGGTAAATAAAAACTTCCTCTTCTACTTCATGAAGAACAGCGGTGGACATGAGGTCTATTTCACGTATTCAACCTCCTATGCCAACACAAGGCTAGTTATGGATGCATCAGGTCAGCTGCAGTTCTGGTTTTGGTATGAATCAGCTGAACAATGGAGGTTGGGATGGTCAACGGGGAGAAGTGGGTGTGACAATCCATGGAATTGTGGGCCGAACAGCATCTGCACCAGCAAGAATTCACCCGAGTGTAGTTGCTTGCCAGGGTTCGCACCGGCATCGCCAGTAAATTGGAGCACATGGAATTGGGAAGATGGTTGCCATAGGAAGGGTGGGAAGTGTGGGAAGGAAGACAAGTTCTGGCCACTGTCAAATATAAACATACCATATCTTCCAGATGGCTTTCCTCCCAGCAATAGTATTGAGGACTGTAGAGCAGCTTGCCTTGCCAACTGCAGCTGCAGTGCTTATGCTTACCAATACCTTGTCCAGGGAAGAGATTCAGGATGTCAAATTTGGGTGGGTGATCTTTGGGGTTTCGGAGATGTATCTTGGGGGTACCAGCTTGTAGATCTCCTTTACCTGCGCATTGCATCATCTGAATCGAGTAAGTTGTTGTTATTGTTGATGATGTTCTTCTTCTATTATTATTATTATTTTATTATTATTATGGGATTTTACCTGAATCCCCTTAAAGTGGTTAAAGACCAAAAAGGCCCTTAAACTTCAATTTAGACCATAAAGGCCCTCCCGCCACTTTTTTATTTTTGTCATCTTCTTCTCCACCTGTGTTCGAGGCCGCTACTAGACTTTGATGAGTTGATTCACCCCTAGGGCTTCCGATTGTTCAAATTATTTCCCAAACATGAATCTTTCAGATACAAAAACCCTCAAGCAAATTTGATAGGAATGAAAAAGAAAAAGTGTAAAATCTTTACAAATCCTGTTGCTTCTCATTGAATTCATAAATAACTAGAGAAAGTCTGACTGGATTGAATCAAGTTCTTCATAAATCTTTCAAAGTCTCGATAAGGGTAAAGGCTTTCAAAGTCTTTCAAAGTTGAAGTTGGAGCACTGGTTAAGATTAGCAGAAACTAGAGGGGGTTGGAAGATGATGAATGCTGGTTGGTGTTTGAAGGTGGGCGTTTGGCATTGGTGACCAGGTTGCAAGTGGGTAGGTCATGTTTGTTTGGTTGCTTGATTTGCAGGTTTGGAGATGACTATATACCTCATCACTGCACCGGGTCATCTCTCTGCCAGTCACTTTAATATCTTCACCCAGCTCTCTCCCAAGCCAGTCTCTGTGCATTCTGTGCCTGACCCCATCTGGCCACCTCTCTGCATGAACTATTCTGGTCACATCAAAATTGGGTTGGACAAATATTATTAAGTTGGATTCTTTGGGTAAAAAAATAAATTAGGGCTCTGATGATATGCATACTGCTCTTCAGTTTGATAATATTTAATACTAACACCATTTTATGCACAGGAGCACTTTGCCAGACCTGTGGCTCAATAACAATTCCCTATCCTCTAACCGCTGAAGAAGGATGTGGAGATCTTGCCTACAGAAGCTTCTACTGTGATAAGTCCACCAATCAACTCTATTTCAAATCACTCAATGTCTATTATGAAATCACTAGCATCAATCCAGAGACTCAAACATTTGTTATCAAACCAAACGTTACAAGCACTTGCTCTCAAACCACTTCCCTAAGCCAGAATATATATTTGAATAACAGCCAACCATTTTACATAACCAACAAAACCACTGTTTTGTTGCTTAATTGCACAAATCCTCAGCCCTTACCTTTGAATTGTAATTCTTCAAGTCCCTGCTATAAATATATAGAAGATACAGCTACATCTTGCCTTGATTCAACCAAGTGCTGCAGCTACACCTCTGGTGGCTTCCCATCAACAAAACATTCAGTTGGTGTTTTAAATACTACATGCAGCACTTATACTAGCATTGTAAATGTCAATTTATCTCCCACAAATAGCTGGGAGGTTGGATTAGAGATTGGATGGGAGCCTTCCCAAGAGCCAGAATGTAAAGTGATGGACGACTGTGCACTATGGCCAAATACAAAGTGCAAGTCTGATGGGTCTGTCGAAGGAAGAAAGAGATGCATCTGTGATGTAAACTTTCAATGGCATCCAGCAAGCGAGCAATGCATTGCTGGTGACCAATCTCAACTAGGTAAGTGATACTTCTAATCACATGTACTGTTTTCTAAAGGCCTGAAATTATGACTAAATGAAATGTGGTTCCCTTTCTTCTTTTATAGGTAATTATAACAAAACTGACGAAAATCTGAATAAGAAGAAACCAACTTTGGTGATAGTCATATTACCTGCTGTTATAGGATCTGCTCTCTTATGTACATCCGTCTATTGCTTATGGAGGATGCACATCATCAAAAAAGGTTGGTCAGAGATTGTTATCAATAAAACAGAGAAGGCTTTTTACAAAGAGAACTCATTCCTCTGATTTCATTTTGATCAGGAAACAAGGAAAATATTTTGAATGTTTCATTATCTCAATTGGATGGAAGGGACATGCTAGATGTAAATAAGCTTGGAGAACGTAGGAAGAAGGGTTTAGATATTCCTTTCATCCACTTTGACACCATAGTAGCTGCTACAGAGAACTTCTCTGATTCAAATAAACTTGGACAAGGTGGATTTGGACCTGTTTACAAGGTAAAATTTTATTTAGTTACTTGAAAATTGAATACCAAGAAATGAGCAGTCACCCAATGTTTCTACATTTTCACCTGTGGTTTAACAAATTAGAATTTTTACATTATTATATTAATGCAATTGGAATGAAAGGCTTATTATATATATAGAAATGACTATTGTAAATACATTTCTGAAAACAAAGAACCCTTCTTACATGATGTTTTCTGCATTTTTTTCTTAATAAATTAAAAAATTTAGCAGCTTCTCTCTATACAATGTGTTAGCCTAGATAGCTTGCTAAAGGTTTTCTCCAAAAGTGCATGTTGAGTCTTTTGACCTAATTTAGGGTATTTACTGATTTAAATATTGCAAGAATAAAATAGTGTGATATTTAAATATTGTAATATTTTTACTGTTTGGAAAAGTTTAAAGAATGTAACGGATTTTAAATTGAGTTGTTTGGTAAGTGCTACAAATTCTAGTATGAGTTACAAAAAAGTTCAAGATAATAACAAATTATTGTTACCGATCATAATAGAATTCATTGTTAGATTAGTTACTTATAAAAACTTTTATTTCTATGTAATTTATCGCTTCAAATCCATCAATGGGCCCACTATCACAAGCATCTCATCATCACCATCAGCACAATCATCATTGTCCAAATGATCACACTCGGCATGTTTGTTTAGCAAGTGGTAAAGGAAAGGTGGAAGTAAAGTTGACCCAAATATGGCACAATCTCCTTTCACCATGTCTAGATGAATAGGTAGTGTTGTAAAGTAGAGTCCAGCCACCTACTTTTTTTTTACCACAAGCCACTTTTTCTGTAACACATAAAACCATGGTAAAGCGTGGTCACGTAAAGTCAATATAAAAGGCAACTACTTTACCAATCTCTCCCCCATTTTACGTCACCACATACTTTACCTTGCCTTTACCATTATGAAACATCTACTTTACTTTACCACACATGTAAACAAACATGCCTTGACCCAGATGTGACATATTCTCATATTATCATGTTTAGATGAAAAGGTAATGTGGTAAAGTCTAGCCGCCACCTTTTTAGCACAAACTGTACGACTAGTCACTTTTTCTTTTCCATAGAAACCCATGGTAAAATGTAACAAAATAAAGTAAAAAAAAAAAAAACTACTTTACCACTCTATCTCCCACTTTACTTTACCACACACTTTATCACAGTAAATTTGGTGAAGTAAAGACTTTACTTTATCATTTTGTAAAACGCATTTTGAAAGATTTTTATATTGTAGAAATTTTTTTGTAGGAGACGTAGGAAAAAATACTGAACATCTTGAAAGAAAATAATCTTTTATTCCGATTTTTCTCGGTTGTCAAACGTACAAGATATTTTTCTTCAAAAAATGAAAGATTATATAGTTTTTCTTTTTGTGCATCCAAACACTCTTGTAAAGCACATTCACAACAGTGAAAACATCATTGCATCTCTAAAATATTCACTTTGCTTGATAACATGTACTAAACAAGAGTGCAAGCATCATTCTATGATTCTAAAAGATTGTACGTCACTTGATAACATGTCCATTGATATTTAGGGCATAGTGTCTGAAGGGAAAGAAATAGCTGTTAAAAGACTTTCCAAGACTTCAGGGCAAGGCCTTGAGGAATTCAAGAATGAAGTCATATTGATTGCTAAACTTCAACATAGGAATCTTGTGAGGCTTTTAGGTTATTGTATTCAAGGAGACGAAAAGATGCTACTCTACGAATACATGCCAAACAGAAGCTTGGACTCCTTCATCTTTGGTATGATCCCATAAAAAATTTTCATGACCGAATTTAAGTACTCTTATTTTGCAAGATACATTTTAAAATTTATGACAACTAAGCATGACACTGATTTGTACTTCTCAATGAAATTACTTCGTAGATCGAAGTCGATGCAAGTTGTTGGACTGGGAAAAGCGCTATACAATTATTCTAGGAGTTGCTCGGGGGCTTCTTTATCTACATCAAGATTCTAGATTAAGAATTATCCATCGAGATTTGAAAACTAGCAACATCCTTTTGGATGAGGAGATGAACCCCAAAATTTCAGACTTTGGAATGGCAAGGATATTTGGAGGAGACGAGACTCAAGAGAATACCAATAGAGTGGTTGGAACATAGTAAGAAGAAACTCATTCTACTGTCATTTTATGTGATTGTTCCAGTCATATCACATTACTTTGAAACTTCCACAAGTAACCAATGCTGGAACTTTTGAAGACAACTTACTTTGTTTTTCAATGGTGGATTGCAGTGGTTACATGTCTCCTGAGTACGCATTAGATGGGGCTTTTTCAATGAAATCTGATGTTTTTAGCTTTGGGGTCGTATTGCTTGAGATAATCAGTGGGAAGAAGAACTCTGGCTTTTACAGTTCTGAGAAGTCCTTGAACCTTATAGGACATGTATGTATCAAATTAAATTTATCTTCCTTCAGTTTTCCTTTTTTTTCTTTAACTTCTTTTTCTTCTTTATAGAATGCTTAATTCCAGTTTCATCTCAGGCATGGCAATTATGGAATGACAACAAGGGGTTAGATCTGATGGACCATTCAGTGAAGGAGACGTGCAAGAAATCTGAAGTACTGAAATGTATTTGTATTGGGCTCTTATGTGTTCAAGAAGATGCAACGGATCGACCAACAATGTCTTTAGTCCTTGCCATGCTCATTAGTGAAACTCCAACTATTCCAACTCCTAAACAACCAGCTTTTGTCTCAAGAAGTCTCACCAAAGGAAGCTCTTCCTCCAATACTCACGCATCCTATTCGCAAAATGGGATGACAATCTCTACAATCGGAGGTAGATAAAGAGTACTAATGAGAGTTTACGACGTTCTCCTTTCCTAGCAATGTATCTGCCACTCGTGAAAAAATGTACAAGTTTAAATTAGAAGCTAAGGGTCTGTTTGTTTGCTCAGTATTCAATTCGTAGGAATTCCTACAGATGTAGGTTGAACTGAAGAAGTATTAAAGAAGCAGAGAGTGAAGAATATAAAATGGAGATGTAGATCAGACCAACACTCTTCTAGGATTTAACGCACTAGTGTGATGCTTTTTGACCATTTCTTACCAAACAGAAGACTATTGATGGCCATTCATGGATATTCACCTATACTTAAATTTTAGCCCCATTGATAAGAAGGGGCTTGAATGCACATGGAAGCCATACTAGATTTTCCTTGCACAAGTACTACAGAAACTAATTAGCAATTTTCATCACCAGAGTCGATTTGATGAATATTCAGTATTTTTATAGAAATTCTTTTATTTGGCAAAGCCAATGTATGAGTATTATATTTATGTTTGTGACATGTAAAGATTGAATTTTTAAATTTATGGTTGCTTCAAAAGATTGAGTAAGCACTCATCACAAATATCATTCTCAGGAAATTACATTTCCAGAAAAATGTTGGGATTTTCAATAATATTCAATTTTCCTTCAAACATTCTTGAGAGATTTTCTGGAAAGTAAACTAAATTTATTTTTAAAAAGTAATTCTTAAAATATTGTTTAGGTTTCCAAATATTTTCCGAATCTAATGCCAATATTATTGTGATTTTCTCACTCTATTTTTCAAATTTTATGACTTTCTGAACATATCACAATTTATTGGGGAAATGCCAATTTAAGTAAAATCTCATGATTTATAATGTTCTTGAAATGTGGCTGCTATTGGTGACAAGGTCTATTTGTTTGGCAAGTAATACATATGTATTAATCAAAATCATATGTATTGATTACATATGCCTTTGAAGGGTGCCTAACAAATTCGTATATGGCTAAATTACATAAAACAAGTGGTTGTTTCTTTTCACCAATTCCATTGGTAATTCCTCTGTGAAACAGATTAAACTGTTTGTTTTATAACCGTTTCTTCCAAGCATTATAACATACACTTGATGTGCACATTTAAAGTTCACATTACATATTAGATACACCAATAAATAGTGATCAATCAAACCATACAGAGACCAAGTCAAATATTAGAAAATAGATTGATGGGGTATTTGTTTGTGATCATTCAGAGATGTAGCATTCAAAGAAGCATAGTAGATATCGGGAAAAAGATGGAGATAGAGATAGAGATAGAGATAGAGATGGAGATAAAGAATACCTGGGTTTATGCTAACAATCCCTTGGCGTCTACACTGTCACTTTCCCCTTTTTTAACTTCCCTTGCTGCATGCTGGTTAATGTGGAATGGTGGATTAAAGAGGGTATGGTAGGTGGGTCAAAAGTGAGCCCCACATTGTGGTGACTGTAGCTAGTGTTCCAAATCTTGTCTTTTGGTAATATTTTGGCCATAGAAATGTAGGATATTTATGAATTTGGAACTTCATTTAATGATAAAACATGATCTTTAACTATTATATGAGTTGTTTGTGATTGTCATGGTCTTTTTTTTTATATTTCTCGTTTGTTTGAAAGGTAAGTACTCACACCCACCTATACATGTTCCACACCTAATTGTTTATGTGGAAGGGAGGTGTCTCGCCAACTGCTTCGCTGTAAATATGAAGATATTATCATGTAATTTCATTTTGTAGATATTTTCAAGATTACTATTATGAACTATTTAATTTCCAATTAGGTTAATCCCATTAATTTCAATGAAACAATTTAGTATTGTTTAATAATTTTTTGGGATTCAACGCAATAATCAGTTTTTTTAGGCATAGAAGATCTATTTCAAACATTCGATCCTCTTTAGGATTATTAGAAATTATTAACTTAATGAATTTTTACAAAATAATTAAGCTTAAAATCTGATTAAATAATTTTATAAAGAGAAATAATGAAACTTTGGGTCATTGGTTCATATATTCTTTTTTTTTTTTAAGAAAATAGCCCAATTGATGATATTGTTATGATTGATGATATCGTCAACCTGCAATTCATCTTCTCCAATTTGTAATTTTTTTTTTTTCAGTCTGCGCTCTCTCTTCTCAAGCCACCAATCTACCCAACCTTTCCTTATCATCTATCGCACCTATTGGTGGACCCAACATTTTTCGTTTTGAGGGGTGCAGACCCTAATAGGTAATTTGATTTTGGGGCAAACCATAAAGGTGAACCCAGAAATTTCATATGTTGTCAAAAGTACATGGTGATTTGATGATTGCAACCGCACCCACATGTCTGTACTTGGATCCGCCCCTAGTCATATCTTCATTCACCAACCTACATCTCGGCCCTCCATTGCCAAACAATCCATCCTTTTTTTAATCACATGGAACTTGACTCAAACAAACCGTACAAGTCCACAATAAAGGCTCCAAATCCCAACCCTTTTGAAAGCTATCCACATGGCAAACAAAGCTTTATCCTCCCATAAAACCCTTCTCTATTATCATTTCCCCCTTCTTTTTTTTTTATTTTCCATTCTTTTCTTTCTCCCCTCCCATCACAACCTATTGCCACCATGCAATCCTAACAAATAAACACACGCTCAAAGTTGCATCTCCATTGTAGGATTTTTTACCATGAAAACAAAAGCAAAGATATTTAAGAAAAACAAATTTTTGGATCTTTAGGAAAAAAGAAAAAGAAAGGGTTAGGACCGAAGTTGATGATATAGTCTTAGGTATGGTTTCTTGAATTTCCTCACCCAGAATGAAAACATAATTGATAATATCATTCAGCTTAGCATAGAATTGATCAAAAGTCTCATTTTCTTCCATCACGATGGTTTCAAATTCTTTAGTCAGCCTTTGCAATTTAGTTTTGCAAGTGATTATCCTACGGAATTCTTCAGCAGACATTCCATTGTATATTTCATTCATCGCCTTGTTATTACAATTGGAGACATGCTTCTCATCCTTAGTCCATTGGGCTTTAAGTTTAGAAACAGTTTGTCCATTAGCCACAATTGGTGGTTTAGAATAGCCCTCCTCAATAATATCCCAAACATCATCATCGATGGACTTAAGGAACCCAATCATCATTTGCTTCCAATATGCATAATCAGAACTATCTAGCAAAGGAAGCTTTGAAGTTGATGTCCCTTCTCGATTGAGTACCATTCTAGAAATCTCTTTGGATCAAAACATAACAACTTAGTGCAACCCGCTCTAATACCAATTGAAAGTTTATGGTATGAGATCTCTAAATTGCTCCACTTAATAAATAACCGCGAAAGTGTGCAAAAACAATAAATATGCAGCGAAAATAAAATCACAAGCACACACCACAATGATACCCTTTTTTTTAGTGGAAAACTCTAATCGGGTGAAAAATCACGAATCCAAATTGGATTAAATCAAATACTATGAATCTTGTAATTACAAGAAACTCAGATTTCTTCCCCAGATATCCCCTACCTAAAAACTAAAGTTACCTTGTGTCGCTTCACGCTTCAGCGACTTCACACCGTTGATTGCAGCAGACTCAATCCAGTGCTTGACTCCTCAAATCTTCTACGCAAGAAGATAATCTTCTACAAGGAATGCAGAAGAAACTGGCTCTGTAGAGTATTTGGAAGAACAACTCTTCAAAAATCTCTAGAAAAAATTTCTCTCAATTAGATAACTAATTCATAACTTGAGAGATTATTTATATCTCTTTGAGTTGTGAGAAACACCTAATATATAGCTCCAAATCCGTGCAAGAGACTCCTAATAATAATACACTCAGAATAGTAGTCCATCTCAAACTTTCACAGAGTCCTAAACCAACTGGGCATTCAGCACTATTCTCGCTATAGTGAGAATCACCCTCGCTATAGCAAGAGATGTCTCTGCCACCTGCCTTTTTTTTAGGTCCTGATAGCTTGGACTTTACAGTTTCGTCAAAAAAATATACTAACAACTTTTTGGTCATTTTATATTTTTTCTTTCTAAAATTATTTAATTAAAATATAAACTTAACTTTTTCATAAAAACCCATTATGTAATTGACTCTTAATTAGTTTCGTCGAGGCAATCTCTTGGTGGGTTGTTGTTTTGTTTTGGAGTGATAGTATGCAAGGCCACTTATAGGTTATCTCCTTGCAACTATTGGACCCACTATTGAATCTAAGATTAAGAGGTCTATTATCACAGATTTTGCATGATCCATTATTATATATTATAGAGGTAGGAATCTATTTTGAAATTGAGCTTCAATTTTGTAATCAATTGCAAAAATTGGACTCCAATTTCTCATTTGATTGAAAAATTGGATCTCAAATATTTTGATTATGATAGATCCGGTTCAATTTGAAAATGCACCGCCAAATTGTTGGTACTAGCCTTACTCCCTAGGTAAACCCCATATGACTATCCAACAAGAAATCACAGCCAAGGGACAGTTGGCTCCCTCAACTCATGAAACGGTGGAAGACAGAGAGGAGGGAGAGTCCGGATTAGGCCTGTTAATTTGGCCCTGAGACAAGGGGTCTGGGCTCTCAAAAAGCCCTTAAAATGAGGGCTTTTGTTTCTATTGCAAAGCCCTAGGTCTAGACCTAGACAATTTTTGGTTGGCCCTAAAATTTGAGGGCCGATTTGGACAGTATTGGCTCTGCCCGGCCCTAGCCCTGAAGCTCCAACTTTTATTTATTTATATAATATGTATGTGCTCCAATGAGAGGCACTCTCACCAACTTGGTGAGAGATGGGTGGGGGCCCTCACATTTAAGTTGGGGGTCCTTACATTTAAATTGGTGAGAGTGGATATGAAAGTGAAGGCCCCCACCATCTCTTACCAAGTTGGTGAGAGTGCCTCTCATATGAGCACCTCCCATTATATATATATATATATATATGGGAGATGCTCCTATGAGAGATAGGGGTGGGGGCCCTCCCATTTAAATTGTTGGCAATGGATATGGTTGTGAGGACCCCCACCCAATATCTCATATAAGGTGAGGTATATACTAAAATGCCCTTATCACAGCCACGTAGTAATAAAAAAGGGAATAGGAAGGCAATTTCATACCCACCTACCCATTACAAAATGCTCAAAAAATTCCTATGCACATGCTTGGTTCTTTTCATCTATATAATTATTTAAGTTATGTTTTGTACTTAATACATAAGCAATAAATGTAGCACGGTTGCTTCTAATCCCTTTTTTCTACTTTTATTGCTTCTTATTTAGGCCTTTTCTATTATCTTTATATATCCTTGTTAGTGCAAAAGGGGGTGTACTAGTTCCTATTAATAAGGATACGCCTTTTCTTCTGTAGAGTTACTTGGATGCCTACCAACTCATAGAGGTAGTTTTTTTGTGCACAGAACTTTAAGGATATGGGGTGATCCAAATATCCTTTTTAATTAGATAATTATTGCTCTTAATTTTTAAAAGTCTAAACTAATAGTATTTTTAAGTGCATTTATTTTTGCAACTGAAACCCAACAATGCTTAATAATCATATTATTGTTAAATTGAAAATAATGTCAATTCATAAAAGGTATATGAATGTAAATAGTTTAAAAATTTTAAAGATAAGACATTGCTGAAATGATTTCATACGTGGTTCATATGCAAGGTTGTTCATATGAAAGGTTTGACATAGATCAAACTCTTTATCCATTTTCCTTCTTTGACCATATGTCTAAAACCCAAGTCACCAAAGTTAACAAAATAAATAAAATCGTATGTATAAAACCAAAGTCACCAAAGCACGTATAACTTTGTTCGATACAAAAAAGTTTTTGGAGACAACTTATATTCTCTAAATGTTTTCTTAATAGTTCCTTCACAATTGAGATTAAACAAGATAATGCTCGGTAGACACTTAAAATTTTGTAACAATGTAAAAAAAATAAATAATAATGATTTTCTTATTTTGAGGCCTTGAACCCTACCATGGCCCGGCCATGGCCCTCAAGGATAGGTTAAGGGCCTAGGTAGTGCAGGCCCTCTGTGGGCTTTGGCCCGCCTAGGCCCGGCCCTACATATATTGAGGGTAGGGTTAGGACAACCACATGCCCTACTTGGCTTGGCCCTTTGACAGCCCTAGTCCGGATACTTGATCTACTCACTCGTACTTCCGTGAGTGAGAGAGCAATTTTATTGTGGAGCCCCCCTAATGGAAAATCCAAACCATACAAAATGACCTTAGGTTTCTTTTATTAGATGTCCCTAGATCTTACTTCAATAAGAGTCAATCCCACTATAAGATTGAGAAAATGATTAATAGTGCAATAGTTGTTGTTAATCAGTTTGTTACTCATATGCTTAGTCTAAAGAGGGGCCAACTTCTATGAAAGTAAACTATGAGCGGTTTAGATTTCTAATATGTGTGTTCCACTGTGGAGTTTCACTCTCCTTAAACTAAAAGGAAGAGTGAGTAAGACCGAAGGAGGATGGATTCGGATTAGGTTTTATATGTATTTGGTAAGTGGCTTTTTATTTTTATCATTATAATCTAGAGCTTTAGAATTAGAAGCTCATTATTGCTTTTTAAAATAGAAGAGTGCACAACAAATGGGCTTAATTATATCTCTGAGACAGATGAGATTATTTAAAAAGAGAAAATTGATAAACAGGCCATTAAATATTCTAGTTGTGTCATCTAAGTTCATGAAGTGATCGGTCATTTAACGAGGGGTAAAAAATTTATTTTGACCCATTATTTCATGAGACGGTATCAGATAGAAAAGGGAGACAGGAGAGGGATCATAATGTGTGAACAAAGATGAGGAGTTGAAAGTGGCCATGGCAGGTTCGTGTTTGCAGATCTTTGTATGATGTACAACGTGCGGTGTAGCCTGTAGGTAATTTTGTTGCAGAAAATGCATCAAAATCAACATCTTTTCTTAATAAACCAAGATTTTGATTTCTAACTCCCCTTGTTAGAATAAGATTTCCGCAGAAATGCGTCTTTCCTTTTTTGTGATTTTACATAAATGAACCCTATATGCGATAAAAATTTTCCTCTTTTTCTCCATCTCTTTTGTTTCCCCTCCTTCAATCTCCTCCGCTCTACATGCAACTATAGCAAGAGCTCATCTTCTTCCGATCGAAATCAAGAAAGGAAAAAAAATCACAACTCAACCCAACTTGGCAACACAACCTCTGCTAGGTGGGGGGCCAAGTCTGTTTTTTGAAACTATGATCCCAACCCCAGTACAAATAAAGAGTACATATGATATATTTTCCTTTTTAGGCTATTTTCGGCAACTAAATCGCTAGGCTTATTTGGATGGACGGTGAATTAAAATAAAGTGAGGTAAAGCCTACATTATCCGGACAAGAAAAGACTAGGATCATATCAAAATTACACAAATTCAAAATTCTCACATTCTTTTAAAAGAAAAAAGTCCAAAAGCAAATTCCTTTATTCACTAAATGACAAAAAAATACATTCTTTTTATACAAAAAGTAAAAAAAATTCAATATAAAACCACTAAAAACAAAAGACCATCATAACCCCCTTATATTTTTATTTTCTACTGATTTGATGTTTCACCTCACTGCACTTCAACCTATGAGTTTTCCTACGATTACAAAAAACCCACATTTAAAAATTATAAATGCTCAAGGATTTAGACCCTTGAGATTTAAAAATTCTCACTTTTTGGAATTTTAAGGTTTGACCCCTCCCCCATACAATCCGAAAATCGCCATTTTTTTGAATAACACATAGATACCAAATTCTCTCCACTATATGCATCAATATGAAATCCCTAGTGAGGAATCTTTAAATTTGGGGTGTGGCGATGAATCCTCACAATTGCTGATTCCTCACCTAAGCCCCAAATTTGCCCATTCAAAATTGAAAATTAAGATTCCTAGATCAAAATGATGGCATTTTGGCAATTCCACCAACATCCCACCTCACTTTCTTCCTGTATATATGCAAGAAGAAGCGAACCTTCCACACCTTCTCTTTCCCTCACCAGAAAAATCTCTGTTTTCATTGCAACAAACACATGGCGGGGGTTTCAGACCTCCTCCTCCTTCCTCCTCCCAATCACGACGACGAAGAAGAAGGCGACCACCTTGAAACCCTAGATCTCATCCACCCCTCCTTCCCACATCATCTCGACCGTCCGATCCACCCCTTTTTCCCTCAATCCCCCCACATCCCACCGTCCGATCCCTCCCTCCTCCATGACTCCGAAGACGAATCCATCGACTTCGAGCTTCGAGAACTGGGAGGCTCCGATTCCGAGTCCGAGTCCTACTCAGCTTCCGATTCCCGTTCCGATCTCTTCGAGGGCGAAGAGGTAAGCCTCTCTTTTGATATCTTCGATCGAATTCAAACCCATCAAACCCATGTGAGTCATGAGCTCTCGTCGAATCCTTCGAACTTTAGGGTTTTTGAGGGAAATGTCGACATGGGTTCAAATTTTTTGGAGCTAGGGTTAGGGTTTGGAGTCGATAGCGGCCATGAGGGCATTGATCAGGGAGAGATCTGTGATGGGGTGGCCGGAGAAGGTTCGGAAGATGGGTTTTTTGTGGGGAATTCGGAAGATTCGAAATCTGAATCTGGGTTATCCTCTGAGATCTGTGAGTTTGATGGTGACGGTCTTCATTTTCTGATTTCCGATGCGTTTGGATCAGAATCCGATTCGGACGACGGACGGGTTGTTCCGATTGATTTGAATTCTGACGGCGGGGAGGCGCCGGATATGGTGAGTGAGGATCTGGGTGTTCTTCCTCTTTGTTGGGATTGTCTCCGGTTGGGAGATGGGAGAGATCAAATTGAGGATTTTGAGTGGGAAGAGGTGGAGAGGAGGACTGCAGTTGAGGAGGATGAAGCTATGAACATGGAAATTGAAACGGTCATTAACATGGCATTTGACGCATCCATCAATGAAGAACAATCCATATCCATTCATGAAATGCAAAATGCTGCCACCGCGGAAGGACCGATCCAGAGTCTAGACTGGGAAGTCCTTCTAGCTGTTAATGACCTGGTACACTCAGAACATAACCCAGTTCAGGAAGAAGAAACAGAATCCTATCTGGGCGACCACGATGACTATGTTCAGACTACTGAGTATGAAGTGCTGTTTGGGCAGTTTACAGAGGCTGAGAATTCTCTCAGGGGTAGCCCTCCAGCTGCAAAACATGTTGTTGAGAATCTCCCTTCGATTTTCTTGGCAAAAGAAGATATTGAGAAGAACAATGCCCTTTGTGCCATTTGTAAGGATGAGATTTCATTGGATGAACGAGTGAAGCGTCTCCCTTGTGCCCACCATTACCATGGGGAGTGCATTTTGCCATGGTTGGGGATCCGGAATACATGCCCTGTCTGTAGGTTTGAATTGCCAACTGACGATCCTGATTACGAGCATTGGAGGTACCAAAGGGCTGCTCGTGGTGTTCTGGAAGAGGGTTCTCGTGTGAGGTATGATTTAGAAATGCTTCCTGAAGCAGAGTGGTGGTGAAAGGTAAAGAGACATGAACTTCTTTTCTCTCTTATGAATGTGGTGATTTTCTAGTTGCTGTTGTAGTGAGCTTGTGAGATTATAAGGTTAGTTGATATACTGCTTACTTGTGTTTCATTTTCTTTTTATTTATTTTTTTTGTCCCACATTGAAAGTTTGTGTATCAAATATTACAGATGTTTTTACTTTGATTAAATAGTTGCTTGTATATACTTGCATCTTCCCTAATTGAATCTAGAACTGAGAAGAGATTTTGAAATAAAACCAATTCATGTCATTTTGATTTATGAGTTCATTGTCTGTCCATGGATGTCTTGCTAATATTCGTAGAAACTGCTAGCATGGTTGATAAAAGATGTACACAAAAGGAGACCATGAAATATTTTAATTTTCTGGCTTTTTTTCGAAGTTATTTTTTACATTAAGACTGCAGAATGGGTGCCCTACCTATGCGTCACACTTCAATTTGAGTGTGAATGCAATACCCAACTTGTAACCAATGCATTACCAGGATAACATAGTTTCTACTGCTGTTTATATGGTTAGAATTGTCTAGAGAGTACACTTTGGATGATGTGTGCCACAGATTTTGGCTCTTCTTATTTGGTTAAAGCTATTTGGAAGATAGATCTTAGATGATGTGCCCTGCTGTATAATTAGTGACTGGCTTGAATGCATTAATGATGTCCTATTTCATGCCCTTTAACAAAGTCTCTTACTCAAAGGTACCTTTGGTATCTTTAATCCATTCGTCTGATTACTTTGGACATAGCTCCTCCTTCAATTGCTCCGTTTTTGGTGGTCCATTCCCTGTGCAAACACTATGTGAACGGTTGTATTGATGCCTTGTGGAACTTTTTCTGTTGGCCCATTTGATTGTTAATTGTGCAAGTTTCGTCGGCCTAATATTAGGAGGAGGGTTGGCATCAGCTAGACAATCGACTATAATGGATTGACAATATTCAATGTCCTCCTTTTAACGATTCTCTTATTTAATGGTACCTTTTGGTGGCTTTAATCAATTTGCTTGACTACCTTGGAGATAAAACCTCTTTTGTTGTTATTATTCCAGTGATCCCATTTTCCAATCAAACTTGTGGAAGCATTTGTGTTGGTGCCTCTAGATCATGTCCAGTCTGCCCATTTGATTGTCCTGCTGTGCAAGTTCCTCATTACAATGACGTCAGGCAGGCATTCAGCTATAATGGATTGATGATGTCCCTTGATGTCCTCACAATGTCCTATATTTGATGGTACCTTTGGCAACTTTAATTTATTCTCTCGATTACCTTGGAAATGGCCCCTCCTATTGCCTATCATTTTTTTATGGCCCCATTCCTAATCTAATGACAGGTAGAGGAGTGACGTTGGGCAACTAGAAATGGATCGAGGATGTCCCATATTTGATTTCAATTATCTGTTTGGCAGCCTCAATCCATTTGCCAACTACCTTAGGGTTAGCTTCTCTTTTCTATTGCCCCTTCTTGAGGTTCCCATTCCTCAAACAACCACTACATGGGCATTTGTGTTGGTGCCTTGTACTTGTAGGCCTTGTGTTGTTGATCCAATTGATTGTCCTGCCGCTTATGTTTCATAACTCCAATTTACAGTTTAAAAAAAAGGTTTCCTAACTCTTAATGATAAATAGAAGAGTGGCATTAGACATTTGTGTTGGTGCCTTGTACTTGTAGGCCTTGTGTTGTTGATCCAATTGATTGTCCTGCAGCTTATGTTTCATAACTCCAATTTACAGTTTAAAAAAAAGGTTTCCTAACTCTTAATGATAAATAGAAGAGTGGCATTAGACAGACTGTGGGCCATAATGGATTGACGATGTCCTATATTTAATGTTATCCTTTTCAACTATAACATATTCACTTGACTACCATGGAGATAGCCCTTCCTCCCTTTCTTTGATGGTCCCATTCCTCAAGCAAACACTATGTGAGCATTTGTTGGTAGCTTGTAAACGTTGTTGTCCTTTGATTGCCTTTGCCCCAGCTGTTGAAGTTCCCTCTCTAATGATGATAAAGGAGTGGCATCATGCAGGCAGTTATTTGATATCCCTTTAATGATGTTTTTATTTGACATTACCTTTGAATCTATAATCCATATGCCACTCTTCGATAGTCCCATTCCCTTGCAAACACTTTATGATCATTTGTGTTTGGTGCCTTGTTCTGTTAGCTCATTAGATTGCCCTGCTGTGTAGATTTCCTTGTCCTATTGATGGGCAGGCATACGACCAACTATAGAAACTTGCTGAAACAAACTGAGTTTACTTCAATTTTTTAGAAGCAATATATACTGGTTCCAAACTGTTGGGAATTGGTACCAGCGAATGTGGTTCATTACAATATAGATTGGTTATTATTCTAATTGTGATACACTGCTATATATATGCATTCATATCTAAGGTTATAAGTATTATTTATTTGGTTAGTACTTAATTGGTTAATAGAAGACTAAAATGAGCTTGCGTTTTGGGAGCCATCAATATGACTAGGCTTTGTGATTGCCACCTTCAGAAAAGCATTGCGACAGTTGTCTGGTATGGTGCATCCTTCATCTTTTTTTTTTTTTTTGAATGATAAGTTAGCTTTTGCATCCTCCATCTTTCTTTCTTTTTGAATGCTACCTTGACGTTCATGTTATTTTTAAATTAGTTCTCTACCGCTATGAAAGCGGAAATTGATGAGCTGAACCGCTGAAGAGAGAGCAAGGAAGTTTGGAGATGAACTCTATCAACTGAATCACTTTTCGTGTTGTAAGCCACGTTTCTCCATTAAATTTATATTTTCTAGGTCCAAGATCGACATAAATTAATTGAGTCTGCAGTTGGACTCAACTGGTGTTAAAAGTCATACATTTAACTTGATTAGGACCCATCTGTGTTGATCATGATATTTCTCCAACACATAATACTTCTCCTTAATTCCATGGCTAAACAGTGGTGTCAAATATGGATCAATCACATCTAGTAATTGTTTGAAGACACAATCCATCTTATTTGTCTCTCTTCAACTTCTTACTGGAAGGTGGCTATTTCCAATAAAATACTAAGACCAATGCTTCTAAGCTTATAACATGGTCCATTTCCTAGAATGAACTATTACTGGTTCATTGATCTCTTGTTTCATAGATATACGTAGATATATTATGCATTTATGAAACCTTTTTATTTATATTCATATGGATGCATTTGCACATTGGCCTGCCTGGGCTCCCTTGCTTGATACACGATTGTGTTTTGGTCACTTGCCATAGCTTAAGCCATTTGCTATTACCTCCAAGGTTCTTCAGAAATTTTACTGCACTTTGAACTGTTAGAGCGGGGCATACGGTTCATGCTGCTTTGTCTACTAAATGGAACCCGTCCAGTCATAATGTAGAAAAATTAACAGAAGTGGTCCTTTTTTTTTTTTTTTTTTTTTTTTTTGGGATCAATCCAGTCTGACTGCCAGATAAAAAGTTTTGACCATGTCCATAATTTGATATCAGTATAGGATCCATTCCAGTTTTAAGCACACTTCTTTTTCACTAAAATTAAAGATATGCATACTGCTCTCCTCACGCTTCCCCTGCTCAATAGATCATGGTAAATATCCGTCGCCATTTATATTTTGGTGGGTAGTTTGTTGTTGAAAGGTTTTGCTATTAAAATTCCCCCAAGATAAGAAGATTATTGTCCAGAGTCTTGGCAGAATGCAGAGAATTGACACTCGGAAGGTGGAACTATAAAGCCCAACCTTAAAACATATTTGAAGTGGACTACCTATGATACCCTTTCATTTCTGGCTGCTTCAATTTTCTTTGTTAAATTTGACAGGAGAAAAATCTCTTGTATGGATTTGTCTCGCTCGATGTTATTTCAGAAAATGATCTGATCTGATCATGATGGTTGACCTTTCTGTTTGCCATCTCAGACAATCAATGGGCCTTAAACGAGCACATTCTAGTTGCCTAACTACAATGTTGTGGGTTCGAGTCATTTCACCAATTAAAAAAGAAATCAAAGGAATTTTTGAGAAGATCTTCTTACAACTTTGTTCCCATTACTAGTACAAATTTTAAAGTTTAAAAAGGGCCTTACATTAGGTGTTTAGTTCTGGGGGTTTCAGTCATGGAAGGATTTCAAGATGGCCGGATGTAGGAACTTGATATTGATAGTGAGGAATGAGGGGAAAAAAAAAAGATTTAACTATAACTTTATTAATCGCAGAATGTTTTCAAAATTTGGTTTAAAAGAATTAATATTATTATAAACGCCCATGCAAATGGCCTGTTGATCATTATCATATCATAACTCTAAATATGTTCTGTTTTAAGTGCTGCATTGAGCGCTTCCTTTAAGTTAGTCACTGTTGGCTCAAATATTTCAACGCACAATGTGATTGAAGCTTTTGGTTTCTGGTTAACTAAAGGTGCCCTAAGCTGGTTTTGAAACAAGATTTCCAACTTCAAATTGACTGAAGTGGAAAACTTCTAGGGGTCATTCCTATACTGATGTCATATATCTTTGGGTTGTCTTGGCCAATCTTTCACAGAAAGAAAACCTCAGGAAAATTAGAAAACTAAAAATTTGGCTCTTGTTTAATTTCCTCAAAGGTATTTTTACAATAAAAAAAAGACCAAGAAATGAAGGTTGGGGCAGAGAATGAAGACATATTTTTCAGGGAAAAAATAAAAGTTGCTGCCATCAGCATGTGCTGATGAGAGCCAAAATCAGATGTAATATGCAGGGCCAACATTATATGAGCCAATTTGCTCACCTCTATGGAACATGGGTACCTGTTATCTTCCTCCGCTTGTTGCGTTGCAACCCAAAAAAGCAATTTTGCATGGACATTGGAGCAAAAGAACATAAATGGCTAATATAATGCAGCAACATACATATATTTAGAACAAATTACATTAATTGCACCCAGCCTATATACTACAACACACCACCTTCAGCAGACACAGCTGAGAGTTCGATAAAATCCCATTTTGACATCAACTTATTGAAACAGAAATTACAAAGGACTAAAAAGGCATGCATGGCTTCATCCAAGGGCACTTGTGAAAGTAAACAAAAGCACCTTACCTATCCAGAAACGACGCGGATGTGGGCCCCACCAGTCTGGCATGATGCGGTAAAGCGCGTCCAATGTCTGATCCATCATGGCTGTGTCTAGTAACTGCAGACTTATTCTGATACCTGCACAGGGAGTTGGATTTGGTATGGGACAGGGGGATCAGCTCTGTTCCAATTTATGTATGAATTTCCTCACTGCATTTATTACAGGAAGAGGGTTCTCTAAATGAACAGCATGGCCACATTCAGGGACCTCAAACATTTCATAAATCTCTTTCCTGCAGTTTGCTTCAGTGTCCAAACCAGAGCTGATTTCACCCTGCATCTGCTGAGCAATCTGCTTGAACTTTCGATCCTTTTCCCCAACAATGACGAGAAGAGGCGTCTCACACTTCTTTAAATCTTCCCACATGGACCTAGCATGAAAAAGGAGGCAAGCACAGGGAGATCTATTTAATTATTTTCTGTAATGAAAATGGGCCAGACGACTCATATTGATTCTGCCAAGGAAAACATTGAAGCAGATAACACTGGCCATTCCAGAATTGCAAGATTGAGGACAGCAATTTGGGAGTACATTTTAACCACTTGTCCGTTTTAACAATCTGGTGGTTTCCAATGAAATTGGATTGTTTGATGAATGTTGAACAGAACAGCAACATTATGACCACCTCTCGACCCCTCATAATATTCCACCCAAAAAAGAAAAAAAAAAAAAAAAAGATTTCCAAACATCATCTAATAAATTTAAAGTTTTGCTTCGAGGTGAGATCTAGACAACCAAGGCTGCTCTGGGTAGTGGGGAGTAGTGCCACAACTATAGGAGATATTTTGAAAATAAAAAAAAATGTTGCAAGAGAGTTATGAGAGGATATTCAAAAGAATCTATAATACATTGTCCCAGCCATGAATTGCGTGTTCCAAGTCATGTTACCATTCACACGTGTGCAGAGAGAGAGAGAGAGAGAGAGAGAGAGAGAGAGATGAAATGTAATTTTATTTTTTTTATAAAGAACTTATATTTATTTTCTATCTTTTAATTCTTGAAAAATAAATTTATTTTCCATGACATAATATCCAGAGAGATCCACATATGTGAAAATATGTTGGCATTTTCTCCGGACAATAATTTCTTGGGAACGATATTTGAGAAATTGGCAGGGAGAAAGAGGTGAGACATGACTCAGATGGCAGGGTCAAACCTATCTTCAAAGTCAATTTTTGCAAAAACAATTGAACTAGCTTGAGAAGTTAATGTCATATGAGGTTACTTAGCTGAGAAAGTGGCTCACATGAGTTGGTATGTGGGGTTCAGTGAGCCATCCAACTTAAACAGATTTAGTCTTTATAGAATTAGAAAATAATGGAAGTCACGGTTTTATGACATTGGATAACATGTCCAGGTTACAAACTATGCAAGAAGGATGCCCTATTTTTTGAAGTCATAAGATGCAGAGATAATCTGATAAAGAGATTCAATGCAAGGAAAAACAAAATTAACCAATCAAATAAAATGACGTAACAAGGACACACCTCTTGAAGTTGTTTAAGTATAGAACTCCAAATACACGTGTCAGATACAAATTGAACCATTCATTAGACAAAAACATTCACACAGTTTTGATCAAGGATATGAAAATGAAGCTGATTTACATAGGTCTGACAAGCTACATCGTAAATATCTGAAACCCAAGTTTTTGTGAACTATGACTCTAAACAACCAAAATATGATGGCATTTTTATGCTCATGAACGTGTTGAGTTTCAAAGAAATCAACTAACTTCTGGTAAGAATCTGCTTGTTGAAAGAAACGATTGTATTAATTACTGAATTTTGTGAGCATTACAAAGCATTGATGAGACTGCCGGCCTTTATTTTTTCAAAAAATTGTAATGTGACATTTTAAAATTTTTGTATAGTTTGCAAAGCTAAAGTGTGATAATGTTAAATGCCAATGGATCTTTTGTTTGAAAAAAAAAAAAATCATTGGGTGTAATATGGAAATTAGCCTCTTGATAAAAGAAAGAGTTCGGGGATACAGATCCACTTACGGTTGCCTCCCAAGGCTTAAGCCAGAGAGGGAATTTGCAAGAGCATGTAAGTCATCATGCTGTGCACGCCTTCCAACAATTTGTTTGAAGTGAGGATGCTCTCGTAAGCTGTTAACATTGCAACAAATGGTTAGATGACTGTGGATTAATTATTTAGAAGAAAATAGAAATTAGCATGCCCGGTAGCTTCCAGAGTTCCAGTACTCTGTGTGGTTCATGAAAATAGAAATTATCATGCTAGGAATTCACCTAGCGACCTGCTTACTTTCTTCCCTCCTGTCGTTAATGAAAACCTTTTTTAACTTTTGAGTAAGTGTTTCAATAAACGATGTATTTCATAGGTGACATGAGAACTTGGGACAAATAAAGTATGTATGGATAATGACAATTAAGTTCCATAAGTTGGTGACTAGTGTATGACACTAATTCTTATCAACTTTGTCACCTGATTACTAAAATCAATTAGTGAAAGGTTAGGATCAAAGCTATGGGTATGTATTTTAGGGACCAATAAAAGGTAAATGTACTTCGATCATTCAAGAACAGATCTAAGGTTTACTAAACCTTTTCGGAATTTTGAAACACATGCTTCAGGTTTCTTTAACAAGGAAAACAATTTGCGGTTATACAGATCAATACATGATATACACTGCTAGATATTTCTGATTAGTATCTGCTATTTGGTTGACCAATTCAGTCATCAATACAAAAATATTCCAAAACAGCAAGTTCTAATTAAATGCCCTAGGTGCATTGGTGCAAATACGAAGCATGCATATAGTTGGATGAAACATACATAGTAAAGGCCCTGATGCAATTACCTATTCCATAGTTCTCCTGCATACCATGTGTCCAGAAAGCATTCCAAACCATGCATAGCAAGGTATTGTGCTCTTGCATCATCTTGAGCAGAACGAATTCTTTTTAATGCCTCATCTCTTAAACCAGGACTTCCTGATATTACAACAGCTCCAGCAATCTTCATAACCAGTAATTACTTTTGTTAGGCACTTCAAAGTTCTGAAATGATCTCAGGGTGGAGAAAATAAATTATAAATGGATATTCGGTTGATATACCTTCGCATTGTATCTAAGGGCCATGTACAATGCAATCCTTGCCCCCATAGAATATCCTGCAAGGACAACCCTTTCAGGAGTAATACTACAAATCAACTTATGCAATAGATCTGCCATTGCTTCAAATGAGAAGCACTTTTCTTGCTTTGCGTTGGTGTCATTATGCCTTCGCATGTAAGATTTTCCATGGCCTGGAAGATCAATCGATATGCATCGTGTAGTGGCTGAAAGGGCCTTCATTATGGGAACCCAATCTTCACCAGTTCCAAGAAATCCATGGAGAAATATAACCACCTCATTCTGCATCAATAAAATCATGGAACAATAGACAATTACAAAAAAGCAAAAGTAGAACAGTTCAGATGAGGTTGACTGAATGAAAGGCTAGGAAATAAATAATAATAATTTGCTGAGTTTATAGATTTGAGAAGACTAAAAATATGTAACAAAAAAGAAACTCTATAGCTAGAACGTAGATCACATGCATGTCCAACAGTTCTCTGGACCTTATGCATTTCTATGCTCAATAAAACATTGTGAGGAGTATTTTACTTCTATGATCTTGAGATGTACCTTGAAGATTATCTCTTGCAAATTCCTTAGTTATCAAATCGCTAGGTATTATTCTCCCTCATCAAAGAGACTTGACTCACATGTTAATACATATTCCCTTCTTTTTATAATAAATAGGGGCGTCAACAACAATGGGAGGACACACACTTCCATTTTCGGTTTCGTCTTAAGTATCACCTGCCCCAACCCAAACCCTCATTAACCAACACACACATATTAGAGGATTTACTCAGACTTTCGGAGTTGATTGTGAAGGTCTTTATATAGTGATTGTCATATGTCTTTAGTATGGTTAGTTCACACATGCTCCACAGATAGGACATCTCATTGGGATCGATTTAATCTATCTTATCCATCTTTATAAGGGCCCGATTAAGCAATTTGGCTGAAAACATAAATTGAACAGAAAGGGATCCAAATCAGAATACCGATGGTCCATTTAGATCGGCCCAATTACCCAAAGCCCCAAATATTTCAATACAATTTATGTAGAACGACTACTTTGACAGAAGATACAAGAGCAGGGGGGTTACTGCAAATTGCAGAAAGTTCTATAGAAACTAGAGCAAAGTGTATTATTTGGGCCTCATTCAAATGGGCCAAAATAAGCCCAAATTCATGACTGATCTACATTAGATTGGTCTCCCATGAGTCCTCTAACGGGTGATGGGGTTCTTTTGATCTCCCAAATTCTTTTGATCTACATTAGACTTATTCAAGTGGGCCATGTGGGCTCCACAAGTAATTTCGTCCAACCTTTTATGTGGACACTTGATGCCAAATGTAATCCTTGATCAGGAATTTGAAGTGGCAAAACCTTATATGGCGCAGAAAGAGCACCCTAAGAAGGCCTGCAACAGTGCAACTTGAATTAATGAGGTCTCAGACCCCAAACAGTCACCAAAATTGATTAAATTTCAATTTTCAGGGGCTGTTTTAATATAACAGTGAATAACAAGGGGTGAGGGGCTTTTGCAAATTTCCAGAAACTCATGACGCAAAATAAGTCCCACATGCAGTGATATTGGGGCAGCTGTTTGATGGACCAAATCCAGCCCAAGTCACATGGGACTTGGACCTCTAGGAGCACATGGGGTTGGCTACAAGATCGAATGAGTAGATCTATCAAAAAGGTGGACCATGTGGTGGCCACAGAGAATCTCTACAGGGACTTCCCGGTGCTCAGTTTCAGAATTTTCCCAAGTTTGTTTAAATTTCTAGCTAAGTTTTGCAAGTTTTGACTAGGAAACAATAACTAAGAGTCCTAATTGTAGTAGGAGTTTATTCTAGAAGATTTACAAGGGTTTTATGGAATCTTTGGTAGCATTATAGGAGAGACAGTAGTTGACTGCACAGCTTTTATTTTCTTCCTTTCCTATATTCTATTTTTATCCTTTGTGGTGTCTTATATGACATGGAAATGGGTATTAAGATTACTTGATTTCCTTGTTTTATCTTCAAAAGTGAACTGCAGTCCTTTGTACTGTCAACAGAACAATCCTACAGTGAGTTGGTTACTGTCTACAGCTTCTGTTAATACCCGCAACTGCGTCAACAAATGATTTCTACAATGTTGATTTTATTTGGATTTTTTAGTAGTTCACTTTTGATGTAATTAGGGCTCCTAAAATTTAGGAAATCAAGTTACCTTAGGGATTAGATATCTTGTTGGGATTAATCCCAGGAGCTTTAGGGTTAAAAGAGAGTTTTAGTGTAAGAAATGGGTCAAGAGTTAATGTAGCATGCACATTAACAGTAGTCTGTATTTTCGTTTTCTTTTGAGTGATTTTGGGGATTTTAAAGGACTTTTTTATTATCAGGGCTTATACAGGTTAGCAATCTAGTTGATTAGAGGTTAGATCTATGGTTGAGATTAACTAGGGTTTTATGTTATTTTATGAGACTTTTTTATGAGATTGATGCATGAGAAAGGGACAATCAGTTCAGTTCATGTTATTTTCACATATTATCAATAAAGTTGCAGTTCGAATCTTTGAAGTTTTTCTTCTTTTCTCTTGGGTTTTGAGGCTTCTCCCAAGGATCAAAGATATTATTGACAGTGGAATTAGCGATTAAGGCGTGCTATATAATGTTTCCACCATGTTATGCTTAGTAATTTCTTGTTGATTAGAGGTGTCTCTTTGAATGAAATTCTAAGGTGACAATAGGGCCGCCATTCATATCTCATTTCATCTTGTATTTAATGAGTGAATGCATGTACAAAATATATTGAGGTTGATTGTCATGTCAGATAAAGAGTTGCTTCAAATGAAGTTAGAATGTATCATCATGAGTCAGATGATCAAATTGTAAATACTTTTGACCAAAGGGCCCAGTCGATGCCAGCTTCAGTGTACCTCTAGCAAGTTGGGCACAGATTATATCTATGTTCCAACTTTTGCGGACAAAAAGATATACTAGGTGATTATTCAAGGCATGAGGGTTATTCATATTTATGTTGACTGATATGGGGTTATTCATAATTTGGTGAAGTTTATAAAGAGTACAAAGATCTGGGATGTGTAAAATACACATGAATCTCTTCACTCATCACAAATTCCTCTTCTTCCTTCTCTTCCTTCATTCCTTCCACTTAATCTAATATTCTTAGATTTCTTTCTTCACTTTACTGCTTCAACTATATTTACTAAAAGTCTAAAACAAACTACGGTGATGTCCCTGACGTGTGCCCGTATCAAAGTACTAATCCAGCCTGCTTGAACATAATTATATACATATGCAGTCTTCCATGACTTAATACTGGACTTGTGAGTAGTGTTTTTTTTTTTTTTTTTTTTTTGGATAACATGAACTTGTGAGTAGTTACTATTTCGATTTCTTGAAAAAAGGTTCCAAGCAAGCATCAAGTTCAACCAGTAGGCACAATTGAGTATTTGCTTATATGGTATTTATTCTTTGGACAGTTGCAGGGAATCAATGGAAATCATTATTTTCCAAAAATGCCAGATTTTAAGATACTTTGGGGGCATTTGGATGATGCTGAATGGGTTATTTCTGGTAGACATGGCAATTCCACAGCTTTGAGATTTTTGGGAGGAACACCCACATGTCCATTGAATAAGTACAGTTTGATGATTTTTTGTGCAAATGGAAGCAATTCACCCCTTTCACACGCCAAATGTGGTATTTTAAAACCTAAGCATTCAATCATCTAGAAACATGTTTTTGTCGCCATAAGAATGCTAGAAGAATGCTTACATTTATGTTTGATCCAGCATCCCGCACTCTGAATGTGCAGAAGAAATCCCCATAATCAACTGTCAAGTTGTAGGTCAGAACTTGTTCATTGCAGTAACTTCTCTGCACAGCTTCAGGTTTCATTTTGAAATTCTGAACAAGAAAAGATGCATCTTCTACAGATGCTTCGCCATTTGCATGAATGCAGACATTGAGTGGTTGAGTGGTTACATCTTCCTTAAGCCATCTGTAAGTTCCAAGACCATGGACTGTACTTTGGGCCAATTCTAAATCATTCCATCGGGAAACTTCTGTACGCTGCTGCTCAAGATAATATGCAAACTGAATGTACACTGATAAACTTAGGCTACTTTCAAATGCACTGCTGATGACAGCTAACTTTTTATGATGGTGTGCCCATTTTGCAATCAGTGTTGCATTTTCAAATCCCCCAACAACACTTGGTTTGATAACCTGATGGATTCAGCATAACAAAAATAAGTAACATACGCATAAATAATTGTCATGCCTAGTAACACCTTATCTGCACATAAACACACAGACACATGGCAATATGTGCAACATGTATGAGATGCACATCAAGCGAGGGCCTCAGTTTAGATGTCTTGGCTCAATTATCAAGCCAGTTCAGGCTCTGTTCGCTGTTGTAATCATTGATCATACTCTGAACTCTAAAATTATGATAAAATAACACACATACAGAGAGAGAGAGAGAGAGAGAGAGAGAGAGAGAGAGATCATTGATGTGGGTTACCATCCCTCCATTACAACCAGCTCTAGATATCCATTTTAAGATACAAACAAATGGTATGAGAGACAAATCAGGTAAAGTACAACCCAATCTCAAAAGACTTATCTGAAAAGATATAGTACTTTCAATGGTACTAAACTTCATGTCTCATCTTTAATAATATGGTATTCTGAGACGTACCAAAACTCAACCTGCATTCTCTACATTTGTACCTTGTTACACATCGCCAATATTAAGAATGGCTAGTCAGATATCTAGGTCACAGGATATACATTGCGATCTTGCTGATCCGCAGATCTTGAGTTTTGAACATGTAGACACGTGAATATGCTTAGTGACAATAAAAAAAAGGCTGAAGAGTAGATTTCACTTCTGACAGTAGATTTTACTTACCACAGCAACTATTCCAGGGTGCATGAACTCTATAAGCTTATCTAGAGGGTCTCCTTTAATATTGTCAATAGTTTCATCTAATGCTACAGGCAAACCGGTCTCCTCACAGAACTTAATTATATCATCTTCCAAATTGACAGGTTCCTGCAAGAGAACAAAACAAAGGCAGACAAAACACCGCCTAGTAATAGGTCAAAATAGAATTCATGATTGCTGAGAATTTTTTACAATATTTGACAATCCATTAGAAATCAAAATGGTCAAGAAGAAATTAGGCATGAGAAGCATTTATTGACTTGCTGATGCTCAAGTTAAAAAAAGTCCAGCAAACAGTATTAGGCAAGATGGTATTAAAATTATGACTACAATGCGAAATATTAGAAATCAGAAGGATGAAGGTTGTTTTCTAAACATTAACTGAACTTTATTGCGCTAAGAGGTGGCCAAATACTAATGAATAGGCAACAATAATATTGCAAACGAACCCACCTAGGATTACCCTGAACATAACTACCCTTAAATGCTCCTAGATGCACTCATTTTTTATTTTTTCCTTTTTAGTTTTACTACACATTCAACTCAACATTCTCATCTCTGCTACACTCATTTTCTTGCACGTGTTGTTTCCTGATTGACGAACATTTTGCTTCATATGTCCTACTCGATCTAATCACAGTCTTATATAATTTTCCCTTCAATATTGTTGGTCTGTTAAAGCAACCTAGAAACAAGTCTCAACTTCAACCATTCACCTCTTATCGATTGTTCGACATCCTCCGAAATCTCTCTATCCTTCCTTGTTAAGTACTTGTTTGTGTAGTTTCCTATCACCAATTAGTTTTAGGATTACTAGCTAGCAACTTTGGCATGGTATCAGAGCCAACACGTCCCGGGTTCAAAACCACGCAGGGAAAAGAAAAAAAATGCCCCATGTTGCGTTTGCGTCATGCGTTTGTGCGGGCGCAAGTGCGCAGGGCAACCGCGTTGTAGTCTTGTGCGGGCGTGTGCTTTGGATCCAGGGCGGCATTAAGTAGTTGTTTGTGTAGTTTCCTATCATCAATTGGTTTTGGGATTATTGGATAGCAACTTGGTCACCTGTAATACCTATCTATGGGGAAGAAATTATCTTATCACAAATTAATATCCAAGATTATATTACTTACAATTAATGTAATAGACCCACAAGGATTAAATATTATAAATAAAATCACATATAAAATACATAGTAATAATTAAATACTCCAGCCCCCAGAGCAGGATCCAGGTATTACACTTACTAATTATATAGCCAAAGTCTCAAAAAAGGTTTCCTTTCGATACCTTGGGTTTTGTTCTTTTTTAAATATAAAATAAAATAAAAACCCAAATCATCAATGTCTCCTAAAATTAAAAAAGTGATGTACGAGCGGATGGCTAGATTTTAAGTTAACGACTGAGGTAAGCTATCTACTGTTGTTTGCTCCTTGCTGTGACATAGTAAATTCCTATTGATTAGAGGTTTTGGGGCACTGGATTTACAACCGATTGAAAATTGTTTCTTTGGTAACGTCAAAAGCTGGTCATGAAGAAAAGCCGAAAAGAAAGAATGTTGGATGAAAACCACACGTATAGTCGAATGCTCTAATCACATGCCTATTTCTTATTTATCTATAAAAAAAATCTCAAAATTAGACAAAATCTAAAAAGGTCATGTTAATCATGACATAATATTTTAAACATAGGAACAATGTCACACAAAAAAGAGAGCATTGAATCATAAGATTTGTACTCAAATATAAATATCCACTCACATAGATACAAATCTTTTCCTTGAGACTCAATATGAATCATAAGATTTGGGATACAAATCCTTGGATTTTGAGAACAATGCTTACAACATGTTTATTACAAAAAAAACAATAATGATTCAACTGTACAATCTAATGCCCAGTTGTGGGGTTGTAGCAGTTAAATCATTAATTTTCATTTATCTTACAATCTAACTACATAATTTTCAGGTTAATGTATGGAAAGCCAAGATGCCAGATATTCTAGATTTAGAAATAATACTGTAGTACATTACATGATAGGTACATGAATGAAACCTAGTTTGAAGTATCTAAAAGCGTAGATACTATGCGTGGAACTGATCATGCATGGCTGGTTTTCAATGCTCATATTATCGCTGCAGGCATCGTGCATATGAAAGAAAAGCTGATTTTGGCCCAATTTATACAGCTCGTTGCCTTTGGATAATAAGATCAACACAAAATGAATATGTTAATGTAATGGATCTATTTTAACTCTAAAAGCACAATAATTGGACACATATTGTCTTAAGTCTTAATGATATCCTTTTAATTGGATTACTCTTTTCGACTATATACATCTCCCCACTGTCAATTACAACATGGCTCGGGCCCACTTGGGCCCAACATGGTGCTATCCAATCTCGTTGGATTTGGATTTGGTCAAATCTTTTCACAGTCTTCTTCCTTCCTTAATTAGATTGTAATCAGATTTAGTCAAATATTCTTTCATTAAATGGTAGATTGTAATTAGAGTAGCTGATTTGTAGCTGATTTGTAGAGCTGATTTGTAGCCTTTGATAAGGCATCTGTATTCTATATAATGGGAGAGAATCTCCAAATGTAGAGACAAGAAAATATAATTCAAAATCTCTTTTGCACCATACGATTGTTATGGTATCAGAGCCAGTCTTGTAAAGACAACCAGTTGTTTATCTTCTGCAAAACATCAAGGAATCTATCAGAGAGAAATTCTTCTCTCTCTTGTGCAGCAAACAGATCAAGGATCTGTCCTCAGAAAATTCCTAGAAAGCCATCGATCTTCAGCATCTGTGAAATCTGATCGCTGTGGCCCACCTGCGATCAGCCCTCTTGCTCTTGGGAAACACAATTTTGTGTTTCAGAAGCACACAGATCAGGGATCTGTAATCTTGACTTAAACCAGATTAGTGATCTGTGGTTATTGACAGCAGAAGGTCTTCTGTCACGATATTCCAAACCGTGGCCCACCTGCGATCATCATGACATCTTCAAGAAACTCTACAGCTATGGTCGACCATCTCTTCTGATTATTTTGGTGATTTTTTCAACATTTTTTCAGGATCAGAGGTATGCTTTTGGACCCCACTTGTAATTTTCCAGTTTTATCAGATCATTTTGATCACAGCCGTCAAAAATCCTGGATTGTGGATGGATTTTAGTGAAACTTGTATTGCTGGAAAGACATTTTGATAATGCTTGCATCTCATTGATCTGATTACCCATCTGATCTAATAGTGGGCCCCACGCAAGAAAACTACACCTCCTGGTAGGGTCGCCTGGACCAATTTTTTGGGTATTTTTTTCACAGACTGCAGTCTGCTGTCCTGCATTATTGGATTTCTCTTTTGTTTCCTCCTTCTCTTTGTTGTGGTTCTAAATGGAGAAGTCTGAGGTTAAATTAATTCAATTTGATGGAAAAAACTATCCAGCATGGGCTTTTCAATTTCAATTGTATCTTGAGGCCAAGGAATTATGGGGATTTGTTTCTGGTTCTGACCCAAAACCTACAGAGGATGATAAACAGATTTCTACTTGGAATACAAAAGATGCAAAAATAAAAACATGGATTCTTGGGGCTGTAGAACCTCATCTGATTCTAAACCTCAAACCTTATACGACCTCCAAGGAGATGTGGGGTTACTTGCAGACAGTTTATCATCAAGATAATTCTGCACGACAATTTCAACTTGAATGTGAAATTGCAGAATACAGTCAAGGCACCTTGTCCATTCAGGACTACTATTCTGGTTTCCGCAATTTGTGGAGTGAATACGATGGGATTAAATATGTTTCTGTTCCGAACAATGTTCTTAAAACTATACAAGACCTTCAAGCCTCAAGTCATAGGGACCAATTTTTGATGAAATTGCGTTCTGAATATGAGACTGTAACATCGTCTCTGCTGAGCCGGAACCCATTACCATCTTTGGATGTTTGTTTGAATGAGCTTCTGCGAGAAGAACGTATTCGTACAAAAGCCCATCTGGAACAACAGCACACTGCAACTTATCCTGTTGCGTACTCTGCTAAAGGGAACACTCAGTCTCTTCAAGTCTCACAGTCTTTTTCGACTCCTCAGACTCGGGATATGAGCAAAGTCCAATGCTACTCTTGCAAGAAATACGGACATCTTGCAACACAATGCAACCAGAAATTCTGTAATTACTGCAAGAAGAAGGGACACATCATTACTGAATGTCGCCGTCGTCCACAAACTCGGCCTCCCATTGCCTATGCTGCCAAGATGGACTATTCTACTGCTGATACTGCGTCCACATCTGTGCCTTCACAGCTTGATTCTTCTTCCCCTGCACTCACTCCCGAATTAGTTCAACAAATGATCATCAATGCATTTTCTGCACTTGGCATCACAGGTAAAACTAAAATCCCTTCTTCCATTTGGTATCTTGATTCCGGAGCATCAAATCACCTGACTAACTCCAATGCACAACTATCTAACTTGACCAATTATACTGGCAATACTCATGTTCAAACTGCCGATGGCGGACATCTTCCTATCACTGCAATTGGCGATATTTCCAGTATCTTGCCCTTAAAGAATGTTTATCACTGTCCCAATTTAATTTCAAACCTTCTCTCAGTTGGACAACTTGTTGAAAACAACTGTAATGTTTCTTTTTCTTCCTCTGGTTGTGTTGTGCAGGACCAGATGTCAGGGAGGGAGATCGCGAGGGGGCCTAAACATGGACGCTTATTTTCTCTTGATCTATCTACACCACTTAGGAATAATTCAGCAAATGGTTTTTGTTTTTCTGCTCAAAATAATTGTCAATTATGGCATAGTAGGCTTGGACATCCCAATTTTAAAACCATGTCTCACATGGTTAATTCTGGATTGTTAAACTCAATGGGCTTTTCTAGGTTTGTTTCTTTTGATTGTGCTACATGTAAGATGGGAAAAAGTAAGACTCTTCCTTTTTCTGTTTCTACCTCCACTAGCACTCAGTGCTTTGATTTAGTTCATAGTGATGTTTGGGGTATTGCTCCTCAATTGTCTCATGCTCATTATAAATACTTTGTGACATTTATTGATGATTATAGTAAATTTACGTGGGTCTATTTTCTGCATTCTAAAGCTGATGTCTTTACTGTTTTCAAAATGTTTTTAGCCTATGTTGAGAATCACTTTTCCACTTGCATTAAAAGTTTACGTTCTGATTCGGGAGGGGAATATGTGTCTATGGAGTTTCAAAGTTTTTTACAGCAAAAAGGAATAATATCTCAAAAAACTTGTCCTTATACCCCTCAGCAAAATGGGGTCGCGGAAAGGAAAAATCGACATCTCCTTGATGTTACTCGATCTCTTCTTATTGAATCCTCTGTTCCTACCCGTTTTTGGACAGAAGCTCTTAGCACTGCTGTCCACCTTATAAATCGATTACCCTCTTTTTCTTTAGAAAATGAGAGTCCTTTTTATCGATTACACAAAACCACACCATCTTATGATGATCTACATGTTTTTGGATCAGTGTGTTTTGTACATTTACCTCCCCCTGAACGGAACAAACTTACTGCCCAATCTGCTAAATGCGCTTTTTTAGGATATGCTAGTCATCAAAAAGGGTTTCTTTGTTATGATCCTCAAATACGGCGCATACGTACCTCCCGTAATGTTGTTTTTTTTGAAAATCAATATTTTTTCCAGCAAAATCTTGATTCTTTCGAGTCCCCATCTCTTGTTTCCTTACCTGGGTTTTCGGACAAAACGCCATTTGTTAAATTTGATCCTAAGTTCGTGTATCATAGGCGGAGTAAAATTGCAACCACAGATAGTCCCCCTAACGATCCCCTCCATTACGTCGTTCCTCCCGGATTTCTGTGCCTCCCACTCGTTATGGATTTACCCACACTTCTTTGATGGCAACCATGTCTTCTACTTCTATTCCGAACTCATATTCTCAGGCTGTGCAGCATGAGTGTTGGAACAAAGCTATGCAGGATGAATTGGATGCTCTTGCGCAAAATCATACATGGGATGTGGTTCAGTGTCCTCCTTCTGTTAAGCCCATCGGTTGCAAGTGGATCTATTCCATCAAACTTAAACCCAATGGAACTCTGGATAGGTATAAGGCCCGTCTTGTCGCTCTGGGTAATCGACAGGTATATGGTCTTGATTATGAGGAAACTTTTGCTCCTGTCGCAAAGATGACAACTGTTCGGACTATTCTTGCCATCGCAGCATCTCAATCCTGGCCCCTCTACCAGATGGATGTCAAGAACGCATTTCTTCATGGGGATCTCAAAGAAGATGTCTACATGCGCCTTCCTCAAGGAGTTTCTTCTATCATCCCGGGTGCTGTGGCCAAACTACGCCGTTCTCTTTATGGCCTTTAACAAGCCCCCCGAGCATGGTTTGAAAAGTTCCAACATGCTCTTAGCCACTTGGGGTTCCATCCTAGTCCATATGATCCATCCATGTTTCTTCATCATGCTTCTACGGGAATTACTGTTCTTCTTGTTTATGTGGATGACATCATCATTACTGGTACTGATGCAGATATGATTCACCAACTTCAGGCCTCTCTTCATGAATCGTTCCACATGAAAGATCTTGGTCCTCTCCACTATTTTTTAGGTCTTGAAGTTCATCAGTCTGCAAACGGCATCGTCCTTCATCAACATAAATATACCCTTGAATTAATTGAAATGGCTGGACTTCATGATTCTGCTCCTGTCGATACTCCAGTAGAAGTCAATGTTAAACTTCAGCAAGATAGTGGGGATCTTCTCTCAGATCCTACCCTATATCGTCGCCTCGTTGGCAGCTTGATCTACTTGACGATCACTCGTCCTGATATTTCTTATGCAGTCAATTTAGTCAGTCAATTCATGACTGAGCCTAGACATCTTCATTTGGCTGCCGTCCGACGCATTATCAAATATCTAATTCGGACGCCAACCCGTGGATTATTTTATCCGGCTAACAACTCCTTGACACTGAAAGCATACTCAGATGCTGATTGGGCTGGTTGTCCGGACACTCGTCGATCTACCACCGGATGGTGCATGTATCTAGGAGATAGCTTGATTTCGTGGAAATGTAAGAAACAAGATAAGGTCTCTAAATCTTCCACCGAAGCTGAGTATCGTGCCATGTCTGCCGCTTGTTCAGAAATTCTCTGGCTTCGCGGGTTGCTCTCCGCTCTCGGATTTCCTGCTGATAGTGCCACTCCACTATATGCAGACAATACTAGTGCCATTCGTATTACTGCAAATCCAGTTTTCCATGAACGCACTAAACACATCGAGATTGATTGCCATTTTATCAGAGATGAATACAAGCGTGATGTAATTAGCCTTCCTCACATCTCTTCTGATCTTCAAAATGCCGATATTCTCACAAAGGGTCTTCCGCGACCTCGCCATCAGTTCTTGGTTCGCAAATTGATGCTTGTGGATTCCCCCGCATCAATTTGAGGGGGGGTGTCAATTACAACATGGCTCAGGCCCACTTGGGCCCAACATGGTGCTATCCAATCTCGTTGGATTTGGATTTGGTCAAATCTTTTCACAGTCTTCTTCCTTCCTTAATTAGATTGTAATTAGATTTAGTCAAATATTCTTTCATTAAATGGTAGATTGTAATTAGAGTAGCTGATTTGTAGCTGATTTGTAGAGCTGATTTGTAGCCTTTGATAAGGCATCTGTATTCTATATAATGGGAGAGAATCTCCAAATGTAGAGACAAGAAAATATAATTCAAAATCTCTTTTGCACCATACGATTGTTACCCACGAGGGAACAACTTCATCTGCAGGTGAATAAATGGGATCTACAAAAAAGAAAAGAAAAGAAAGCTACCATCAAAGAGACCTATTTCAAGCCTACAACCAGATGAAGCCACTTTCATGCTTTTTTGCTAGGAGTTATGTTCCAATACAGAAGATTTCATCCAATAAATGAAACTAAAAGTGAATTGATAGATTAGGCACTAACTCCAAAAAAGTATGTCCTTCACACAGCAATATTATGAAGCCACTTGATCTGTGCCTTAGAAAATTTGAACACCAAGTATAATTGTATTCACCATCTCTTACCTCAATGTATTGCAAATCACAATGTTTTACATGAGATCCAAACTCAATCGCTGCTTCATATGTCCATTTTCGATTAGCATCAACACGAAGTTTGATCTGGTAGCCAACTTTCTGCCGTATTTCTTGGACAACAGCAGCATCTTCAACAGGATTTACTCTGCGTGCAACCTACAGTTGAAACTTGGTCAGGGAATCATTGTCTCTCTAGACGCTTTTGGACTTTCCACAGCTAGCTAGCACTATGACCCATTTGAGGTCGAGTAATCAAATATAAAAACAAATGAATAGGAAAACCTTTCATACTCGTTTAGGTTGATGGGTTGTATGCGGGTCCAAAATAATATATAAATTTGCATCATTCTGCTACATACATGAACTGGAGCCCTTTTTAAAAATCTGCAGTTATTTCAAACACATAAATAAGATAATGTATTCGTACCTTTAGTTTTATTGTGGTGAATCCTTCGTCAACTAATTGAGCCACAATATGAGCTACCTCCTTTGGAGCACCATTGGAATCAAGAAGCGCACAGATCTGTACTCTTGGTGATCTAAGTGTTTTATCAGCTTCATTTAATTGGGTCTTTAGTCCTGAACTTTCATAACCAAGAATTAAATCCGATAGACTAGAACCTTGTCTTGCTGCTAATGCATTTAGGATAGCCATCTCTAGACCACATCTCACACTTGGAAAGATGGAAGAAGGCTGCCAAGTGGCAACAGTGAAAAGATTTAGTAATTATAAAATCAAATGATATCACATACCAAAAAAGATATTATAATCCTTTCACAATTCTGAAGATGGATATGTTCGCTTACCGGGATCCCTAAGCTTTTCCATATCCATGAAGAAAAGGAGCCCTTGAGTAAAGGTAGATAATAACTTATCCCAGCTCCTTGGATCATGTGAATAAGACATCTTAGCTGCTCTTCAACATCTAATAAATCCTCTTTATGGATTTCCATAGGGGCAACCTGCTCAAGAATTAAGTCTCATAACTATGAAATTGCAATAAATAATTCAATACTTAAAAATTCCTGACACAAAATTGACTCATTCAATTAAAAAGAGGATGCTGAATTGCTAATAAATAAAAAACATCACTTTCTGGTATATTGAATTGGTCAAGAAAAAACAACGTAAATGAAAAAGATACATGGCTGAAGGATGAAGTATAGAAAATTATCAACTTACGCTAACCAATTATTTCATAAATGATTCTACTGTGCAGCATTTTAAGAATTTGTAGGGCTCATTATAATTTCCAGTGATTACTAACCTCACCGAATCCCACACTTCCATCTTCAAGGGAAATAGTTAAAATGAACCCTTCTTTGTAAAACCCATTGCAATCACTACTAACTGCAGTTGAAGTAGGAGGTGCGCTGAGTTGAATTCTGAAGTAAAACAAAATTGTTTGAGCCAGCAATTTTTCAAGTCGGCCTTGCATATAACTGAATATATTGAGAACTGTTCTTTCCATCTCTGAAGCACGGAGAGTGAAGAACTTACCTGTATGACGAATACTCCATTCTTTTTATCTTGCAAAGAAATGACCTACTGGACACATGATCTGGAATAGAAAGGCTTGAAAGGACACTCAGTGCATGATTTGCTGCTTGACCAGCAGATTCAGTTAAATATCTGAAAAAAGAGAACTGCCGTTATGTACATTGAAAAGGCTACCATAAAAGGAATCTCATTAAACAAGAAATGTAAGACCTGTGGAAAGTGGCATTCTTTTCAATGCTGCTTTCAATTTCAATGATGCAGTCAGTCTGCAACTGTAGAGAGATTGATAATGCATGTCGAAGTTCTGATTTTGTGCGCACTAGTAGATGCTTCACACTGCCATTTAATGCAAGCACTTTTATTAATAAAGAAAAATGCCGGTGGCATTAATTATGTGCTTACTGCCAAAATAAAAGGAACAATTGCTTAGGCTGTTTCTCAAATTCCAAAATAATAACATTCTCCCCTATGCATTTCAAGTTGCAATTTATGCAAACATAACTAGAAAATGCAGAACCAGAGGAAAGAAGAAGAAAAGATAATTATCAACTCATTTTGTTGCACACAAACATGATAATTAAATGTATAGTCAATCACATTATATAGTTGAGCATTTTTAATTGTGCCATTTCTAAAGCATATGGACTCTTGATTTGGACCAGCCTGTATTCGTTGATCAAGAAAAGTGGATGGTGGATCAACCTTAAAATTTTTGGACACTTATGATCTAGCCTGCAGGACCTGAACACTAGTCTAGGAGGTCCTAGGATCGAATGGGCGCCAAAACAGAACCCAAATAAGTACTAATTCTTGCTGTTAGCAACTGGTTTGACAGAGAAGAGTCAAGAGGCACAGCAATACGGTTCAGTGGGCATCATTCAGATGGTCTTTAAGGGGCCCAAACTGACAAAATCCCAAACACCACCAGAGGAGCCCAAGCGTCCTTTCACAGCTGGTGGGCTCCATCAATCAAGATGATGGACCCTGTGGGACCAGTCGGTTTTATCACGTGCTTTGGATATTCTAGCTGTTCACTGATTTGGTCATTTTAATTTTGTTTTTTGTTTTTTTGAGTTATTTCCATGTTATAGTGCAGCTGGTTGAGTTCAGGTCGATACAGCAGCTTGAACAATAATGGTTTAAATCTAAACCCAAGCCTTTCGTTGATCAAGTTATAAATGTCAACGCAAACCCAAATACCCAACAAGAAAACAGAAAGAGCCAACTCGAGCCCTAAATTTCTAGGTCAGGTTAGAAATTACACCCTAGATTGGAAGTATGAATCGGATTGAATTTAAGGCTTTATGCAATGAAAATGGCACTAGTTGATGCTTCTTAACTGGAGAAAAGTTTCATGTATTCCTTTTGTAGTCCAGAACAACACTGTGATGAGTGGACATGGTGGAGAATTTCCTTATCCAGACTAAAGCAATGAATTTCTTGGTTTATAGGAGTTATCTGTTATCAGTTTTCTTTAATCTTCAAGGTTGATTTGGTTGGGAAATATAGAGAGTTGTATTAATTTATAACTAGCCTGTTGATAGTGTATCCATATTTGTTCTTTATGGCCTTCATCATTTTTTTATTTGAGCCAAATGCTCTGAATTGGTTCTCTTTTAGAGCTTTGTATTCAACATGGATGCCCATGGTCAAGGCAGAGGCTGAGGAAGTCGGCGAGAAGGAAATGAACTTCTAGATAGAATCAAGAAAATATTCAATTCCATTAAGAGACACTGGAATACCATGGCACAACATTCTTAGTAGTGAGGTGAGAACCTTTAACCCACAGTGGTGATGGTAGATCCAAATGAAGTGAGTCAACCTGTTCTACTCGGATGTGCCACATGAAGAAACACAACGATAGAGGAGACAGGATGACAGATACATTAGGGGTCTAGATCTTTAAGTCAAAATAGAGATTCCCGAGGATCATAATTGAGCAAGGGGAGATGTCCATTCAAATTGGATTGATGTAGTGGGAATGAATCTTCGACTACAAGGAAGTATCAAATGAGCGAAAGGTCAAGTTGATTTGGTTGGCAAAACTGAGTGACAATTTTGATTTGATCAAGGTAGACCATTGAGAAATTTGATTCTCACCCCATTTATGATGAGTATCCAGAGAAGAAATACACGTGTTCTTTTTGCACCGAACTTCACACAGATGAGCAAAGTTTCAAGCATTTGTTGTCGACAATGGGTTGATGAAAATAGTTCAGGAATGTGAACCAAGATGCTCTCCTAAGTGAGGGACGGTGACCCATCACTCTGTGAAGTGGCATAGCCCTACTTATTACTTTATCAGTGGAACTAGATTCAGCTCTAGGACTAGACGAGTAAGAATGGAATACAAGAACAAAAGAAAGAAAGAACAAGTTGAACCCACACAAGCCAAATCAACAAGCAGCCAATTGGATGCGCCAAGTCTAACCAATGCCCTGAGAGACAATCAACCCTGAAAGGCCAAGGCACGCCATCAGCAGGCCGACCAGATCAGAACCTCCACCAACCTAACCAGGCCTGCTCACACCCAGCCAGGTTATTATTGGCACAGTAAGAGCCATTTGGCTGATCTACGCTATATGCCAAGCCAGCCAAGCTTGTGGAGCCCACCTAATTAAAGTAGAAGGGAAAGAAAAGAAGATATAAGATAAGGAAACTGGGACTTTTAGAGAGGAGAAAAGATTTGAGAAAGAAAAGCTCTGGTTGTACTCTGGGACAGGGCGAGCAACAGGCTGCTTTATTTACACTAATAAATTTTCGGTATTTACAAATACCCCATGTATTTTATTTATCTACAAAACTTATAATTTTCAGTATTTAAAAAAATCCAATGTATTTTATTTATCTATAAAACAGTCCTGAAATTGTAGTAATTACAAATGAGTCCATATCCGTCTCAATATATTATACACAAATTTGGTATACACCACCACAAAGAGTGAGGTATACCCAAGAGATCTCCAGAGATCTCCTTAGTCCATACTATTGCCCACTTTGCTCAAATCAATACCCTTGCATAAATTCCTCCACCTGTGAATAAGAGTGGTCGAGCATAACGCTTATTAGGGTGAAATTCACTGTTTGATTAAACAGAGCAGGTGATGTGATTCACTCACTCATCTAATAATCATCATTTGCACTGTTTTAGTCCACCCGTGAATATTGCTATGATTAAAGTGATATTTGGACAATTTTCCAATCATTGGAGGAATGACTTCTGATAATTATTCTAGACAGAGGACAGGTTTGTTCAATTACCTGTGTGCCTCACACAACTTTCTAACTGATACATCATGGGATGTGTAGAAGTACTTATCCAATATATTTGACTGAGTTCGATTTGCAATTGGAAGAAGGCTGAAAATTGCACCACCATGGTTGTTATTAACAAGTATTGTCATAGGTTTCCTCCTTGTCCTTCAAGAAATAACAAATGTGTTAGCAAATTCACAAAACTAAGCATAGAAGCATTGCCATTAGAAAATTTAGCAACAACCCAGAAGGACAGACAAACTGCAAATCAATACTAACCATTAAAATGTAAGAGAAAAGGAAATAATAATGATAACTAAAAGTTCTCATACATTTTAAAGAATTCATGGAAGGACCGATGTGTTCACACTATGGTAACTTTAGCATAAATTAAAGACAGAAGAACAGTATGCTTATCTGCATAACTTTCATTCCTGGCACTATGAGATCTTGAGAAGGGTATTTAATACCTCCAACATAATACATAAGAAATAAATAGACAAATGGTAGAGCGCAGCTAGCAACTACAGAACCACATTAGTTGTGGGCTTTTTTTCCCCTTCCAAGAAAAAAGTAAAGAAAAGAAAAAAATGTCATCCCAAGTAGGATGGTAGATGATGATAGCATGGGCAGTCATTCATTGACTATAATTTTTTTAGGGAATATAGATAGATAGGCCAATAACTCCGCCAGTTTTTATTGCCAGTCCCAAGCTTGGGTAAAGGAGGAGGGATGTGTTAGGTAGGTGACGGGGACATCAACGCAAGATATGGAAAGAAATACCAAAGGCGTAAGAAGAAAATGGTTGATAAGGCTTCCTTGTGGTTGGATCAACTTTTCATGGGCTTGATACATCACAATCATGACAATCATGAAGATCTACCATTGGATCAGCTTCTAGGCGAAGATACACCGTTGGATCTTGATCCGGACGTGCTAAAGGTCTCCAGTGGTGGACCCGCGGAAGACCCCACACTGGGATGGTCCACAGGAGATGAGCAATTGAGGAATCATCATGAAGATTTAAAGATTGGCAAGGGACCCAAGGGAATTAAAGAGTTTGAAACTAAAGACATAAGAAGAGGGGTCCCGGGGGAGGCGCCCACAACTTAAAGCCTCTTTACATAGGGATGCGTGCACAATACTTATGCACAAATCCCTATGCGCAAGACAGACCCTCTCCACCTTGTCGACAGCCACCTATTGGCTTTATTTATTTTATTTACTTGGTTTTATTTGCTTGGTTTTATTTTATGAAACAAGATCTAGATGTTTTAATTTGAACCATTAGTTTCTAGAGTTCTCTTATTACTCATTATAAGATTGTATCTCTTGGGAGGGAGGAAAATGATGAATGAACAATGATTTTCTTTCAAAGGCCTTCTTGAGATTTCTCTTGCAGGATCTTCTTCTCGCCCGAGAAGGGGAGTTTGGTGCGAAGCCAAGGTATCACGTTATCTTCATCTTCAAGGTATTTTCTTCCATTGTTTTCTCTTTTATTTGATACCCATCTCCTACCTTCTTGCCCATCCAGATCTAGATCTACTCACATGGTGGAATTCTAGATCCAACCCAAAACCCAAATCAACACCCTTAAACCTTTCCAGCCCTCCAACCAGCCCCTTACCCATCAATCAATCACAACAGTCCATTCCTCAAACCTTTAGATCTGATTAGACCAGCAATAGATCTAGGGTGGCCTGCACTAGATCTGGTTTTAATCCCTTTACACCTCCTTTAATTCATGTTTCCACTGCTGAATTTCAAATTTAATATTGTAAAGTTGTGGGTGTAGTGTATTAAATCTGATTTCATTCCCAAATACCATTCAGTTCATTACTAATCAGTTATTACCACAAATTGAGCCTGGCTGCCATTCAAATCCTCAAGGTTCTTGATCATTTACTTGATTCGGCAAATCCCTAGGCAAGGTGGAGGTTCTTACTCTCCACTTGGTCCCTTCCTTAATTCTTTTAGGGCCCAAATTGCAGGACTGTAACAACCATTGGATTTTCTCATAATTACCTTAGAGATTTCAGCATGGAATGATGTGACAAAATGTTTCAATTGATTCATAATAATTGTTAATATTGTTATTGATCTCATCTTGCATCATTTAGATTAGCTTTCATTATGTCCTGCATCAGTAGGTTAACAGCTGACATAAAATTTTGTCACAACCCAAACATGAATTCTGAGATAGCAACATTCCAAGAGCATGCTAGGGTGTTCCCCGCTTTAAGCGATGCATTGCAGCGCCACCCGGTTGCTGTGGAAAGTGGGCAAGGACTACCACTCCATTATGGTCAAGTGGTCAAGTGCGGCTAAAGAAATTAATCCAGCATTAAAAGAAAAGGAATATTTGACTCGCTACTTGGAATATAGGAACCTTGAGCATGGAGTTAGTCGAGGTAATGAAAAGAAGAAGAGTTAACATAACCTTTTTATAGGAGACAAAGTGGAAAGAGGATAAAGCTACGGAGCTCACCAATGGTTATACACTTTTTTATACAGGAAAGAACAATACAAGATATGGAGTGGGTATAGTTGTAAATAAGGATTTAAAAGAGAAAACAGTGGGGGTAAAGAGATTGGGTGATAGAATTATAGCAATTAAACTAGTGTTAGAGAGGTTGTGAATCTAGATCCTCTTGGATCTAGGGTTTTGTTTACGGATATAAAAAATAAGAGTAAAAAGGAAAAAAAGGAAAAGGAAGAGAAAGAGGAAGAATTCGATAGTGCCACAAAAGAGTCTACATCCCCATTAGGGTAGTCGACCCTTCTTATGATGTCATTTCATTATTTCTGAAAAGTACAAAAAAGCCCCTCAAGTTTCTAGTATTTACATAAAAGCCCCAGGCTCACTACAAATTATAAATAGGTCCTATTCTTGACTCACAACAGTATATACATACTATCTGTAGGAGATTCCAGTGAACTAAGTTTAGTAAGTAGATTCATTTCTGATTCATTGTAATCTATGGATTTCTTGATTGTAGCCAACTGTTTTGGGCCTTTGGCAGTAGTAATGTTATATATACATGGTCGATCCCTGAAGATAGGTAGACCTTAACTGCAATCTTTTCTTCTTTCTTGCTCATCTGATTACAGGTCACTGGATTCATAAGATGAAAAGCTCTTTCCCAGCAGCAGAGGAGAGAGAAGCTCATATGGCAATGGTCAAAAGACCTCGAAATTGGACTATTAAACATATAAAAACATAGCAAAAAGGTATGAGACAGTCATAGCAGGCAAATCCCCAAATGATTATTAATATCACAAAAATATTTTTCATAACCAAACTATATTTCATATTTAAACTGAATTAAGAAACAGGCTTGATATATTGATAACAATTACTCACTAATCCTACTGCTTTCATATAAATGGTTAGAAAATTAACATTTTGATTTATTATTAACAAGAAAGGGAGTATGCATATTTAAGCAGATCATTTAAATACTAAAGAACAGAAAATAATACCTTTGGTTCAAAATTGCCAACCCATTCGTATCATGAAGGAGAGAAATGTCACCAATCATACAAACTACCTGAAGATAAGATCAGTTAAATTTGGGAACTTGATGTGACCCAAAAAAATAAAAAGGTAACTTGCTCTTGGTAAAAGCGCTATAAGAAAAGAGAGTAGAGGGATAAGATACAAGCCTACAGCTAAAGCTAACTGGAGAGTATATCATATGCTGTAAGTTTAAAAACCAGATAATAAAAAGTTTAAATCCATCTAGGTTCCTTTGATTCTCTTTTTAATTACAACTAGCAGCTCTATCTTGATAAAGTCTCATTTGATACATGCAAACATATCTGAAATACTTACTCGTTTATTGCATCCTACAGCATAGCCAATAGCTGTGCTTAATAACCCATCAATACCACTTGCCCCTCTGTTCCCAGACACTCGGATCCCTTGGCATGGTAGCTCCCGGCTTGACAAAAAAGGCGTAATGTTAGTTGTAGAGTTTGCCCAACCCCGTCCATACATATCTGCATCACGTATGACCATGCTGTTTCCAAGAAATAAAGTATCTTCGCTTTGAAGGGATTCAGAAACTACTCGTGCGACGTGTGGTTCAGTCAATGAGTTCTCAGAATGAATTTGAAATGATATCTCCCAGGATACCTGGAAGAGAAGTGCTAAATGAAAATCAGTAAAACAAGAACAAATGGCTCTTAGCCACTCAGATTGCCAGTGAAAATGAAAGCGTGGCAGAAGAGTTTGCAATAAGACAAGCAGAGACTCATATCTGGGATGGCATTGGGTGAAAGAACACATGACCCAAATGCTGCAACCCCATTTTCTAAAGTGAAAATAGAATTTGTATGGGTTACAGAGTTCTAATAAATACTATTGTGTACATATCACAACCATAAGGAGGTGATTTCTGAAATAAAATCCACCAGACAAACAATTAAGCTTCATAATTCTCACAAATGATAAAATATCTTTCATCAATGAAACAATGTAAATTTTTTGAGCCTTGGGAAACATAGACCTACAAGTTAGAATGCATTCGGATGTGATTTGATTGGCCCACTTTGAGGAAAAATCATTTTTTAAAAAACATCCCCGAGAATCCAAAAAAAAAAAAAAAACAGCAAAAAAAAATAAAAATCCAAACACTTGGGATTGCTCTACGTGAAGCACAGGTCTACAAGTTAGAATGCAACTAGGATGTGGTATGGTTCGCCCACTTTGAGGTAAAAAAAAGAAAAAAAAAATTATTTCTGAAAAATCTTCACAAATCTGAAAGTATATAGCAAAAAATTTAAAAAACCTCAAACCATTTGGGATTGATTTATAGGAAATATAGATCTACAAGTTGCAAGTCATTTTAAAGTAGTTTATACAAAAAGAAAACAAAAGTTTAAAAATCCGCTACATAGAGGCCGATATGAACGCTGCTTTTTTCAAAAAAGCATATAGGGCTGGCTGATACAGCCGATAATAGCACGGCAGCCACTTTTTTGAACCATGATTATTTTAGTGCAAATGAACGTAAATGATTAAAGAAGACAAAAGCAACTTGTCTTCTACATCTATTCCAACTCATAATATCAGTTTCAGACCCTCATAACTAAAAATATAGACAAAAGTAAAGTGCAAATGAAGGTAAATGATTAAAGAAGAACAAACGATTATTTTTCAGAACTCGTACCATCTTATTCAAAAATTGCAGGAAAGTGTGCCATCTGGTTGTCTTTCTAGGGAAGGAAACTTTGAGTAAATAATGTGCAAATTCAGTTATGGGACTTTGAATCCTGTGCGTGACAATATGAGAAGGATCATGACGATATGGATGTTTGTCAACCATGATATATGAAAGTGGAGAGCAAGCCTCCAGCATTTGAGCAATGCGCTTGCTTGTTATCCTGCCACCAATCTGTTGATAAACAAAAGACCACACTAGATATAGAGATAACACATACAATTATTTTATCAACCAATATGTTAGCATTTAACTTTATACTCATTATAATCGATATTGCAACAAAAGAGCATGTACAGTACAGATAATATCAGATTTAGGATAATCAGATGAATTATTGATAATAATGTTTGAATAACTGAAAGAAATGCTTAGCATTTTCTAACAAGAATCAAGCAGACCATGCAATGAATTTTTAGCCAGGAAGGACTCACATCTCCCTAACAAGCTTAGCTACCCAGGACATTCATGCATTTTATTTACTGTTCTTACCACTTACAGTATTAAGTCTGGAGTTGATACAGATCCGACGAAGGCTTTGAGTGTTAAGAGGAAGAGGAGGAAGAAAAGGGGATCAGGTGTGCTGCGTGTGCACTCTTACAACACAAGGTAAAGTGGGAGCATGAGTGCATGTGTTTTCTGATTAGTGTGAACGGGAAATTTGACTGCATGAGAAAATCACATTCAACAAGGACTTACTATAGAAATATGATAGATATTTGCTAACACATGCGTCTCTGGAAAGATGTCACTACTAGATATATCCCTATGTGCGCACCAAGAAAAGATTGTCATTTTTTTTATTATTCATTGGTAGAGAAAGCACAAACTTAATAAATTAGCTCTGCATAATTTCTCCAAGCTTTTGCATCTTGTATGTGCAGGACTTAAATCTGATGAAATAAGAAAACATTTTAAATTGCACAATCACTTGATTCTCAACCTAAGAATATGCATAACATCCTCCAAGCTCAAGTTTGGACTGATGAAATGATGGGATACACAGTGGATAACAGTGCCCCAGAAATAAGCTAGACTGGACCCACTGTTCACCGCTTGGCACTTTCATGTTGAATGTGGACAGCTTGCAGTATATTTTAAATAAGCAACTTCCTACCAGATGTGAATCTCATAGTTGCTACAACAGGGAGAGCGAATAGCCGATAATGGTCTGGATTAGTGAACCAAAGGTCCCGCATGTGGAGACTAATCAGTAATCACATAATGATGCTATGCATATCCCTGGCTGATGCAATTCCACTAGGAAACATCGAAGAGACAGCCATCAATTACATCGTCAGATGTGATCAGCCCAAGGAGACTAGGGCTCAGAAGTAGTCAATCCACCTCAAAAAGGTACCTGGACACAGCCTGCAGTCCACTGGACCCGGCCAGATCCATAACTAGCAGTAGCAGGCTCATCACCTGCAGAAACTCACTGGAAGGCCTAGAGCCAGGTTCGTTCCACCTAGTACCCATACCAGACCCAGCAGAGTGCCCGGTCCTTGACACCTATTTTTCAACTTTTGCAAGCCTTGCACATGACCTGTGCAGTCTTGCATGCGCAAGGCCTCACAATCAGTAAACTTAAAAGTTTATGTGTTGGATGGACAGGATTTAATATCTTGTTGGTGTATGGATGACTAGAAGCATTTCCAGGGCTATTTACACATCAATGATCAACCTGCACGTCTTTGGCTGCATTATCTTCAGTATTTAATGTACAATGATCCCTTTCTTAGGGTCTGCATGTTACAGAAGTTTGGTGTTGTAGCTTGTAATATTTCCTGAACCCCTGGTAGGAACTCGAGTAATTAATAATTTATTTGGTTCTTTGTGGGTTGGCCCAATGGAACCAAATGGTCAACCGAAGAAATCAAGGGACGGGCGAAGGGGTCAAACCCATATTCTTCAAATTTGAAAGGAACCCTTGTGGGACCCTTTTCTTTTATGTTTATGTAATTAAATATAACTTCATAGGGTCCACGGTTGTGAACCAATAAGAACTAAAGGATTCCAAGATATTGGTGGGACCCATGTTTTTATCATTATAAGAAAATGTCTTTTCGGTGAAGGGATTTTGCCTTGCACACAAATCTCAAGGTGCTTTGGGATGTACGCACACCTCTCAAGACCACAAAAGGTTTGCGCACAACCTCAGTATCTCTTTCATTACTCTCTTACAACTTGGAACCCAAGCACTTATAGGGCCAGTTTGGTAACTCTACTAATAGAGTCAAGTGAAGTAAAGTTGATTTTAAAGAAAGAATAAACTATAAGTGGGTTATGATGGTATTTTGTTTTTAGTTGTTTGTTATGGAATCTTTTTGACTTTTTGTATGGAAAAGTGGAGTTTTTTTTTGGATTTTAGTGGATAAAGGTAGTTGCTTTTTGACACTTTTTTGGAAAAGATAGGGGGAGTTTTGAATAAAGTACATTTGATGTGACATCTTGCCTGGAAAAATGGAGACTTTACTTGACTTTTATTGTATTAGTAAAATGCCAAACTAGCCCGGAGAAGACTAGGGGGTTGGCAAGGAGAAATCAAGGAGTAGAAGAAAGGAACAACAAATTAGAGGTTTCTTGATGGTCTATAGCCTTCTGCAAGTCAATCGAGCAATGAGGGCTTACACAAGGTGAGTAGAAAATCTGTTCTACTTGCATATGAGGCTTTATCTATTGATCTCTTGTTGTTTCTAGAAATTGTAGAGACCCTATATTGTGAAAAGAGATCACCACAAGTAATTTCCATATTGATAAGATAGAAGTGCAAAAAGATTGTGAATGGGAATGGAAGGGATCAAGACCACCACATACAGTGACTCATTGGAACCCATAAAGGGTCTCAACTCTCAACCCTTGGCCGACTAGCATTGGCCAAACCACATTTGGGGTTTGGTCCTTGGCTGACTTTGTATGTTTTTGGGTTTAATCATGTCATTTATCATATATTAGATCCTTGACGGGAGTGAATTCAGTTGGTGTTATATTTCTATGAATGAATGGTAACGTACATCCTTTCAATACTGTGAAGTGTTATTGTGTTACATGGCCTAGTTGCTGGAAATTGATTGTATGCGCACTGAAGTAACTATGGTTATGGCTGAATTCAAACATTGTCGATAAACCTGTCTATGTGATGTTTATTTTTATGATAATCATTACAGCTGAATTAGTATATGGCATGTTAGTTTACCAACATATGAGAAATCTGTGGGAAACAATTGTAAACTGATATTTTCTAGCTTATGTGGGCACAACCACTTTTTATGCTAGTTGGATACCAATATTGATGGTGATGGGGGCAATATCAAATCCATGGTGTGTAAGGGGTGGTTGTACTCAACCTAAAAATTGACTTAAACAATGATAATGGATTTATTTTGGATATTATAAAAGGGTCCTATGAACTTGTAACAAAAGATTGGAATTGTAGGCATCTAGTCTAGCATAAGAAATGTTAATAACTAGTAACACCAAAAACTCTCTCGAACGGGAAGCCGTTCGAATTCGAAACCATTAGACAAACAAAACAAACAGACCAGTCAGACAGATGGGGAGGTAACATGCCTCCCAGGGGTTTCAAACTTGTCATCTCTGGCTTTGATACCATGTTAATAGCCAATAACAGCAAAAGCTCAAACTGTTAGTGAACGGCATAACAATTTATATCAACAAGAAAGGCCATTGTGGCATCATTGAACTTGTATAACATGGTCGTGGATATTCCACGCATGGAGATCTCGAACTTGTAAAATTTCACCGAATTGCTATCTCGAACTCGGTCTTGGCCTCGGTCTCAAACTCAATCTCGAATATGAATATTCTCTTTTGCCTTCAAAGACTCTTGATTTTGTTTATTACTTTATCAGCAGTTAGTTCCATGGAGGCCTCAAATTTAATTTGATGCCTTTTGTAAGAATTTAAGTCATGAATTAATGATGACGTAATTTATTTCTAACGAGGTTGGGTACACGCTGTTATTATTTTATTGCATAATTATTTCTGTTAATGTTTAAATGTATTTCTTTACCTTACATTCAAATAGATAGAATTTTCTATTTCACTCGGTGGCATTGATTCTAGGTTTGCCCCCATCAGGTAACCAGAATCTGGACGCTGCAGTAGTGACAGCCAGGAGATAGACTTCAATATAAGCAGATGTGCAGCGGAATTCACTTTTAAACTAGCCAAATTCATTATGAGTTTAGTTTTTTATATTTTGGACAATAAGATTTTATTTTGTTTTGTTGGACTTGTTTTATCCATTGTTTAGTAGATGCAGTATTGTCTTTTATTTTCAATAAACCTTGTAGTATTGATGATTTAGTGGAATTGAATAAATGCCTAGAATTCTCTTATTTATAATTGACTTAAGTTGTGGGTTGACACACATTTACTACACGGCTTGGGATTTGTGGGCCCGGATCCCGAGTTGTTACATAGTTCTCATGGTATGAGCAATGTGATGTGATTTGGGACTGGTTTTCCTTATCCATTGCTTTATTTCTTATTTCTGTGTGGTGGTTAGAAGCATAGAAGTGCTGTCCAACTCAATAGTGAACTCCTAATCTACTACTGATCGATCCTATTGGCTCGGATCTACATGGCTGGCTCCTTAAGAAACATAGAAAAATTGATAAAATCCTTGGTTTTCAACTTCAGACTCTAGAGTTTTGACATTTTAAATTTTGGAAATAATTGTATGAAGAACCATACTCAAAAGCATTCATGTGGCATACCTGAACAACAACATCTGGTTTCATCAAAACCTTCACAGAATCTGAGAGTAAAGCATGGTCAAGATGATCTAGAAAAAGAAAATTATCTTCAATTTTGGAGACTGGATTCAAAGCTTTTCTCAACCGTACACCCGACAAAATATCAGCTACAACTGGCCAGGAAAGGTGTTTTGCTAAGAGAATAACTGCCTGGATATCATCTTCTGACTGGAGACCACCAATTAGTAGAAGCCCCTGGTTAGCGCATCGAATTATTTCCAGTACCTCTGCAACTTGACCACTAGTATCATCACATGCATGAATATGTTGCAGACGAATATATCTTGTAAAGGGTTCTACATTTGACATCCAAAGACTTAGTCCATTCAAGCAGTTCAATGCCCACTCCCTGGGAGAATCTTCCAATGGTTCTCTAAAACCACAATTTAGATGGACAGGTCCACATGGTGTCTGGGTTGCCCTGTAAACTGCCGAATCGACTGTAGTCAAAACCATCCTTGCAGGTATATGGTCAGTAGGTGGAGGGAGATTGAAGAAGAACCTCACGAACGAGCCAAAGTGATTGACCTAAAATACAGTGGTAAAGAATTAATAAGTAATCAGGGAAAAATATAATATGCAGAGTTCAACTATGTACGAGTTTGTCATTTATATCACACACAACTTTTTACATATAACCTTTTAAGTAACAAAAAAAATAAATAAACAGAGATGAGCAAGAAACTGCTGCAGAAATTTAAATTCACAAAAAAGTAACCCATAAACATATATAGGCTTCTCATAGAATCAGTTCCGGAATCAAAGTTTCTTTGAGGCTTCAAATTCATTTCTCATGCCCAATGTAACTGAACTTTGGGACTCCATTGCATTTGTCATAATCAGCAAGCCAGTTATAAAGAAACAGAAAAAAAAAATAGAACAAAAAAAAAAAAAAAAAAAAACTGTCAGAATTAGACTCTGCAAGACAAGTTCCTGCTGCCATCGAATCAGGTCTGGATTCTGGAATGGAAAATAATTTGGACTTTGAGACTCCCACTCAGGCAACATAGTAACAATTATGCGGAAGTGATTTCTTGAGTTCAAGGAAAACAGAAATGGAGTATGAAGTGCAATTACAATTCTACCAACATCATTTGCATCATATTCTTGAATGTGTTTGACATTTTGCAAAGAAAAGTTGTTCTTTGGGATGTGTGAAGTGAAGATCACCAGGTGTTAACCAACGAGTGGTAGCTCATTTGGCATTGGGCTGCTCCTCAAGAAGCCAAGAGGTCTTGTGTTCGACACCTACCTCCGTTGGCCGCCTCCCATAGTTTTACCCGGTGCATGTGGATAGGAGGGTTTGCATGTGCCCCTAGGGATTAGTTCTTGGCCGTCCAGAATCGAGTGTCCCTCGGACTCAGGGCGAAAGGCTCCTGGGTGGGCTGGGTGGGAGATACCCTGGGTTATCCCGAAAAAAAAAAAAAAAAGATCACCAGGTGTTTGGGTTTGCACTTTGCAGTTCATTCTTCTCCACTTTTGATTGATTTGGGCGTGTTTCTTGTCCTTCTGTTATTGCTATCTACAAGGAGATTCAGTCCCAGCGTTTCTGTCAGAGCAACTACGAATGAGTTGAAGTCCAGTTCCTTGAATCCAGGACTGTATCAGGCCTTATATCAAAGGATAATATGATCAGATGGCCCTCGCATTTGGCACAACCTCTCCTCATAATCTCATCCCTTACCCACTCCATGATTGGCATGCATTAGGATGGGCCCCACAGACAAGGCTACTTTTTCTACTGAGCGGCTAGATCACTCTTTATAAAACTCGATACATGCATACACAGATACATGGTTGTGCTGTTAACATCTTGACCTCCAGATATGTTGGAAATTGAACCTTGGGAATTGGGATACCAAATAAGGTTATGGTTCTCAATGCTATTAGATATCCTAAGAGTACCATCTCAAAAGTAAATATAATAATAATAATAAAATCAAATGGGATAAAATGTTTTTATCTTTAAACAGACAATTAAAATTATAACAAGCATAGGCCTCCTGTGGTTGGTACAATTTCCCTATAAAACAAGGATAGCTAGTCCATTGTGTCTATCATATGCTGCTATACAATGACTACCCTGATTTAGAACACTTGTAAACAATCACAACTAAGGGATGATTTGGAGATACCTTATAATATCTCATATTAAGGAATAATAACAATGGCATGGTGTATTCTTTGTTTGGGGAATGAGTAAAGCGCAACCAACAGGAGGTTATGCTAGGTGTTGCATAAAACAAGATCTTCATCACAGAGAAACCAAATTTAGGTAACACTATGAGTATTTTTTTTTTTTTTTCCCTTGTAATAACATTCATTATCATATGAGGTGCTTATTATCGCAATAACAAGGTTGCAGGTTTGAATAATGTTGCCGATCGAAAATAAAACTAAAAAAAGGTTCAATATCAACTGCGGTAACAAGGAGAGGGCTTGGCAATCTAAGAGACATCCCAAATAAAGCAATAATGACAAAAAGAAAAATAAAACAAATCAACAAACATTACATCATTGGTTCTAGACACTAAATAATTCTATCCACTCCTTGTTAAGCTAATGTCACCGCAACCTCATTATGTTGAGATTCCACCTGCATTGTCATGCACCTCTCTTTATTCTCATTCAGCACAGAATTCTTTTGCCTACAGCACTGAGCAAAAGGACTATGCAAAGTCCTGTTAGAAACCCTATATTGTCACCTGTCAAGTCAGTAAGTCTTGAGTTTAAATCAACTCAGCCAATTCATCTCTTAGCTCGGCAGACATTCATCTTAATCTCTGTATTTCCTACTCTATTTCACTAGTGGTTGTAGAAGAGATTTATTTATATAGCCAACAGGGTTTTATTTGTAATTACTATAAAGTTTAAACATGTAGGGTTGTAGGTGTGACCTTGAAAATATTTTATATGTGATTATTTCAATTTAGTGTTGATTTCAAGATTTTAAAAGGGAGTGTAGTCTTTTCCAACTGGATTCCATAGTATTAGTTTCTTTGTCCTTCTCAAAGAACTATCCCTATCTTTCTAGGGTTGTTGTTGATTTCAAGATTTTAAAAGGGAGTGTAGTCTTTTCCCACTGGATTCCATAGTATTATTTTCTTTGTCCTTCCTTCTCAAAGAACTCTCCCTATCTTTCTAGGGTTGTTACTTAAGATGATTTTCATTTACTTCCTCGAGATAGATGCCAGGTGCAGTTGGTTTTAGTTCAACCTCAATCAACACTAGTAATTAGTGTATTCTCAGTGAAATTAATTCACCAGTTTGATTCACATGGTAAATAGTCTAGAAATACCAAAGCTAGCAGGAAAGTGCATTGGTTGACACACCCAACACAACTAAGTAAAACATAGGCACTAGTAAGTTTCAATTAGAACCTGATTAATTGATTGGTTTGCCCCAGCATCATGCAGCTCTGGAGGGCGATCAGCTGTGAGTAATAGAAGTGGTATAAAATCATTACTAGCCTCCACAACCTGAAAATAAAGTTTATTACAAACTTGTTGAAGGTTTAATGATCAACAGAACATCTTCCATGCCATTCAACAGATACTGCCCAAATGTTACATTCTTCTAAGAACTTTTCCAATAACAGAAATTAATAAGCAGTAACAAACTAGCATTTCATGCTTTGTATATCACAAATGATGTTGACATTACATAATAACTCAGTGACACAAATAAAGGGAGTTGTTCATAACATGATAAATAAAGCATATCAAAGGAAAAAAAAAGACTCACAGCTGGAAGAAGATTCGAAACAGCAGTCCCTGATGAAGTTATGATTACAGCTGGTTTATGAGACCCTCTTGCATAACCAACAGCGTGAAATGCAAGAGAGCGTTCATCAATGCACGAAATACATGTTGTACGGGAATGTGAGGACGCAGCGATTGCAAGTGGAGATGATCTTGATCCAGGTGCTATACAGAAGTACTAAAACAAAGTATGAATTAGAATATCACTAACACAGGTTGAAATAGCATGTCATTCCACTCTATTCTGGAAGAGAATACTCTTGAGGTTTCAACTTTCAAGATTTCCGTCCAATGAAAAAGATAAAGACCAGATCAGAAGAAAACCTCCCTGCTTCCAGAATAGAAAGAAGCCAAACACACCCCAAGGACCTTCAGATTATCATAAATAGAACTCACTGTCAAACCAAGTCGAGTGCATTCTTCAATTACAAGAGATGCCCATACAAAATTGATGTTTGCACACTCTTGCAAGGAGCAATGCAATGCACTGGGACCATCAACCTGAAAACAAAAGATGGAAAGATCAAAGTTAATTTTATCAAAATGTTGCTTTTTTCTTCTAAAATCGAAAACAAATTCAAATACAATGCAATAAACAACAGCATTATGTTTAAATATTATACATCCTTAGACAATTTAAAATATTTTGTACCCACAAAATAGGAATGACCAAGAAAACTATCACACTTAGTAGGGCACTTATAGGAAAAGTTCAAGATGGCTACAAGAATCATGTAACTGCATCAAAAGGTCCCATAAATCATGTTTTTGTCAAAACTGGAAACACACATGAGATTACTTTGCACAAATGTTAATCTCTAGTCACCAATAGATAATGTATACATGTCAATCAAGCAAGTCAGTGAAATAGGTATGTAGCAGTGCTCTTGCTAGACAGGATTTGTTAATCTCATCCAAGTCACTGTGACTCCTATCAATTTATTTTATGGATTGAGTACTTTTGTACATTTTTTTGAAGGTTTTTTAATTTAGATCAGACCATTAAATATAAACAAAGAAATAAAGAAAAAACCGTATAGTACCATTTTACTGCTAAAAGCAAGAGTCATAGAAAGCTTGAAATAAAACCGATCAGAAGTTGGAGCATCTTCCTGCAAGAAAACAAGGAACATTTAATGTAGTGTTGAAATTTAGGATTACTACTATAAGAGAAGTTTTTTTTTTCTTTGATCCATGGAAACACACAATAGAGAATGAACAAGCAACCAATGTGTCATGCATTAAATCACAAATCAAAGACATAGAATCTGAAGGTCAAAACTATCAAGTTCTATATATATCATCATCAAAACCATAGTCAATCTAACAATGCATTATCTTTACTTCATAGTAACTTCTAACTTCTTTCCTTTTCTAACAAAAAAAAAAAAAAACTCTTTCCCTTATTCTTCATTTTTCAATTTCTTTCAAGAATATCCATCATAAGCTCGAACCTGGACTCCTCTATGGAGGAAAAGATCCCCAGCCAACAAATTATACAAAGTTGGCCCACCTTCTACATTACTCATTAGTTTGAAATGAAAAAGATTAAGCCATCATTTTGGGCTTACACCTTTTAAAAAAATTTGAATACAAAATAAAGGAATGAAAAGATGAAAAAGTCAATTCCTTTGGTTATGGTTCCAAATGAAATCATGAAGACTTGCTTTTTAAAGGAATCACAAGATTGTTAAAGGGAGACAGAGCACAAGATTGCTAAAGGGAGACAGAACCAATATATATATATATGGGAGATATTCATGTCCATCCATCATGGTGAGGGACAATATGGTAGGGTTGACTTTATAATACATCCGAACCATCCACAAACATGAGACCCCCTTAAGTACTCTAGACCCATTGAATTTTCACCTATCCAAATGGATTGGACCATTGGATTGAGGGTCAAGTTTTTTCCTTTAATATAAAGTGGTTAAATTTGTGGGCCACGGATGAAGGGGTTAGAGGCATGGGATTGGCCCCAAATTTGATATAAGGGCTCATCCAAGATGTCTTTTTCCATCCCCCACAAGTCCCATGATCATTGGGTCCCTTGGTGGGCCCCATTAAATTTGTCCCTCACCATATGGTGAGGGAATGATGCACAGGAATATCCCCTATACATATATATATATATATATATTTAACTGGCTATGGTTCGATATAAATCATGATTCTTTCTTTTAATGAATTGCAAGATTCGATTAACTAAGAGTCAAAACATAAATTGGAAGATTAACCAAGGAAGTCATAGGATTCACATGAAGGAATTCAAATTTCAAGCATAAGATTTAAATCATTTTCTGCAAGATTTTTATTCAATAACAGTAAATTGTAAGATTTTGATAAATATGCACACAGCAATAAAGTGGGAAAAAGTAAATCATTAGGTAAATCCATTACCAAGGAAATGGGAATACCAGCTGAAATTTATTAGCTATAGTGCCGCTGTCAAGGAGGGAATTCGCATTTAAGCATACCTGCAAGATGAATTTAGCCAGTCAATGCATAAGAATAAAAATTCATCAATGGTTAAAAGAAAATTAAGTGAAATGGGATCCCCAGGGGAAGGCACCATAATTGTACGCCATTAGAGTTTGAGCTACAGTTGCCCCTATTGTTCATTCATTGGTATTATTTCTTTACTGTCCAGCTCCATAAAGTATGATTGGTTTACAAAGTTCAAAGAGAATGGGGCTATATTAGTGGATAATGTGATTCTCCGTTGTTAACCTTATCCAAAGGTTATAAATGGAGGAGGGATGACTTTTTTGTATTAGTATTTCTTTTCGGTTTTCGGGTCTTGTTAGGCTATAGCATTTTGCTCTTAATTTTTTTTTGTGTCCGTTTGCTGCTTTTGGCAATTAAAATTTGCTACTACTCCAAAATCTTAAAAAAAAAAAAAAAAAAAAAGAGAGTACCGGGATCTCATTAAGAAGTTAAGTACTATGTAATATACATACTGTGGTAATTTGGTAGTGTTAAAGTGTAATATTGTATCATAATAGGCCCAGGGGCCCAGCCCACTTGTATGATAATAAAGCCCAGCCCACTTATAAAGAGGAGACTTAGTCATAATATGTATAGCAAGGCAAAACCGTGTATACCAAGTTGTCTTTCCCTTTTTTAGAGATCTAATTGATCTAATTAGTTTTAATTCCTTGATTTGTAGCCTAATCTTAGGCATTGTAAAGTCTATTTAAAGATAAGAAATCCAAGATGACGGGGGATCGAATGAAAGCAATTCACAGACTCTCTCTCTCTCATTTTGGCATATGTTTCTGAATGTCATGGTATCAGAGCTTGGTTATGACCAATCCTTTCATTGAAGTATCACAATTGATCAGTCTCCTTATTGATCAAATCTCTTCTGGCGAGACTCTTCTTCTTCCTTGCTGACTGATTGACCACTGATCAACAGTGGCCCACCACTGATCAAACTTTGGTCCACCAGCGATGCACTCAGTTATGATCGACAGACCTCAAGGATCTTTTTAAGGATTTTTCTGGATTTTTTCTTCACCATTTAAGGTTGGTTTCAGGCTTCTTCTTCTCTGTCGATTTTAAGTTCTAAGTATCAGATAGTTTTCATCCATACCGTCCAGATTTGTGGATCTGTACCTGTTGCTCATCAAACTTGGACTGGAGGAAGTCCAATTGATCTTCTTCAAGACACTCAGTCTTGATCCGTGATTCGGCCACTCTGTGGGTCCCACACACAGATCTCTCATCCCGCAGCCAGTTCGTCTGGCACTATTTTTTTGGGGATTTCTGCATTTTTTTGTGTACTGTTCATGTGAATGCCTTCTCAGCCTCTCCATCTGCCTAGCTCTGTGGAATTGCTACAGTTAGCCTATCTGATTAGTACTGATTGTTTTTATTAGTACTTCTGATTAGTACTGCTTGTTCCTGATTCGTGCTGTCTGGTAAGAAATCTACTCTTTATTGTGGCTGTTAGTGTGTTTTTGAGTTGCAAATTTATTGTGCTGGTAGTCGGATTGCTGCTTGTTGCTATTTTTACTACGCATATCTCTGCATTGCTATTATGGAGACAGGTGATATCAAGTTGATCAAATTTAATGGTAAAAACTATACCACTTGGGCTTTTCAATTTCAAATTTACCTTAAGGGTAAAGAACTCTGGGGACATATTGATGATTCCGATCCCAAACCTAATGATGAAAAGCTCCTACCTAAATGGGAGGTTAAAGATTGGCAGATCATGACCTGGATATTGGGGTCCGTCGATGCATAGTTTATCCTGAACCTTCGTCCATACAAGACTGCCAAAGAAATGTGGCTTTATTTAAAAAAGATATATTTGCAAGAAAATTCTGCTCGCAGGTTTCATTTAGAACATGAAATCTCGCAGTTCGTTCAAGGGACCTTGTCGATACAGGATTACTATTCTCAGTTTACCAATCTGTGGACTGATTACGCTGAGCTTATTTATGCTGACCTTCCTGCTGTCTCCTTAGCCTCTATTCAAGAGATCCATCAGACGAGTCAGCGGGATCAATTTCTGATGAAGTTACGGCCACAATTTGAAAATGTCCGGTCCAACTTAATGAGCAGGGTTCCATCCCCTTCACTCGAATCATGTTTGGGCGAACTCCTTAGAGAGGAACAGCGCTTGGTGACTCAAACGGCACTTACACAGAATACTCCTCAGGCTACTCCTATCGATGTTGCTTATGTTGCCAGGGGTAAGCCTCAAAGCCGAGACATGAGCAGGGTAAAATGTTTTTGCTGCCACAAACTCGGACATGTTTCCACTCAGTGCGACCAGAAGTTTTGTTCCTACTGCAAAACCAAAGGTCATGTTCTTCCGGAATGCCGAACGCGACCTCAGAATCGGGTGAATCGGGCACCGCAACAGATAGCCTACTCTGCACATGTTCCTGAAGCTTCTTCACCAGTCATGCCTACACCACCACAGCAACAGAGCGCCTACTCTGCACATCTTCCTGATGCTTCTTCAACAATCATGCCTGCACCACCTGCTGCCTCTTCTTCTTCTACCCTCACTCCTGAAATGGTTCAGCAAATGATCATAAATGCTTTCTCTGCCCTTGGCCTATCAGGTAATCCAAAATCTTCAGCATCCACCTGGTATATTGATTCAGGGGCCTCAAATCACATGACACACTCTCCTGCCAATATGACTCATATTAGGGAGTATGATGGAGACCTCTGCATCAATACTGCTGATGGTGGCAGTATTCCCATTTCTGCTGTTGGAAAGGTTCCTCATTCCTTACCCTTGCATAATGTTTTTCTTTCCCCTCGCTTAACCACAAATTTGTTATCCGTTGGTCAACTTGTTGATAGTAATTGCTCCATCTTGTTTTCTCGCTCTGGTTGTGTTGTGCAGGATCAAGCATCGGGGAAGGTGCTAGCGAAGGGCCCTAAGCTGGGCCGACTGTTTCCCCTCCAGATCTCGTCAAACGAAAAGCTCCCTTCGGAGTCTATTTTGTTTTCCCATTTTAGTCATAATAACTGTCAGTTGTGGCATAATCGTTTTGGACATCCTAATTCCAAAACTTTGATGTTTTTATTAAATTCTGGTTTAATTAATGATAATAAAGTTTCTTTTAAGGATGTTTTTTTTTTGGTGATAGCTGCAAAATGGGGAAAGGGAAAACCCTTCCTTTTCCCCTTCATGATTCTTTAGCAATGAAATGTTTTGATATTGTTCATAGTGATGTGTGGGGTATTGCACTTGTTATCTCTCATTCTCATTATAAATACTTTGTTACATTCATTGATGATTATAGTCGTTTTACTTGGATTTATTTTTTGCATGCTAAGTCTGATGTTTTCTCGGTTTTTAAAGTTTTCTTGTCTTATGTTGAGAATCAATTTTCCACTACCATTAAAATTCTTAGGTCTGATTCAGGGGGGGAGTATGTTTCTAAGGAATTTCAAGCATTTTTACAATCCAAAGGCATCATCTCTCAACGATCTTGTCCTTACACCCCCCAACAAAATGGTGTGTCTAAGCGGAAAAACCGACATCTCTTGGATATTGCTCGTTCACTTTTGTTAGCATCTTCTGTTCCAACTAGGTTTCGGCCCGAAGCCCTCTCAACCGCTGTGCATGTCATAAACCACCTACCTTCATCTAGATTAGACAACCAGACACCGTTTTTTAGACTTTTTCAAAAGAATCCACTCTATAATCATCTTCGTCCTTTTGGGTGTGTTTGTTTTGTTCTTCTTCCTCCCACCGAGCGCACTAAGTTAACAGCACAATCCTCCCTCTGTGCCTTTCTTGGTTATGCTCTTAATCAAAAAGGCTATCTATGTTATGATTCTAATGCCAAAAGAATTAGAGTGTCTCGCAATGTCGTGTTTTTTTAGAATCAATATTTCTTTCCAAGGCATGGTGATTCAAATGACTTTGTCTCGTTCTCTTTTTTACCATCATTTTTAGATACAAAGCCTCCACCTGTTACTCGTTTTAAGCCGGATTTTGTGTATAAACGACGGAATGTTACAGGTGATCCTGGCTCTGGGTCTCTCGCTGCGCCTACCCTGACTGCTCCTGATCCTGCACCTGATCCACCTCCGGCGCCTTCTGCTCCTGATCCTGCACCTAATCCACCTCCGGCTCCTGTTGCTCTTCGCCGATCCATTCGCCACATAAAGCCACCTGATCGCTATGGCTTTACTCATGCCTCATTATTAACCACTTTGTCTTCTATTTCTATCCCTAACTCGTACTCTCAGGCAGTGCAGCATGATTGTTGGATACAGGCTATGCAGGAAGAACTCAGTGCTCTTCAAGAAAATCATACATGGGACATTGTTCCCTGCCCTTCATCTGTCAAACCAATTGGATGCAAGTGGGTATACTCGGTGAAATTAAAGTCTGATGGATCCTCGGATCGTTACAAAGCTCGTCTAGTTGCACTTGGAAACAGGCAGGAGTACGGTATCGACTATGAGGAGACTTTTGCTCCAGTGGCCAAAATGACAACTGTGCATACAGTTCTTGCAATAGCTGCATCTCAATCCTGGCCCCTATATCAGATGGATGTGAAGAATGCTTTTCTTCATGGGGATCTTAAAGAGGAAGTCTACATGCGTCTCCCTCATGGAATTCCTTCTTCTTCCAAGACCGATGTTGCTCGGTTACGACGCTCCTTATACGGCCTCAAACAGGCACCCCGAGCCTGGTTCGACAAGTTCCGGACCACTCTCCTTCAACTTTCTTTTATACAGAGCCCATATGATCCTTCGATGTTCACACTTCATTCATCCAGAGGATCCACAATTCTTCTTGTGTATGTCGATGATATCATTATTACTGGCCCTCACAGTGATATGATTCGACAGATACAGGCTTCTCTGCAAGATAAGTTTCATATGAAGGATTTGGGACCTTTGAATTATTTCTTGGGTTTAGAAGTTCATCAATCCAAGAAAGGCTTGTTTCTTCATCAGCACAAATATGCTACTGACCAAGTGGATCTCGCCGATCTCGGTGATTCTAGCCCAGTGGACACACCGTTGGAAGTAAATGTCAAGCTTCATCAACAAGACGGCGATCTCCTTCCTGATCCAGCATTCTATCGTCGTTTGGTCGGTAGCCTTGTCTACCTAACCATTACTCGACCAGATCTCTCTTATGTCGTTAATCTAGTTAGTCAGTTTATGACCGCCCCACGGCATCATCATTTGGCAACAGTCAAACGAATTATTCGATATATCATTGGTACCTCGACCCGCGGCTTATTTTTTCCAGTTGGCACACCACTTACACTCACTGCTTATTCTGATGCGGATTGGGCCGGCTGTCCGGACACACGTCGCTCTACCACAGGATGGTGTGTTTACTTGGGAGACGCCTTGATATCCTGGAAATGTAAAAAGCAAGATAAAGTCTCCAAATCTTCTACGAAATCCGAATACCGAGCCATGTCTTCTGCTTGTTCTGAGATCCTATGGCTACGCGGGTTGCTCTCCGAGCTTGGATTCTACCAGACTACACCGACTCCTCTTCATGCCGACAACACAAGTGCCATTCGAATTACTGAAAATCCTGTGTTTCATGAGCGGACAAAGCATATTGAAGTGGACTGTCACTTCATTCGGGACGAGTATGATCGCAAAGTCATTACTCTTCCCCATATTTCCACTGAGTTCCAGCTTGCTGATATTTTCACCAAGGGCCTTCCACGGCCGCGGCATGAATTCCTGGTTCGCAAATTGTTGCTGGTTGATTCCCAGCATCAATTTGAGGGGGGGTGTTAAAGTGTAATATTGTATCATAATAGGCCCAGGGGCCCAGCCCACTTGTATGATAATAAAGCCCAGCCCACTTATAAAGAGGAGACTTAGTCATAATATGTACAGCAAGGCAAAACCGTGTATACCAAGTTGTCTTTCCCTTTTTTAGAGATCTAATTGATCTAATTAGTTTTAATTCCTTGATTTGTAGCCTAATCTTAGGCATTGTAAAGTCTATTTAAAGATAAGAAATCCAAGATGACGGGGGATCGAATGAAAGCAATTCACAGACTCTCTCTCTCTCATTTTGGCATATGTTTCTGAATGTCAGGTAGGAGGTAGATCTTAGAAAGACTGATCATAAAAAGATACTTTTCAAATTCTGGTGGATTGATGCTAACACATCTAGTCTAGGATTAAAACTGCAATTGTACAAGTTAAGATCCTTAATTTGTTTTTTTTTTCCCTGCTTGCCAGTAAAAAAAAATACGTTTTTTATGGTAAGACCATTAACAAAAAAAAGAAACACCAGATCTGATATTCAACAATCAAATCTCTTCTTTGTATGTAAATCTCAACATTCTCATTCAATTTAGCACAAAAATCATATTACTAACATCATCATATAACCATCTGGTTGACAACAGCAATAAATAATTTACGTCACACTGAAAGACCTTATGTAAGTCTTGATTTCAGGGAGAATGTAATACCCCTGAGCTTGTTAGAGAGGCTAGAATTTTATCTAATATTTTATATGTTTAATTCCCTTGGTCTTTCTGGATTTCTCTTAAATAATTATATATTTTATTTGGTGAACGATGATTTCTTATAAATGTATGTATATATGCATGTATATACATGTATACATATATACATATCCATATATATATATATATATATATGTATGTATATATACATAAGTAAGTATGTGGGACTATCAACTACCACCCTAAATTATAAATATATGTCTCCACACCACCATACGATCTCTCTCTCGCATTCCTATCAACTACCACCCTAGAGAAGAACTAGCGAAAGGAAGATCGATTTATGTCCTTAAGTCCTCCACACATTAACAAGGCCATGGTATTTTATATGGAAGTGAGTAGACTTCTAAATCTACACATGTATATGGCATTTGATGTGTTTAGAGCCCTAATCTACTTGTTTTTCTACTAAATTAGTGTCTTTACTATTGTAGGAATTCTATGGTTTAGCATGCTTTGAGTGTTATTTAAGAAATAGTAGTCGGTAATTACTATTCAGGCTATAGTAATTTGCTACAGTACTCGCTACACTAATTTCGATCTAAAAAAAAGTACTCGCTACACTAATTTCGATCTAAAAAAAAGCCTACGACAGGGTACCGAGAGATTCAATTTGGTGGGTTTTAAATAAAAGGAATTTTGCAAGAGGTTATATTGAAATTATTAAAGACGTGTTTGAAGGAGCAATACGACTGTGAGAAGTACCGGTGGGGTGATGGGTGAGCTCCCAGTGACCATAGGTTTGCATCAAGGGTCAGCCCTAAGCCCTTATCTCTTTGCATTGATTATGAACGAGTTAACAACTCATATTTAAAAGGAGGTACCTTGGTGTATGTTGTTTGCAGATGATATAGTATTGGTAGATGAATCAAGAGAATGTATGAATGCAAAACTCGAGAGAATTGGGAAGCTTTTGAATCCAAAGGCTTTAAAATAAATAGTACAAAGATAGAATATATGGATTACAACTTTAGTGCACATATAAAACGAGTTGAAACTACTGTGGGAATAGAAGCCCATGAGATACCACAAAAAGATTCTCTGTTACCTTGGCTCAATAAGTAGTAAGGACGGGGAGATTGATGAAGACGTCAAACATAGAATAAAAGCGAGATGGCTGAAATAGAGACTTGCTTCTGGAGTGCTTTGTAACCGACGAATGTCGACAAGATTAAAGGGAAAATTTTACAGGACAAGACAACGATTAGACCAGTTATGACCTATGGAGTAGATGTCGTTTTTCAAGAAGCAAGATATGCACAAAATGGATGCAGCAAGGATGAGAATGTTCAAGTGGATGTGTAGTAAAACTTGGAAGGATAAAATTAAAAATGAGTGCTTTCAATAGCATTTTGGGGTATCATTAATCGGGCAATAAAATTAGAGAAACTCGTTCGACATAGTTTGGGCATATCCAACGCAGGTCGGCAACAGCGTAGGTAAGGAAAAGTTTGGCTATGCAGATTGATGGCTCACGAAAGGGAAGGGGTAGGCCAAAGAGGACGTGGATGGAGGCAGTAAACATAGATTTAAAGAAGTGCAACTAGTCTAAGGATTTGGCTCAAGAATTATATCGAAATGGACAAACACAATTCATGTACCCGACCCCAACATAGTTGCGACTCGGCTTTCCAGATGACAATGATGACAACTCACTACAGTAATTTCCTATATTAAATTGCTGCAATGCCGCTACAGTACATGCTACAGTAACATTTTCATAGTTGAATTACATGTTCATATTTGGTTCTACATGTTTCTATTTGCATGCAATGTAATTTCTATGACATTCCTAAATGGTGTTTCTATTGTGCTATTTGTGACTGATATTACATGATTCTAAGATGGTTAAATGAATTGTAATTGTTTCACATGTTACCTATAGCATATTATTGTTATAAGTTGACTTTTAGTCATTTGTGGAAGCATCTCAAAATTAGCAGGGTTAGTTATGCAATTGCTTTTACAAGATTACATACCAATAATGAAATGGAATGGTTATAAACCTTGAATTTGTGTAAGAGGCTAATTTCAAGCTTACCCCGTCCTGAAAATTTAGAATGATAAAATTTAAAATATTGGGCCGATGGGACCAACCCGTTAGGACGCCCCTAGATCACCAGTGCGATGTTGACGTCCTTGCACCAGAGCTGAGATTCTATAATTGAACTAGCTTTCAAGACAGAGATGGTTAAAACTGGCTCCTAGGACAGAGATGTTACACTGGCTATTCGGCCAAGCACTTTTTCACTGACTATAAACTATAGGTCAGCCCTCTTTATATGTGATTACCTGGCTACCGGGATCAGCAATTTTACCTGACTAGTGAGTCAAAGGTTCACTAACTATAGGTCAGCCATTCGACTAACTATAGCTCACCTCTTTATGTGTGTTATGGGGCATCCATGAGATCCAAGAGATGGGTCAGTGCACTCAGGTGGCTAGGTGGTTGTCCTAAGGATAGATTTAGAAACCTCTTTTAAAACCCTAATTGCCACATTATTGATATTTATTGACATTGTTATTTGATTATCACAATGATATGCACACACATAGAACTAGATTTATATTCACTCAGTGTTACTACTTTGTGTATTTTCATTTTTTACCCTAATCTCAGGTAACCAGAACGTAGAAAGACAGGAGGATTCCGACAATGAAGTGACAGGATTCGATATCTGTAGCAGAACGACAACAAGACTCACAAATTAAATAAGAGGCTAAGTTCTATGATTTAGTTAATTCATTTAAACAGCAAAGACTGTTTTATGGATATCTGTATATTTTTATATATCTCATTGTGGATTATCCTTTGACATTGAGATTTGGATGTATCATTTTAATTAAAGATTTAATTACTTAGGTAAATGCCTGATTATTTATGCTTATGTCGATTTGAGTTATGAGTGTGTCATGCTACTAATTGGACACGATATGGAATCCGTCAAGGCCAAGGGTTCTGGGTCGTGAGTCTCGCAACAGAGAATGGTAAGTTTCCTTCTATTCATAAGTTTCCTTTTATTCACTGAACGCTCTTGGCAATGCTTTCAATATAAAGTGAAACAAGAAAAAACTATGAAGCGCTTATTTTCCATCCAAATATTTCCACATTTTTGTTTGGAAGCAAAAGGTATTTTAGTTATCAAAGATGAAGAGGAAAAGTATTTCAAATCATTGCAAAGATTATTTAAGGTGTAGCTGAAGTCCCCAAGGTTTAGAATCTGGCTATTAGATTTTCTTTGCAAAAAATAAATGTTGCAACTCACTAAACATGATTTGCTATCAGCAATTTGGAACAGATGGAACACTACTGTATTTTCAAGTTCAGAGACTTAGTTTTTCAGTATATCTCAAGTCTCAATTTTTTTTAAGCATCCAATAGTTGCAAAAGTTGTTGGCTTTGATCATTGCATTAGTTCAGACCTTCACCAAATAGAGTGCAAAGACTGAAGTTGGTAATATAAGTAGGAGCAAAGAAAAGAAAAGGAAAAAAGAACAATATATTTTAACAATCTAACCAATGAAAAGGAAAGGAAATGAGAAATATATAATTTAACAATCTAACCAATGCAAGCCAGTAATAATTTCAAGGTCCTAGTTTCACCGGATTGTTGCAACCACTACATGTGCTTTTAAGGTGTTTCCCAGCTAACAAAATTATACAAACTTGAATCTTTTAAAGAACAATGAAAAGAATAATTTCAGTCTCTATCAACATGCATTATGATGAATCCCCCATTCTAGTTTGCTTTGTTTTAAAAGTCAACATAATAGTTCCCCTCTAAAAAGATGCAAGGGATGAGTTTTTATTGGTTTCGACATTTTATATCCAAATAACAACCTTGAAACAGCCAAGTTGAAGAACAGGGTGGAATCAGTACCATACGAATATTTTGATCTTCCTTCATAGTGAGATTGCCCTGATTAAACCTTATCCACTTGTCATGGCGAGATTCTTGGATCGGACAAACATTAAAGATGGACTGCCATTTAATAAGAAAAAGCATCACTACAGGATACATTATTATTTTAGATACACAAAAGCAAATACAAAACTTCCTCAAACACAAAATACAACTGATTCAGGTTTATGTTCCACAAGGAGAAAAAACTGATTTTCTTAACTAATGTTATTTCATTTTCAATTACAGAAGCTTTACAAAACTGTATGAATAAAGGTCAACCTAGTAATACATCTTACAGGAGTGCTTTCTCCCCTGCATGTTAATAATCTTGCTTAAACATCTATTGGTTATTAATCCAAGTTAAAATATAATAATAAGATCATGTACAATACCTAAGTACAGAATGCTAATGCCAGCGGCTATACTAAAGTGGGAAGAACCTTTAAGAGGATGGATCCTCTGCATTTACAATTTTTTTTTTTTCCAATCTAACCAAAAATTTTACAGTGGTTCAAGGGAATTAAGTTGATTCCAAAGAATAAGTTCTGAAAATGTTTGAAGTTGCACGGTAAGCCCACAAGCATCGGGCTCACATGAATATATCACCACCCCACCCCCAACTCTCCCCCAACGCCCCAACAGGTTAGCCAGTGAGCCTGATGTGCAAGTTGCACACCGGCAGTGGGGCCCACCTAGGGGTCCATCTGAATGACACCACGCCCCCCCACCCCCACCCCCACACCGCCCCCCCCCCCCCGGGGGGGGGGGGAAGTTTTGCACCCATCCAAATGGACCTTACACCTTTGGATCGACTGCACGCCCAGCCAAATGGATTGTACACTATTAAACTTGTGGGGCCCCGATGAAGATGATAGGATGATCTGATGGGACCCAAACTTGGTAGGTAGATCGGCCCACCCAGATCTTGAAAATACCCCGGTACCAGCCCCAGGTGGACCCCACACCTCGGTGCGTACAGAACCCAAATGCACAAGTTGCGCACTGGATAAGCTCTCTCTCAATAGATATATATATATATATATGTATGTATATGTTGTGTGTGTCAGGAAAATATTCATGTGCATCCAATCCCTCACCTTTTTTTTTTTTTTTTTTTGAAAAGGTGATTGTATTAATAAAAAAACTATACAGTATAGGAGAGGTATACTATAACAAAAGGGTAAGCAACCAAGCCCCAGCCCAAACGAAACCAGCCACACTACAAGGGAAACATGATAACAGAAAGATTACGATAAGAGGGACAACATGTAAGAAGCCATATACCAACCCAAAAGCTTAAGCTGATAGATGAGAGGCCCAAACAGGTATATGAAGACATGTCAAATCTATTACTTAGGCGATGTGAGACGTGGGACTTCCCAACACTCCCCCACACGTGCAGGCCCAAGAGATTTCATGGACGGGCCTGCCATGTGGGCTACACAAGAACAATGACCACGTGGGCTACACAAGGACAACGGTATCGAAACCCGCTCTGACACCATGTATGAAGCCATATACCAACCCAAAAGCTTATGCTAATAGGTGGAAGGCCCAAACAGGTACATGAAGACTTGTCAAATCTAATAGGCGATGTGGGATGTGGGACTTCCCAACACAACATAGTAGGGCCGACTTTTTGATACATCCAAACCATCTACACACATGGGATCCCTTAAATTACATTGGATCCATTGAGCTTTTACATATCCAAATGGATTAGAACGTTGGATTGAGGGTCAAATTTTTTTCATTAATATAGTGCCGTTAAATTTGTGGGCCACGGATGAAGGGGTTAGAGGCATGGGATTGACCCCAAACTTGATATATGGGCCCATCCAAGATGTCTCTTTCCATCCCCCATAAGTCCCATGATCAGTGGGACCCTAGGTGGGCCCGACTAAGTTTCTCCCTCAGCATATAGTGTGCGATGGATGCACATGAATAACCCCCCCCCCCCCCCCCCCCCCAGTATATGTATGTATATACGTACATATATAAATACACACAGACCTAATATTCGGGTACATACACTTCACACAGAGGAATCCGTGCAAGGTGGCATGTGGGGCCCATCTGGGCACTGATCCAATGGACCATCAAAACCCTCCCCCTTATTTACACTAGATCCAATGGGTTTGTAACAATCCGAAAGGACTGGATTGAGGGTCAAATTCCTTTTCTTGTTACAAAGCCGATAAACTTGTCAGCCATAAATGAAGGGGTTAGAGGCATGGGATTAAACCCAAATGGATCTTTCCATCCCCTTTCGTCCCATTATCAGTGGGGCCTCATCTAGATGTGTCACACGCAAGTTTCGTGCAAGGAATATGCAAGAAAACAAGGCCCATATATATACATATGGCAAATGTTCATGTACCATGCAAGGTAGCATGATGGCCGCCATCTATCACCAATTCGAACCAACCACTAAACAAGGACGACCCCGCCCCCCCCCCCCCCCCCCCCACACACTCTATAGTCACACATATAACAGGGTTTGGCACCCATCCAAATGGACAAGGCCATAGGATAGAGGGACTTTTTTTATGTATAAAATTGTTAAACTTGTAGGCCATAGATAAAGGGGTTAGAGGAATGAGATTGACCCAAATTTGATATATCGGCCCATCATGTAATGGTCTTTCCATTGCCCCCACCCCCCTCATCCAGTCATCAGTGGAGCCTTAGGTGGACCCCATCTAGTTACCTCTCACGGTAATACCGTGTGAGGTCTATGCACAAGAACACGTCCATATATATAGTGGAAGCCAACGGTGCCATGTTTTGGCAATGCATTTGAATATGCTTAGGGTTTGGGGGGAATTGAGAAAGGATTTCAATCAATGGGTCATTTTGCTTATGTAGTGGCCATTTGCAGCATGTTTGTTACCCTCTGCTACTATGAAAATATCCATCAGAACGAGAGGGAGCGCTAGAGAGAGAGAGAGAGAGAGAGAGAGTAGGAGGACAAGAAAGAGAATCCGAATTGCAATTTGAAATGGAGAGGATTACATAAAAAGTTGGTGACTCATGACAACCTCTTGACATTCCTTAGATGAAAAGGAAACGCTGCTCTCGTGTTTATTTGTATGTTTGACTCGACTGAGTTTTCTTATTGTTACACTCCTAGAGATCTAGATGGGGCAACCAATTTGGTTGTTGTGTCTTGAAAGTTGTTGAATAAGAACAATATGTAGATGAGGGAATCTCCAACTTAGGTTAAAGGTATTATTTGTGAGCAATAAGTTAGAGGTTTTATTTATGGGACTTTGCTCCTCTGAGGACCGTGCTCACAAAAGTACCATGAGCACTACCTAGTGGGGCCCAACTGGGGAGTGGGAGGATTGAATGATCCAAGTGGGACCGCCCTTGAAGCCAATTCGATGTCTCTAACCTATCCATGGCCCACAAGTTAAATGGCTTTGGTCATCACCCAGTGCTGTCCCGCCGAAGCAGGGTTCAGATTAGAGACAGACATAACCTTTGGCAACTTTGCACAAAGTGGCTGCTTGTAGGTGTTGAACCTGCATTATCATGCATGGCACCGAAAACTTTTACCATTGCACCAAAGCAATTACCCTCAAGTTAAACAGTTTTATATCAATAAAAAATTTGACCCTTGATCCAAAGGTCCAGTCCATTCGGATGAGTGCAAACCCATGGGATCCATTGTAAATTGGGGGGTTCGGGGCAAGGGTCAAAATAGCGGTTGCAACGAGCGTAGCGGCCAGTAGTCAAAACGCTACGTAGCGGTTGCAGTGACACGTAGTGGTGTAGCGGTGTGAATTTTTTAAATAGTAAAAAAAATTGAATGTTGTATAACGGGAAATCTTGTGTGTTTTTAGTGATTTGAAACCATATGAGTAGAGACAACTTTAGTTAAGGCTATTGAGGAGAAAAATAGGAAAAATAATGTTTAAAATTAAAACCGTTTGACTCTACTAGGTTTTAGACCGTAGCGCCGCTATTTTGAATAGGAAGTGGGGGGGTGGGTTCCCATATGTGTAGATAGTTTGGATGGATCATAAGGCCCGATAGAAATTCTCGTCAGATTGGTGAGCATAGTTCTCACAAGTGTACAAACTTTTTTGTGAACGCCCGTGTGCACCTCATAATGGGGCCCCACCTAATGGTCCATCCGAATGGACCACCTTTGATATTCACTGAACACCTGTGTTTGCATCCATCTGAATGGACTGGACCATTGGATTGACTGTGCACTCATGTTGAAATTTTGTGGGCCGTTGATCAAAGGGTTAAGATGATCAGGTGGGCTCCCCCCCCCCCCCCCCCCCCCCCCCCCGGCGGGACAAAAGGTGGGGCTCCAGGTGCTTATATATAAAATAAATTCATTCAGCACAAATGCATAAGGTTGGCAGAAAACCAAGTTTAAAAAAAACACAGGAAAAGAAAAGAAAAGGAGATTGGCAGAAAGATTCACAATATGATAAACGGTATGAGAGATTATAAATCCAATACCTGGCGGAGAGTTAACTCCAAACAACGAACTGCTTTCTCAAATGTATGAGATAAGGATTCATCCCACACCAAATTAGCTACCAAAAGAGATGTAGTCTCAAATTCATCCAGCTCAATCTGAAAAGTAGTCTCAAATTCATCCAGCTCAATATGTTAAGATAATATACCGACAATGATAGCAATGATACGTAAATCGCACAACATCAGCCAAGAAGTAAAATACAAACATTATCCTCGGCATGTAACGGTAAATAACTTGAATCTGCCCCTAAATGTAAAATTAGGATCAGAAGTATAGAATATTCGGATGAGCCAGTGATGTAAATTCTTCCCTCCTTTTTTGGTGATACAGACTGTAAATCAAGTCGGCATGACATATACTTACATACAGTCATTAAAATTAATTTCTCAAGGTATCTACACTTCATTTTCATGCCACCAAACAGACTGTTCAAACCAGTTGGAACAAAAATTTTGCTAGCTGATCCATCCCCAATGGTCCCAACAGAAAAACATTTTGTAATGCAAAACTGAAAGGTGGACTCATTTTCTGAGTTGCCACCTTGCTGTTCAAACAAAAACGTCATTTCTGATCAAGCATTCAACAATTATAAAATAGTTGTATTTAGAAAGGATATACTAAACAATCATGCTAATTAATCAAACGCAAAAATAGCAAGCAAAAGGACAGAGGCAATATTATCTTCACCTGTGGGATAAAAAAGTAAAATGAACCAGACTCGTGCTTCATGGAACATGAGTTCCAATCATAATTGAAACCTACGAACCCAAAAGCATTTACATGTGGTGCATCAACTGAGAGATATCTGCAGAAAATTGAGTAATACCACATGGCACATGTTCAGCTACATACTACAAAAATTAGATGGCATAATTTAGCCCCAAAAATAAAAAGTACGTAGATCGGATGGCATAAATAAAATACAGCACAATAAAACTACTTTTCCCTTAAAAAGTAAATTCCATTCAAGGATAAGTAGAAGTGATTGAAAGTGTGAGATGATAGAAGAAGACAGGGTTTGGTCATATTAAGTGCACGACTACACATACACCCTAGTATCAAACATAGCATGCAGAAGAGATTTTGAATTGTATAATTTTTGTGTGTCGTTCATTGAGATTCTCTCCCATTATATAGAATACAGATGCCTTATCAAAGGCTACAAATCAGCTCTACAAATCAGCTCTACAAATCAACTAATCTAATTACAATCTACTATTAATGAAAGAGTATATGACTAAATCTAATTACAATCTAATTAAAGAAGGAAGAAACTGTGCAAGGATTTGACCAAATCCAACGAGATTGGATATCATCATATTGGGGCCAAGTGGGCCTGAGCCATCCAAGTGGGCCTGAGCCATCTTGTATTTGACACCACCCCTCAAATTGATGTTGGGGAATCCACAAGCATCAATTTGCTAACCAAGAACTGATGGCGAGGTAGCGGAAGTCCCGTTGTGAGGATATCGGCATTTTGAAGATCAGAAGAGATGTGAGGAAGGCCAATCACATCACGCTTGTATTCGTCGCGTATAAAATGGCAATCAATCTCTATGTGTTTAGTGCGTTCGTGGAAAACTGGATTGGCAGTAATACGAATTGCACTAGTATTGTCTGCATAGAGTGGTGTGGCACTATCAGCAGGAAATCCGAGATCGGAAAACAACCCACAAAGCCAGAGAATTTCTAAACAAGCAGCAGACATAGCACGATACTCAGCTTCGGTGGAAGATTTGGAGACCTTATCTTGTTTCTTACATTTCCACGAAATCAAGCTATCTCTCAGATACATGCACCATCCTGTGGTAGAGCAACGAGTATCTGGACAACCAGCCCAATCAGCATCTGAGTATGCTTTGAGAGTCAGGGAGTTGTTGGCCGAATAAAATAATCCACGGGTTGGTGTCCGAATTAGATATTTAATGATACGTCGAACCGCAGCCAAAAGAAGATGTCTAGGATCAGTCATGAATTGACTGACTAAATTGACTGCATAGGAAATATCAGGAAGAGTTATCATCAAGTAGATTAGGCTACCAACGAGGCGACGATAGAAAGTAGGACCAGAGAGAGGATCCCCACTGTCTTGCTAAAGTTTAACATTGACTTCGATTGGAGTATCGACGGAAGCATAACCTTGAAGTCCAGCCATTTCAATTAAGTCAAGAGCATATTTATGTTGATGGAGTATGATGCCTTTTGTAGATTGATGAACCTCAAGACCTAAAGAATAGTTTAGAGAACCAAGGTCTTTCATGTGGAAAGATTCATGAAGAGAGGCCTGAAGTTGGTGAATCATATCTGCATCGGTGCCTGTAATGATGATGTCATCCACATAAACAAGAAGAATAGTAATCCCCGTAGAAGCATGATGAACGAACATGGATGGATCATATGAACTAGGATGGAACCCCAAGTGGGTAAGAGCATGTTGGAATTTTTCAAACCATGCCCGGGGGGCTTGTTTGAGGCCATAGAGAGAACGCCGTAGTTTGGCAACAGCACCCGTGATGATAGAGGAAACCCCCTGAGGAAGGCGCATATACACATCTTCTTTGAGATCACCATGAAGAAATGCATTCTTGACATGGTGGCCATTAAGGAAGTGTGGGTAAATCCATAACGAGTTAGAGGCACTAAAATCCGAGATGAACAGCGTAAGGGAGGATCTCCAGTTGGACCAGATGCAGCTGGGGGATCATTAGGGGGGCTATGCGTAGTCGCAGTTTTACTCTACCTCTGATAAACAAAATTAGGATCAAATTTAACAAAAGGTGTTTTATCCGAAAAACCAGGGAAGGAAACAACAGATGAGGACTCTACAGAATCAAGATTTTGGAAAAAATATTGATTTTCGAAAAAGACAACATTACGGGAGGTACGAATGCGCCGTATGTGAGGATCATAACAAAGAAACCCCTTTTGATGACTAGCATATCCTAGAAATGCGCATTTAGCAGATTGGGAGTCCGAGTTTGTGGACGGCGGCAACATTCAGTAATGATGTGTCCCTTCTTCTTGCAGTAATTACAAAATTTCTGGTTGCATTGTGTTGCAAGGTGTCCATATTTTTGCAAGAGTAGCATTGGACCTTGCTCATATCCCGAGTCTGAGGAGTTGGAGAAGACTGTGAGACCTGAAGAGACTGAGTGTTCCCTTTTGCAGAGTATGCAACAGGATAAGTCGCAATGTGCTATTGTTCCAGATGGGCTTTTGTGCGAATACGTTGTAACATCCAAAGATGGTAATGGGCTCCGACTTAGCAGAGACGATGTTACAGTCTCATATTCAGGACGCAATTTCATTAAAAACCGGTCCCTGTGACTTGAGGCTTGAAGGTCTTGTATAGTTTTAAGAACATTGTTTGGAACGGAAGCATATTTGATCCCATCATATTCACTCCACAAATTGTGGAAAACAGAATAATAGTCCTGAATGGACAAGGTGCCTTGACCATATTCTGCAATTTCACACTCAAGTTGAAACTATCGTGCAGAATTATCTAGATGATAAACTATCTGCAAGTAACCCCACATCTCCTTGGAGGTCGTATAGGGTTTGAGGTTCAGAATAAGATGAGGTTCCACAGCCCCGAGAATCCATGTTTTTATTTTCGCATCTTTTGTATTCCAAGTAGAAATCTTTTTATCATCCTCTGTAGGCTTCAGATCAGAACCAGAAACAAATCCCCATAATTCCTTGGCCTCAAGATATAATTGAAATTGAAAAGCCCATGCTGGATAGTTTTTACCATTAAATTGAATCAATTTAACGTCTGACTTCTCCATTTAAACAGCAATAGAACCAAATTGCAACAAATCAGAAGGTGTAAAGCCCAAATAGTGTAGCACGAGACAGATATTGTAGTGCAGAAGATCAAAAACAGGCCGTGTGTAGATGCCAAATAGTGCAGAAATGACAGAAAAATTGTCTGTGATCAGTTTCACAAAACAAGAGCCCAGGCGACCTTGATTGTGACTGTTGGTTCCCTGCGTGGGGCCCATTGCTTGATCTGGTGAGAATCAAATCCACAAGATGCAGGCAGGATCAATTTATCTTTCCAGTGGTACAAGAGTTATTGAAATCCATTCATAATCCAAGGTTTTGTACGGCTGAGATCAAAACAATCTTAGAAAACTGGAAAATCACAAGTTGGTTCAAATGGCCTACCTCTGATCTTGAAAAAATGCTGAAAAATCTCCAAAATTAACAGTAGGGTTGGTCGACCATTGCTTAGAGATTGCTGAAGATCCCATGATGATCACAGGTGGGCCACTGTTGATCATATCGCTACAGAGGACCGTTCTGTTTTCAAAGAACACAGATCCCTGATCTGGTTGTTGTCAAGGTTACAGATCTTTGATCTGTTTGTTTCTGAGACACAAGATTGTGTTTCCCAAGAGCAGCAGGGCTGATCACAGGTCAGCCACAGTGATCAGATTTCAAGATCTTGACGAAGATCTATGTGAAACATGCACGAACAGCCACAAGGAATGACTGTTATCACTGAGATTCAAAAAGAAATCGATAGCTAGAAGACAGAAGACACAAGACACAAGGAAGAAGGCTTTGATACCATATCAAACATAGCATGCAAAAGAGATTTTGAATTGTATAATTTTTGTGTGTCGTTCATTGGAGATTCTCTCCCATTATATAAAATACAGATGCCTTATCAAAGGCTACAAATTAGCTACAAATCAGCTCTATAAATTAGCTAATCTAATTACAATCTACTATTAATGAAAGAGTATATGACTAAATCTAATTACAATCTAATTAAAGAAGGAAGAAACTGTGCAAGGATTTGACCAAATCCAACAAGATTGGATATCATCATATTGGGCCCAAGTGGGCCTGAGCCATCTTGTATTTGACACCTAGTACTTCATTATATCACTTAATAATGATAGAAGTACAAAAATACCCTTCCTAATTATATACACAATGCGTGGTGTATAAACAAAAGTAAATACACGAAAAACATATTTACAGATTTTTTTTTCCTACACTGCCCCTCAAGCAGAGCTAAGATATTTCCCATGCTCAGCTTGCCCAATGAGTCATGAACCTTGCTCTTCCCAATAGCATTCAAGAAAATGTCAGCGAAAAAAGACTTCGATCTAACAAGTGAAGAATGCTATTAGTGTAGAGATGTAATTTTGTAAAGTAATACTTATCTCTTGTAATCTACAATAAGCCAAGATTATCTCTTGTGATATCGGACAGCTGAAGTTTTAGTTTTTGCTCTAACAAAAAACCATCGTTAATAGTGAATGCTACTCACATTGAGGCACTCAAATTTAAAGGGTAAGATTGCTATAAAAGATTATACTCAGAGATGATAAATAGAGGAGACCATCCAAAGGGATCGGCACTCAAATTCTTCACCAATTCCATTGTTTCTTAGTTTTTCAAAATTATCAGAGAGAATGGTCACACATGCCAAACCCAAAAACCTCTTACACAAAGTCTCTCACAGATGAGAGAAGGCCTGTTGAATTACATTACACAAATCCTCCCCCTCTTTCACAACAAAATACATGCCCAACCTCTTTTTGAATAAAAGTTAATAGAAAAACTCTAGTTTTCCACGTAAAGAAAGTCAAGTGGCAAGTCCTATTCGGACTCATTTCACTAAATGGAATCGGGAAACCATTTCCAATATATAGTACGTCATTCTCATATAAAAGAATGATTCTATTGGTCATAAATTTAGCATTGAGTATATAAAAGTAAGGTTTCTACAGTCTTCAGATTATTTTCTGTTTTTCTTTCTCTTAATTGGTAAGATGACTTGAACCTGCAACCTTATGGTCGCAACTATGATGTAGAACAAGTCGCAAAAGAGTTTCAGGAACAAGGAGACCACAAGAAGTCAAGCTAGAAGGTTAAATCCATAGAGACAACTTCAAACGGCCATAACTTTTGATCCGGGTATCATCACGGGGCCCATAACCATGCATTTCGAAAGCTATTGACGAGCTCTATGCTCTAGACAACCACCAAAGGTAGTTGTAGTCGTCGGTGGCCAAATTAGGCCGTTCTGAAGGTCAAAATGCAGTTTTTTGTGCAAAACTTACTATTTATAGTAAGTTTCCGTTTCACGTATTTTAAGGGGTTTTTTAGTCTGTTTGAGTTTTAGTCTTCGTGGAAAGTCTTAGAAAGTTATTTAGGGATGGTCAAGGGGCTTTGCTGTATTTTTATTTATTTATTTATTTATTTGTATTTTTTACTACTTTAGTAAGTTTGCTATTTCGAGTAATTTAGGGGTTCAGGACTCTTGAAGTGATGTAATGCTTCTTTTTAAGGAATAATGTGAATTGCAGTTTCTTTTAGGGTTTCCCCAATCTCTTCCTCGTAGATTCAAGGTGTTGATATTGGGTTGAAGACGTGATCTTCCTTGGTCTTCTTCTAGTGCTTATGTTACACCAGTTGGTATCAAAGCAAGGTCTTCCCTGGTTCAATGGCCAACGACAGATCCGGTAGCCATGCCGCTAACAGTGAACGCAAAAACCAAGCCATGACCGTAGCAATGTTTGAGGCTTTCCAACGAAACAACCAACAATTGATGCAAGAGATGCAGGCATCGATCACACAGTTGGTGAAAGTTGTGGGGAATATCCATGTACCTAACAATGATAGGGCTCGTTACAATGATGAAGGTCACAATCGCCTTGATCATAATCATGCACATAGGCAGACGATCATTGATGATGATTCCAATAATGAAGAAATGATTGAGGTTATTATCGCGGATCAAGGTGGTGGTGATCAAGATCCTGGCGGTGATCGACGAGATCTAAGTTCAAAAGACTGTAGGATGAAGGTAGACCTCCCGTCCTTCAATGGACAACTCCAGATTAAGGGTTTCTATGATTGAATTGCCGAAGTTAAGAGATTCTTTAACTACCTGGAGATCCCTAAGGAGAAGAAAGTCAAGCTTGTGGCATATAAGCTCAAGGATGGAGCGTCGCCTTGGTGGGAGCAACTACAACTCTCACGAACGAAGCAAGGCAAAACCCCAATTCGGACATGGCAAAGAATGAAGTGATAGATGTGAGGAAGATTTCTTTCGCTTGTTATGATCAAGTACTGTTTTGACAGTATCAAAACTACAAACAAGGCAATCGATCTATGAGGGAATACGCTGAAGAGTTTTATCGATTGTCCTCATGGAATGACTTGGCAGAATCCGAGTCACAACAAGTTGCAAGATTTACAGAAGGATTACGTGCAGCTATTGTAAGACCCAACCCCTAACTATGTGTTTAACACTAATTAATTTCTTTTATTAAGTCTTAAGTGCGTTTAGATATTACTTAACTAAGTTTGTGAATTAGAATAGTGTTCGAGAAGTTTCCGGAAGTTTTGAGAGCTCTCGGACCCAGTTTAGTACTTTTAGGACCATAGTAGGAATTTTGAGAAATGTTAAGGATATTTTGGGAATTTCATAAAGTTACCAACTTAGGTGCAATAGTAGATAGAAGTGTCACGAAAAACCTTCGTGTTCAACTCATAACCATCTGACACCCAGAAACCCTTCGTTTCACCATATTGTCTCAAGTCGGGACATTGTCATCATTTTGGGAAAAGTCGGGTTATCGCTAAGAACGTCAAAAAATGTTGTTCTTGGGCTCGTTGGAAAGATGAAATGTAATCAAGAAGCTTTCATTCTTGCCCATAACCATCAGAAGTCCAGAAGACCTTCGTTTCGTCAAATTGTTTTTCACCCCTGTTTTTCACCCCTAATGGCAAACTTATTATTTCACCAAGTTCACCTTTATAAAAGCAAATCAATCCCAGCTCATTTCTCTCTCCTCTTATTTCTTTCTTCACTTTACTCTTTCTCCTTAACCTTAGAGCTTGGACCAACCATATCTTGAGCTTCCGATCCCCATTTGCTTCACCGATCACGCAATATTGCTCATGGACTCACCCCCCTCTCCACCAGTAGATATTCACGCGTTTCCATCAATGGGACACCTCTTAATCGACGATCACAGCCCTGTTAGTGCTCAATTTAAATTCCGTTCCATGCAAGCTAGTTACTTTGATGATTCCTTGAAATTCCATACTATGTTAGTAATTGTTAAGCTCATGTAAATAGTATAATTTGTAATAGAAAATGATGGATTTTGACTTCAGTAGATAGGCTTTGATACCCTTTAAATGTGTTCAAAAGATCCAAGAAAGATGAGCTAAAAGGGGTAAAGGGGAAGAAAAATCAGAAAATTTGCCAAGAGAGAAATCTGCCCGGACATGGCATGCTGCCTGGATCGGACATGGACCCTAGGGGCTCATGTCTAACTGACATGTCCATTTTGGGCATCTTCTAGCTGTTTGGTCCCTGTTTCTTGCACTTCTTTCCTCGATGTTTAGGGGAATTGCGAACCATGTTTAGGGCCATTGTTTGCCTCCTCTAATTGACAAATTAGTGGAATTTAAATCTGGTTTTTCATGTATGAACCTTAGACTTAAGAGGTGGCCCTTGACTTAAACCTTGGACTCACTTATTGTTCATGTTTGAAACCTATGGGAAGTGACTATTTGAGCTGATTTTCACTCCTGGAGATTGTCTGGAGACTTATTCAACACATTATCAAGTCTTGTGCATGTGGACTTAGGATTTGGAATGCCAATCACCTTCAGACACACCAAGGGACTTATAAATCCCAACATTCGGACCCTAAGGACTCATAGAGTTGAATAGTTCTGTGTTGGCTTGTAAATGGCAATCTAAGACCTAGGATGGTGTTTTGTAATGGATCCTTGAATTTTAGTTAGCTTAGAAACAATTATAACATGTCATACTTTTTTATTCACATGCAATGCGCATGTACCTCTTTTATGCTTAGTTTGTACTTGTTGTCTTACCCTCGGACTTACCCGAGCTTAGTGTAGTTATTTGGTTCATGAAAGTCAGGTCCTTTAGAGTTTGCGTGCATCAAGACGCTGTTTCTACTTTTGGACTGACAAGATCCTTGCTTGTGGTTTACATGGTCAGTGAGCGTGCCCTCGATACACTGCTGCCTTCCTCATTGCCCGGATCCGCCCTAAGCCTTTTTACCCATTTCGGGATAACCATTTCCTAACAAAGTGCTGCCTAAATTTCTATGTTCAAGTTAGATTAGTTTAGCCCGGTCAAGTCAGTTTTGATTAGGTTTGTCAAGTCATGTCTAGTAAGTTTGTTAAGCTTTGTTCTGCCCATTCTGTTAAGTCTTGTCAGTTTAGCATGCTAGTTATACAATACTTAAGCAAGTTAGTCAGTTTGATATATGAAAGGGATACTCATTATGATTATGAGTTTCTGTTAAGTATGCTCACCATTTGAAGAGTATTTCCCTATGTGTAAGTATGTTCGAAATGGAATCTGATTAGACCCCTTTGACATGAAAATTGTGTCAGCACCACTTACCTTTGGTCTCATAAAGCTGGATGGACGTGGCTGAGTGTGGATTAAGTATCCGATTAACTCACCGCAATGTAGTAAATATGAAAGCAATCGCAGTTCTTGCTCGGTACCATACCTTGCCCGGTCATGCAATAGCAAATGTGGGAAGGCTAACTATGTTTGAAATGGCCATATATGCTTGTAAGAGTTGATATAGATGCACCGTCGGAGGCCAAATTAGGCCGTTTTGAAGGTCAAAATGCAGTTTTTTGTGTAAAACTTACTATTTATAGTAAGTTACAGTTTAGCTTATTTTAGGGAGTTTTTTAGTCTATTTGAGTTTGAGTCTTTGTGAAAAGTCTTAGAAAGTTATTTAGGGATGGTCGAGGGGCTTTGATGTATTTATTATTATTATTATTATTATTTTGTATGTTTGCTATTTCGAGTTATTTAGGTTTTCGGGACTCTATAAAAATGATGTAGTGCTTCTTTTCAAGGAATAATATGGATTGCAGTTTCTTTTAGGGTTTTTCCAATCCCTTCCTTGTCGATTCAAGGTGTTGATATCGAATCGAAGACAGTGATTTTCTTAGTTGGTCTTCTTCTCATGCTTCCACTGCGCCAAACTACGAGCACATTCCAACTCTGCTACAGGCGACACGTTCTTAATGGTCCTAAGTGTTCATCAAATGCATTTCTTCCACTTTAGTGGTTGCCAATAGTGACGTCATTTCCTTCAACTGTAACTAGGAAGAAGTGTTCCAGAATCATATTTTGGCTTCTTTTTTATATATTTATAGTTCATGGAGAACTATACCAAGGAAAAATGAAAAATATACATGAATGCCTTCTGATATATGTAAGAGGTCAATATTAATAGGATATATTCTATATGAAGAAGTTTATGGGCCTAAAATATGAAAAATCCTGTATTTGATATCAAAAAAGCAGTGCCACTACATTCACTGAAGGCTAATTGAGATGCATTTACCTGTCAAAATATAGCAAAATATCAAAAGCACTATTTGATTGGACCTTCATGAATATGAACTTATCGCTCAGAGATAAGTAAAAAGAAAAGAAAAGTAACCTTTTCAATGAATTGTGGGCTTCAGAACTCGAAGAACCCGTAAAATGAACTGCAGAGCCAATTCCAGAAACTCCAACCATTTGATAGGATGAAATCAATTCATGAGGTTGGTTCTCAAAGTGCTTTACAGAAAGATAAAACTGAGGAAATGCTACTGAAGACTCAGTTTGAGAAGATAACCAATCCAAAGCTTTTAGGCTTGGAGGCACTGAAACCTACAGGAAGTCAGAAACACATTTAAGATCAAGAAACTAAATCTCCATTTATTCATGAAGAGCAAAGCCCCCCACTTTACCATCAAAACTCATTAAGGTAACAATGGAATGGGTGTCCACCAAATAGTAACAAGATTAGTATAACATTCATGTTCATGGAGTTGCAAACATTTTCAAATTTGCCCACAACCAAGAAAGTGTGGAGAAAGAATGCAACTTGGGGTCCAAACTAAAACACCCATTAACCAAATCATAGTTTTGGGTTGGTTTAAAACATTCACCTGAAACCTTAAAAAGCCACTCCTGGAACGAGGAGGATTCAACTTCAACTGCTCAACTGCCTCTTTGATCTTGCTGGCAGCATCCAGCAGAGTGAGAGATGGAGGAAGAGCTCGTGTTTGGCAGATCTCCACCGGCAAATCTGAACCGTCCATCCCCAAGAATGCATCCATCGCGGTCCCCAACCCTCCATTGCTCGTACAATCAGCTCGCAAAACCTACAAACAAAGATCAAATCAAAACTATTACACTTCCAATGTGCCGATCATGACCACAAAATACGAATGGCCCACTTCAGATCCACTTAAAAGTGGCCCCCACTAGATGGACGGCTCAAATCTATTGTCCATCCATAGCCGTAGTGAGACAATATGAACGGTCAAGGACCCGCACATGACAATGGAAATGGGGTGTCATCTGTCTATCCCTCGTTCATTTTTTTCACGTTAATACAGAGACCGCGAAAAATTATTTCCATAGAAAATTTCCTCCTTTATGCTTAAAAAAAAAAAAAAAAGATTTTCCCACCACTCCCATAGTAATTTAAAAAAAAAAAAAAGATTTTCCGACCACCCCATAATAATTTACTTTTGGAGGAATTTTGGAAAACTTAGCCCATTAAATTTACTATAATGTAGAATTTAATTTTACTCGGGCCCTCAATTTTTTTCCGCGGAAAACGGGCTACACAAACGCGATAGAAAGATCCGGATTGCCACGTGGCAAGGATCGGAGCAATCATCCACAGATGAAACGCCATGGTCCACCCCCACCAAACTTAAATTCTGTACCAATCGGACAACATTGGACTTCCACAGCGTAATTTTCTCAAACATTTGGGACGCGCGTGTCATCCAAATTGTCTCCAAAGATTTTAAAATCTCCAAATTGCCTCCAAAGATTTATTTATTTGTTTACTAGGAAATGGCCATGACAGTGGATAAAAGATCTGGATATGAAAGAGAATAAGAAATGAAATTACAAAGAAAGGAAAGGAAAGGAAAGGAAAAGGGATGAGAGAGAGAGAGAGAGAGAAGGAGATTGAAAACAGACCTTGAAGTTAGGGATAGAGCGAAAGCGAAGAAGGCGAAGAAGATGTGTGGGCGGTTGTTTTGAGAGAGGAAATGAGGATTTGGAGCAAATGCTGGTGGTGGTGTTTGTGGTGTGTGAGGGAGGCAGGAGGATGGGGATGGGATTCATGGGAATGAATGGACAAGGAGAAGTTGGGTGAGTGAGAAAAGCAGCAGTTGTTTTCATCATCCTCTACAGAAGGAAAGAAGGAAGCTTCTTTTCCTTTTTTGTAGCCTTCTTTCTCTCTCTTCTATGTGTGTGAGTGGAGGACTGTGGGAGGGAGGCAGCTGGGAATTTGTAATAGAAGAGGAGGAGCATGGCATGGCCACTGGCCAGCATGAATCAAGCTTCTCATTTTAAAACCTGAAGTCAAAAAGTATTTGTGGAAGAGTAAAGTATTGGTGTTGTGGCAACTTCTGGAACATGGGGACCCACTTGAACAACAAGCTCCACGTTTTCTAGCAATGGCAGAGTCGGTTCCACCGTAGATCAATATGAAAGAAAATCATTCAATGAGGTGTTTCTAAAAAGGGAAAATGTTCGTGTTGAAGTGTCCTATTCATTAATGCTGTGTGTGTCCAAATCTAGTAAGGGGGAATTTGGCAAAGCAGCAGCCATTCATTTTGCTCATGGCCATTTCTCATTAGGATAGGCCCTTGGAGTAAACATAACCCCGTGGGATTAGTGACTAGGCACATATATCACATACAGGATGAATATGGATTGTTGTGCCACCTACATAGATTCAATCTGATGGTAAATATCACGCTGGCTCAAGTGATGATCACCCTGTCACAAATCACAGGGAGCATTTCATTTAATAGTTTACCTTTGGTAAAGTAGGTTCCCCAGTTGTGCATCTTCATTTTTTATTGGTACCCCAGCGTGACATATCCTGGGTTCGAATCCTGATGGTCAGATAAGAACTAACGCTCCTTACAACTAAGGTAAGGAGCATTATTCAGTTGGGCATATATGATATTTGTCACCAATATTGAATCAGTTCTCAATATAAATCTGCAATTCCGTGGGTTTCCACTTTTTTTTTTATTTCCTTCTTTTTTCAATGGCAGAATTTTTTGGGTTTTTGTAATGGGCACTCATCTTCAAGTAGTGTAAATGGTTGTCTCTTGTAAGTGAAACTGTGCTATTGCAACCTATCTGATCATTGACCACTGAGATCATCCATTCAGAGGAGGCTCAATCTATAGATATTGACAATTGGTGCTTATCCAGGGAATAGACTGATAATCCAATTTGATTAGGGTAAAAACAATTGAGAAAGATTCAAAACAAGTTTTAGATCTAAGTAGAGATTTAGATATGGGTCTGCGTCTAAGATATTAATTCTGATATTAATTACAAAGTTATTCAAGTTTTATATGCAAAATTTGATATTAGTTACAAACTTTTCAATTAGTCTAAGATATTAATTCTGATATTAGAATATGGCATATGCAATGTCACCTACTATTGGCTAGGAGTGTTTTTGTCTTCTTCTTTTTTTTTTTTTTAAACATCTGAGCAACTTGATGTTAATCCGCCAGTTTAGTGGTACATGGGCAAATTTTCACTCTAATTGGAGTTGGACTTACTATTAGATTGATGTAAATCAGGTGTTTTATATGTGTTCTAGCTAAGATGTAACTAACTCTCCAATCAGAGGAAGATTTGACCCATTACAAATATAAGGAGAGAACGAATTTTAAATGCTTAGAATTTCAAGGTGGACCACACTGATGGATGGTCTAGAGGATATAAATCTACCCGGTTATATACGATAAAACCATGCGGCCCACTTTTGTTAGTTGATAAACCTATGGGTAACATTTTGGTCCTCTTTTATAGAAGAGAAGGAAAATCAGGGACAAATGCATCATTGCAACTTTTAAGTAAAAACAAGTGGAATAGAGTTGAGTTTGGTCCGCTCAGGGTCATCGTGGGTAAACCCCTGCGAGGATCCCGATTCAAAAGAGCCTGGATCCCATGTCAATGTGGCGGATCATGACTGGTACATGTACCAGTCATCGTGTGTCAGAAGCCTCATGGGATCCCCATTTAGTAGTACAACGGTAAAACAGAGAGAGGAGTGAGAAGGGCAAGTTACTTTTTCTTAAGCTTTGCTGTCAATCAATATGTTTAACTAAAATATATGTGGGTGCTTTTGAGGTTTTGCAAAACTAAAGGGACCTTGTTATACTAAGAAAATTCATGTAAACACGGTTCATCATCAAGTTTTGGGCTCAAATTCACAATATTTATGCACCTTGTGTGTAAATCAATCCAAACAAATGTAAATGTGTATAACCGCTATGCATGCGAACAATTTATATATGGAAATGGCAGCAGAGATGGACCCAGGTAGAAGGGCCTAGGGGCTGAAGTCCCCATCTATATCTACGAAAAGCTTAATATACTTAAAGTTCCCCGCAAATTCTGAAAATTCTTATGTTTTTTATTACATTTGCTCATTTCCTCAATATTTCTTTCTAGTGTGAGTATTTATATGGCTATTTTTAAGATTTTGTAAAACAATATGGCCCTTTCTATAATGAAAAAAAAAGAAAAGAAAAAAAAAAAACTCAAGCAAAGCATGTACTTATTATCTTTATGGCCTTAGATTAGACTTCCACCATCCAATGAATCTGGACTTTGAAGATTGCTAAATCTCAAAGCTCCAATATATTTGGAAGGGCATTGTCTCCACAAACTCTTCCATGAACAATCTTAAAATAATATCCAAAGTCACATATCTGTAATATGATGGTAATTTTTATATATTCACTTGAATCTTCATTTTTAACCACTTAGTGCATGGTTTCTATATATTCGATTCTCATGTAATCTAAGCAAACAAATAGGCTCTAAAGGGATATTTGATAATAACAATTAGATGGATTTTTTTTGAAAAATTCTCAATGCCCTCAATTACTTTTTTTTTTCAAGAATTCTATCATTAATTGCCACATTCCAAAAGGCATTTGAAGTTTTAGATTTTGTAACAGCTTAGAACCCAAATGCTATAATTTGAGACACATTTTTTTAGTAGAATTTATATTTTCCCTCTATTAAATATGGAACTAGGAGGACAAGCAACCATGGCATAGTGGAGGCTTTTCGCTATTTCCACCTTGAGGTTGTAGGTTCAAGTCACGTGAAAAGAAAACGAAGACAACGACGAAATGAATTAGGAGAGTTCAAAAGATAACCCTAACAAGCATTTGAAATTCCCTAATCACTCGAATTTCCCACACAAAGTCCTATTATCTAACAAACCCCAACGATTTGGACAAGCCCAACTTGGGTCGTTAATTTGATCAGACTTGTCTAACTTACTACCCCCTCTGTATCAAGTTGACTCGATGTGAATCAAGCAAAGGCCGAAGCAAAACGGCTCCCATCTATCCCATTACTCAAAGGGCCTTATTCAGGCATGTTTATTTATATGTATGGAGGAGTAAAAATAAGTGGGGTCAAATTATAAATAAAGTAAGGGAAATTTTCAAATAAGGTCTTAATCTTTTGTTTTATTTTAAAAAAGGACATAAGTTTCAAAACTTTTTAAATTAGTCCCTGGATTTTCTCGAAAGTTTTCAATTAAGGACATCAATCCATTTAAAACTATTTTTCGGCAACCTTTTCTCTCGATTTCCTTAAATACTTAAATTACCCTTCATTGAAATAAAACTTTCTTTCACTTTCTCTATCTTCTCCTCTCTTTTTTTTACCGGCGTCCTCATTGCGATCAAGGACAACCAACATCCCCGCGAAATCGACTGTATGTAGTGGTTGCCGGAACCATGTTATGCCTTTAAATGAAGGATAATTCGGGTATTTTAAAAATATTATGAAAAGAAAGTCACCGGAAAATACCTTTAAATGGTCAGATGTCCTTAATTGAAAATTTACTGAAAAACTTAAAAACTAATTTGAATTTTTTTAAAACTTGTGTCCTTTTTTAAAATAACGTAAACACTTAAGGCCTTATTTGAAATCCTTCCATAATAAAGTAATATTAAAGGGGGTTCAACTAAAAACCACTTCTTTCACAAAGTTTACTTCTCTCCAAATTATCTCACTTGCTTGAGGTAAAAATAAATGCCAAAATAGGAGTAAGAAGTTTAGTGGTTTGACATCCCTACTTCACCTCTTCCCTCCACTATTTACACTTAATCAGCACTGAAGCAAAAACTTTCTTCTCACTGTCTTTATAAAAAAAAAACTCTTTTCTTCTCACTCCATACAAACAGTGATGTAGGAATGTGCCATGACATGGCCGACTTTTACTCCTTCCTTTGCTAGGTCTTTTTTGCTTTGTAAATCCTGCTAACAGAACTCAAGATATTTTTAATTTGTATGGATGGTCAAACAAGAAGACGTGGTCCATGAGGTCTAGGTATAAGACATTTTAAGTTCCAAACTAGCATCAGGTCCAAGGACAATGATATTATATTATAAACATATTCTTGTACGTACATAGAAATTCGCATTTACATCATTTACCAGAATTTGTTTATAATTTGTAAAAATAATTTGGGTTTTGGGTCAATTAGGTCGGTACCTAAGAATTACTGGTACTTAGCCTATTTGTTTGTATGATGGATTAAAATTAAATTAAATTGAGTGTCAAATCAAGAGAAAAGAAAGTGGAGGGAGTTAATTGTAAAAGAATAAAATGAAAAAAATAATACTTTTAGTTGCATAAAATTGACAAAAAATGTACTCTTAAAAGACAAAATGATAAAAAAAAAAAAAAAGAAGTTAGCATTAAAAAGCACAAAATGACAAAACAAAGTGATTTTACTCCCAACTCCCTCCACTTTCTTTTTCACTTGATTTGGCACTTAGTTTTATTTCATTTTACTCCACTCTATAAATAAACTAGCTCGTCACCCCAAACTCAATTCTCACTATGGAATTTTTTTAGTTTAATTCCTATGAAACCATGGTAAAATAAATGATGGTGGGGGTATGTGTATGAGGTAGAGATAGAGTGTTCTTGACTTTTTGAAGATTTTAATTTACTGGATATGATAGTTTGGTATTTATTTTTTTTACAAGGGGAGATTATTGACTTGATTGTAATTTATGATTCAACACCTTTTTTCCTTTAATTTTAGCTACATCAACATGAATTCATTTCAAATTTATTGGAATTCAAAGCAATCAAATAGGCCCTTTTTACATCCAATGTGATGACAGTGTATTCCATTTAACCGATTATATGAAATAGAAGAATATGAAATAGAAGCACCCCGAAGATTCAATTTATAAATCATCTCCTTTTTTTTTTCCTTTAATTTTAGGTACCTCGACAGGAATACATTTCAAATTCATTGGAATTCAAAGCAATCAAACAGGCCCTTTTACATCCAATGTGATGGCAATGGATCCCATTTATAAGCGCGCACACACGCATATATATATTTATATATTTATATATTTGTAAAATATTGCAGCCTTCAATCAAATAGCCGGACCTATTTGGTTGCAAGCATTCCTACATAGAATTTTCTTTTCTAGAACATCTGATAGGGTACAAGCGCTTGACTTGTTTCTTAGCATTCCAAATGACATTTTTGTTACGTATAATTCTCATATATTCAGCATTTGAAACCCTACATAGCCTTGAGCATTCAAAAATTCCATTTGTTGGGGGAGGACAACATTTGGAATTCTCCAAATGCTCAAAACAAGAAATCCTTAATTTTTGCAACCAAACTGGCCACAAATCCTACTTGTGCACAGTCCATTTGTTAATTCACAAGAAAACCTACTTATGCTCTTAATCAAGTGATTTGCATGCATTCAAGCGGGCTTTACATCCAACTTTCTATAACTTTTGAATATTAATAAAGTTGAAAATATCTTTACCAGAGAAAATAAAAAAAATAAACAAGAAAGTTGAAATATATGTCTACTTAGGAGTTAGGAAGGCCAATCTCATGCTGCTTTTAGAGTGGTGAAGACGGCAGCTAATAACGGCATGAGGATGGCCCGGCGTGACTTTTCATGTGAGTCCTGCCTCTTGAAGTAAAATAGCACGGATGACAGGTCGAGATGGAACAGAATATCTTCTTTTGGAATCTCAGATTAAAAAGAGGCATTTGCTCTCAAGTATGGTAATCCTAGTAACCTGTAATGAACACATACTGGTTGATTTTAAAACTAAATCTTAGTATTTTTTTTTTTTTCAATTTTTTAGGCTAGACTAATCCCTCCGGGTCTAAAAAAAAGTCAGGTAAAATCCCAAATGCAGTTAGGCACGAGAAATAAGCCCCCACTCTCTTTCAATTAAAGAGGAAAACATTTCTTTATTCTTTTCAAAACCATAAAATCTATCCTGTCCTTCCAGAATCGATGCAGTTCACTTTCCCTGGGCCCTTAGAAGATCTCTATAGTACCTTAAAAAAATAAAATAAAAATAAAAAAAGAACCATAGAGACTACATTTCATGAATTAACTGTGTTAAATTGCATTGAGAAGGTAGCTAGCTATTTCTAGAGTACAAAGGACATCATTAAAATAAATGAGAAAATCTAATCAAACTTAACACATGCATGACCTAATCACATTTTTAGATCGAATTGTCTATTCCGAATCTAAAATGTTACCAAATCATAATGAGTATAGTATATTTTACAGTACTAATTTGGAATATTCTTTTTTACCCTCCCACTTGCATGATTATTTTAAGAAAGGGTCACGTGATTGCTTACATTAAATACAAATGAATAGTATTAGAAGTTATTCTATAAAAGAAAGGAGAAGATCACGAGGCATTTATGCAAATGATTGAGGTTTGAAGATTAATATAGGAAGGTAATTTGAACAAGAAACTCATATTGGGAAGACAAAAAAAATAGAGGTAAAATGAGGTCTAGGATTAGGGGTGGCAAATCCGCCCCGCCCCGGCTTACCCGCTCCGCCCAGCGCGGGTTTTCCCCTCCTCGATCCTTAGGTGGGGTGGAGACGGGGAATAAAATTGTGCTCCGAAGGCGAGGCGGGGCAGGGCGGGGATGGGTTTGCTCTTTTCCCCGCCCTGCCCCGCCCCGTATCCCGCTCTGTACCCCGCCCCTCCATTAAATAAGTTTATATTTATATATATATATATTTATTAATATATATAATATATAGAGGGTTATGTTTATATATATATATATATATACAAACATATATATGTGTGTGTGTGTATATATATATATATATATATGAGAGGTGCTCCTATGAGAGGCACTCTCACCAAGTTGGTGAGAGATGGGTGGGGACCCTCACTTCCATATCCACTCTCATCAACTTAAATGCAAAGACCCCTAACTTAAATGTGAGGGCCCCCATCTCTCATAAACTTGGTGAGAGTATCTCTCATAGGAGCACCTCCCTATATATGTATGTATATATATATATATAGGGGAATGTTCATATGCATATTTCCCTCACCATAAGGTGATAGACACTTCCCTTTTTGCAAAAAAAGACAAGAAAAATGTACCTTTCAAATATATAGAGTGAGGTGCACTTCTTTATCTTCTTGTGCAAAAAGGGAAGTGTCTCTCACCCTATGGTAAGGGAAAGATGCATATGAACATTTCCATATATGTATATGTATGTGTATGTATATATATGTATATGTGTGTATTTATATGTATATGTATATATATGTATATGTGTGTAACAATTTTGAATATATAAATATATTTTAAATAAGGTAAAACATTACAAGAACTGAAGTTTGGTCTAGTGGTAAGGCAAACCTCTAGTTACTCCCCCACCTAAGTTCAAATCCTAAGTCTTGCACATTTAAAATTTTTATAATTGAGGAACGGGGCGTATCAATTACCCCGAAGGGCGGGCCGCCCCGTCATATCTAGGATGAGATAAATTAAGAAAGTCCATATGGAAGCGAATGGTAGAACCCATCGTAAACACAGTTAACGCTGCTAAAGGTCGATGACATTCACCATAACATCCAAGAGAGGGAAATCCTCTCAATTTATACACGGTATTCCAAAATTATTCAAAATCTCTAACCATAACAAGATTATTCAAAATCTTTAACAATCCAATCAAATCTCCAACCAAACTCAATTTGTTTTCTTTGACACCCTACCGCATGGCTTAGTCCTTTCATTGAAAGGATAAATGTCTTAGATCATATATGCATGGATTCGGACCTGCATTGGAATTTCTCCTAGATAAAAAAACTAGGTTCCATATAAACTTTATTCAGAATTGGAGACTTCAAATACTTGAATAATCAATCTGATGCCCGTGTGCAACCTACTCAACCATGCCTGAGTTCACCTAGATGCCTGACAACTAGGATGAGTATTGAATGGGTATATTTGGATGGGGATAATAGGTGAGCCCAATATGAGACCAATTAAATGATTCATAGCCTCATAATGGTTTTATATGGTGCAAGTTTCTTGTGATTAATTCCTACGGTGGACAATGTTTAAACTTAAAAGGGATGAGATTCATCATAGGCGGGCCCTTTTGTCAAAAGAGATGCTTGTTAACTGTTAAGGTTGGCACAATGGATAATATGAATGCACCTGTTGGCACAATAGACTATAGGAACGCACTTTCAAAACCGACTTCGAACTAAAAAAATTTAATGGTCTTAAGATGGCTAATAAGAGTGTTATACCAACCCCTAATCCACAACAAACCCCCCTCATCCTCCTAATCTTGTTATTGAATGCATCCAAATGGATTCTATGCCAACATGGGTTCTCTAAAATATAACAGGAGTGCTCATGGGCCGTGCCATCTCAAGCCCGACCTACATTGGGTTGGATTTGGGCTATTCTTTTAGACTCTGGCTGAACCTAGGCTTACTTTTAAACGGGCAAGACCTGAGCCTATATACTTCGATGCTCAGCATGACCCCCCACATATTAGGCCGAGGCCTCAATGGACCTGATAACTGAACCGGCCTGGCTTGGAAAATATTCCGCCCAGTCGAGACCAGCCCATTAACGTCCTATTATAAACTGAAGTTGTGGATTGTGGCCTCTATGGGCCAGTTGAACCTCTCATATAGTCACACATGTATGTAAGAAAATTCAGCTGCTCAGTCCGGATAAATTGTGCCCTAAGTCGAATTTGATTAGACAATCATAACCAATGAATCAAGATTTCTTCTCAACTTTCTTAAGGTTGGCAAGTCTTGACCTCACTCTTAGTTCAGCACTCCAGCTGTTTTTGGGGCAAAGAGGAAATATAATAGGAAGCCAACTAAGTAACAGAAGCCAAAACCAACAAACCGACAATAGCATCAAGGGATGACCAACCATTAGCCTTGTTATCGATCACTACGAGAGAAAGCGAGCAAAATCATATATTTTTTCTTTTTCAAAGGTGTTTAAATAGGAATTTAACACAAACTCTGTGATCAGAAATGGTTGAAAAGGGTTTCCTAAGACCCTAAACAGAAAAGATCCAATTACAAGTTCTAGACACAGATTCTATCTCCATTTGCAATAATTCAGCCCTTCTTTTTTCATTTATATCAAACTGCCTCCACAAAGTCTTTCCAAAACCACAAGTTACCCTTTATAAATTTAGCTTTCCCACAAGGAATTAGCCCCGCAGCTTCAGCGAGTGCAACCTGCACACTGCATCATTCCTCAAATCTAAAATATTTAGACACAGTGACACGCATCAACATTCAGTCTAGTGTAAAAGTCCATGACATTTCTATGCAGTGTTGAACTGATATCAATAAATTGGAATAGTGGTATTTGACTGAACCACAAGAAGGAATCGAACCAATGAAATTCTACACAAGTTCTCACTCAGTTGCAAATACACAAATTTTAGATAAGGAAATGCAACTCTTTTATTCATTAAATTCTCTGCTACATTGAAAATACATGATAGAAACTAAATATCCTGAAATAACTTTACTGAAAAGCGGTTAATAAAACTTACAGCAAGAGAGTGTTACAGAAATAGAGAAGTGGCGTCTCACAGCCCCTTCACAAATTAACAGGTCTCACAGCCCCTTCACAAATTAACAGATAAACACAGGCTCCATAAAGAAATAGTAGCAGAACAACGTACTGTTTAGCCTCATATATTACCAAACAGTAGCTAATTAGCTATATACCTGGGTAAGACACTCTAATTTTTTGACAATGTAAATGGCATAAAAACCCAATGCTATCAAGATTTCTTAGAAGGAAAATCAAACATGTGTACCAATTTCACTCCACTCATTCAATCCGTGAGTCAGAACTAATGGCAAAATGATAACAAGTGGAAACTCTGTACCAATTCCATTTCTCAAGAATCTTACGATTCATTGCTTTCGAACAAGTAGAACATCACATCGAGTTGAAACTCTATTCTTATGTAAAACACTTTTTAACAACAACAATAAATAATCTAAATTTGAAGTAAAACGCAATACTACAGGTAATGAAGAAAACTCGATGAAATTTGTAACCGACACTGCTGGAAATCGAAGTTACCGACATTGGCGTATAGGACCTCAACTACTTTCGGCATGTCCATCCACATCATCTAGAGGCCAAAGTTACACATCTGCACAAACTCCATATCATAATCAACGTACTTTGTCCACAGGTGCTTGAATTGGTTCATTGCAATGTCGAGCCATGGTTTCATGTTCCCATTGTAGTGTATGACTGCAGCATTGTTGATCTCATCCATGCTTATGCTTGGATTGTAACCAAGCCCAAGCACATGCCATGATTTGTCCAATGGCTTTGTTGTTGAGTAGAATGTTATCAAGCCTGGGGGCAGTGTCCCTGATTTCCATAAAGTCCTATTTTCATTCTGCAGAAATTCACCAAATAGAAAACTCCCATCAGGAATTCATTTATTACCACTACTGGAATCAGTCCATACTGCAAGAAAACAGAATTAAATCATAAAACTGTACTAGTTTTAGAATGAATATGGCAGTAACTCTTACAATCTTTCTTTTCAAAAATGTTTTTTAGAGGCAAGAAGTAAATGATAAGTGACATATTTACAGGAAGGGTTTTAGTCAAACAAGTTGAAAATCAAATTCCATTTTTCTCGTTCAATCTTAGCGTAGCCATTCACTAGAAACTCATCTGCTTCTATTTCCACTTGCTGTAAGCGAACCTGGCCTTTTTTGAGCTGCTCAATGGCTCCTTCAAGTAGTTCTCCATAGTACTCAAGATTCTCCTTCAATTGGTTCGAGTACCGTAGGTGTGGTGATTTACTCCACAGGAAATGTCTCTGGTTCGAGTCCAAGATGGCCCAGGGAAAAGAATCGAAGAAGCATTCGACTCCTTCATGCATGCTAAACTTGGCTCGGAGGGATATAGCTCAGCTGGTAGAGTTCCACTCTTGCAATTGGGTTGTTGCAATCCACGCCAAGCTGGTGTCATCCTTGGCTTCCCTACTGAACATTGATGGCTGTGCTAGGGTGATCCTTGCCCAAAAAGAGTGGTAAGTCTTATTCAGCATTCATCTACCAGCATTATTTGTAGCTTCTCGGATCCTGTTGTTATTTGACTGAGCAGCGTTGCTGAAATCGCGGCAATTCAAGTGGGACTGTTGTTTCAAGACACATGTCAAGACCAACCCAATGGGTCAAACTGGTCTGAGAAGACTGATAGCAGATTTTCTGTGATTCATGTATATCTATGACCGTGTACATTTTGTATTTAGTTCTTAGATTTAGCATCTTATTATTCTTAATTATATATTGTTGAATATAATCTTAGAAAATACAGAATAGAAGCACAGGAAGGATCTACGATTCCTGAGCCTGGGGGCTTAGATCTAAGGATGTCATTTTCAGTTCATACCAGGAATATTTACAAGAAGAGCACTTTGTACAGCAGCTGGTACAAATGAAATTATACCAGGAAAAAACCAAAACCGAATCTGCCCAAGAGGCCAAGACTCTGCTCATCAATGTTCAGAACTGTAACCTAATTAGATCAAAAAATAGCAGAGGTGTGGAGGTTAGGGGAGATCTTAACAGTTGTAATTATGGATGAAACGATCCGAGGATTTTTTGTATCAAAACTGCAGCTCCACCAGAATGGCAGATCGCTCGAGTTGAAGAGGAAAAACAGATGAAGAATTCTGGAACAGAGCTTCCCCTTGGAACCCAGATAGCAAACAAAATATTTGCTGATTTTGAATGCAATGAACAAACATAGCAAAGCTAATATGTCAAACAAAAACATGTGTGTGGTAAAATCTGGATTGGAATATCCCATACACCAGTTGAAATCTGGATTGGAATATCCTATACACCAGTTGGCTGATCCATTTATAATGAAACCCTCCCATCTCCTACTGTTAAATATCACTCAATTCTCCTACTTCAGCACAACTACACTTCTAACTCTATCCCTTCATACTGCTAATTATATCAGGATACAAATACAATGACATAAACCTAAAACAAATTGAAAAAAGTCGGTTTCAGAATTGACTTGAAGACGTCAGTATCAGAATTGACTTGAAGACGTCAGTAGGACCTGTGGGCCTTACAGTCTGAGCCTGAAGTGGCCCGGCTGGTTCCCGCTTCGCCTGGAGGGTGGTAGATAGACAACATTTTAGAAGCATTTTCCCAGATAAAGTGTGGGCTTTGGCCGTTTGACCACATTTCACATAGGTGGTTTTATGCTCCATAAATGGACTTACTTGTTGAGAAAGAGGAATGGGAATTTTAATTTTAAAAAGCTAAAATTTTTTTTTTTTTTTTTGTCTCAATTTACAATGCCAGTAAACTCATTAAAAGGCCTAAAACAGGCAAAGAAATTTTTTTTTTTTACATTAATATTATCCTATACTTCATGTAATTATTTATCCATTAAAGAACAATGTGCTCATGAGGTTTATGCATCACAATTCAAGAATTTGGAATACGTCGCCTCCATGGATGAAAATTGTGGTAGCAGTAGCGACTAACCCCAAAAACCAATATGGTTGCGGTATCAGCTGCAGTTCAGGGTTCGTCTTGGCGTGAAGTTTTTTTTTTACCCCAAAAAAATTGAAAAAAATCCAAAAAACCCAGAATATTGTAAAATGTTAGAATTTTTTTTCCCCAATGGTAACACCTGCCTGTTTTTTTAGTACCAACTCTAAAGCAAAAACTATTTTTTTCCATTAGTAACAAAGCAAAATATCAGTCCCCTTTAAGTCGTAACATCCTATATCGTCATCTTCTATGAAACTGTGTAAATTTTGTTCTCAATTAAATACATTTACATGTATATACTTAAATATGTGGAAATATCACTAGGTGGGCATAGATAGGCTCAATTCATCAATGTAGTTCATATCTAAAGTCCAAACCACTTAAAATTAATTATAATAATTTATATTAGCATTGCAAAAATATTTATTCCAATATGTGTCCAACTTTTCTTGGAGGAAATTTTGTTAAGGCCCCATTCAAGAAGGGGGCATTTATATTAGTGTTTTGTATTTTTCATGCGTAGGCCTTATTAAAAGGTTATAAGTCAAATAAAAAAAAAAGTTTGGATACTTCAAAAATTTAATATTTTATTCACATTTTTTTTTAACTACGATCAAGTTATTCACATGTTCTTTAAGTGTGACCAATGTAATAGTGGGCCCAACTCTTATATTAACAAAATTTGTTCAGGACCCGTTGTAGAAGGGGACCATCTTTTTAGTGATTTAAATTTTTTTAAGTAAATTAAGTATTATAATTTAAAAATATAAATGGCAACCCATCTAATAAAAGGATCCAATTGCAGCCCACGAACTTAGTGTGAACCATAGCTGTTAATTCAAACCATTTCGTTCCGGGCTCAATTCCAGCGCATCCCGATCCCAATTCCCGAAATGGCCTTAGGTGGAACGGAATGGCACCCTAAAAGTTTCTAGGCCCAATTCCAGTCCGTCCTGATCCATTCCAATCATTCTGGTTCCAATGCCAGCACAATTCCACCCCATTCCGGCCTGCATTTTATCATTCCATTCAAACATAGTGAAAACCAGAAAATGGTCAATTGTAGAGTGTAGTTTAATTTAAGTCATGTAAGTATGCATTTTTAATATTATTTTAGCATTCGACTATTTTTTTTCAATCTCAAGTATTCTTTCATATATTTTTTTTCTCAATCGCCTCTTTTCCAGAACAGAATACAGGAATTGACCGGAATGCCGAAACGTTCTATAACAGGGTCAAGCCGAAACAAGGACCAGAACAAAATTAACAACTATGGTGTGAACATCTGCCTCACAGAATCCACACACGAAAAGAAACCCTAAATGGGGTAATTACACCACTCTCGTTGGAGATGAAATCAAAACAGAAGAGGAAAGGGGAAAAGGAGTTTAAAAAAAAGGGGAAAGAGAGGAGACGAGGAGGAAGAAGAAGAGGAAAAGAGGGGAGAGGAAGAGGAGGAGAAAAAGGTGGATCGGGCAATAGTGCGGTTGCAGCTGTGGGGAGCAGTGCGGCAGTTTTGTCTGTAGCAACGGCGGGCAGGATGTGCAGGCTCTGGTCCCAGGTACTTTGCTCCACTCTTTCTCTCTATTATATTTCAGTCACATCTTTTTTTTTTTTTTTTCCCACAACATGTATTTGCTGGGTTTTATATTTTTTTCTTTTTTCCTTTTCAACCTACAAGAATACAAGGGATCAAGGAAGAAAGAGGGCACTTCTCATCGGCCGATATTTAGAAAATATCAGCCGATATGTTTGGTTGATATTTTCAAAATATCGGCTGAGAACAACCGATAATATGGGATATTTTGCCTAACTAAGACTAATATTGATACCCATGCAGTTATCAGTACGGTATGGACAGATACATATACATACCAACTTATAGTACCAATAGCAGCCAATATTTTATCCATGGTCACATCATTCGTTAGCATCCTAAAAATATTGGTTATAGAGAACAACTGCAATATGGTTGAGAGGAAAAGTAGAAGTAGAACTATCAAAGCCAAACCAAGATTGATGGGGTGAGGTTCAATGATGAAAGAGAAGCAACAAAAATAAAGAACATAAATTTAAAAAAAAAAAAAAAAAACTTATGGAGTTGGAGAGATAGTTTCTTTTTCCTTTTCCACCTAAACCATCAGATATCCATATTTTTGAAGACAGTGCAAGTGTTGGGTACAGATGCTAAAGCAGGTCCTAAAACTGGACGAGCCATGGGTTTTTCATCCTTGTTTTTTTTTTTACAATGAGGGTTTTCCCGTAGTGTATAACCTAACAAGACTACTCCCCCAGACACACACACAAAACCCACACAAGCGCGCACCGGGTAAATATGGGGTGGGATTTGAACACAAGAAGTGAGGAGCAAACCCAAGCCTTATGCCAGTCACCCAACTCCCTGGTGGGTATAGGCTTTTATCATATCAATAGACAGTACAAATCATCATAGCAAAGGACTTTTATGGAAAGAAAATGGGTGACATAAACCAGCATGACCATCCATTCTTTTCCAAGGAAAAAAATAACCCTCCAATGTAGGGTTAGAATTCAAGTTAGGCATAGTGAATGAAATATGCAGGTCATCTGCAGATGTGTACAATGTGCACAAAACTAGAGGCATAGAGAACCCATCAAAAGAAAAGTGGATCTGCTCAATGGTTACTCAGCTAAATGGACAACAAACATTACTACCTGAAGAAAAACGGACAACATTGAAGCACTCTGAATCAAACTTCAGCTTAACTTGCTTCCACTGCATTAGTATGCAACAGTGACGTATATTGATTATCAAGACCAATTAGGAATGGTAAAGATGTTTGCCTTAGAACCTATCATACCCTAATACTAGTATAACTGTATAAGCGTAGCCTACCCATGTTAGACTGATACAAAAGTTGTCTTCGAAATCGATACCACACTGAGTATTGAACACGAAGTCTCGCATATCAAGAAAAGTTCTAAAGAAGAACATTAGTACTTAAAATAAAAAGCTTAATATAAAAATAAAATTCCAAGTTATGATTAGGGAAAGCCATATCCGTGCACGTGTCACTTTCCAAAAGTACAAAGTCATATCCTTGATCCAAGGATGAAAATAGCGGTAACGGTTGGCGTAGCGGTCCGCCGCCAAACCACTACGAAGCGGGCGCTACGCTACGTAGCGGAGTAGCGGTGTGATTTGAAAAAATCACCCAAAAAATCTGAAAAAATTCCAGAAAATCCAAAAAATTGTAACATGAAAGAAAATGTGGTTCTTTTGCAAAAGTAACTAATATATGGGGATGTAGCGGTCCCCTTATTGCATGAAATCCTGTATCACTGTATGATTATAAAACGATAATATTGATATATTTTTTTCATATATATTCATGCTGATTAGTTATGCTAAGTTAAAAACTAAAAAAATGTTTATAATCAAACAAAATATCATCACCATTATGCTTAGACTATAACATTTTAGAGTTACATTTTGATATAAATATATATATGGAGAGAGAGAGAGAGAGAGGTTTTCACTTAAAGTGAAATTTGATTAGGCCTTATTTCCTATTAGAGTTAATTTTTCCTAGGTCCTATGTCCTATTAGAGTGAAACTTGGTTGGGCTCTATTTTTAAGTAAAGTGACATTTGCCTGGGCTCTATTTCTTGTTAATATGAGATTTCACTAGGGCTCTATTTTCAATTGGTATGAAATTTGGTTGGGGCCTGTTTCCAATTAGAGTGAAATTTTGATTAGGTGCAATTTTTAATTAAAATGAAGTTTGGCTAAGTCCTTAATTTCAATTAACTAATATATGGTTGGGGAGTGACCTTTTATTTTAATACTTGGGCCTAATGTGGAGCCCACCAATTAAGGTTGTGCCTTTTTCTTTTTGCTGGGGCCCACTTATTTTTTTTATTTGAGTCTACCATTAGGTGGGCTGTGGGCCAAATTGAAGTCCAAATGTCACCTTTTAAAAAAGATGGGGGTGCATAAGTGACTAGGGCATTCACTGCCCTTCTGGTTTTGCCAGAACATAGGCATCGAGAGACAGATAGAAAAGGAAAAGACGGAAAAGGAGGAAGGGAGGGAAAAGGAGGGAGAGATGCTGCGATTCATTGCATCTGCTACTGTGGCGGCTGTTGGTGGTTGCTGCTAGTGCTGCTGGTGCTCCTCTCCAGGTATGTCCCAGCTGCTATTCTTTTTTCCTTCCTTTCTTTGGTTCTTCCCTTTTTCTTCTTCTTGCACTAGCAGTTTCTTTCTTTTGTTCTCTTTTTCTTCCTTCTTAAATAAACCTAGATAGACGAATATACAGGGGTAGGGACTTTTCTTCTTCGGTTTTTTTTTTTTCTTACTGCGGCCCCCGTTAAGTAGCGCTGCTACGTCAATGTAGCAGCCACTACGGGCCGCTACAATTGTGAGCGCCGATAAGTACCGAAAAGCGTAGCGGTGACCACCTATTGGCCGCTATTTACATCCTTGCCTTGATCTATATCTGTGTTTGTATCCGTATCTATATCTGGTAGCTTAGGAATAAAAAGGAATTAGCTTCACGAGCACTCAAATCACTAATTATAACACAGAGCTCATTCAACAGTCTATTTTCCCCATCCTTCAATCCACAAGGGCCCATTTGGATAACCATTAAAATAGGTTGCTCGATGTGTTTGCCATAGCAATACATTATTCGCCCTGCTTTGACTATTAAGCTTTCTTCTTCTTGCCCAATATCAAATTAAAATTGGTTTCAAAAATCAAATCAAAATAGATATTTTTTTTTATGATAAATCAAAATAAATATTTCAAAATAGATGTTTAACTTGGATGGGCAAAGAACAAGGGTAAATTAGCCACAAGCCCCTCAGCACTGTCTTCTAAGGCACACAGTCCAACAACTTTTTCTCTAATGTCTACAGTCCATACAACTGGAGATATTTTGGTGAAAGGTCCCTAATATGCCACATCATATATTTTCTGACTACTTTGCCCCTTTCAACAGTTAGAGCATAACACCTTCCATTTTCTTCTCTGTTGTCCCAGAGAGCTCTGCAAATCGAAGTCGGCCATCTCCGACTACACCACTCACGATGGCGATAGCCCGCAGATCTGAGTTTGCAGAGAAGACAACCGAAAGTTGCAAAGAAAATCAGAGTGGAGGGCAGAGGCAGTGAAGATTTAAGAAAATCTCAACACCAGCCATAATGGTAATGGCCCGCATATCTGAGTTTTGCGAAGAAGATGACCGGAAGTGGCAGAGAAAATCATAGTGGGGGCAAAGGCAATGAAGATCAGAGAAAATCTCATGTTTCACACTGTTGCCGGAGAAAGATGGCAGTCTCTGCCCGGAGACAGCTGCTTATTTGAGTTACTGCGAAATTTATCTGAGTTTTTTTTTTTTTTTAATTTATCTAACTTTTTGCGAAATTTATTTGAGTTTGAAGTAAATTTATCTGAGTTCTAAGTTTTGAACCAAACTCAGATAAATTTATATGACACTGGCTGACCTAGGCATGATTTTATCTGTGTTTTCTTTAAATTTATATGAGTTTTTGCAAAATTTATTTGGGTTTGAAGTAAATTTATTTGAGTTTTGAAACAAACTCAGATAAATTTATATGACTTTGTTCGACCTAGACATGATTTTAGCTAAGTTTGATATGTAGTTATCTATGTTTCCTATGATACACAGATTGCTAGGATTTGAAGATGAACACTATTTGCAAATGTTGTAATATTCAACATACTTCTTATTTGGTTTGAGAGAAAATGAATTAGAGGAAGAAGAAGATGACTCTAACAAAGAAGAAGATGAATCAAACGATAAAGAAGAAGAAGAATAAAAAAGAAAAGGAATATGAAGAAGAAGAAGTGCAATGTGATGATATCTGCTTCGTTGAATCACTTTCCCCCTTTCTCCGAAATCTGTAATATTTGTCGAGACGTTTTGTCTTCACGAAATTTACGAGCTGATTTTCAGCGTTTTTTAACAACGCAGAGAGGATGTCTAGGAGGGGCATTTTAGACTTTTTAACTATTAAGAACTTGAAAATGGACCTTTGCCTCTACGAAAAAAGACCGTGGACCTTTTGCAATAAAATGTACTGTTGAGGGACCTACAGCCAAATGCCCCAAAGAAAAAAGCACCCAACCACCTGCATTACTAGGGACATTTAATTAAGACCTACAATTTATGACTATGAACCATGTTAATCTATATATAATCAACAATTCATTTATGTTGTTACAAACTGCTGAAATGCTCCTTCCTATCCAACTAAGAAGGAGACATTAACCGGGCTAGTACTCAAAATCAAGAAAAACCTCTCGAACTGCCAAATCACTCCAACAACTAGGAAGTAACAGAATTACCAAAAGGAGCACGCATAGTTCAAGAATGGGAAAAAAAAAAACTCATACTTTGATGGTCTCCACTTAGGGATGTAAATGAGTCCCCGATTCTCAGAATTGCCCGAAGGTTCCGACCCATTAAAAACTGGGTTTGGGTCCTTCTTTAGCCCGATAAGTAAATGGGTCCGGGTCCGGTTCCACCTTGGTTCAGACCCGTGAACCCGAGACTCGACATATTACCTCAATTTTTGAAAATATCACCTAAAATCCATGTTTTTTTAATATCATTCTCTACCTAGACCAGGACCCAAATCCAGATCCGGACGCATCCCATATATGGTTCGGATTCCGGTTCCGGAGCCAAGAAACTGATTCCAAAACGGTTCTGGGTCCGGGTCCACCTTCTCCTTAACAGTTCCGATTCCAGGTCCACTCGGAATCGACCCGTTTACAACCCTATCTCCATTTAGTTAAACACTTAAACTAGCTAATGCAATTCATTTTGTAAGAGTTCAGAGAGTGAACTATCTAAACAGAAACTTGGTTAACAAAACATATAAAAGAAGAGAGGGAAGGGAAACTCACCAATTTCTGCCAGTAATGGTACTCCTCAGTGCACTCCTCCCCCCTCCACGCATCAAGATCAAACAAATTCATCCCATACGCCCACGCACAAGCCTTTGGATTGAACCTCTCACGAACCTTAGGATGCGAAAAGTTCAAGTACTGCGAGTAGCGGTGGAAAGACCCAAAACATGTCTCCACAGCCCCATTCACCTTCCCATCCATATCCATCCTCCACAACCCCGTCAAATCCCTCTGCACCACCACATCATCATCCAATAACAATATCCGGCGCAGCTTCGGATACATCTCCGGCAAGTAGAACCTCAAATACTCCAGCATCGACACGTGCACCGGGCTCCCTTGCGCCGCCGCCGCCTCGTCCGATTCCGCCACTGCCTCCAGCTGCCCTATCACTGGCACGTAAGAGGCGTTCAAGAAAGAAAAATCCTCCGCCGCCTTCACCTCCACATGCGCGCCGCCCTCCGCCGGCCGCATCTTGAACCAAACCTGCATCGCGGCGAGGTACATCCGGTCCGTCACCACATGGAACACGTGCTTCCCGGGCTCCTCGGCGTTCCTCACCGCGGAATTCACCACGACCGACGTCGCGATCACGTTGTTGGAGAAGATCGCGTAGTGGAAGAGGCTCGGATCCTCGAACTCATCCTCGGGCGGCGGGGCCGGTGAGTATTTCTCGGGATGCGCCGCCCGCTCCTCCACCAGCCTCATGGCGAGGCAGTGGAGGCTTTTGGGGATGGATCTGGCCGAGATGAGGCTGGAGACCGTCCCGTGCTTCTTCGCCTTGGCGAGCTGCTCGTTGACGGCGAAGATTGTGTCCTTCAGCTTCTGGATCTTGATCTGATTATCGAATGACTCCTTCGCCTCCGCGATCACCTGTCGGGCGGTTTTGATCCGATCTTTCACCTCCTTTTCGTACTGTCGAAGCACATCCTCTTCCATCGGGCCGTCCGTTTCGATCAGAGAGCGTTTGTAGGGGGATTTCTCGTCCAGATCTGAGAAATTGTCGGCCAGATCTTCGAAGATCTTGAGCTGCTTCGAGTTGTCGAGCTTGAGCTTTCGAGCGTAGGCGCCGTAGGCGTTGATCAGTGCGATGTGGTCGCTGGCCTGCTTGTAGATGAGATCTAGTCGAGTTCGCAACGGATCGGATTTGAGAGCGAGGAACGTGCGGCTGACGTAGGTCCGGACTGGGCCAGGATCGAGAGATGGACGATTGTGGAGGCTTGTATCGATCTGCAAGAGAGAGAGAGAGAGAGAGAGAGAGAGATACTGTCATTAGCAATTAACAAGAAGATGAGAGTGAGGATTCGGAGATTAGAAGAGAGAGAGAGAGAGAGAGAGAGAGATTTGTTACTGGATCTTGATTTGGAGCTGTGGAGGTGAGGAAGGCGGAGAGAGTGGCGATGAAGAGGAGAGTGAGGATTGCAGAGAGGAAGATGCGATGAGAGGAGAAGCCGCGGTTCGATGGATTGCGGGAGCTGCTGCGGACGGTAGTCCCCATTGTTTCAACTCTCTTTCAGAATTCAGAGAGAGAGGGAGAGTTAGAAGGGGAAGAGGAAATGAGGTTTCCGTGGAAGAGGAGAGCGTGGGGAGACAGAGACAGGATGGTGATTGATTGGGGTTTGGCGAGAGAGAGGAGACAGGTAATTAGAATTTAGACCTTGCTCTCGGGCTTCTGGTGGAGTCGGCAACTAAGGCGTGATTTGTCCTGCGTGGGACCTATGTTTGCATCATATAGTACTTTACATGGGAGGTCATTGTTCTACTTGGGGCCACTTTTGATCTAAAAATGAGACTAAACTTTAACATTATCGATCAAGGTTAGGATAATCACAAGGTGTGCTTAGATAAAGGAGAACTTTTAGACATGCATCTAAAGCGGGCCCATGAGCTGGAGATGTAATCTCCTTTTAGATACTCTTATAATAAATATGTCTCAAATTCCACTTAAAAAGAGGTTTACTACACTGTTGGGATTGATTATGTTTAAAAAAGGTTAAACTATATTTTACATATGATGAATTTTGACTGACATATTGCACTAAATAAGTGAAGTGTTTCTAAAAAGAAGTGTCCAATTGTATCAGTGGGTTTGATGACACTAATAAGGTGGGCCTCACTCATGATAAAATCAAGTTTTAGCCCTAGTCGGAAATTTATAAATTGCTTGCTGAGATCACTTCTCTCCCCCACATTGACTTGGGGACCCACTCCAGCTTCAAACGATAGAAAGCTCTCCGCTGGTACAGTGGCAAGGGATAATTACCTTTCAATTCATATATTTATATAGAATTTTTGTTTAGAATAAACACCCTCTCTTTCGCCGCTTTTTTTGCCATGTTCGGGACCATTCAAAATAGACCCATAAAAAAAGGAGCCATAGAAAAAAGAGGCTAAAATAAAAACGGTGTTTGGTAATTCAAAGATATATGTTAAATAGACATTTTTATATCAATGATTGAGAATTCTTCACATATTTCTTGAGATCCACAAGGTATTAGGCCATGAAAATTGACCCTATAGCTATTATTGGCCTTCCAAAAAGATCTAACGGTTTAGATCTTGTGTGTGGGGCCTATATAATCCACAAAATTGGATTAAATGGCTCACTTATTTTGCACATATCTAGAGACTGGTGATGATCCAATGGGTAAAATTTGCTCTCATAGTCATGCTTGATTTTGTGAACATTTCCAATGGTATGGATATTGTTTTACACGCCCATACATAAAAAAAAAAAATGAAAAATGTTACTGCTCAAGGACAAATCCAATATTGAGCATAATACATCAACGGTTGTTTTTATTTTGAAAATATCTTGAGATCCACAAGGTATCAAGTCTTGAAAACCACATAGCCATTTTTAGCCTTCCAAAGAGATCTAATGGTTTTGATTTTGCATTTGGGGCCCAAAGATCATAACAAATTGCATCCAATGGCTCATGGTTTTTTGCACGTATCTCGAGATTGGTGATGATCCAACGGCTGAAATTTGGTCTCATAGCCGTGTTTGATCTTGTGAACATTCCCAACAGTTTGGATCGTGATGGAAACTCTTCTATTTTCATAATAAATAAATAAATAAACGGAATGGGGCGTAAATGGGTAAAGTTATTGTTCACCCGCCTCTTCTTTTTTGCCTGTTAACTCCACATGCAGTTAAATGTGACCTATGGGAAATAGAGGCATTGTCTCTATTTTCTACACCATTTGGAGGCATCGTAACACAGTCAAACACCTCCATTTTCAAAATCTCTACTTGATTTAGAGATTTTGACAAATAAAGGCAAAATTTAGACCTACCAAACATGGGCTCATAGTAGGTTGCTTTGTTTCTAATTTAATTATTGAGAATTGGATTATTGACTGGAGAACTATCCTTAGAGCTTAAATTTACCTATGAGAGGTCGAACTTTAAGTATTTTTCTCGTGCAATATAGTAAAATGCGATATTCTAGGGCTGTCTGATATCGCATATTATTGTACGAATAGTTCAGTGGGAAATATTTTAAAGTTTGACCTTTGTGAGGCAAATGTTAGATGTAAGACTAGTCGTACCATCAATATCTCTTGAGAATTTTTTAAAAAAAATACTCTAGATACACCCTAAATCAAAAAGGACAATTTAGTTTTCCTCATACCAAATTGGTCTTCCCACCAAAAAAATCCTTTTTTTTTACTTAACTTTTCACCCTAAACAGGAAAAAAGAAGAAAGAAAAAAAATAGTTTTCCTCGATCTTGGATTTGCAGAGGAGGTTGTAGATCGGAGAAGAAGCAGGTTCGGTCAGTGTGCATCTGAGAGAGAAAAGGTAGGCCACATCCATCATAAGATCCTAGGTGGGCCACGGATTTGTAGAGAGAATCTAAATCAAAAGAGGTTTGCTGCTGGCCTTGTTGATTCGGTGAAGGGACTTTGGAGCTGAGGTCTTTGATCATTAAGTGGGCCACCCTAATCACTACAAGAGGGCTAAATTTCTGTGAGTTGTGGTGGTCCACGGTTTTGTTTGATCTGAGCAGTCTGGATCTGCTTGTTGCAAAACTCATTTTGTTTTACTGGTCTCTGTGCAATCTATGGTCGGGGAAGAAGAAGAATCCAAGGCAGTGGGTTGTCTTCCATAACACATAGAAGGAGAATAAGATCAGAACCAAGAAAATTAGGGGAAACAATGGGAAGAACGATTAGATTTCATAAACGAGAAAAAAAAAAAAAAACATGGTCATTATCATAGGCAAAGAAGAGATAACCCATCACAAGTTTCACGAAATGAGGAGTGTGAAACCATGCAAGGAAAAATAGATCATGAGTTTACAATTATCTTTTGCTCAGTCTTCTAGGATGGACATTACCAAAAAAGGCAAGGAAATTTTATATCATAGTGAAATGAGATCCTAATTTAGGAGCGTTTGGAGATTATCGTTGGCAAGTTTAGAGAAAACCCATGTTGGATTATTGGGAGAACTAAGGGCCTCTTTGGCATCGTTTTCATGTTGTTCCCAATTTTGTGCTCGTATAAAGTTGTGTTGGCATTGGGTTGTGCTGAGGCTCTACTATCCAGAGCTTGTTTGGAAACATTATATTAAATTACTCTACAGAGAATGTGCTGTACGGAATTTGTTTGGTAACATTATAAAAGTTTTACTCTAAGGAGTGGACATAAGATTTACAATATTTGACCCATCTTTTATTGTTTGCGGCACTATATTATTATTGTACATGGGCCGCCCTTGTAAAAATTACAATGTGTTACCCATCTTTAAAAATTAGAACATGAAACCCATATTCATAGGATTTACAATGTTGGCCCACCTTTATAAAAATTATAACATGGGCTACCTTTTTGTAAATGTAGATATGGGACCCACCTTTAGAAATTACAATATGGTACCACCTATAGAAATTAGAATATGAGGCTTATATTCATACGATTTACAATGTGGGTCCACCCTTTGTGATGGTGACCATATTACCCACATTTATGAATTACAAAGTGGATCCACATTTTTTGTGATTGTGGACATAGGGCCCACCTTTAAAAACTACAATGTGATTCCCCACCTTTAAAAGCTAGATCATGAGTGCCGTGCATTCATAGGATTTACAATGTGGGTTAAGCATTATAATGTGGAGCCATCCTTTTGTTAACTGTGAACACGGGACCCACCTTTAAAAAATAACAATGTGGTACCCACCTTTTGAAATTCTAACATGAGGTCACATTTATAGGTTTCACAATGTGGGCCCATATGCATAGGATTTACAACGTGGCTCCATCTTTTGTGATTGTGACTATATGGCCCACTTTTAAGAATTATAAAGTGGAGTGACCTTTTCCGTGATTGTGGTCATGGAACCCACATTTAGAAATTACAACGTCATTCCCACCTTTATAAATTAGAAGACAGGCTCACATTCATGGGATTTATAATGTGGTCCCACCATTATAATTTTATAATATGGGCCCACCTTTTGTGATTGTGGCCATGTGACTCACATTTAGAAATTACAACGCGATGCCCACCTTTAGAAATTGAAACATGGGGTCCACATCCATAGAATTTATAAAATGACCTGATTACATTTGAAAAGAGTCATCTTTGCTTTTTATTTACATAGGTTCTTCTTTGAGTGCAGGTTGTTTACAACGTTTCTTTTACAACCCCCTCGTCAAGCTTTGGAGATTAGAACAATGAGAATCTGTACTGAAAGAATAGAAGAGAGATCTGCTAACTTCGAGAGTTTACTAGAGACAAAGTTGGAGAAGTCCACAATTTGGTCTATTCTGCCAGTTTTTGTAATTAATCACCATCGTGTAAAAAGAAGGATTCATTAGAGAGGTCTGCTTTAAAACAGCATAGAAAGTCTCTACTCTTCCTCCATGGTGAGAGGAACAAAGACTAGCTTCCAAATCTATCCCCCAAGTCCGAGGAGAAGCCTGCACCACTGCATTATTCTCACCTTGTAGATGAAGGATGAAGGAGTTTTAAAAATGGCAGAGTGTCTGGGCTTCTTCTTGTGCTGGATCCGACAGTCCCCCTCATGCTCTCCCAAGTCTTCCTTTTATAGCTTTTGAGGAGCCCTAATTATCGGAGATCATGGAGGAGTGGAGGTGGTTTAAAAAATGTCTTCAATGGGAACGTGATCATTTCCTTTTTGCAAGTTCAGCGGCCATCTTGAGAGGTAATTGGCCAGTTCGTGAGAAATCGCGGGCTACGGGCGGCCGGGAGAGAAAAAGTGGAGCGGCCAGTGTTTGGAATCTTGCAGTGTCCAACGGCCAACCTTGCAGCGTCGTGCAGTCCCCTTTTGAATGAAGGTCAATGGTCGTTTCATTGTGCTAGGCGGCCAGTATATTAAAGATTGCAACAGCTGGTAGTATTTTGTAGACAGTAGCCGTTAAAGAATTCCTTTGCTGCAACCGGCCAGACTCCAGCGATCATCAAATGTCATCATTTTTTCATGAAAAATGAGTATATTTGCCTTGGGGAATGTTATGTATGGGCAGATGAACTTTTGTGTGCCAACAAGTATGAAACAATTATGCCAGTGAGTTGTTTCTTAAGAAAAACAAAGTTTTTTCGTTCCAACTTTTGTAAGCCAGCGGGTTAAGATTTTGAGATTCCTTCCAGTGAAACCAAATTTCGGAACAATGATTTACATATACCAAATATGTTTTCTACAACCTTATCTCGTGGGAACATGAGAATATCCGAATGACACGATACCAAACGCACCCTAAGAAACCCAAAAGAAGGAAAAAGAAAAGGAATAAAACGAAAATCATATCTCCGAGAATTTCACTCTCAGAACCTTCTTATGATGGGTATTACCAAAAACAAGCAAATGAGAAGTTTGAGTTTGAGAATCGAAAAGAATCCATGATAATTATACAACAAATAAGATCTTAGAAATTAACTAGAACCCTTACAAATCTCATCTTCTTCTTTAGAGGGGAATCCTCATATTATCTTCCAAATTTCTCTTCATTTGATCTTCTCCATTGGACTGGGTTTGGGGAAGAAAGGAGGAAGAAGATGATTCCCTTTTCAAAATCCAAGTTGATTACCACCTAACACCCATGGTATTCATCATATCTAAAATTTTAAAAATAATATTAACATGCCAATCGTTACATTCATCACAAATTAGGGATTCCCTGCATTTCTATCCTAAACCAGAGAAAAGTAAAGTCAGTTCACGACATATTGTAGATATAGTATTGATTTGGGTAGTAATTTAAATGTTGAAAGAGAAAAAAAAAAGAAAAAGAAACAATCATTAAAGAAAGTAGAAAAAGAAACAAAATTGATCCTTTGGAGGATGGCAAAAATCCTGTAAAGGGTTCCCTAATTTTGCCCAGTGTGACAAAAGAAAAATTGGTTAAGTAACCTAAATGTTGCCATCTCGCCTGGATGGCGACTGGTAAACCCCTACATCTTATACGGTTTGGTCATAGATCAAGTAAACCAAAACCGAAACAAAATGGGGAAGGTAAACCAAAACCGAAACAAAATGGGGAAGGTTAGAGTTGATTAGTATGATATGTTTGATCCGATTTCTCCCTTAAGAGTAATAGAGAGAGATCACCATTTGCAATTGAATGGGTCTACAGTCTCAGCACTATAATATACTGTCATTTGACAACTTGTTAATCCGCCCATAACACCAGCAGTCTTCATCGTACAATAGTCTACTAGCAAGAAAGAGGAGGAATCAACTGGCTTCTCAGATTATTTCCCTGATAAAAATTCAGGTTTTCATTTCAAGCATTAGAGAACCTTATTAGATTATTTTTTGCTTACATGAAGAGGAGAGTGAGGATTGGAGAAAAGAAGATGCGATGAGAGGAGAAGCTGCAGTTCGATGGATTGCGGGAGCTGCTGCGAATGGTAGCCCCATTGTTTCTATTCTCTTTTAGAGAGAGAAAGAGAGGGAGGGGAGAGGGAGAGGGAGAGTGAGAGTGAGAAGGGGAGAGGGAATGCGGTTTCATTGGAAGAGAAGAGAGTGGAGAGGCAGGATGGTGATTGATTGGGGTTTTGGGAGAGAGAAGAGACAAGTAATTAGATTTGAGACCCTGCAAGCATTAAAATATTAGATTTTAGGCCATTGCCTTTGGGTTGGGCTTTCGGTGTAGTCGGCAACTAAGGCGTGATTTGTCCTGCATGGGACCCACGTTTGCATCGTACTGTTTTTAATCCATGGGAGCAATGTTATGAAATTCGTTTCAGTTCGTCCAAAATTTCCGAATTATTTCGGTTTGGTTCCTTGACTGAACTGAACAGCACAGCTATAACTATTTGTTTCAGAGTTCAGTCAATTTTGTCCGAATTTCGGTAATTTGGATCAACATTCGGGATTTCGCCCGAATTGACCAAAATTCATATTTCGGCCAATATTTGTTGTTTGCCTTAGAAATAGAAAAAATAAAAAGGAGGGGGTTAAAAGTAAATTTTTAACTTAAAAGAAGAAGAAGAAAAGAAGACAGTAGATTCTTCATCGACCAAAAAAACAAAAGAAAAATAAAAGAAAGAAAGACAAAAGAAGAAGAGGAAGAAACGAAGCACCTACTCCAGCTGCTGCTGTTGTTGCTCCTGCTGAAACAAGATGAAGAGATGAAGCACCTATTGCTCCTGCTCCAGCTGAAAGAGAGCTGCTGCTTTTTCGTCAACTCGACTCTACTACTGCTTCATCGATTCGACTCTACTGTTGTTGTGCTTCATCGACTGCCAGCTGCTGCCTTTTTTTCTTCCATTTCCTCTTCCAAAGCTCAACTCAGCTACCCTCACCTCTTTTTTCCGTTCTTTCCTTTTTACTTGGACAGCTGTCCTTTTTTTAATATCTGTCCCATTTGGGCTATTGGGCTAGGCTAGCCTGGGCTTCTTCTTTTTTCTCAAAGTTTGTGTAAGGCTGCTGGGTTGGGTTGGGCTACTTTTTTTCAAAGTTTGTGGAGGGCCGCTGGGCTGGGCTGCTTTTTTTTTCTTTTTTTTAAAGTTTGTGGGGGGCTATTGGGATGGGCTGCCTTATTTGATTTTATTTTTTCAATGTTTGTGGAGGGCTGTTGGGCTATTTTTTTATATGGTTCATTGTTTGCAACACAATAGGGCCATCAACCGTGACACACATAATATCCAAACCATTATTCAATGACTCATCCGGTAAAATGTAAATTCTGAAATTTCTAAAGGGCCCCTAAAAGAATAGTTGGGCCTTGCTAAATGTGAACTTTTCATTTCTTCACATCTATGCACATGTAATGTTGAGTTTATTTGGTATCGTTACTGAATTTATATAGTAGTTGTACGCATGTATGAAAACAAATTTTCAGATTTTGATATTAATATTATATTTTTCTATATGTATTATATTATTTTTGATTTTATATTTTTTCAAAACATAAGTCCTAAGCGTTTCGTGGAAATTCCGAATAGGCCGAAATATTTCAGTTTGGAGGCCAAACCGAATTGGCATCCGAAATGAATTTCTCAACACTGCATGGGAGGCCATGGGATCCACTTGGTGCTGCTTTTGATGAATGCTACTTCTTTTCATAAATATTTTACCTATGGTGACGTGGCACCGATCCAATTTTTACACTCATTGAACATTCACTTAAGATTGAATTGAATCTCATAATATTTTATTAAAGTGAGACTAATTGTTAATCAAGTTTAGGATAATCATATGGTGTGTTAGGAACTTTTCTATCCAACCTCTTTCTATTGATAGACATGTATCTGAAGCGGGCTCCATGAGCTGGAGATGCAATCTCCTTTGGATACTCTTGTAATAAATATGTCTCAAATCTCACTTAAAAAAGAGGTTTATTTTACTATTGGATTGATTATGTTTAAAAGTCTTGTAACTATATTTATATATAATCAATTCTGACAGTCATATTGCACTAAGTGAAGTGTTTCTATAAAGAAGTGTCCAATTGTATCAATGGGTTTGATGATACTAATAAGGTGGGCCTCACTCATGATAAAATCAAGTTTTAGCCATAGCCAAAAATTTATACGTTGCATGATGGGGTCATTTCTCGCCCCATTGACGACCGATAATAGCTTCAAACGATTGAAAGCTCTCTTCTGGTGAAGTGGCAAGGGATGATTACCTTCCACTTTATATATACATACTTAGTTTTTGGTTAGAAAAAAGACCCTTCCTTTCACCACTTTTCAGTGTAGGTTGCTTTGTTTCTAGTTTTGTTAATTCTTTCTTAAAGCATTTTATATGTTTTTCAAAAATACAGTGCCCTCCTTAAATGCATGGTGGGGCCCATCTTTTCAAAATCCAAGCTAGTTACCATCGAACACACTATTCATCATATCTAAAATTTTAAAAACAATATTAACATGCCGACCATTAAATTCATCATATCTAAATTTTTAAAAAAAATATTAACATGCCAACTGTTAGATTCATCACAAATAAGGGACTCCCTGCATTTCCAACCTAATTCAGAGAAAAGTAAAGTAAGTTCATGACATATTGTAGATATAGTATCGATCTAGGTAATAATTTAAATGTCGAAAGAAAAAAAAAAGAAACAATCACTTTAAGAAAGTAGAAAAAGATAAAAATCGATCCTTTGTGGGGTGGCAAGAATCTTGCCAAGGGTTCCTCACTTTTGCCTCAGTGTGATAAAAAAAAAAATCGATGAAGTACCCTCAAGTGGCAATCTTGCCTTGCGGTGGCAAATTTGACCGGTAACCCCCTACGTCTTACACGGTTTGATCATAGATAAAAAAAACCAGACCCAAAACAAAATGGGGAAGGTTAGAGTTGATTAGTAAGGGAGAGGGAGGGAGAGAGAGGGAGAGAGATTACCAGTTGCAATTGGATGGGGCTACAGTCTCAATAGTATAATATACTGTCATTTGACAACTTGTTAATTAGGCCACAACATCAACAGTCTTCATCATATAACAATCTAATAGCCAGAAAAAAAGAGGAAGCAATTGGCTACTCAGATTATTTCCCTGATAAAAATCAAGGCTTCCATTTCAAATCTTAGAAACCCTCAGTAGATTTTGTCTATAGAAGCTTGGTTTTTTCAAATTCCTTAAAAACTTGATTCTTTTTCTTCTCGCCTATGGTTTTTCATATGCGGGTTGAAAAGGCGTTTGCAAGAATGGCTACTAGTTCCAACAACCAATGCATAATAGATGTAACCAAATAAACATGATAGAACTAGCAAAACAATCTACCAAGCAATCACCACAAGAAGACAGACACAAATTTAACATGGAAACCCTTACCGAGAGAAAAACCACGATAAAAAATCAATCACTATCAACGGTTACAAGATATACTTACAACACCTTTATCCTAGTCAGTACGCCGACGTAAGAACTGTAGTTGTTCTTATACAGCTTTTCTTATTGCCACGACTTCCCCACAGCGTACCCCTCCCTATGCTTGATCATCCTTCAATCACCTTAAGAACCAAGATGTAGCAATCTTCTACAAAGAAGTAGAAGCTTTTAACATTCTGGAGCAGCCCTTCAAAATAATCTCTCAATGGCTATGGTGAACAACGAATCTCTTTTAGGGTTTTCTCACCTTTGAACAAGAAAGAGGAACTTCTTTTCTGTATCTGGGTTGAGAATATCACCCAATATATAGCCCCAAATCTGTGGTTAAGACTTCTAATTACAATCTACTAAGAAAAAAAAAGTCTTTTCAAACTCCAATATAGAGTCCAAATCCAACTGGGCTTGGTCCGCCTCGCTCGCTATAATGGGAGTGCTCTTTGTCGTTTGGCCCAGACACCCAGCTTCGCTATAGTGAACATACTCCCTGGATTTCGGCTTGGGACTCTAAAAATCCCAGTTTTTGCTTCAGTTCTTCCATCGGCTCAACTACAGTCCATTTTAAGGGGTTGTTTGTCTACACCTATTTATGTATATAAATGGTGAATATGCATAATATTTACGCATTAGTCATGTTTGTCTACAAGTATTTATGCATCTTGTGTGTAAATCAGATGTGTAAATGGTGTGAAAATGAGCTCATTTTCACACCAAGATCTGAACACATGTTCAGGTGGGAAAAGAGAATATCAAGTCACATGTGATTTTAAAGAATACCCATTGGAAGTGGACGGTTTGGTTTTGAGGTAATTTCCATCAAAGAGGTTCTGGGTTAGAAACTCCTCCAATGCATTTAGAAAAATAATAATAAAAGAGGGGTTTCCATCAAAGAGGTTATGGGTTCGAAACCCCACTCTAACGCATTTAAAAAATAATAAAAAAAAATGCATCAAGACGAATCAAACCTATTAATGAAAACCCTCTCTGCATCTTATCCCCTTTTATGAAGGTAACCTCTCTATTTCTCTCTCTTGCCTTGCTATACAATTTTTTTTTATTTATAAAATCTATTTCTTTAGTTGATTAATATTAACATAAAGCTGGTGAGATGCATGAGTTAAGTTCTATGCAAATTGAATAATGAATTAAGATAATATTGAACTAAATATTAATTAATAATAATAATATTTTCTTTACCATCATACTATAATTTCCTTAACCAAACATGTTGGAATTTTTTTTTTTTAAGGTGATCATTGATAGAAATGTATATTTTTGAAAAATAAATTTCATGTTGAAAGACATGTTCTTTTTTAAGGATCGAAAATAGAAATGAAAACTTTGATATAAATTAGACATTTTTTTGTCTCCTTTTCATATCATTATAGTATAATATAATTTAATGATTAATAAGTATCATTTACAAAATCGTTTAATACACATACACATATCATTGAAACAAACATAGAAAAATGAATCACATGTGTAAATGATGTGAAAATAGTGTTATTAGACAAACGTTGTAAAAAGAAACGCATGTGTAAACGTTACATACTTAAAATTTGAATATTCATCATTTACATGTGTAAATTGTATTTACATATCCCAAACGTAAAAGACAAATGACCCCTAAAAGAAATAGAAAAATCCAACTCAAATAGACCCAGAGTTTTATCCAACCTATAAAATTAGCCAACAATAATTCCTAACAATGGGTCATGTAGGTCGAGCTGTATTGGTGCACTAGGTGTGAGTTTAGTTTGATTGGCTTACATATGAATTAGGTTGCATCCTGTAAGTTGACCCATCCTATTTGCCTATGGTCAAGCTCACTCATTGAAAATCCACACGGGTCAAAATGGTGCTCCTTGCCATAAGACTGAACTTAGATAATTTTACTATAATAAGAGTTGGTCTATCATAAGATTGAACATATAGTTAGTAATATGATTTATGCGAACTTACATGCTATCAATTGTATGCCTTAATTAGCGTATGTTGAATCTTAAGATGAACTCTTGTTAGAGTAGAATTTGAGGATATCTGACTCAAGCGGATCATGTTCATTTGTGTCGTTCGGATTTTTAATTGGTGTGTTATTATTAGGGGTGTTAATGGGCCGAGCCAGGCAATATCTAGGTTCGAGCCCGACCCAAGCTTGACTCGAGCCATATGTACCTGGCCCGAGCCCAACCCACCTAGAATGGGCTAAGCTGAGCCCAAATGTAATGTATTTTATAAAGAAAAGGTGGAAAGTTTACTAACCCAACTCGTAACGTATTTGGATAGGACATTTGAATGTGTGTGTGAGAATGTGTGTTTAACTCCTTTCTTGCACAAGAAATTACTATTTTTCTAATAAAACAGTGCCTCTTACTCAGGCTGAGCCGGGTTTTCTACCATTTAATCTTAGCCCGGCCTATATATTAAACGGGCCCAAAGTTTATATCCAGGGCCAGTTTGAGTGCTAAAAGTTAAGTCTCAAGCCCAGCCTAAGCTGGGTTGGGCTTGGGCTGGCCCCGCCCCGCCCATGAGCACCCCTTGTTATTATTCACTTGCTTCTCTTGTGGGATCAAAGGCACACAACAAGGATTTGGATTCGAAGTTAAAATCTCCTTATTTTTGCGTAGATTTTTTTGGGCGTGTTTGTTTATTTGGATGGGGAGTGTCACACCCCGAAATCGAACTTCTGCAGCGGTCTGATCTCGGGGAGCATGTGTGAGGATATCAAAATTCCAACACGGCCTGAATATTTTCGCGAAAGCTTATGTGGCGTTACGACCTAGAGGTTGTGGCTGTTGGATTTCGCATCGCACAACCGTTAGCTTAAAGTTGTCATATCAAAGCCCATAACTAGGCTGGAACAAACCATAATAACAATGCAAAGCTGACAGTAACATGATAATTCATTTCTCATATATGCTTAAGTGACAAATTATAAAAGTGTATTTATTACAATCCCAAAGGGAAGGCTAATAAAAGCCATACAAACGACAAGCTAAATAAAATACTACCCCCAATTGTGTGACGAACTTCAGTGCCAAGCACGACACCTAAATGACATTGTCAACATAACAAACCTACCAAACACATGGCTCCACAACCAAATTCATGCGATCCATCTCGGGACAAAGACTTACTACGTAGAGCACTAAACGTAAAGGGTCAGACACGACGGTCTGGCAGGTGACTGAGTTGGATAATAAATATGCTAGCAATATGTTAATTAGTAAACTTATGATAAATCATGGATTTTAATTAAAAGTTGCATGTATCTAAAACAAGTATAAAACTGGATAATTTGACAAAACATGGAAATTAAATAAAGGCTGAGAGCAAACATGATGTGCTTATAAAACATGACGTATTCATAAAAGCATGACGTGGTATCAGACTAAAAGTTGCAAGAAAAAGCGGGTGTAAATCGGGCTAACATAGCTTGACAGAAAAAGGGTAATAAAATGAGCGAGAAAACATAATCAAGTTAAAAGCAAGGCAAACTGACAAATTGGCAATCACATAAAGCTAAATTTTCCATCACCGAAGTAACAATATCACACTAAGCATATATATATTCTCCATCACACAAGGTGGCTGGAGCACCCTAATCATATACATATAATAAGACAATATAGCTAGCCATCACACTAGGCACCAGTCGCGGAACCGAGCAAAATAACACACTAAGGAATCCAAGCTGTAGTTGGCTAAGAATAGATTAAGGTCCCAAGCCGGTGGATCAAGCCGACAAGGTGGCCCAAGCTGGAGTGGTGCCGACTCACAATTCCAAGGGGAACTAACACACCTAGCATGGTGAGAAACTACTCAAATAGGCTAAGTAAAAAACACACATGCGAACATAAAGTGTAGTCCTCCCGAGGTACACATAAAAGCTCATTGGAAAACACTAAATAACAAAACTGATCGTTTTTAGTCCAGATGAACTAAATAACAGAATTGATCGTTTTTATTCAAAACGAGTAAAACTAGGCGATTAAAGCCGAAATTGGTAAAATCGGCAGACTATGAATCAAACTAGCATAAAAATGAAGTCTGAACGAGCAAAACTGAACAGTGAAAGTAAAATAGGAAATTCGGGTGAATCCAAGTTTAAATATCAATTTCTAATCACACATCTCATTGACAGGTTGAGACTGCACCATTTGGCACAACGTACATGTGGACCTCTAAATAACGGATTTCTCGTATTATTTGGCACTCTCAAAGTTTGGCGGCATTCCAAGCATCTAGTGCATGTTGTCCAATTAACAAAGTTTTAACATGTTTTCAGGTGGATTCCCGCATTAGTGCTTCATTTTCTCTCATTTCTACCTCCCTATATCCATTCATGGTCCATATGTGTGGTTAGAAATCAAAACAACTCATTCTCCAATGGTAGAAACCATTTGTAGACATCACATAAGGCCTGGGGGGCAGCAAGTGGGTTCGCTTGAGTGAGCCCATTCACTGGCCTGGGCTGCGCTCCCAGAAACACTACTCGCTAAAGCTAGCAAGCAACTTCCTGCCTGTGTTTTTCCTCCCTTTTCTATTGGCCTTTTGCCTCCAATCTCTTAGGCCATTCCCTATGGAATTTCCTGTATAAATTTTGGCCTCCAATGCCCCTTCTAAACCAACATTCATCCTCCACAATCCACACCCATTCCAACATATGAACCATGCACTAAATCAAAATCCATTAATTCCAACCCATTCCCATTAAAGAACCACCATCATACATGAACAAAAAATTGAGAAAACCAGGAGGAAATCACATAAATAGGAGAAAGCCCAACATACTAAAAGTGAAAACACTATTTTACGAATCACCGTGAATCCAAGAGATCAAACATGAAATTAATCCAATGCATAGGAACAAATCTAGAAAATCCCAAAGTTATTGGCATGCTAAAAAACAAATACATTTCAGTCCCTTGCCTTGGTCTCCAATGCTCTAAAAAAAGCCTCTAATCAATCCAATTCCAAGAGAAATCACCTAATACAAAAACCCCTAAAATGCCCATCTTAGAACCCTAGAAATTGGAAAATAAGGAAAGGCTTGGAATTGGCTCAAACATGGCTGGAAAATGGATCCTTAAGGGCTGCTATTGCACATATCAACGGATGGAAAGGAGGCCTTACCTGTAGTACCGCTGATTGAGAAGATCTTGATGGAGAGAGGGGCTGCTCAGCTTGGATTTGCATAATGGATGGATTCATCTAAGAATGGAAAAAGGGTCCGCATAAAATATAGTTTCCAAAAAGTACAATTTTGAAATGGTTCTAGAATCTCGAGATTTGGGCTCAGATTCAGTGTGAAAAGACTGTTTTGCCCCAGGGCTGGAAAACTGGGTTTTGGTGCTTTGAATGGGGACAGGGGTGAACACGAAAGTTGCAGGGAATGATGAGATCGGTCAAATGAATACGAAATGAGAATTTTCGAGAATCATGAATAACCTCCCTATGTTGACCACGCATAACACATAGGACCCTACGAGTATCAAGCTAGGTCCAAATGCTCTCGAAACTTTCCAAAACTAATAAAAAGTTATTCTAACTCACAAACTTAGCGAAACAACCTCTAATCTCACTTAAAGGGCTAAGCCACAACTTAATTAGCACTAGTTTCAAAAATTAGGGTTCGGGGTGTTACAAGAGAGGAGTAGAAGAGGAGTCAAGTGCTTTAAAGCTTGTTTGTTTGCATGAAGGGAGGAGTAGAAGAGAAGTAACAACAACTCCAATCGGATAAAGTTAGAGTAGAGTGGGTTAAGATAAACTGGTAGATTTTTTTTTTTTTTTTGTTTGGATGGTTGTTGTACCTTTAGTTTGGTCAATTGTGTTTATCATCTTGTCCACTTGGGCCTCCCCCAACTCTCCACTTCTTTTGTAGGTGTCTCTGTGCTCTCAATCAGGTCCCAACAGTTCCCCCTCTTTACTTGCCCTCACCAATCCCACTGCACTGGCGCAAGAAAATAATCCATCTTGGCCGTATGTTCAACCCCATCCCTCCTTAGCTCGACAAGGAAGCCACTCGTTGTGGTGGAGAAGGGTAGTGGTAAGCATAGGGACAAGGTTGTTGCAAGAGTGTAGAAGGGATAAGAGACTTTCTCTAATAAGAGTAAAATCATATATTATAGTTGGATGAGGTAATTGTGGAAGTCATCGTTAACTCAGTACACTCACTAGTGGGATTGGGCCGGTGGCGCTATGCAGGTTAGAATTATATTACTTTTCTTATTTAATTAGGTTTGCTTATCCCGCCCTACCCCGCGAAGTAGGGTGAGTGCGTAGAATGTGGAATCCAACTTAGCAAGAGGTTCACTTTATATATCCCCGACAATGCGCCCAAACACAATTAAAGTGAAATCTCAAACAATTTTAAGCCCTTTTTTCAACTCTTTTCTATTTTATTCCTCGGCAAAAAGACATGATAAAGTTAAAAAGAAGTGAGTTAAAATAAATGAATGTATGAGTTACTTTGTATACCTTTAGATGATTGGTGTAAAGTAAAAAATTAAAATATAAATCCTATTTTTTGACCAAATCTTGGTGAGGAACTTGTGTTTGGGTGTTTAAGTGCTTACCTTAAAAAAATAGAAAATGAAAAATAAAAACTTTCTTCTTGGAGAGGCGAGCTACAGTGAAGTATAATCGAATGTAATTAGATATTCATAAAGTATAAGTAATTAAGTACTTATACATCTTTCCCCTTTCCGCAAGGCAGAAGAACAAGGAGCAGCGAAGGGAGCAACGAGCTACTCAGACATGGAAGACGTGCTAACAGAGCAGCCTCCTCCTTCCAGATTCTTCCTCGAAGACCTCAACAACTTCGCTCCTCCATCTCCTCCTCTCCCTTCTCCTTTCCTCCTCCTCTCCAACCCTAACCCCAACCCTAATCTCCTCATCATCTCCATCTCTCCCCCTTCTCTCTCCCTCCTCCACCACATCTCCCCCAAAACCCTAATCGGAACCCTAATCCTCCCCGAAATCCCCCTCTCCGGCAACCCTCTCCTCCCCTCCCCCCGCCACCGCTCCTTCAACCTCTTCTCCCTCCCCGCCTCCCCCTCCACCCTCCTCGCCGCCGTCCAATACCCTGTCTCCGGCGAACGATCCCACGCCGTCGCCAAAACCCTTCTCGACGAGCTCCGCCCCGAGAGGGTCGTCGTCTTTGACTCGATCCAGCGTCTGAACTTCCGCGGCCGGCTCTCCACCGACGAGGCCGTCGCGTTCAAGATCGAGACGTCGAGGCAGAGATCGGAAGGTTCGGTTTTGAAGGGCGTGGATTACTTCCCTTCTGGAAGCGTGATCGATGGCCTGGCCGCGGCGATCTTGGCGCGGTGCCAGGTGAAGAAGATCAAGGGGACGTTGTGCGTGTCGTGGCCGGATTCGGGTAATTCTGTTGTTTCTTTGTTGAAATCTTTGGTGAAAGAAGTGTTGCCAGATTTGGATTTGAAAGGGAGTGTAGGATCTGATTGGGTTAGGGATGGTCGTGTTGATTCTGAATTGTATACCTGAGATTGTTATCTGTTAGGTTTTTGCTGATTTTGGAAGTATGTAATCTGGTAACTTTTTATCTAATGGAAGTTGACAGATTTGGTTCTAGTTGTTTGACATATATGCAGATCCTTTAATTGTTAATGATGTGTGTTTGGATGCACTGCTGAAATTAATTGCAATAACTTAATTTAATTCCTGGATTGGGACTGATTCTAGTTTAGTCTGAGAATTGGAGAATTACTGGTCCCTAATTAAAGTAAATTAGTTTTGATGTTGATTTTGATATGAACTGTACTTATGTTCTCTAGTAGAGTTTTTGTTGATTTGGAAGCATGTGTGATGTGGTAACCTTTCATCTAATTGAAGTTGACAGATTTTGTTTTAGTTTGTGTTTTGTATTGTTTGACATAGGTGTGTTTGGACTTTGGATGCACTGTTGAAATGAATTGGAATAGCTTAGTTTGATGAAATGGAATGACTGGAATGGAATTGATTCTAGTTTAATCTGGGAGATTCTCCCTTTTGCTATGACATTTTGTATGCCCATGTTTTTTTCAGAAAATTGTTTCCAAGCGAACCGATTTCTCCTCAAAAACTAAAATGGCCCAATTTTGTCTTCCACAAAAAATATTTCCCATTTTGGGGGCATTAATTCATTTTCTTCTGGAAATCCACTTTCTATTATTTGGTGTAGCGAAAATTGTATTCCAATGCCAAACAAACAATTATAACAAAAGATTATTAGAAAGATGAAGTTTGTTCCACTGAACAAGATAAACTAATTTCTACCCGCGATAAAACTAATTTCTACCCACGCTTTCGTCATCCTTTCCCCCGTTTTTTTCCTAAATAGGAGCCTTCCGTAGCTGTCCTGCCTAACATTTAACGGATTGAATTGCATGTCTAACACCGCATTCTAAGTTTTTTCAGCAATGATGGTATCATTGGAGGCAGCCAAATCTATATAGGGCATCTTTTTTTTTTTCCTACATTGGGGTCTCTCACTCACACACTCATTTCCCTAATTAGCTGAGCAACAACCAGGGACATATTTAAAAGCTGTTAGTTATGTGGCCTCTCTTACCTTTTGTGAGGTGTAACACCTCTTTCTGTTGAGTGGTGTGGGTGCCTTCCCACAATCTCCCGCTTCCGATTATTTAGCATCAATCCATATAAGGGAAGGTTGTTGCAAGTACTACAGGTCCCTCTTTTTCTGAAGTTTTGATTATGTCTATTTATAACACTCCCTCATAATATTATGCTGCTCATTATCATTCAGGAAAGAAAAATGCTTCTCATTTGACTCTTCCTCTTCCTCAATCTAGAAGGCAAATGGATCCCCTACTCTAACACCTAGTTAGAATGCAAAACAGCTTCCCTCCTTTCTCCGCGTCTCTGTAACTCCATTCTTTCACCTGTTTCCTGTTCCTGTCTCATGTACAAAGGAATATAAGCATGATAATATTGCTTCCATCGATGAAAAAAATTCAGGGATAAGTGATGTCTTACAAACCATCACAGTATTTTTGTTTTGAATTGATCTTTATTTTTTTATTTTTTATTTTTGAATCTTTATTATCCACCTTTTCACTAGTGGCAAACTTACACTTCTTATCTTTATGTATCCCTTTCTTTTAACTGTTCTTAGTCCTTCTGCCTTTCTTCACTCACTTTCATTGTTTTTTGATTAATTTTTAATTTTTTTTTCGTTCAGGATCATGCAACTTTGTGAAAATTTTGCATAACATTGCATCTGCATTGGTATCATGATGTGGATGTTTTTATAATCTTGAAATGAAAGAGAGGCAGAGAATAGGTATTGGGAAATTTTACAATCAGTTGAAGGGGCCATCAATTGAACCAAGCTAGCCATTCATGTATCTCCTAAATCATCAAAACCTTTTTCCAACTATGTTCAGCTACGTAAATATTTTTTCTCCATTCCTATCCGTTCCGAGCCAAACCCAATCTCCTAATCAACAGTAAAAAAAAAAAAAAAAGGCTTTACAATGTTTGAGAGCCTCTACTCTCAGGCTTGCGTTCACTCTCATGTGACTCTCATGCACCCTCAACTTAGAGGTAATCATTCTTGAATGATCTGTTACGCATTGTCTACCTAATGATTATATATTTTCTTTTGTTGAAACATCATTCCACAACCAGAATGCTTCTTTGGTTTAATTAATTAAAGGTCATTACCTAGCGTGGATCCTGCCGAAGCAGGGTTCTGGGAGGGTCCATATTAGAGATAGACCTAATCTTTGGCATTTTTTCACCAAGTGGTTGATTGCAGGTCTCGAACATGTATTATCTCGTATGACACTTGAGACTTTTACCATTGCACAAAAGCAATGACCTTATAATGCTTCTTTGATTTAAATATGGTTATTTGTTGCTATAGATATGCTGATTTAAGATAATTCAAAGGTTTTGGATAGTCCTATATCTTTCATATCCAAATACTTTACATGCTAGCGTATCCCTGTCGGATTAATACAACACTCACTGTACTCGATACTTCTAGGAGATGAGTTTTACATCTTGCCAAATCCATCTCATATTCATTTAGTTTTATTACTTTTCAACATTAAAAATGGCAGGAATGTTAATTGTGATATTTTTATTAATTCAGAAATGTTCTAAAGAAAAAAAAATAGGACAGGCGTATCCATACCCATGTCTTATATTTCGAAAAATAGAGTCGAATTCCTGATCCCCGTATTCATGTCACCATAAGCATCCCTGTATGGGCATCATAGCTTCTAGTATGTTTTTCTGTTTCCATCTCATGTTCATGGGCATGACCACATGAGTATGATCCTCTCTCTTCCAATGTCAACACGAGAGTTGCTAACAGGCGAGGATAAGTAAATACTTTTACCTAAACATCATGAAAAACACTTATGCAAAAAGAAGCTTTCATGTACGGATGGGAAGCCAAAGCTGCAAAGGAAGAGGGTTGTGCTTTTTTACCAAAGCTGCTCATGGAAGAGAAGATGAAGCTACTGAAAAGCAATTGAATTTTGCATCATCTCCTTGATTTACTCTGTAGGCAGCGGAGCTAGTGCTTCTCATTGTCCTTTAGTGTCTATTCTGAACTTGTATACCCTTACGTGGCGGTTCAGTCTACTGTTGATGGCAACTAATGCAATCAGAAGTGGCATCTCTTTAGCTGCAGATTATAATATTGAGCTATATGCTCATCTATAATGCTCGGATACGGCATGGATATGTGCCATGGAAATGACTGGGACACATTGTAGACATAAAAAGTTAACTATTGAATACAATACAATTTGATACGTTGCCCATTTTGAAGTAACCGTGCATCATAGATAGATGCCCATAGCCATTTTGAAGTAACCGTGCATCATAGATAGATGCCCATAGCATTTGCATTCAAACATGCTGCTAAGATGACCTGGGTTTGGCTTGTTTTTCGTATGAATGTAGAGTGCCGTGTCATGTTTCTTGAGTTCTCTACGGCAAGAAATACTTGGATTTTCCACCAAGATCTGCTTGAGAGAAGCAATTAATCTCTTGAGGCCTCATGAAATAGGTATCCAAATTTCTGTAGTATGCTTGTGCATGAGAGCTACTTAATACGCCCAGTAGCATTGTGGATCTGGCCCTCCCATTAGGGTACCTGGCCCGACCCTCAAAATGCCCGCAAAATGAAGCTTTTTGTTTTTCTTAAGCCCAGAAGGCTAGGCTTGGACAAAATTTCTACAAGCCCACCAATTTGACGGTTGGACAATATTAACCTCAGCCAGGCCCTCTTTTTTTTTTTTTTTTTATTTACATATATGTGAGTTTTTTTGAGCATGATGCTTATGTGATTCTTGTATTAATTTTCTTGTGATTGTTTTGTGGTTTTCACGTGGTTTATATGTAAATAGGCCTTGCATGATTCTTATGTTAAGTTTTTTATCCACAGAGAGTTGCTATATATGTGGGGATTTCCTTGAGCATATATGTGGTTTTTTTTTTTTTTTTTTCTTTTTGCTAGAATATATATGGGTTTATTAATGCATGATTCCTTAAATAGCTGGGATCACTTGTCTTTAACTATTTGATCTATTTTTTAGCCTCATATTCAGATTTAACTCCAACTGGCAAAAGATGCCTGTGCTAATTACGGGCAAGCAACCAATCACATTTGCAACATGAGATTTGTAAGGGAAAGAAGAAGAAAAATTGGAGATGCATAATTTTTAAGTGCATATTTCTGCTACAATGCAATTCATAAGTAAAATTGATGCTCGTTTACACTTGAAGAGATGGTCATTTAGAAAAGTATACAAAGCAACAGTATACATGGTGGTTCCTCCTTGTCCCCAATATTTACTTCAATGCTATGGTCTGCTCCCTTGCCAGTCATCTTAGCAAGCACTTGGTAGAACTCAAGGCATTTCAAATTATTTAACTTTCTAAAGTATTAAAATACCACTTGAAGATGCAAATAAGTTACAAATACTGTACGGGAATATGCTCTATATAGGCATAAACCTCTTGACCTGGTTTCTTGTGGTCTTTTGGGTTTACGAATTCAATGACACAACTTCTTTGTTAGCAGAAGAAGAGAAACATTAGCATTCATTATCTACTGCAAATAATCAAATACTCAAATTAGAGCGGCTGCGGAAAATAACTCTAATATTGAGTGGAGTCTTGGTAACTCACACTCATGGAATTTACTTGGGTTCATATTAACACCAATGATGCTTGAAGCCCCAAAAATTATTTTTTCTTTTGCAACCTAAAACTACAATCTATTGTCATTACAGCCTCTTCATAGCATAGTGTATGACTGTTTTAGAAAACTTTTACCTATGAGATTTGGGATTTAATATAAAATAATGGTATTTATGTAAATAATAATACACTTATTTTGATTTGATGGATATAAGGGCAAAGTTGTCATTTATATAAAAATCCAACACAAATATCATGGTGGCTGTCCATTTTTGTTATGAATATTGATTTTTGGGACATGAAAGGTATTAAAAAGAAAGGATAGGAGCCTATTTACAAATACTAAAACATCAGGAGCCTATTTACAAATCTTACAAACCTTAGGGGATATATACAAAAAGCTCTCTTTTCTTTTTATTGTTAATTGACGACGTCTTAAAAGGCCATAAAACAATCTAGATTTAATTCTTTAAAAAGTGCAGGATCCATCATGCATGACTTGTTAGTTGAATTTTCATTGATGGCCGAGAAGGATGTCATTGATATGACTTGTTAGTTGATTTTATCATCAGTCACACCACAATGAAATTGTACATGCTACGGTAGCCAAAGAGATTCACTTGTGATGATAAAATTAGTGGAAGAGACTCACTGCAAGGCAGATTGCTCCAAGTCCAAATACAGCAGTAGTTTCAAAGGCAAAATGAATACCTGAAAGGCAAAACCAAGTTCATTTCCAAAGAGAGGCTTTGATATGTTGACAACTCATCAAACAAAGGTAGTGAATTGGATTGCAAAATTTCATGGAAATGCCACCAATCTATTGAGATCCCACAGCTAAAAATGCACACTTTGTCAAGAGGAGTATGCACGTTAATTTCAGCAATGTAGTCGACATGAACAACACTGTAATCACTAAAAGTGCAGGTTCCAACAAAAAGGTTTATGGGCTTTCTGTTAATAGATGGCCTTGATTGCCCATCACCAATAATCAAGTCCCAATTTGTATTTATCCTAAAGAGGTCACACATGTTGCTCTCATTGGACTTTGGTGCATTTGTTGCATTACCCTTTGAACACAAGGAGAACATGGTTCCTTGGTTTTTTTATCCTCTCACACACTCCACAACCATAAAATCCCAATATTGAATAACATATAACTTCTTCCAAAATGAGGATTTGTCACTGATATTGAATAACATATAACTTCTTCATCTTCCAAAATGAGGATAGCAGTGACAAATCCCAATAACATCAAACTGACTACATAGTTTAGTATTGTAGTTTAGTATAGTATGATACAGAATGACAGATCTTGATACAGAATGTCGATTCTTGTCTACTTGAAGAAGGAAGAACACATAGATGCCATCATTTTTTGTTGATCATAAGAACAGCGTTTCTTTTATTTTACTTGAATTAGGTTTCATTCTAGTTTTGGATTTGCATGTTATTATTGTTGAAGTTTAATTGCAAAAAGGCTCTTGGGCCGGGCCGGGCGGGAGATACCCTCGGTTATAAAAAAAAAGGATTCAGGATTCAATCATTTTTCTTAATGGAAAGTTTAGCGAGAAAAAATGAGATAAAATAAAGAAATGGTTTAACAAATTATAATATGCATAGATGTGTCACTTCTTGAGCCGGATCTTTGATCCTACCATGCTTTGATAGTAAGATTAGAGGACCTTCTTTAATATGTCGAGATGGAGTGTCACGTCCCCCAAAATAAGAATTAGGGAAAAACGTGAAAAATAAATCAAATTCAAATTCCTGTGTTTAATACAACATAAGCTTCCAAAAGTGGACCAACAAAAAATTTCAATATGTGGTGAGTCAAAATAAATTTCATTAAATGCAGTAGAAGCTTTATTCAATTGGTAATCAATGTTCATAAATGAAACCCAACTCAAAAATCAAATAAACATTAATAGTTAAAATTGCAGAATTATAAAATTTCTAAAAGAGGTCTCAACACTAAAAAAAAATTTCATTAATATAATTCTAAGATGATGTTCTCTCTTGTGCTGGTTCAGACGGCTCCAAAGCCATCTCCGGCATCCCACTCGGGTTCATCAGTTGGCTCAAACATTTGAAACGCTTGATCCTCCTCCGTCTCTTGGGTAAAGTAGGACTCAGTACTTATGCATCAAATATTACAAAGTAAATAGCAAAAACATAATCATAATTCAAGATTTAATACGAGAACGAGAAGAATATAGACAAGTGTGATCATAATGAAACAATGACAAAGATAATAATGAGAAAGAACGTAAAACAAAAGTCTAACGATACAAAGAGAGCAATATAGAATCACACGGTGACAAGTGTCCCCGTTGTGGGTAGTCAGCCTTAAATAAATCGGGAAAGCCCATCCATAACGTCGCTGGTCATAAACCGATTAAAAATAAAATTAGGATAACCTTTGCATAAACAAAGTGGATTATAAGTGATCCGGTCACATCGGTGATCAACTGTCCATATATCGATCTGCAGTCGTCCATAAATGACCCACATAAACATAAAACTATATATTCATAATAGACCTGATTAATAATCCTCCGACACACGAATCCTAAGTCATATTCAAATAATCACTCATGTATGCAAACCCGAAGGTTAAATAATAACCAAAAACAAATCCTAAGGTCAAACATAAGGTCTCGTACCCAATAACCACAGGAATCTCTAATTGACAAAAGATCAACGCATCCCTTCTCCATCAATGGTGCATATACCTAATTAAGGGTTTTCCAATAGGGATGGGTTGAACTCGAATTCATTAGGATTTCCCCGATGTCATATTAAGCACTAAACCCCATGCTAGTAAGATACCGTATGCCCATACGGTATTTACTCAGTCCAAATATCCAAATAATAAGGTACAAAGATATAATTTTAACACATTAAAAACCAAAGATATTATTCAATATTAATTTGCAAATAATAATGATAATACCAATCTTAGTTTATAATTTTAGAAAACCCAAGGACCCTATCAAAATATTTCCACATTCAAAATAGTCAAAGGATTTAATTTGGATTTATAAAACAGCCTAGGCCCTTATTCTTAATTTTTAGAACATCATGGTCTTAAAACTAACTTCGCATAACACTATGTGATGACACAGGGCACTATGTGATGTCACAGGCCTTCACCTCTTTTCAAAATTGTTGCCAATCAACATCCCCCACCTTTATTATTTCCTTCAATCCTATTCAAGTAAAATCCCTACTCATCAGGTCACCAAGTTACCCTTCACCAGGTCAACAGGTCACCCATTCTCCTCACTTTATTACCTCACCTGACAAGTCAACACTTCTTATCTCCTTCATCAGAGCTCCCCAAGCAAGTGAAAACAGAATGTAATTCTGTAATAGGTTGGACTACGCCAAATGCCTCATCACCATCTAGAAAGTGGGCCCCACCATTTCCAATCCCAAATCAACTCCACTTTCTGGGTCGCCTAGCCATGTACAACCAGATGAATGGACCAGATCTATGATCAATTCATCCAGTGGGCTCCACAACCAGATCAAGCAAAAGAAAACACTTCCATAGGAGTCACGCCTCTAATTCCTAAACCATTAGATGGTGGGTCGGATGGGACCCACTTCTCACGGGTCCAACATCTCTAAGGTTGCCCTTGGGTCCTCCTCCGGATCCACGGATTAGATCGGTCATCGGGTGGCCCACCTGGGTCCCATGGACAAAAACACAGACAGTCCCTTGTACACAGAATCACTCCCTGCAACATGTGATTCCGCCTGCCATCAAGACCACTTGAAATTGTGGTCTCACAACCCTAAATACAAGTCTATAGAAGCTGAAAAAGGGGTTTTTGGCATCCAAACAGGGATCGGTAATGGCAACAGAAGTTTGAAACACTACAACAGTAATATTAAATAGAAAAAAAATCAATGAAATCATACACGATCTCATCACTAAAACAATTAACATCATAAAAAGAAGGCATTAAAGGTTTCTACATGCAGTGACATGCCAATCAAGGGGAAAACAAATATTAAATTTATAAACCATGATTAGGTACTTGCCTTTTACCAGGGTTGAAGAAAAATGTACAGATCCTAACTAATACTCAAACCGCAATTCCCACAGTACTTGAGAATAATCCTATCACCGATCTGATAAAGAATATTGGAAAGGAATGCTCAGATGGACAGATATATGATATTCCTACCCAAAACCTAACATTAGAAAGAATATGAAGATAACCTAAGAATATAGATTTACGCCTAATGATTTGAGGAGAAGGTTACCTGAGATAAGAAAGTTAAACCAAGAATGCTGGTATTCTCTGATCTTGATTCTGATGGCTGGATCCTAAAGTTGGTATGGCTTGGGAAGTTGAAAGAGGAAGAAGACGAAGATAACCGGAAGGAGTTGCAGAGATTAGTAGGGAGAGATAAGAAGGGTTTCGTTAAAAAAAGGATTTTGTTAAACATAATACTATTAGACTTAAGTCATTGGGTCAAAACTACGGGTCAGGCCATCTACCCATTAACCCAATTCATCAATCTACGCATCTAATCTAACGTGTGCCCCACTTAATCCTATCCACTTAAATAACTAAAATACATTCAATTAAAATAATAATATCTAATTAAAATATAATAAAATATTATATGTGGGACCGGGATCTTACATGGAGCCGATGAAGAGAGTAAGAATCCAAACAAATGCTTCAATGGGTGGATACTCCACAATTTCTGAGTTAACCAAATTGAGGGCAGCCAGAGCGTTTGCTCAATAAAGAGGATAGGACGAGAGAAATAGATATAGTTGTTTTGAGGAATTGTGAGCAAAAAAACTCAGATTCTTTGGAGAGACCTTGCAGAAACTTGTAGACTTGCAGTGCTTAAGGAGTTACAACAATGAAGAGAAATGAGCGCTTGAGGTATTAAGGAGTAGAGTAGTTAAGCTTGGTTGTAGAATGGTTCCAGTAACTAACTACATTGTAAGGAAATAAGGTATGGACAAGTCAAGACAAGACAAAAAAAAAAGGGGGGTTAAGAAAAAATAATCTCATCGGAACCGACAACAGTTTGAAAGTCGCTGATTTAAGCCTTAACACAGGCTAAGGTCCCTTAAATCAGTATTTCTATTATATTTCAAATCCGATTATTAACCTAGTTAATTAAACTAAGTTCAATTAAAAAGCAATCAAACACAAATAGAAGAAGACGCATGATTTATACGTGGAAAACCCTACTTAGAAAAAAACCACATGCCTCGTCGTTTAGGCCACCAGACAACCAAGCATTATAATAATTGTAAGTTACAAAACTCGTCACCGTATTTAAACTAACCACCTTGACAGTCGCTTCAAGGTGAATCTGCTTCAGGAGAGTAGAAGAAAGTAACTAAAAAGTCCGTGAACTTCAGCACATCAACTTAATGAGGCTTTGGAGAAGGAGATGAATCTCTCAATTGATTCTATGGCTTAGAATAGGACAGATGTATATTTTGGGTTGCTAGAAGCATGTATTTACAGGCCAGAAGTCGTGGGAATTAGTAGCAATTCGGCTGGTGCTCATAATAAAAAATTGGCTTAAACTTGGAAATTGTGATTTCAGTTCGCTCAAGAAACTGCCATGTTTACTAGAGCGAGCAGATGGTTCGCTCAAGCCGGCACAAATTCTATTTGGCGATTTATTCGGGGCTCGCTCAAACGGGCAAGGCTTCTATCTCTGACGATCTAGCTCTGTTCTGCCAATTTTCTGATTATCTTCTCTGCTTCTATGCATTCTTTCATCAGGAAGGCCAGTCCTTCTATGAAATACAATATAAATTAAATTCCTAATTTTATCTGTCACCCATTGAATTAGCCAACACTCACCTTGCACAGTTGCCACTTGAAAATTATAAATTGAAGAGAGAGACCGTGTGCCATTGCTAAGTAAAATTCTAATATTTTTAACTCAAGAGTTTGACATTAAGAAATGAATCTGAAGAAATAGTATGCAGTATAATTCTCGGTACTCTCAATTTGATGTGATGTTCACCATAATTCCACATCTTCTACTCTGAACTTCTATGATAAAACTCCAATACTGTAGTTTTAGTTTTTTATATTGGTATTGCATTGCCTGGTAACGGGCATATATCATTGCCTTGGTAGTAAACACAAGCCAACGCAAGTTGCGAAGGAGTGCATCCCTTTCTTCTCCACATTTCAATCACATTTTTTTGTAAAATAATTTCAATCACATGGTTAAATATAGAGGCATTATTAAACGCCTGGCCCAGCCCATGTGAAAAATACATGTAATTTAATTTAATTAGCCCCAACACATGCTAGAATGTCAACAAAATTTATAAAAAGTCCGGTCGGCCTGGCTTGATTGATTTAATGGGTGGGTTCGGGCATGACTTTTACAGCATGTGTTGGGCTTGGGCTTGGGCTAGGCCTGGATATGCATTAGCCCGGCCCGACCCATGAACACGCCTATTAGAATTCAAAAGGTAGAATTTTGAATTGTCTACTGAGGTGTCCACCCAAACGAAGCAGCTTGGCATCCTAATTCGATGATTTTTTAATTAATTTGTGTAATAAGGGTTTTGAACTAATTTTGCAAAAAAATTATACAGACAATGCCTTTTTTGACGATTTAATTTTACCTCTTGGAAATCAGTAACACACGTTCCCTTGGGCTCCACTCAAGGGTACGTCTTGCCTAGGCTTGTCAATTGAGCCCGTTAAAACAAGTATTTGGCCAAGCTTGTCCCGTTTCAAGCTTGAAAATATAGGGCTTTTCAAAAAAAGAAAAAAAAAAAAAATGAGCCCAATGAGTTGGGCTTGAGCAATGATTTTATAACCTGGTCAAAATGGGATTGGGAATGGATAGAACAAGCCCAGCCCGGCCAACCCGCAATGAAAATAAAGTTAAACCAGGTTGTGGATCTTACTATCCAATTGATCATTGATGTTTGACCACCTCGACCAGATCCAAGCCCAGCAAACTAGTTCACTGATGTGAACAACCAGTGTTTTTCAGAGTTTGTTAGTGTGTATTGATTACTATGGACAAATTTCATATCATGGACGATTAATGTACATTGACAGTTTATTGCAGTATGCTTTTTAGCCTTGTATTAATTCATTCTTTATATAGGTTCATTCACTTTCAATCAACTGATTATTGATGATATATACTTTTTAAATTGTTAGATTAGTAGTTCATTTTTTGCAGCTATCTAATTCTATATGCATGCTCATCTTTAATATGCTTATTTTTTAAACTCTGTCCAATATTATTCACTTAGAAATATAAAATACATTCTTTATATCTACGGTGCACTAGCATTGAAGAAAAAACACAACTTAGTTGTGCACTAGCATTATAGCAAAATAGAGTAAAATTAAAGAATGTTTAACTTATTTTAAAGATTGTACTAAGCCCTCGCATGGGACGGACCCATATGGGATACGATTTGATGTAGGTCCATTTAACTTAGGGCTGGCCTCGAGAAGCCCGCCCAATAGTAGGACAGGATTGAACAACCCAAGTTCAGGCCCCGCCCGGCCCGGCCCGTCCCGTCACCCTCTGCGAGAATTCTACCTCTTCTTCTGTTCCGTTTCTTTCCTTCTCTGTTTTACCTGCCATCTGTTCTTCTTCTTTCTCTCCTGTCTGTCTCCAAGTAAAATCACGAGATCATGTTCTTCTTCACTTCCTAAACAAAACCCCATCAATCTTTTGTTCTCATCCTCTTTCCATATCTGAGATTATCATTAGAAGAGGCACAGAGGATTTAATTACAAGATGATGATGATGGGTATTATTTCCCTTCAGTCTCTGATTGACATGATTGTAGCAGGGATTTCTCTCATGTTTGGATTGGGGATCTTCGCTTTCATAGCTGCCATTCTCTGTTCTGCTGCTTTCTTGCAAAATGCAAAGAACTTCTCTTAGAGAATCACATCAAGGTATCTTTTATTTCTTCTTTTCAAATCTCCTTTTGAGTTCTATCTCTTGTTATTTCTGTCTTTCTTTTATTTTGGTTTCCGTAGTTATATGATTGACTGCTTGATAGCAGACCAGATCTTGTTTACTCAATAATATTGCATGTACCCCAAATCGTCATTCTTTAGATTATTTTGCCCCCAACTTGTGCAGTTAAAAATCGAGAGCGTTTAAGACCTCTCTGAACTGCGATTTTGTTTGGGGGTCAGTTTGTTAGAGGGTTACCATTTAATTGTTAAACACAGACCGACGATATCTCTGCTTGAATGAATAAGGAGGTAAACTCGGATTGAAAATTCCCCGTTTGGCTCGGATCGTAGTGCAATTGGATACTGCTTATTAAACAGTACGACCCACAAAACTGATTGGTTAGATTTCTATGAGGAAAGGGAAATATGGATCATATTCCCCCAGCTTTTTTACCATTAGCTGTGTTCTAAGCAGGATGTTGGAGTTATGGGCTTGATGGAATTCTTGGGGCACATCTGCGTGACTCGCCCCGAACCAATCAGATTTCATTTTTCTTCCTGCTGTGGAAAATTGATAAAAAGAAGTGTCTTTTTCATGGTGGAAATTGAGGCACATGGAAAATCAGGGTGGTTTTCCTTTCTATTGCAGAATTATCACATTACACAGTGTTAGTCCAATGTTTGGTGCGAAAAGTTCGGTGAAAACATGTGATCTTGAGGATTTTAATATCTAAGGAGAGTGGTCAGACTTCTGACATTTTCTGCAGAGAATGTGTGCTCTGCCCTCCTTGCCATTAGTGTTCTGAAAAGATTGTAAATTCCACAAGGTGAAATCCCATCTGAAGATGTCCATGAAAAGAAAAAAAAACTGAATTCTGTAAGCTGTGGAAACCACAGCTGTTTTCAAGTTTCTCCTCAAGCCAGCTCTTATATATAAAGCTCCAGCTTTTGCAAGTGAATCTGCTTCTACATTCAACTCTAGCAATATGAGCATAAGAAACACTGCTGTTGTTGATAACTAGTGGCAAAGCCAGCGCAATGAATGGAACCATGAACTGCAGAAAGAATGAAGATGTATTTAATATTTAGTTTAGAAACAATTGGGGGATAAAATTAGATAAACGTGTTTGAGATGGTTTGGGCATGTCCAACGTAGGCTGGCAATGGCGCCAGTAATGAAAAGTTTGGCTACGAAGGTTGGTGGCCTACTAGGGAGAATGGGTAGGCCAAAGAGAACGTAGATGGATGTAGTAAAAATAGAGATTGTGAAGTGTAACTTATATGAGGACTTGACTTAAGATAGATCGGAATGGAGAAACAGAATTCATGTAGCTGACCCCACCATAGTTGGGACGATGTTTTGACGACGATAATGATGATGAATGAGGAAAAGAGAAAAGATGCATGGTAGTGGATTCGGGAAGGAAAATTGAATGTACTATGCCACCCAAAGAAATTTAGGTCTGCAACTTGGGGAGGCAAATATTGAATCACCATGTATTTTGATTCAAGAAAGCAAAACCAAATTATGAAGATACTTCAGCTCTCATTTGGATGTGTGGAATCCTTCCATGAAACTGAAGATTCTGAGTTGGCTTTTGCATTGGGTTGTACCATAGGATTTTAAAATGAATTCCGTGGAATCCTCATTTGTGTAGTTTTTGAGGAGGCTCCTCTTTTCCTCTTATAAAAATGGTTTTACTCATGCATCCAAATGAACCCTAGACAAAGTCAGTTTGGTTGGGATGAGTTTTGACAGGTAATGATTGTCAAAGGTAATGCAAAGGACCACAAATTTCATGGTATGTGATACCCTTTTTTTGGTACGTATTTTTAGTAATGATTGAATTGGAATGTTACCTTCTATCATGAACATGCAGCCGCACTTAAGGTGAAAAGCCACCATAGAACAAAGCGTTCATCTGTGTATGATCAGCTGCATTTGATAAATGAACAGATGGGAAACATCACTGTTCAAGGTTGCAGCATCTAATTGCACTAGATGAATAAGGGACTAACATTGATTATGTACTATCTTAGGTTGATTTTGGAATTCTGGACTGATAGTGAACCTTGAATCCTTTTTTCACATACGGAATCTGCTTAAGAGGAATATCATGTCCTAGATTCACTACTTTGTGATCTTCAATACTCATCACAGCATAAGGAAGAAATAGGGCAGAGTTCAAGGGAAAGATTACAAGGCTGGAAACAAAAGAAAGCAGCCCAAAGAGAAAAATGCAACATATCCGGTAAGGGAATGACTTCCTAAAAAGGAGTGGTTCAGGCAAAATAGATGGCAGAGCTTCAAGTCGAGAGTATGAAGCCACCCACAGCAAGGAAATGAATCATAGAAGAAAGGATTGTGTGTCCCTCAACAGAGAGAGGAAGCAAAACCTCACGATCACAAGCCCTTGATCCTAACCCTTGGAAAGAAACTACTCATCTATGGATTCAGGCCACTTAATGAAGACGAAGGAGAGGCGGGAGTAAGGCGTAGGTTTTATTTTCAAGATCATCATCAGTTAGTTATAGAGCCTTGTATCTTCAAGCAGGGGTCAGATGAAAGAGCTACTTAACACTCATAACATTCGGCCAAACTAAAGCATCAAAAGCTAACTCAATACTGCAAACAAGAAATTAAGCTTTAGTTGAAGATATTACTGTTTCTCAGCAGCAGCAGATACGTTTTTGAAATCATGAATGGTTTAGATATTGTCTTCATGAAATGTTTTTTTTTTGTTGAACCTGCAACCTTGTGGTAATTGTGCACGGGCTCCTGTGTTGAATAGAAGTTTTAAATGATGTAAAAAAAACCAAAAAAAAGAAATGAGAGAAAAAAAAAAGAAAAAGCTGAAATATTTAAATATGATAGCTACCGCGAAAAGTTTTTATATCATAGAAGCGTAGAAGAAATGAAAAAAAAGATGGAAGATTTTGATGCTAATGTCTTTGCGAGTCTAGTTACTTTCTTGACGAGTAAGAAAAATGTATGTGCTTTTATGTTGCATGATGGGCATTGTATTCTTTTTTTCCTGGTAAATACTCAATTCATGCACCCACAATGTATCCTATTATGTGATTGAACATGTATGATGAATACTAGTGCTTAGTAGTCCATGATGCCATTGCAGAAGCCAGATCCAGATCCAAACCCAGTAAAACTATGCCCAGTCCCAGATCAAGCTAGTGAGAACCCTGGGTACAGGCTCCTAACTGAGTCGATCTGGATTGACTTTCATGGTTCAAACCTGATTCAGGGAAACCAATGGCCCTACTTCGGGTGCCAATAAGAGGTCTTGACAGCTGGACTCACTCATCTTGGGGTGTACTTTATACACATCCAAGGAGTTTTGCCTAGAGTTGATTTGGTTTTAGTTTGCTTTTGCTATTTGAACAAGCCTTGCATTCTTTATTTGAATTGTTTTCTTTTCCTTAGAAAGAAAAAGATTTAGTCCCATCCAATCATCTCAAAAAGCAAAATTATGACAGTTCTTTTTTATATAGGATGTAGGGATGCTGAGGAAGGGGGACGGAATGGTATTCTTGATTTGCTTTGAAGTTTCAGTGGAAACCTTCCTGCATGGTTTTGTTGGACAATACCAACTTTGTGCAAGGGAGTAGGGATGTTATCTCTTCACATTATTGTAAAAGGATAACCCTATCCAAAGAATGATCTACATCATCCAGCAGCATCTTAGTCTTCTGCGTCATATTGTGATGAGGGCTAATCATCCACAGAAGTATTGTGGACCACAGATCAGATGGACATATCTCTGGTGAAGTCATTAGATTCTCTTGCAACTTAAGTTTCAGGTAGATACTCTCATCAAGTTAGCCTGTCTGTGCTAAACGCTTATTACGTTAGGCATTAACATCAGTCCATAGCATCAAACATTGAGTGCATGGAAAGTTTTAATACCAGTTTCAACAGACCTATAACAGCAGTCTCTCTAGCATAATTATCAATTAAGTTCTACAGGTTTGGTAGCTTGGAATGCAGAGCCCACCTATGATTGTACATGTTAAGAAATTTTGGTGGCTATACTGATCAGCCTCTTGAATTTGTATTAATCCTAGCAATTGAATTGTTGTACCATTATCAGTTGGGTTATTGTGATCATATGTGACTGCCGTTGAGTTGATTTTTTGTAGAGTGGATAGTGAAAAAATCACGCATGTGAACAATTGGATGGTACTGACAGAAACGTGGGTATGAGAGAGGCTCCACCAAGCTTCAGACCCGTCCCCAACCCTTAAAATATTACCCCACAAACCCCTGGCTCCTGATGCCTAGGAACCCTACTAGGCTGTCACCTCCCCCTCCTCTCCATATTTTTAGACAATATGACCCTTATCCATAAGATTTCCTCTCATCCCCAAATCTCTACTACCACTTCACCAACATGGTCTGATTCTTCTACTCCAAACTAGACCACGCGCCCCCTACATAATTTGGTTTGATAAACTTCCCTCCATTTTGTTTTATACATCTTCTTCTATCACTATGCCCCTCCTACAATAAGTCTAATCTAATTCGATCTAACTTCTCCCCGACCATTGGCGCCATCTGAAACAAAGACATAATAGATAGAAAAATTAGACAACATTGCATTAATTAGCATTATCATCCATCCAAAGGAGAGAGAGTTCACCAAGAAATAACATCAACAATCTCCCTGTAGCAATGAATCATGCTGGCTAACGACTGAATCTTTTTTCTTTTTCTTTTCTTTTTTCCGAGCACCCCACCCTACCAACTAACTCTTTGCCAAATTAATCTTTAAACCTGAGGATAGTTCTAAACACCTAAGAACCCTCTTTAAAACTGCTACCTTCTTTCATCTCGTGGAACTAAGAAGAACAGTATCATCTGCAAGTTGAAAATGAGTGATTGCTTCTCTCCTGCTGTGCCAAAAACCTGTAATGAGACCTAATTCGTTCAAAGCACTCAAAGCTTCAACCACAATAGTGAACAAGAAGGGCGATGAAGGATCCGCTTGCCTTAGCCTCTGAGAAGTTTTGAAGAACCAAGGGGAACAATTCACAAGAAGGAAGGAGTACGTGGAAGAGATGCACACCCAAATCCAAGCCCTCCATCTATTGCATAAACCAAATTCCCCAATTTGTAATCCACAAAACCCCATTCTATATGGTAATACGCCTTTTCAATGTCAATTTTAAAATGCCCCCCACTCGCCTTGATCTCTTCCTAGAATCGCTGAGCTTATTCACTAGAAGGACACCATTAAGAACTAGTCTATTCTGCATGAAGGCCCCTTGATAGGGAGTAATAATTAGGGGAAAGACCACCTTCAATTTGAAGGATGGTCGTAAATAGGTTTTTTTATGTGAAGATTGATGAATTTGACATGATGAATTTCGGATATAGAAAAACTTGGAAGAATTGGGTAGCTGCAGATATTGGGATTCACTTAATATATCTGTGTAAAGCTCCATGTTGTCGTTAAGCATTTGAAGTGCTGTTTCTGTGTGGATTAAACGCTTAAGGTCACTAAAAAGCATCTTTGTTAGGCCTGTGATGGATTCTCCGAGGCAATGATTATTGAGGGATGTAAATAAAGGTTGGAGAACTAAAGGCAATGTTCCTATTCCATCGCGCCTATAATTATAATGCTCAGTCTTGTTTTAGAGTGATTCAAGCATCACGCCAAAATTGCTATTTGCCATTTGTGAAGATTGTCCTATTGAAATGTTCTCAACATTTATCAATTTCATCTAAACCCGAAGCTCCGATACAATGCATCCTCTGCCTTCGTTCAATTCTCTCCATATAGAGGTAATCAATCAATCAAGTGGTGCACTTACATTTGATTCATTTGAGTTTATTTATTTATTTATTTTTAAAGGATTGTATTGGAGCAATGGATGGTGTCTCTGCGTGTGTGGGGGTGTGTGAGTATTACAATTCAAAAAAAAGAAAAAAAAAAAGCAATGGATGGTGAGCCCAAACATAGGCCATTTTGTAATAAAAGCAACTTCGCAGAACGTTATGGTTGTTTCTTCTTTTCATTTACCACTTCTATCCAACCATTTTGTTTTTGAAGTTTGCAGGTTTTATTTTATTTATTTATTTTTTTACTTTCTTTTTTTGGTACTTGATCGTAAATATTAGTCCAGGAAAAGTTATTTTTGGCCAGACTTCTGCAGGAGCAAATAAAGGTTGTTTGTACAAATCCAAAACCTGTATGTTGGAAGCCACTGATGGAAGCACATTAGGTGCTGTTTGGGTTTGATGGAATTGTTGAAGATGATAAACACAGCATCGTCATCATGGGTTAAAACATAACAAGAAGATAAGATTATTCAAGAGTACATTGGTCCTTTGGAGAACAATCGGGTAAACGTCTTTTTGGTCATTCATCTCTTTCTCAACTCTTGCCTCTTGAGCCCATTTCTTGTTGGGCCTTGTCCATGTGTTGTGTATGTTTTTTTCGTCTTTTTTCCTTTATAGTTCAGCATGTCTATTACTTTCGCAGTGAATTTTCTTAAGAAACTCATAAAATCTTGATTCATGTTTTAGCCAACTCATACTCTCTCTCTCTCTCTCTCTCTCTCTCTCTCACAGTAATCCACTGTTGTAGGAAGTATTAGATCCTGTGCCAAACTGATAAAGTTCCTTAAATCAATACCAATCTGTGATATGGTCTCAGATGATGGGATGGATCATGGTAGGCACATCAGTAGCAGCAGGATGGCTTCCACTTGAAGCATACCAAAGCTCCATACAGCAGCATCGAGGAAAGTGGGTAAAGAGGATAAATAGGGATTGAAGGCCTCAGGCCAGAATATGAAAAATCAGTCTCACATGAAACTTTTCACAAAATATCAGTTGATGTAATTAAGCCTCTCCACCATCTCACTGTCCCAATACCTTACATGGGTATTTATTATGAGTTAAAAAATAGCCTAACCTCTACCTAAAAATTTAGAAAGTTTTAATCCTCTTCTTTCTAAATTAGATAATCCTAATTCCCAAATGAAACACATAAAGAAAGAGGAAATTAACTCTCCACTAATAGGTGACCATTAAAAAGCAAGTGGGCTCCGATGGATCTCATGTAGATCATGATTTCTTCCTCATCAAGTAAATAACTTCTTCTTTTAAAAAGAAAAAGAAAAATGGTCAACATAACTTATACCTACGACCTCATACTATTTACCTACAACCTTAATGTTGCAATAGTGGGCACCTTCGCAACATGCTTTTTGCCATCAAGAAAGTACTTTGAGAAATCAAAATTCCCTATTCTCACCCTGAGAAGGTTTTCATTAAGTGTAATCAATGATTATGTCAGGTTTTCATAACATTTTACAAAACGATTTCCTGTTTTCAGTGTGGGGGAGAAGGTCAAACACAAATGCTTAAGTTTGTAACTTTGTTTTCAAAATTAAAATGGATATTAACTCGTTAAGATTTTTCACACCAAATGAACTTTATTCAAGATACATTGGTCTAGACCCACCTCTTCTAGAGTCCGGTATAAAGGACCCATGACGATGGAGATAAAGCCTCTGCGCTTAAAAGTCAAAAGCTTAAGTTAACTATGGCTCCAATACAACAGTAAGAACAATCTAGATGAAGTATTAAATTAGGCTTTATGGCAAATCAGCTGGGGATGCTGGGTCTGGATGTGAGGAAAGGTGGGCCCCAAATCAGCTCTCACCCATGATTGTGGCCAAGGGAATTAAATGGGGATATTCATTATGTTAGCCACCTTGATCGCCAACAAAATCTCCACCTTGATGGCGTTGATGACTTCTCTAGCATCCAATGCGACTATAACGCAGGCAAAACCTGTTTCTTTGGCCTTGTTTACAGCAACAGGGACAGCTCTCGCTTCAGCTTTTTGGTGTGAGAAGACATTGAAAACATTAGGCCCTTTATAAGCTCATGCACTATCATATTGGCTTTCTTCTAGTTTATTCTTTTACCGAAAAAAAGTGCAGTTCAGTGAAGTATGAAATTAGGTTTTATGGCAAATCAGCTGGGGATGCTGGGTCTGGATGTGAGGGGGGATGGGAGGAAAGGTGGGCTCCACATCTGCTCTCACCCATGATTGTGGCCAGGGGAATTAAATGGGGATATCCATTTTGTTAGCAAAGGAGATGGCGGAGAAGAAAGGCTTCTTGGTCAGGATGTTGAAGCTCGATGTTGATTTCTAAGTCTAAACTCAGTAATTATAAATTTATAACTAGCGAAAAGCCCCGTGCTTAGCACGGGCAACGTAATTCACAATATTAGATGGTGACAAACATTATAAAAAAAGGCTTTGGAAATAGAGAGGGGGAGACATAGAAAGAGGAAAGGCAAGAGAATGGACACACGGAGAAGATGAAAGGATACATTAAAATGTTGAAAACATACAGAGAAGAGGAAAGGAGTGGAGAGAAATGCGGAGTTTCCGTATTAAAGGGTCATAAGGGATGAGGAGTTTCGATAGTAAAGAGGGTTTAAAAACGGAAACAGGAGAAATCAATCTATTGAAGGAAGGGGTCAAAACAAAATTCACACGGTGCAAATTAAATTGAAATCAATATCCAAATTCTCAATTCGCTTAAAATTATTTTTAATTTTAAAATATTTTTGAGATACTATTGAGAAAAAAAGTCTAGAACAAACAAATATACCATTGTTTATTGTTATTGGTAATAGAAATATTTTAGCAAGGACAAATATACCATTTTATCATTTTTAGAATTTCATTTATTAAAATTTATTTAGAAGTAAAATGTATAGAAAAAATCAAAGAAATCGAAAATCAAACCTGAATTTCTAAAATTTAATGTATTTTGATTTTTCATGTAAGAAGTCTACATAATTTTTTTAAATACAAAATAAATTCTAACAAAAATATATCAATATCTTTAGAAAAAATAACTAAAACTTTTATATGAAAATGATGATTTGGCTTATGGATATCACATGATTTTATAATTGTATAGATCTCTTATAGTGCCCAAGCTTTATCATCATGTTGGTCATGTGGTAAGCTACTATGATTCATGCTAAATTTGGACCCTTATTTAGGAAAACATAAGTGGCTAACTTAAGAATTTTTTTTTTCAAAGGAAAAATTAATAAATTAAGAATCAAACTCTTTTTTTTTGAAAGAAAGAATTAATAAAATTAAGAATCGACCACAAAGAAACAAGTAAATTTATTGGGGCTAGCTCTCCTAAGCTCAAGCCTAGGAAAAGGTAAGCCCAAGTATGTGGTGGGGCCCACCTGGGGACCCACATAGGGATGGGGATGGGGGGATTTTAAGGACTCCGTGGGATCCTTCCCTCAGCAAAAAATCAGCTCCAACCGTAATTTTTATCATCTCCATATGGGCCAAAAAGTTTAATGGTCAACGATCCATTTGAATCGATACATAGTTGATCCAACGGTTTAGATAATTTGGATTTAACCGAAAGTTGGCAGACATGTGCACTTTAGAGGAGTCATGTGTTTGGTCCATTTGGATGAACCAAAGATGGGCCCCACAAGCATGGAGCTTACAAAATTTTATCCTAAGTTTGAGCTTAGGAGAGCCTTGCTCAAATTTATTTACATGGTAAAAATCATTTTTCTTTGTATCTAAAATAATATAAAATGAGTTCAAAATTTATAGTTTGTACTTAAAGAAAAAGCTACTTTGCATAATACGTGGATGAAACTGACTTTTGGAATTCAAACCAAAGGTTACTTGATCACTAAAAATAATTACACATAAGTTTTTTTTTATATTTAAAATACAAATCTTCATTCACAAAAGAAATGAAAGAATTCCATTGCATCATCTCTTTTCAACAATGCAAACACAGATCTCCAGTGAAAGGAGGAAAATTTTATCTAGAAGAATTTGATGTAAAACATTGGGATTGTGGCAAAAAGGATGGACATTAATTTTTATATTAAAAATAAATAGCTTAGGAAAAATTTTATCGATAGTCCACGAGTTTCTAAATAATCTTTATCTTCTTTACCCGACCAATCAATTTGGAGTTGCCTTAAAAGAAGAATCTTTGTGCTTGCATTTACCGATATAATAAATAACTACAATAAAGTGAAAAGAAACAAGAAACTCCACATTTTTCTTTCCATGATTGAATTCTAACATAAAATATCACATTCCAACCAAAATTTATATAAAAGTGTGAGAGGAGTTTCTCATGATAGGAGTTATTGGGGATGTTGCAAAATTGAATGATAAAAACTAATGGGAGAAGAGTTATTAGAGACGTTATTAAATGGTAAAAAAAAATACATGGTCCAAATCAATTGGCAATTGGCAAGTGAAATTGGAAATCAAATCCAATTCGCTTCATATATTATAACTAGAAAAACATGCCTGTGCTTCGCACGGGCAATATAATCATAATATTAAAATTTATAAAAAAAAACCTTATGATAAGTTTCTTTAAAATTAAATGCAAAAGGTTTTAGTATGAGAGAGAGAAAAAAAATAGAAGTTCATAAGAATTCAATACCTAATACCATATAATTTAAAAAAAAAAAAAACACAAGCCCTTGAAAATTGAAAATTAATGATCAAGAAAACTAAAAAAACAAAATTAAAACAAACAAACAATATAAACTATGAATAAAATCCAATGAAATTTGAAAGACACATAGAAATAAAACATAAAATGAAAATCCATAATCAACTCAATAACATAAGCAATTTAAAAGAATCAGACACTCATAACAAAAAAAAAAAAAAAAAAAAAAAAAAAAAAGAGAACCCTAAAAAAAGGAGCATAAAAGGGCAAAGACAAAAGATTCCACAAATTCACGAAAAACCATCATAAAAAAAAAAAAACAACTAAAAACCCATCACAAGTGAGAAATTATAACAAGAGAAATACAAAATAAAACGAAATAAATTTTATTAAAAAGGCTATAAAAATATATATAAATAAAGATCCATAGACAATACAATGAAAAAAGAATTTAGAAGAACCAAACCAACGTATGATAATTTAATACTAAAAAATGAAAACCGAAGCCACAAAAGAAATAAGAAAAACCCATAAAAGGATTTCACAAAGAGAACTTAAAGAACCCAATGGAAGTAAAATAAATAATTAACTCATAATGATAAGCATTAAAAGAATAAAAAAATACAACAGAAAAATGAGAATTCACAAAAAATCCCATGATAAAAGTGATTTAAAAGAGAAAAAACCAAAGTGAACCCGATATCTAAAAGTTGAAACAAAAAAGTGGAAAAAAAGAAACTCATAATCTATGAAAACCATACAAATACAAACCATAAAAACATTGCAAATCTATAGAAACTTTAAAATAATGATTCTTTCGTATAAATCTTATTAAAACGACTTAATTAAAATTGCTCAAATAAAATATGATGAACTCAAAAGTAAATGAATTAAAAATGGTTTACCTCTCAAATTGAAATGTTTAATAATTGCACCAATTATTTCAAGATGCTCACATTTTAAAAAGGGTTGAACGCTGATCTAAACTAAGCATGTAAATGAGACATGAGATGGTACTAAAAAGAGATACAAAGAAACAAAAAGATTATTGAAGTTGCCCTAAAAAAATACAATGAACTTAAAAGTAAATGAATAGAAAAAAATGAAAGTTCTCTTGTTGACATAGAGAAATAGAATTATATTGGAGAAAATAGGAAATGATGATAATAAGAATGAGCTTAATTATTTATTTAGATGGACCAATATTATTGGAGATTCCTTTTACCATTAGTTCCGTATTCTTAAAAAAAAAAAAGTATACAATCAAAATCAATAGATAAAAAAGAAACCAGACAACCCAAAATTGAGAGTGGATTAAATAAAAAAGACTAAAGATTAAATAAACCAGAGAACCTAGAAATCGGCATTTCACATTCTAAAAAAAAAAAGAAAAAAAATCAGATAATCTGAACAAACAAAATTACTTGAAATTCCTTAGATTAGTGGCACTTAGATATTGAGACTCATTAACACTCAAATGCTATTGCCTTGATAGAAATATGATGATATTGAGAGTTTTTTAATAGATAAAAGGCATGATGGAGAGTCCAAATCACAAAAAGAAAACTTTATTTGGAAAACTCCAGTATTTTGTATTTTTTTTATCTGAGAATCAATTTGACCGTAGAAATAACCCAGAATGAGGTGAAAATTTGAGGTATCCCATAAATAGCAAGGATGTTTGTCTTAATGATTGTTATTTTTAATAGATGGGGTCTATCATAGTGTTTCACTCCATTTACATCACGATTTATAAAAGTTAAAGCCACACACACAAAAGAAAAAAGCTTAACTCCACCCTTTCTCCCTAGGCAAGTGTGCATGGTAGCACATCAGTTAGATGGAAAGTTTCCCGCATCCTCTTTAGCTCCACGCTGTTGTCGCGAATTTTTGTTTTTTCAATAATATTATCATTTTCTTATTAATTATGAAACTTATTATTTTTGTTGATCAAATCCATATATTATATATTCATTTGAGTTTAGTTTTATTATAAAATTGTTGTCATAGAAAATTAATGACTATATAGGAAATCATATAAAATAGTTATTTTAAAAGTTTGATCATCTATGCTTAAAGCACATGCATAAGTACGAAAATAATAACAACAGTATTTATAGGGGTCAATATTCTAAAAATATAGTTATTTTTATAAATACCTCGTAGATAAATTCCAACTCCTTGTCAATATTCCAAACTGGGGCTGGGTCCCTTCCTCATTAACTAATTTTAAGTTTTTGTTGATAACCATTAACAAAAAGATGTTTTGTGGTGTAGTGGTAGGGTAAATCCTTTGAAATCCATATTGTCCTGAATTCGAATCTCGGCACATACCATGATTAATTTTTATCATGTCATTAAAAATATATGGGTCAGGTTGGGTTAAAAAAGTGTGCTTTATCTCTGGCCCTACCTAATTTACCCCTACCGACCCGTTTGCTAGGGTGAAACTAAACTAAATTGGTAAATTGGACGAGTCAAAATCAATTGGAGCGAATTGGAGTTGATTTCAATTTAAAACCACTTCGCTTCATATATTAATATATAAATATATATATATATTTATATAATGGTATGGTATCTGGAGAGATGCTACAATCCTGTAATGAAGGTCGGAATGGAATGGTCAATCCAGCGGAATAATCATTACTGTGTTTGGTTCTAAAAAAAGTGGCAGAATGACCATTACCTCCGGAATCACAATTCCTTTATGTAGAGGAATGGTCATTCCATTGGGGAGGTAGTGGAATGGCCATTTCGTTCCTTTATAACCTTTTGTTGTGACCAAAATACCCTTTATCACATTTAACCCTAACCCTTGTCTCGTCTAACGAAAAGCCCTCGTCTCCTCTCGTTCTCCATCTCCCTGCTCTCCATTTTTAGTCCAGTGAAGCCGCCGCCGGTGCCACGCCCGGTCGGAGCTCAGGTCCTAGCCACGCAAACAAGGAGCCCATCATTCTCCTCCTCTACTTTCTCCCCTGCCTTTTTCTCCAACCCTAGGGTTTTCATTGGCGGGAGGCACATTGGAGGAGCAGATGAAATCGTATACTTGCAAGAGACTGGCAAGCTGAAGAAGATTGTGCAGTGGTTCCCGATGGCGAAGCTCGGCGCCTGCAGCGGCTGCGGAGGGGTGCGACTCGTTCTTTGCTTCGATTGGAGTGGGAGTCGAAAGGTGTATCTGGAGGAAGAAGAAGACGAGGGTGGGTTTAGAATGTGCTTTGTGTGCAATGAGAATGGCCTCATCAGATGCCCTTCATGTTGCTGATGAAATTCACCACAGAGAGAGTGAGAAAAGATTGTTGTAGAGAGATTTTGGGAGAGGATGATAGCAATTTAGAGATATACCGCCATGATTTTACCAGCATTGCCAACACGCCACAGTTCTTCCAAAATCCAAACTTTTAATCCATTCTTGTTTAACAATTTTTTTAAATCGTTTTCTTTCATCTTTTTCGTTTGCAATTATCATGTTTATGATGCATAATCTCAACGAGGACCACAGGTTCTGACCACAATATCCAGGAGGGTCCCTCTGATAATTATATTTTGGGTAGCTTGAAATAAAGAATATTTTAAAAATAAAAAAAATTCTAACAAGGGTGTTTTGGTTAGTTTTATGTAAATTTTATTCCATTCCGGACATTATTCCAGCGTACCAAACGCAAGAACATGAATTCAAAATTCTATTACCAGGTTAATTCCTTAGCGTACCAAACGCTGAAATAGAAATGACTATTCCTGCCTCATTCCAATCCAGAATTATTCCATTCTCCATTCCATTCCTGCGTAAAACCATTCCAGCAAACCAAACGCTACCTAAGATTTGGGCTAACTCGTTTGAATTGATTAGTTTTGATTATGTGTCTCCGTCTTTTAATGTTGCTGCTCATGAACTAGCAAGGTTAAGCGCTCGTAGGGACTCAAAAGTTTGAGTAGCCTTCTTACTTTCCGGTCTGGTTGTTAGGCCTGCTCATGGCTGGTCAGTCTTTGTCGTCCTCTTTTGGCATATTGGCTTTCTTCTAGTTTATTCTTTTACAAAAAAAAAAGTGTAGTTCAGTGACACCACATATTTTAAGAAATGCATCAATTCTTTTCTATTTCTAATAAGGGAATTTTACCAAATAACTAAACATATAGGATAATTAGACTATTTTATGAAGAAACACAATGAAACTTCGAATCAATTCTTCATATATTTTTATTGACAAAAATACCCGAGTTCACGATATCGTCAACTGCTTGTATTTAAGCCCCACGAGTTCTCTTCTTCTTCTTCCTGAAGAGCTCTTTTTCTTTCATTTTTTTTCCCATTTTGTGGGTTGCATGCTTCCATTTCTCATAGATTCTTCTTGAATCTAGTTTGTGAAATTAATCTTCAATATCAGGTATGTTCATTTTCTGATTTTTTTTTAATCTTTTGTGGTTTCCTCTCATTATTTACTAGAGAAAGGATTGTTTTAAAATGCAGAATGTGAAGTGTTTATTTTTATTTATTTATTTTAACTTGTATTATGAATTGGTAGATTTTGCTTGATAAATAACATATGTTTTTATAACTGTTAAGGCAAGGAAATTTATGTAACTATAAGGTCATTGTTGTTTTTTCTTCCCTTTTTATCAATTGAATTCATATGCTTAAGTTGAACATGTACTTGGTTCGCAGAAATGATTTTTCTTCCAACACATAGTTCGTATTTGATAGAGTCAATCAACACAAGGACTCTTCCAAGGTGATTGACTCACAAGCTTCCGGGATTTGCAAGAATCCAATAGACCTGGTCATCCAAGATTTTCTCAAAAGCAATCCATGCATATCTGCACCATATGGAAAGGATATTACACATACAATTTGTCCAACCAGCCAAGAGATTCAACAAATATGGAAAGCAAATCATCGAATCAGCCGTGCTAGCAAACCACATCAATCCACATGATTTGACACAATGACACACGGTTTGGACACATCAGTCCACACGGTTTTCACAGCAATAAGTACCATGTATTGCCTTTTTCCTTGTACTGCAAAAATATTATAAATAACAAATCAAAGAGGAGAGAAAGTATCAAGAGGAAAATACTATTCTCCCATTCATCTAAGGATCTGTCTTTACTAGCCTCCTATCATAAGTTTCTTTATGGTATTAGAGCTAGAGAAAGGCTTGGAGCTTTTGTGAATCAGATATCTTCATCTTCGTCGCTCCGCTTGCTGCGAAACATCGCCACACTTCTTCCTGTGGCCTCAACCTTTTCTTATCCCGACTGACAACATCAATGGCATCTTCTTCTTCTTCCATCACAGCAATCTCACTTCATCAATTGGCAAGCTTTGTATCAGTTAAGTTGTCTTCAACAAACTATCTTTTATGGCGCACTCAAATGGAACCATTGATCGAGAGTCAAGACCTTCTTGACGTCATCATGGCTGACCCACCAAAGGAAACTATTGAATTTGAAAAAGGTGATATTCTTCCCAATCCCAAATTCTTAGCATGGAAAAAAACTGATAAGCTTGTTAAAAGTTGGATCTCAGGAACTCTTTCTGAGGAAGCTTTGAGCTTGAAAGTCGGTTTCAATACCTCTAAAGAGGTATGGAAAACTCTTGAGGATAACTATGCTCAAGCTACATGTGTGGGTAAAACACCGTGATGACAAACTTGAACAAAGATCACGGCTAAACTCGCCGAACTCCTCAGCATCTGTGGTAGAAGATCGTTAGCTCGGCAGCCCGGTCAATACCTTGGCACCTCGGCAGCTCGGTCAATAGCTTCGTGGCACAGCACCACAATTCGGCAGCTCGGCATGACTGCCAGCTCGGTACAAGGCGCGCCGCGGCCAGGCCATCCTTGGTCCCAGGCCACAGTACTAGTCAGAATGGGCCGCCACCTTCCTACTGAAAATACGGCGCGCCCTGACAGATATGAGCAGTCATTTATGGCGATAGGATCGCTCATTTATGACGATAAGAGGCGTGCTTTATCACCCCTGTACGCCAACTGGCTGAAGGCGTGGAAAGTGAGGGAGGGGTGTTGTCCATTTTACCTACTGCTGCCAGTCAGGGTAAGGATCGATGGAACCTCACCTCACCTACCCCAAAGGATCGATGGGACCTCACCTCACCTACCCCCACTCACAGAGAGAATGAACGAGCAACACTCGCCTATATATGCATGGGATCAGTCCCATAAGAGGTACGCAATACGCAACACATAACCCTCAATACTACTACACACGCTCTCATTCCTCTCTTCCTCCTCCTGTTTAGTTTTCTCAGAGCTAACTCAGGCATCGGAGTGCCTTCGGCTCACGGCAGCCAGGGCCTCTGACCCTAGTCTTTCTCCTTCCTTTTTAGGTTCTTGGAGTTCAGCATTCCCCCTCCTAAGAAGTTTACCCCCGATCTCATCTCTATCTAAGTATGTGTCGTTTTTACCGCCTACACTACAAAAGACAGAGATCATGCTTTACTGCGACAGATCCAACTTTGTAGAATGGGAAGTTCATCTATTAGTGAATATGTGAGAAAATTTAAAAACATATGTGACAACCTTGCAGCCATTCAAAGGCCAGTTAGTGACAACGACAAAGTTTTCTGGTTGTCCAATGGTTTATCATCAAAATATGAGAATTTCTTTGTTTCTATGCTCTCCAGATCACCAACACCATCCTATGTTGATTTTGTCAATGCATTGACAAATTATGAGCTTTGACTCACAAGTCGAAGTCAAGGCAATGATACTGCTGTTGACCACAATCAGGCTTATTTAGCTGATAAATCAGGAAATAATAATAATAATAATGGAAGAGGTCGTGGTCGTGGTGGTCGATCTTTCAACTCACAAGGAAGAGGTTTTGGAGCATATCGTGGCCAACAACATTTTCCACAACAGACTTTTAATGGTAATAATAATAGTGTTCTTGGACAACCATCAAATTAGCCTCAACCAGTACAAGGGCATGGAAACTTTGGTAATATACCAAAGAACTCAAATATTGCTCCAAAACCAATGGAGCAACGACCACAATGTCAGATTTGCAAGAAGTATGGGCATGGTGCACTGCAGTGTTGGCACTGTTTTAATCACTCTTATCAATCCGAGGACATTCCACAAGCATTAGCTGCTATGTCTCTTTTTGAACCACTTGTGGATCCAAACCGGTATACTGATAATCTCACTTCTTCTTCTCCATATTCGGGAAATGATAAAGTCTACATTGGTGATGGAAATGGATTAAATATTTCTCATGTTGGGGCTTCTCATATCTCTTCAACACATGGTCCTATTCAACTTAACAACGTCTTGGTTGTACCTGATATTAAGAAAAATCTATTATCAGTTAGCCAGTTTACTAAAGGTAGCTCATGTTCTTTTGAATTCACTTCTTCTGGTTTTGTAATCAAGGACTGGAAAACGGACAAAATCCTGGCAACCGGGAGTAGGACAGGTGGACTTTTTGCTTTGACAACACAAAGGAGCAGGCACTAGTAGCAGCAAATAAAGCCAAAGGAACTGATGTTCTCTGGCATCAGCGTTTGGGACACTCGAACTCTAAAATAATAAGGACATTATTTTTGCAACAATCTATAGATGTGTTGGAATGGTTTAAAAATCCTTCAGTTTGCAGTAGTTGTCAAATGGGAAAGAGTTGTAAACTTCCCTTTTCTCTTCATAATAAAAGATCTATGTTTCCTCTGTCCAAAATACATTGTGATCTTTAGGGTCCTGCTCCTATTGCATCAGTTCAAAAATTTCGATTTTATGTTGTCTTTGTGGATGACTGCACCAGATTCAGTTGGATGTATCCTCTAAAGAAAAAGAAAAAGTCTGACTTTTATGAGTGTTTTCTCAAATTTCAGAAGATGGTTGAAACACAGTTTGGCACAAAAATTAAAAATTTTCAATCTGATGGAGGAGGTGAGTTTAGCTATACTCCCTTTATTGAGCATCTTGAACGGAATGGTATTCTTCGATATATTTCTTGTCCTAGTACACCAGAACAGAATGGGGTTGCAGAAAGAAAACATCGACATATAGTCGAGATGGGGCTCACTATGCTTTTTCATGTTCACGTTCCATTAAACTATTGGGTGGATGGCCTACACCAGTCTTAAAGATGAAATCACCCTTTACACTCTTGTATGGTACTATTCCTGATTTCTCAGTATTAAGAGTTTTTGGATGCAGATGCTTTCCTTATCTTCGGGATTATGCTAAAAACAAGTTTGTGCCAAAATCCTATCCATGTGTCTTTTGGGGCTATAGCACCTTACATAAAGGGTATAGATGTTTACATCTCCAAGTAAACGAGTCTATATCTCTAGACACGTTGTTTTTGATGAAATTGTCTTTCCATTTGCTAAGCCCGCTAATCTTTATGATGTTGTTCAAGATGCACACGTGGAAATCTCTACATTCTCTGACTTGCAAGATTGGTTCACCCCTTCTCAGCTTCACAAAACTCAAGGGGAGAAGTCTAAAGCATGTGAGGTAGCTAAGTCCTCATCTCAAATCTCACATGATACTCATCATGCACAAGAAGAGCTTCAAGGTGAAAATGTGCCACCTACTTGTGATAATGAGCCCACCCGTGATGATTTTCTTTCTAATTTTCTTTCTAATCATGATGGGCAGGATGTGGCTACCAACTCTACTCTTGTCTCTAGTGAGTCAAAGGATGTTGCCCACGATGACTTGCTCTCTAATGAGCCACATGATGATGAGATGGGATTAAATGATGAATTGTCCAATGGTGAGACACAAGTAGTATCTGATGACCTCATCAGTGTCATTGATGAAACAAGAGATCAAGATGAATCACCTAGTGCCACTCAAAATGAAGGTACAGTTTCAATAGACCTTCCTTCAATTGCTCATAATGGAGAAACCTTGTCCATTCAAACATCTCATCCTATGATAACCCGGAATAAGGATGGGACTCGCAAACCGAAGGTTCATTTTTCATTAATTCATGTGATTGATCCCTCTCTTACTGAACCTCATTTAGTCAAAAGTGCCTTGAAAAATAAGAATTGGGTCACAGCCATGGAAGAAGAACTGCTTGCATTGCTAGAAAAAAATACATGGGAACTTGTTCCTCGTGTTCCAAATATGAATGTCATTGGTTCACGATGGGTGTATAAGATAAAATCAAAAGCAGATGGTTCAATTGAACATTTTAAAGCAAGGCTCATTGCTGAGGGGTATGCACAGGTTGAAGGATTGGACTTTGAAGAAACCTTCAGTCCGGTAATTAAACCAACCACAATTCGCTTGGTTGTTTCGCTTGCCATCATGTTTAAGTGGCCTATTCATCAGTCAGATGTTAAGAATGCCTTCTTACATGGTTTTCTTCAAGAAACAGTGTACATGGAGTAACCTCCAGGTTTTGGTTGTAGAGAGTTTCCTAATCATGTTTGTCGTCTGAAGAGGGCCTTGTATGGATTAAAGTAAGCACCTTGTGCTTGGTTTGATAGGTTCAACAATTATCTTCTTAATCTTGGCTTTCTTTGTAGTCCTATGGACTCCTCTCTTTTCATTATGCATAACTCCTATGGTATAGTTATTCTACTGGTCTATGTTGATGATATAATTATCATCGGAAATAATTCCACTCTTGTCTTTCATTACATAACTCGTCTAAGTGGTGAGTTTGTTATGAAAGACCTTGGATTTCTTCATTATTTCCTTGGTGTTGAAGTTACAAAGATACCAGGAGGCATTCTTCTCACTCAAATGAAATATGCAAATGAAAATTTGGAGCGTGCTCAAATGCATGAATGCAGGCCCATCTCCACTCCCATGGCGCAGAAACATAATTTATGTGCTAGCACATCTTCAGATGAGTTCGTTGATCCAACTTTTTACAGATCATTGGTTGGTGCTCTCCAATATCTAACAATTACAAAACCAGATCTCTCTCATGCAGTCAATTTGGTTTGCCAATACATGCATAAACCAAGTGCATCTCATTATCAAGCCGTTAAAAGGATTCTTCGCTATCTAAAAGGTACTATGGATCATGGGTTTCAGTTTCTCTCTCAAAGTACCTTGGATCTTTATGCCTTCTCAGATGCAGATTGGGTAGGATGTCGCGATACTTGACCTTCAACCACAGGTTATTGTGTTTTTCTTGGCTCAAATTGTATTTCCTGGAGTGCCAAAAAGCAAACTACTGTTGCTCGTCCAAGTGCAAAAGCAGAATATCGATCCATGGCGTCCACTACTGCCAAGCTTACTTGGATCACATTTTTGTTACGGGATATTGGCATTGCTCTTATTCGTCCACCGTCGTTATTTTGTGATAATATTAGTGCATTATATATGACTATAAATACAGTTTTTCATGCACGAACAAAGCATGTTGAGATGGACTTTCATTTTGTTCGGGAAAAGGTGACTATAGGTTCTCTTATCACTTGCTTTGTTCCATCCACTCATCAACTTGCAGATGTTTTTACGAAGGCTCTTCCTTGCTCTTCATTTATTGATCTACGGACCAAGCTGGGTGTTCATGCCCTTTCACATACCAACTCGAAGGGGAGTGATAAAGTCAATCAACACAAGGACTTTTCCAAGGTAATTGACTCACAATCTTCCGGGATTTGCAAGAATCCAATAGACCCGGTCATCCAAGATTTTCTCAAAAGCAATCCATGCATATCTGCACCATATGGAAATGATATTACACATACAATTTGTCCAAGATACATCCAGCCAAGAGATTCAACAAATATGGAAAGCAAATCATCGAATCAGCCATGCTCAGCAAACCACATCAATCCACATGATTTGACACAATGACACACGGTTTGGACAGATCAGTCCACACGGTTTTCACAGCAATAAGTACTGTGTATTGCCTTTTTCCTTGTACTGCAAAAATATTATAAATAACAAATCAAAGAGGAGAAAAAGTATCAAGAGGAAAATACTATTCTCCCATTCATCAAAGGATCTGTCTTTACTTGCCTCCTATCATAAGTTTCTTTAGTATTAATTAAGATCTTATGTTTATATTTGCCAACAAAAGCAAAAAGCAGAAACTTGTAGACATTGAAGATCCTGGCACACTACCTCTTCAATAAGAAAGGTTTTAATAAAAAAGATTCTACAAACTAATACGGATTGGTATTGTGAATAAATTCTCAAGTTTTCATCATTTCTCTTGTAGGATAGCTAGCAAAATGAATTTTTGTAGCAATCGAATTGGAATCTCGTCAAATATAAAAGCGAGTGAAGAAAGCCCACTAATAGGTCCAATCCAAAGGTGTACATTGCTAGATAATTTGTTTGACTTTTAAGTATTAATTTTGTAAATAATATCATCTATACTGACCCATACCATTTTTATATTAAACAATGTGTAGGCACAATGTTTTGCCCATGTCGAGAACAACTTTTTTCCAAAGGCTCCACCTCACAAGGATCTTGGATTGCCTCATATGTATCCATCTATTGACCTTGATGATGAAGAAGACTTGCATTTTTCTTTTGAAGATTCAATGAATACAATACAGAAAGATGCATGTCTCACCCACACTATATTGAGGCAAACAATGAGCTAGAGGTTGATGAAGGGGGCATTAAAGTTAGTATCAAACCCCATGATGATGCAATTCTCTCAGATGAAAGGTCGTCTCCCCTACCAAAGAAGCCATGCAAGATGTTCCACCACCTCATATCATTAGAGAGAGAGAGAGAGTCATTCATTGTTGTGAGGGACAAAAGGCCATCCAATGTGGTTAAAGATAAAGAACCATTCAATGTGTTGAAAGACAAAAAGCCATCCAATGTGGTGAGAGATAAAGAACCATCCAATGTGGTGAAAGATAAAGAGCCATACGATGTGGTAAGAGCTACAGAGGCATCTGATTTGGTCAAAGATATAACTCCATCAAATGTGGTGAAAGATGCCAAGATATTGGACACATTGGTAGCTCCAGAAGATCTAATTGACATTCCACCAACCGACGGTTCATCGCTTGAAATATGGAAAGGAAGGATATTTCAGAGTCGTGATGCATTTAGGACCACTTGGTCCAAGTTCGCTTTATATTGTAATCGCTTTCGAGCCAATAAGGATAGCTAGATGGGAGGTTACAGCAAACTGCAGTGATGAAAGTTGTCCATGGCGCATTAATGCTTCAGCTGTAGAGTCTAGACTCCAGTTCCAAGTTAGGACCTACAATGCATTACACACTTGTTCAAAGCCATTGAATGAAGTTGCTTATCGCTAGGCAACATCTAGGTTGATAGTATAATTCATCAAGGAAAGGCATAGACAACACCCAGATTATAGACCAAAGGAGATAATGTCTGATTGGCAAACGGAATTGACACTCAAATAACTTATAGGAAGGCCCATATTGCGAAGGAGATAGCCATGCATGACATATGGGGTTCTTATGAGGAATCCTACACCATCGTTCCTGATTATATCTTGGAGCTAAAGAGGACTAATCCGGGAACCTACACCAAACTATGGTGGAAAAACGATGACTCATTCCAAAGGTTTTTGTTTCTTTTTCGTGCATGTATCCATTCCTTTAAATCTATATTTAGGCCTCTCATTAAGCTCGATGGGTCATACCTTCGTGGCAAATATATGGGCTCATTACTTATAGTGGTGTCTCAAGATGGGGACCATGGTCTATTCCCCATTTCCTTTGCGAAGGTAGAGTCAGAGTGTTATGACACTTGGTCATGGTTCCTAGTAGATTTGGACCTTGCTTTGGAAGGGGTGCATAATTTGACCATTTCGTCTGATTAGATGAAGGGCATTGCATTGGCCGTAAGGGATGTGCTTCCGAATGCAAAATATTGCTAGTGTTGCAAACATCTAGCAAGTAATATTCAAGGAAAGTTTAAAAATGAAGGCATTGTCATTAAATTTTGGTGCACCGCAAAAGCATATCGTTTGTGTGAGCACAAAAGGCACATGGCTAAAATTAGGCATGTGGACCAAGGAACTTATGATTATATTGAAGCTGTTGGAAATGAACATTGGGCAAATGCATTTATTGATGGATGTCGATATGATATGCTTACAAAAACATTGCAGAGTCCACAAACAACTTGTTCAAGGAAACAAGAGAGCCTCCTATTACACAACTAATTGAGTCGATCCGGGCTAAATTGATGGAGTTTTTCTAGGTATGCTATGAAAATTCTCAAAACATGTAGACATCGGTTACTCCTTACACAGATAAGATTATGCACAAGGAAACCGAGATTTCCCTTAGGTTAGAAGCTCGTTAGGCCGGTCTATGAATTCTAGGTATTATCAAGAGAGTACATGGATATCGTGCACCTTGATATGATAACATGTACATGTCGTCACTGGGATTTGATTGGAATTCCCTGCTCACAGGTTGTTTCAGCAATTAAATTTCGGCGCTGCAATCCTGATGATTTTTGTGAACATTGGTTCTCAATTGAGAGATACCGACATACTTATAATGACCTAAATTCACGGCACTCGTGACAGACTCCAAGGATCAACTGAGTGGGCAATGAATCTTACAATTGCATGAGCGCAGGCAACCTGGGAGGCCAAAGAAGAGTCGGATTAGGATAGAAGATCAGGTACATCGACATGTTAGTTGCTCTCATTGTAAGAAACGATGTCATAATAGGCAAACATGCAAGAATCCTCCACCATATGGTTGACATGTATTTACAAAGTTATACATTTTCTGGCTATGTTACAAATTGTTGAATCATGGTTTCTAGTGACGATGTTTTTATGATATTTTGTAAATTTTTATTTAAGTATATGAAGATGATAATATATGTACATGTTTTTTAGGTATTCATGTGAAGAAGATATTCTGTCATATTTTAATGAAGATGTGTTTTACAACTTACGCATATCAATAGTTGAGAAATGAGCATCAATTAGTGAAGAGAAATTGACGATATCACCAAGAGTTGATAATATCATCATCTATGGCCTTCTCTACCTACTAAGATGGTAAAAAATAGAATGTTTAATTCTTTTTTTCCTTTGAAATAAAGACTTCTTTTCAATACAATCATAGCTAAGATTGCATCAGTCAACCATTTTTGTAATCTTGTTTAAATATGAGCCTCAAGTATTGAATGACAATATATATATGCTCTTGCTTGAATCGCATAGGCTTCTTATGTAGAATGTCAATCATCGTTGCAATCACTAGTAAGTTAAATATATACAAATGCCTATAGGAAGAGGTGGAAAAGAAGGGGGACAGAATGTTACCAATTCATTTGTCACGAACAATCCATGTATTGAAGATCCCATAGTAATGGGCCCCCTAACCCAATTGCAACAATCGTTCATTTATCCAAACATCCGTAATGTCCATCACACGGTAATGTTAGTTGAGATCCAAATAATATCATTTTGGGAAGTGAAATGAATACTCACATAACCTTCAACAAAAGCAACATCGTCTTTGCAAGGCATGCTATTATAGCATTCCCATTTTAATCCATCCACATTTCCCACAAGGAGGAAGAAATCCTCATTGTTCTATTTTGGGAAGACTAGTACTTCCATCTCGCGTATGTGATATTTAAACGTTTTTTCTGGCACTTCAAACTGTTGTTGTCTAAGCACTTTGTTCTCTTTTGGATGCACAAACAAATACTAGCATATGTACACATATAGAGTACTGGTTAATTGCACAGCAGCTAGTCATAATCTCAATAGGATGTATCTATAGAATATTAGTCAAAATTGCCCTTACAAATAAATATGCAGCGAACATATGAGCACATGGAGATTTTTCCTTCAGACCATCCAGCCAGAAATCCATTGTCTACAGAAAAGAAAAAAGAGGTAAATAAATAAACTTTGAGATAAATTAAATAATTGGACAATGAATGCATTTTGACTTAATTGTAGAACTTTATGTTCGCCGTATAAAATTATCAATCCAATGATTCTCCAAAAGCTTCCGCATATTTTTGGGGTCAACAGTTCTACAGATTTTGTAAAGGTATTCATCCCTGAATGTACATGGTGATGTAAAGTCAAAATGAGGCATTCGTGAGGAAGTCTTGTGCAGAAACTTAGAGATAAACTTATTCTATGTTTTATTCATTCCAAAAGATTTGGAGGATATCTCTCTTTGTTTGTGTTAGACTATACTCTTTAGTGCGAACCCAAGAACCCTTGCAATTAAAATTTGCCAGCCTAGGCGGAAGTCTTGTAATCCGCATGTCCTTTAACCTTTATAATCAAGCTCGGAATGTCTGTAGTCAGGGATCACTTAACATATGGAAAAAGGGAAAGTTGAGGTGATGGAGTGGAAAGTGTCTCGTGGACTGATGGGAGGTGAGGATTCATTGGACTGTCAAAATGAGGATCACGAGGACTTGTCGAGCATGTTGGACTAATTGGGCTGAACCTGTCAGGGCTCTTTAAAGCCTAGCCACATTGAGAGGTAACTTTGGTGTTAAAAATGACTGGTCTACATTCATAGTGTGTGTGTGTTTTGGGGAGGGGGGGTTCTAACTTTTGTTTCTACAATCCAGAGGCACGTTAGCATAAGCGATTCATTATATGTGAATTGAAATATCATTTTTAGAAATTGTTAAAAATGTATTTGTACCTTCACCCATTCATTATCGGGATGATTGTGTATTGAATCATCCGGAGTGTAATTCTCAAACTCCGCAGCACAAGCAGCATTTGAACCGCTTACTTTATGACACATAACACTCATAAGATTTTCCCATTGGCTTTGGTCTCAACCCATTGGCTTTGGTCTTCACACTTAGTTGCCTCATCAATGGATGAAATTAGACTATCGGAAAATTTAAAAATCAGCATGATTGAACAAGAACTAATTTATTAGACAGTTTATTTGAATCCATAATAAAACCAATCCAATTCAAGTTAGACTTACATGGGCAGATATAAATCTTGGTACAACTTTTTTGCCTTCAGGAGGGACATTTGAATATTCTCCGACTCTATCATTTAGAAGAACCCCTCGAACAGTTGTCATTTGTGGGCGCCCGATACGAAGCCTGGTTATAAACTTGTATCATTCAAAGTACAAGTCCGAGTGTGGGCCTTCTCATCAATACCTGCTTTAACGATTGATTTCAACCTTCTATTCCACATGTCATTGACCTTTTTCAACTTATCCTTGTAGCTCCCTGCATAACAGTGGCCTTTTCCGTACGGTCTAAATGCCTCAAAATTTAGGTTGGACAATTTGTACAAGTCCAAACTGTTTTATCACTCTCTCTGTATAGTGGCGCTCGGTACCCCAATGATAGATCAAGATTGTGGATAAGATGAAAGGATTTTTATTTGCCTTGTTTACAAATTTTGATAGGCCTTTGAAATCATTATACGATGTCCAAACAAACTGAAAACATAAAACCCAATTTCAATTAAAATAGAACATTGATTTATTGATGTACATAACCGATTTAAACGTTGTTAAGGAAAATACTTATATCATCTACACTCTGGGAATCAAGTTGCGCACAAACCTCTAAAATACTTGTTAGGTGGTGATGTTTTGCAGTCTCCTCGCCCACATCTTGCATAGTTGAGACTAAATCTTGGTTCTCCAATCTTGGGGTTCACTTATGTGTCTACCTATTCTTATATGCGAATAGGCCTAAATCTATATAAAATCATATAGATATTAGAAAGCATATATTATGTTATGCACTTTGGGACATTTTAGCAATAAATACTAGCATTTGTTTACTTGAAGGAATTGTAATCTCCCAGCTAAGGTCTTAGAGGAAGCATTTTCGTCCTTGCCCTTATTTTTCTTCCCTCTAATTGCTTTTCCTGCCTTTGACATGGTCGTTATGTTAGCCAAATTCCTACAGAGATTTTCTAAGCACACGGAGCCCTATGCATACTTATTAGATTTTCTAAAAAGCTCCAGTGTATGTATGCAGCCCTTGAGCCACCCGAACTTCAAACAATCTGCTTGGCCAGGCTGCCACGAGACAAAATAAATATCCACGTGTCCGCCTCTGATCATGATCCTTAATGCGAGTCTTGGGTGCAGCGGCAAAGTGATCCCTAATCCGTTTCAACATGATACGCACTCTGTTAAAATCATAATCTACATCTGGTGGAATTCCATACAAATCATTATAGATAGATTAGAGGCTGAACATGCACGTTCGATAACTGGAGGCCTATTGATGGGGAGACCATATATATATGTGCAACATCTTCAACTGTCATTGTTGCCCCACCACTATTTAGATGGAACATATTGGTCTCCAGTCTTCATCTTTCGACTAGAGGCGATATTAGGAAATAGTTGATCTTAATCTTTTCAATCTTAGCCAGATGATGCAGACCTGTTTGTCTAATGAGCTCCCACTTCCTTTCATTTAGCTCCCATGTATCTTCCATATTAATTACAGGAATGGCACACAAAGGGCCACATTCCTAGAATGTACAACTTGACTTTCATCAGTTCACACTATTTGACATAAATAAAAAAATATTTCAAAATATGAAAAAAACCCATTCTATCATACATTCCCTTTCTAAATCTACACAGAGATGTGATTTTCTTGATTGTATAAAATAGAACCATCTAATGGACTGGGATTATAATCCGCCATCTGCAAAACAAAACAATATTATGCTCTCTGGGGAAAAGAAAGTAATATGAAATGACAAAATAGAAGATCAGTACATGAGAGTTTCCACTCAATTAACATAATGAAACAAACCGAAAAAATACAAACATGTGAGATGTCTAACCACTAATTGGTAAGTAGATTGAGAGATTTTCATCTTAATGAAATGAACCCAAAAAATACAAAGAATGTTTCGAATTCCTTCATAAAGGATTTTGAATATTTAATTCTTCTTATACAGCTAATTGCTAGGAGGAGTACCTAAAACAACTCAAATAGTAATGCCTTCTAAAAAAGAAAGAAAACAACTACGGTTAGGACATAAGGAAGAAAGTATTACTTTCACCAAGAAAAGCAAGAAATTAAGGTTATCTCATAAGCATCTACAAGGTCAAGTTCTCCCATGTTGAGTTCAAATTGACCAAGCTAACTATTGTTGTGCCTTTCTAACACTAGTTACTCATAAAGAGTACATGGTAGTAATTTCTCATCTACTTTTTTCCTTCCATAACTTTACAGTTGTAAGTGCTTAAACACATCTCATCTGCCCTTTTCTACTTTTTGTGGATTGAAAACAAAAGATCCTGCAGGAAATGAATGATTGAAAGTATTTACTTTAGTGTTGAGGATCGATAGTGATGCAGGTATCGACATTTTGCCTTGGCAGAATGTGAATGCTAGGGTCGATGTAGGTATTGACATTTTGATTTGGCAGAATATGAATGCCAGGGTCGACGTTGACCTTTGCTTAAAAAAGCAAGGGTTGAGGGTCGATATCGACCCTCCATAGGGTTAGAACGAAGAAAGAGCTATGGGTGTAACATGAGGTTTGGTTCATCTTCTTCCATGTTTCTCTTTTTATCAATGGTTTTTGATATTTTTTCCAAAGGCGTGTTAATGGATATTGTAACATGAACGATTTGGGTGGTGGGAAGAAATGCCATGTGATTTGGGTTAATGAATTATTTACATTGGGTTGAAGATGGCTTGATTGTAAAAATGGTGACTTGTGATGTTTCATGGAAGGTTTCCTCGCCATGAGTCATGGTAGGGAACACTGATGGCCCACCATGACCAAACATTTGTTCCATTTTTTTATTTTCACATATTCTGCAACACTGATGGCCCACCGTGATCTTTGTAACCGTGAGAAATCACGAACTTCTTCTCTGTCGTGTGCAACAGAGCTCGGATCCTCTCTCTGCTTTTCTGCAACAGCCACCGATGATTTCTCCTCTGTTTTCTTCTTAAACCTCAGTCAGACTACTCCAGGGATGATTTCCCTGGCTCTAAGTTTTCTCTTATTTTCAGTTTGAGGAAACCGCCCTTCCTCATTCACAATAGAACCCAAACACAACCTTTCTACGACCGATTGCAACACCCCTCTTATGTTGCAACACTACTGCCTTCCTTCTCTGACACTCGTCAATGATGCAGTATGCATGCTGCAAAATCCCGATCCATCCACTCTGTTGTTCCACAACAAAATAGCTCTTTCCGTTTTTGAAATCGACATCTTTGATTTTAGAGTTCTACTGAATGCAGCAGCGGCCCACCTTTGCAAAACCGATATGAGAACCTTTTATTAGTGGTCCACCGATGATCTTAGTTGACCCTCATCGAGACTACCTTCGAACTAAATGTTCTCTCTCTATATCACTAAAACCCACACACAATATTGGTTTTTCTATTGTTGAAGGTCGACGTCGACCCTCAACATCGAAAATGAGGGTCGACGTCGACCCTCGAAATAAATGGTAAAACAAAGTGGTTTTGGGGTGAAATACCCTATTCGGTGCATGGTTCGCTAAAGTGTTTGTTTTGGTCCAATAGGCATATAAAGTGCTTTTTCCGGTAAAATCTTCTTAAATTTTAGAAAGCTTAAGTTCATTTGTATATCCACGTTATATCTTTCACCCTACCTCTTTAATAACCCTTTGTTTCTAGGAGAGGGAAAAAAGTCCTTTGTTCCTCCATGTACAATTCCATGCAAATAGACAGGATCCAAGGATTGTTTTTAAAATGTTGGAATTTCGTGTTTTTAAAATGTGGCTTTAGTGTAGCGTGTAAAATGATTTTTCCATATTTGAGGAAAATATTAGAGGACTTCACTAGAAAAATCCCCTTAGACTTTGTGAAGACCAAAAAGGTCTTCAAACTTCAATATTGACCAAAAAGGCCCTAAACGAGGATATTCCTACTCGTGTATACATGTGAAGTAGAAAGAAATGAGTAGTGATGTTACCGCTCGCACAGATGAGCTGCGATATTGCTACTTAGTAAAACAACAAAAAAGAAGAAGAAACGAGCGGGATATTTTGGTCGACATTGAGATTTGAGGACTTTTCTGATCTTTATCAAGTCTATAAGGGGGTTTTCCTAGTAAAATCATCACAACATTACTCAATTTTTTCCCTCTTTTCGCCTCGAAAAGCACTACACCCCATGGTGCTAAGTAAGTGCGCAAAGTGAAATAAAACACCCACAAGGATTTTCTTTTTTCTTTTTTTTTCTGCTTGAGAGAGCCGGACACCCCACATTGGGTAGTCAAAACATCAGGCTAGGCGAGTGCTATCTTGACCAAGCCAGTGGCGACCAAAGCCTTTGGAGGGCCTGCATTACTTAGGCCTTTGCCCTTCTCTTGCGGGCCAAGGGTTGAAGAGAAGAAAAATCAAATTTTAATTTTTCTCCATTGTTTTCAGACACCAAGTATCAACAAGACATCTACTCCTTTTACTTTACCCGAGTTTGGGATCAGCAATACCACGACATAAGCAACGTGGCAATGTAGAAGTATAGATTTAATCAAGCAGCATGACATTTGGTATTGTAGGAAATCAAGTGGCCCGCATGCCATGGATCCCACATAAGATCAAGTAGGGCTGATGCTAACAGAGAATACAATCTCACTGAATGTAAGACATCTAGTCCCACTAATAAGACTCCCAATACGGTTAATGGATGTGAGTTTGTTGGCGAAGAAGTCTCTAGTAAGTGTGACTCTTTGGGAGTTGTCTATATAAGGTAAGGGAGCCCTAGGGTTGGATATTATTTCATCCCATAATAGAAACAAGAGGCAAAGAGAGCCGTGGAGCTTCCCAATTGCCAAAACGCACATAGATCTCTAGCCGTGTGTCAGAGTCTCTGCATCCAAACCCATCAATTGGTATCCAAGCTTGCTGTTGTGCGATTTGACGGTTTGGATCTCGAAGTCATGGTTTAGATCGAAGTAGATCTAAGGCTTTTTTGTAAGCCCTGAGCCTCCTTCATTTTTCTCTGTAAACCCGAGTTGAAGAAGAAGATGACTACATATTCCTTGATTTGTGCACGTAAACCAATAGAAAAGGCTCTTGTTTTTTTTTTTTTTTCGTCCCATTATACAAGGTGAAGGAAGGCCACCATTTCTCTCATCTCTTGAAGAGAAAAAATGCTATTTTTCTTTGGAATTCGTACTTGCAAAATACTCCTTCCATTATCTTTTTTCGGTGCAAGAGAGCAGCACGTGATTGCTAACTTTCTGCCCTCGGGACGCGTGCTAGAAAAGGCCAGGGAATCACCTCTTTGCAGGTTGGGCGAATCTAACCCGGTTTCAACCTGACTTGGATTAAGGAGGCCCACAACAGTAGGTGCTGGTACAGAGTGTTGACACAGGCAATGACAACTGGCGACGTCAGCAGACTGCTGAGATAGGGAGGGAGATTTTAGACCGTAAAAAATTCAGACTGCTATCTAGAGCATCCGGACTTCGATCAACGAACGGTTTGGTCCTGCAGAATCCTTGCGAGCAAATCTATGTAGTAGCAGTAAGAGGAAGACGATATAGCGGCTCAAAAAAAATGGTGATTTTTCTCCTTTAACGGTCATTAGTATATGAACCTTGTTTTCAATTCAGTAACTATGTCCCAAATCAGCGTTGCATGATCTTGCTAAGGCTAAAATTTTTAACGTCAAGAACTTAGCCGTGTGGAAGCGTCGGATGGACGCATTACTGCACTTTGACAGATTAACATATGTGATTGAAGCCGATCTAATCTCCAAACCCGATGATGATGCCCCTAAGGAAGAACATAATGTGTATGAACAATGGGTATTTGATAACAAATCAACGAGGCATCTTGTAGTCAGATTCATATCCAGTGATTTGGTAAAACAGTTTGAGCACTTTAACACTGCTAAAGAAATCTATAACTATGCTACGGACAAATATGATGAAACCTCCAAATCTCACTTGATGGAGGCCTTCAGCGCATACATAAACTATAAGATGCCAGAGCGATCATTTATAAGGGATCACAGTTTTCTCTCACAGCCTGTGCCCAGTTTATAACCTCTCCTTGGATTGTGATGGGGGACTTAAATTCAGTTAGGTGGAGCAATGAAAAGATTGGAGGAGCCAGACCAAACCTGACCTCTATGAATGAACTCAATGACTGCATTGATAGTTGCGGTTTAGAGGATATAAAACTGAAAGGACAACTATATTATTGGTCAAACTCTTCTACTGGTCCACCTAGAATTGCCTACGAGCTTGATAAAGCATTGATTAATTCTAAATGTATGAATTTCGGGCTACAGCTTGAAGGTACTTTAGTCCCTCCTTGCTTGTTTGATTACTCTCCTGTTTTAATATCTACAGCTATAACTAGGTCTATCAAGGTTCCTTTCCAGTATTTTAACTTCTGGGCTAAAGAGAAGGGCTTCTTCAAAATTGTTAATGATACTTGGGATATAAACATTTTTTGTACCCCCATGCACTGTGTTGTTAAGAAGCTAGCTAATGTTAAGAAGGCTCTTAGACAGTGGCGCATGTCTAAGCCAACCATCCCTGCTCAAATCCAATCAGCCAAATAGAACCTAGAAAGCATTCAAGTCAAGATCAACTCCAACCAGAATTGTGAAACTCTTCAGGAAGATGAAAAGGAAGCTAAAAGAACCTTAAGTAGACTTCTTCAACTTGAGGAAAGCATGCTTAAGTAGAAGGCTAGGGAGAAAAGCCTGAATTTGGGAGATAGCAACTCAAGATACTTCTACTCTTTGGTGAGCTACAGGAAAAAAAAGCAAAAATAACTATCACTAGACATTTTTAACCATCAAATCTAAGACTTTGAAATTGATGGTCAATCTAAAAGCTAGTTAACAATTAACAATTCTTGTCTTGAATCCTATGATTATAACTTTCAAATGAGATTGGCAGATCTCAAAATTCATTATCCAGTGGCTCTACAAACAGTGGGCTTTTTAATAAACTATGAACATTTATCATCATAAAAAAATTACTAGTTGTTTGATTAAAGGGAATGAAAGTGGGCGGTATATATGGAAGCACCGTGGTTTGAAATCATTGCCTTTGAGTGATTGGTAGCAACAGCTGAAAGGCTTATCCTTTATATGTAGATAATCCATTGAAGCATTTTTTATATTGTAGGACCGGTGGCTCCAACTATGTTGCATGTGTCTTCTGTCCAACTCTCGCTACAGTAAGTCAGTGACTGTGGAAAACTTGTCGTTATGTTTGCATTCCTTTTTATGTGAGTGTATGTGTGCGAAGGACGATGATTCATGACAAGATCAATTTGGTCATTTTGAAAAAAAATATGGTGAAAGCAAAAACATTGGAGACATTTCTGGTCAAGGATTAAGCTCAGTTGTGCCTCATTAATTATTAATTTCGATGTTTGAAATCTCACTTTTACATATATATACATCAACTCTTTAGTTGGATATCCTTTGGTATGGACTAATGGTAAAAAAAATTGAGTATTGCTTCATCATATATCGGTCCACCTAAGTTCAATTGACCCTCTCTCTCCTCCCCAACACTGATGAATCATAAAAAATTGATTTGTAAACTGCCTCTGAAGAACAGGGTGTAAAAGGTGAGGGAAGTAATCATGCTGGCATGGGATGGATCGATGGAAAGTGGGGTTGATTGACGCTTATGCACTTCGCGTAGCTGCTTGATTGAAAGTGATTGGATGAACTACCTCATGCCAACAAAGAATTCAGCAAACTGCAATGCCAAACTGTCTGTTGTTGCTCCTCTTGAATACCCTTTTCATTCCCTTGAATACATGGCTATCATAATCCGATGAGGCTGATTTTTGGTCATTTCGAATTCATGCCTAGATGTGTTCCCATCCCAACCTCCCTTCTTTAATTTGGTGTGTGCATGCGTGTGAGAATCAGTTGTGTGGTAGAAGGCGTTCACGAACCTTCTGAAGTGTTCAGTGGATGCCTGCTTTGCAGTAGAACTAATTAATTCTTCTCTCTCTTTCTGTGGAAAGATTTTGGAGATTCTTTTATTGTAAATGAAGATTTTGGGAATTCTATGACACATTATGGGAGGAAACAAATACAAAAAAGTAAAAGAAGCACGAAGAAGAAAAAGATAGAGGTACAAGAGCATTGCTATATTTTATAGGTATATTTTATTTTCATGCAAAAAAATAGGTGGAGTTGAATCTAATTGCTTTCTATTTATACCTGATGGATTTGGATGTGGAGACTCCGACACACGGTCGAAGATCTATGTGCGTTCCAGCAATTGGAAAGCTCCGTGAATCTCTTCGCCTTTCATCTCTCTTATGGGATGGAATAATACACAACCCTAGGGTAAACACATAGTTGGTTGTTGCCTTTCTCTGTTATAAATCATTAGCCCAATATGCATCTGAGTAGCCGCGCAATTACAGGACTTCACCTTGATAACATGGGCGAAGATTCATTGTTTCTTTGGTGTACTGCAGAATCCTCTTAACCGCATATCAATGTTGTAATCCTAGGTTACTTAGGGATTTGCTTATGAAACCCACAGCAAATGCAATGTCTAGTCTCATACATAGCATCGTATACATGATGCTGTCCACAATTTGAGCATAAGGTTTCATTAATTCACATCACTTCCTTATCATGCTCATTTGTGGGTCCCTGATCGCTTGACAGTTTTATGCTCTTGCATATGGGAGTGTCAATTAGTTTACACATAGCCATATCAAACCGTTTCAATATAGTTTCCAAATAGGATCCATGTGATAATTAAAGTCAATAGCCTATTCTAACGATCACGGGTTATTTCATTGCACAGACTCTGCCTCACCCATGTTTTTCATCTCGAATCTTGACTTTAACCATTATTTAATTCATTTACGGCTTCCAATTTATCACCGGCAATCAAAATGTCATTCACATATAATGACAAATATAAATAACTACCCTCACTGTGTTTATTATAGAAACATGTGTCTACATTATAGGGGACAAATCCTACTTCACCTATGGCCTGGTGAAATTTTCTATACCATTGTCTCGATGCCTGTTTTAATCCATACAATGCCCTATTAAGTTTGTACACTTTGTTCTCGTGACCTTGCACCACAAACCGCTTGGGTTGTTTCATATAAATTTCTTCTTCTAATTCGCCATCTAAGAATGCGGCTTTCACATCCATCTGGTGTAGTTCAAGGTCACGACATGCTACCAATGCTGCTAAGGTTTGTATAGATTGGAATTTTATGACCGGAGAAAATGTCTCCTCATAATCTAGTCCTTCCACTTGTGTGAATCCCTTAGCTACTAACTGTGTTTTATATTTATCTAAGGATCCATCTGACTTTAGTTTCTTTCTAAGAATTCATTTACATCCAATGATTTTCCGATCTTTTAGAAAATCAATCAATTGCCATACATGGTTCTTTTCAATTGATTCGATCTCCTCTCTCACAGCCTCTAACCAATATTGCACATTTTGCGCTTTGATAGCTTGAGAGTAGGGAGTTTGGATCCAAATCTTCAACGGTTTCTAATAAACTGCAACAATCATCTAGATATGCCGGTTGTTTCCTCGCCCAAATCTGCCTACCAATCGGCTCATCGGGTTGTTCAATCACCTCAAGTGGGCCCTTGCAAGCAATTCTATGTCCAACATCATCTTCGTCCACTTGCTTGAACCCCCTTGCCCTTAGAGATTTCATATACTTCCATACACTAGTTCTACTCTAGAACTGGCCATCGAATCCTCAAGGAAAAACACATATCGGCATTCCACGATTATCCTATTATCGTGATCATACACACGATATCCTTTATAATGTAATGGGTAGCCAACGAAAGAATAATTTTTCTTCGTTTTTGCTTGCAGTTTATATCTTGCCTATGGCAGTAGCAGGAAATGTATAAGGCAGCCCCAAACTCTCACAAAATTTTGGTTTGGCACCAGTCCATAATTTATACGGGGTCTTGGGCACACTTTTGAAGGGACTCTGTTCAAGATATACTATGTCGTGTTTAATGCTTCTCCCCACAAATATAGTGGAAGTCTCTCGTGACTGATCATTGACCTTACCATATCCAAAAAGTCTTATTCATCCTCTCAGCCATGCCATTTTGTTGTGGGGCATATGGAATCGAATATTCATGAATGACTCCCTCACGTGCATAATATTCTTTAAACAATTCCGATGTATATTCACCCCCTATCAGATCTAATCCGTTTTATTTTCTTGCCCTTTTGATTTTGGACCTCATCAACATATATTTGAAATATTTTTAAGGCCTCATGTTAGTGCTTAATCAAGTACACATAACCATATCTGTTGTAGTCATCAATAAATGTAATAAAATAGTCCTCCCCCATTCTATTTTGTACATTCAATGGTCCACAAATATCATAATGAAATATGGTTAATATTTCTAAACTTCTAGTTCCTTTTGGAAATGGTTTCTTAACCATTTTTCCATTCAGACATGGTTCACATATAGGGTACTCCACTTTACCTAAATCTGATAAGAGTCTATCCCTAGCCATTCTACTTATTCTGCATTTATTAATGTGCCATAATCTCATATGTCATAACATTGTCAAACCATCTGTGCACACATTCATACACACAGAATAATGGGAACTAGATTTTATTTCATCATTAAGAGTGTCCAGCAAATACAATTTATCAGAAAGAAAACCATTGACTAAAGCTTGACCGTGTATGCCAATTGTAACATCCTTATCTTTAAATCTGATTTCGAATCCATTTATAGCCAACTGGCTCACAGAGATGACGCTCACCTCACAGCTGGAGCAAAGAAAATATTGGAGAGATATAGGGATTTTCCAGTTGGTAATGGAATTTTGACTTGCCCTACACCCAATACATCACAAAATGTTTCATTCCCCATGTAAATAGTCCGATCTCTCGGTTTCATCTCTTTAAATTTGACAAATCCGGCCTTGATTTTGGATATATGCCTGGTGGCTCCTGAGTCAATCCACCAATTCTTATTATTGGTGTTCACCATCATGGACTCTATGACCATCTCAACATAATCACCATGTTCTTTGGTCACTTTACCTTGCTGGCTACTCTCGCCCATTTTCTTTTTCTATTGAGAACTAAAGTGTCCAGGCTTCCGCAGTTAAAGCAAACACAATTCTTAGACCCTTTTCGTTTTATGATTGCCTTTGAATTTCCCTTTATTTTTCATATTGACGGTTAACGCACCGTTATTATTCTTAGTTTTAGCAATCATGACAGAGTTTGTAGGTATTACATTGCGGGTGGCCTGCCTTTGTCCTTCAGCAAGCAATCTAGCTCCAACCTCACTGAGGGTTACACCCTTTTGGAGGCTAAGGGTCTGAGACACATTCTCCCACGAAGTTGGGAGACTCATCAGCAAGTATATGATTTGAAAATCCTCGTCCATTTCCTTTCCCAAGGCTACAAGGTTACTATATCGAACTGCCATTTGATCAATGCTTTTTTTTCTTTTTGGAAAGTTAAGAGTTTGTATTTCCAAAGAGAGATTACAAAGAACAAAAGAATGAGAGGTAGCTCCAAGATCGTTTACCTACTTTTGACAAAGAAAAGAAAGAGAGAGAATCCAAACCGACTGTGAGACCACCCACAAGCCCGCCTACTAAGAATATGTCATGACCCGGGCCCGAGATTAGGGTTACCACGGCCAAACCCCGAGTCGCGAACACCATACTTACTCCCGTAAACCTCACATCGCCGAAGCTAATACGAGATTCACAAGGGATCTTACATATACCTGTCAAATGTACATTTTTGCGGAAATATATACATACATTGACATTCAACTTTAATAAGTACAAGTCATTTACATACAGTAAAGTTTACTTACACATCTCATTTCTATCCTATTTAAATCAATCATGCATATTCAAATACAATGCATGTGATCACTATTTACAACCAAAATAAATCTATTCAAAATGTTGCTAAACCGGTCGCCTTCGATTTACATCCATTCATTCAATCCTCCTAGAGGAACCGGATTGGCCTCCTCCGTTGGCGGCGCAGTCTCGGAACCACTGGAATGGGCAACTGGGCCTATAATATCATCAATAACACTGTGAACACAACGGTTCAACAATGTATACACAATTCTATGATATCATATGTTTAGCATTGTGGTTCCAATGTATAACAATTCTATTCAAGTCAATTCAATGCAATTCAATTCAATGCATATAGTTCTTCCCTGAAGGAAGCACTCAATTTATGTAGTTCTCCCCTGAAGAGAGCATTCAATTCATTATAGTTCTCCCCTGAAGGGAGTATTCACTTCATTATTTACACTTTATCAAGTGTCTTTTCGTTGTCCTCTAGCATAGGCGGAAGGCGCACCATTCTCAACCCAGCCTTTCAAGGACTCATTTCATTTCAATATTACTCACTTTATTAAGTGGCTTATCAAATGTGTGGGATTTACCAGTGTCTTGATCAGAGATCACCGGCATCACCACGGAGCTCCGAAACACTCCATCTACTGCAGCAGACTTAATCTTTTATACCTTACAATGTTTGTTCATTTCAGTTTTTTTCGTTTCATTTCATTGCATTTCATTGTATTAATTCAATACATTATTCAATGATAGCTCAACAAGGAGCACAACAGTAGTAGACGAGAGAGGACAAGCCAACTCAAGTCATAAACAATTAAATTTCCTAAAACAATATTCGGGTGAAACGGTCATTATGCAATGTAGGTGTTATTTTAGATGACATCACTTTTTAGTGAAATTTACATTCACATAAGTTTAGCTAACACCCATGAAGGTTTAAGAAATTATCAGAAATCAATTCTGATATTCCCTCAATTTTGGTCACCTCGTCGGTTACCTAGAGTTAGCCGCATTAGGGATTTCGGCTGACCGAACCACATTCGGTCAGCTTTCCAGAATTTCTCAATTTACAGGACAATTTGCCCAATTCGGTCACCTATTCGGTTACCCACTCGGCTGGCCGAAATTCAAATTTTGGTTAGCCGAATTTCTTTGGTCAGCTCACGGTTCGTTTTCCAGAAGCTCTACTTCTGATGGAAAAACCCTGACAAGATTTTCGGTCACCTTGCGGTCAACCCTCGGCTAGCCGAACTCATAATTTTGGCTAGCCGACCTATGTCGGTCAGCTCTCGGTCAGGTGTCGGTTAGCCTAGCGGCTGACCGAATTGTGCCAAGAAGTTCAGAAAATTCTGAACCGAATTTTTTGTAACTGAACTTCTTGAGTTCTAACAAATCACTTAACAATTGAAATCAATATAATTGAGTATACTTGCCTTGTTTGGAAACTAATCAGCAAGAATTCCCTTGTCTAGCTTGAATCTAAGCTGAATTCCTCAAGCCAAACCTTCTTCTGAACCTAAAACCCAAAATCAATCCACAAAACAGAATTCTTGTGAATTCTTTGGCCATAACCATTCTATTTCAAAAATGAAATCATGGAAGTGCTGAATTCAACTCAAACACTTACTTGTAGCTTCTTTGGTGAAAATTTTGAGATCTTCTCAAGCTTAAACTCCAAGAAAGTAAGAAAGGAGATGAAGAAGAGAATGGTGAAGATGGAGTCCCTCTTCACAAGCACTGCCAACTCTCCCAATCACCACTCAATGAAGAGAAAGTGGAAGAAAGAAGAAGAAGAGAAATAAAGAGAAGAAGAGAGATCGGCTGGGATGAAGGAATGAACTCAAATGAGTTCATCCACATCTTATAATCCCAATTTTTACATTTTACCCCCCTCCTATTTCTCTAATTACAATTCAAGTCACATGAATGGTCATTTGAACCAATTCACGTCGAATGGAATCACTATATTCACGGAAGTTAACGTACTCCTCGAGATATACGTGTGAGTATCAAGAGTTTCCGTATTCGATGAAATACATGTAATTTCGTATTTACGAAAAAGTCCTTACATTGCATGGTTTAGCCTAAAACCATTTCAAGTCACCCATAACCTTCACTATTCTTTTCATTAAGTTCAATTTAACCACTTGAGCCAAATTCTATATCAATTTAGCCATTAATCAACATTAATTCCATAAAACATGTTGAATTAGCATTAATCCCAATTAATTGGAGTTAATCTTAATTGACTCGGGACAGGGTGTTACAGAACAAGAAAAAAAAACTCAACCCGATCCGCAGCCATACAAAGAGGCAAAAGGACAGGGCAAAAATATAAGAAAGACCAAAGAAACACAGCAACAATGCGAGGAAAATGGGCAGAACATAGCAAGCTTAATCATAAAATCTAGTTGGTTGGCCATTACTTCTGTAGCTACTGGCTCGACGAGAAAGATGGGTCCCAGCTTCAGAAGATTTACTAAAGACCTCAACTTTCAGGTTCTTGATTAGAGCATTTAAAGTCCTAGCTTTGAATCTTTGCTGCCAATGAGATATGGATGGATCCAAAAATGTTTCTCTGAGTATCTTGCAATCTGTGTAGATGATAAGATTTTGGCAGTGGTTGGCCACATGGGAGATGATGGTAAAAGAGGCTTTGAACATGTCTTCATCCTCATTGATTAGGGTCCAAGTTGGGTTCTTTATTGCATCTGTCAAGAAGCCGACACTAAATCCATTTTGTGGAGAGACGAATAGGTTCTAGTCTTCATGATTCATGATGGTCATGTGGAAATCTATTGGAGGAGAGAAAGGCAAGTCCCAAGAAGCTGTTATAGAGCTAAAAGCATCAAGACAAAGGAATAGAGCTCTAGTTCTAATTTTCTGAAGGATCTGAGTCAATGTGTGCTCCCAAGGTTTCGCTTTGTTACGGAATATGCGGTAGTTTCTCTCTTTCCAAATTGACCATATGAAGGCTGGAAAACAAAGCTGGGCCAAGGTGGTGTTTCCTTTCTTATTGTGGTCACAATTGTTGCAGAGACTATTCAAAGCTTATTCAAGAGACCCAACTTGGGGATTGGTAACATTGAATTTGGAAAGAATTCCATCCCAAACAAAAGTACTATAAGGGCATTGAGCAAATAGATGGATGCTGCTTTCTGCAGAAGAGGTGCAAAGAGGGCAGCTTGTGTTTGTAATGATATTCCTAGATGCTAAGACATCCTTCGTTTTTAGGCCATTTAAGAGGGCCATCCAAGCACAAACAGAATGCTTGTTTTTTCTTCCCCTGAACCAAATCTTGTCATACCAAGAATAGGTTGAAGACCTTTTAGAGCTTCCAAACATTGAATTAAGATTGAATTTTCCATTCTCAGATGCTTTCCATATACTTTCATCTTCAAAGTTTGTGTCTAGAGGATGAAGTCCATTGATGATTTGGAAGATGTCAGCAAGGTGATTTGAAGCACTTTGATTAGTTGTCCAGACACCATCAACAATAAACTGACTAACTTTGATCTGCCTTCCAAGCCCCACGTCAGAAATTAGCTTTTCTCCAAAGATATCAACCAATCTACCACATGATAGCCAAGGATCAAGCCAAAAATGAGTACTTTTGCCATTTCCAATTAAATAGTGAACAAGAGGGAGAACAGAGGCTCTTTTGTTTAGAATAACTTTCCACCCCCATGAAGACTTTGATGAAACATGGAGATCCCAGAAGGAATATTTCTTTATGTATTTGTTGTAGACCCATTCCACCCATATAGACTTTCTTCTGCTTGCGATGTACCACACTTGCCTCTAAATAACAGCATCAGCAATTGCTCTAACAGATCTTAATCCAAGCCCTCCCTGCTCTATAGGTTGGCACATGTTGCTCCATGAGATTGTTTTCATCTTTTTGGTATCATCAAAAGAACCCCAGAAGAAATTTCTGATATGTCTCTCAAGAGTTTGTTGGCATGCTTTAGGAATTAGGAAAATGGAGGCCCAAAAGATATACAAAGTTAAGAGTATGGATTTGATGAGTTCTATTCTACCTGCAAATGATAGCAGCTTAGCCTTCCAGCCTTATAGTCTCTGTCTTAGCTTGTTGATTAGAAGGCCGCTGTACTTCAATTTGATTCTTGTAGAGATCAAAGGGATACCAAGGTATTTAATGGGCATTTCACCATGTTTGAAATTGAGGGTGGTCACAGTAATAGACTTGGACCGATCATCGCAATTTGAGAACAACACTGTGCTTTTCGCGCGGTTTATACCCAAGCCAGCATGGAATTTGAAGTCCTCCAAAATCTCTTGATGTTCCTAGTAGCAATGGTGTTTGCTTTGGCAAGGATCAACACATTGTGTGCAAAAAGCAAATGGGAAATTAGGAGGACTCCTTGCGGAAAGGGGAAGGAGCCATACCATTGGTCGCACAAGCAGATATCCCAGTGGAAAAAAACTCCATCACTAAGTAGAATAGGTATGGGGAGAAAGGGCAGCCTTGCCTTAAAACATGATTGCTTTTGAAGAATCCTGAAGCCTTGCCATTTACAAGAGCTATGAAAGAAGGCCATTTTACGCATTCCATTAGCCATTTTATTGCTTGAGTAGGGAAGGAAAATGTCTTCAAAGCTGATTCTAGGAAGTCCCATCTAACGTGATGAGATGATGGGAAAGCAAGATGTTGTCACTGATGGCTTGTCCAAGGATGAAGGCAGATTGACAGGGATTGATGAGCTTGCTCATGTAAGGTTTCAGCCTATTAGCCAAGACTCTTGCAATGATTTTGTAAAGTTCATTTGTCAAAGATATTGGCCTGAAATTAGAAGGATAGGTGGGTGATTCCACTTTAGGAATCAGAGCAATGAAAGTGTTCTTGACTTGTTTCATAAGCTTTCCACATTGGAAGAAATCTTGAATAGTTAAGGAGACATCTTTTCCAATTATTTTCTAGCACACTTTGAAAAACTGAGCATTGAATCCATCCAACCCCAGTGATTTACAATGGCTAGAGCTCTTAATGGCGAATTCAATTTCGGAGATTCCAATAGGCTTGCAAATTTGGGCGGCATCTTCTCCATTGAGCTTGCCAGTAATAGTAATGTGGGAGAGGTCAGATTGAGCAGGAGGTCTGATATCAGTTGGTGCCAAAATGTTTTGGAAGTGCTTAACAAAGATATCTTCAATATGTTCATGATTGGTATAAATAGCCCCATCAGTGTCCTGAATAGAGGAGATCGTATAATGAAGTTTTTGTTACCGATAACAAAAATACCTATATTTATTTAATATAATTATAATAATTAATTTCATATATATATATATATATATATAGATATGTACTTAAAATAAACGTTGTAAAATGAATCACGTGAAAAGGTGTGAAAAATACATATTCTAGTAATTTTATAAATATATATAATAATAATAATAATAAATATAATTTATATTAATAACTGTATAAGTATTTTTATAATAATAAATATGAAAGGGCTGGGCACCCTTGTAAGAGGCCTCGATTTGATAGCCCTCCCACTGCCAATGGGCACTATAATGGAGAAATTGAAGAACCGAGATATTCCATTTGAAAGCCCACCTACCCTTGATGGAATAAATGTTGAAACTACCAGATCACATGGCTTTTTATTGTTAGGTGAGATGCATCCAGAATATTAAATTGAGCTTACCAAACGTAATATCTAATTTTATTGTTGTTTGGTTAGCCTCAGGCATATGGCATATAGAAAGAGGTGTTAGATACATATAATATTCACAAGCCAACCATCCCTTCCTACCATGTTCTGGTGGGTTATGTTACCTATGTATGATCACTTGCATGATCTGGGTTGGGTCAGGGGTGGTCTAACCTGTTATTTAAGGTAGTTTTAGGCAATTGACGGTCCATTAGTAGCCTATTGTTCTTCTCCCCTTGATGTGTTTGATCAGAACCATTCAATCTAGTGGATCCTAGGTGGATCAAAGTGGAAAACTCACATTGGGATAATCCCAGCCATGTAAGGCATGCAAGAGAGAATGTTCACTGCTTAACAGCAGCATGAACTGCATCATCTACACCATGATGCACGGTGGATGAGAGGCCACTGTCTGAGATTTGAATTTGGGGCTCTCATACTGACCAAATCTCTCTCCTTCCAAGTAGATTTTCCCGTATCTTTGCTTGAGTAATCAGTATGTCTGGGAAGTAAAATCTAACCATAAAAACAAGGGCTCCTTGCCCCATGGGTAAGGAGTTGGGTTCTTATTGGGGAGGTCAGAGGTTCAACCCCCACCTCCTCTTTATATATTCCTGCATGTGTAGATGTGGGCTTTCTTCCCATCTCGGTGGGCTTTCTTCCAGGGTGTGCCGGGCTTTCTTCCCACTTCGGTGGGCTTTCTTCTCAGGAGTGATGGGCTTTCTTCTCGGGTGTGCCGGGCTCTATATAATAATAAAAAAAAAAAATAGTCCCAGCCACTAAAAACCGGGGTACCAAAAAAAAAAACTATAAAAACAAGGGCGTGGATCGGCGTTGAATTATGGGTGGCTAGGAAGGTGCAATTAGTGAGGTCTATCTCAATAAACGCAACTTGCTTAAAACAACCCTTTCTCCTATCTATAGCACCAGACTAAAAATTTTGGTTTGAGGGGAGCATACCAAATAGACAGTTGGACTTTGGGGATAAACCCAAAATCCTCATATGGGTTTTAGGGGTGTACCCAGGATTTTTTACTGTGGGTTTTGGAAGCGTTCCCAAGAATTCCAAGTGAGTTATATATGGAAGTGGACAAACATCTGATGGGGGCGATTGCCCCCAATGCCACGTGTGTAGGTCTGCCCCTGCTTCTACCATAGAAAAATCCTACCATTAGATTGAATCTTGCATGATCCTTAACTGGAAGGAGTCATTCCCATCCATCCTACTATTTGGTGAAAGGAACATGCCCAAGAAGGTTTTATGGGATCGCATTCAGAATGTGCAATTAGGAGAACATTTCCCTTCAAAATTTATCAAACGCAAAAATACCTGGAGTAAAGTGCGATTTACCAAATAAATGTCCTAAGAAGGAGAAAAATCTGCAATAGCAGTTTTTAACAATGTTTACATTTATCTTGTCATTCAACTCAATATTAAGGGGTCATTTGTCATTTTCACGTTGGATATAAAAATGGTCCACATGGTTGTCATTTTCACATCTCACATGTGAATCTGAATGCGTTCAACGATTAACCATTTTCCGCAATACTTTTACCATTTTTCACTATTTATAACAAAAAATTTTAAAATATATGATGACTAAAGGCACGAGACTTGAACAAGTAGTAAAATATGACAAGTCAAAAGAAGATTATTGTTTCGATCATGAAAATGGGGCCCAAAGAATTCAGAATTTTATATTTTCAGATACAAACTTTTTTTTTTTTTTTTTTTTTTTGCCAATATCTAAAAATTTGTGAGGAACTTTGACATGAAATTTGCTTCTATGGCTTTTTTGGTCATTTTAAAGATTTTGAATGGTTAAGATCAAGATTTTGTGGAGCCCACATGCATATTTAAATTGAAAAAAATAGACTGGGTACATCCAACGAGAAAGCAGTGTATTTGTTTAGTGTTTACTGTATTTTTCTTTTCTTTTTTTAACAAATACCTCACAATGAGGTCTTGAATTTTGTCCCATAGCTGTAAATTGCCTCCTAAAGAGTTTCAATGGTTGGAACATGAAAGCAAGGCCTATAGTCTTCGGATTGGCCGGTTCTCATGGCTGGACTTTCTTTTTTTAAATGTATGATGATTTAAGATGAATCAGCAATTGGAAATAGTTCTTATAACCTTAACCAACCTTCCATAGAAGATGAACGGCTTAGACTATCATTTGGAGCCCACAAAAACATAAAAATGCATAAAAAAGAACTTGGGTGATGTTTTTAATGATCACAGCATGAAATCACTATTCACGTGCCTCGTAACATTGATACGTGATTTGGTTTAGCATCTATTCAGGTGTGTAGATATTGTGTTCAAATTCACACCATTTATAGACCTATTTTGCACATCCTATATATAAATCAATCCAAATAAATGTAAATGTACATAATTATTATGCATGTAAATTATTTACATATTTAAATGGTTGAAAATAAGAATTTTTTATTTTTTATAATACTTTATCAATAAATTATATCAGGAAAAAACTCCAACTTTGAAAATATCTCGATACTTTGGCGAGACGATAAAATCCACGGAACGATATTCTTAGTGAGGATGCATGCAGCAAGCAACCCCGCAGGACTCTCTGAATTCGTGCTCTCGCGGTTTATGCTACGATCTCTTGCATCCATTTATACCCACCAAAGTATTCCACCTCCCTGATTTCCAACGACGTTTTCCCAAATCTCTCGGCTACGTTTGTGGAGGAAAAATCGAAGGTATCATCAGATCCCTCTCTTTCTTCTCTGTATCTCTCTCTCTCTCTCTGCATGTTCACTTCACGATCTTATTTTTCTTTTATATGTATGAATGGGTTCCTCTTATTTCGATCATTGGATCTAATCACCAATCTGTTTTTTTGAGAAATCTAGAATTCGGGGTTTTTCTCTTTTGGGTTTTGGTCTAAGGGAACTCTTCTTTTTTCGGTCTTTCTTGTTTTTTCTGGGGTCCTATTAAAAATCTAATCTTTTTTGTATTTTGGGATCTTTGTTTCTTCTTCTATTGAAGATGTTCCCATCTTTTTTCTTTGACCTATCTCTCTCTCTGAATGAACATACATCAAACATTTCTTGTGGGGTCATTTGTTTTGTGATCATGATGATCTGTCTTTCCATGGTTTTCCCCATAAATCCAGTCGAACATAGGCTGTTGGTTGTGTTTTCTTCTTACCGTCTATTTGGTGGTTGCCAACGTTGACACGTTTGATTTGTTCCCTAGCCTACCCAAATGGGTCCCTCATATGGAGGGGATGGGTGGTTGAAAATGGGCCCCACATGTACGCATCGCCTACCCAGGATTTTTGTTTAGGTGGGGCTAAACTCTTATTTGAATTTGGTAACTTTCGTTTCACATCAACAAGATCAAAAGAATCTATTTAAATTGACACAATTTTTTTTTCCATGCTCGGTTCCCCTGGCCAATTGAACGGTCTTCTCACTACCTCTCCCAAATTCAGGTGGTGAGCACCCATTTACCCAATTTGAATTTTAAAAGGGGTTTCATTTGGATATAAGGAATTTGGTTGCCTGCATTTACCTTAGCTATAAAAATAATTCCTTATAGTTGGTCATGGGCTCGCCACAAAGAAGAGAAAACTGTCACTTAACTGTAATTCAAGTTATCCAAACATATGAACCATAAGGCCTAATTTATGTATGAATTGAAGTTTAAAGTGTATATAATGGAGATTTGGTCATCTTCGAGCTTGTAGATATTCTGTGATTTAGTGCTTAGTGTTTGGATTAAGATTTGGAGATTTAGGGTCTGAAATTGGGATTTGAAAATTAAGGGTTCACATTCAGGCATAGAGTGATTATGATTATATTACAACTGAGGAGGAAGATTATTTTATTTAGGGTTATTTGGTGAGAGAGAGACTAAACGGCCACAAGAGGACTAGGGATGAAAAGCTCGATCAACGCGAAGAGGATCTCAGACTCTCACAAAAAAGAAGATGTCTAAAGAGATCGGCGCAAAGATGATTTGTTTTCAATCTTTTTTGGCTTGTAATGTGGGGCGATCACAAAATTTAGACGTGGGGCGACCGTTTATTAATATATGGAGAAATGTCAAATACCCATTCAAATAGCATGTAATTTCAAAATTGACCTACTGCCCCAGGTCATTTACATCTAGGTCCGCCCATGCATGTATGGCCTTCTTAGGTAGTACAAGCTGTAGATAACTGGGATTGGACATTGGGTGCTTTGATTAAGTTCTGGAAAGTCATGGTATGTGTATACATAAATACATATGGCTGTACAATTTGGTCGATCTGGCCATCCATCTCGAATGGTCTAGTTAGAACTTCTGGCTTTGAAGAAGTGGGACCAATTTTGCCATTTTGAATCTGGATCGTTAGCAAGAGTTTTTGGCCGTGATGAATGATGGCCCACTTTTGTGGAAAACCTTGCTGTCAGAGTTTGGTGGAGTAGCAAGAATCAGGACAACATTAACTAGATTGGTCACATGAAGAATCCAATCTGTGATAGAAGGATCCTTGAATTTGGGATATGTGGCTGCCTGGTAGGATTAACCATCCATCCCACATAATGTAGATTGTCAGCTGCCAAAAGATGACATTGGTGGGGCAATTCTGTTTAAAAAAAATCATTTGCGCGCATGTTTTTTTTTTTTTTTTTTGGTTTTGTTTTATCTGTCACTTTTAAGAACATTAGTCTACAATGAATGTGATAATTGTTCAAATGCCCATCAGTGAGCGGTCCTAATCCTGCTTCCATGCAATCACATGGACCCAACATGAATCAACCAAGGAATGGGCCCGTTGGCGTGGCTGGTTAGAGTGAGGCTAATCAAATTCATCAACCTTATGGCTCATTGGTTAGCCCATCAGCAATGGACCCCACACAGCTAACTGCGTGGCGGGATTTATCTGCAAATCTGGATTGTCCACTTTTTGGGCCTTATATTGAATGGAAAACTACTTCAATGTCAAAAAGTTAGGTAAGCTTAACTATCTGATTGCAAACTTTAAAAGGATGGATGGGAACATAAAGGTTGTTGTTGATGCTCTTCATTTAACCAGAGATAATCAGACCAGGATTGTTCCACTGAGCTGGCCTTAGATGGGATAAAGATACAACAACGGTGAAGATTGTCCCACCCATGCAATGCAAGCTACATGTATGTAGCCATGCTATTAGATGGTTGTTTGAATCATCTGACAAAGAAAACCATCTTATTCTTCAGTGATAGACAGAAGCTTGTTTTTGTTTCCTTTCTCTTTTCCTGGTAGATCTAGTTTTACTCAATGATACTGACCATCAAAATCTTTTTTGACAGTAACTTCATTTTCTGAAAATTTCTTTTGCCTTTACATATACAAATGTTACATATGTAAATGTTAGATATGCAAGTGTTACACATGTGAAACACATTACCATGTTTGTCAAAATCAGCATTTTCACATAATTAAATGAGTATATCCAATGGTTTTAGATTTGTTTGGATTTTCTTCACAAATTTCTCGAAATCCCATGAAGACTTAAGACATGAAACTTTGTGTCTTGATCTTTACTATTAATACAAAAATATTAAATGGTTTGGATCATGAATTGGGGTACTTCTTGATAGTTTTGGATCTTGATATTTACTTGTTACTTCTATTGTTTGGTAGTTAATGAAGATTGTAATAGATTGTAAATTGAACTGTCTGGCTGCTAGTAAACAGTTCAATAATTGGTGAATCAAGATTAACTACATTTTTAAATCAAACTGTCAATCATGCATACGTCCTTTTTTTATTCTTCTACACTACTATGTCCACTTTAATGTCTCATATTTGTAACAGGATAAAAATGGTGATTCCTTCCTCAAACCTGTCAAGAATAGGCCTTGCTGGCCTTGCTGTCATGGGACAGAACCTTGCCCTCAACATTGCTGAGAAAGGTTTTCCAATCTCTGTTTACAACCGAACCACCTCCAAAGTCGATGAGACTGTTGAACGAGCCAAACAAGAAGGAAACCTTCCCTTATTCGGCTTCCATGACCCAGAGTCCTTTGTAAACTCTATACAGAAGCCACGTGTCATTATTATGCTTGTGAAGGCTGGGGCACCTGTTGACCAAACCATCAAGACACTTTCAGTCTACTTGGAAAAGGGTGACTGCATCATTGACGGAGGCAATGAGTGGTATGAGAACACAGAGCGAAGAGAGAAGGCCATGGCTGAACTGGGTTTGCTCTATCTAGGAATGGGAGTTTCAGGGGGTGAAGAAGGTGCCCGACATGGCCCCTCTTTGATGCCTGGAGGGTCTTTTGAGGCTTACAAGAACATTGAAGATATCCTTCTAAAGGTGGCAGCTCAGGTTCCAGACAGTGGTCCTTGTGTTACATATATTGGCAAAGGAGGATCGGGCAATTTTGTTAAAATGATTCACAATGGGATTGAATATGGAGACATGCAGTTGATTGCCGAGGCCTACGATGTATTGAAGTCGGTTGGGAAGCTTTCAAATGACGAGCTGCATAATGTTTTTGCAGAGTGGAACAAGGGCGAGCTTCTTAGCTTCTTGATTGAGATTACAGCAGATATTTTTGGAATTAAGGATGATAAAGGTGATGGGTATTTAGTGGACAAGGTCTTGGACAAGACCGGCATGAAGGGTACTGGAAAATGGACTGTCCAACAAGCTGCTGAATTATCAGTCGCAGCTCCAACAATTGCTTCATCATTGGATGCAAGGTTCCTTAGTGGGTTGAAGGAGGAGAGGGTGGCAGCCTCCAATGTTTTCAAAGAGGGTGGCTTTGGCGACATCTTGACTGAACAGGAGGTAGATAAGGAGAAGCTAGTGAATGATGTAAGGCAGGCTCTTTATGCTGCAAAAATCTGCAGCTATGCACAGGGAATGAACCTGATCCGTGCAAAGAGCCTTGAGAAAGGGTGGGACTTGAAACTGGGGGAACTTGCAAGGATTTGGAAGGGGGGTTGCATTATACGGGCAGTGTTCTTAGACCGGATCAAGAAGGCATATGATAGGAATCCAGAACTCTCAAACCTTCTTGTGGATCCAGAGTTTGCAAAGGAGATTGTTGATCGGCAGTCTGCTTGGCGGAGAGTAGTCTGCCTCGCTATCAATTCAGGCATCAGCACACCAGGCATGTCAGCAAGTCTTGCTTATTTTGACACTTACAGGAGAGAGAGGCTGCCTGCTAATTTAGTCCAAGCACAAAGGGATTACTTTGGAGCCCATACGTATGAGAGGACCGACATTCCTGGATCCTTCCATACTGAGTGGTTCAAGATTGCGAAGCAATCAAAGATTTGAGCTTCTCTGGAGAGTTTTCTGCATGGTTCAATGATTTGTCTTTAGTGAATAAGGTAATCTTTACCGTGGGGCTGGAGATGGATGACTTCTGTTGTTGTTTGCTTGTTTACCCAAATTACATCTGAGGAGATGCACTGCTTTAGTAGCAGTATGATTTAGTTTTGTTACATTTCTCCTTTGATATTCTATGTCAAAGAAGTTCCAAGCATTTCTCCTAGAACTTTTTCTTTAGACTATATTGGATGTTTCATGAAGGTTGATTTACCTTAAATTGCTGATTGTTGTGATACATATTTCCTTTCTTTTAAGTGTTTTATATCTTAAATGGCATTTATATATGTGTGTTCTATTTTGAGCAGTGTGGCCGCCTCAGCCAGTTTCCATGGAAAAACAATAAGCCAAAACATTCTACTTGGAGTCCTGTTTGGGGACGTAACCTACTAGGACTTTTTGCAGGGAAGTAAATTAACCCCATCAGGGAACTGTTTAATTGAACAGTTCTCTGGCTAATGTTCAGGGTTGGTTAGTTCTGAAACTGATTAATTCATCTGACTTTTCTCGAGGCCACCTGAAGTGTATCATTGAATTGTTGGCAGGATGTTGTGTTTTGCTGCATTTGCCCTTTTGTTTCTGATGTTCCAAGCTCTGTCTTTGTTCTTTTTTTCCCTTTAGAACTATTATATGGATTAAACTGAATGATACATTAGGGTTTGATGTGGATGCCTTTGGATGCAACCATTAAATTTTGAATCACAATTGGTATCTCATGATAGTTTCAGTTAATTCCGTTTCTTGTAAGACTTGGTGAAGTAATAACTTTATGGTGCTTAGCTATATGACGCAGGAAATTTATTTATTTTTAATATGCAGATGTTTGATGGCCTGATCAGTGAACCTAAGAGAAATGACCGAAATTTGATGATGCTTATTTTGAATCTGTTAGGTGTCTATACTGGCAGGGCTGGTCAGCTTTATTTACTTTATGGTGCTTTCCTCCCCAGGTTGGTCAGCTGGTTAGAAACTTGTGTAGTGAGCATGGCTGTGTGAGTTTGAGTCCCTTATAAAGTAAAAAAAAAAAGCTATTTCATGTTTCAAGTAGATTGCATAAAGGTATGTGGTAGTGAAGATGGGTTTTGTGCATGTATCATTAGGGGCTTGTTTGTGAAGTAGCGTAGGGAACAACAGAGGTAGCCAACGGGCTATTCTCCAAGTCAGAAGGCTTAGGGTAGGATGTCCTGGTCTCACACCACAAATAAAGAGAACACGTTTGAGAGAACTCAAATTTTCATTAATTTTCTATATATCCCAAGAGAATGGATTACATCATTATATAATAAAGTCTAAGTAGGAATTTAGCAATCAATCCCGCCTAAATAAGAAACTCTCTAATTCTAATGAACTAGGGAAATTAGAAACTACTACATCATTGTTTAAATCATTTCAATTAGGAAATCTACTAAATTTAGAAAATTATTTAAAACCAGAACTGCCGTGGAAGATTTTATCATTGCCAAGCTCTCCCCGGCTTGGAGAAATTCGATTCCGGTGAGTTATTAGCTTGGTACCTCTCGTACAAATCTGGATTGAGTCACTGAGAATCTGTGGCGGTGATCCATGTAGCTTCAGAGAATGGTTTACCTTTCTACTTGACCAAAAACTTGTGATATCCGCCAGTCTTCGTTGACACTATCTGGTCATCATAAACATCTTCAATTTCTTCTCAAGGAGCTGGAACGAAGGGAAGCCGGATATCTTGCGCTTCAAATGATTCGTCTTGATAATGCCCATGATAAATCGTGAGATCTTCGACATTGAAGGTAGAACTAATATTCATGTCTGTCCGGAAGATCGAGCACATAAGCATTAGGGTTGATTTTCTTTAAGATCTTGAACGGACCTGTACTTATGGGATGGAGCTTCTTGTAAGTGCATGTGGGAAACCGTTCTGGCTTAATACGCACCATGACCATGTCTCCTTCATTAAATTCAACATGACGCCTTCAAGTGTCCGCGTGCTGTTTGTAAGTGTTAGTACTTTTAGTAATCTGTTGACGTACCTCATCATGAACGTCCTTTATGTGCCGGGCAAATTGTTCAACTTCTTGGCTAGGCCTGGCGTCGGCTAGTAAAGGACTCAGGTCAATCGAAAGACGCGGCTGAATTCCTGTGACAACTTCAAAAGGCGATCTTCCAGTTGATCTATTTACGGAGTTATTATAGGCAAACTCCGCCATGGGTAAAATAAGATCCCATGAAGCAATATGGTCTCCGACGAGACATCGAAGAAGATTACCCAAGCTGCGATTGATGACCTCAGTCTGGCCATCGGTCTGAGGATGGTAGGCATTGGAGTACTGGAGCTTTGTCTTCATCATATGCTATAAAGTTTTTCCAGAAGAAGCTCATAAACTTAGTATCTCTATCCGACACTATAGTCTGGGGTAGGCCATGAAGACGAACAATCTCTTTGAAGAAAAGAGTGACAATCTTTCTTGCATCTGCCGTGGTTGCACAAGGAATAAAGTGTGCCATTTTGGAAAACCTATCCACCACAAAAAAAATAGAATCTACCATTCTTGCGGTCTTTGGTAAGCCCAAGACAAAATCCATGCTTAGATCTTGCCAAGGCTCATGGGGAATAGGAAGGGGCTGATACAATCCCGTGTTCTACTTTTGTCCCTTTGCAAGCTGACATACCCTGCATAGTTCACAAACGCAGGCAACATCTGTCTTCAGGCGAGGCCAAAAGAAAAGGTCTTCCACAAGTGCCAAAGTCTAATCTCGCCCTAGATGTCCATTGCATCCACCTCCATGCAGCTCGTGGAGGACAAACTCGCGGATAGAAGTAGCTGGCAAACACAACTGATTTCCACGAAATAGATAACCATCATGTATAGAAAATTTGGGATGGTTAGAAAACTCACCATTAAGAAGAGCTTTGTAGATGTGGCCAAAGTCATGATCATCAGGATATTCTCTACGAATCTCTTCAAAGCCTGTAACTGTAACGGAAATGGTCGTGAGCAGGAGAGAACAATGACTTTAGGCATCTGCAACCTATTTTCCATTTCTGACTTATGACGCAACACAAATGTGAATTCTTGCAGATATGCACTCCATTTGACATGGTTAGCGCTTATCTTCTTCTGTGAGTTCAAGTGCTGTAAAGCTTCATGATCAGAGTACAACACAAATTCTTTCCCGATCAAATAATAACTCCAATGACGAAGAGCTTGTACATCTGCATAATATTCCAAGTCATACGGCGAATATTTCTTGCGTGAGTCATTTAATTTCTCACTAAAATAAGCAATTGGGTGGCCATCTTGACTTAAGACTCCGCCAACACCAACTTGCGAAGCATCACAACTGACTTCAAAGACCTTGTCAAAATCTGGAAGTTTCAAAACATGTGCCTCTGTCATTTTCTGCTTGATTTGTTCAAAAGCACGAGTGGCTGCCTTAGTCCAATTGAAGTCACCTTTCTTCATGCAATCAGTTATAGGAGTTATAATGGTGCTGAAATTGCGAATAAATATCCTATAGAAAGTGGTCAATCCATGGAAATTACGTACTTCATTGATAGTTTTGGGAACGGGCTAGTCAACAATTGCATTGATCTTTTCTGGATCAGCTTCGAAGCCTTGGGACGAGACAACAAATCCCAAGAATATAACTTTGGAGCTCAAGAATGTACACTTCTTCAAATTAATGTAAAACTTCTCTTTGCAAAGTGCACGCATCACATACTGGAGGTGATCAAGATGTGCATCTTTGGACTTGCTGAAGATCAAGATGTCGTCAAAATACACAACGACAAATTTACCAAGGAAAGGCCGTAGAAGCTGTGTCATAACTCTCATGAAAGTGCTGGGAGCATTGGATAAACCGAATAGCATGACCAACTATTCGTATAAGCCATCTTTAGTTTTGAAAGCTACCTTCCATTTATCTCCTGTACAAATACGGATTTGATGATATTCGCTTCTAAGATCAATCTTAGAGAAGACGGAAGATCCGGCCATCATATCAAGCATGTCATCCAACTGAGCTATCGGAAACCTGTACTTAATGGTGATTTTGTTAATTGCTCGGCTATCGACACACATTCTCCAAGAACCATCTTTCTTGGGTGTCAGGAGGGCTAGTACCGCACAAGGACTCATACTTTCACGAATGTATCCTTTCTGGAGGAGCACTTCAACTTGCCTTTTCAATTCTGTGTGTTCTATAGGGCTCATACGATAAGTTGGTAAGTTTGGAAGCGATGACCCGGGGACCAGATCAATAGCATGCTGGATGTTCCTTATAGGCGGTAGCTCTTTTGGAAGATCTGCGGAAATCAAGTATTTAAAATCATGCAACAAGGACTTGATTTCTGGTGGTGTAGAAATTGCATGTACATCTTTTGCCTTTTTGAAATCTTGTGGGATGAGGGCAAACAACACCTTGTTCTTTACTTGCTTCTTTAAATTTCCGCATTGAAAGGATGCGAGACTTAGTCTGTGAAGCAACTTGTTTTGCCAAGACTGATGGTGATTGCTTTGCCGTGGCAGTAGGAGGCTTAAGTGGAAGAAGAGTGACCTTGCGACCTTTATACTTATAAGTATGGGTATTCTTTTCTCCATCACTTTGGACTTTGTTATAAAAAAGCCAAGGTATTCCCAATAGAATATGAGTAACATTCATGGGGATAATATCACACCGAATAGAATCTTCATAACCACCAATTCGAAATGTTACTTGGCACTACTTGGTTATTGGAATTGTCGAATCATTCACCCAAGAGACTTTGTAAAGCTTCGGGTGTTTTTCTGTTGGAAGCTTCAAGTTATCAATGACTTCTTGGGAGATCACATTCATCTCACTTCCGCCATCTATGATGAGATTGCACAATCTGTCACGATACTTTGCTATAGAGCAAAATATGGTGGCTTGCCTCCAATCTTCAGCTTCTTCTTCGGTAGTAATGAAGAGACGGCGAATGAACAATGTCTGTCCTTCTGTCTCAGCTTGATAGAAGGAATGATCTTCTTGTTCGGGCGGAGGTTCATGCTCGTCATATGGTGATTCACCTTCAATTTCTTCATCAACAGGCTCTGAATCATAATTATCCTCGTCATTATGTGCATAGTGAAGATTCTTTGAACCTAGGCATTCAGAAGCATAGTGTCCTTTGCCTTTGCATCGAAAACAATCGATGTCCTGTGAAGAATTGGCAACATTCTTCCCTTTGTTGGCAAGATTTGCAGGTCTTGATTGATTCTGAGGAGGTGCTTGCCTTTTGGAATTTTGCGGAGGAGGTTGTCGGGTTGAATTTTGTGCAGGAGCAACCCGCTGATAAGTTGTATCGGAGGTTCTCCTTTGGAGAGGCTCACCAAAACACCTAGAATATGGATATCGCAATTGTTCTTCGATGCGGAGTGCTAATCAATGAACTTCTTCAATACTGTAAAAGGTGTTAGTAGTCAACTCCCTTTGGATCTCTTGACGCAATCCTTTATTGTATCTTGTGATAGCCTGTCGATCAACTTCAGGCACTTTGCATCACACCATGAGCTCATGAAACCTTTCTGTGAAATCATCTACAGTGGAGGTCCCTTGTTTACAGTCAACTAGTTGATCATAGAGAGAATCAAGATAGTCAACCGGGAGATATTTGTCCTCAAGTTTCTGTTTCATCTCCTCCCATGTACTGATAGGGCGTCTCCCATAATTTGCATTCCTATCATCAATATTCCACCACCAAACACTTGTTGCACCCTTCATCTTCATCTTGACAAAGGAAACGCGTTTGTCTTCTACCATATTGTACTATTCAAAGTAATCTTCAAGGGCTGTAATCCAGTCACTGAAGACTTTCACATCCATGCATCCAAAGAAATCAGGTACATCATCACGTACCTTCTTGGTGATGTCATCTCATCGGCTATGACAGTCTTCATAATCAGTTTCATCCAAAATGCGCTCCATAAATTGTCGACAAGTTTCCTGCTGTTCACCATTGACAGAATGTTCCACATCTGCTTATCGGTGGCTTCCCCTTGGTGCCTTGCTGTCATCTTTGTTGGTGAAAGGGCCTGCGTTGTCATTGTTCCAGTTGCACGGAGGAGGCGTGTTCCAAAGACGTTCTTCAACCCTGTCCATTCTGTCCATTAATTCCATGATGTAGCTATCATGCCGGCGGTTCGTGAATTTTCCTCTGAATGTAGCTCCAGTGCGAGTAGTCGGGGTCGGGGTAGACATGCTGCTACTGATGTTACTTTTTTTTTTCGTTACTTACTACTTGCTGTTGGGTCGGGCTCGACCTGAACTAGGGCCTGAAAGGAGAAAGAGAGCCTGTAGCTGATTTGCACGTGTGGGGTGCCTCGAGATTGGCGCACGCAGGGGGAGAAAAGGGTTTTTTTCAAACCCTTTTGTTATGGTTCGAAAATGAAGGGAAGACTTTGGCGAGGGAAGGCGCAGGCGACTTTGAAGTTGTAGGTGGATGCTGGCGGGGGCGACGCAGGTTGGTGACGTGGAGGCAGAAGGCGATGGCGACCAGCGAAGGCGCATGTATGTATATGTTTTTTGGTTTTTGTTTTATTTGTCGTTGTGCAATCTTTGGCTCCTCTCTCTCTCTCTCTCTCTCTCTCTCTCTCTCTCTGGTTTTTTTTTTTTTTTTTTTTACTCCTCTTGGTGGTGGTGGTGGAAGCGAAGGGGTGGGCTGAGGCTGGTGTTTGGTTTGACTTTGGTTGTCAGGGTTATCGGACGGGGATTGCTCGGGTTCAGGGACTCGGGTTTTTTTTTTTTTTTTGTGGACTGGGGATTCGATTAGGGTTTGGGGTCGTCTGGGAGTTTGGGGAAAGGAAAAGGGGCTAGGTGGAGTGGCAGGTTGTGGCTAGGGTTTGACAGTGGCGATATGGGTTCTGGGAGAGGGATTTGGATGGGTGTTTGGAGTCAGTGATGGAGACAGTGGATCTGGGAATGGAGGGTATGATTCTGTGACGTGGGATGGTGGGGGTGATGATGATAATGGACGGTGAGATGATGATGGATTGAGAACCAAACAAAGTACCTCGGGTCGGCGATTGGATCTGCAGTCTGAGACGGATATCTGCTTTGATACCAATTGAAGTAGTGCAGGGAAAAATGGAGGTAGCCAATGGGCTATTCTCCAAGCTAGAAGGCTTAGGGTAGGATGTCCTGGTCTCACACCACAGACAGAGAGAGAACACGTTTGAGAGAACTCAAATTTTCATTAATTTTCTGTATATCCCAAGAGAAGGGATTACATCATTATATAATAAAGTCTAAGCAGGAATTTAGCAATCAATCCCTACTAAATAAGAAACTCTCTAATTCTAATGAACTAGGGAAATTAGAAACTATCAAATCATTGTTTAAATCATATAAATTAAGAAATCTACTAAATTTAGAAAATTATCTAAAACCAGAACTGCTGTGGAAGATTTTGTCATTGCCGGGCTTTGGGCCTTTTGGAACATACTTTTAATCGGGGCCCAGTAGTTTGGCCTGCATCAGTTTGTTTGCACTAGAATATATACAAATAGAATACATAGATTTCATGCCCTAAGTGGTTAAAACTAAAGGTCAAATGAGAATGTCCAATAATGAACACAAATAACCATTCCTTTTGTTCAAATAGAATGAAAGAAAGATTAGAAATGAATACCCAATCATCACCATAGTAATACAATGCATAGAAAAGCGAAGGTCCTATGGATTCCTATGCATTGAATACATGTGTTTTAATGCAAACAAACAGGTCCTAAAGTGTACAATCTGATTCAATTGACCATGAACTCTTATGTATTGAATACATGTCATTCAATGCAAACAAACCAGTCCTAAAGTGTACAATCTGATTCAATTGACCATGAACTCTTATGTATTGAATACATGTCATTCAATGCAAACAAACCGGTCCTAAAGTGTACAATCTGATTCAATTGCCCATGAATAGATCCAGAAAGTTGAAAAGACAAATTCTATCAAATTAGTTTGTAGGATATAAAATGTAAATTGGTTTGTTGACTTTGAAATTCAATTAGCCATAACATTCAGGTTAGTCCAGTTTTGTGAACCATGATTAATCATAAAAACAATGGTTGTAGCCTAGAAACCAAGACGATGATTAGTATTAAATAGCAAGGCTGAATTTTGGATTGTTGGGAAGCTAAATGTCAACATGAAAATGCCTTCATTCTAGAGGTGTGATTAATGATCTTCATAATAATAATCATAGAAATAACCACTTAAGCAAATCCCTTCAAGATGTTAATGAATGAGTTTTCATCATCTGTGTTGTGGTTTTGTTTGTGGGCCAAACTGTTGCTTAATGTTGTTCATACAACAGTTTCGGCTGTGACTGAAATGATTCTGTGGATTAAGCCGGTTTCATTAAAGCTGTTAAAGAGAGTTAGGTATGTAGCTGTTACAGGATGTACTTTGTTCCGGGCATGGATTCTTTTTTTTTTTTTTTTTTTTTTTAGAATAGTAAAAGAGAGGATATGATAAGTTCACACACTGACTAGCATGGCAAGGGTATGCCTAGACTAAACAATAGAATAGCCCAAGCCAGGGGGACTGATCTAGAAGCATGCAAACATTGGCCCTAAGGGGTTTTAAAGGTTTCCCAAAGACATGACTGTATGCAAAAAATTTGGCATCCATCTTCTCACATGAGGCACCTGTCCAATCCGTGAATGTCAGATAAAGCAATAAATTGGGGGGGCCATATGAGTCTTCAATATATATGGCCTGGTGGGAAGCGCAGGTGGGGCCCTGCAAGACGGCCTGTTCCTTGTTTGAGAGGTATGCTCAAGTAGCACCCCTTTATATTTCTCTGCCTCTACCCATTTGATTTGTGTGTGGTAGATGGGCATATAAAGAATTTACACATACGGTCAATCTGTTGCCATGTAACCAGTACATTGGTCATGGTTTCTGTTTTAATGGAAAACATTGTGGTTATCAAAATTGTAATCTCTGTCCATGATTATTTACAAAACAAACCATATTTCCTGTCTTTCTCGTCGTCATCATCATGAAAGCCTTGTTGACGCAAGCAATAGACCATCAAGCCTAGCTCAAGAGGGGCCATATGCACTCAACCGGGGTGTTACATGTGGTTCCACAGTAAATAGGGTTTTAGGATTACATTTGTTTAGAAGGTTCAATAGGGTTCTGACTTCTGAGTTTGAGTTTGGTAGGAGTCTAGGAGTCAAAGTAGTGGTTGAGTTGTAGGAGTATGAGCACAAGAAGGTGGGGATATCCAAGCCTCTCTATATAATGATGTGTTTTTTGTTTTGATTTTATTGCATTCACTGCAAATATTTAAAATTTGGTGTTTTCTTCTCAGGCCCTTTTTGGCATTCCAGCTATGGGGTTGGTCCTTGAGAGACTTGCACATGCGAGGTAATGGGAACTCTCGCACATGCTAGGAGTGATAACTCACATGCGAGATAACAAAAACTTGCACATGCAAGGAGTAATAACTTGCACATGTGAGGTAATAACGACTCAAATATGCAAGGAGTGTGAGGGGTAGTTGGGTTTAAAACCTAGTCGCTCCGGTGAGAACTGACGCATCTTACCATGGGGTAAGACGCCAACACCGTGTTTTCTTCTTAGTTGAATGTGGAAAATCCAGAGGTGATGAGTCCTTAGTCACGTGGCTGATGCAAGTTTCCAATTGGGATTTGGGAGTTGAATTCTTTTTTTATTTATTTTTTAATTTTTTTATATTTTATGGTAATGAGTTTGAACTCTATTCAATCCTCCCCCAGCCAAAAGTGTTCCGCCAAACTGGAAATGTCCAACTGAAGCAAAATTAGGTACATCTGATGTGTTATTTGATTTCTCCATTTTTTTTATTATCTAGAAACCGACAGAGTTATAGGCCACCTTCATTAGGTTGAAGTTTAATGGCCCTTAATGTTTGCACTTTGCATCCTCTTTGCGGTCTACTTTTCAAGGTTTTCTCTTGTTATGTCTTTTTAGTTAGGTTTTTTTTTTTCTTTAAATTATAATTATTATTCAAATAGTTTTATCCCAAAACTGTTGTTTTGCTTTCATTTTCCTTTGAAATGTATTAGAAATGTTTTTTCCTTCCAATTCGTTTGGATGATAAACACATTGCATGCATAAAAAATTTTAAAACTTACTTTTTTTTTTCTTCTTTTTGAGGAGCTCATTTTGCCGAAAATAAATTTAACGAGGCTATTCCAATCAACTAATGCTATCAATATCCAACCGGGAGTTGGTTGTGTGGCATAATTCATGGATTTACTCTCCACATCCTGTGCTCGAAACCCGCCTTAGATTTTCCTTGTTTCTAGATTTGCCTTGCGTTTGTGTGGATTTAGCATGCGCAGTCGAGGGAATAGTCTTACTGGGTCAAAGACCTCAGGATCCCACATCATTGAAAAAAGAAAAGGAAAAGACTAAAGCTATCAATGACCTACAGATAGATGCTTTGAAATGAAAACCCATTTGAAACTTCTTCAGGATGTCATCACTTAGTGGGTCGCCAATTCTACATCGGTTCATGCGATCAGAAAGGTTTTCCAGATATGGGCCTGTCTATATTGAGGCCTTCCTCCCATGAATTGTTCCAATTCATCATCGAGCAGCTGACAGCTTCAGGAAATCTTGAGGAACAGCTAGTTGGGGCCACTTGGATGCATTCCAATCATTGGCGCTAGGATAGAAGGAAAGGTCTCTCTACGAGTAAGGCTATGCTAAAAATAAGCACCATCAGGTTATCCTAGCTAGCCATTTGGTTAACAACTTTAAAGTTAATGGTCTTTTAACCACATATTTCTTTGAAATTCAATCTAACGGTGAGTAAAAGTTTGATGAGCATGAAATTAGGTAATGTGCCGGATCACAGGAGATAAGAGTGTAAAAGGAGCTGAGCTGATCAAAGGTATTCCCATGTGGGCCCCACAGAGCTGGATACATGTAATCTGCTTGAGGGAGAAAACTCTCCCTGATAACAGTTTCAGCTGTAATAAAAAGAAGTGGTTGATTTGGAGAAGATTGTTAGTTTAAACACAATAAGAAGGTATCCGAGCCTCCACTTGCCGATGGATTCTTTCAGATTTTTTTTAATAAGAATATAATCATTCAGAATCTCATGTTATCTTCTCAATCAACGTGGAAGATCCAATGCTGGTGACTCGTTGGAAGTGTGGTTCATGCAAGCTTCAACTAAGTACATTAATATTTACCAAGAAAGACTAGGTACCTTAACTCCTTTGAAGCACCCTTTTTTCTTATCACTTACGTATCTGGTGTTGGTTTTGTGAGATTTTCTATTCCGGACCACCCTAGGTTGCATTTTTTCAGCAAGAGGATTTTGTTTTTTTTTTTTGTGGATTTTCATTTCTGCACGAAAGACGAATCCTGCATTCATACCCCTTACATAGTAAATCGAAATCCTTTCTATTAATTTGATTTTTTCCTTTTTTATTAGGAAAACGCATCACACTAAAAAAGACTGGAAAAAAGGACTGCAACGAGGAAAACGTATGACACCAAAAGATTGAAAAGGGGGATGTATAGAAAATGAGAATAAATTTTCTCTTTACCATGGATTCCTCTCACTGAACAAATGCACGCAAAATAGAAAACAAGTTGAGTACATTATTTACAAAACCAGCCTCAAGTAGCTGGGATACGCTCTAAAAGAAATGAAAACAAGAAGAAGCTGATGATATTTTCCAATAAATATTTCTTTTTTGGTCATTTAAAATTGTCCTGTTTGGGCATATGGAAGATATTATTTCACAATTGTTTTGCTTGCTCTTAATATAGCAAGGATTTTCTCTCAACTTCTCCAAAAGATCATTTATACCTTTTTCCATTTTCCCCTTGCAAATAGACAAAAATCTACACTTCTTTTTTTCACCCTCTCAAGGTCTGTACTTATTTAACCTCCTCTTTTCACACAGACACATACAAGCAGCATATCCACTTGATATCCTGTTCAAAACTTCAATTTCCAGCGTGTAATACAGAGGTTCCTGCTGTTTCCGTTTGGTACAGATAACAAAACTGTTGGCATTTCCACAGATGCAGAATGGGTGTAGCTCTAGTTTTCTAGTGCCAATCAACATTGGGTGGGTTTGCTTTGTACACACATAGTGCAGTTTATTTCATATCGGACGAGGACACAATTAGATCAATATTGATGATCAGAAGATAGATTCAACTGTTCGGGTCCATTTGTTACTAGACCAATTTTGGATTGTAATCTTTCTATATCAAAAATCACAAAAATTGAAGAGATAGTATTTTTTCTAATTTATAGTATTCAAGACTCTTAGGTTCATTTATTTTGAAACATAATTTGTTAAAAATATAGTATACTTTATTGCTAAACTATTGGAAGCTTATTTCAAGTCAAATTATGTTGAAAATTACTTTTTCTACTAACAATGTAAAGTACGCAAATCATGGTGACTTGCTTTATCAAGATAAAGTTTTAGTATTGTCAAAAAACAAACATCCAAAAGTAAAAAGGTCCTTAAATTTGGGATGTTAACTGTTGAATCATGATACAATCATGATATGTGCAGACAAAACAGAACATCAGCAAAAAGCTGGCCATCTACATTCATTTCCAAGTATATGATTCACATATACTGTTTTCTAGTCATCCATTCAACTTTGAAACTGTTGCCATGTTCATTGCACTTCGCTCATTCCATCACAACTCTAGCCATCTCTCTGTATGTTCACTTGAAATGCATGCTTGCATCTTTTAGCTACAGTTTTTACTGCCTTCATTGAAAAGGGAAATGTGCCCATAATGTTACATATGCAGAGTTGGACGTACATATCTATGACTTCATGTACATTGTACCTACCCATTGAACTATTAGCCATCTATCATCCGAGCCAATCAATAAATCACAATATCTCAAAGAAGAAAAATCTCAAGATGATAGCTGTGGAAAAAGTCAAAGCTTATCACTCTCTCAAATAGGAAATTTTGTAGACTAATCCTCAGTTGTGTGATTGGCTCGGATGATAGATGGCTAATAGAAAACAGTGCTTGTAAAAATTTATCTGACAAGTGCATTTATAGTGCATGCATCTGGGTTGTCCTGGATGTATCTGAACCCATAGGTTAGTTGTTTATTCACTTTTTTGTGTCAAAGTTATGTGTTGAATGGACTCTGTATACATGCATACATATGTGAAATTCATATTTATGGAAGTTCCATTTTGTATGTGGTTGTTTCTTGGTAATTCTGTAAAGGGTTCCTCAGTTAGATCCTGTGCATCACTTTTCACCTGTTTTTTTCTTTTTCAAGAGTAAAATAAGTTGAAGCAACATATGCAAAAGAACAAAAAGACAACAAACTGTATATGCATGCTTGAGCAAGAGTAATATTATGAGAAAGACATCACAGGAAAAGAAACAAGTTTTGGAATGAAAACTGCATATTTAGGAAATGAGACATGTTCTATTTCCCTTTTCTCATCGAGCTAGTCTTCCTCACCTTAGATTTAGTGCATTCAGGATCAGTTTTTCTTGCCCTATGAGTTGGGTTTTCTTTCTTTACTTCAATCCTTCCTCTACGTTTCTCCTTCCTTTTGTAAGATCCCTTACATGAATATCCATAACACTCTCCAGCAGCCCCATCATCTTCACTCTCATTATTTTCATTTTCATCTTCATCCTTAGAATTGTCAATTTCATGGCCGAGGGAGTTGAATTGTTCACGATGACTCGGACCCGAAGATGCATCAGAAGCCATTGAATCATCACTAACATCATCCGCAGCAGCAACTCCACCATCATCACCATCATAATCATCACCACTATCATCACCGGCATCATCAGCATCCATGGGTGAGGCAATGTACATGGTCCACCCAGATTCACAGCTATTACATTCTTCAGCACCTCCTTCAGGGTAGGACTCCATTTCACTATAAAGAGGGAGTGTGAGAGGAAAAACAGGAAGGAACTCAACTGAAAGTTTATGACTACTCACAGTTACTTAAATGGTTATTCCTACACTAAAAACAAATTCACAAGAAAGAAAGCTTTACATTGCCAAAGAGAAAAACCAAACCCATCTAACAAATTGAAAGAACATATGAAACACCTTCAATAGCTGTAACTCCAGACACTTCAATTCTCTGACTACTCACCAGTCACCACACTTAAAGCAGGGCTTTTTTTTTTTTTTTTTTTTTTTAAATGAAAGCACGACAAGAGGCCCTACTAACGAAAGGAATAAAGAGTACCAAAGATCTTAAACTCGAAAAACCTGGTTGCTCACTTGCATAATTAATATTCTCACACCTGAGGCTCCTTACTCCTTTAATTATCTGCACTGTCATAATATATAGGACCAGCTTTTTAATGCAAGATTGCAGTGAAACACCCCCACAAACTGATAAAAGAGTACAGGACATTAGAAGAACCAAATACTTTAAATAGCAAGAGAGCAGGCTCTCTTCACTACCCCTACCTCCTGTCTTTCACACCTTTACTCTCTGTCTTGTCATCAATGAAAAAGCAGCTTTTGTGCAAAATGCAGAGTACCCAATTGGATTTTTGGGCTTTCAGATCAGGATGCAAGAGGATGAGGTTGTCAAAAGGCTCTGTTACTGCTAGGTTTGCTGCTGCTGCTGTCTGTCTCCCCAATAAATCAGGACAGTGTTTTGTGTTATGTGGAGGAGAATGTTAAATTATTAAAATTATCTGTGACTATGAGGTCTAAGAGTGATGGAATTGAGGAATTATTAATTATTTGTGACTAAAATGCCTAAGCATGATGGAATTGAGGTAGAACTATAAAACTCCCATGTACCATTAGTGAGGTAGACAAACACCAAGGAACCTCATATTTTCTTACTCGGATCTAATTAGCTGATTTCACTATCGTTCTGGGTGGGTGGTCTTTGTTATTCTCAGCAGGGTTGGTATTACAGGAGACCTGATGCATCCTGACACATGCACTCTATTGTGGCCTGATGTGCATATTCTATACAGGTGGGCCATGGTCTGTGGTCCTAGTCATTGGTGGTTTTTTTTTTTTTTTCCCAGTCATTGGTTTAATAGCCATTACTTGACTAGATCCTATAAGACTCTGGAAAGTTGCAGGTTCGAGTCATGTTAAACTAGCAGCATAAATGGCCAAAAATGAAATAAAAATTCATAAATTAAATTTATTAAAATAAATGGAAAATATTTTTTTTTTATTCGTACTGAGGAAAAAAGAAAGTGTGCCAAACTTTTTCTTGTTTACTTATCATCTACAATATGGTTATAGCAAAGAGCTCAAAATACCAAAAAAGGGATGGAAAAATGCAAATAAGTGTTGCAAGAAAAAAAAAACAGAAAAACATAAAAATGATAAAAAGAAATAAATATTAAAAACTAATAAAAAGATAAAGAAAAACATATATAAAAATTAATTTGAAAAGTAAAATTAATAGGCAAATAATTTGAAATGTAAGATATTTTTCAACCAAAATATGTTTGGATAGGTGAGGTATAAGAGAAACAAAATATAAATTAATTTTATTAAAATTAATGCTTTTTGACACAATGCCACCACACCGCGCCCCCCCCCCCCCCGCGTAGTTTTACACTTTTTTTCAATTTAGACCCTAAACTATTAGATTTATCAATTTACCCCTTACATCAATTAATTTTGTATTTAGTTGGCCCCTCCGTCTATTAGCCGTTTAAAACAGAACGGGACTCGTAACGTCGTTCAAACATATAACGGGCTAACGGCAACCCATCGCAATTGGGGCCTTTGCAGCAGCCGACAAAGGCATCTTTGTAGCATACTCTACTGGGAATGATGGTCCCTCACCCTCTCAAATTGTTAATACAACACCCTGGATCACTACAGTCGGTGTAGGGTCTGTGGACTGCACTTTCCCTGTGAAGCTCTGGCTGGGGAACGACCGGGTTTACTTGGGAGATTCTCTCTACAATGAGGAGGTGAATGTGACCCAAATGTTCCCAAATTTTCATCTGGAGTATTGTAACAAATCTCTTCTTACTCCCAGCAATGTCATGGGAAAGATTGTAGTATGCAAAGGTGCAGGTGTGGATGATGGATTTCTTATTCAAGAAGCCGAAGGCATGGGGCTAGTTGGGTTGAATTGGAAGGAGATTGGAGACGGTATTTTAGCACAGGCCTTCACATTGCTTGTCGGCTACAAAGCAGGCTTGGAAATAGAGTCTTACATTAACACAACCAAGAATTCCACTGCAAACATCATATCCCAAGTTCATACAGTTGTGGGTGAGGGTAGAGCACCATTGGTGGCTGCCTTCTCTTCTCGAGGCCCGAATCCCATAGTCCTAGAGATTCTCAAACTCCCCCCACTCCCATCCTCCATCAATTCTCTCTGGACTTGATGATGCCTATGCCTATACTTAACACAAACACATAACATATGCAGCAAGCACCGCAAAGCATACCCCACAATCAAAGCCTCAAAGGCATCAACAGATCCCCGTCTTGCTCGACACCAGAACCGCCGTTGCCACCACAAATGCCAGATGCAACGATTGAATGCAGTTGCATTCATTCCAAACCCTAATTCACAAAACCTAAAGAACAATTCTTTCAAAACCCTAACATGAATATAATTCGACATAACTGAAGATGAAAGAGACACATGAATGAGAGAGAGAGAGAGAGAGAGAGAGAGAGATTATGATGTCTCAAGCACGTCAAAGTTTAGTTGGCCCGTTATATATTTCAACGGCGTTATGAGTCCCGTTTCTAATTTGAACGGCTGATGGACGGAAGGGCCAACTAAATACAAAATCAATTGATGTAAGGGGTAAATTGATAAATCTAATTATTTAGGGTCTAAATTGAAAAAAGTATAAAACTACGGGGGGCATTATGTCAAAAATATTATAATATATTTATTTATTCATGGTTGCTACACATAAAGAGCGTGTAATAAAATTATATTAGATCAGACAAAGATGACTCTGGATGTATTTTTTAGTATGATATAGTTGATAAATGAACAATGATATATTTTCTTCCTCCAGTTCCAGTGAAATAGGTCTACACATAACCCGACTCCCAACGAGAGACTGGAGGACTAGGATTTCAGTGTAGAATATTGTGACACAAAACAAGAAGGGGGCATAAATCCAAAATCATGGACCATGAAAGATGGGCCCTGTGTGTCCAAAGTGAGTGCATCAATATGATCCTGTGATTCCCTTTACATGGTGATGATGGAAATGGAAGAACACTACACTACAGGGAGCATGAGGAGTTAAATTTCTGTGGGGATGTGTATGTTGGCCTCTCTTTTTGTGACATGGCTATGACTGTTCCTCTCTACATCTTTCTCTGCCTCATATATGATGGACACCTTAGGCCCTTGTACCACTCTTTCTGTCTCTATGTTTGGATTTATTCCTTGACTTGTAGTTTTAGGGTTTTCTATCCATACAAAACATGTTTTGGATGTTTGCTTTCACGTTCAAACAACACTCCAAAGGTTCCTAAGGATTTTAATTCCTCATTTCTATCTACTGTTGGTCTAAATTTTCCCTGGTGTTTTTGTTGTGTGTTCACATTGCTGTTGAGACAAAAAGGTACCAAGAGAATGATCTGCTTGTGTTGATTTGAAAAAATAATGGAAGTTCTCAGACAGGGCAGCTAAAGTCAAAGATAGTTCGGTAGGAATTTGGGAAGTTTTTGACCAAGCCGACCTAGTTGGATCTACTATAATAGAAAAGAAGGCCCTCTATGCTTTTGGTTGAATCTGAGGGCATAGACTGGTATTTTGGATGTATTGGTGTAATTTATTGTTTAGATGAAGAAAAAATTAGAATAAACTGACAGTTAATTCGATGTACAAGCCTTTTTTCCCCCTAAAACTTGGATTCGAACGCACACATTATACTCACACGGCTGAGGGATGATTGGATGTACAAGTTGTGCTAAGCTGATTTGAATATCACATTGATGCGTTGTATCAATTTCTCAAAAGCCTGAAATGCAACCAAAAGAGTTGTTGTATTATATTGATTTTTGATAGATGACTAATCTATATGCATCTTTTCTATTTTATTGGTTATGTGAGTCCTATATTGGCAAGTTAGACTTTTGGTTCCCAGGTATGATTTTCTATTTTATTGTAGGGACAAGATGTCCTTCAAAAGCCGGTGAAAATGCTCTGGGTCCATCTTGCATGACTTCTTCTATGGAGCCCACATCTGAAATACATATTGCTCAGAAATCATTATCAATATTTCACTCAATCTATGGCCATAGCCGTAGACTTATCTTTAAAATAAAGTGATTTTGAGCATTTTGAATTTGATTTGTGTGTATCTACTATATATGGAATTGTATCGATGGCATCATGACGATCGAGACTTGCTATGTCTTATAACTCTGGGCTATTGTTTATTTGAAAATGAGTTGAAGTTCTCGCAACTTGACCTATGAAGAGCCACCTTTGCCTAATCAAATCTAGTCATATCATTCACTACTCTCTATCTAGTCATATCATACACTACTCTCTATCTAGAAATTGGTGCAAATTTAGTTCAATTGAAGTGATTTACACGGTTGGATTGTTCATGCCCAACAAATATAACTACACATTTTACACAAGTTCAATCCAACCGTCCATATCAAACTGGATAGAGCCAAATTTGATCCACTGCCTAAAAAGAGCGTGGCATCTGATATGAGACAATTTGATTATCAAAGGTGGGCCTCATTTGGGTTGAATCAAGTAGCAGCTGTGGTGCGCACTTCTTTGTGGCAACATGGGTTTATTTATAATTTTTCAAGTGTCATTTGTACTTGTATTCGTTTTTTATTTTTGGTTTTTTGTATTTTTAAGAGTAAATTACTCTTAAACCTCCATTTAACGGCAAAAGGAATAAAAACTAAAAAGTGACTAAAGAGGGTCTCATATAGTCGATGCGTTGTGTGAAATGACCAAACTATCCCTATTTGTGATAGATCCTACTTTCTGGAACATAGGCATAGTCTTGATATCAAGAGTTAGACTTAGAGATGTCAAATGGGCCAAGCCGGCCCGGTTCGGCACTGCCCGTGCCATTGGCCGTGCTGGGCCGAGGGTGGCAGGGCACAGCCTGCCCGTTTCAGCACGGCTCACAGTGGGCTGACCCATCCATAAGGGTCAGCCCAAAAAATGGCTATTTTTTAAAAAAAATTATGTATTCCCCCCCTCCCCCAAAACAGCGATAAAACCGTCATATAAGGAGTATTTTATGTCCCTTTTAATTTTAGAAAGTCTATATAAATACTCTAACCCTCCTATTCTTATTTCTCACTAAAACATTTAACTCTTTCACTCTCTATACACTCTTTAACTCTCTCTCAAAGCATTCAACTCTTTCACTCTCTCTTGTTTGTTTATTTTAATGATTTTTTTAATTATTTTTTCCGTTCATTCATTATAAATCTAAAGAAACAATTATTGTATGCTGTCATGTTTTCTTCTTTTCTTTTTATTTCTTTCTCTGCAACGATGATATATATAAATGTTTGAATGTTTTCTTTGAGATTTCTAATGATTGGGGATTTTAAGTTCTTGATTGTATTGAATGGCTGAGATTTGGAGCTTCCAAAGCTTTTTTTTAATTTTGTTTTAACTCATGCAGGCTTTAGAAATATAGAGTGCAGGGCTCATAGATAGAGAATGTCAGGCCAAGATTGATAATTTGGTTTATCAGGTTGGCTAAGTCAAGTTCTTGTGTAACATCTTTGCGCTAAGTCAAGCACTACTTGTTTCGGCATGGTTGGGCTACGCTTTAGGCTTTTTATTACTTAATTCAAGTCCATAACAAATACTAAAATGACCCAAATTTTAGGTCTTGGGTCAAGGTTGACTCAAGTGCTAAAGCCTATAACATCTAAAGCCAAACTAAAGTAGGTTGAGCTTGGGTTAGGCCCAAGCCGGTCCAATCCAGGAGCACCACTAGGCACTAAGTCTGTGCTTATCCCTTCTTTTTTTTTTGTGAATCTTCGCTTTTTCATTTTTCATTTTTGTTTTTTTTAGACGAAGAAAAGAGTGAACATTTGAAAAAATTAATCGAAAAAAAAAAATTAAAAGAGGTGTGCCGAGCACGGCAGGCACAAAGGCACTGTACGGCCCATCACGGGCTGGCCCGTAGCCCGTTCAGGCCGGGATTTGGTCTGCACGGCCAGTTTGACATGCCTAGTTAGACTCCTGAAATCAAGAGTTAAGTATATATCAAATATTGAAAATACGAACCACAAGCAAGCCCTTAATTGATTTAAATTTCTCTGGTTTTCTTGGCAATCCATGATAAGAGTTGTTGTTGCCAATAGCTATTTCATTTGCGTCAATTATGTGACAAATCCTATAGTCTGGTTATGTATAAGAAGCATTGTCAAGATATCAGGAGTCTAGTGATATCAAGAGTTAGTTATCAAAGTTGAAAATGTAAAAGGTGTAAGAATAAGGCCCACTCACTACTTCAAAATCCCATATTTTTTCTTTTGAAAACCCATGATAGGACTTGTGGGAGGTGGACACCATGATAGGACTTATGACCCATAGTTGTTTCAGTGTGGTTATATATTTTACTTAAAAGTGAGATAATGATACATTTTTAACTGAGGTTGTTTTTCAATTTCACATATTCATGCCAAATCGATGTAAGAATGCTATTGCTGTGTGATTTAGCCGTACATGAAGTGCATCTCTTCATGTAAGGATATACCAATACCAATATGCTAAGAGGACAAAGACAACTACTGAGAATGCATAATAGTAGAAGAGGGAAAGTCCAAAGAACGTACGTAAGGGGGAGTAAAATGGGTCTGTGTGCCTCTTAAATGAAGGTTTAAGATTAGCTTACTCCTACACCAGGGCAGGGGTTGATCCCTGCCTGGCATATCTAATGGATTTAGATGTGGAAATTCTGACATGCAGTCAAAAATTTATGTGCCTCTTGTCTAGGGCTCCCAAGTCACACTTATTGTAGACTTCTTCACCAAGAAACCCACATCTACAAATCCTATTGAAAGTCTTAATCGTGGGGGACAAATCAAGTCTTACATTAATGGATTTGTATTCTCTCTTGACATCAACTCTGCTTGATATGGCGTGGGATCTGTGGCATGTGGGCCACACGATCTCTTACAATATCATGTTACTTGTCATGTTTACTTTATTTGAGTGTGCAGATTTATATCGTTTTCCATGCTAGTGAACCATCGTTTTAGCTCAGTCTTGTCAATGGACTACTCAATGGTTGTAACTGGTAAACACCACACTCCCTAACCCCAACAAAAGGAATAAATAATAATAAAAGTTGAGAAAAAATTCAACCGCCTGTGTGCCAAGATAATATCAAGTCCACCCATAAAAAATGTGGAAGTACAGTGTTAAAATGTGGCCTTCTTTTACTTAGATGTGGTTTGTTCATTGTCAATTGCCTTAGAGCCGAACCAGCCCAAACAAGTCCAACACAAATTCCACTTCTACAACATGCAGGTTGAGGTTTGACCAGGGGTGAATCTAAGTACAAGGATCTGGGGCACGGGCTGAAGCCGCGCCCAAACTTAGAAAACAGTCCAAAGTTTTATGAGAACCCTCTGCAGATTCTGAAAATAAATGTTTTTTTTTTTTAACATTTGCCCCCTCTTACAAGATTTTTTTTACATAGAACGCCCTGGAAGAGAATTTCCTAGACCCACCCCTGGGTTTGGCTTGACTAAAGTTAATAGCTTCTCTATAGTAGCCTAATTTTTAAGGGATCATTTGTTCGCGCACCTTTACATATGTAAATGATTTATATGTGGAATGGTTATACTTGTGTGGCATTTGTTTTTAGCAAATTACGCATGTGATGCATGAGTCAAGTGTGTAAATGAGGTATTTTTTACACCTTCATCTTCATAGCCATGTAAGTGTGAAACCATCTCAAAGGCCCGAATGCTAAAAGTGCTGGTTCAATATAATTCACGGTTACTTTTTCTCCATAGGGGACCATCTCAAAGCCCCGAACGCTAAAAGTGCTGGATCAATATAATTCACGGTTACTTTTTCTCCATAGGGGGGCATCAAAAGCCTTTACATGTGATATATTTTGTTCACATATGGAACCCCTTTGAAGTTGTACTTCACACCTTCATTTTCATATATGGGGGAAACCGTGAATTCTCTCGAGCTTTTTCTTGGTCTCGACAAAAATTTCATGAAGCTTGAGAGATTTCAGATTGATAAAAATCCCTTTAATAATAAAACGACAAAACTCGTGTTTAAGGAAAAGCTAGAGCTCTGCTGAAAGTTGGCACAATTAAACTCTTAATAAAGGGGATAAGGGCCTCTTTCCCATGGTTTGTAGGGAGTGAGAGATAGTTGGCCAAGGATAATAGGCATTTTGGCAATTGTACTGAGGCTTTCTTAGGAGTCAAGAAAGTATAGATTATATATATGCATGTGATATGTAATCCTAAAACAAAGAGAAAGGAGAACCAAAGACAGTAAAAATCAAGAAAGTGGAGTTTCTTTTCCATTGTTGTAGATTCCCACAAAACCCACCCTACCCACCCACCCAAGGAAAAACAAGGTAATGGAATCCTCAATCTAACCAACCGTCCTTGTGCCAACATTATATCAAGTCCACCCATAAAAAATGTGGAAGTACAGTGTTAAAATGTGGCCGTCTTTTATAGGAGGCGATTTTTATTTTACTTATATAAGTTTGTCAATTGCCTTAGACCTGAACCAGCCCAAACAAGTCGTATACAAATTTCACTTTTACAACATGCCGGTTTGGGATTTATTTAACTCAAGGTAATAGCTTGTCTATAGCAGCCTAATTTCTATGGGATCTTTTGTTTGAGCTCATTCACATATACACAAATGATTTACATGCGGAATAGTTATACTTGTCTCACGTATGTTTGCGGCACTTTACGCATGTGATACACACATCAGGTGTGAAAATGGGGAGTTTTTCATAGCTTCATTTTCATAGCTATGTAAGTGTGAAACCATCTCAAAGCCCGGAATGCAAAAGGTGCTGGTCCAGTGCAATTCAAGTTTACTTTTTCACCTGAGGGGCCCATCAAAAGCCTTTACACATTCTATAGGTTTTTTTTGCTCAATTTGAAAATTGGAAGGGATTTTTAAAATTCTTTTAAGGAATCAACTAATTAGCAATTAGTGATAAAGATTTGTATTTTTCCCAGAGAGATAACCAATAAAACCCGTAGGCATACTATGCTGCCATCTGTGTTCTCCTTTACGCTGCTCTTTTAACCGCTAAACGTATATGCATGGTCATCTTCTTTTTGTTTTACAAAAATCATACCTGCTGGTGTTCGGCCCGAGTGTCAGAGAGGGTGCTCGCTAGCTAGCGGTGACGGGACAACCTAGTTTGAGATGGACTCTGAGTTAGAATTTAGGTTTGATTGCTAGTTTAAGTGGATCATTATTAGAAGTCTCTTGTAAGTTTTTGTCGCTTTAAATTGGGTGCTTCTCTTAATCCAATAGAATTCACCACCTCTCTCATAATTTTGAGCAAAAGAGATCTTAGAAAGAGAATTATTTTTAAGAGCCATTGAGAAATTGTTCTAAAAGACTGCTCTAGAAGATTTGAAACTTCTACTTTTTTTGTAAATGACTGTACATCTTGGTCTCAAGGTGTTGAAGGAAGATGAAGCACAGGGAGCGGCGCGTGGCGAGTAGTTGTGGCAGCAATAAGTTGTGCAAGAACAACTGCAGTCCTTAGATCGACCTATTGAATGGGATAAAGGAGCTGTGAGTATATCATGTAACTGTTCAATAATAATTGGTTCTTTTGATCGTAGCTTTTCTTTTGAAAATGATTTCCACGTTAAATTTGTGTCTGCCTTCTTATGGTAATTACTTACTCATCACATTTTAGTAACTTTCAACTTGATTTTTTCATCATCATATTTTGATCCGCACCTTTTATCTTGTTATTACCCTTTTTATCACTTTGATAGGGTTATATCTTATTAAATCCTAGCCTCTATATTTGTCGGTGTTGTTTCTCTTGCGCGCGGACAGGTCCCATGAGAACCTTCCACAGTAAAATAAAAAAAAAAAAAAAAAAAGTTAATGAAATCCTCAATCCAACCAACCGTCCTTGTGCCGACATAATATCAAGTCCACCCACCAAAAATGTTGAAGTACAGTGTTAAAATGTGGCCGTCTTTTATAGGAGGTGGCTTGTTTTGACTTATATAAGTTCGTTAATTGCCTTGGACCTAAACCAGCCCAAACCAGTCCTACACAAATTTCACTTTTACAACATGCCAGTTTGGGTTTAACTGGACCCAATGTAATAGCTTGTCTATAGCAGCCTAATTTCTAAGGGATCATTTATTTGAGCTCATTTATATTTATAAATAATTTACATGCGGAATGATTATACTTGTGTCACGTTTGTTTGCAGCATTTTACGCGTGTGATACAAACATCAGGTGTGAAAAATCACCTTCATTTTCATAGCTAATAGCTATGGAAGTGGGAAACGATCTCAAAGCCCGGAATGCAAAAGGTGCTGGTCCAGTGCAATTCAAGGTTACTTTTTCACCTGAGGGGCCCATCAAAAGCCTTTACACATTGTATAGGTGTTTTTTTTTTTCCTGCCCCCTCTGAAAATTATGAGGGATTTGTAAAATTCTTTTAAGGAATCAACTAATTAGCAATTAGTGATAAAGATTTGTAATTTTGCCAGAAGAGAGAAAACCACTAAAATTCAGTATTTTTTCTTCATCCATAGGCATGCTATGTTGCCATCTGTGTTCTCCTTTTCGCTGCTCTTTTAACTGCTAAACGTATATGCATGGTCATCTTCTTTTTGTTTCAACAAAAATCACACCTGCTTGATTTCCTGATCATCATATTTTGATCTGCACCTTTGATCTTGTTATTACCCTTTTTATCACTTTGATAGGGTTATAACTTATTGAATCCTAGCCCTCTATTTTTGTCGGAATTGTTTCTCTTGCGTATAGGTCCCATGGGAACCTTGCACAGGACAAGTGGGGCAAGTGAAGTTGACAAGTGGGTCTCTCTTGTTTGAATGTCCTGGCTTACTACTCCATGAGAACCGTGAACGTGCAAGTTCTATTTCTCTGTCAGCATCATCCAAATCAATTGAGTCACAATCATGTTACTTGCAAGCCCAACTGGATTGAGAAAGCAATGAAAGATGGCCATCTAATAGGCCCCCTAGTTGGAACAGATGAGATCTGATGAGAAAAAATGATACTGGCACCCAAATGGGGCCCATGAAATGGATGATCCTGTCCATCCGTCATGCCTATCAACAATGGATTCACATGAACCCATTTAGATCCTACATGTTAGTCTGAGTGCCGCTGTTTAATTAATAGCTCAATCAGGATGTCATTAGGAATCCATGCAGCTTGAACATTGTGTTTTTAGCATCGTGGCTCCAAAAAGGGTAAGTTTCAAAAAACGCGTTTAGTTTTTGCCTTGTTTTAAAAAAGGATACAAGATTCAAAACTTTTCAATTTAGCCCATTAGTTTTTTAGAAAATCTTCTATTAAGGACATTCGTCCATTTAAAGCTGTTTTTTGGCAACTTTTTTCCTCAATTTGTGTAAAATACTCAAATTACCCTACATTGAAATAGAACCCCACTTCACCTTGTCTATATTCTCCGCAATTGAAAACTTACTAGAAACCTTAGAAACTAATTTGAGAAGTTTTGAATCTTGTATACTTTTTTGAAATAAGATAAAAACGATAAGGTCTTATATGAAATTCTCCCCTCCAAAAAATTCGACTAGACCATTGCCAAGGAAAATTTGTTCTTTTGGTCATTGACTCCTACATAGCAAGATTGTCGTGGGAGAGATTTATGCACATCATGGCCTAGGTGGCCCATACCCACTGAAGATTTTTCTTTTCTTTACTTAATTTTTTACCCCAGCCTAAGTGGTTGGGACCCAAGAGAGCCCACACCGAAAGAAGTAGAGTCCATGTAAATGGAAAGAAGAAGTCTACGAAGTGAAAAGAATAGCCCACATAAATGGGAAAAGTGGCATACTCAAGGGTTAATTTCTATATAATCAGTTGACAATCAGGGTTGCTAATCAACCGAGCAACCCTTGTTGCTAGGTGTTGGGGCTCTGAGGTGCCAGTTGGATAGATTTTCATCTAGATATTTGATGTATGGCCTATTTTTAGGGTCACAATCATCACATTCTGCTTTGTTGGTCCATTTGCAAATCAATGACGAGTAACTACCCCACCATTGTATTCAATTATTTATTTATTTTTTCACCCAAGTGACCCACACATGCACGGCTCGCAATTCTCAGAGTTGAGAATGTTAAGAAAGGATTATAATTAAAGTTTCTATGCAGCTTACTGTCCAAAGCTTACTTTCTCCTGCCTATTATTGGCACAAATTCCTTGAATCCATAATCCAATGTTGCCCAATTTTTTTACCCCTGTAATGACCTGAATTTTGGACTTAATTTTTAAAATAATACCCATATATCAAATTCAAATCCCAAATTCGATCCAATAAATAACTGTCAATCATATGAGATTAGTTAATCGCAGCAGAATTTCGTTTTACATATAATCACATAATTAGTGTTGCAAGCATAAGCATAATTAAAATCTCAGCTTCATTAATTAAATAATTATGATCTAATAAAGCTTAATTAAATGCTCTAAAATTGACCAACAATGGTCTTAATAAAATTATTAAAATAAATTGAATTAAATGGGTTACTCACTCTAAAAACTAATGAACTATCTTTGCAGTAACTAATTATGGGGAACATCATCCGCGTTTTACTCCTCACATGCCAAATAGCATGTAAGCAACCTGAGCCCAACGGCCCCAACCCCACGGTCCCCACCCCATTAATTAACCAATTGAAAATGTCAAATCTGACCCAACACCTATTACCCAAAAAAAAAAAAAAAAAAATCCTAATCCAACACAAATGTAAGGAAAGAGGGTCAAACCTGAGAAGCACGGGAAACACAGTGGCAGGCACTTCACCCTCACCTATGGTGAGACACTTGGGTGGAGTACTACAATCAGGAATAGTATTGGTGGATCACTAGCAAGAGAATGGAGAACCCCACGGCTGACCTTGGATGATAGAGTAGGCTAGGTTTTTGTTTTTCCACTGAATTGCAAAAGAGTATATTAGATGGGAAAGGGACTTGAAAAAAAGCCCCCTCAAAATGAATACAAGGAAGATTCATGAAAAAGAACCGCAAAGAAATAGAAGTTAGACATAAGCAAATAAGGCAACTAACTAATGAGTTCACAAAAGTTACACTTTTATAACTTTATTTTATGATTTTTTAAAAGTAAAAGAAATTAAAACACTGTTTTTAGCATAAAAGTTATAATTTTCCTCTCCATCATGCTTTTCTCATCTTTTTCTATTATAGATGACCCATTTGAATGCATTTATATGAGTTTCAATGGCTTCCATACAGAATATGTTCAGAAATACTCTCAATTATGTTAATTTCTCTTTGTAGGTATTAATTGAACATTAATTTGAAAATTAAAGTTGAGATTCAAGAGTTAAAGAGAGTAATGATAAGTTTGGAAGGCAATTGGATGAGGAAATGACAAAGTTAGGCCAATAAGAAGAAGAAAACTAAAACATTGTAGGGTGGTATTTTGACCATAACTTTTTACTTGGATGTCCGATTGAGGTGATATTAGGAGCATTGGAAAGATTATTTAAATATCTATAAATCATATTGCATAATATTTTTACCAATTAGGGCGTTTCGAGGGTTAAAATCACACATCAATCTGGAAATTGTTTTGTAACACGGGAATCACATTCATATTGTCATTTTTATAAAGTCCCACATCGGAAAGAAACCAAAAGAGAGCAAGACAAATGCTTTTATATAAAGAATGGAGCTTTAGGTATTTGAGGAACACAAGTAAGGAGAGCCTCTTCCTCTTTACTTAAGCTATTCATATAATTGAGATCCATCACCCACATTCTAATAGGTTTTGGGATCAAGATCCATCAGCCACATTCTATTCTTTTCTAGTTATGGGGGCTCCAAATTCCAAACCTAAACTTTTCAGAACAAATAAACCTAAAAACACTTAGTTTAATATGTTAAATGTTTATAGATTTTAAGAAATATGTAAAAGAAGTCCTAATCAATAGATATGATTTGATGCACTTTTGTGAGCCCCTACATGATCTGAACTGTTCAATAATTTCATAGAGATGGTAAAGATCTCAAAATGTGAAGTTGGATATCTCACATCTTCACAGGTTTTTGAGAAACATGTGAAAAACTCAAAAAAAAAAAAAAAAAATCTAAATCCCACTTCATGAATATCTGCACTTGTATGCTCTAAATTCTTGATCCAAACTGCTTAGTATTCTTATAAATATGATGATTTGCAATGTATGAAGCTTCAAATCTTAGATCTTTATAGATTTTGATCAACTTTGCAATGCATGAAGCTTCAAATCTTAGAACTTTATAGATTTTGAGAACCACCCCCCCCCCCCCCCCCCCCCCCCCCCCCACACACACACACACACACACACAGACACACAAAAATAAAAAAAAAAACTTTACATTATTTGACTTCCACTATTTCCTCTATAAGAAGTTTTTGGTCATGGAGCCCCGTAAATTGTGTACAAAAACTATTCTAGATCATTTCTTGCTCATTTTCTTTTCCTCCCCAATATCAATTATCCATGTGAAAGTGGTGCATCCTAACAAACATACTAATATGTCTCATATGTATTAATATTGGGCCCTCACATTTAAGTTGGGAGTCCTTGCATTTAAGTTGATGAGAGTGGATATGGAAGTAAGGGCCCCCACTCATCTCTCACCAAGTTAGTGAGAGTGCCTCTCATGGGAGCACTTCCCATATATATATATATATATATATTTTTACAAATGCAAATCTCCTTTTCTTATCCCATGTGTAAAGTCAAACTACCTTAAACTTGAAGATTAATTTCCTAACATTTTTTCAATACTCCCAAAACTACTTTTGCAAAATTGTAATATTGACACATGTAAAAGCAAAAGGCAAATGCGGAAAACTGAAAGCGATAAGCTTAAGTAGTTGTCAAAGAGAATGAGTATCTACCATCCAAACAAAAGAAAATATGCGAATAACAAAAGGAAAAAGGAATGAGTGGAGAATTGAGTCATCTACACATGCTCCTACTAAAACGCTAACAGAAGAATTTAACAAAACAAGGGTAGCTACATAGAGGACAATGAAAGCCATCATTTCCATGGCCCACTAAGAGGAAATATGACTTGGAGTTGCAACTCCTTCACACTTTCTCCTGTTGAAACCAAAAAGATATGCTATTAGGGCCCTGCCAGTAGGGTTTGTAAGTCATCCAATTTTTTTAATACAATGTTGAGTCCACAACCCCTTAGTAAGGGTGGTTATGATGGACTCCGCATGGAAAAAATACTTAAAAACTATCACGGCTTGGTTTTATTAGATATGATCTCCCTTAACCATCTATAGAGGGTTCCGACAGATGGGTTAGAGCTTCTCAACTCATCTACCGTGTGGTCCATCAAATCAGAGTGTGTGGATCACTGATTGTGGGTCTCAAGAAAGTGATTGTCAAGAGCCTAGTACTTTTCAAATGAGGAATAACTTTTTCTACTTAATCCACAGCACTATCACAAAAGTACAATTGGCATATTAGTTGCTTTTGGCCATTTACATCTCCACCAATATCACCATCCAAAGCTTTCCCTCTTTACATATCCAAGTCGCCGCATCCATTAACCACAACTTGCAACATTGTCAGTTTGTCACATGAGGAGGCTAAAAGCTAAAGAATCCTAAAACAAGAAAATAAGGAGGCTAAGCCAAAATAATGAAAATAATAATACTAATGAAATCTAAAAGAGGAATTGTGAAAACTTAATACAAAAATTATTGAAATAATAATTTCATGCACATGTGGTAAGTGTTTTACAAACTCCGAATTGGGGCGATTCGACTCCTTATAGGATTTGAGTTCTATTTTATCCTTTTTGAAGGATGAGATGAGTTGGTCTTGGTGGTATAGGAGCAGAAGAAGGTGGAGGAAAGGGGGAGGAGAAGAAATTGAAGATGGGTTTTGGGGTGGAGTCACGACTGAGGCAAGTCAAGAAGATGAAGAAGAAGAAAGGGATTGGTGGGTATGGAAGAGATAGGAGGAGAAACAAATTTCGAATTAAGGGCTCCATGGGGTAGTGTCATGTGTCTTCTAGAATATATGGAAGAAGAGAGAGACTTGAGATTTTGGGGTTTTGACTTTTGATTTTGATCGGGGTGCTGTGAAACATTCAAGAGATAAATCTGAAATCATGGGAGGCTGCTGAGATTTGCTTGAGGTTTGATAATGATGGAGATTTGGAAGGTATGAGAGAGGGGACGTGGAAGAACAAGAAGAAAATATATATAGCTGGGATGGGAGCGTGTCACATTCGACTCGACCTGACTCAGTGATGACTGAGTCCGAGTCTACTCAAACGAGTTCTAGAAACCTACATGTGGTTGCATTTTTGGCAAATCGAATTGGGTCTCACTATTTCGTACGTGCATTGGTTACTATTGGAAGATCTGAGCTGTTGAATTCTTGGATACCAATTATAATGCCACATAGATGTAGGTTAATCCACAAATTAATTAATATCTGCAAATAGTGAAGTTCATGGGATAATTAAGGTTGTTACTAGTACCTAATCAAGAAAAATGCCATGACATGAAAGTTGTGTTAAAAAGAGGAACGAGGAGGCATCATTTTGCTACCTAGATTCGATGAACAGGTTATGCTAAAAAGCCAGGAGAATGAGATCTGATTTCCTTGCAAAATGACGGGACTTCTGCGATGAATCGTGGGAAGAGAACATCAAACTATCTAATTTTGTATTTGATTAACTCTACTCATTTGTTCAATATTTGATCTTTTTATTGAAAACGATGAATCAAGGCGCAACTATGATGTTGCCCAATGATCATGGTTTTGATCCATCTTTCTCATGAACGTATTGATTTCAAATGGACAGTTCTGAGTGTTTGTATCATTTGACCATGGATGATACGTCAGTAATTATTCCACAGATTATAGTTCATATAGTTCTTGTACAAGTGATCGATTATTGTTGTACGCGTAGACTATTTAGTGCATGCTCATCAATTGGGACATGATTCATGTTATTTATGTTTCTCAATTGTTATAAAACCGGACAGTCTCCATTACAAATCTACAGAGAGCTGTTACGTTTAAAAGCTACAAAAACATATCTTCTTCTTCTTCTTCTTCTTGGCTATTGAGAAATTGAGGAGATGGGCTTCTTCTTCTTCTTTTTCTTGGCTATTGTGAAATTGAGGAGATGGGTTTCTTCTTCCTCTTTTTCTTGGCTATTGTGAAATTGAGGAGATGGGCTTTGCAAGGAAAGTGGGGTTTTCGTCTCCGGCCATCACCACAACAATCTTTGGCTCCATGTCTGCTATAACTTTGTTGGCCATCGGTGGAACTTCCCCCGCGCCATGCGATGCATTGCTACGAAGTTTGTAATACGAGCACGCAAGGACAGTCAATGCAAAGGCAACAAGGATCAACATCAAGGCAAGGCCGCCGAAGACGTAAGGAATCGGAGAATTCCACGGGAAGCCTGCGGCATTAGAGGTACTCACAGGCCTCATCTCACTCTCTCTCTCTCTCTCTCTCTCTCTCTCTCTCTCAGTTTGATAGGTTGAGGTTGATGGGCGTGCATATTTGTAAGATCATAGCTAGAACTATTTAAAAGCTTTTGATGGAGGAAAGCAAGCCTTTATGCAAAGGGGAGAGATGCGGAGGATATTCGCAGGAACAGAAACAGACTTCAGATGTACTCTCAAGTTTTGAGTAGTACATTACAACCATCAAGGCTCTGGTGTAAAGATCTAGACCATTTATCTAGTAGGGCCTATATTAGGTCTGCCACCAAAGTAAGAGGAAAAGAAGGATGGCTAAGGAGAAAAAATTTAGTGTCCACATTCAATGTATACATTAAAGAAGATGGTCAGCCAATGAGTTTATAGGCCTGTTGTTTGTTTTTCTTTGATTTGTGGAACCAAAGGAGCCAAACATGAATGCACAATTAGGTATTCATTTCCACTTTACCACAAAAAGAGTGACAACTACAAGTTTGGCGAGTGTTGGTCAATCTGAATCGTCCGTCTATGGGCCATGTCAGGCATCACCACAAGTTAAAATCCTTAGAACATGGGGATGAAATTCCATGTCACGGATCTGGTCTGTGAAGCTTTTGCAGGGAAGACGCTGGACACGTGCGAGCTCGTGCATTGCACAAAGGAACCAAGGATCGCTGTAGTAGTGCTACTGGTTCTGCTCTTTTAGTCCTGCCTATTCAATCCATCTGCTGTAGTAAATGCTTGATTATCAATTCATAAAGGATACATAAATCTAAATGACTAAAAAGTGAATTACACTTACACATTGTCATCTATGTATAATGCATCAGGGGTAAATTATATATGATAAATAATATAACAATATCTATAACTTAATTCCACAATTGCATCATCAATGGCCTCACCTAATGCTTTGTTGCTTTGTTAGCTCAGGCCGTGGCTTTGTTGTATTGGCCAGTTGTAGGCTTCCTATTATTTTTTGCTTTGTTTTCTGAGGTTGTGGGTGGTGTTGTGCTTACATTACCGTGTATTTTTGTCTTTATCTTTTTATATACCAATCTTAACTTGCAAAAAGAAAAAAGGAAAAAGAAAAAACTAAGATATTTTTATATACCATTTCATGAAATATATTGATATTTTTACCTTCTTTTTTTTCATGAATGTTTTAGGGTTTTGACGAGTTCAAAGAAAAAAAAACAAGCAATACATTGAAACTCTGGCATCACTCAAGTTATATTACACTTTTCGCTGTATTTTGGCAGCTAGACCAATTTTCATTTTCTAATATCTTTAGTTCGTAAATATAGTTTTCTATCATCGTGTTATTAAATTTTCTACTCATTCTATTTTAAGGTACAATTAAAAATACAACTAAGATATTGGAGCAACTGAAAGATGAGGTAAACGTCATATAATCTTATTTTTTACATAAGTTTATATTATTTACTTTTTAAAATTTTTGATAACTATTGTCGTTCTTATATACTAATCTCCCAAAAAGGCTTAGAACTAAAGAAGTTATGTTGTAGTAACCGAAGAAAAGCTAAAGAAATAGAACATAATTGTCTCTGTGTGAAGTCACGTAGAAGGAAGCACGTCCCTTGAACTTAGGGTTGAAAATGGGTATAGGATATCCGTGTCTCTTAAGTCTCTAAGTTTAAATGAAGTAAGTGTGTAGCCTACTTTTGGACCCAATAAAAATAAAGATTTGAATCTAAATCCATGCATTTATAATACGAAACATTTGCAACTGGAATAGGGTCCTAGTTTGTTTTGTCTCGAGGATCTAAATCCATGACAATTACATAATATATATATATATATATATAGGCATCAAGGGCTTATAGAGCTTGAGTTATATTCATGTTTGAGAGTATATTTAGTTTCAACCATATACTATTTAATAGCCTTACTTGTATAAAAGAATGGAGGTTTTCAAAAAATCATAAAATCTTTGGCTCATTTTCAAAAAAGCACACAAAAATATGAATATTTCAAAAGTGCATACAAGTTTTTCATATTCCTTTTCTCCCCCAGTAAAAAAATTGGAAAAATGACCCTTATAAACTTTGTATATGCAGTGGGGCCCAAGTTTTAACATGATTTGGGTGATCATAATCATTTAATGGAGCTAGTTCTTCAGTCCTTTGGAATATATATAGACCTTATTTATTTAACTATTTATGCATAAAGGTTTCTAAAGTGGGCCCACTAGGTTATTTGGGTTGGACTTGATCATTTCTCTTGAATGATTTATGACATAGGAGATTTGAAAAATAATATAAGGGTCTTTTTGTTATATTATAAAAAATTTATTGGAGATGACTTAATTGAAAGAAATATGGAAAGCTTATATAGTCTTTTGAAATATTCAAATCTTCATATGCTTTTTTGAAACTGAGCCGAAAGGTTTATACTTTTTGAAATCTGATCATTAAGGATGGATCCAGATCCAAATCTACTATGGATCTGCCTAAGAGATATGATCTGCTTACATTGCTACTTGAATAATCACTTTGGCCACTTTAAGTGTTGTAGTTTTGGCTTATTGTTCTAAAATCCCAAAACTCGAGTAGCTCGATGAAGTTCCGCTTAGTTTTACACAGAAGGTTCGTAACAACCTTAAAATGTCTTCCTTGGTTGTATTTTTACTAAAATCTCCCGAGCCCATTAATCCATAAGTTTTTGTGGACAGATAACAAAAGTAACTTTTAAATTACCTTGGACAATCTTACCAACTCAATTCAATTTAGGTGGGCCACACTTGAATGCATGATGACCTGAGAGAGGCGCGTTGGAAGAGCATGAATTAATGTGGATTCAGGAAACATGTAATATCAAGCAAATTAAATGATTCGGGCCCTTAATCTTAGATGCTTGAAGTTTCATTGCTATATATTGTGTATACTTCTTTTTTGGTAGAATATGTATACTTCTTGTAATAAAATAAATGGCGAACGATGTCCAAAATACTAAGAAATGTGATCATTTCCAATCAAGGGTTACAATATGCGCAAATGAATTGGATTGAACAAAGGTGAGCCCCCTATATAAAATTATAGTAAGATCCATGTGAAAAGATACATTTTTTTCTATTTGTGAGTAAGTTATAAACGAAAAAGAAAATGGAGCGTATTAGCTGCTACAGTACTTAAATACAATCAATAATATATATTTTTATACTTTTGTTTCTTTATAACTTCTATTACAATCAGCTGGTTGGGTACTTAAGTGAATGAACAGTGTTGTTGAGTTTGAAGACCGCTGTTGATTCTTTCGGTCTCATTATAGTATGTCCATGGTTGCATCGTGCATCATCATCACTACCAGAAAAATTGGTTTTCAAATCCTCAACATTTGAATGTTGTGCATTACATCGTATATTCAGGGATATTCTACTTTCTCTAGTGTCACCTATATATAACTCGGACCCATTGTTTTTTTTTCTTTCTTTTTGTCTTGCAATAAATTAAAGATCTCTTTCAAATGAATTTATCACAATGATGGACAACTATATAGTAAAATTATCGTGACAAGAAAAACTAAGATTTCTCAACATAGACCAAGAGAACTTAAATTTGAAAGTATATAGGAACAGCTTTCCTAAGGTTAAGCTTGGGATAAGGTAAGCGTGTGTGGTGGGTTTTCACGTGGGGAGGGAGATGGGGGGATTTCAAGGACTCTCTAGAACCCTTCTCTTTGGCAAAAAAAAGGTCAGCCCCAACCAAGATTTCTATCATCTCAATCTGGGCTTTAAAAGTTTAATGGTCAAAGATCCATTGGATCGGTACATAGTTGATCCAATGGTTCAGTAAATTCGGATATGATCAAAAGTTGGTGGACATGTGCAATTCGGGGGGTCGTGCGTTTGCTCCATTTGAATGGACCAAGGATGACCAAGGGTGGCTCCTACAAGTGTGTGTTTGGCATATATATTAGCTCCCTATTATGATATCCTAGTGACAACATAAGTATATATTGTTAAAAGACATTATCTTTTTCTAATGTGTGTAGTGCTAAATGATTTTGCAAATATCACCACAAATATCATTTTCAGAAAGTTTTCAATTCAAAAGTTTTGATATTTCGAATTTAATGCATTTCTCAAGATATTATTGAGAAAATGTTTTGAAAAAAAACTTAGTTTTAATTAATTAAAATGTACACATTGAAATATAACAATATAACAAAAATCAGATTTTATATATTTTTAAGTAGCCTTTACAAGTCATTATGTAGTATCCTAGTATTCTCACTTTTTCATACCACATATTTAACTGTATTTTCGAAGAGAAATGCTCCTTTGAGGGACTCTTCTCATTGTCTTATGCCGGAGACAGCTTGATGGTGCCCAATTGGGGTCCCACTGATCATGGGAGAAGAAGGACGGAAAGAAGCATCTTTGATAGGCCCAGTTATCAAATCTAGTATCAATCTCATGCCTCTAACCCTTTGTTCAGTGGCACACAAGTTTAAGGACTTACTTTAAAGAAAAAAAATTTGAACCTCCCTCGATCCAACAATAATGTCCACTCGGATGGGTGCCCCCATGAGTCAAGGTTTCCTTGTGTGTGACCTCCCTCGATCCTATAGTAATGTCTACTCGGATGGGTGCCCCCATGAGTCAAGGTTTCCTTGTGTGTGACCTCCCTCGATCCAACAGTAATGTCCACTCGGATGGGTAACCCCATGAGTCAAGGTTTTCCGGTGTGTGAATAATTTGGATGGATTATAGGTGACCCGGCATATTATCTCTCACAGGAGTGCGCTTCTCAATATAAACATATTGGATGAATGCTCATATGTATCTTTTCCTCATAGGGTGAGAGACACTTTTCTTTTTGCACATAAAGATAAGGAAGTGTATCTTACCCCATGTACTTGAAAAGTACATTTTGTACCTAAAAATGTCTAAAAAGAGAAGTATCTCTCACCCCATGATGAGGAAAAGATGCATGTAAACATTCTCCATCATATTAATTATCGATTTTGTACAAATACCATCAATGTTTGTGTACATACCATCGATGGGACAGGCAGCGATAGCCAAGCATCGAAACCATGTTAGGGTGCGTTTGATCGCATCCAAACACGTGTCGGGAAAATAGGAAAAAGGAGAACGGATAGCCTTTTGGCATTTGCTTTCCAAAGAAATATTCATGGCGAGAATGAAAAGTGAAGTACGTAGCCAATAGTGTTCTCCTTTTATTAGGACAGGGAACCATAATACGATTGTTCACTTCTTGTAATGGATAGCGAATATGATCCACCTTGTCCAGCCTTCTTATCCGATTGCATTTTATGATGGGAGTGTCCCAAGAAGCTTCTTTACAAGTCCCTTCAATGGTGAGAGTGATCTGTAATCTGCTAGGAGGACTACTAACCTTTGAATTTCAAACCACTCAGTGATCTCTCTCTCTCTCACACAATGTTTTAATGGTAAGAAGAAAAATTCACTCCTCATGCCAACGGCTAGATTGACCACCTCTCTAGTTACTTGATCAGTCTAAATGGAGGATATAAATTCATTTATGGGGTCATTTTTGAAACCCAAACTGGCGAATATTACAATACCTAGGCTCGTCAATCCGGCCAGCAAACAAAATGAGGGCTTCTTTTTTTTAAAGCCCAATGGATATGGGCATGGACAGATTATTTTTGTAGATCCTCATATTTGAGGGCCGGGCTGGGACAGTACAAAGCTAATGCCAACAATCAAATTGACCATGCCTCTAATTATTTCACCTTAGACCCAAATCTGGACCCAATTGTTAACCACGACCATAAAATGGTCCATACCCAGGGTTTCCCTGCCAGCCCCATCAGGCAACCTGGTAAATCGGCACTGTTTACAGCCTCACAGTCACAAATAGCGTAAATGCCAGGTAATCTATTTGGTTGGCTTACCAGTTGAACATTTTCTAATGACACTTTACAGTACACATGCATCTTAGTCATGGCAGCATTTACCCTCACAAACACCTCAACCACTGGCTGTCCCATGATCTTGCTGAGAGTGGTAATGCTGACTTAATCATAAAGAATCATCATCATTATCATCATCAGTATCATCAATCATTCACCTGCGCACAGTTCGCATTCGAACTGTGCTCATCTGGACCAGTCACGCGTCACTTGGTGGGCCTCGCCTCTAGGATGTTCCCAATGCACGGTGCATTTGTGCGCTGTCCACATGCGACCAACATCATTATCATTTTATTTTTATTTTTGCTTAAAAGGAGTGAATTACAAAAGGCAAAAAGTAGAGTCTGAAAAGAAACAACAACAATAACAACACAAGTAAAGAAACATATAAGAGGAGCAGTAGAAACCCACTGCTAATAATAGTACTATTAGAAATTCTTGAACCTGTTTGAGTGGACAAAACCTTCTGTGGGAGCAAACCTCACAACATTTGCAAGATAGGTTCTCAGTCATCTCCTTTGTGATTCTTGTCCATCATCTTCTCTCTAACCATATTCCCCAGTTACACATTTAGTTTTTGCAGCCTTCCGAAACCACATTTAGGAACAGAGCACTAGCACAGCAGGCCCTTTAAGACATGATGGCTATGTTTTTAAAGATCAAATTACAGGGTTGGAACCAGATTGAAGCTATATCAAATTACAGGGTTGGAGCCAGATTGAAGCTATGGAGTGTAAAAAAAAAAAGAAAAGAAAAGGGAACTGCATAAAATGCTTGCGATGAAACAAAAAATATTGCACAAAAACTAATGAAAGATGCCTACAGGCCAAACTTTTAGATTAGAGTCACAAGGAGAAAAAAAAAAAAAGAATATGGAACTGTCTATAAAACAACCAATTGCTCATAATTGATTTGCTACTGTATCCTCACAAGAACAGGACTGAATTGGAGATTTCTGGAGAGCAATTCTAGATTGAAGCACAAAGGTTGGGAAAGTGAACTGCAATTGCATGGCCTTCAATACAGTCTTCCACCATGATTTTTTGGCTCCAATCTCAGCATCACTTGACTGACTCTGCCAAGAGCCTTGACAGGAAGAAAACTGATGGATGCTAGCTATGGACTAGAATATTGCAGAGCGGTGACTCTAGCAGATCATTTATATTTGGTTACACCAAGCTATCCATGCAAAAAGAGAGAAATTTTTCAGTAAGCGCCTCTTCAATTAGATTACCTTTTCTAAGTACAAAATAAATTGTATCATGTAATGGGTACTGTTTGATTCAGGTAAACTAGTGTATCAGGTCGACTGGCCGGCCACTAGGTCGACCAGCCGGCCAAATATAGTGGAAATCTCAGGTCCCAGCCTCTTATTCCTGTGTAGCAGGTTGACCCGACCCTTGCCCGGTCGACCTGCCACACTGCAAGCAGTAAGTTTGGTCTTTTGCCTTTGAATAGAGTTTGATGTTTGTGGGGCCCATTGACCATCAAAATAGACTTGTATTGATGTACCAATCATGAGTCGACGGTTTGGCTCAACCTTGATTCATGGGGACCACCAAAGTAGGGTCTAGTGTATTAAATGGATTTTGATTCGATCCTTAAACGTGGACACAAGAAGTTACTAACAGCATCTCTCACACCAACAATGATATTATACAATTCACCACAAAGGACAGGGTCCAAGGGACTATAGTTCTCTTTCAGCCCATTAAAGTGCATTTGTTGAGTTACCTTGGACTATCAAGGGTCCTTAATAAACATAAGGGGTTTTTATGAACAAAAAACCTAAAAGTTAAGAAATATGACGGGGGGGGGGGGGGGGGGGGCGCCCACAAACTTCACAATAAAGGCAGAGGACTTCTATTCCATGATGTCATGGAAACCCAATATTCCATGATATCATGGAAGCACCTACATTCAAATGTCGGGTTATTCCATGATACCATAAAATAGAGGGCCTTTGCCGTCATTATGAAGTATATGGGCCCCCCAGCCCCCGGGCGTATTTCTCAACTTTAAGGGTTTTTTTCGTAAAAATCCCTAAACTTCATTAACAATATTTTATTAATAGCCAAGATTTCATATCAATTTGAATCCACTCGTCCTACCAGAGCCAAAAAGACTTACAATTTGTATGTCCCCCACCGCCCGCCCACACCCCACAAAACACACACCACCCCCGGGAAGATCCCAGCTTGCCTACAGCTCTCCTTCCAGTTTTAATCCTCACCACCCATTTTAGGATGAAAAGCTAAATCAAGCCTTCTTCTGAGGGGTGGGCGTAACTTGAGCATGACTCAAAACAAGCAAACCGAGCTTGAACTCAAACCCAATCAAGCCAAGCTTAGCAGCTTGGAAGCCATCTTAGAATGTTTACACCCTACACATTCATTCAACACTCAATTTCTGGGAACTTAGAAACAATGATATTTGTGAATAGAGATTTATGCAAGATTGGGAAAAATGTATGCCCATGCAATGCCCAAAAACTAGGCTAAATGTAGGCCTAAAAGGTGATGATCACATTTTCTTGAATTGAACTACATTGCACAAATATAAATGTAAATTGAAATATAATATATATAGTACTAGGGTCGTAAACGGGTCGGTTCCGTAAACCCGGCCCCGCAACCATTAATGAGAAGATGGACTCGAACCCAGTTCGGAACCAATTTCTCGGTTCCGAAACCAGAACCATTAATGGCAAGATGGAACCGGTTCCGTATGCGGGATGGGTCTCGATCCCAATCCGGGTCAGGTAGATAATGATTTCGAAAAAAAGAAAAAAAAAACTAGCTTTTAGGAGATTTCTTTTCAGAAAATTGATGTAATATGTCGGGTCTCGGGTCTACGAGTTAGAATCAAGGTTGAATCGGACCTAGACCCGTTTAAGTCACGGATCCAAAAAATGGATACAAACCCGGACCCATTTACTTATCATAGCCTAAATAAGGACCCAAACCCAGTTATAAACGGGTCAGAACCTTCAGATAACCGGAGAATCGGGGACCCATTTACATCCCTATATACCCTTCACCTGCGCTCATGCGCTGAGTGCTCTTACGTGTGCTCAACAATACCGCTCTCTTATAATACGTTGAATGGTCAGGATTAAATCCCGTTCTGGAAAAAGCATAATAAGTCAAAATAAGAAGTTTTCCTTCCTCTTTTACGTTTTGGTTTCTCTGTCCCCTCAAGATACGCGGACGCCTCTCTCTCTCTCCATCTCCTCCGTCTTCTAAGTTCGAACCTATTCTCTATTTCTTTCTCTCAACTCATTCACTGTTTCCATCCCTCATCTCAGCCTCTCTATTCGTTACTTTGCCCTCTCCATCTATTCCTCTATTTCAGGTCACAGTGGCTTGATAAAGAAACTAAAATTTTCAAATATTTTGCAAGAATTGTGTTAGTATCAGAAAATATAATCTCACGATGGTGTATTGATGTTGCAATAATTTGGAAGACCGTGATATATTTTACAGTGGGGGACACAAAACCGAGGTCATAACCAATCCAACATTAGTATGCACTTGAAATACATCTTACAGCAATTGAGCAATATCAAAGCAATTGTGGCGCAAATGTACAAAAGCCAAGGAAAGCCAATCCCTGACTGATTTAGGAAAACTCAGATCAAGTAGACTAAGGGACAGATCCGATTTAAGTCGACCTGTAAAAATGATAGGGCATTGTTTATAAGCATATGAACTTGGTTTAGCTTTGCCTGATCCAGCCGGTCTCAACAGTTGTGAGGCAAAACCCAATGCTTCCTGCCCACTTAAGCCATTTTCATGCATGGTTAACAGTTGGATAGAGAGGGAATCCTCAAGATTACATAGTGCCTAAATTTGTCTTTGCTATGTTAATTGTTCAGCATAACTGCTGAAGTGCATCGCTAGCATTTAGGGCTATGCAAAACCATCTGAAATGTGGGATAAATGTTGGCCCAAACTTTATAAATCATTCTTGGCCAGACCTATACCAAGGTCTGTATATCCCCATAATCTTGGCCGGCCAATTTATGTAGTATCTATGAGGAGCCCACTGATACACATGGCGATGTGCAAATCCAGAAAGATACGTGACTGAACTTTTAGGGCCAACCTCTTTCTAATCACAATAAGAGGGTACTCATTTTGATCTTTCCTTAACCAATTATTGAGTAAATTTCAACTACATCCCCATGGGTCGATGGTGTATGTCAGATAATGCTTGGTGGTGGATTGCAAGTTGATACTGTCGGAGAGACAAAGGACTGATAGAACCCCTTTCTTCCCTTCCATCTCAAATGGAGAGGAGTATCAGCTTGATTTGCATAGATTCCACAACATATTCTTATTATTTAGATCAGTTACTACTTGATTCTCAAATAATCTGTTTTATTATCACTTGTAATAACAATAAGCATATTCACAACAGAGAAAGATGATCCGTGAGGGATTGGCAAAGTCATTTTATGTGTCCGGTTTGTAAGATGTTTATAAGGGTCAAAGAAATGGCATCTGCTAACTGGTGCAGAGAAGCTAGGGCCCTCCTCTTCAACCTAAAGAGATTAAATAAATAAAAGTGTCATGTGCACCCTATCATCTGCACCATTTTAAAAACTGGTCGAGTCTGAGTAGATTCAACTGATGCTTCCAGGAGTTGCAGATGTAGCAAGAGATGGGGGAGGGGTGGATTGGAGCAAAAAATAAATGACCACCTATTTATACCTAAATTTGTTCATAGTTCATACTAACTGAAACACAATTATTCCTAAGATCCTATTTTTCTTTGACATTATTTTTTCAATTTTTGAAAAAATTTCATCATATTTTTTAATAATTATAAAGATTTTTGGGCTAAAGGGTCAGTCACATCAGTACGACTCAGCTGACTCAACTCTAATCAAGGGGGACCAAGTTGACCCCAGTCCAAGTCCTTTACCATCTATCATCCTGTTTTTCACAAGACTTTCTCTAACAGGACTCTAAATACATCAGCAATTGATTAAGAAAAATCATATTCATATTTTTTTGGATTGTAAAATCAAATTCATATTCAACACATTAAAATTCCATGTTTTAACTGGAAGAGATTAACCATATAAAAAATAAATAAATAACCGTAAGAGAATAAATAAATAAGTGTTGGGTGTACCTTATCGGTTATCCTCTCATTATTTAGAAGCCTGGATATATCACCCCATGTCACTTCAACCAAAAGCAAGATGACCTCTCGTAACACAAAATAATAACAAGAGTCAAGAATGGTGATCCAAAAAAATGCGAAGAGATCTGCAAGAAGTTTTGGTAGAAGAATCTACTCAGTGCCATCCTGTCTTCCACAGCTTGATATTGTGTTCACAGTTGTAAAACATCAACAAAAGCTCCAATCTTCAGTTTTCCAGATGCCAAAAAAAGGTGAAAACACATTCACAGAAGGTCCAGAGATCCATCTTTACATGCTCAACTAGTCATATGAAAAACGAACCCCTGGAAGTATATTTAGATGACATAATTTCAGATGAAAATGATCATGAGGATACACGTGTCTCCTCTCGCAGAGCATCGAGAAAATCAGGACCAGGGCTGGCTACATGTAATCTGGCATTCCAAATTTGGAACATTCACCATAGTCATTTTTCTCAACTTCAACAATATAATTCTCTTTTGATATAGCAGAAAACTATCCAACTGATCTTGAGTGCAAATAATTCCACCTTCAATTTATAAAAAGGTCATTACTGGTAGTTTAATTTCAACTTTAACAAACAGATCATAGCCCTATTTGACATTCTCTCTTGTAGGTAGTCAGCAGGTCGACCAACTTGAAAAATCCATGGTTGACTGCCCCTACAGAATAATAGAATAGAACAGTAAAGTTACATAACTGTGCGTCATATTAAAAAGGCAAAATAAGTAAGTTACTACAACAAATTTTTTTTATAACGATAAAATTTTATTAAGCTACGAAAAGAAACAGAACAGGAATTAGCCACAAATTGCCAGCCCAAACAAAGAACTCCAAAACAGAGTTACTACAACAATTATATACCCTGTACCTACATCATTACATGGGACTTGCAATTTCTTCGTTAATGAGATGTTTTTCTTCTCAGCCACATTTTGAGCTGCCAACTCCGCACCTATATGAACTCAGTAAGTTCCAAACAGGGGTATTCTCCAGCAATACTAGTTCCGTGTCCATCCCTTGATTGGAACTATGATTGTAAAGCTAAATTCCAAACTTGAATTAAATATTAAGACCATGTCAAGGGGTTAAAAGGAGAATAACCTCCCTTTAATTGACGTGCCATGATAATTTTGTCCGTCTTTTAAAAGAGATGGTGTGTTGTGATGTTTTCTGGAACACTAGGGATAAAAGAAACCAACTTCCTAAATGGTTTTTCGTTGATGGGACCATCTCAAATCGTATAATTTTTAATGTTTCAACATAAAACAAAGTGCTACTTCCGCAGTCCATTAAATGAACATTTAAATATAACTAGCAGTTGCCATCAGAAAAGTGGCATGTATTCGTTGACATAACATGAAATCTCCAAACGTCTTAGAAACAAAACCCGCTCTTAAGAGCAACTGCTTCAAACCTAATAATAAAATATGAAATCTCTAATTTCCCAAAAAATTATCAAGTATCTTAATTATTTGAATAAAAATTAAAAGGCTCATTCAAACTATGGAAGTAATTAATTTGATGGCGTGCCTTCTAAAAGGTTCTATTGAAGCCATGATCCTGTGATATGATGGATGAATATGATTTTCTAAGGAGTGGTAACCATGTAATGTCATTTCTTATGGCTGTCTTTAATGATCGGAGACTATGGGGTTCAGTTTCTCTATCAGCATTCGAATTTTGCATATATACGTAAAAGCATCACATTCTTGAAATATGCAAACTTTTGGTGACTCGATCAAAGTTCTCAGAGATGAGACTAAAGAATTTCATCATTGTAATGATGCTCTTGAAATAAACATTAACATATCGACAACTTTGGTTCTGTGCACAAAAGAACTCTTCGTGGTGAAAACTTTTTACCCCAGCACACATCTGATAATGCATTGCTCCCATTGGCATCCAATTTTGAATAGAACATCCAATAGAGCAAGAATGAGAAGAAAAAAAATAATGTATCACTAACAACTGGTCCAGCACAGTAAATAAAACAAGAATTTATCATCTCAGAAATAATCTGATAATTGGACAAAAAAAAAATGCTGAAATCTACAAATTAAAACTAATACCAGACAAGCTACGACAACAAAATATTACAACATATTTAGAAATATCACAATGTCACCCGATCAAAAAGAGAGTTTTTTTCCCTCAAATCAAATGTCAAAGCTTTGCAAACATGTTTTTCCAAATCTAAGCAAAAAGAGAGTTGCCCCCCCTCAAATGTCAGCTTTACAAACATGTTTTTCCAAATCTAAATTTGCTGGGAAGTCACATGATGGGAGATACCTGGTGGTTGTACTCAACCTGGCATAGGAGTTAAGCTACGAGTTAGTTTCAACTTGGACTCCAGACCAAAAAACTTTAACCCAGAAAGCACCAATCCAGCAGTCATAGTTTTCAAATGATCAACAAGTAATTCTTCATATAATACTGAGTTAGCTTCACTAAGAAGATTGCGATTTCTCATCTCTGCAAAAACCTTCCTTGCTTCATCTGAACTCCCATGCTTACATAGCCCATGGATAATTGCACAATATATAACATCAACAGGTGGGCAACCTTGTTGCATCATCTCATTCAGAACTTCAATCACCCCCTCAGCATTTCCTGATTTACACGCATGGAGAACAGTAAGTGTGTACTTAAACTCCATAGGTCCACTTGTTACATTTCCCAAGCAGTCACGAACTAGCATAAGAGCTGTGTCAATCTCTCCTTTTCTGCAAAGCCCTTTGACAAGAGAACAATAAGCAGCAACACTAGGGACCCAAGACATCTCCATCATCTTATTATAACAAGAACAAGCCGCTTTGAGATCGCCAGCACCAACCATACAGGGAATTATGGTACTATATGTAAAACAATCTGGTTTAACATCTGAATCGTTTAATTCCTTGAACAGAGACAATGCCCTCTTCACCTCCCCGATTTTATGAAGTGCCTCAATAAGAAAATTGTAAATTGAGACACTGGAATACCCTTTTGCCTTTAACACTTGAAAAACTTCCAAAGCCTTCAGTTCTCTCTCACCCTTTCCAACCATAAAGTAAAAGAAACTCGAAAGACCATCCATGACCGACATCCTCAGTTTCACCATCTGGTCCAGCAACTTACAGAAGTCATCCATTCTGTCAGTTTCCGAATACGACAGCAACAATGGATTAACAGTTTCAAAGCTTGGAACAAGACCCTCTTGAATTGCAATCTGGAAGAGCTTATAACCCTTGTCAGTCCTATCAACATTACAAAGGCCTCTAATCAAAGCATTGTAGATCGACAAATCTGCACGATATCCCGACTCCGTCATCTCCTTCAAGAGATCACAGGCTGAACCAACCTTCCCATCCCCGACAAATGCCTCCACCAACGACCCATAAACAGCCCTATCTATCAAACACCCCTTCTCTCTCATCTCCTGAAAAATCTCGTAACCCTTCCCAACATCACCTTGCTTGCACAATGCAGACACCAGAGTGGTATAAGCCCAGGCATCCGGCTCGACCCCATCCTGTGTCATTTCCTCCCAGATTCTCAAACACCCATCCAAATTCCCTTCAGCAACCAACACCCGAATCATTGACGTATATGCAAACACATCTGGCTTGCACAATTCCCCCCTCATCTTCTCCAAAAGAACAAGAACACCATCCATCTTCCCTGCCTTACACAACCCCTTTGCGAGTACCATAAAAGTCACGCTCTCCTCCTTCAAACCGTCTTTCTTGAAATCGTCATAAACAGACAAGGCCAGATCCAAATGATCAGTTTTCACAAGCGCATCCATGATTCTGTTGTACAGAAAGACTCGGGGGCTGACCCCAAATCTCCTCATCTTTTCATAAACATGATACACGCGAAGGCCCCGCCCCGCATCGGAGTGAAACCTGATCAGTATCTCGAATTGCTTCTCGCTAGGTTCTTTACCTTGCATGTTCATGAGCTCAAGGACCTGATCTGCGGACCGGAACCGGCCCGCCCTATTCAAGCAGTAAGCAAATGCATTATAAGTGGTGTAGTTGTGTGTGTAACCTTTCTGCTTGCCAGCCCAATGGAAGAATTTGGCAGAGATGTTGGGGTCAGTCTGGACCTTGAGGACCTCCGCGACGAGATCAGGTGGGACACGACGGAGCTTGTTGAGATCCGCAAGAACGGACGGCCCCCAGGAGCGGTGCTTGCGGAAGGAATCAAAGATGTAGCGGGCGATGGGAGAGAGGCGGCGGGCAATGGAGAAGAAGGTCTGAGAGGGGTTTTTGGGAGGGTGGGGTGGGGGTGGGGAGGTGGTGTCAGGTAACCAGTTTTGGAGGTTGAAAGGGGTTGGAGAGGGGATTGGAGAGATGGGTTTTGGGGTTCGGGTCTGGCGGTTGGAGAAGAGGCCGCCACGGACGACCTGACGGTTCTGGGAGGGCTTACGGTGGCCATAGAAGAAGTGGAATTTGGTGGGGTTTTGTGGGGTTTGAGGGGGCATTCTCAGACGTGCTACCCTTATTGATGGATGAGTTTTTTGTAGTTTCTTAAGTATTTTTGTGTATTGTGGATGTTAAAACTCAAAGATGGTCAAATAAATTCGAATTCTGTGATGCATATGCTCAAATTGACAAGCAGTATCATACAACACATAAAACTATATTGCTCACAATCAAACCGTTAAGCCCCTGAAATTAGAAATCCCACTGATCTTCTGAAGATAGGAATCGTAAATCTCAAAAGGGATTTCAGATACAAAAAGCGAAATGATTAAAAAAAAAAAGATATTTTGGAGTGAGGGAGAGAGAAGGATAGACAGTGAGGTTCACGATGTACCGACGACCTGCAGTGGCATGTTGCATTCAGGAGACGGGGAGAGGAATGGATCCAATATTTGGACTTCTTTGTGCAATGAAGAAGATATATTTGAGTGATCCAAAACCCTAGTAGCTCATCGTTCTCCAATGGAGATACACAGACTCAAAACCCTACCAGCTCATCATCCTACAACCCTAATCTACATCATCCTCCAAGGGTTTTGGTAGTTGCAGAGGCGTTTTGTGAGTTACGGAGGCGAGAGAGGGAAGCGACGGCAGTTGTCGAGGGCCAAACTTTTTGAGGAAGCCATGGGCCCCATGAATTTTGTTCTTTGAAGAAAATTACCGCCAAACAGGAGAAAAATTACTTTTCACACAAAACTGTCTCTTCGTGTATACGGCATGTTTGTGTAGACACCTTTTCCACGGAAAAGAAAATTACCATGTCAGCAAAATTTATAGAAATGAAAATATCATAAACAAATTTTTGTAGAATTTAAAAATTCATGTTTGGTGTGAATTTCTTTTCCTCACTGAATTAGTGCTAATGTTGTTTAGTGCGTTGTAGATTTCTTATAGAAAATCAAATTTTCTTATTTGGTGAAATAATCTTTTTAAGAAAAACAACATAATATATATATTATTTATATAATATTAAATAATAGTTTATCTAAAGAAATAAAAAAATGAAAGAGGGTAGGGTTTTGAGTTGAAATGGAATAGATGGAGAAGCTTTTCAAGGAAATCAATTTCTCATGCCCCTTATAGGAAATCCATTTCCAGCGTTAGTAAGGAAAATGCTGACAAGGTAGGAAAGCGTTTCCGTAGAATTGTTCTGCACCAAACACATGAAAAACGGATTTTTAGTAAAAAATGAATTGTTCCGCACCAAACACAAACATGCCCTAAAAGTTCGGTTGAGCTTTGGGTCTAGTAATTAGGATCCAAATTGGGCTCATGGAATTTTTGTTTTTGTTTTTGTTTTTGTTTGTTTGGTGTTAGATGGGTCATGGATTTAATATCTAAGTGCTCAAATACCGGATTTGTGCAAGCAAAAAGCCTCTTCCGGATCCAAACACCCTCTTAATTGTTTGGTGTGGTCCATTTCATTGCAGAAAATCTCCCCTCGCAATAGAAGATGGATGTTCATCTTCCGCATAATTACACAAACAAGACCTACATGTTCAACTGCTTTTCTTATTTCAGCAAAAAAAAAAAAATCTTTTCTTATTTTGTTAATTTTATTTTTATCTTTTACAGCCAGGGTGGCGGGGTCCTTGAGATACCTAACTGATGCAAGAGTGAGCATATATTACACATTAGGGATAAGATCACTTGCACACAAAGGGGAGATTATTACTTACAAATGCAAGAAAGAGGAATTAGGATTGAACACTGCACAGTTGGCTAAGAAGATGTCTCTTTCCTTAGTTTAAACTGTGGGAACCATATGAATTGGACAAAATACTTACCAATTATTAACTTGTAATGGGATTTTTCTCGTAAAATCCTCTATAAATTATCTTACATCAGTATAAAAGTGCCTGAGGGTCAAATGTGGGCCAGGTACTAGCCCTTATTCTTGTTGGGGTCCGGGTTTTATTCTCTAACATAAACTCAGTTATAGGTTGCCTACAGGTGTCTCTTAGTTCGGGTTCTAGTTCAGGCTTTGGCATAGTTGCCCCAAACCAAACTCTTCCCTAACTGACCCGTTTTGTCCCTATCAAATGGGCCGTATCTAAGTCGATGGGTCCACTTTAACCATATCCAATGATCCTACTCATTCATTTTGCTATTAGGTTTGGTCGCATTACTCAATTTTCGTTCATCCATGGTATATTTTTTTGGTAGAAAGACAATAGTTAAGGGATCACTGAATGCCCAATTAAATGATCTTAAAATCATTGAAAAAAAAGTGTCTCACTCTTGTTTGAGTGTTGGTACCTCGGTATCACATACATGCCAAGGGATCGATCTTGGATCTTCAAATCGGAAGTATCACTCCTAGCCGCTAGGCCACCTTAGAAAAAGATGCACTCACTCCTCAAAATAATTGCCCATCATTAATCCAACAATTATATATAATGAAGCGAATTGCGAATCCAATTGAGAAATTGAGGATTTTGCAGGACCCACTAGAATGGATATTAGTTCTAATTTAACCAATCAATGTTGCAGATGTAACCAATCACAAAATATAGAACTAGCAAATAAATCTACCAAGCAATCACCACAAGAAGGCAGACACAAATTTAACGTGGAAACCCTTTCCAAGGAGAAAAACAACGTTCTAGAAATCAAGATTTCACGAACAGTTTACAAGATATACTTACAGCTCCTTTACCTCAGTCTGTACCTCGACCTAAGGACTGTCGTTATTCTTACACAGAATCCACTAATACGACTTCCACCGTGCACCATTCTCCTTACTTGATCTCCTCGCACCTTGTTAAACAAGATGATCAATCTTCTATAATAGAGTAAAAGCAGCAAACACCTTCTAGAGCAGCCTTTCAAAACAATCTCTCATTGGCTCTAGAGAATAATCTCTCTCAAAGATATCTCTAACTCAGATTAATGAGAGTGGTGGTCACCTTTAGGGTTGAGAGAAACACCCAATAAATAACCTTAAGTTCGTGCATAAGGCTCCTAATCATAATCCACTCAGAATATCAATTTGTGTCAAATTTCTCATAAGAGTCCGAATCAGACTGCTCTTCACCGCCCAGGCTCGCTATAGCGAGACTTGCTACTGGAACGAGCAACATCACTCTCTATTCTTGCTCTAGCGAGAGCGAGATAGGTTACTGTCTCTATCTTCATCTCAACCCCTTTTGTTGACTTTTTTGCCTTACAATCTCCCCCTTTTGGCAATTCTTGGACAAAATCCCCAAGAAAAATACAATTTGATCTACCCAAAAATAAAACCCAAAATACATTGAATTTTAAAATAAAAGAAATCAGCACTGTAAATCTTGTATAGCCTTTGCTTGAACATGTAGCTCTTGAATTGCCTTGGCTTGTAAAGCTCCCACTAGCTCCATTCTTCTCCCCCTGCATTTGTCCACAATCGACAAACAAATATCATCATGCAGCTTCTGTCAATCCGGATGCAGTAGCTCCCCCTCAATATTGACTCCCCTCAATATGATCTTCGTATCAGCACTGGGGTGGGAGCTCGACCTTGCAGATCAGGTGTGATGAAGCTTAGGCGCACACACTTGTGAATTGAAAATTTTCAGCATAGTGTGTACCAATACAGAAGAGAGGTCTTCTTTCTTGACCCAGACAACTTTCGTATTCTTCTTTTTCAGCTCAGCCTTCTGTGTTTTCCATTACTTTTGATTCGGTTAACTTCGCAACTTATTGCAATGGAGTCGAATGTGTCCTTCAATTCCACAATGATGGCACGTGGAAATTCGTTCAGGATGTAACACATTTTACTTCTTTGGAGCTTGCTTTGTAACACTAACAACAGGATTAGTAACAACTGAATTTTTAACAAAACAATTTTTACCTTTGGCATTCGAAGTGGATGCTCTGTCAGCGTAGCCAATGCCATGCTTGTCAGTGTGTGCCTTTTGACTGCATAGAATGTCATCTAATGTTTTCAATCCATTGTTCATCCTATTCAATGAAGCTTTAGCGGTATTTAACTCAGATAGAACCATCTTGAGTCTTCCATTCAGGTCAGAATTTTCTGCTTTCAAAGTCTTCATATCAGAATCAAGTATGTCACACTTTTGTGATTCTGCAGTCAATTTGTCATCCAACATATCATTTTCATCCTCCGATTTTTGTACTTCTGCAAGTGCTTTTGCAAGTTCAGCTTTCAAAGAGGAATTCTTCTCTTCAGACACTTTCTAGTTGATTACAACTTTTTCATTCACTTTAACCATCTTCATGGTTTTCTTAACAAAGTGTTTCATATTCAGCTTTCCAATCTGGTTCTTCATCTGACTCAGTATCTTGATCAGTCTCAGCTTCGGAAAAAACATGGGAAGTAGCAGAACCAAAAGTTGCCATAAAAGCAATAAACTTTCCCTTGCCAATGTCAGGCTTATCAGACTCAGGATTTTCATCATTCTCATCAAAACTTTCATCTTCCCAAGTAGTATTCAAAACCTTCTTTTTAGATTTTTTTGTTTCCGCAATCATTAGCAATATGTCCATAGCCTTTACACTCATAGCATTGAATCCCTTTAAAAGATTTCTGCTTTCCAAAATTTTTAGGGATCCTAACATTGGTTTTCTGCCCCTTCATAAAAAGTTTGAATTGCTTCATAAACTGTACGCAACTTGGAGATCAATTTCCTCGAAATCTGAATCTGAATCACTTGCAGCTTTCTTGTATGATTCCTTGGATGCTTTCAAAGCAATACCTTTAGAGTGTGTCTTCCCATGAGACCTAAGGTTTGCTTCAAAAGTTTGTAGGTTGCCAATCAACTCATCAACTTTGAGTGTATTCAGATTTTTATTTTCCTCTATAGCCACAACCTTTGCATCAAACCTTTCTGAAAGAGACCGCAGAATCTTTTTCACAATTCTATTTTTAAGAACTGGCTCTCCCAAAGTAAAGGTGTCGTTCACAATTGCATTTAGCTTTGAATTGAACTCATCAAAAGTTTCATCATCTTCCATCTTTATGGTTTCGGAGGCTGTATACAATTTCTGAAGTTTCGACTGTTTGACAGTGTCAGTCCCTTCATGCACAGTCTGCAGAATATCCCAAGCCTCTTTTGCAGTAGTGCATGTAGAAATTCTACAAAACTCAGACATGCTAACTCTATTATAAATAACATTCAAAGCTCTCGAGTTGCAAGTGGCAGCCAACTCTTCTTCCTTAGGCCACTTATCTTCAGGTTTGGGACCAGTTACCCTATTAGTAGTAATAGTGGGCAAGGAATAGCCATTCACAACAGATTTCTATACTTTCAGATCTATGGATTCCAAGCAACCATCCTGGCTTTCCAATAAGCATAATTGCTACCATCCAACAGAGGAGGCTTATTGGTTGAAGTGCCTTCGCGGTGGATATCCATTCTCAACAAAAATAGGATCAACACAATAAAATAGTGTAACCTGCTTTGATACCAATTGAGGATTTTACAATACCCACTAGAATGGATATTAGTTCTAATTTAACCAATCAATGCAGCGGATGCAACCAATCACAAAATATAGAACTAACAAATAAATCTACCAAGCAATCACCACAAGAAGGCAGACACAAATTTAACGTGAAAACCCTTTCCAGGGAGAAAAACCACGATCTAAAAATCAAGATTTCACGAACAGTTTACAAGATATACTCACAGCTCCTTTACCTTAGTCTGTACCTCGACCTAAGGACTGTAGTTGTTCTTGCACATAATCCACTAACACGACTTCCACCGTGCACTGTTTTCCTTACTTGATCTCCTCGCACCTTGTCAAACAAGATGATCAATCTTCTACAAGAAAGTAAAAGCAGCAAACACCTTTTAGAGCAGCCCTTCAGAACAATCTCTCAATGGATATAGAGAATAATATCTCTCAAAGATATCTCTAACTCAGATTAATGAGAGTGGTGGTCACCTTTAGGGTTGAGAGAAACACCCAATAAATGGCCTCATGTTCGTGCATAAGGCTCCTAATCATAATCCACTCAGAATAGCAATTTGTGTCAAACTTCTCATAAGAGTCCATATCAGACTGCTCTTCACTGCCCAGGTCGCTAGAGCAAGACCTGCTACTGGAATGCACAACATCACTCTCCATTCTTGCTCTAGCGAGAAGAAGTCTTGCTCTAACGAAACAGGTTACTGTCTCTATCTTCATCTTAGCCCCTTTTGTTGACTTTTTAGCCTTACAGAAATCCAGCACATTCTATCCAATTGATTTTGACCACTACAAATTGACAGTGACTCACGTGGAACCTAATCACCTTAATGGACACTAATGACTCTAATGACCCTCCCATAACTATTTGTTCCACTTAAAGCCCCCTAATCACCTTAATGGCCCACTGTAACGACCCTCCCATAACTATTTGTTTTAATTCTCCTCTTCAAGCGCTCTGTAAATGAAAGCTTCCCACGAACGGTCCTCTTCAGGTACTCCGTAACGGAAGATTTCCCAAGGCTTTCTAATGTTCTTCCTGTAAAACGATTTAGAGGCTACCCTTTCATCGATTGAGTTAACTCCTCTCCTCATTATTTCTGCTATAATGCTCGGAAGTTTCTCACTGCGATTCCGGGGAATCATGGAGATTTCGATTGCTAAGATGCAAACCTCCTCTCCCCTCTTTTATATCTCTCACTTCAAGGTCTTCTCCTTTTGCAATCATCTCTAAAGTCCGCTTGCAAAGGCTTGACTACATTTACATTTCCCCAATCACCACCATAGAGGTAATGAATCTTTCTTCTTTGAACCACTCTTCGTTTCTGTTATTTTTCTTCGTCATTCCATTTTGTATCAATTTTCATTTTTTTTCTCCCTTATCATGTACCTTGATCTAGATATGCACATGGTGTTTGGAGAAATGCCATTGTGAGATTTGATTATAACATTTAGCTTAATGATTGGGTTCACGTGAACGTGGGATTGAGTAATTTGATAATAGGATAGTTTTGGATGAAGTGATGGATATGTCATGATTTATGATGATATATGTGTCTTTGTGTGTTGTGTACATACTATTTGCTAATTACCATCATGGAGAGATACACATGGAAAGAAGAGGGTATAGCTGAATCTATGGAATCATATATGTCTTTGTCTGTGTCTGTATGAGTTTTGGTCCCCCTGATCATTGCTTGATTTTTTTTTCCCAAATGTGTTTGGGTGGAAATCAATCTTAGGATACATTATTGGCCTGTAGAGAACAGCCATTGTTCTATTTTTTCATTAGCCTCTGGACACGTAAAAATCAAGCGCATAACATACTTTTACATCGAAGCACAAACTACACAACTATTTAACCACAAACTACAGAACTAAAATGAAGTCATTCCTTCTTTTTTTTTCCCAATTTTCTTCACTCAAAAAAGCACCAATTGTGAAAGGTTCTCAACAGCAAAAGTTTTCTTCTTCCAAACGATTTATTATCTAATATCCTTATCACCTGGCAATATTTTCAGTTCAGGTACATTAGGCTAATATAAGTATCTTGATCAAAGGTTAGTTGTAGATGATGTTGTATTTGTGTTTAGTCTCACAATTATCGGTTTGAAGTCTGATTTCAAGCATGATTTAAATCATGTACTATTAATAGGTTGTTTTGAGTTTTTCTAATTAGAATAATATATCTAAAACCAACAATGATGTGAGTTGTATAGTTACTAAGGGCATGTTTGAGTTTGAGTTTGAGTTTTCTTGATAGAATTAAATCATGTACTATTAATAGATTGTTTTGAGTTTTTCTAATTAGAATAATATATCTAAAACCAACAATGATGTGAGCTGCGTAGTTACTAAGGGCACATTTCTTTGCTTATTCAAAATAAATATCTTATCTCTTGCTCACATGGTCTGAAATTTTTAGTTCAATTTGCATCCATTGTTTAATACACTGTGGCAAACAACAATCAGTTTCATGCAGTCCGCTTGGATACCTCTCCTCCAATATTCTACATGAATGATTCTTCTCGCTGGCATGTTTTACTCTAATCTTAATAAATTTATAGGCTTCTATTATCTTGAAACAAACTTATTCTTTTATATGCAATAATTTTTAAGATAGAAAAAATAAGACTTTTCAATAAAGTACCTCATGACTTTTGCTGTCATATTATATATTCCTATCTCCTTATGGATGAAAATTGTTATCTTTTAGGAACCAACTTCTTATTGTTACCTTGCAGATGTTAGTGTGAGGATCTAGCCCAATGAAGCCTAAAAAAATATGTGTTGTACACCTTAGCATGTGTGACCTTAGGGCATTAGAAGTCATAAACCAGTAAAAAGTGATAACAAAGACAATTTATGTTGATTCAAACAACTCAAACATCCCTTGATTGATTTTTCTCCTTTTGCTACAATAAAAAGTGTCTTTGTTTTATATATGATGTGAATTTCTGTGTTTAACCCTGTAAAAAAAATCAACAGAATTCAAGCAACTCTGATTTATCATCAAGGTCTACTGTGTTTCATTTGTTACCATCGAGTTTAGCACCAACAGAATTCAAAAAACTCTATTTTAGAATCGTTTCCTAACTTTTAGCAAATGAATTCAATAAATTCAGAAAACTCTATTTTAAAATGAATTCACAAATGAATTCATTTGCTACAAAATATGTTTTAAAATGTATTCACAAGGGAATTCAAAACTCTGGTTTAGCATCGAGTTTTCTAAAATACAGAAAAGTGAATTTCTATTTTTTACTGGATGCTAACTTTGCCAAAGTCTGTCTTTGTTATCACTTTTTACACTTTTTACTGAAATTGGGAAAAGTTAAACTGTCTTTCATATTATTAGATAATGAAAATGGCTGAAATAAAGGCATGCTTGGTGTTCTGAAAAACTTGTGAGTAGGCATGTTTGCCAGCCAAAAATGAGTAGTTGGTTTGCTTCAAGCCTTAATTCAGTAACTGGACACAAACACGCTAACAGTTTTCAATGGACAAGATGGAAACGAGAAACTTGGCTACTCATTTTCCACTTACAACTTCAAGCAACCTAAAACTCGGTACAAATCCTTCACCAGTGGCTTCCACATATACTTATGGAGAAACTATTTGGAGTACATCCAAATACACCCTAGGTTCAAAGTTAATATGGATTTCAAAGTCAAATTCATAGAATAACTCATAGAAAGTGTTTGTTTTATATAATTTGTGAATCTCTGTGTTTAACTCAGAAAAATCAATAAAATTTAGAAAACTCTGGTTTATCATTGAGCTCTGTTAGGATTTTTGTATGTAGCTAATTTGATGGATTCACTATCACTTTCACCTACAACTGATCACACACTCATACATCGTAATTTGGACCTTGAAATCTGGACTTTGGAATTGCATCTGCATTTGATTCTCAAAGACTTCATCCCGCATGTTTTATATCTTAAAATGCATTTTCAAAATATTAGTTCTTCATGCATGTTTTTGTAAAATCAAGTAAGACATCGTGGTACATGATTTGCATACAACTTTCAATTCTAGAATCCTAAAGTTATGCATGAATCACATTGGCCCTAAGTTCCCAGTTTTATGTTTCAGAATTTTCAAAATCTGAGTGGATCTTCAGCCAAGCCAGTGTACCCGGTCGACCGGGTCCTTCAGGATGTCGACCGGGTAAACTAGCCATTGGAAAATATGACCGTTGGACCCGGTCAACCGGATGCTCTGGATGTCGACCGGATCAACTAGTCGTTGGACAGGCTTTTGCATATAAAGTCCAAAATCATTCCTCTCTTTCAAGGGCTTTTTGGTTGAGTCTTTGGAACTGTTTTGAAGCCTAAGGAAGGGGAATGAACTGAAGAGGCTAGAAGGAAATGGAAATCCAAAAGGCTTGAGATAAAGGTATATCTTTCCAAGCTAAGATTTTATTTCCATCCTTTTGAAATCCATGCTTGTTCAAAATCTTTAAAACCTTATTTCAGCATGATTTCTAGCTTAGACTGAGTTGTTTTGTAAACATCAAATCACATAAGCATATTAGATTGTTTTGCAAATATTCATGTCTCAATCACATGTGTTCTGACATTTAAACTTTCATACAACTTGTGTAGTTTGATAGGAATGTCTTTCCAAGTTGTTTTCATTAATTCGTGTGATTAGTTCATCACTTCAATCATAGATTTATGTGCTTAGATTTTTAAATGCATCAAGCATTCATTTAAGAGCTTCTTTTTAGAAATTGATTGAAGTAAACATTCATACACTTTGAGCACTTTCCTTTGTTACTTGTTGAAAGTTTTTGCAGGGGCTACCAAAATGGATATACTAGTTCTAAATTAACCAAACAATATGCAGCAGAAAAAACCAATCAATATATAGAACTAGCTATCTACCAATCACACACCACAAGAAGGCAGACGCAATTTTTAGCGTGGAAACCCTATCCAGGGAGAAAAATCACGAACCAGAAATCAAGAGTTCACGAACGATTACAAGATATACTCACAAGCTCCTTTACCGCAGTCTGTACCTCAACCTAAGGACTGTAGTTATTCTTGTAAAGAATCCACTGACACGACATCCACCGTGCCCCGTTCTCCTTACTTGATCTCCTCGCACCTTGCAAGTCAAGATGAACTATCTTCCACGAGAAGCAGAAGCAGCAACAATCTTCTAAAGCAGCACTTCAGAACAATCTCTCAATGGCTCTAGAGAATAATCTCTCTCTAAGATATCTCTGACTCAAATTAATGAGAGGTGTCTTAGGGTTGAGAGCAATACCCTATAAATAGCCCCAAATTCGTGCCTTGGACTTAAAGAACAAGTAGGACTCAAATTGGGAAACTAAGTCTCAAAAAGGAAACAATTCGCAATCAGAAAATAAGACTTCCCAAATCTGCGCCGCCTGTCCGATCGATCGGACAGTGCATCCGATCGATCGGACAGCCCATATAACTGGGGCGCATTTTATGTCCGATCGATCGGCCCTGATGGATTTCGACCGGTCTTTTTCTTCTATTCTTCACTTCAGCACTACCGACGATCCAACCACAGTCCATTCTAAAATAAAATAGAAAATACAACTCAATGGACCCAGAGTTTTGTCCAACCCATGAATTAGCCAACAAAAATACTAACAATCTCCCCCTTTGGCAATTCATGGACAAAACTCCCTAAAACACTACAAATAATCTACCCAAAAGAAAAACCCAAAATACATTGAATTTTTGGACCAAAAAAAAAAACAGCACCTGTAGATCTTTGCTTGATTTCTCCCCCTCGCTTCATTAGTCTCCCCCTTTTTGTCCATAATTGACAAACAATTATCTTCAATCAGCTTCTATCAATTTGGACTCTGCAGCTCCCCCTCAATATTTACTCCCCCTCAAAATGATCTTCGTATCAGCACTGGGGTGGGGGCAAAATCTTGTAGATCAGGGGTGAACACGCTTTGGCACACACACTTACATATTCAAACATTTCAGCAAAGTGTGTACCAATACAGATGGAAGGTCTTCTTTTTTGACCCAAACAACTTTGATATTCGTTATAGGTGACTCTTCCTTCTGCTTTTTCTATTGCTTTTGATGAGGTGACTTTCGCAGCTTATTGCAATGGGGTCGATTGTGTCTTTTAATTCCACAGTGACGACAAGTGGGAATTTGATCAGGCCATGACACATTCTTCTTCTTGGCAGCTGTGTTGACAACATGAACAGCAGGATTAGTAACAACTGCATTTTGAACAAAACAGTTAGTACCATTGGCTTTTGATGTAGATGCACCGTCAGTGTAGCCAATGCCATACATGTCTGTCTTTGCCTTTTGACTGCACAAGATGTCATCAAGCTTCTTAGATCCAGTATTCATCCTGTTTAGAGAGGCCTTGCTTGTATCCAACTCAGAAAGAACCATCTTTAGTCTTCCTTGCAAGTCGGTATTTTCAGCTTTCAAGGTCTTCATGTTGTGATCAAGTAAATCACACTTTTGAGCTTCAACAGTCAACATGTCTGCCAATTTGTTATTTTCTGCCTCTAAGTGACTCACTTTTGTAAGAGCTTCTGACAATTCAGCTTTTAAAGAAGTATTATGCTCTTTAGATCCTTTCCAGCTTGTAGCCACTTTTTCATTCATCTTTAGCATCTTCATGGATTTTGCAAACAGTATCTGATATTCAGCTTCCCAATCATGTTCTGTTTCTGACTCACTAACATCTTGATCAGTCTCATTCTCAGACAACGGTGGAGTACCAGAAACTGAGGTTGCCATGAATGCCATGAAATTTTCTTTGTTAGCATCAGACTTCTCAGACTTTTTATCTTCTTCCTCAGAAGTATCATCATCCCAAGTCAAATTGAAAACCTTCTTTTTCGGCTTTTTGTTAACATAGTCACTAGCAATGTGTCCATAACCATGACACTCAAAACACTGAATCCCCTTAGAGGATTTCTTCTTTACATAATTCTTTGGGATTTTTAAATCACTTTTCTTCCCCTTTATAAACAACTGAAATTGTTTCATAAACTGAACAGCAACATAGGGATCAATCTCCTCAAAATCAGAATCAGAATCACTAGCGATTTTCTTAAATGATTCTTTGGAGGCTTTTAAAGCAATACCTTTGGATTTAGATTTTCTATCAGTCCTTAGGTTTGCTTCAAAAGTCTGAAGGTTGCCAACCAAATCTTCAACTTTGAGAACATTTAGATTTTTATTCTCCTCTATGGCTACAACCTTTGTATCAAACCTTTCTGGAAGAGACCGTAATATCTTTTTGACAATTCTATTTTCAGGAATTGGCTCCCCCAAACTAAAGGTATCATTCACCACAGCATTCAGCTTCGAGTTGAACTCATCAAAAGTTTCATCATCTTCCATTTTTATGGTTTCGAAGGCTGTATACAATTTCTGAAGTTTCGACTGTTTGACAGTGTCAGTTCCTTCATACACAGTCTACAGAATATCCCAAGCTTCTTTTGCAGTAGTGCATGTAGAAATTCTATGAAACTCAGACATGCTAACTCCATTATGAATAGCATTCAAAGCCCTAGAGTTGCAAGTGGCTGCCAATTCTTCATCCTTAGTCCACTTATCTTCAGATTTGAGACTAGTTACTCCATCAGCAGTAATAGTGGGCAAGGAATAGCCTTTCTCAATAGATTTCCAAACTTTCAGATCTATAGCTTTTAAAAAAGCAACCATTCTGACTTTCCAATAAGCATAATTATTACCATCTAGCATAAGAGGCTTATTGGTTGACATGCCTTTACGGTAGTTATCCATCCCAGCAACAAAAGGATCAACACAATAGAATAGTGCAACCCGCTCTGATACCAATTGAAAGTTTTTGCAGGGGCTACCAGAATGGATATACTAGTTCTAAATTAACCAAACAATATGCAGCGAAAAAACCAATCAATATATAGAACTAGCTATCTACCAATCACACACCACAAGAAGGCAGACACAATTTTTAGTGTGGAAACCCTATCCAGGGAGAAAAACCATGAACCAGAAATCAAGAGTTCACGAACGATTACAAGATATACTCACAAGCTCCTTTACCGCAGTCTGTACCTCAACCTAAGGACTGTAGTTATTCTTGTAAAGAATCCACTGACACGACATCCACCGTGCCCCGTTCTCCTTACTTGATCTCCTCGCACCTTGCAAGTCAAGATGAACTATCTTCCACGAGAAGCAGAAGCAGCAACAATCTTCTAAAGCAGCACTTCAGAACAATCTCTCAATGGCTCTAGAGAATAATCTCTCTCTAAGATATCTCTGACTCAAATTAATGAGAGGTGTCTTAGGGTTGAGAGCAATACCCTATAAATAGCCCCAAATTCGTGCCTTGGACTTAGAACACAAGTAGGACTCAAATTGGGAAACTAAGTCTCAAAAAGGAAACAATTCGCAATCAGAAAATAAGACTTCCCAAATCTGCGCCGCCTGTCCGATCGATCGGACAGCCCATATAACTGGAGCGCATTTTATGTCCGATCGATCGGACAGAGACTCCGATCGATCGGCCCTGATGGATTTCGACCGGTCTTTTTCTTCTATTCTTCGCTTCAGCACTACCGACGATCCAACCACAGTCCATTCTAAAATAAAATAGAAAATACAACTCAATGGACCCAGAGTTTTGTCCAACCCATGAATTAGCCAACAAAAATACTAACACTTGTGTATATTTGTATCTTGTTTTACACTTTCATATCAACCTATATTAGAGGCAAATGTATTGAGCTTTAATTGCATATCTTAAAGTGTTTGTGTGGACACTTATTTGAGACATCTAATCTCTTGTAAAGGTTAGGGGTGAACCATAAAACCCAAGAAGTTATTGCTTAGCCTTAGAAAATCATAGTGCAACGGTTATTGCTAAGCCTAAGAAAAGCTTATTGTTAAAGGTTATTGCTTAACCTAATGAAAAAGCATTTGTGGTTGTAGAGGTTATTGCTTAGCCTATTAAAAAGTATACATAGTGGAAATCCAGTGGGGTGTTAAATCACAAGCCGGTAGTGGATATAAGCATTGAGGCCGAGCCATTATAAATCTTTGTGTAGTGGTGATTCTTGTGGTGTTTTCTCTTATTGGCTTCCGCATTTAGTTTTATTATCATCACAAGTGACTAATTGTTTAAAGGAATTTAAAATTGGTCATAATTGGTCTCTACGTTGTAGCTCACCCTATTCACCCCCTCTCTAGGGTTAGGATCCCAGACTTTCAATTGGTATCGGAGCTTAGGTGCTCTATATTGGGATCAAGAACATTGTAAATATTGATTAGGTGTAAAAACCTAGAGTTAGAACCCTAGTGTTGTGTTTTCACAAAGATCATTAGAATGGATTCCACTATATTAGATTCTTTTGTAGATTCTTCTTATAGACCTCTTCTTCCAACAAATGGAGACTCAATCAATGAGATTAATGAAACTCAATTTGAATTAAAAAAGGAAGAAATGAAGATGATAGTCAACAAGCTTATGATGAACTGTATACTTTGTCCTTAGAGCTTGTTAAGAAGAATAAAAAATTAAGAGAAGAATCTAAAAGGCTCTAAAAGGCTAAACCAAGATTTAATCTCTTCAAATGATGAACTTAGAGAAAAGGAAGAAATAATAAATTGCTTCGACTCTAAGTTCATGATCTCTTTACATAACCTATCTAAGGTTCAAGATGAACTAAATGAATTAAAAATAGGTTATGATGAGCTTAATAAAGAAAATTTAAGTTTAAGAGATAAATTGAAAAGGCAAAATGAAGACATTATCAATTTAGAATCCAAGTTGACAATTTCCAAAGAAAATTTGTCCAACGCTCAAAGTAAATTAAAAAACCTAGAACTTGGATCTAATGTTGTTAATAAACTTAAATCTGAATTAAAACCTGCCAATGAAGAATTAAACAACTTTAAGGGAATTAAAAATGAACTAATAAAAGTTAAAAATGAAAATTCAACCCTTAAATGAACTAATAAAAGTTAAAAATGAAAATTCAACCCTTAAAAACCAAGTCACTCAACTTGAAAGTTACAAACAAAAGTATGAGAGCAAATTTACACAAGGAGGAGAGAAATTTGAAAAATTATTTAGATTGGGTAAATCTCAAAGAGATAGTATGGGTATTGGATTTGATTGGTCTACTTCACATGGCCCTAACTTCACCAACACATTTGTGAAAGGTGAGTCCTCATTCTCTAGTACTCATTCTCCCTTGCTTAAGACAAAATGTCATTATTGTGGTAGTGAAGGGTATTTCAAATTTGAGTGCAAATTAAGGAAAAGTCATATGTCTAAACCCATCTATGAAACTAAGAAAGAAAAACCTAATTCTATGAAGGGAAAGACATTGAAATCCAAGGAAGACTTTAGGAAGTTCAAAGAAGTTAAACAAATTCAGCAAGAGTCTTCTAAGATAGAATTTAAAAAGACTAAACAAAACAAACATGGTCAAAATAAATCTATCAAAAAGAAATTTCTCACCTTACCTCCACTATCTTTGGAAATGAAAGAACTTTTGAAAAAGGTTGAAAAATTACGCTTAAAGTTCAAAAGACAAAAAGAGGGAGGAAAAGCTAGAAGAAATGAGAAGAATAAAAAAAAATGAAAAATCAACTTGTAAAGACTAATCATCAATCTAAATATAAAAAGGACAAATCTCAAAGATATGATGATAAAAGAACTCAATTTAAACTTCTTCTTGTTGGTGGGACTTCAAGGATTGAGCCCATAGGACAACCCTCTCAAGACCTTAGATGGATACCTAAGGTTAGATCTTTAGACAATTACTAAGGCCTTGTATTTAGATTAGACCAACCCTTTCCCATTTTTATATGTGTTGTTGGTCATAAGTCTAATTCTTTGTACTTTTCTTAGGATCATCTTTAGGTCTCAGATTCATTTGCTTGAGATTTACTTGTTGAAAATGCATTTTGAATTTAAAAGGTATGTTTTTGATAAAATGCATGTTTTGATCAATTTGATTTGAAAAAAAAAAAGATTTCTTAAATTTATACTTGTCATAATCAATTGATATATTTTTCAAAATGGTTTAGATTTGAATGGATGCATTGTCAGATCATGGCTGTCAAATTAAATGATTTTGAAAAACTTAAAATAACCAATAAAGAGTTTAAATCATTTCTTTTTCTACCTAGGTGTGCTATTCAAGTAATGTATCTCTTCTAGTTAGATTGATCATATGTGGTTTGTTTTTAATCTCTTTAGGTTAGCTGGGTTTAGGAAAATTTTGAGTAAAGCGAGTCCCTCAGTTGTTTTTGAACATTTTTTCGTGAAACTAATTAGATGATCAGATTTCCCAGTTGACCCGGTTGACATCTTGGAGTGAGGCGGTCGACCGGACAAGCGCCACAGTAACTTAAAATTAGTTGGTTGGGATGTTCTGCTTCAAACAGAACTTCTTTTGTTTAGTGCAGGTCGACATCCTAGGGTTCGATTTCCTCTTCCCAACTGATTCCTGAGTTAGTTCTCTTCCTTTAAGGCCTGGTTCATCTGACGTGGTTCCTTCATAGAGTTGTTTTCTTTGTAACCATGGGCTGCTCTGAACCTTGTCTCGCTGCAACTGTTCGTCATTTCCTCTGGGCACCCATTCATCTCTAAGGCAGCAGACTGGTTTTTGTATCTTCTCCTGTTCTCAACTTAATATAGGATTGTGCTAGTCTCTCCAGAACTCATCCTGAGATGTCTCTTAGTTCAAGCCATCAGATTGTATTGCATTATGTCAAATAGCCGTTTGTACCCAAGGACTCATCGTTAGTTTCAGAATAGATTGGGTGACTGACTGATTGCATTTTGTCTCTTCTTCTGTTCTTCCCTCACATTGTCTGAGATCTTTTGTAAACCTTTTGGTCTAGGATTGAGCAGATTTGTTCAGTGTTTTTCCCAGGTTCAGAATCTGCCCACCATCTGTTTGACAGTTTGCTTGAACCACTGGTTACCTCCATATCAACAACTGTCTGTGCCTGGGTCGGGCAGTATCAATGTGCTAGGAAGAACACATTGTTTAGGAGTATTTTAAATCATCTATAGCTGTGCTTCTCTTCCCCAGCTGTGATCACTTTCCTCTCATTTCAGTCTAGCACTTGTGGGCATTCTGTTTTCTATCTAGCATCAGTCATGGCCTAAACTAAACAAACCTTTAGGCGACCAAGCAAAAAGTCTAAAACAGGCCAAGCTTCATCTTCTCAAAGATCTCCTTCAACCTCTCCTGAAGCTGCTCCTCCTCGAATGATTAGTTTCAATCTCATTCCCTCACCATCTTCGGTTGTAAAATCTTTTTGGGAAAGAGGGATAATTGCGGAGAAGATGTGTATTGTTAAAGATCTTGTGGATTACAATGTCCCCGCCATCTTAGAAGCTATTGGTTGGGGTGGTATATTGACTTGGAGTGGCAACACCTATGCTGAAGAGGTTGTTACCACAAAGAAGATTTCCTCCATTATGGGCATTCCTAACGGAGGAAATCCAAACTCTCAAATCTATCCAACACGAACCCAAACTCTCAAGTCCTATGATTTCCCACTAAAATTCAAACTCACAAGTTATTTAAGTTTTCAACTACTTTATTGCATTGCCAAAGTAAAACCAACGTTGGAATGAGTCTTCAACTACTTAAATATTAGTGCAGATTTATACCTTTAGAAAAAAACTCATTTGCTGAACCCAATCTATTCCAAGTGTTTTTTCTTTTTTTTCCTTCTTTAAGTTTAGGGGGCGTTTGGATAATAGCATAATATAATATCAACAAATTTAAATATTGTAAGAATTTATTATTATAGAATAAAATAGTGACTTATTATTATATTGTGTCACTTATGGTGTTCAGCGATTTTTACAAATTTCAATATACCTTTGAAGTGTTTGGCAATTTATAAAAAAAAAATCACAAGCTGATATACTAAATAAAAAATGGAATAAAAGCAATCAATTGACCCAATGTAGGACCCACTAATTTGTAATTAAATTTGTTAATAATCATGGTAGGACCCACTATTGTTAAAAAATCATAGGATTAAATGCTAATTCCTTGAGATCCAAGCAATGCTGTTTGATTAAGGTAGGTCCACTAAATGTTGATAGCCATAGTGTAATACACCTAATGGTGATTATCACAAATGGGCCTATCATTTTTTTTTTTTTTTTGTAAAATCTTATCTAATGTCAAACATCATTGATGAATCTATCTATGAGAAATCATTGTGGATTTTAGTATATGCATCATTATTGAAATTTGCACTATTAACTTTCTTTTAGTTTCATGTTCACTTTTCATTTAGAACTGTAGTATGGATTAACATTGAAATTTATATTACCAGTTTACCTTTTACTTTTCATTTTATGTTTCTGCATTCTTTTGTGCACATGCCAATCCATTAATAGCTCCACAAAAACAACAATGGACTTCCTCGATTGTTTAGAGGTTTATTGTCAGTTTTAATGGTGTTTGTCTTTTCCTTTTTAGATTTAGTTTTCATTTATTTAGTATTGGTTTTGGATGGGTTTGTTTGTTTCTTCGAAATTGCTCATCTTATTTATATACATTTCTTTTCTTTAAGTATTTTTTAATGTTCTAATGAATATTATTTTTTACTTTTTATCATATTTCTAATTTTGTTATTATTTTTTCAATTTTATGGGTTCTCTTAGTTTCTGTGGTGATAGATTATCATAGCTTTATATTTTTTTTCTTTTATTTTTTAGTTTTTAGGTATTGGGTTTCCATGGGTTTATGGTTTCTTCTAAGTTATTTTTATTGTTGGATCGTCTATAGACTTATGCTTTTATGTTGTAATTTTGTTGTATTTTTATCATTTTTAATTTTTTTATTATGGATTTATTATTATAAAAGAATGCTTGAAGTAAAATATTAATTGATTTCAAACAAATTATACTATCAAATATATTTGTTGTGTTATTATTATAGATTTTGATCTTGATTGAGATCTTTACCATTTTAATGTAATTTAGACCAAATATTATTTAAAATTTTTATTATTCTTAATATTTTAAATTATATTGCTGGCGATAAGCACGAGGATGTTTTGCTAGTTACTATAAATTATAGACGTAGGCATCAATTTCGAAATTGGAGTCCAATTTGCTAATCGATTTCAAAATTGGACTCTAGTCTCAAATCAATTTGAGAAATTGGATCTCAAATCAATCAATTATTATATATTATAGACGTAGGCATCGATTTCGAAATTGGATTCCAATTTCACAATTGATTGAGAAATTGGATCTCAATTTCAGTTTCAATTGCGAAATTGAAGAGAAATTTTGGAGAGGACTCTTTAAAGAATACGACATTTATTTTTCTTATTGGAGTTAAATTTGTCCGTTCCCTGCTTCGGGTGGCAAAATGTCATGGTCCGGGCCCGAGATTATGAGTAAATCCAAATCAATCCCGAGTTGTGATCATACTTACTCCCGTAGATTCTACAAATTAAATAAAATCTACAAGGGATATCATACATACACATTTATGCGGAATTATAACATCTACTCACATTATTCACAAATATACAATGTTCTCTATACACAAAAGTTTCTCGTTTCCATATTTCTTTAAAGATCATCCAATTTCATATTTAAGTTACAATGCAAGGATGATAACATGAAACGTCCCTAAAACAACATTTCTTCCAAAATATTTAATTATTGTTTCGCCCTCAAATATTATAATCATATGATATTGTATCACTTCCATTCCTCTAATCCTCCTGGAGGAATTGGAGCAGTCTCCTCTACTGGCGTTGTGGCCTGGGCAGGACCGGCATGGGCAGCTGAGCCTGTAATGCCATCAATAACATTGGTGAATACGACGATTCAACAATGTATAAACAAGATATATGATTACATTTCCTAAGATACACATTTAATCTGTCTAAATTCAATATTAGACAAATACAATTACAATACAGAATCATTAAGAGTCATTTTCAAATTTGGCAACTAAAATAGTATTTCATTTCAAGTCACATCTTCCCTAAAAGGAAGGAATTATCTTCCATAAAAGGAAGGAATCAATTGCAAATATTAAATATTGTGGGATTTATCAGTGCCCGGGCCAGGGACAACTGACATCACCATAGAGCTCCGGAACACTCCCAAATCATCTACTGCAGTAGGGACAGCTCAACTGAGCATTAACAAAATAACTATGTAGTGCCAGACTCAATAATCAACATAATTCAACATATCTAATCTGTTTCAAATTCAATTTAATGAATTCAAATTCAATTCAATCTATAATCCATTTTGGACACACATCAATTTATTTCTAATTCAATTACAACCAACCATTCAGGTGTAATCTTTGGTTATTTAATGTATGTGTAATTCTCGATGGACACCACAATTTATATAAATTTGTACATTAATGTCCCCTTAATTACCACCGATCGAGGTATAGACAATCTTAATAGCTTTGATATATTCAATAAGCTCTTTTTACGTAAATTCAGAACTAAATTTGAAAAATGTCCAATACTAATTAACTGTTTGGTCATCTATCGATTGTCGACCGACATTACAACTCAGTTAATCCTTGGTTAACCTTTCGGTCACTCTTGATTCACATTATAAATCTTATTAATCCTCAATTGTATTATACCTAGTCTCAAGACTAATTTTGTAGACCATTTATACCCATACAAAGAATGTTGATTTTCATCCTTTCTTCTCTGCATTCATTTCCTCCTGAACCTGCACACAATATGGGACCTCTTGTCCCCTCCTCAACATCATTTCATTCATACACAACTTCTTCCAAGCATTCATTCATTCAAACTAGTCATAATTCAATTCTAAGAATAGGGTTACAGTCATACTTATACTAAAACCAAGAGAAAATACTAAAACCAAGAGAAAATCTTAATAAATAGCATCTAATCACAAATAAGTGTTTATACTTGCCTCAAATTCAAATCTAACACAAATCCCCTTTTCTTTCAAGCTTAACTTGACACAATTCCACCAAATTTCCAAACCCTAACACAAACAATTCCAAAACAAATCCTACATGAGCTAGCTATTAGATAAATAAAAGTTCTAATCGCACAAGAACATTTACTCAGTTTTATATTTGAAGCTAAATTCATTATTTATTATTTTGCATAAACAAACTTTAGTTTAAATATTTTTTTATATTACATTATCATGGTATGATGGCTACGTGAAACTATAATCGCGCCCCTGTGTCTATATAATACTCTTCATTTCTATTAAATAATTTTCCTTTTATATTTTTATTTTATATATTTTTTTTATTTGTGGCCTGGGCCTTTGTTGCTAGTCAAATTTATAGCTACCATCTAAATCACTTTAAAAATCGGCAAGGACTTCTTCCATTCTAGGTTTCTCATGACTATGACCATCCCTCATCCATAAACACCCATATGAAAAGGGTCTAAAATTTCAATTGTCACTACTTTATCCTAGACATGACAGAAGTTCTCGTACAAATAATTCAAATTAGAAGCCCATGAGAGTAGTATGTGGTGGGCTTTTGTTCTAATCATTCAGCATGCCAAGTGTAAGATGCGGGCCATTTCTTGATTGCTCAAATCAGTCCCTCTTTAACAGCAAGGAGGAAGGCGAGGGGCATTGCACCAGCTATGAAGAGACTAGGCCGTGGTGGCTATAGGCGTCACAAGCCCTTACTCATCCTCTCTCAACCATAGGATCCCTTTAAAATGTTTTATTCTTTTTGTTGTCCATGTAATTCTTTATAGGGCTTTTCATTATGGCAAGCTTTTTCATGGGCGGGCTTTAGCTGCTTCTGGTCTTAAAAAGATAGAAATAAACTTAGATACATACAAAAATGGAAGATATCTAAAATGGGTGTCTCTTAAAAGGATGGAGATATTTCTCATCAAACAAATTAGTTTGGATTGCAAACTCTTAGAAGCATTATTTTACGTTCTAATTTGGATACTCTTGGGTTTTTTTTTTTTTTTTTTTTTTTTTTGTGCATGTGTAGGATATGGGATTTAATTTTATTTATTTATAGATTTTTATAATTGTTGCCAAGCCTTCACTAAATTACTAAGAGTGCCAAGTCAGATTTAGGTGAGCTCATCCAAAACAAGAAACTAATCCCAATCTCTATTGACTTTCCTCTCCTAAAAGTTCTCGTTAATCAAGTAGTTATGAAGGTTTTAAAACCAGATTTACCAAATATTGAAAATCAATCCTTCTTCTAAATACTATTGGAAAAATGGTTAAGATCACCATGATTTTGGTCAACTTTGAGCCAAAATAAAAGTGGGACCCACTTATCCTTTTAGGTGGGACTACATGGGAATGTGATCTACTCCATGAGTATATTAAGAACATGTATTGGATTGCTCTAATCCATTGAGGAGTGAATGAGAAAAACTTGCATCCCACATTGCATGGGAGAAAAACATTCTTTGGATATAAATATGTTTACCTTGGAAATATAGAATGGGCCCCAAGGGACGTTCCACTTTTGTGGAAGAGGGAGCACCTAGACCAAGCTGGGGTCACCACCACATGTGCACGCATGCCCTACCCCGGGCCTGGGCATGGGCTTCATGCGCGAGTCGGGCCTGGCTTGGCCCACTAACCATTTATATTTTTTCCAAATGGGGTGTGTACATTCGCTACTGTGTGGATTCGATCATTATATAATGGGAGACAAACGCCACTGAAGCTTGTAAGCATCGTTGCGGGGGCAAAATTTATCTTAAGGACATAGTGTTATAAACACCAGCTTTGATCAACTTTCTTCTGCGAATTTCTAGATTTCTTAACTTCAACAACAGAGTACTATTTTCTACCTTAAAATAGTAAGTAGATTTACATTTCAAGATTATATTATGTATTGCTGTTGTTCTGTTTCTCTGTAGTGCAAACCTATTTCCTAAATACAATACTACTTCTATATGTACTCGGAACAACAATCTTAAGACAAATTTCATTTATTTCTGAGCACATTCTATTTCAGTTTTAGTTCAGCATTTCTGGTTTCGGTTTCTGTCAGTTTTACTTCTAGTTTCTACTTCTTCTATTTTTGAAAATAGTATTGTAAAACTGAGTTTCTTTCATTATATACAAGTTACAAAACTTCAGTTTGTTCTGTAAATTGCTTTATGTTTACCTCAGTCTTCAGTAACCAGTTATTGGTTACCATATAGCCTGAGTTACTGTTTATAGTACTTTTAGTTTAAATTTTACAGTACACTATGTGTTTCTATTTTAAGTAATTTATGTCCTGTTTATCAGAAATGGGTATTTAGTTGTTCTATCTCACTACCTTGAATTTGGCTCGGTTCCTCCATGAAGAAGCTCCTGCTCTAAAAGAGGGCGAGATAGACAAGCAAGTAGTTGTTGCTGTAGAAGCTTGAAGCACGTTGATTCCCTCTGTCGAAATCACATTCTCAATGGACAAGAACACATTATATAATGTGTATTGTTCATTGAAGACTGCTAACGAGTTATGGGACTCACTTGACAAAAAGTACAAGACTGAAATTGTCGGAATGAAGAAATTCGTTGTTGGCATATTCCTTGACTATAAAATGGTCGATTCCAAGGCAGTAATCAATCAAGTTCAGGAACTTCAGATAATTCTCCATGAAATTCATGCAGAAGGAATGTCTCTTAGTGAGTCTTTCCAAGTGGCAACAATTATTGAAAAATTGCCACCACTTTGGAAGGATTTTAAGAACTACCTAAGGCATAAGCGAAGGGAGATGAAACTTGAAGACCTGATTGTTAGATTGAGGATAGAGCTGTAAACACCTCATTTGGCCCCCTATGATAGCCTTAAATACCTATCATATATAGCGGTGTCCCCATCTCACCCATAATTGAATGATTAATGGCATAATCAGATTAATTAATGGCGAAATGAATATGATTGTTGATGATTTTAAACTTAGTTCGACGACTTCTATAAATTCGTGAGAGAAAAGCCAAATCATGTCAAGGCCCTGAGCCAAATTCACAAGGAGAGGACCACGACACTAATTACACATATTCCGGACCACTTAAGACATGCTTAGGCCAATTCCTACAAAGATTACACATAGCTTGCCTAAATATCACCCAATTAACCTAAGTTAAAAAGCTGGATCCATTGGTCCAGAGGTCCCCCCCCCTTTTTTCCAGCCCCTAATCATTAGGACATTTGGACCCTTGGATTCGTCACTTCGAGAGCTTTCTGAAGGTATGTAAATCGTCCAAATCCGATGAGCGGATCGAAAGTTATCAGTTTTCAAAGTTTGCCTTAGAAAAATGACGAGAATTCCATCTGGGGCACCACCACCCTACTGGAATCCATCTAGGCGCCCTAGGCTGGGCGTCCACACTGTCCAGTACCATCTAGGCATCCCATGATGGGCGTCTACCCTCCAAGTTCACTAGTTTGCCCTAAAAGTAGTCCGGAACCACTCAACGTAAGAACCAAGCTCCTAAAATGAATCGAACCACTTAGGCTCCACCCCATGGGTGCCTAGCTTGCTGAAAGTCACCTAGGCACCACCCCTGTGGCGCCCAGCCAATTGAATGCTAATGTACGTCCCACCGCCCTGCCCCCCCCCCCCCCCCCCCCCCCCCCCCCCCCCCAGCTGAACATCTATTCATTCAATTCCGACTCCAAATGGGGCCGAGTCCCAAAAGCAAACCCAGTTCATCTAGGTGCCACCCCATGGGCGCCCACACTGTCTGGGACCACCTAGGTGCCACCCTATGGGCGCCCACACTGTGCAGACCACGTAGGCTCCACCCCATGGGCGCCCATCCTATCTCAAACCTTAATTCGCCCTAAAACAACTTAAGCTGCCTTGGGATGTGTGAAACCTTCTAGAAGCACGAAATAATGAAGCTCTAGCCCTCCTAAACTCGACCCAAACCTCTATACAATCCCTCTTAACCCCATTTACAAAGGGAACTACCCTAAAAGAGAGAAAAATAGACAATAAGCAAGAAGAAGAAAGGTAGCCACCATTAGATAGAACTTCAGATCTAGGGAAGAATGAGAGGAAATAGAGGATGAGGCTTCCATATCTTCAATTAGAGCTATGGGTCTTCGCGAAAGCCTCATTATAGGAACTTGAGAAACGATCCATAAACCGGTATTCCTAAATCTCTCTCTTCTTTTATAGCATTTCATTGCCATTCATGCTTAGAAACATGCTTAGGATCACTTGTGCATTGTAGATCTACATTAGTTGTGATAAATCTGATATTAGTATCTCATCATATTAGGAACATGTTTAGGTTCATTCTAATAGAGTAGATCTGCATTGATTTTGTAGTTCTAATTGCATAACTAGATTAAATCTTGCATTAGTAGCATCATCATCATCATTTAAATCAAGAAGATCGCAAAAGGCCCCCCAACAAAAAGGCTAGGCGCCACCCACTGGGCTCCCACCATCTCCCGGACAGGCTGGGCGCCACTCTCTGGGCGCCTACCCTCTTGAGACAGAGTCTGAGTTTTTAGATCTCCACTTGTTGCATCGTTTTCTCGTATATTCGTTAGTGGCATCATTAGTAGTTCGCATTAGGACATTCGCATCAGTTGCTGAATATTGGGAGTTGTGCTGAAAAGTCCTGAGACTATTGTGCATTCGTTGCGGTTCATTAAAATCCCTGACTGAACACAGTAGGCACCATAGGTGTGGCGCCCAAGTGGACTTTTCCACTTTCGTGCACAATTCTCGACCTTCCGTATTAAGTTCATTTAGAAATTGCGTAACTATGATATGTTTGGTTGTTTGATGTGTGCTGAACTTCGAACTATCATTTTTATCACACGTCATATCGTAGGATCATTTGAATCATAAAGTTATAAAAAAAAACCCAAAAAATCATAAAACATAAAACTACTTCTTCTCTTTCCTTACTTTCTGGTAAATTAGAGGAGAAACCAAAAAAAAAATTAAAAGATATCCAGAAAACCCAAAAATAGTAAGTAGATAGTCTAAGTTATCAAATTCTCGTGCCTAAGTAGGATAAACCCCCAAGATTGATTAAGAATTAACTACAATATCATAATTAATTAACTTAAGAACCATCAAATTGTGAAAAACCCTAAAACAGAGAATCTTAATTAATTTGGACTAAAATTGGATTGAGAAATCACTAAAATTAATTAGGGAACCCAAAACTGTTAGGATAGGCTCCTCCACCTTGAAGCCTATCCTGCCTATCCTTTAAAAGCACCTAATTAAGGATTAAATATAATTAATTAAGGCTCTAATCTCACACTAATTAATACAATAAATACTTTCAATTCAAAAGACCTTGAGACCCTAATTAATTAGGATTAAAAATAACTAAGAACTTTCAAAACCCTAAAACACAGTCACCTGGGTGCCACCCCCTGGGCGCCCAGCCTTCTCACTCCCTGAGACACTCCGATTAAAACTTATTCTAATTAATTAAGACCTTTAACCAATCACAATCAACATAATAAAACACTTTTAACTTAGAAGACCTGAAACCTTAATCAGTTTGGACTTGAATTAACTCAAAAACACAAAACCAACAAAGACTCTAAAAAATACACACCTGGGCGCCACCCCCTGGGTGCCCATCCTGCCACATCCACTTGGGCACCACCCTCTAGGCGCCCAGCCTATCCAATCACTAAGAAAACCCAATTAAAATTAAACCCGAATTCAATCCTAATCAACCCACCAGAACACCCTTGAATTTAAAACAACTGAAACCAAAAGTCTGACTTCAAATTAACTTAAAGATTATCCAACCAACTCAAACCACAAAAGTATCTACCTGGGCGCCACCCCCTGGGCGCCCATCCTACCACATCCACCTGGGCACCACCCTCCGAGTGATGCGTATTCCGCAAGTATACGGTTGTCTCAAGTAATATAGACTATGAAAGCTCGAATATCGTTCCCACGAGGATTGTTACAAAGAAAATAACAATGATCAATGAAAATGAGTATCAACTCAAATATAGCTAACAAATGCAAATGAAAATAACAAAAACAATGGAAACAAGAAACAAGATAATAACAAGGAAAATAAAAAATGCAAACTAAAAGAAAACAAGAACTAGATAACAAAGAGATGTTAGTAAAAATAAAAGAACTCAAGTGAAAACAAACCAAGAACAAGGTTAGTAACAAAGTTAATGACAAACGAAAAATAACAAGGTTGATAAGAACAATGGAACAATGTTAGATAGATCAAATGAATAAGTGTGTGAAAATAAGAAGTGATGGATAGAAAATGAGTGGATGGAGATAAAGAAAGCTGCTAAAGTAGTGTAAAATCAAAGATGGAATTGATGTTGTAAATAGAGAAATGGAGTGTGGGAATTAAAATAAGTGAATAAGTGTTTGGGAATGTGAATAGAATCAAACTAAAGTAAGTAAAATAAGAAACAAGCAATACTAATGGATAGATTGAATCATCTAAAATCTACAAAGTGACACTAATCTAACACTAATGCTCTTCTCTTTTCCCAAACAAATACTCAAATCTAATTACAAATCAATGCTTAGATTTGGAAAATATACCTGTAAAGCTCTAAGATAAAAACTAACAATCTAATAGCCAAGATTTTCTTCCCTTCATAAAAGAAAAGATTCCTAATGACTATCTATCAAAAGTAAGTACAAACCATTAAAAGATATAAACTCTTAAGCATGATTTATCAAACCTAAGCATAGACAGTAAAAAGAATGCTAATATAGAAACTAAGCATGGAAGGTTGCACAATGCAATGAAGAAAAATCTACTCTAACATATTGAGCACATAAACAAGGGAATTAAAATAAAGAGCATAAGCAAAAGGAATAGGATTAACTTAGCTTCACGTAGAAGATCCAATCAAAGGGATTAGCCACCCATTGGAGAAGATAAAGCTTTCATTTCCATTCCAAATCTTTAATTTTTATAAGGCTTTCCTCACTCTCTCTACAATTGCTCTCAATTACATGAATAGCTTAAACAAAGAGGAGGAGGTCTCCTTGCTTGTGTCTCTAATGCCTAGAGCTCCCCTCCTTAAATAGAAACATTTTCCTTGCTCTCTTTTGGTTTCTTTCCAATGTGGGACTTCACAAGAATGGAAATATGAACATATGTATGTGATTCCTGTTTTAGAAAACAGTTACAAGATTGATGTGTGATTTCGACCCCCGAAACGTCCGAATTGGAAAAAATATTGTAAAATATGATTTATAGATCTTTGAACAAGCTTTCCAATGCTCCTGAGATCACCTCAATCGAACACCCGAGTAAAAAGATATGGTCAAAATACCAACCCAGGTCTATCATATTCCTTCTTATTATTGGCCTAACTTTGTCATTTCTTCATCCAATTGCCTTCCAAACTTATCCTTACTCTTTTGAACTCTTGAATCTCAACTTTAATCTTCAAATTAATCTTCAATTAACACCTACAAAGAGAAATTAATATAATTGAGAGTATTTTCGAACATATTTTGTATGGAAGCCATTGGAATTCATATAAATGCATACAAATGGCCATCTATAATGGAAAGATATGAGCAAAGATGATGGGGAGGAAATTTATGATTTTTATGCTAAAAATAGTGTTTTGAGTTCTTTTATATTTGAAAACTCATAAAATAATGCTATAAAAGTGTATCTTTTGTAAACTCATCACTGGGCGCCCAGCCTTTAATCCTAATCAATGCAATAGAACACCTTTTATCCAAATACATCAAACCATAAAAGGTCAACCTCAAATCAACCTAAAGAACACGAAAACGACCCGAGCGTCAAAACTGTCCAGTTGGGCACCACACCTTGGGCGTCTAGCCTTTGAACTCCACCTAGGCACCACCCCTTGGGCACCTATCATGTCTAATTCCCTTGAAAACATCAATTAAAATAATTAAACCCAATCAACTAAAATCTAACTCCGTCCTAACTGAATACGAACAAACACTCTCCATCCAAGCACATTAAGTCCTTTAACCATTTATAACTCCAGTTGACTTAAGAATCATCAAACCAACCGAAAGCCGTAAAATAGTCACCTAGGCACCACCCCTTGGGCGCCCATCCTGCCAAATCCACCTGGGCACCACACCTTCGGTGCCCAGCTTCCCCATTTTCAGAAAAATGCAATTAATAACTTAGCCTAACTAATTGACACCCAAACAAATCCCAACTGAATACGAAAATACATTTCCCATCGAACAACACCTAATCCCATAAAGATCCAACCCAAAATAACCTTAAAATACCCAAAGTCCTTACGAACCAACGAACAGCCACCTAGGCACCACTCCTGTGGCGCCTAGGCTACACTCTGGCCCTAATCCACCACCTAAACTAAAAACCAATAATTAAACATCTTATCACTTAAATTAATTAAGACCAGAACCTAAAATAATCCTTGGAGCCAAAGACCACTAATTAAATCCCATCCAGCACAGTTGAAAATCACAGGCCATCCACCTTGGTGACACCTCCTTAGCACCTATCCTTTCACTCGCACTAAAACACGAATTCTTGATTTTGTTTTCAAAATCCGTATCCGAATCACTTTGGCATTTGAACATCAGAGACTTGAAACGATTTGAAACGTTAAGATTCATCAATCGAAGCCCATTGGGATTTGGAATATAAGTGAATTATCTCGGAAATCACAAAAACCACAAATAGTCAAGATAGGTCCACCCCCTAGGCACCTACCCTGCTTTGAACGCCGAATTGTCATTTTCAATTACGTTTCGAATTCCGATTTAAAATTCACTTTAACAGAATACCTCAAAACCTTAAAACATTCCCCCATACCAAAACATAGTCCTCAAAACCCGCGGAATCCTGAAAATAACGTCGATACCATCACCACTGGCCAAACCACTCAGAAACAGCCACTTGGACGCCACTGTCTATGCACCCAAGTCACAAGAGTGACCCAGGCGCCTCCTCCTGGGCGCCCAAGTCCTCTGTCAACCCCGTTTCACAGATTTCGACATTATTTTACCTTCTAAATTAAAACCCTACACTCCAGAATCTTAAACAACTTAAACAAAACTCTAAAATATCTCTGATCCACTTCTTAATCAACCTTTAGCTTAAAATAAACTGAACTAACAAAAGTCACACCCAACAAGTTGCTTAGGCGCAGGAACTATCAAACTTAGGCTATTCGCAACCTAGGAATAAATTGGATTACCTTGTTAGGTAGCTTAGAGCATTAGGCTTCCCCCCCATTACTTTTCATGTCCCGTTAAGGGATTGGCAGAGCTGATGTGGGCGGTCTAGGACCCTAGGTTAAAGTTAATGCAATGATTAGTAATAAAGCACTAATCACGTAAATCCAAGTAAAATCACATAGTTAGGCCCTTCTAGCCCCAATATAAAAAATCCATAAAAACTATAAAGCCAGCAAAATAAACTAAAAAAGATTTTCTTTTTTCTTCCTCCACCTCAGGTGCCAGCTATTTAATCGAACTTAATGATAAAAGGGAATAAAGAATTGATTTTTAAAAATGAATAAATGAGAATGACGAGATAAGATGAGTGATTTCGCACACACTTTTAAACAATCACGGCCTATTGGGTCACCCTAAAACAAAAACCCGCACATCAGCCATCCCAAATCAACTATTGCCCATCGGCCTTTCACTTTTATCACTCGTGTATCGCACACAAAAAACTATGGCTGCACAGAAAATTTGATATCATCACAAAACCGGACCGAACCGAGCGGTTCAGATCGGTTTATAATTGATCGGTTCGGTCAACAGTTTGAGAATCATAAAAACTGCTTACATTGGTTTGGTTAACGGTTTGGATATCATAAAAACCGCTTAAACCGAACCATCCGTATACATTAGCTTAAGTTTTGCTTTTTTACTATTTTAGCCTTACGGTTTCATTCACTACTTTCATAGTTATATTCAACAACCCATTCTTACATGAACTCAATACTGCCTCAATACTTTCATAGTTTTTTCCCCACTCTAATTTCAGCTTTTGAGATTTTCTTTTCTTGGTTGGATTGTAGAATTTCTATTCTATAATATGATTGTGCGCTTGTGTTTAGTCCAAACTCTCTTTTTGGAGTAGAATTATTTTTATATGAATCACTGAAATGTTGGATTGTTATGTTTTCACTAAACACTGGAATAAATGCAAAGGATGGGGTCTCATCATTTTGAAATTTTTGATATCTGGTTTTTTTTTTTAAAAAAACAACGATTTAACCGACCGAACCGTTTGGTTTGGTTTGGTCTTGTTTAAGTCCTCTCCATCGGTCGTATCGGATCGGTTAATTAAAAAACCGACAGGTTCGGTTTGGTTATTGGTTTTATTGTTAAACCGATCCGAACCGCCCATGTGCAGCCCTACAAAAAACACAGAAATCACAATTCAAATTCTCGTTTGCATCCTCATTTTGGTTTGAAAAATCAGCCTTTAAACCCTATTTAGCCAAGGGATCAGAAGGGGGTACCCAAGAATGGGGCCGATCCTCTTCTTAAATATTTGGTACCTCCCCCCTTTTTATCTTCTTTATTTTAGTTACTTTATTTTACTTGGATTTACTATGATTATGCTATGTGAGGATTAACCTTTATTCGGACTTTAACTCATGACCTATATTTGGCCCATCATCAAAGAGACCCAAAGAGACCCAAATCATTGTGACAGGACAACCATCGCGTGTTGCCGGCTGCATATTAGACGAGAGGAGGAACCCACCTTATTCTTTTTGTCCCCATATTTCTTCAGCTTTTGTCGAAGAACGGTGTTACTGCCGTTACCGTAGCTGGCGATCATGATCTATTGATTTTGAGGGTAGTCGGAATCCTCATTTTCGATGTAAAATTTAAATAGCATATATAGATGAATGGAAATTTCCCAAACCATGTCTTTCTTGAGGGGTCAAAATTCACATCCGACAGTCTGACGATCGTGATGGGACCTTTTTTGTTGTTCTGTCACGAATTTGGGTCTCTTATAGGTTTACAATCTCCATGCCAACAGCCTGGCGATCGTGATGGAACCTTTTTTTGTTTTTCATGTCACTTATTTGGGTTTTTCTAGAGTTCTACTATAGGACACGAACGTCCAATCAACGACCAGATGTCCGAGTTCCTTTCAGTTTAGGGTTGTTATGAGTCTAGTCTGAAATTAAACATAAGGTCCGAATGCATTGTCCACTAAGCTTTTCCCCATTACACCATAAGAAACAAACCTTCACTAACACACACTACAAAACGACATAAAACGTGCTCTTCTCTCTCCCCCCCCCCCCCACTCTCTTCTCATCTAAACATTTCTTCACAAATGGAGGGTCACACGTTTGAAATGTTCGACTTTCAACCCCTCTCACCCCCATTATTGATCCGCACCACTGGCGGGTCACACCCATCCCCACAGAATGTAGAATCCTCTAGGGTATTAGATGGATCCTTAGCAGCTTCAAGCCATGACCCACAACAGATAAGACGATCCCTCTTTGAAGGGGGCCCACTACCAGTTAATACCATAAAATGGGAAGGAATCATTCCAATACGTCCACCCCACCTCATTCGTCAGGAGAGAATCAACTCTCCTCCCATTCAGGGGTGACTTACACGAATCTAGTCAGTCCCACCGGCCAGGTTATAAGATATAGGGTCCACAATAATGTTTCATCAAGAGAGTACTCTCTCCGCGCGAGTGATCCTGTTGTCTCGCAGGTTATACCATATTCTTCCCTAATCGGCCAGACCAAGCCTATCACGTCCTTTATCCCATAGTACGGGATGCCTACTGATGCACCTATCACGACCCCGGTTAGGGCCATAGTGCCTTCCCAGACTATTGCGATAAATGAAAACCCACATCATCAGATGAGTCTTAGTCTAGTAAACATAGGTCAGTTGGCAACGTCCAACACCTCGCACCAAAACCCTTTGACCCATATAGGAACACGAGATGCCTACCGACAACATGAGACGGCCCGACCCCAATTCCAAGTAATGATTGCTCCACCAATGAACCAAGTCCGCTACAATCCTGTGACTATTGGCGCTGATATATTATTTCCTCATCTAGCTCAATACGGGAGGACCCCTCCCGTTTATCAAAATCAAACAGTCCCTATCTATTAGGTGCCCAATATGGACCAGAATCCCCCAATCCAGAACGTGTAAGTTATTAACCCCACAAGCATTAGGCGTCCTTATCAAACATACCAAGCGAACAAGCCGCGTTATCAACATGCATATCGACCACCCACCTTAAGCCCGATGGTTGACCCATACAGAGGACAGTCGGTCGCTCATGGGGGAGCTCAGTTGAACCGGGGCTATCAGCCTATCTCGCAACCATATTTCCAGGACCAATTTCAGGAACCAGCCTACGCCTCTGCTCCACTTGAATCGCAAGGAGAGTACCAGTCACAAACAATTCAATACCTAGATCCTCTAGCGTTCAAAGAGTTACAGAAAAACATAAAGGAGCTTAAGAACAAAATTAAAAAGAAGTCCTCAAACTCAACCGGCAAAAAGCTAGGATTCTACGACGTCACCAAAAAGGAAGAAAAAGAGTGGTAACCTTTCCTTGTTAGAGCTCCTAAGTTCGTACCTTACGATGGGACGATTGATCCTCAACACCACCTAGTCTCATTCTGCAACAAGTGTCGCACCATCACTGACAATGACTCCATGCTCATAAATTATTTTCAGGAATCGTTAACCAGAGATGAGTTGACTTGTTATACATCCGTGCCTTCCCACGAGATTAATACCTTCGAGGATGTAGTAGAGAAATTTCTAGCATGATACCAGCACCTAACTAAAAACAAACCCTTGTGGCATGACTTAGCAAACCTCGAACAAAAGAACAACTATGAGGAATTTGCAATAAGGTGGCGAAACCAATTCACGCTATCGGATTGCAATATGCAAGAAGAGGACACAAGTGAGAATGGCCATATCAAATATGAAGGATCCAATGAGAGCTCTAATGACAGTCGGGGAGGTCGTTAGTTGGAGTGGCGTATACTATAGGTTGTCTAGGATGAAACAAAATTTAGACGAAGGAGTGTTGAACACCATCATTGACCAGAAAAAGAACACGCATAGGGCATGCACAAGAAGAGGACACAAGTGGCATGACTTAGCAAACCTCGAACAAAAGAACAACTATGAGGAATTTGCAATAAGGTGGCGAAACCAATTCACGCTATCGGATTGCAATATGCAAGAAGAGGACACAAGTGAGAATGGCCATATCAAATATGAAGGATCCAATGAGAGCTCTAATGACAGTCGGGGAGGTCGTTAGTTGGAGTGGCGTATACTATAGGTTGTCTAGGATGAAACAAAATTTAGACGAAGGAGTGTTGAACACCATCATTGACCAGAAAAAGAACACGCATAGGGCATGCACAACCACCCAACCAGAAAGCCGCACAACCCCTAAAGTAAGCTTGAATCAGGAAGAGGTCTACCGACCATACAAGAGCGTACCAGTGTTAGCTTTAACCAACACCAAAGCCAATGACAAAATGGCAATCCCAATTTCCAGGGTGGTAACCCGGATTATCAAAGGAATAACCAGAACTATCGGCAGAACAATCAGAATTATCGAAACCCTCCGAGGAACAATCAAGGTTATGACCCATCGCCAAGGAACCAAGGACCTCTGGTGAATCAAAACCAGAATCCTAATCCTATACAACCAGTCCCAAATTCGGCGGTTCTGCCACAAAATCAAAACGTGAATCCTTAACCCAACTATAGTACTGTCCCCTTTAATTACAATAAAGACAACAATGGCAATCAAAATAACACGAACAATGGGAGTAGAAGAAGATTCGGACCAAAAAGGGCAAACTACCATCCCTTCCCCAACTATGGACTGCTGTCTTCTGGTCTCTCTTAAACCAGAATGCCCTCCAACTCCCGCTGGAACGACCGCAGGCATGGTCCGAACACCTAGATAAGACCAAGTTTGTGCTTACCATAGGATGCCAGGTCATGACCTCACCCAATGCTACACTGTTAGAGACCTGATTTATGACCTCAATGGCCAAGGTAGAATCAATTGGAGTAACATCAGGCCAGTAGGTGTGAATGACCAGCGAAATACCTCTCCAAATTGAAATTCGACCACCATCCAGTACAAAATGTTCCTAACATGCAGATCTATACGAACCTGTTACCTCAACATGGACCATCAACCTTTGGACAAAGCCTGCAAACCCAATTAATAAACATCACCATGATAGAGCACCAACGCATCGATGCCCCAACTCAAGGGAGCGTAAACCATAGCCAACCATGCCACGATGATTTCTTTGAAGAGGAGGATTATCAAAAATACATCACGCCATGGGATGGGAAGACTAAATTCAAAGTCTTTAATTCGGGAATGGATGCGATCGTTGACTCTCCTGACCTTTACAAAGTGAATTTTAATGAGCCAAACAACCGAGAATCACCAATCATTATGAATTCCCGACCAGATCCTCACTCGGATACAAACGCCCCTCAGGCTCACCTTTAATCTGGACGGATCTGTCCTCCCTGGCTACCACCTCACCCAATTACTCAAGACTTAGATTTACAAAATCCCAATGTTTAGGTTGAGGAGACAGTTGATGAAAGAGCTTATACTTCGATAGAAATAAGGATAGAGTATGACCTCTTAGGGCACCTCATAAAAATCCCAGCTGAGGTATCCGTCCTCAATTTGATTAAAACCTCGCCTAAACATTAGCAACAATTACTTGAGGCTATTATGCACTTACAAGTCCTGGTAGGCAAAACTCCAGAAAATTGAGAACAACTATCTCGACCTTGGCCTCGAGAGCTTCATTCCCTGCCGTCACTTTTACCGAGGAAGAACTAAAGGAGATACCACCTGAAGCGAGAACATCTCCCCTACATCTAACAGCTAAGATAGCAGGAAAAGAAATGTCATGAGCCCTAGTTGACACCGGCGCATCACTGAACATATGCCTGCTGAAAACCTACAAAGCTTTAGGGCTCACAATAAAGGACCTAACTCCAGCCCCTATGGTTGTGACCGGTTACGACGAGAATAAGAAAATGGTCTTTGGAAAATTATGTTATTAGTGCAAGCGGGCCCGATCTCAATGCTGGAAGAATTTTATATCATGGATATCACCGCCACTTTCAACTTAATCTTAGGACGCCGATGGTTAAGCCATGAGAATGCCGTTATGTCAAGCAGGCACCAATGTGTCAAATTCCCCTACTTAGGTAAGATCCTGAAGCTAATGGGAGACCCGCCTATCATTGAACCGGAAGACTTTAAATACTCCCGACCCTACAACCCGCTCCTATGACACCAGAGGTCAAAATTTAAGGATATAGAGTCGACCCTCTCATCTCCTTGATGGATATGGACCCCATGCAAAATATGTTTTCCGAATTATCCTCCCGGCAGAATCCAACAGTAGATAGCGGAGGTCAAGCTCGAGGATGGACTCTAATGAGAAAGATGGGGTATCAACCTGGATTTGGGCTAGGAAAGAACGGAGAAGGCATTATCGACCCTTACATACTAGACCATAGAGCGAGAGTAAAAGGATTAGGGTATGACACACACGGTGACATAAGGTATAAACGGGAGGACTGGACCTTCGCCGAACATTTTGTGAGACACGATAAAAGCCGAGATCCCAACACATCACCGACCAGAGGGGGAAGCTACAATTTGGGTCCATATTATAAAGGTAAGGCCATTTTAGTAGAAGATTGGGAAGATTCCTCGTCGTCCAAAAGCAAGACTTATGAGCAAATCTTCAACACCCAAAGAGAGCTCCATTCACCAGAATAAGTGAACAATATAGACCACACTATTGGTCAAAGCTTTCATACCCTATCATGTAACATGCTGAGTGTGAGCGAGTCGACTCATTTACCCAAAAACAAACGCCGACTGCTGAAGTCTGAGAAAGTCACGAAACATTGGAAATTAAAGACCATACCAGCGAAGAAGTGGTACGTTGGCCTATTGCCTGGCGCCATTGGCAAGAGGACCCCTCTCAAGAAGACCGCGAAATTTGGGAAGCCGATGACCTCAATGATCACGAAGTGGTATACCACCCCACCGCCTGGCCACGCCAGCTAGGAGGATCCTCCTTGGTAGATAGCCCACCTTTGATCCCACCTGTACAATATCATCCCAAAAATCCCAAAAAATTAGAAAACCCTAAAAATCCCAAAAAATTAGAAAACCACAAAAACCAAAAAAAATTAGAAAATAGAAAACCCAAAAACAAAGGAACCGTAGGAGTAGAAACCTTTGGTCATCATCAAAATATAGGCAACCTAAGGTGTGGAAAATACCCTCGGTAGAGCAATCTCGATTAGAGGAAATTATGACCATCATCAGTAAGTTAGGCTGCGAATCTCTGCCTATCATTCCAAAGCCCAAACCTTCCACGTGACATGCGAGCATCAATGATGGAATGGGTGTTTACAAATTAGTGGATGCCGAAGAAGGGGATGACGAAGCTTTTGAGGAATTTAGGAGAGTAGTCAAGAAGTTTGATGAAAAAACCAAGCAGCTGCCGAAAAGACGAAAGAGATAAACCTGGGAACGGAGGAGAGACCCAAGCAAATCCAAATCAGTGCATGCCTAGAACCTGACGAAGAGAGTAAGATCCTTGAGGTCCTAAGAGAATTTTAGGACGTGTTTGCATCAGATTATAACAACATGCCCAGGCTTGCACCCGACCTAGTAGAGCACAGGATGCCATTAGAAGAAAATGCAAGACCTGTCAAGCAAAAGTTGAGAAAGATGCTTCCTGATGTTGCCCTGAAAGTAAAAGAGGAGGTTGACAAACTCCACCAGGCTAAGTTCATCATGGTTGTATTGTTTCCTCAATGGGTCGCCAATATAGTTCCGGTAAAGAAGAAAGACGAACACGTCCGAGTTTGTATCGATTTCAGAAATTTGGACAAGGCATCTCCCAAAGACGATTTCTCCTTACCTTACATCGACGTGCTTATTAATAATACTGTAGGGAACGCCATGCTATCATTCATGGATGGTTACTCGGGGTACAACCAAATCAGGCTATCACCAGAAGATCAAGAGAAAACCTCGTTCAGCACACCCTGGGGGACTTACTATTACATTGTTATGCCCTTTGGCTTAAAGAATGCCAGCGCCACTTATCAGAGGGCCATGATGGCGATATTTCATGATATGAAACACGATTGTGTAGAGGTTTACGTAGTCGAAATTTTGATCAAATCCAGAACCCGTGACGCTCCTCCAACAATCTAGGGACACCCAACTAAAGATGAATCCGAAGAAATGCGTTTTTGGAGTATCCTCCGGCAAACTCATGGGCTTCAGGTAAGCAATCGGGGAATCGAAGTCATTCCTTCTACAGTAAAGGCCATTCTTGAAATGCCGCCCCCAAAGAACCTCAAAGAGTTGAGAGGCCTCATAGGACGACTGCAGTTCATTAGAAGATTCATTTCACAGCATTCGTAAAGATGTGAGCCGTTCTACAAATTGCTAAAAGGAGGAGTGGTATACCCATGGGATGACGACTGCCAGGAAGCATTCGAAAATCTAAAGAAATATCTGTTGAGTCCTCCCGTTCTGAAGCCCCCCCACTAAAGAAAAGCCTCCCATTTTATATGTGTCGGCGACAGAATCCGCAATAAGCATAGTCTTGGGTCAACATGATGAGACTGGCCAAAAGGAGAATGCGATTTATCACCTGAGCAAATCCCTCTTACTCTATGAAAGGAATTACTCCCCAGTGGAAAGAACCTGCTTAGCTGTAGTTTGGGCAGCCCAGAAATTGAGACACCACTTCTTAGCTCACCATGTCAAACTCTTAGCCAGAATGGACCCTTTGAAATACATTTTTGAGAAGCCCGTCACTTCGGGAAGAGTCACGCGATGGCAAATGCTCTTAGCAAAATTCGACATAACCTATGTTACCCAGAAATCTATAAAGGAACAAACAATCGCTGACCATCTGGCGCACCTCCCTTTGCTCCAGTACGAACCGGTCAGAACTGATTTCCCCGACGAAAGCGTTCTGTTCGCATACATTGAAGCGGTTAAAGACGATGAGTTATGGACCATGTACTTTGATGGAGCTTTGAACCAAAATGGAAAAGGAGTCGGGGTAGTGTTATTATCCCTGGAAGGAGTTGTCATCCCAAGGGCCTATAAAATCAGGTTTCCAGCGACCAATAATATGATGGAGTACGAGGCCTTATTAGCAAGACTAAGAGAAGACCATGCCATAGGTGTTGAGAAACTAAGAGTCTTCGGTGACTTTAAAGTCGTTGTTTTCCAAATAGCAGGAGAATGGAAGATTAGTGCCCTTAAGCTTGCACATTACCACAAGAAGGCGAAAGAACTAATGTCCAACTTTAAAAAGATTTCCTTTCTCTACATCCCTCAAGCCTTGAACCGATTGGCTGACTTGTTGGCAATCTTAGCTTTGATCATAGAAATGCCCGATGATAAAGATTCCAAAAGATTCATGATTAGAAGGCTAGATTCTCCGTCCGTCAAACCAATAGACCTGACCAATGGGAACCCTACCGAAGTTCTGTCGAAAGTTTCAAAAGATAGGAGTAGGAAAACCAAGACCAAAGAGTCCAATAAGGAGAAAGATTCTAGGCCCGAAGAAGGAGTCCTAGCTCGCATACAACATGATGATGACCTGGTAGATGATCACCCGTGGTACTACGATATCTGGAATTACTTGCTCGATGGCTACATCCCTAAGTATGCCACCCGATCGGATAAAAGACCGTTGAAAGAAATGGTTCAGAGATATGTGATAGTCGCAGGGCTATTGTACTGCAAATCATTTAGTGGAGTTCTCCTACAATGCATAACCATAGAAGAAGGGCAGAGATAATTGAAGAAGGGCATTCAGGAGAGTGCAGAGGACACATCAATGGCCAGATGTTAGCTAAGAAGGTCATCCGTTTATGTTACTATTGGCCATCCCTAGAGTCAGATTCAGTCAACTATGTTAAAAGATGCAAAGAATGTCAACTGCATGCTGACCTAATTCATGCCCCTGGATCCTCCCTTCACCCTATCACAGCTCCATGGCCTTTCTTGACCTGGGCCTTTCATATCATAAGACCCCTGGCCCCTACTTTAGAGAACACACAAAATAAGGCATTTATATTAACAGCAACAGAATATTACACTAAATGTGCAGAAGCAGAGGCATATGTTAATATTAAGGTGACCTCCATAGTCAAATTCATTAAAAAGAATATAATAGCCAGGAGGTTTGGCATCCCTAAGGCCTTCACAACAGACAATGGTCCACAATTCATACCCCAATAAATGAACAAGTTGTGCACAAAATATAACATAGAACCGCATCATTTAACCCCATATTATCCCCAAGCAAATGGTCAAGCCGAAGCAACCAACAAGACCTTACTGAAGATCATCAATAGGACCGTGCAAACCACCAAAGGTAGTGATTGGCCAAACCGTTGGGTCGAAGCATTGTGGGCATATCGGATTTCAATAAGAACTCCTATGGGAGAAACCCCATACTCTTTGATCTACGGAATGAAAGCAATCATTCCCCTCGAAGTCCTTCACCCGTCGCTGCGCATCCAGCTAGATGAAGTAATGACAGACGACCAGAGGAGAGAGGCATTGCTACTTCAGTTAGACCTACTCGATGAGAAAAGGATGAAAGCAGCAGAGCACGCTCAAGTATATCGGAAACGAGTCGCCAGAGCCTACAACAAACATGTCAAAGAAAGAAAATTCAAAGTTGGCAACTTCGTGCTGAAACACGTCACTCCATCTCAGCTTCCACATCCCAGAGGCAAGTTACGGCCCAATTGGGAAGGCCCTTATGTAATTAAAAAAGTATATTCTAGAAATGCATATAGACTAGTAAATGCAGAGGGGGAAGAGCTCCCCAATCCATGGAACGCTATGTACCTGAAAAGGTACACAGTATGACCCTAACCTACTTCTTGTGGAATATGACCCTCCTTGCCCCTCAGCGTAGTTGTAGAAATCCCGTAGGAGGACCGAAGAGATGCACTCTGATCAAACTTGGAACTCAAACACACATCAGCACTCAAAATACACAAAATGGTAAGTCTACCCCCACACAAATTCCGCTCGGTTAAACCCACTTAATGTGAAGGTTTATAGGTGAGCCCGCCCATGTCATGAATGCTTTTCGACCCTTAAAAATAACCAGAAGAAAAAAAAAGAGACGAGAAAAGAGAGAAGAGAAACCACGGTGGAGTCGCATGAGGTATGCGTATACTCCTCGTGGCTAATGCTTTAGAAGCCATTACCGTAGGATACCATTTCCTTTCGACCGAACAAAAAAAAAAAACAAAAACAAAAAAAGAGAGAGAGACGAGAAAAGAGAGAAGAGAAACCACAGTGGAGTCACACGAGGTAAGGGTATGCTCCCCATGGCTAATGCTTTAGAAGCCATTACCCTAGGACCCCCTTTCCATTCAACCCTTTTACCCAAAAAAAAAATCTTTTAGAATCAGGCTCGCTGGAATGACATTGGTACTCATCAGGCGAACTAAACAAAGGTAGTCGAAAATCATAACACTAAAGAAGCACGGTGACTCACCACCCCACACACAAACACAATTCACGAATGAGCCTTGGGGGCGGTCAAGTACTCTCCAAAATTCAGCCGAAAAGACTAAGCAACTACAAAAGGGGGCTTGTGAGGGCTCGACCTCCAAAAGATAGTTAGGGAAGATCACCTTGCCGCCAGGGCACCAATCATGGATCAAGGGGTTAACCCATCTTTTAACCAATCTTCTCACCCTTATCCTCATCTAGAATGAACACTAATCTTATGCTGGGCATTTTATTTTATTTAGGTATATACAAATATCTGTTTACCTCACACGGCTTCCCAGTCTGGGTCCTCATCGCATACACGATTGCCACAAGCACTCACTAGCTTGCACACACACTCACCTCATACATGCTTTTGTTACTAATAGCTTTTGGTTGAACGCAGGAAAGACATAGTCCCTAAGGTATGAATTTCATCTTGTTTTTCTCAAAGCTTGAATGCCGAAATGGCCCCCTGACATTCTTCCCGAGAAAGAAAAATGCTACCCTAGCCAGAACATGCAGGGGGCCTAAAAATATCAAACTAACAAGTTTGTTTTGAGACCTTGCAGAGAGACCAACCCCGATTACATCCAAAACTTCCCATAAGCTGGGGCATTTTTGTTTTATTTAAGGGTACTATTTTGTGCACAACTCCCCCTGATTTGAAAATAAAGTGATGATGAACAAAATTGGGAAACATGAGTTATGTCTGTTATGATGTCCAATGATGAATCTGATTATAGACGTATGCCATGCGCACCCTTTTATGATATCATGTTGCGCAATTTGAAAATGCAATTATCTTGAGCTCCTACCTTTATATCTATATATGACAATGTGAATGCCTTACAAAATAGAATTGCTTAGGCCACAAATATCACACACCCAAGGACTCCTCATTGTTTGAGAACTCCTGACACTACATTGTTTCTCCAGGTCAAAGTTGGTATGAGGTTATATTCATGTGGCCTATTATATAAATCTCACCTTGTCTGTCCTTGATTACTAATGTTCTTATTCCATGAGATCTATGCTAAGGCGCTAATTTCAAGGATTTTTTAGGAAAATTTTGGTGACCCTTGTTTTTTGGACCCCGGTCTCCGGTTACACAAAAATCCTGTTACCTGTGAAAGAAGAACACCTCGTATATTCCCCCGGTACCCCACAAGAGCTCCTCATCAATCAACCACATTCCCATAGCAGTTCTAAGGCATCAAAAACAATATCTCAACTACACATACAAAATACACATGTGCATAACATATACATCAAATCAGGTACATATGAGCTCCCACCAAGAGCCGAAGATGAGGTGAAACAACATAAATACATGACCAACACATATGGATACAATATAGAAAAAGGACACATGAAGGACGGATCCCTGAGAGATCAATCAAAGAAAAACCACTCTACGGGGCAGCTCCCTCATGACGAGCCGATGAAGCAAGTGAGGACGGACCAAGAGCACGCTAAGAAGGATCACAAATCAAATCCAAAAACGCGTAACCTCTCTCCTCTGCCCTCTGGCGATATCAATGAAGGCGCCTCCTCAAATCAGCGACCACCGCCTCGTGACGTAGCTCCATGCAATCCATGCGCTGGATGTACTAATCGTGAATAAGGGCCCTCAACTCACCCAAGTTGAGAGGTGGGGGAATGGAAGCAACAATAGCACAGCTATGCAACACGACATATAAAGAAGCATTACATCCGTAACCTCGTAGCAGGAAACATGAGATCTAAAAAATAAAGGACGCTCACCTATGCAGAGGCCTCGAAGTTCCTGACCTCGGCATGTAATTCCTCAATCTACACTCGACAAAGCACATCAATGTTTAGAAGAAGAAGAACCAAAATCGAACCATCGCATGAGTAGAGCTCATACCTGTGCTGCTGAAGCAACTCTCTCCTCAAACGCTCTATCGCACTCGCTACGAGCCTCTACCTGAAGATCACGAAAGCAAGGGGTTAAGAATCAATCATTATATGAACACAAGGACAACAAACTGAAACCCGAACCTTGCTGGACTACAGTCAATCCACCTCAGCTCGTAGAGTAAGAATATCGCTCTCCAAACAGATCCTCATAGCCTCGGACATGTCTCACTCCCTGATACTCTACATAGTGACCAAAGGTCATATACACCAATTCAAAATGAACAATTAACCCCATGACCTTATACCTCATGAGAATTCGCCAACGCGTCAATGATTGCTTCATTTTCCGGGTGCGGCTCCTGCTACCAAAGCATCGTTAGTAAAGAAGGCACAAAAAGGATAACATGTGGCCAAGTAGGTTTAAGAATTCTCGTACCCTCTCAGCCAACAATGAGGCACTCAATCTCGTGACCTCCGCGTCTTATGAAGTATAAATCATGCCATCACACCAAGAATGATCAGGATTACTATGGAGGTGAACGCCATTTGATTGAAACACTAAATCAGGTAGCCGTACCTTTTTCTCCACTAGGTGAGACAGTCGAAGTACCTCTCCCCTAAGAACGGACTCCGCATTGGATACTACGACCCCAGATGTCCCCTGTCACACATGAGAGTTACGGTTAGAGAGTAGGAAGGGCATGTATCTTTGAGATTGTAAAGCTCATAAGCGAGATTGGAAGTCTCATAATCCCTCACCTCACCCCGTCCTTCGGATGATGGACATGCCTGCCAATGCCCTGCTCTAGACGGTATCTCCTCCTAAAGAATAAAGGAAGAAACGATGAGAGTCACGATGAAGACAAGACAATATTAGAGCAAAAAAAAAACTTCAATGGCTACCCGGAGCAATGACGAGGCTTCAGCCGCTTCTGCGCAATTACTAACAGAATATGAAGCCCCGCAAGAGTACAACTCCGGGAGTATATACTGATACGAAGCTTTCTTCCAATATGCCTCACAATCACTCCAGGCACTAGTGTCCACGCCAAAAGTGGCATTCCTCCCTTTCGATCTCCAAGTTTTTATTTCTCTCCGGCAAGGATGGCAACGCTTGGAAGTTTTCAGACCCCACTGTGGGTACGACCGATGCATGACGAACTTCTCTGCGGGAATAACTTGATAGCTTCCCAGTTGGCGTGCGACTCAGCTGACGACCAATCCGACTACTATCTGGGGAGCGTGGAGCCATATGTCCCTCTCAAATAAGACACGCCCCTCCTGGACTACAACCATCTCATCATTTGGTCCACCCTGATAGGGCTGCCAATCACCTAAGAAACCATGATATATGTAGCAGATGAGAACAAAGAGAAGTGGACATTTAATATGGCATATAAAAAAAACTGTACCTCATGATTTTTTAGTTCATTCAAGATGAGCTGGTTACCTTGCTCGCCCCGCCTCATCCCTAGAGCTTTAATATGCTCGTCCATCTCAGCAGGTAGGATGTCAGCAAAGCCCCGCAAATTGGCATTAGGATACCATTGCAAAGCCCGGGGGGTATAACCCAACCTCGCAGGCAAGCGCTCGGGCCGACACTGGATGATGTGCTCCCAGACCCATACCTGCTCAAAATCGAAGCTTTGTTATTACAAAGTATGAACCGTCAGACATGATAAGAAAAGGAGACTACTCAAGGTCACAACACTCGGGAGTAAAGATTTAACCTTTAAGATGGGCAAGAACCCTCGAAGGCTCTTGCATCAAGACTGAATGCGGCACCTCAAGTCCAGACTGTGAAATAGGAATGCAAGGGTGGCCACACCCCAACCATAATCACCAACCTTATCCAAATCCTACACGAATCGGATGAGAGTATCAGACGCTCTATTACCAATCGCATTGGCGAAGAGACACCTCCCCAAAAAGAACAAAAGAAAAGCCCTGAGATGCTCATCGTCACCAAACTATGCTGAAATCAACCTGGGTCTCCTCAAACGACCCTCAAACTGCCTCCCCTGCTTTTTCTCTGCACAATACCAAATTGATATAAGAAATTCATTTGATGATGAAAATAGAGAGCAATGTAGTTACCAAACGTTTCAGTGCTCACTCGTGACTTGTAAAAACCTCGCAAGGTATCCCTACTCTCTTTCGGAGAGTATATCCATCAACTGGCACCTCCCACCACTCATACCATGAAACAAAAGAGAAAGAACATGAGAAACAAGGATGAGAAATATACAAGGCACCCGAGATCGGTTAAAGAAAGCTAGATCGAGCGGTTACCCTCGGAAGGTCCAGAATCATCCCCCTTGTCATCTTTGCCCACATCTTCATCACCTCCCTCATCGGCGTCAACAGAAACAACCCAACGGGGCCTCACCCCCTCATCCTCACTGTCCCTATCATCAATCTCGTCATCTCCATCATTGAACGCGACAACCTAAACCTCTGACTCGTCGAAATCTGCATCCTCGAACTCTCCCACATCATCATCACCCCCATCCACCTCCTCATCACTCTCAATGGTGTCCACCACTACAACATTGTCGTTGGTGGGGCCACCTGCAGATCGGGATCCGCCGGAAAAGGGGCCTTCACCTATCAAAGGAGTTGTGGATACTGTTAATAAATGGTAAAAATCGAGTGTGCAAGTCTCATGGGTATGTTTTTATCCAAAATCAATTTAAAAAAAGAGAGGGAACTGAATGTTACCAGCAAGGACCCGGACCTCGGCTGCTATCGAAACTAGACCTCCTTCATGTCCTCCGACCGACAGGCCTCCCAAATCCAGTGCCGTTGTCGTCAACGTAGCAAAGAAATCCGCCTGATTCCGAGCCCACTCTAAAATGAAGCAAGGAGAAATGATTAGTAGAAATAATGGAAGGCGAAGGATACAATGCTATGAGGGCGACAATGGAATACGTACTATTTAGAATCTTCTTCCTCTTTGGGCTGTACGCATCCCTCAGCCACTCGGCATCAATCTGGCCCACACCAGATGGGGGCGCACCCCAAACATCCTATACAGGCGTAATCGAGTGATGTAGGCCTTGGCGTCATTCGCCTTTAAGAAAACAGGGAGGACCGTCACCCTCAACCCCCAGCAACGCGCGATGTCTTGTAGCGTGATCATCATTTCCCCGGGCAGGAAATGAAAAGTGTGTGTCTCATCTCTCCATCTCCCGGAGAGTGCACAAATGAAAGCGCGGTTAATACGAAAAGCGACGATAGACATGAAGTCCCGAACCCCATCACTCGGACACCAATCCCTCATCTGTATCCATCTCACCCTAGCTCGAGCAAAAGGGACAAACTACAACACAAACATCAGAATAAAGAATGTCAATGATAACGGAGACCAACAAAGCATAAGATTTATTGGGACAACTAAAAGTTAACCCGGCCAACTCAAATCTCATTTGCGAGTTGAGGCTTCTTCTCCGATTTATCCTCATCCTTTTGTTTCTTTGTGTTAGATTGTGTGGTCTCAATTCGGTAGATAATGTAAGAAATTGATTCATATCAATATAATCATGCTTCTTTTTTATGAGATGAATGGTGTTTTGTTACTTGTTTACACACAACCAATACGAATGACGTAAAGGTTCATAAGATGAATCGAAGCCCACAAGTATATTAGATGTAATACATGTGTGTGGATGAGATCCACATACGGGAGACATGTGTCACAAATCCTACACTTAAATAACCTCACAACCAGTGATGAGATTGGGCATCTAATTTGATAAGGTTGCAGCATTATGACCACTATGAGATAGTGTAATCTGTCTTGATCATCGGAGTGTAAGACTATGGATCATTGTGCTGGTACATTGGATGTATTGAAAGACCATGAGAAGTACCTTATGAAACACTGTCTTTACTTTAAGGTCTGCTCTCATAATTCCCTACCAATAAACTCTCAATCCTGAGACATTAATGAACTTAAGTTTCTTTCTATTCATTTGTTTTGAGTCACCAATGAGTAAGGCCGACTGTAGGTCAACACCTCGGTGTCTTAGGTATGTGGTAGTAGGACTGTGGGACGTTAAATGGTCAAGTTGGAATCTATCTCTATTATCCCCTTGTGCCAATTAATGGATTTATCATTAGTAAATGCGCACCCATCTTAATCAAGAGTTAATTGGATGGTACTGATGATCACTGTGATTGATTGGGTCTCAAGGATAATAAGATGTGAATCTAAATTGGTGGGACAGGTTTAGTCCAATTGATCCATGGATATTCATAGAGAGGTCTACTTGTGGTAATAAGGAAGTTTAGGGTCTTCTTGTAATTTATTCTTAAGACTGGAGTTCAATTGCATTTATATAGTGGAGTTATTTGCAATTAACTGTGGGCCCAGATTGCACATGAGATGTGGGGTCGCAGTGTCCCAGTTTGAGCCAACTTTATATGGAATCCCTAGTGGTTCCCACGCTAGCCCAAGATTGGATCATTATTTATTCTACTTGAACTCAAAAGGAAAGGAATAAGAAAGTTACTATTTCTATTGGAAGTGAAACTTTTAATAGTGGTAATAGTGGAAAGAAAATGTTACTAATTATTGTATAAGTGAGACTTCTATTAAGAGGAAGTAGCTTTGGGCTATAAAAGGAGATTAAAGGGGCTGGACGTCCATAACTTGGATTCACGCCCAGCCTCCTTTTGTGCAAGAGTTGCACCCCTCTCCTCTCCTCTCTTCTTGCTTCTTTTCCGGGTTTTTTCCCTAAAAGTTCTAGTTGGTTTTCTCTTGAAGATCCCACCTATCTTCTTAAGAATAGGAGACCCAATTCGGGATATAGCGTGGAAGACTACGAGGTCTAGGAGATCCTGATTCGCTTTGAGAAAGAGATCAACTTCTCCATTAGAGCACTACCAAGCTCCTAAGGTAAACATTTACTTCCTTGTATGTTGTAGAATTTCGTGGCTGCTTGTTAGGTGCTATTTCTATCTTCTAAATAGATTTTACTATTGTACATGATAATGAGAAAGAGGCCATGGATCCTGGATAGGGTTTTGAAGCCTTATAGATACATGTTCCTGGATTGATCAAAAGTTTTTGTAAACCTATCCACGAGGCCCACTTATTTCCAACACTTTCTCAGGGGAGCAATGACCAGCTCTGCCACAGCCCCTTCCGAAGTGTCCCCCGACATAGAAGCGCGCTTAGTAGTCTTCTTAGTCCTAGCCATCTGATAAACCTGTACATAAAGCCAAAATGAGAGGTTGAGCATGAGAGCATAATGTTAGTCCGCATAAACATAAGAGACAAATTAGTCCAGAGATGGTAACTAGTGTATCTGATTTAGAGGTGACGAACCTTATTAGTTAAGTGATAAATGGAGGGGGAGCCAAAGACCATGACCATTGATCCAACTTGAAGATTAAGACAAAACGAATCACATTCACCATACCAACCTCATTAAGACACATTTTACAGGCCTCATTAAGTGATAAATGGAGGGGGAGCCAAAACACCATGACCATTGATCCAACCTAAAGATTAAGACAAAACGAATCACATTCACCAGACCAACCTCATTAAGACACATTTTACAGGCCTACAACGAAATAAAAACACATTCAATCCAGCCCAACTCTCCCACTCAGCCATAACTTCACACCCCATGCTGCTTCATCATTATATCATCTCTACACACATTGGGCCAAATCACACTCCATCCCACAACCACACTAAAAAAAAAAAAAAAAAAGAATGATAAGAAAAAAGAAAGAATAGAAAGAGAGAATCAAAACAAAAGAGAGCAACATAGAACATAAATGAAACACGAATGAACCAACAGAAAGTAAAACACACTAAACAACAAGACATCATAACAAAAAAAGACAAGCAAGATGTGCCCCAAAACTGCCATGAACGAAAACCAAAAACGAAGCGAAAGAAACAAAAATATACCAGTCATCACAACCGCACCATCTCATCCCAACCGGCCCAAACAGCCAATGAGTTGCCCACCCCCCCCCCCCCCCCCCCCCCCCCCCCCCAAAAAAAGAAAAAAACATGTCTCTTCAAGCCTCGCTAAATCACGTGGAATCCCCAAATCTTACTTACTGTGCCCCAACTCTTTAACTGCCCAGGTTGTCCACTGTGCAGCCACCCACAATGAGACTAGAAGCTAGGATTTTTCAACCCATAGCCAAGGTAGGCCCCATCCACCATTTCAAATCCAAAACGCCCATCACTTCCATAGACACCCATGGCAAAACCAAACCCAAGACCCCATTTCAGCAACATTTCAAAACAGCAGCAGGTATATAAAATAAAATAAAATAAAGAATGAATGAAAGATGAAGAGAGGGGCGGACCCGCATACCTGGGCCACCTGGGCGCTTGTTCTCCTCCCTCCTCTCGTTTGCTCTTCCTGCTCTTCACTCAGCCTCCACCTGAAACGGCAGCAGCAGGGGCATAAAAATAATTAAAAAAAAAAAGAAAAAGAAAAGGAGAAAAGGAAAGAGATAACAGAAAATGAAAGAGGGGTCGACACCCACTGACCTGGGCGACGGAAGATGTGCGCTGCTCCTCCTCCTTTCCTCTTCTTTCCCCACTCAGCTCTGCCTTTCACTCTCCCCGGCCTCCACCTGAAGCAACAAAGAAAGAAAGAAAGAAACGAAAGGGTAGGAGAAAGGGAAAGAAAAAATGAAAAATTAATATACATATATATATATATATGAAACCCAAGATCAATTTAAACATCAATGGAAATGAAATTAAAATATAATCCACCCACAAGTTAAACTAAAATCGACTTTTATTAATAACTATGATTCGCCTTGAACATAAATAAAATTCCATTCGGCTCAACTCGACTACCAACCTCGACACTAGACAAGACTTGACTTGACTCATACTCAAACTAGATTGACCTGAACAAATTCCACATCACACGACTCGACCTACTGACTTACATGATGAATAAGAAACTAGAACCAATACCTAAGGGGCCACCATGCCCTTGACTCGACCTGGAATACCAACCCTTATCACAATTCACCACCTGAAGTCCTCGTTTTTGCTCTCCCCAAGAAATACCATCAGGCGCCCGAACTCCTTTACCCGGTCATCAAGCTCTTGCAAAGCTTTCGCCGATCGCTCAGAAGCACTACCCACAAATTCTTAGATCACGTGTTCATAATCTAGTGCTCCTAAAAGTATAGCCTTCATGTCATCGACCTTGTCTAACAACTCCTTGAATAGTTGGTTAAAATAAACCACGCTCTTCCGGTGTTTGATCGCCCTCGAATCCTCCCTAACAAGCGGAGGGACATCCAGCTCGACAGACGCGATCCCGACATTGATCTTTTGCGAGTCATCTACAGAAAGTATCGGGACCGCATCTTCTGGAAACTCAGCTTTAGTACTCTCGGCCTCAACCAAGTCAAACAAATCATACCAACCCTTGAATTGTTAGGCAATACCATCTTCCTCGATGAGTAGTATTTGGTGGGCCCTCCTCATCAAAGACCCCGCCTCGTTAAGGCTCACGATGGTGCCCATCAAATCTTCTTTCATCTTATGAGCAACCGATTGCAAGGATTCTACAAATCGATTATCAAAAAATCTAACTTGAGTGGCGATGGCATCCTTGACAACTGAAGGAGAAGAAATCGGGGCCAAACAGCTCAAGTCATTCATGGCGTCCACAGCATTTGCTAGACGTGGGTGCGTGCGGCGACGGCCAGCAATCCGATGGCCCATGAGGCAAGGCCCAACAAGACAAGGGAGTAATGGATGCAGAGGACCAGCCCTTGGCCTTGGTAAGATTCCTTCACGATTATCAGCAACAATGTGATAGTCCATTTCAACCTACAAAGATAGGTAGTACAAACGACATACACAGGTCTGTGATAGTCCATTTCAACCTACAAAGATAGGTAGTACAAACAACATACACAGGTCAGTCGGTTCAGTTTAAAATACACTATGGACTCATATATGTATCATGCATTAATTGTTCATGCATCACTACAAAATCCAAATCCAAGCATTTACCCCACATGCTCCACCTCATTATATGCCAAGTAAGGTGCACACACATTCAAAAAAAAAAATTTAATTAAAAAGTTAAAAAATAAAAAGAATAATTATAACTAAAAACAAAGAAAAAAGAGAAAAAAAGGAAAAAAAAAAAACAGAATTAAGAAGAAGTGCAGGCATGACCCCATAATCATGATCACCACCATAATCAAGCATCCATAATAAATGGCTAACCATCATAATTCATCATCAAATCTCATAACTCATCATCATTAACATCATCATAATAAACACTGCCACCATCATTTAATGCCAAACATCACCACATAATTTAAAAAAAAAAAAAACCAGAAGAAGAAAGAAGAGGAAAAGGCAAATATAAAATTTAAACAATGAGTGTAGCGATAAACTAAATCAATCAAACCTAACACTGACTAAAAGAGAGGTAACAACTTTTGCCTCCAAACCCTTGATGAGGCCTATAACAGACCAAGGTGGTCCTAACGACCTAACCTCTCATTCAAAAGCCCTAACCTAAAATAGAGACTGTTAGTGAGTTATCTAGAAAGGATGGATCATCCTATTAAAGGTAGGGAAGCAGGCCATCCGTGCTTCCATTCCCGAAACATGAGCTTCGAGCTGCCCTTGTACTTCCTCAAAATTATCTGGAAGATTCCAGAAGGCATCGCAGATTTCCCAGACTCGATCGAAGTCATCCAAATAAGCCGTATATACCGGGTGGATGAGTGTTGAGAGGGTATTGTTCTGCATCTCAAAGTATTTTCTATGGCACCTCGGAAAAGATGATTCGGCTTCATGTGGACAAGACATGACCATAAAAGCTCTAGTTGGTTCATTCGCCTGTGCAGTGTGTTAAAATGATCAACAGGAGCCCGCACGATGGTGGCTTTCATAGCCTCCCAGACTCCGAACATCCCTGAATATCCAACATGCTCCACAGGAGAGATTAGAGCACATTGGTAATAAAAGCTGGCAAGTCTTCCAAGAGCCAATCATAACCACGCAACCTGTTGAGAGCAGTCCTCCCCACAATACATTAATCCCCATACAGCCCACAAATCCCTTTATATTTCATGACTAGTAGGTTGTATTTTCCACGCCTAACCTCCACAAGACGCTTATCCATCATCTCCTCGAACTAAAAGACACAGTCGTAGGCAGCATGAATGGAAGATTCGTGCTCGAGATAGAACTCCGCCCGCTCTTCAGAATCATAATGCCCTATCTTTTCAGCCCCTTGAGACCAATATTCATCCCTTGGCAAGTAGGGCTTACAATCATGAGTGCCCTCAGTGCCATTAACGACAAACGAAAAGACTGGAGAGCTGGCCATTAGATGACTTGAAACCTGTAGGCACATACACAAGACTTTAGAAACCCCTCACCGCATGAGAACAGCCCAGGAAGACTTAGATTCCAGAATTGAAGGGGTCCCAAATTATAAAAAAAAAAAAAAAAAAAAAAAAACGGGAGGGGGTTGGGATCACTTGGGCGCCACCTTTGAGGAATTGACCCCGAAAAGTCTGGGTTCAGCCATGATCACTCTACTAGACCTTCTCAAATACGTGGGGGACATTCTCAGAGGTACTGCAGGGCTATCCTAAGCCCTTTTGAGAGCTAAAAGGTCCAAACTATATGCCCATATAATACAACCTCTTAACGCACACAAAAGAGAGGAGGTAACACAATGTTAACAAAGAAAACTTCATAAGATTGAAAACAATGCAACAGTAACGAACCGAAGCACAGAATGAGGGTTAAACAAATACCTATCACAAACAAACAAACAAAACAGGAAAACAAAACAAAAAAAAAAAAAAAAAAAACAAAAACAAAAGAACAAAAAAGAAACAAGAACCATCTAGGCACCACAGGGGTGGCGCCTATCCCAGCCCTAAAATATCTCCCATAAGGATTTCATTATTTGGCCAAGTTAAGACCTTTAGTATCCTTGAGTCATGATTTTATAACATATTGCGAAGTTGAAGAGAACCAGAATGTGAAAAGGCGCCCTAAAATTCCGATTCGCAAGTCCTTAGTGCAAACCAGGAAGATAGGCACCACGAGGGTGGCGCCTACCCTCCTCAACTAGGGCTCTACAATTAGAGAGCCCAATTCTAACCATGGGGGCCTTTCCTATAACATGAAACATTCTTGACAAAGTAAATAAAGAAAATGTGGGGCAAAGCATCATCACACCAAAACAAAAGCCAAGATGAACACAAGAACATAAGACTAGGTTCAAACTCAAATCGAAGATTGTATGCGTGTGTGACAATAACTACAAGTCAAAAGAACCAACAAACTGAACATAATCTTGAAATATCAAACATAAGAATAACCAAACACAAAAATAAGAAAAACATGATCAAAAGGGATTAAAAAATGATAAGCTACAAAACTCCAAAGAAAAAAGAAGAGAGGGAGAGAGAGTAGAATTGAACATTAGAAAAACAGTAATTGAAAGAAGAGAAAACAAAACGAAGAAAAAAGATGCTTCAGTCTGAAATCATATACCAAGTTGATTAGCTGAAGTATTGAGACAATTCGAGATACATACATGAGACATGTTATTCATCCCAAAAGAAAAGAGAAGAGAGGAAACTTACTTGTAAACAAGGAAGAGCTTGAGAATTATGAAATTCGAAGTCTGAAAGAGCAAGGTTGTGGGAAATTTGTAGCCTTGACCTCGGGCGCCCAGATCGCCTATTTTCTAAAAATCAAGCTTTCACTCCGACAAGGACTCTTAGTGCAATAGGTTGAATACAAATCCTACTTCGATACTAACTTAAAATGCAATCTAGGCACCACCCCTTGGACGCCCAGGTCACATGTTTCCTTGAATTCGGAGTCCTACTTTGAGACTAACTCAAAATCCAGTCTGGGCACCACCCCTTAGGTGCCCAGGTCACATGTTTCCCTAAATTCGGAGTTCTACTTTGAGACTAACTCAAAATACAATCTGGGCAGTAGGAGCCCAGGTCACATGTTTCCCTAAATTTAGAGTTCTACTTCGAGACCAACTCAAAATGCATTCTGGGCACCACTCCTTAGGCGCCCAGGTCACATGTTTCCCTGAATTTGAAATTCTCCTTCGAAACCAACTCTAAATGCAACCTACTTCCTTGAAGTCAAAACCCCATTCCAAGACGAACTAGAACTGCATCTTGGGTGCCACTCCTTGGACGTTCAGGTGACCTGTCTTCCAAATCCAGCATTTCACTTAGAGACTGACTCTATTTGTACAAGAATGAAATCCACCCGGGCACCACCGCCTGGGCGCCCAAGCTGTCTTCTTTCATAAGTCTGGAATCAAAGCCCAAACAGGTTGGGCAACACCCCTATGGCGCCTATCCATCACCTTAGGGAACCAAATGCCTCTTTGAACCAAGTTGTCCTAGAATCCTGAGAAGGTCGAACCTGAACAAGATTTGATGATGATTAATAATAATAATGAAATAAAAAAATAAAAAAAAAGGAAAAAAACAATAATAAAACAATATATGATAAATAATTAAATAAAGACAAAAACAACAAATCAAATAAATAAAATAAGAAGAAAGAGAAAGGAGGTTGAGAGAGGCAGATGCACAAAAGAATGGCACATTATCAAACCAAACATTGCCCCACCACATGAGGTCCCGTCATGTGCGCACTAGTCCCATCACGCATACATTTAACATTGTGCATTGCATCCTAAGGCATCTCCATCAATAAAAAGTAGAACAGATACCTCTGCAAATTATGAAACTGAGTACTAGCGAAGAAAAGCGCATAATCTTTTAGCATTTGCTCAATACAGGTTCCCAAAGAAAATAATCTTTTAGCATTTGCTCAATACAGGTTCCCAAAGAAAAACGAGGACACCAAAGGAGAATGACCTACAAGCACACTAATGGAGACAAGTTCACAGATTTCAACAAACAAACGTTGAAAGAAAGCAGCAATGATCTTCAACATTAGGTTTACGGAAAGCTCTTGAGTTAAGTACCCCTAACTATGATTTTTGTAATTTTACCATACGTCCGGAACTTGAGTCGCCGTAGGCCTCCCTTAAGCGCTTATAATTGGTACGGCAACCATGATACCGTGTTCTCACGAATTGTGGTGTTAGCCAACTCAAATCTTGACGTTGGAGGACGGAGTCCGTGTAACTCGCAGCTCTCCATGATAAGCAAAAAAAAAAAAAAAAAAAGACGATTGAGTCTATCCCAGGTTCTCGTCTAAGCTTGGGTGAAGACCAAGATCCCTAGAGAGCGACGGTGATTCCGGTGAGCGTCTTCCATTGATTTAGCTTTTTCGATGCATACTTGAGTTTCAAAGTAAAAATCTCTTTTCAAAAGAAAATGCATCTCATTCTCACATGCACTCACACTATTGCTTGAACTATGTTTGTGATTGCCTTCAAGATCCCCATTGTTGCTAGTTAGTTCTATTGCCTTCAAGATCCCCATTGTTGCTAGTTAGTTCTAATCATGCCTTGAACATTCAACTGTGGATGAAAGTTAAAAGACGCTATATATGACAATTTGAATTGAACTCTATTACAAGAACAAATGAAACTCTAATAGTGACTTAGCTAATCGAAAGATCGACTTCTGATTCAGAAAATCGAGGCATAGTTCCCAACCCGCCAGGTGGCAATACCACAGGCATCGTGGCACAGATTTTGGGTTTCCAATCAAATCAGTAGGCACGTAACTTCTTTTTTTTCTGTTTTTCCCTTGAATCAGAATTGATCCTAGAAAAGTGAACCTCAACTTTAGAAAGAGTTTGTAATTGCATACATCTGTAGGTGGCCACTCCCGCAAGCTCAAAAGCACCGGTGAGTCATGAGTGGTGTGTCTGCTTTCTTTGGAGCACAACTCTCCACGTGTTGCTCTACAAAGAGGGGCATACTGTAGACACTTCATTTGGCCCCCTATGATAGCCTTAAATACCTATCATATATAGCAGTGTCCCCATTGAATGATTAATGGCATAATTCAGATTAATTAATGATGATGAAGATGCTTGTTGACGATTTTAGACTTTGTTCAACGACTTCTAGAAATTCGTGAGAGAAAAGCCAAATAGCGTCAAGGCCCCGAGCCAAATTCACTATGTACACAAGGAGCGGACCACGACACTAATTACACGTATTCTGGACCACTTAAGACATGCGTAGGCCAATTCCTACAAAGATTATGCTTAGCTTGCCTAAATATCACCCGATTAGCCTTTGGTCCAGAGGTCCCCCTTTCATTTCCAGCCCCTAACCATTAGGACATTTGGACCCTTGATTCCTCACTTCGAGAGCTTTCCGACGATATGTAGAATGTCCAAATCCGACGAGCTGATAGAAAGTTATGAGTTTTCAAAGTTTGCCTTAGAAAAATGACGAGAATTCTATCTAGGGGCCACCCACCCTACTAAAATTCATATAGGCGCCCTAGGTTGGGCGTCCACACTGTCCAGTACCACCTAGGCACCCATGATGGCGCCCACCCTCCAAATTCACTAGTTTGCCCTAAAAGTAGTCTAGGACCACTCAACGTAGGGACCAAGCTCCGAAAATGAATCGAACCACTTAGGCTCCACCCCATGGGCATCTAGCTTGCTGAAAACCACCTAGGCCCCACCCCATGGGCGCCCAGCTTGCTGAAAGTCACCTAGGCACCACCCCTGTGGCGCTCAGCCAATTGAATACTAATGTAGGTCCCCTCGCAGCTGAACATCTATTCATTCAATTCCGACTCCAAATGGGGCCGAGTCCGAAAAGCAAACCCAGTTCATCTAGCGCCGTCCCATGGGCGCCCACACTGTTTAGGACCACATGGGTGCCACCCTGTGGGCGCCCAAACTGTGCAGACCATGTAGGCTCCACCCCATGGGCGCCCATCCCGTCTCAAACCCTAATTTGCCCTAAAACAACTTATGCCACCTTAGGATGCGTGAAACCTTCTAGAAGCACGAAATAATGAAGCTCTAGCCCTCATAAACTCGTCACAAACCTCTATATAATCCCTCTTAACCCTATTTACAAAAGGAGCTACCCTAAAAGAGAGAAAAATAGAGATTAAGCATGAAGAAGAAAGATAGGCACCATTAGAGAGAAATTCAGATCTAGAGAAGAATGAGAGGAAATAGAGGAGGCTTCCATAACTCCAACTGGAGCTATGGGTCTTCGCGAAAGCTTCATTCTAGGAACTTGAGAAACGCGCCATATACCGGTATTCCTATATTTCTCTATTCTTTTATTGCATTTCATTGCCATTTATGCTTAGAAACATGCTTAGGATCATTTATGCATTGTAGATCTGCATTAGTTGTGATAAATCTGATATTAGCATCTCATCATATTAGGAACACGTTTAGGTTCATTCTAATAGAGTTGATCTGCATTGATTTCGTAGTTCTAATTGCATAACTAGATTAAATCTCACATTAGTAGCATCATCATCATCATTTGGATCGAGAAGATCACAAAAAGCCCCCCAACGGAAAGATTGGGCGCCACCCTCTGGACGCCCACTCTCTCCCGGACAGGCTGAGTGCCACTCTCTGGGTGCCTACCCTCCTGAGACAGAGTCTGAGTTTTTAGATCTCCACTTGTTGCATCGTTTTCTCGTATATTCGTTAGTGGCATCATTAGTAGTTCGCATTAGGACATTCGCATCAGTTGCTGAATATCGGGAGTTGTGCTGAAAAGTCATGAGACTATTGTGCATTCGTTGCAGTTCATTAAAATCCCTGACTGAACACAGTAGGCACCATAGGTGTGGCGCCCAAGTGGACTTTTCCACTTTCGTGCACAATTCTCGATCTTCCGCATTAAGTTCATTTAGAAATTGCGTAACTATGATATGTTTGGTTGTTTGATGTGTACTGAACTTCGAACTATCATTTTTATCACACCTCATATCGTAGGATCATTTGAATCATAAAGTTATAAAAAAAAACCCAAAAAATCATAAAACATAAAACTACTTCTTCTCTTTCCTTACTCTCTGGTAAATAAAAGGAGAAACCAAAAACAATTAAAAGATATCCAAAAAAACCCAAAAATAGTAGGTAGATAGTCTAAGTTATCAAATTATCGTGCCTAACTAGGATAAACCCCAAGATTGATTAAGAATTAACTACAATATCATAATTAATTAACTTAAGAACCATCAAATCCTTAAGAACCCTAAAACAGATAATCTTAATTAATTTGGACTAAAATTGGATTGAGAAATCACTAAAATTAATTAGGGAACCCAAAACTGGTAGGATAGGCTCCTCCCCCTTGGAGCCTAGCCTGCCTATCCTTTAAAAGCACCGAATTAAGGATTAAATTTAATTAATTAAGACTTTAATCTCGCACTAATTAATATAACAAATACCTACAATTCAAATCACCTTGAGACCCTAATTAATTCGGATTAAAAACAACTAAGAACTTTTAAAACCCTAAAACACAGTCATCTGGGCGCCACCTCCTAGGCGCCCATCCTGCCGAGTCCACCTGGGCACCACCCCCTGGGCGCCCAGCCTTCTCAATCCCTGAGACACTCCGATTAAAACTTATTCTAATTAATTAAGACCTTTAACCAATCCCAATCAACATAATAAAACACTTTTAACTTTGAAGACCTGCAACCTTAATCAGTTTGGACTTGAATTAACTCAAAAACACAAAACCAACAAAGACTCTAAAAAATACCCACCTGGGCACCACCCCCTAGGTGCCCATCCTACCACATCCACCTAGGCACCACCCTCTAGGCCGCCAGCCTATCCAATCACTAAGAAAACCCAATTGAAATTAAACCCGAATTCAATCCTAATCAACACACCAGAACCCCCTTGAATTTAAAAAACTGAAACCAAAAGTCTGACTTCAAATTAACTTAAAGATTATCCAACCAACTCAAACCACAAAAATATCCACCTGGGCGCTAGCCCCTGGGCGCCCATCTTGCCACATCCACCTGGGCACCACCCTCTAAGCGCCCATCCTCCCCAGTAACTAAGAAACCTAATTAATTGAAACCTAATTTAATCCTAATCAACGCAACAGAACACCTTTTATCCAAATACTTCAAAGCATAAAAGCTCAACCTCAAATCAACCTAAAGAACACAAAACCGACCCAAGCGTCAAAACTGTCCGCTTGGGCACCACACCCCGGGCACCCAGCCTGTGAACTCCACCTAGGCACCATCCCTTGGGCACCTATCCTATCCAATTCCCTTGAAAACATCAATTAAAATGATTAAACCCAATTAATTAAAATCTAACTCCATCCTAACTGAATATGAGCAAACACTCTCCATCCAAGCACATTAAGTCCTTTAACCATTTCTAACTCCAATTCACCTAAGAATCATTAAACCAACCGAAAGCCGTAAGACAATCACCTTGGAGCCCATATTGCTAAATCTACCTGGGCACCCCACCATGGGCGCCCAGCTTGCCCATTTTTAGAAAAACCCAATTAATAACTTAGCCTAACTAATTGACACCCAAACAAATCCCAACTGAATACGAAAATACATTTCCCATCGAAAGACACCTAATCCCATAAAGATCCAATCTAAAATAACCTTAAAATACCCAAATCCCTTGCAACCCAACGAACAACCACCTAGGCACCACCCCTGTGGCGCCTAGCCTACACTTTGACCCTAATCCACCACCTCATCTAAAAACCAATAATTAAACATCTTATCACTTAAATTAATTAAGACCAGAACCTAAAATAGTCCCTAGATCCAAAGACCAATAATTAAATCCCAACCGGCACAATTGAAAATCACAGGCCATCCACCTTGGTGCCACCTCCTTGGACCTATCCTTTCACTCGCACTAAAATGCAAATTCTTGATTTTGTTTCAAAGCCCGAATCCGAATCACTTTGACATTTGAACATCAAAGATTTGAAACGATTTGAAACATTAAGATTCATCAATCGAAACCCATTGGGATTTGGAATATATATAAGTGAATTATCTCGAAAATCACAAAAACCACAAACAGTCAGGATAGGCTCCACCCCCTGGCCGCCTACCCTGCTTTAAACACCGAATTGTGATTTTCAATTACGTTTCGAATTCCGATTTAAAATTCACTTTAACAAAATAGCTCATAACCTTAAAACATTCCCCCAGACAAAAACATAGTCCTCAAAACTCCCGGAATTCCAAAAATAACGTCGATACCATCACCACTAGCCAAACCACTCAGAAATAGTCACTTGGGCTCCACTGTCTATGCACCCAAGTCACAAGAGTGACACAAGCGCCACCCCCTGGCCGCCCAAGTCCTCTATCAACCCCGTTTCGCCGATTTCAACATTATTTCACCTTTTAAATTAAACCCCTAAACTCCAGAATCTTAAACAACTTAAACAAAACCCTAAAATACATCTGATCCACTTCTTAATCTACCTTCAACTTAAAATGAACTGAACTACCAAAAGTCACACCCAACAAGTTGCTTAGGTGCAAGAACTATCAAACTTAGGCTATTCACAACCTAGGAATAAATTGGATTACCTTGTAAGGTAGCTTAGAGCATTAGGCTTCGCCCTATTACTCTTCCTGTTCCATTAAGGGATTGGGAGAGCTGATGTGGGCAGTCTAGGACGTTAAGTTAAGGTTAATCCGATAATCAGTAGTAAAGCACTAATCACGTAAATCCAAGTAAAATCCCCTAGTTAGGCCCTTCTAGCCCCAATATCAAAAATCCATAAAAACTATAAAACCAACAAATAAACCCAAAAAGATTTTCTTCTTTCTTTTCCCCCACCTCAGGTGCCAGATATTTAATTGAACTTAATGATAAAAGGGAATAACAAACTGATTTCTAAAATTGAATAAATGAGAATGACAAGATGAGATGAGTAATTTCGCACACACTTTTAAACAACCACGGCCCATCGGCCACCCTAAAACAAACACTGGCCCATTAGCCTTTAAACCCTATTTTGCCCAAGGATTAGAAGAGGGTACCCGGGAATGGGGCCGATCCTCTTCTTAAATATTTGGCACCTCCCCCCTTTTTATTTTCTTTATTTTAGTTACTTTATTTTACTTGGATCTACTATGATCATTCTATGTGAGGATTAACCTTTATTCGGACTTTAACTCCTGACCCTGAATTGACCCATCATCAAAGAGACCCAAATCATTGTGATAGGACAACCATCGTGTGTTGCCGACAGCACATTAGACGAGAGGAATCTTCATTTTCAATGTAAAATTTAAATAGCATATATAGATGAATAGAGATTTCCCAAACCATGTCTTTCTTGGGGGGTCAAAATTCACATCCAACAAGAGGATGACGATCGTGAATTTGAAAAGAAAGCAAGAAAAACCTTCATTGAAGCTAAGGCAAATGTGGTGGAACACGGGCAAAATCCCAAAAAGAGGAAGAACTTTTCCAACGGTCCAAAAAAGGTCCCAATGACAACAAGAAGTTCAAAGGGAAATACTATGTGTGCGACAAACCAAGCCACCGTGCTAAGGACTGTCGTAAGCACAAGGACCATGCAATACAAGTAAGAAACTAGCGCAGGCCAACATGATAGAATTGGACACTCTCTCCACTAATGTTTTAGACATCAATCTTTCTGCTGCGGTCTCGGAAGTCAATCTGGTTGGCAACACTAGAGAATGGTGGGTGGATACTGGGGCAACTCGACATGTCTGCTCTAACAAAGAAATGTTCTCAACTTATCATGCTTCAAACGGAGAACGACTCTTTATGGGCAACTCTGCCACTTCTAAGGTTGTAGGCCAAGGATAGGTGGTATTAAAAATGACCCCTGAAAAGGAACTCACACTCAACAATGTGCTGTATGTACCCAATATCCACAAGAATCTGGTATCAGGCTCACTACTGAGTAAGAAGGATTTCAAACTAGTATTTGAGTCAGACAAGTTTGTACTTACTAAATCTGGGATGCAAGTGGGAAAGGGGTATATGAGCGATGTGCTCTTTAAAATGAATGTAATGGCAATTGTACCTAATAAGAAAAACTCTTCTGCTTATATGCTTAAGTCTTCTAATGTGTGGCACGGTAGATTAGGCCATGTTAATTATAATACATTGCGTAGATTAGTTAATATAGAATGTTTGCCTAAATGCAGGTTTGATTCAAATATCAAATGTGAAACATGCAGGTTTGATTCAAATATCAAATGTGAAACATGTGTAGAAGCTAAACTTACTAAAACTTTTTTTTATTCAATTGAACAAACTTCTAAAGCTCTTCAATTAATTCATTCTGATATTTGTGACCTAAAGTTTGTTCAAACTAAAGGTGGTAAGAAATACTTTTTTACATTCATTGATGATTACACAAGATACTGTTATGTTTACTTACGAAGAAGTAAAGATGAGCCCTTGGAAATGTTCAAACATTTCAAGATTGAGATTAAGAATCAACTTGATAAGAAAATTAAGTTGATAAGAAGCGATAGAGGTGGTGAATACGATTCACTTATTGGTGAATTTTGTTCACAGCATGGTATTATACAAGAAACTACTGCTCCTTATTCACCTCAGCAAAATGGTATTGCTAAAAGGAAAAATAGAACTTAAAAAAAAATGATGAATGCTATGTTAATAAGTTCTGGATTACCTTAGAACTTGTGTGGGGATGCAATACTCTCTGCAAATTATATTCTCAACCAAATACCTCAAAAGAAAATCAATAAGACCCCCTACAAATTGTGGAAAGGCAGAATGTCTACTTACAAATACTAGAAAGTGTAGGGGTGTTTGTCTAAAGTCGTGGTTCCTACACCTAAAAAGGTTTAAATAGGACCAAAGACAGTTGACTGTGTATTCATTGGGTATGCTCATAATAGCAGTGCGTATTGGTTTCTAATTCGCAAGTCTGAGATTCCCGATATGCATCATAATACTATTATTGAGTCAAGGAATGCATCGTTCTTTGAACATGTATTTCCTAATAAACCCTCGCAGGAATCGAGTTCTCCTAAAAGTACTCATGATACTGCTAGTAGCAGTAATCAAAACCAACAAGAGATTGATGAACTTAGACGGAGTAAGAGGGCTAGAACATCAAAATTGTTTGGTTCGGATTTTATAACATTTCTGTTAGAAGATGAGCCTCAAAGCTTTAAAGAAGTGATGTCCAGTCTCGAGGCACCATATTGGAAAGAGGCAATAAACAGTTAAATTGAATCTATTTTGCAAAACTATACGTGGGAACTAGTGGATCTTCTACAAGGTTGCAAAACTCTTGGGTGCAAGTGGATAATCAAGAGAAAGATAAAAACAGATGGATCAATCGAAAAGTACAAGGCCAGACTTGCTGTTAAAGGATACAAACAAAAGGAAGGCTTAGGCTATTTCGACACTTATTCACCAGTTACGAGGATAATATCCATTTGAATGTTAATTGAAATTGCTGCTATAAACAATTTTGAGATACATCAAATGGATGTAAAGACAGCTTTCTTAAATGGTGAATTTGATGAGGAAATATATATGGAACAACCAGAAGGGTTTAATGTTCCAGGTCAAATTAAGAAAGTTTGTCGGCTTGTCGAATCTCCGTATGGATTAAAACAAGCACCAAAGCAGTCGCATGAGAAATTTGACAGTTTGATGATGTCAAATGGGTTTAAGACCAATGAATGTGACAGGTGTGTGTATATGTCAAGAACACTAAAAATGGATGTCTCATTATTTGCTTATATGTTGATGATTTACTCATTATGGGTAGTAATGATGATATCATTCAAGCTAGCAAGAGAATATTGAACAATAAGTTTGAAATTAAAGATTTAGGTGTTGCCGATGCCATACTAGGACTAAAGATTTCTAAATCATTGGATGGACTGATATTATCTCAATCGCACTACATTGAGAAAATAATCAAGAAATATAATCAAGATAATAGCAGTCTAGTGAGAACGCCTATAGATATTAGTGTCCATTTATCCAAGAATAATGGAAAAGGAATATCACAACGAGAATGTGCACAAATAATTGGCAGCCTAATGTTTGTGATGAATTGCACTAGTCCTGACAATTCATATGCTATTAGTAAATTGAGTAAATACACAAGTAACCCAGGATCAGACCACTGGAAGGCCATAGTTAGGGTTTTAAGATATTTAAAATACACCCAAAACTATGGATTGTATTACTCGAGATATTCAGTTGTACTTGAAGGCTACTGTGATGCTAACTGGATATCAGATACCAATAATTCCAAGTCCGCAAGTGGATATCTATTTACACTTGGTGATGCAGCAGTATCATGGAAATCTTCTAAACAAACATCATTGGTAGATCCACTATGGACACTGAGTTTATTGCACTAGATAAAGCTGGCGAAGAAGCTGAGTGGCTTCGTTAATTCCTAGAAAATATTCCAATATGGTCAAAACCCATGCCTCCTATCTACATTCATTGTGATAGTCAATCGGCAATTGGAAGGGCACACAGTAAAATATATAAGGTAAGTCTTAACATATCCGTCAGAAGCATAATACCGTGAAACAACTGCTCTCTAATGGCATTATGACAATTGAGTACATAAAGTCAATAGATAACATTGCAGATCCGTTTACCAAAGGTTTAGTGAGAGAGCAAGTAAACCGTTCATCGAGGGGACTGGGCTTAAAGCCTATGAATGAAAAGTTACCATAATGGCAACCCAACCTAGTTGACTGGAGATCCCAAGATCTAGGTTCAAAGGGACAATTGAATTGTGTGTGACTTAACAATATCACTATTGAGATAAAATCTCCCGCTCATTCCTATCATATTAATAATGATACCTGCAGCGGTAATTAGGGTAAGCAAAGCTTTTAATTATTCTTATATCTTCGCTAATCGGATGGGGTATAGTAGGATACTCTTAATTAGAATCACCTATGTGAGTGTGAACTGAGCCGGTTTTATGAGAATAATAAGGCTAAATTCTCTAAAGCACTCATGAAACTAGGCATTGTTCAAAGCCAAAATGACTACAAACATGGGAACCAACTATGTCTGGGAAGATACTGTGTGAACTCTATTGTCTTGGTTTATGCAAAAGGCTGAGCAGTTCAAGAAAATCATGTTCATTGTTCAACCAGTAAATCCGATAGTATTTCACAATGGAAGGTTCAAGGCCACAAGCTACCTTTCTCTATACAGAAGATTCCCAATTGTACTCTCTCTCTCTCTATGTCTGCATATCATTTCATTGCTTGCAGTCAATTTCATTCATGTGGAGGATTGTTGGAAAAATGGTTAAGAGCACTATGATTTTGGTCAACTTTGAGCCAAAATAAAAGTGGGACCCACTTATCCTTTTAGGTGGACTACATGGGAATGTGATCTACTCCATGAGTATATTAAGAACATATATTGGGTTGCTCTAATCTATTGAGAAGTGAATGGGAAATTGCCTCCTAACACCACTGCTTGAACATGGTAAACATGGAAACAAAATGAAGTTGTGAACTTGCATCCCACATTGCTTGGAAGCAAAACATTCTTTGGATATAAATATGTTTATCTTGCTAGTATGGGATGAGCCCCAAGGGGCATCCTACTTTTGTGGGAAAGGGAGGACCTAGACCAAGGTGGGGTCACCACCACACGCACTCGCGCCTACCCAGCCCCGGGCCAGGCTCGAGCATGGGCTTCACACGTGAGTCGGGCCTGGCTTGGCCCACTACCCATTTATATTTTTCCAAATAGGGTGTGTCCATTCGCATCTAAAATAGTGTGTCCAACCCATGAGGTGTGTCCAAAGAAGCATCTGTTCACTGGACAGTCATCGTACTGAACAGATGCAACCCCATGAAGAGACTGTACTGAAAAGATGCAACCCCATGAAGAGACCTGAAGCAAGCTATATAAATCATCTCGTCCATGCATTTTTGCTCATTCATTCACTGCTGCTGTATTGGATTTAGGTCATCAGTCAGAGTCAACAGAGAGTTCTGTTGCACTTTTGGTTCGCCTGTCACACAGTCTGTACTGCTGCTACTGTGTGGATTCGATCACTGTATCCTGGGAGACAAACGCCACTAAATCTCGTAAGCACCGTTGTGGAGGGGAAATTTGTCTTAAGGATATAGTATTAAACACAAGCCTTGATCAACTTTCTTCTGTGAATTTTTGGATTTCATAACTTCAACAACAGAGTACTGTGTTTTGGATTCAAACAGTAAGTAGATTTACATTTCAAGATTATATTATGCATTGCTGTTGTTTTGTTTCTCTGTAGTGCAAACCTGTTTCATAAATACTGAACTACTTCTGTATGTACTCGGAAGAACAAATACTTATATATAGGGTGGTAGTGAGTTTTATCGGAAGATTTTAAAGTCAAATGTACCAAGTACCAAAACTAAATCCATCTTCTTAATACTTCATTTTTAGAGTCGCATGACAATTTTGTTTCTTACTAATTACACCAATTATCTCCATGCTTTTGAGAAATATAATTACTTCATTTTCAAGTGTTTTGGTCGTAAGATAAACCGTTTGACAGAATCTGTTGTGGTATGTCTTGTGATAATTGGTTACATTCCTATCTTTATTTCTTATCTTTATTAGGTTCAATCTATTTTGATTATTCTTCTTCCATTAGGTTGACATATTATGAGTTATAGGCCTAAGCCTATTTTATTCTTACTATGTATTTTAATAATATCCCTAAGTTTGATATATCTTTATGATAGGGCCCTGGTATAAAATGCGCCTCTGTTTCTAGTATAAATATAACCGGTTAACTATCACTTCTACCGCACTGAATTAAAATTGTGAAAATTATGTATTTATTGTAAGGTCCCAACCATTAATACCATAATTATTTCCAAGAGTCATGTGTGCGGAGTTTTGGGCAGTTCCAAGTTTGTTTGGGCGTGGTAGGGGGTAGTTTACAAATTTAGAAAGTTTTTTAGGGTTTTTTTTAGAATTTCAGGTTTTTGTTATTTTGGGCGCATTAGGTAGGTCTCATAATTCTGTTGACTTTTCCCTTCAGTCACGTTAAACCTGGCAAGTTGAAGAACCCCAAATCTTGAGCCACAGAATACCAAGGACTAAACTGTAATTTCGAAAAGTCGATTCCCAAAAGAACCCATCAAACCTTTCAGCTCATTTCCTTTTCCTCTTTTCTCTCAAATTCTATTTTCTCTCACTTTTCTCTTTCTCCCTCACTCCCCTTACTACCATTGAAGTATAAGAGCTTCATTCTTCTTCCATTATAAGTTTCTTTAGCTAACCATTTATACCAAAACCTCAAGGGGTTCGTAGAGGCAGCGGAAACACTTTTCAATATTCCCCTTCTAATCTAATTATTCAATACGAAAAAAAATATCTTACCCACCCTTTTGATTCCAAGGCTGTTAGGTTTATATAAGTCTTCTTTTCCATCTTGATAGAGGGAAACACTAATTAAATTTTTTTTTTTTTTGTTCCATCTAAATTTAAAGGATTCTGTTGTGCACAATTTTTCACTCGATTGGGTTCTGTGATATTGCAATTAGAATTCATATATATTTAAAAAAAAAAAAAAAAGAAATTCCTTTCTTTGGTGCGATTCTTGAACCCTTTAACTTTTTTTGCATTATATTAATTATATCTATGTTTTTCAATTTCCATTTAGTTCCAAACAGTAGAATAATATTAGTCTTTCTGTAAAAATAGATGCATTCAAGCTCACTCTAAACTTATTACATCATATTTCACCACTTTATATATCTCAAATACCTTAATTTTCATGTATAATATATGATTTTTTTTATAGTTCTTAAAAATTCTAATTTAATAGTTAAACCAACTCCAGGCTCTTCGAAAAACTCAAGCTTTCTGGCATCGTACTGTTCTATATGCACTAAAAGCTTCTTTTTTTTTTTTTTTTGGCCAAACACAAATTTCACCAATTTTGTTGTTAACATGTTATTCTGATTTTACAAGTAATGCTTCAATCTACATCAACTTGTAAGCACGCGATCTAAAAGCTTTAAACTTTTGCAAGATCAATATCCATTTAAGATTTTAATCATATTAGCTATATTTCAACTTACATGAAACCAAACACTTCATGGCAAAATAAAACCTAAAACAATAACAAACATAAAAAGTTAGGGATTTCTACATTTCTAAAACCGTGAGTACAAAATATAATAAAAAAAAACAAAGGGAGGAAGAACCAGTCGGGGTTCATGATTCCGTCCCTTTCAAAATCATATATGAAAGCGTCCGTACTCGCCAATCTCTAGAGATTTGATAAGGACTGTGAGACATCTATATGTATAAGTAAAATAAGTGAAATTAACTACAGTTAATTTAGTGGGTCACCCCTAAGTTAGTTCATGCCCCATAAACAACTAATCAAAAGATCGTTCTCATAAATAATTTGAGGTTGAAGAGTTGTTGCACTTCCTTCATGAGACATAAATTTGCATGATCATCTATATATATATAGGGGAATGTTCATATACATCTTTCCCTCACAATAGGGTGAGGGATACTTTTAATTTTGAGGTTTTTTCAAGTACAAAAGTGACTTTTCAAGTACATGGGGTGGGGTCTTTTGTACTTGAAAAGACCCCAAAATGGAAGTATCCTTCACCCAATGGTGAGGGAAAGATGCATATGATCATTCCCCATATATATATATATATATATATAAGGTCAGAGTTGGGAGCCATATAGTAGTAAATAGTAGTAATAAAGAGATCGTGAACAAGAGTTTGGATCTCATTGCAATACACAAATTAGGCAACAAAACTTTTGAGGCTTCTTATCTTTATCATGAGGCTCATCTACCCAATTCAAAGGTACGACAGTCTCTAACTATCTATATTAGTATTTTTATGTTGACAAATTCATGGGTTGCACAAAACTCTGGGTCCATTGAGTTGTATTTTCTAATTTATTAAGAATGGACTGTGGGTGGTGTCACCGGAAAAGCTGAACTGAAGAAAAGAGAAGATCGTGCAAAACACCCAGGTCCGATCGATCGGAGCCTCTGTCCAATCGATCGGATGGTTGAAGCGTCTCACTTCTTTTGGGTGGTCCGATCTATCGGATGCACTGTGAGATTGATCGGATGATGCAAGAGTTTCGGGAAATAGTCCAGATCTGCTTCGAAGTTGTTTCCTTTTGAGACTTTGTTTCCCAATTTGAGTCTTACTTGTGCACCAAGTCTAAGGCACGAATTTGGAGATATAAATAGGGTGTTGCTGTCAATCCTAAAGATAGAGGTGTGTATATTAAGATTAGACACATTAGACCACTCTCATTAATCTAAGTCAGAGATATCTTAGAAAGAGAAATATTCTCTAGAGCCATTGACTGTTCTGAAGGGCTGCTCTAGAAGTTTATAATTGCTTCTACTTTCTTGTAGAAGATAGTTCATCTTAACTGACAAGGTGCGAAAAGATCAAGTAAGGACAATGGTGCATGGTGGATGTCATATTAGTAGATTCTATGCAATAACAACTACAGTCCATAGGTCGAAGTACAAAACTGAGGGAAAGGAGCTGTGAATATATCTTGTAACTGTTTGTGAGTTCTTGATTTTTAGTTTGTGGTTTTTCTCCCTGGATAGGATTTCCACGCTAAAAATTGTGTCATCCTTCTTGTGGTAATTGCTTGGTAGATTGCTAGTTCTATATTGTTTATTTGGTTATTTCCGCTGCATGTTGATTAGTTAAATTAGAACTAGTATCCATTCTGATAGCCTACAAAAAATTTCAATTGGTATCAGAGCGGATTGCACTATTTTATTGTGTTGATCCAAATATTGATAAAATGGATATCTATCGCGAAGGCACTTCTACCAAAATCCCTAAAATCTTTCGTGAAAAAGAAATCTTCCAAAGGGATTCAATGTTATAAGTGTCAAGGCTGCTATGAACACATTGCTAGTAATTGTGGTAATAGGAAACCAAAGAAAAGGGCGAAACACCTAGGTCTGATCGATCGAAGCCTCTGTCCGATCGATCGGATGGTTGAAGTGTCCCAATTATTTTTGGTAGTCTAATCGATCGAATGCACTATGAGATCGATCGGATGGCACAGGAATTTCGGGACAGAGTCCATATTTGCTTCGAAGTTGTTTCATTTTGAGACTTTGCTTCCCAATTTGAGTCCTACTTGTGCACTAAGTCTAAGGCACGAATTTGGGGCTATAAATTGCTCTCAACCCTAAAGATAGAGATGTACATATTGAAGATCAGACACATCAAACCACTCTCATTAATTTGAGTCAGATATATCTTAAAGATAGAAATATTCTCTAGAGCCATTGAGAGACTGTTCTAAAGGTGTAAAAGTCAATTGGCATAATGGATCAACAAAAGGGGCTGTCAGAACATTGAAATGAAGAAAGAGGCAGAATGTTGTCTCGCTATAGCGAGAAATGCCAGAGACACCTCTCGCTGTAGCGAGGGTGATGCTCGCTATAGCGAGCTAGGCGCAGAAAGTGCAGTTTCATCCGGACTCTGAGTGGAAGTTCGAGAAAACTTGATATTCTGAAGTGGATTATGATTAGGAGTCTTAAGCACGGATTTAAGGCTATATATTGGGTGTTTCTCACAACCCAAAGAGACACAGACACAGATCATCTCTCAAGTTCTGAATTGGTAATTTAATTGAGAGAAATTTTCTCTAAAGATATTTGAAAAGATGTAATGCCAAGTACTCTAGATAATCAAGTTCTTCTGCATCCTTTGTAAAAGATTATATTCTTGCAAGAAGATCTGAGGAGTCAAGCGCGGGATTGAGTCTGTTGTAATCAACAGTGTGAAGTCGTTGAAGCGTGAAGCGATACAAGGTAACTTCAGTCCTTAGGTAGGGGATATCTGGGGAAGAAATCTGGGTTTCTTGTAATTGCAAAATTCATAGTGCTTGATTAGATCCAGTTCGGATCCGTGGTTTTTCACCCGGTTAGGGTTTTCCACTTAAAAATCTGGTGTCCTTATGGTGTGTGCTTGAGATTTTATTTCCGCTGCGTGTTTATTATTTTTTGCACACTTTTGGGCTGATTTATTGAGTGGACCAATCTAGTGATCTCGCACCCTAAACTCTCAATTGGTATCAGAGCAGGTTGCACTAAGTTGTTGTGTTTGATCCAAATAGATTTCTAGAATGGTACTCAATCGAGAAGGGACATCAACTTCTAAGCCCCTTTTGCTAGACGGTTCTAATTATGCATATTGGAAGCAAAGAATGATTGGGTTCCTTAAGTCCATAGATGATGATGTTTGGGATATTGTTGAGGAGGGTTACTCCAAACCAACAATTGTGGCTAATGGACAAACTGTTCCTAAACCTAAAGCCCAATGGACTAAGGATGAGAAGCATGCCTCCAGTTGTAATAAAAAGGCGATGAATGGTATATACAATGGAGTATCTGCTGAAGAGTTTCGTAGGATCTCCACTTGCAAAACTGCAAAAGAAGCATGGGAAGTCTTACAGACAATGTACGAAGGTACAAACACAGTGAAGCAATCTAAATTGAAAAGGCTAACTAAAGAAGTTGAAACCATTGTGATGGAAGAAGATGAGACCTTTGATCGATTCTATGCTAAGCTGAATGCTATTGTCAATTCTGTTTTCATTCTGGGTGAGGAAATTTAAGAAAACAAGATTATCAAGAAAATTCTGAGGTCTCTACCTTCAAGGTTCAATTCTAAAATTGATGCTATAAAAGAAAATAAGAATCTTGATAGCCTCAAGGTCAACCAGCTGGTTGGAAATCTTCAGACCTTTGAAGTAAACCGTTTGGATAAAGGAAAATCTAAAGAGAAATGTATTACCAAAAAGGGGAGATTGTAAAACTCAATTGGCATAATGGGTCAACAAAAGGGGCTGTCAGAACATTGAAATGAAGAAAAAGGCAGAACGTTGTCACGCTATAGCGAGAAATGGTAGAGACACCTCTCGCTGTAGCGAGGGTGATGCTCGCTATAGCGAGCTAGGCGCAGAAAGTGCAGTTTCATCCGGACTCTGAGTGGAAGTTCGAGAAAACTTGATATTCTGAAGTGGATTATGATTAGGAGTCTTAAGCACGGATTTAAGGCTATATATTTGGTGTTTCTCACAACCCAAAGAGACACAGACACAGATCATCTCTCAAGTTCTGAATTGGTAATTTAATTGAGAGAAATTTTCTCTAAAGATTTTTGAAAAGATGTAATGCCAAGTACTCTAGATAATCAAGTTCTTCTGCATCCTTTGTAAAAGATTATATTCTTGCAAGAAGATCTGAGGAGTCAAGCGCGGGATTGAGTCTGTTGTAATCAACAGTGTGAAGTCGTTGAAGCGTGAAGCGATACAAGGTAACTTCAGTCCTTAGGTAGGGGATATCTGGGGAAGAAATCTGGGTTTCTTGTAATTGCAAAATTCATAGTGCTTGATTAGATCCAGTTCGGATCCGTGGTTTTTCACCCGGTTAGGGTTTTCCACTTAAAAATCTGGTGTCCTTATGGTGTGTGCTTGAGATTTTATTTCCGCTGCGTATTTATTATTTTTTGCACACTTTTGGGCTGATTTATTGAGTGGACCAATCTTGTGATCTCGCACCCTGAACTCTCAATTGGTATCAGAGCAGGTTGCACTAAGTTGTTGTGTTTGATCCAAATAGATTTCTAGAATGGTACTCAATCGAGAAGGGACATCAACTTCTAAGCCCCCTTTGCTAGACGGTTCTAATTATGCATATTGGAAGCAAAGAATGATTGGGTTCCTTAAGTCCATAGATGATGATGTTTGGGATATTGTTGAGGAGGGTTACTCCAAACCAACAATTGTGGCTAATGGACAAACTGTTCCTAAACCTAAAGCCCAATGGACTAAGGATGAGAAGCATGCCTCCAGTTGTAATAAAAAGGCGATGAATGGTATATACAATGGAGTATCTGCTGAAGAGTTTCGTAGGATCTCCACTTGCAAAACTGCAAAAGAAGCATGGGAAGTCTTACAGACAATGTACGAAGGTACAAACACAGTGAAGCAATCTAAATTGCAAAGGCTAACTAAAGAATTTGAAACCATTGTGATGGAAGAAGATGAGACCTTTGATCGATTCTATGCTAACCTGAATGCTATTGTCAATTCTGTTTTCATTCTGGGTGAGGAAATTCAAGAAAACAAGATTATCAAGAAAATTCTGAGGTCTCTACCTTCAAGGTTCAATTCTAAAATTGATGCTATAAAAGAAAATAAGAATCTTGATAGCCTCAAGGTCAACCAGCTGGTTGGAAACCTTCAGACCTTTGAAGTAAACCGTTTGGATAAAGGAAAATCTAAAGAGAAATGTATTACCAAAAAGGGGAGATTGTAAAACTCAATTGGCATAATGGGTCAGCAAAAGGGGCTGTCAGAACATTGAAATGAAGAAAAAGGCAGAACGTTGTCACGCTATAGCGATAAATGGTAGAGACACCTCTCGCTGTAGCGAGGGTGATGCTCGCTATAGCGAGCTAGGCGCAGAAAGTGCAGTTTCATCCGGACTCTGAGTGGAAGTTCGAGAAAACTTGATATTCTGAAGTGGATTATGATTAGGAGTCTTAAGCACGGATTTAAGGCTATATATTGGGTGTTTCTCACAACCCAAAGAGACACAGACACAGATCATCTCTCAAGTTCTGAATTGGTAATTTAATTGAGAGAAATTTTCTCTAAAGATTTTTGAAAAGATGTAATGCCAAGTACTCTAGATAATCAAGTTCTTCTGCATCCTTTGTAAAAGATTATATTCTTGCAAGAAGATCTGAGGAGTCAAGCGCGGGATTGAGTCTGTTGTAATCAACGGTGTGAAGTCGTTGAAGCGTGAAGCGATACAAGGTAACTTCAGTCCTTAGGTAGGGGATATCTGGGGAAGAAATCTGGGTTTCTTGTAATTGCAAAATTCATAGTGCTTGATTAGATCCAGTTCGGATCCGTGGTTTTTCACCCGGTTAGGGTTTTCCACTTAAAAGTCTGGTGTCCTTATGGTGTGTGCTTGAGATTTTATTTCCGCTGCGTATTTATTATTTTTTGAACACTTTTGGGCTGATTTATTGAGTGGACCAATCTAGTGATCTCGCACCCTAAACTCTCAATTGGTATCAGAGCAGGTTGCACTAAGTTGTTGTGTTTGATCCAAATAGATTTCTAGAATGGTACTCAATCGAGAAGGGACATCAACTTCTAAGCCCCCTTTGCTAGACGGTTCTAATTATGCATATTGGAAGCAAAGAATGATTGGGTTCCTTAAGTCCATAGATGATGATGTTTGGGATATTGTTGAGGGGGGTTACTCCAAACCAACAATTGTGGCTAATGGACAAACTGTTCCTAAACCTAAAGCCCAATGGACTAAGGATGAGAAGCATGCCTCCAGTTGTAATAAAAAGGCGATGAATGGTATATACAATGGAGTATCTGCTGAAGAGTTTCGTAGGATCTCCACTTGCAAAACTGCAAAAGAAGCATGGGAAGTCTTACAGACAATGTACGAAGGTACAAACACAGTGAAGCAATCTAAATTGCAAAGGCTAACTAAAGAAGTTGAAACCATTGTGATGGAAGAAGAAGAGACCTTTGATCGATTCTATGCTAAGCTGAATGCTATTGTCAATTCTGTTTTCATTCTGGGTGAGGAAATTCAAGAAAACAAGATTATCAAGAAAATTCTGAGGTCTCTACCTTCAAGGTTCAATTCTAAAATTGACGCTATAAAAGAAAATAAGAATCTTGATAGCCTCAAGGTCAACCAGCTGGTTGGAAATCTTCAGACCTTTGAAGTAAACCGTTTGGATAAAGGAAAATCTAAAGAGAAATGTATTACCAAAAAGGGGAGATTGTAAAACTCAATTGGCATAATGGGTCAACAAAAGGGGCTGTCAGAACATTGAAATGAAGAAAAAGGCAGAACGTTGTCACGCTATAGCGAGAAATGGTAGAGACACCTCTCGCTGTAGCGAGGGTGATGCTCGCTATAGCGAGGTAGGCGCAGAAAGTGCAGTTTCATCCGGACTCTGAGTGGAAGTTCGAGAAGACTTGATATTCTGAAGTGGATTGTGATTAGGAGTCTTAAGCACGGATTTAGGGCTATATATTGGGTGTTTCTCACAACCCAAAGAGACACAGACACAGATCATCTCTCAAGTTCTGAATTGGTAATTTAATTGAGAGAAATTTTCTCTAAAGATTTTTGAAAAGATGTAATGCCAAGTACTCTAGATAATCAAGTTCTTCTGCATCCTTTGTAAAAGATTATATTCTTGCAAGAAGATCTGAGGAGTCAAGCGCGGGATTGAGTCTGTTGTAATCAACAGTGTGAAGTCGTTGAAGCGTGAAGCGATACAAGGTAACTTCAGTCCTTAGGTAGGGGATATCTGGGGAAGAAATCTGGGTTTCTTGTAATTGCAAAATTCATAGTGCTTGATTAGACCCAGTTCGGATCCGTGGTTTTTCACCCGGATAGGGTTTTCCACTTCAAAATCTGGTGTCCTTATGGTGTGTGCTTGAGATTTTATTTCCGCCTCGTATTTATTAGTTTTTGCACACTTTTGGGCTGATTTATTGAGCGGACCAATCTTGTGATCTCGCACCCTAAACTCTCAATTGGTATCAGAGCAGGTTGCACTAAGTTGTTGTATTTGATCTAAATAGATTTCTAGAATGGTACTCAATCGAGAAGGGACATCAACTTCTAAGCCCCCTTTGCTAGACGGTTCTAATTATGCATATTGGAAGCAAAGAATGATTGGGTTCCTTAAGTCCATAGATGATGATGTTTGGGATATTGTTGAGGAGGGTTACTCCAAACCAACAATTGTGGCTAATGGACAAACTGTTCCTAAACCTAAAGCCCAATGGACTAAGGATGAGAAGCATGCCTCCAGTTGTAATAAAAAGGCGATGAATGGTATATACAATGGAGTATCTGCTGAAGAGTTTCGTAGGATTTCCACTTGCAAAACTGCAAAAGAAGCATGGGAAGTCTTACAGACAATGTACGAAGGTACAAACACAGTGAAGCAATCTAAATTGCAAAGGCTAACTAAAGAATTTGAAACCATTGTGATGGAAGAAGATGAGACCTTTGATCGATTCTATGCTAACCTGAATGCTATTGTCAATTCTGTTTTCATTCTGGGTGAGGAAATTCAAGAAAACAAGATTATCAAGAAAATTCTGAGGTCTCTACCTTCAAGGTTCAATTCTAAAATTGATGCTATAAAAGAAAATAAGAATCTTGATAGCCTCAAGGTCAACCAGCTGGTTGGAAATCTTCAGACCTTTGAAGTAAACCGTTTGGATAAAGGAAAATCTAAAGAGAAATGTATTACCAAAAAGGGGAGATTGTAAAACTCAATTGGCATAATGGGTCAGCAAAAGGGGCTGTCAGAACATTGAAATGAAGAAAAAGGCAGAACGTTGTCACGCTATAGCGATAAATGGTAGAGACACCTCTCGCTGTAGCGAGGGTGATGCTCGCTATAGCGAGGTAGGCGCAGAAAGTGCAGTTTCATCCGGACTCTGAGTGGAAGTTCGAGAAAACTTGATATTCTGAAGTGGATTATGATTAGGAGTCTTAAGCACGGATTTAAGGCTATATATTGGGTGTTTCTCACAACCCAAAGAGACACAGACACAGATCATCTCTCAAGTTCTGAATTGGTAATTTAATTGAGAGAAATTTTCTCTAAAGATTTTTGAAAAGATGTAATGCCAAGTACTCTAGATAATCAAGTTCTTCTGCATCCTTTGTAAAAGATTATATTCTTGCAAGAAGATCTGAGGAGTCAAGCGCGGGATTGAGTCTGTTGTAATCAACAGTGTGAAGTCGTTGAAGCGTGAAGCGATACAAGGTAACTTCAGTCCTTAGGTAGGGGATATCTGGGGAAGAAATCTGGGTTTCTTGTAATTGCAAAATTCATAGTGCTTGATTAGACCCAGTTCGGATCCGTGGTTTTTCACCCGGATAGGGTTTTCCACTTCAAAATCTGGTGTCCTTATGGTGTGTGCTTGAGATTTTATTTCCGCCTCGTATTTATTAGTTTTTGCACACTTTTGGGCTGATTTATTGAGCGGACCAATCTTGTGATCTCGCACCCTAAACTCTCAATTGGTATCAGAGCAGGTTGCACTAAGTTGTTGTGTTTGATCCAAATAGATTTCTAGAATGGTACTCAATCGAGAAGGGACATCAACTTCTAAGCCCCCTTTGCTAGACGGTTCTAATTATGCATATTGGAAGCAAAGAATGATTGGGTTCCTTAAGTCCATAGATGATGATGTTTGGGATATTGTTGAGGAGGGTTACTCCAAACCAACAATTGTGGCTAATGGATAAACTGTTCCTAAACCTAAAGCCCAATGGACTAAGGATGAGAAGCATGCCTCCAGTTGTAATAAAAAGGCGATGAATGGTATATACAATGGAGTATCTGCTGAATAGTTTCGTAGGATCTCCACTTGCAAAACTGCAAAAGAAGCATGGAAAGTCTTACAGACAATGTACGAAGGTACAAACACAGTGAAGCAATCTAAATTGCAAAGGCTAACTAAAGAATTTGAAACCATTGTGATGGAAGAAGATGAGACCTTTGATCGATTCTATGCTAAGCTGAATGCTATTGTCAATTCTGTTTTCATTCTGGGTGAGGAAATTTAAGAAAACAAGATTATCAAGAAAATTCTGAGGTCTCTACCTTCAAGGTTCAATTCTAAAATTGAGGCTATAAAAGAAAATAAGAATCTTGATAGCCTCAAGGTCAACCAGCTGGTTGGAAATCTTCAGACCTTTGAAGTAAACCGTTTGGATAAAGGAAAATCTAAAAAGAAATGTATTACCAAAAAGGGGAGATTGTAAAACTCAATTGGCATAATGGGTCAACAAAAGGGGCTGTCAGAACATTGAAATGAAGAAAAAGGCAGAACGTTGTCACGCTATAGCGAGAAATGGTAGAGACACCTCTCGCTGTAGCGAGGGTGATGCTCGCTATAGCGAGCTAGGCGAAGAAAGTGCAATTTCATCCGGACTCTGAGTGGAAGTTCGAGAAAACTTGATATTCTGAAGTGGATTATGATTAGGAGTCTTAAGCACGGATTTAAGGCTATATATTGTGTGTTTCTCACAACCCAAAGAGACACAGACACAGATCATCTCTCAAGTTCTGAATTGGTAATTTAATTGAGAGAAATTTTCTCTAAAGATTTTTGAAAAGATGTAATGCCAAGTACTCTAGATAATCAAGTTCTTCTGCATCCTTTGTAAAAGATTATATTCTTGCAAGAAGATCTGAGGAGTCAAGCGCGGGATTGAGTCTGTTGTAATCAACAGTGTGAAGTCGTTGAAGCGTGAAGCGATACAAGGTAACTTCAGTCCTTAGGTAGGGGATATCTGGGGAAGAAATCTGGGTTTCTTGTAATTGCAAAATTCATAGTTCTTGATTAGATCCAGTTCGGATCCGTGGTTTTTCACCCGGTTAGGGTTTTCCACTTCAAAATCTGGTGTCCTTATGGTGTGTGCTTGAGATTTTATTTCCGCTGCGTATTTATTATTTCTTGCACACTTTTGGGCTGATTTATTGAGTGGACCAATCTAGTGATCTCGCACCCTAAACTCTCAATTGGTATCAGAGCAGGTTGCACTAAGTTGTTGTGTTTGATCCAAATAGATTTCTAGAATGGTACTCAATCGAGAAGGGACATCAACTTCTAAGCCCCCTTTGCTAGACGGTTCTAATTATGCATATTGGAAGCAAAGAATGATTGGGTTCGTTAAGTCCATAGATGATGATGTTTGGGATATTGTTGAGGAGGGTTACTCCAAACCAACAATTGTGGCTAATGGACAAACTGTTCCTAAACCTAAAGCCCAATGGACTAAGGATGAGAAGCATGCCTCCAGTTGTAATAAAAAGGCGATGAATGGTATATACAATGGAGTATCTGCTGAAGAGTTTCGTAGGATTTCCACTTGCAAAACTGCAAAAGAAGCATGTGAAGTCTTACAGACAATGTACGAAGGTACAAACACAGTGAAGCAATCTAAATTGCAAAGGCTAACTAAAGAATTTGAAACAATTGTGATGGAAGAAGATGAGACCTTTGATCGATTCTATGCTAAGCTGAATGCTATTGTCAATTCTGTTTTCATTCTGGGTGAGGAAATTCAAGAAAACAAGATTATCAAGAAAATTCTGAGGTCTTTACCTTCAAGGTTCAATTCTAAAATTGATGCTATAAAAGAAAATAAGGATCTTGATAGGCTCAAGGTCAACCAGCTGGTTGGAAATCTTCAGACCTTTGAAGTAAACCGTTTGGATAAAGGAAAATCTAAAGAGAAATGTATTACCAAAAAGGGGAGATTGTAAAACTCAATTGGCATAATGGGTCAACAAAAGGGGCTGTCAGAACATTGGAATGAAGAAAAAGGCAGAACGTTGTCACGCTATAGCGAGAAATGGTAGAGACACCTCTCGCTGTAGCGAGGGTGATGCTCGCTATAGCGAGCTAGGCGCAGAAAGTGCAGTTTCATCCGGACTCTGAGTGGAAGTTCGAGAAAACTTGATATTCTAAAGTGGATTATGATTAGGAGTCTTAAGCACGGATTTACGGCTATATATTGGGTGTTTCTCACAACCCAAAGAGACACAGACACAGATCATCTCTCAAGTTCTGAATTGGTAATTTAATTGAGAGAAATTTTCTCTAAAGATTTTTGAAAAGATGTAATGCCAAGTACTCTAGATAATCAAGTTCTTCTGCATCCTTTGTAAAAGATTATATTCTTGCAAGAAGATCTGAGGAGTCAAGCGCGGGATTGAGTCTGTTGTAATCAACAGTGTGAAGTCGTTGAAGCGTGAAGCGATACAAGGTAACTTCAGTCCTTAGGTAGGGGATATCTGGGGAAGAAATCTGGGTTTCTTGTAATTGCAAAATTCATAGTTCTTGATTAGATCCAGTTCGGATCCGTGGTTTTTCACCCGGTTAGGGTTTTCCACTTCAAAATCTGGTGTCCTTATGGTGTGTGCTTGAGATTTTATTTCCGCTGCGTATTTATTATTTTTTGCACACTTTTGGGCTGATTTATTGAGTGGACCAATCTAGTGATCTCGCACCCTAAACTCTCAATTGGTATCAGAGCAGGTTGCACTAAGTTGTTGTGTTTGATCCAAATAGATTTCTAGAATGGTACTCAATCGAGAAGGGACATCAACTTCTAAGCCCCCTTTGCTAGACGGTTCTAATTATGCATATTGGAAGCAAAGAATGATTGGGTTCCTTAAGTCCATAGATGATGATGTTTGGGATATTGTTGAGGAGGGTTACTCCAAACCAACAATTGTGGCTAATGGACAAACTGTTCCTAAACCTAAAGCCGAATGGACTAAGGATGAGAAGCATGCCTCCAGTTGTAATAAAAAGGCGATGAATGGTATATACAATGGAGTATCTGCTGAAGAGTTTCGTAGGATCTCCACTTGCAAAACTGCAAAAGAAGCATGGGAAGTCTTACAGACAATGTACGAAGGTACAAACACAGTGAAGCAATCTAAATTGCAAAGGCTAACTAAAGAATTTGAAACCATTGTGATGGAAGAAGATGAGACCTTTGATCGATTCTATGCTAAGCTGAATGCTATTGTCAATTCTGTTTTCATTCTGGGCGAGGAAATTCAAGAAAACAAGATTATCAAGAAAATTCTGAGGTCTCTACCTTCAAGGTTCAATTCTAAAATGGATGCTATAAAAGAAAATAAGAATCTTGATAGCCTCAAGGTCAACCAGCTGGTTGGAAACCTTCAGACCTTTGAAGTAAACCGTTTGGATAAAGGAAAATCTAAAGAGAAATGTATTACCAAAAAGGGGAGATTGTAAAACTCAATTGGCATAATGGGTCAGCAAAAGGGGCTGTCAGAACATTGAAATGAAGAAAAAGGCAGAACGTTGTCACGCTATAGCGATAAATGGTAGAGACATCTCTCGCTGTAGCGAGGGTGATGCTCGCTATAGCGAGCTAGGCGCAGAAAGTGCAGTTTCAGCCGGACTCTGAGTGCAAGTTCGAGAAAACTTGATATTCTGAAGTGGATTATGATTAGGAGTCTTAAGCACGGATTTAAGGCTATATATTGGGTGTTTCTCACAACCCAAAGAGACACAGACACAGATCATCTCTCAAGTTCTGAATTGGTAATTTAATTGAGAGAAATTTTCTCTAAAGATTTTTGAAAAGATGTAATGCCAAGTACTCTAGATAATCAAGTTCTTCTGCATCCTTTGTAAAAGATTATATTCTTGCAAGAAGATCTGAGGAGTCAAGCGCGGGATTGAGTCTGTTGTAATCAACAGTGTGAAGTCGTTGAAGCGTGAAGCGATACAAGGTAACTTCAGTCCTTAGGTAGGGGATATCTGGGGAAGAAATCTGGGTTTCTTGTAATTGCAAAATTCATTGTGCTTGATTAGATCCAGTTCGGATCCGTGGTTTTTCACCCGGTTAGGGTTTTCCACTTAAAAATCTGGTGTCCTTATGGTGTGTGCTTGAGATTTTATTTCCGCTGCGTATTTATTATTTTTTGCACACTTTTGGGCTGATTTATTGAGCGGACCAATCTAGTGATCTCGCACCCTAAACTCTCAATTGGTATCAGAGCAGGTTGCACTAAGTTGTTGTGTTTGATCCAAATAGATTTCTAGAATGGTACTCAATCGAGAAGGGACATCAACTTCTAAGCCCCCTTTGCTAGACGGTTCTAATTATGCATATTGGAAGCAAAGAAATGTTGGGTTCCTTCAGTCCATAGATGATGATGTTTGGGATATTGTTGAGGAGGGTTACTCCAAACCAACAATTGTGGCTAATGGACAAACTGTTCCTAAACCTAAAGCCCAATGGACTAAGGATGAGAAGCATGCCTCCAGTTGTAATAAAAAGGCGATGAATGGTATATACAATGGAGTATCTGCTGAAGAGTTTCGTAGGATTTCCACTTGCAAAACTGCAAAAGAAGCATGGGAAGTCTTACAGACAATGTACGAAGGTACAAACACAGTGAAGCAATCTAAATTGCAAAGGCTAACTAAAGAATTTGAAACCATTGTGATGGAAGAAGATGAGACCTTTGATCGATTCTATGCTAAGCTGAATGCTATTGTCAATTCTGTTTTCATTCTGGGTGAGGAAATTTAAGAAAACAAGATTATCAAGAAAATTCTGAGGTCTCTACCTTCAAGGTTCAATTCTAAAATTGATGCTATAAAAGAAAATAAGAATCTTGATAGCCTCAAGGTCAACCAGCTGGTTGGAAATCTTCAGACCTTTGAAGTAAACCGTTTGGATAAAGGAAAATCTAAAGAGAAATGTATTACCAAAAAGGGGAGATTGTAAAACTCAATTGGCATAATGGGTCAACAAAAGGGGCTGTCAGAACATTGAAATGAAGAAAAAGGCAGAACGTTGTCACGCTATAGCGAGAAATGGTAGAGACACCTCTCGCTGTAGCGAGGGTGATGCTCGCTATAGCGAGGTAGGCGCAGAAAGTGCAGTTTCATCCGGACTCTGAGTGGAAGTTCGAGAAGACTTGATATTCTGAAGTGGATTGTGATTAGGAGTCTTAAGCACGGATTTAGGGCTATATATTGGGTGTTTCTCACAACCCAAAGAGACACAGACACAGATCATCTCTCAAGTTCTGAATTGGTAATTTAATTGAGAGAAATTTTCTCTAAAGATTTTTGAAAAGATGTAATGCCAAGTACTCTAGATAATCAAGTTCTTCTGCATCCTTTGTAAAAGATTATATTCTTGCAAGAAGATCTGAGGAGTCAAGCGCGGGATTGAGTCTGTTGTAATCAACAGTGTGAAGTCGTTGAAGCGTGAAGCGATACAAGGTAACTTCAGTCCTTAGGTAGGGGATATCTGGGGAAGAAATCTGGGTTTCTTGTAATTGCAAAATTCATTGTGCTTGATTAGATCCAGTTCGGATCCGTGGTTTTTCACCCGGTTAGGGTTTTCCACTTAAAAATCTGGTGTCCTTATGGTGTGTGCTTGAGATTTTATTTCCGCTGCGTATTTATTATTTTTTGCACACTTTTGGGCTGATTTATTGAGCGGACCAATCTAGTGATCTCGCACCCTAAACTCTCAATTGGTATCAGAGCAGGTTGCACTAAGTTGTTGTGTTTGATCCAAATAGATTTCTAGAATGGTACTCAATCGAGAAGGGACATCAACGTCTAAGCCCCCTTTGCTAGACGGTTCTAATTATGCATATTGGAAGCAAAGAAATGTTGGGTTCCTTCAGTCCATAGATGATGATGTTTGGGATATTGTTGAGGAGGGTTACTCCAAACCAACAATTGTGGCTAATGGACAAACTGTTCCTAAACCTAAAGCCCAATGGACTAAGGATGAGAAGCATGCCTCCAGTTGTAATAAAAAGGCGATGAATGGTATATACAATGGAGTATCTGCTGAAGAGTTTCGTAGGATCTCCACTTGCAAAACTGCAAAAGAAGCATGGGAAGTCTTACAGACAATGTACGAAGGTACAAACACAGTGAAGCAATCTAAATTGCAAAGGCTAACTAAAGAATTTGAAACCATTGTGATGGAAGAAGATGAGACCTTTGATCGATTCTATGCTAAGCTGAATGCTATTGTCAATTCTGTTTTCATTCTGGGCGAGGAAATTCAAGAAAACAAGATTATCAAGAAAATTCTGAGGTCTCTACCTTCAAGGTTCAATTCTAAAATGGATGCTATAAAAGAAAATAAGAATCTTGATAGCCTCAAGGTCAACCAGCTGGTTGGAAATCTTCAGACCTTTGAAGTAAACCGTTTGGATAAAGGAAAATCTAAAGAGAAATGTATTACCAAAAAGGGGAGATTGTAAAACTCAATTGGCATAATGGGTCAACAAAAGGGGCTGTCAGAACATTGAAATGAAGAAAAAGGCAGAACGTTGTCACGCTATAGCGATAAATGGTAGAGACACCTCTCGCTGTAGCGAGGGTGATGCTCGCTATAGCGAGCTAGGCGCAGAAAGTGCAGTTTCATCCGGACTCTGAGTGGAAGTTCGAGAAAACTTGATATTCTGAAGTGGATTATGATTAGGAGTCTTAAGCACGGATTTAAGGCTATATATTGGGTGTTTCTCACAATCCAAAGAGACACAGAAACAGATCATCTCTCAAGTTCTGAATTGGTAATTTAATTGAGAGAAATTTTCTCTAAAGATTTTTGAAAAGATGTAATGCCAAGTACTCTAGATAATCAAGTTCTTCTGCATCCTTTGTAAAAGATTATATTCTTGCAAGAAGATCTGAGGAGTCAAGCGCGGGATTGAGTCTGTTGTAATCAACAGTGTGAAGTCGTTGAAGCGTGAAGCGATACAAGGTAACTTCAGTCTTTAGGTAGGGGATATCTGGGGAAGAAATCTGGGTTTCTTGTAATTGCAAAATTCATAGTGCTTGATTAGATCCAGTTCGGATCCGTGGTTTTTCACCCGGTTAGGGTTTTCCACTTCAAAATCTGGTGTCCTTATGGTGTGTGCTTGAGATTTTATTTCCGCTGCGTATTTATTATTTTTTGCACACTTTTGGGCTGATTTATTGAGTGGACCAATCTAGTGATCTCGCACCCTAAACTCTCAATTGGTATCAGAGCAGGTTGCACTAAGTTGTTGTGTTTGATCCAAATAGATTTCTAGAATGGTACTCAATCGAGAAAGGACATCAATTTCTAAGCCCCCTTTGCTAGACGGTTCTAATTATGCATATTGGAAGCAAAGAATGATTGGGTTCCTTAAGTCCATAGATGATGATGTTTGGGATATTGTTGAGGAGGGTTACGCCAAACCAACAATTGTGGCTAATGGACAAACTGTTCCTAAACCTAAAGCCCAATGGACTAAGGATGAGAAGCATGCCTCCAGTTGTAATAAAAAGGCGATGAATGGTATATACAATGGAGTATCTGCTGAAGAGTTTCGTAGGATTTCCACTTGCAAAACTGCAAAAGAAGCATGGGAAGTCTTACAGACAATGTATGAAGGTACAAACACAGTGAAGCAATCTAAATTGCAAAGGCTAACTAAAGAATTTGAAACCATTGTGATGGAAGAAGATGAGACCTTTGATCGATTCTATGCTAAGCTGAATGCTATTGTCAATTCTGTTTTCATTCTGGACGAGGAAATTCAAGAAAACAAGATTATCAAGAAAATTCTGAGGTCTCTACCTTCAAGGTTCAATTCTAAAATTGATGCTATAAAAGAAAATAAGAATCTTGATAGCCTCAAGGTCAACCAGCTGGTTGGAAATCTTCAGACCTTTGAAGTAAACCGTTTGGATAAAGGAAAATCTAAAGAGAAATGTATTACCAAAAAGGGGAGATTGTAAAACTCAATTGGCATAATGGGTCAGCAAAAGGGGCTGTCAGAACATTGAAATGAAGAAAAAGGCAGAACGTTGTCACGCTATAGCGATAAATGGTAGAGACATCTCTCGCTGTAGCGAGGGTGATGCTCGCTATAGCGAGCTAGGCGCAGAAAGTGCAGTTTCAGCCGGACTCTGAGTGCAAGTTCGAGAAAACTTGATATTCTGAAGTGGATTATGATTAGGAGTCTTAAGCACGGATTTAAGGCTATATATTGGGTGTTTTTCACAACCCAAAGAGACACAGACACAGATCATCTCTCAAGTTCTGAATTGGTAATTTAATTGAGAGAAATTTTCTCTAAAGATTTTTGAAAAGATGTAATGCCAAGTACTCTAGATAATCAAGTTCTTCTGCATCCTTTGTAAAAGATTATATTCTTGCAAGAAGATCTGAGGAGTCAAGCGCGGGATTGAGTCTGTTGTAATCAACAGTGTGAAGTCGTTGAAGCGTGAAGCGATACAAGGTAACTTCAGTCCTTAGGTAGGGGATATCTGGGGAAGAAATCTGGGTTTCTTGTAATTGCAAAATTCATTGTGCTTGATTAGATCCAGTTCGGATCCGTGGTTTTTCACCCGGTTAGGGTTTTCCACTTAAAAATCTGGTGTCCTTATGGTGTGTGCTTGAGATTTTATTTCCGCTGCGTATTTATTATTTTTTGCACACTTTTGGGCTGATTTATTGAGCGGACCAATCTAGTGATCTCGCACCCTAAACTCTCAATTGGTATCAGAGCAGGTTGCACTAAGTTGTTGTGTTTGATCCAAATAGATTTCTAGAATGGTACTCAATCGAGAAGGGACATCAACTTCTAAGCCCCCTTTGCTAGACGGTTCTAATTATGCATATTGGAAGCAAAGAAATGTTGGGTTCCTTCAGTCCATAGATGATGATGTTTGGGATATTGTTGAGGAGGGTTACTCCAAACCAACAATTGTGGCTAATGGACAAACTGTTCCTAAACCTAAAGCCCAATGGACTAAGGATGAGAAGCATGCCTCCAGTTGTAATAAAAAGGCGATGAATGGTATATACAATGGAGTATCTGCTGAAGAGTTTCGTAGGATCTCCACTTGCAAAACTGCAAAAGAAGCATGGGAAGTCTTACAGACAATGTACGAAGGTACAAACACAGTGAAGCAATCTAAATTGCAAAGGCTAACTAAAGAATTTGAAACCATTGTGATGGAAGAAGATGAGACCTTTGATCGATTCTATGCTAAGCTGAATGCTATTGTCAATTCTGTTTTCATTCTGGGTGAGGAAATTTAAGAAAACAAGATTATCAAGAAAATTCTGAGGTCTCTACCTTCAAGGTTCAATTCTAAAATTGATGCTATAAAAGAAAATAAGAATCTTGATAGCCTCAAGGTCAACTAGCTGGTTGGAAATCTTCAGACCTTTGAAGTAAACCGTTTGGATAAAGGAAAATCTAAAGAGAAATGTATTACCAAAAAGGGGAGATTGTAAAACTCAATTGGCATAATGGGTCAACAAAAGGGGCTGTCAGAACATTGAAATGAAGAAAAAGGCAGAACGTTGTCACGCTATAGCGATAAATGGTAGAGACATCTCTCGCTGTAGCGAGGGTGATGCTCGCTATAGCGAGCTAGGCGCAGAAAGTGCAGTTTCAGCCGGACTCTGAGTGCAAGTTCGAGAAAACTTGATATTCTGAAGTGGATTATGATTAGGAGTCTTAAGCACGGATTTAAGGCTATATATTGGGTGTTTCTCACAACCCAAAGAGACACAGACACAGATCATCTCTCAAGTTCTGAATTGGTAATTTAATTGAGAGAAATTTTCTCTAAAGATTTTTGAAAAGATGTAATGCCAAGTACTCTAGATAATCAAGTTCTTCTGCATCCTTTGTAAAAGATTATATTCTTGCAAGAAGATCTGAGGAGTCAAGCGCGGGATTGAGTCTGTTGTAATCAACAGTGTGAAGTCGTTGAAGCGTGAAGCGATACAAGGTAACTTCAGTCCTTAGGTAGGGGATATCTGGGGAAGAAATCTGGGTTTCTTGTAATTGCAAAATTCATTGTGCTTGATTAGATCCAGTTCGGATCCGTGGTTTTTCACCCGGTTAGGGTTTTCCACTTAAAAATCTGGTGTCCTTATGGTGTGTGCTTGAGATTTTATTTCCGCTGCGTATTTATTATTTTTTGCACACTTTTGGGCTGATTTATTGAGCGGACCAATCTAGTGATCTCGCACCCTAAACTCTCAATTGGTATCAGAGCAGGTTGCACTAAGTTGTTGTGTTTGATCCAAATAGATTTCTAGAATGGTACTCAATCGAGAAGGGACATCAACGTCTAAGCCCCCTTTGCTAGACGGTTCTAATTATGCATATTGGAAGCAAAGAAATGTTGGGTTCCTTCAGTCCATAGATGATGATGTTTGGGATATTGTTGAGGAGGGTTACTCCAAACCAACAATTGTGGCTAATGGACAAACTGTTCCTAAACCTAAAGCCCAATGGACTAAGGATGAGAAGCATGCCTCCAGTTGTAATAAAAAGGCGATGAATGGTATATACAATGGAGTATCTGCTGAAGAGTTTCGTAGGATCTCCACTTGCAAAACTGCAAAAGAAGCATGGGAAGTCTTACAGACAATGTACGAAGGTACAAACACAGTGAAGCAATCTAAATTGCAAAGGCTAACTAAAGAATTTGAAACCATTGTGATGGAAGAAGATGAGACCTTTGATCGATTCTATGCTAAGCTGAATGCTATTGTCAATTCTGTTTTCATTCTGGGTGAGGAAATTTAAGAAAACAAGATTATCAAGAAAATTCTGAGGTCTCTACCTTCAAGGTTCAATTCTAAAATTGATGCTATAAAAGAAAATAAGAATCTTGATAGCCTCAAGGTCAACTAGCTGGTTGGAAATCTTCAGACCTTTGAAGTAAACCGTTTGGATAAAGGAAAATCTAAAGAGAAATGTATTACCAAAAAGGGGAGATTGTAAAACTCAATTGGCATAATGGGTCAACAAAAGGGGCTGTCAGAACATTGAAATGAAGAAAAAGGCAGAACGTTGTCACGCTATAGCGATAAATGGTAGAGACATCTCTCGCTGTAGCGAGGGTGATGCTCGCTATAGCGAGCTAGGCGCAGAAAGTGCAGTTTCAGCCGGACTCTGAGTGCAAGTTCGAGAAAACTTGATATTCTGAAGTGGATTATGATTAGGAGTCTTAAGCACGGATTTAAGGCTATATATTGGGTGTTTCTCACAACCCAAAGAGACACAGACACAGATCATCTCTCAAGTTCTGAATTGGTAATTTAATTGAGAGAAATTTTCTCTAAAGATTTTTGAAAAGATGTAATGCCAAGTACTCTAGATAATCAAGTTCTTCTGCATCCTTTGTAAAAGATTATATTCTTGCAAGAAGATCTGAGGAGTCAAGCGCGGGATTGAGTCTGTTGTAATCAACAGTGTGAAGTCGTTGAAGCGTGAAGCGATACAAGGTAACTTCAGTCCTTAGGTAGGGGATATCTGGGGAAGAAATCTGGGTTTCTTGTAATTGCAAAATTCATTGTGCTTGATTAGATCCAGTTCGGATCCGTGGTTTTTCACCCGGTTAGGGTTTTCCACTTAAAAATCTGGTGTCCTTATGGTGTGTGCTTGAGATTTTATTTCCGCTGCGTATTTATTATTTTTTGCACACTTTTGGGCTGATTTATTGAGCGGACCAATCTAGTGATCTCGCACCCTAAACTCTCAATTGGTATCAGAGCAGGTTGCACTAAGTTGTTGTGTTTGATCCAAATAGATTTCTAGAATGGTACTCAATCGAGAAGGGACATCAACTTCTAAGCCCCCTTTGCTAGACGGTTCTAATTATGCATATTGGAAGCAAAGAAATGTTGGGTTCCTTCAGTCCATAGATGATGATGTTTGGGATATTGTTGAGGAGGGTTACTCCAAACCAACAATTGTGGCTAATGGACAAACTGTTCCTAAACCTAAAGCCCAATGGACTAAGGATGAGAAGCATGCCTCCAGTTGTAATAAAAAGGCGATGAATGGTATATACAATGGAGTATCTGCTGAAGAGTTTCGTAGGATTTCCACTTGCAAAACTGCAAAAGAAGCATGGGAAGTCTTACAGACAATGTACGAAGGTACAAACACAGTGAAGCAATCTAAATTGCAAAGGCTAACTAAAGAATTTGAAACCATTGTGATGGAAGAAGATGAGACCTTTGATCGATTCTATGCTAAGCTGAATGCTATTGTCAATTCTGTTTTCATTCTGGGTGAGGAAATTTAAGAAAACAAGATTATCAAGAAAATTCTGAGGTCTCTACCTTCAAGGTTCAATTCTAAAATTGATGCTATAAAAGAAAATAAGAATCTTGATAGCCTCAAGGTCAACTAGCTGGTTGGAAATCTTCAGACCTTTGAAGTAAACCGTTTGGATAAAGGAAAATCTAAAGAGAAATGTATTACCAAAAAGGGGAGATTGTAAAACTCAATTGGCATAATGGGTCAACAAAAGGGGCTGTCAGAACATTGAAATGAAGAAAAAGGCAGAACGTTGTCACGCTATAGCGATAAATGGTAGAGACATCTCTCGCTGTAGCGAGGGTGATGCTCGCTATAGCGAGCTAGGCGCAGAAAGTGCAGTTTCAGCCGGACTCTGAGTGCAAGTTCGAGAAAACTTGATATTCTGAAGTGGATTATGATTAGGAGTCTTAAGCACGGATTTAAGGCTATATATTGGGTGTTTCTCACAACCCAAAGAGACACAGACACAGATCATCTCTCAAGTTCTGAATTGGTAATTTAATTGAGAGAAATTTTCTCTAAAGATTTTTGAAAAGATGTAATGCCAAGTACTCTAGATAATCAAGTTCTTCTGCATCCTTTGTAAAAGATTATATTCTTGCAAGAAGATCTGAGGAGTCAAGCGCGGGATTGAGTCTGTTGTAATCAACAGTGTGAAGTCGTTGAAGCGTGAAGCGATACAAGGTAACTTCAGTCCTTAGGTAGGGGATATCTGGGGAAGAAATCTGGGTTTCTTGTAATTGCAAAATTCATTGTGCTTGATTAGATCCAGTTCGGATCCGTGGTTTTTCACCCGGTTAGGGTTTTCCACTTAAAAATCTGGTGTCCTTATGGTGTGTGCTTGAGATTTTATTTCCGCTGCGTATTTATTATTTTTTGCACACTTTTGGGCTGATTTATTGAGCGGACCAATCTAGTGATCTCGCACCCTAAACTCTCAATTGGTATCAGAGCAGGTTGCACTAAGTTGTTGTGTTTGATCCAAATAGATTTCTAGAATGGTACTCAATCGAGAAGGGACATCAACGTCTAAGCCCCCTTTGCTAGACGGTTCTAATTATGCATATTGGAAGCAAAGAAATGTTGGGTTCCTTCAGTCCATAGATGATGATGTTTGGGATATTGTTGAGGAGGGTTACTCCAAACCAACAATTGTGGCTAATGGACAAACTGTTCCTAAACCTAAAGCCCAATGGACTAAGGATGAGAAGCATGCCTCCAGTTGTAATAAAAAGGCGATGAATGGTATATACAATGGAGTATCTGCTGAAGAGTTTCGTAGGATCTCCACTTGCAAAACTGCAAAAGAAGCATGGGAAGTCTTACAGACAATGTACGAAGGTACAAACACAGTGAAGCAATCTAAATTGCAAAGGCTAACTAAAGAATTTGAAACCATTGTGATGGAAGAAGATGAGACCTTTGATCGATTCTATGCTAAGCTGAATGCTATTGTCAATTCTGTTTTCATTCTGGGCGAGGAAATTCAAGAAAACAAGATTATCAAGAAAATTCTGAGGTCTCTACCTTCAAGGTTCAATTCTAAAATGGATGCTATAAAAGAAAATAAGAATCTTGATAGCCTCAAGGTCAACCAGCTGGTTGGAAATCTTCAGACCTTTGAAGTAAACCGTTTGGATAAAGGAAAATCTAAAGAGAAATGTATTACCAAAAAGGGGAGATTGTAAAACTCAATTGGCATAATGGGTCAACAAAAGGGGCTGTCAGAACATTGAAATGAAGAAAAAGGCAGAACGTTGTCACGCTATAGCGATAAATGGTAGAGACATCTCTCGCTGTAGCGAGGGTGATGCTCGCTATAGCGAGCTAGGCGCAGAAAGTGCAGTTTCAGCCGGACTCTGAGTGCAAGTTCGAGAAAACTTGATATTCTGAAGTGGATTATGATTAGGAGTCTTAAGCACGGATTTAAGGCTATATATTGGGTGTTTCTCACAACCCAAAGAGACACAGACACAGATCATCTCTCAAGTTCTGAATTGGTAATTTAATTGAGAGAAATTTTCTCTAAAGATTTTTGAAAAGATGTAATGCCAAGTACTCTAGATAATCAAGTTCTTCTGCATCCTTTGTAAAAGATTATATTCTTGCAAGAAGATCTGAGGAGTCAAGCGCGGGATTGAGTCTGTTGTAATCAACAGTGTGAAGTCGTTGAAGCGTGAAGCGATACAAGCTAACTTCAGTCCTTAGGTAGGGGATATCTGGGGAAGAAATCTGGGTTTCTTGTAATTGCAAAATTCATTGTGCTTGATTAGATCCAGTTCGGATCCGTGGTTTTTCACCCGGTTAGGGTTTTCCACTTAAAAATCTGGTGTCCTTATGGTGTGTGCTTGAGATTTTATTTCCGCTGCGTATTTATTATTTTTTGCACACTTTTGGGCTGATTTATTGAGCGGACCAATCTAGTGATCTCGCACCCTAAACTCTCAATTGGTATCAGAGCAGGTTGCACTAAGTTGTTGTGTTTGATCCAAATAGATTTTTAGAATGGTACTCAATCGAGAAGGGACATCAACTTCTAAGCCCCCTTTGCTAGACGGTTCTAATTATGCATATTGGAAGCAAAGAAATGTTGGGTTCCTTCAGTCCATAGATGATGATGTTTGGGATATTGTTGAGGAGGGTTACTCCAAACCAACAATTGTGGCTAATGGACAAACTGTTCCTAAACCTAAAGCCCAATGGACTAAGGATGAGAAGCATGCCTCCAGTTGTAATAAAAAGGCGATGAATGGTATATACAATGGAGTATCTGCTGAAGAGTTTCGTAGGATTTCCACTTGCAAAACTGCAAAAGAAGCATGGGAAGTCTTACAGACAATGTACGAAGGTACAAACACAGTGAAGCAATCTAAATTGCAAAGGCTAACTAAAGAATTTGAAACCATTGTGATGGAAGAAGATGAGACCTTTGATCGATTCTATGCTAAGCTGAATGCTATTGTCAATTCTGTTTTCATTCTGGGTGAGGAAATTTAAGAAAACAAGATTATCAAGAAAATTCTGAGGTCTCTACCTTCAAGGTTCAATTCTAAAATTGATGCTATAAAAGAAAATAAGAATCTTGATAGCCTCAAGGTCAACCAGCTAGTTGGAAATCTTCAGACCTTTGAAGTAAACCGTTTGGATAAAGGAAAATCTAAAAAGAAATGTATTACCAAAAAAGGGAGATTGTAAAACTCAATTGGCATAATGGGTCAACAAAAGGGGCTGTCAGAACATTGAAATGAAGAAAAAGGCAGAACGTTGTCACGCTATAGCGAGAAATGGTAGAGACACCTCTCGCTGTAGCGAGGGTGATGCTCGCTATAGCGAGCTAGGCACAGAAAGTGCAGTTTCATCCGGACTCTGAGTGGAAGTTCGAGAAAACTTGATATTCTGAAGTGGATTATGATTAGGAGTCTTAAGCACGGATTTAAGGCTATATATTGGGTGTTTCTCACAACCCAAAGAGACACAGACACAGATCATCTCTCAAGTTCTGAATTGGTAATTTAATTGAGAGAAATTTTCTCTAAAGATATTTGAAAAGATGTAATGCCAAGTACTCTAGATAATCAAGTTCTCCTGCATCCTTTGTAAAAGATTATATTCTTGCAAGAAGATCTGAGGAGTCAAGCGCGGGATTGAGTCTGTTGTAATCAACAGTGTGAAGTCGTTGAAGCGTGAAGCGATACAAGGTAACTTCAGTCCTTAGGTAGGGGATATCTGGGGAAGAAATCTGGGTTTCTTGTAATTGCAAAATTCATAGTTCTTGATTAGATCCAGTTCGGATCCGTGGTTTTTCACCCGGTTAGGGTTTTCCACTTAAAAATCTGGTGTCCTTATGGTGTGTGCTTGAGATTTAATTTCCGCTGCGTATTTATTATTTCTTGCACACTTTTGGGCTGATTTATTGAGTGGACCAATCTAGTGATCTCGCACCCTAAACTCTCAATTGGTATCGGAGCAGGTTGCACTAAGTTGTTGTGTTTGATCCAAATAGATTTCTAGAATGGTACTCAATCGAGAAGGGACATCAACTTCTAAGCCCCCTTTGCTAGACGGTTCTAATTATGCATATTGGAAGCAAAGAATGATTGGGTTCCTTAAGTCCATAGATGATGATGTTTGGGATATTGTTGAGGAGGGTTACTCCAAACCAACAATTGTGGCTAATGGACAAACTGTTCCTAAACCTAAAGCCCAATGGACTAAGGATGAGAAGCATGCCTCCAGTTGTAATAAAAAGGCGATGAATGGTATATACAATGGAGTATCTGCTGAAGAGTTTCATAGGATCTCCACTTGCAAAACTGCAAAAGAAGCATGGGAAGTCTTACAGACAATGTACGAAGGTACAAACACAGTGAAGCAATCTAAATTGCAAAGGCTAACTAAAGAATTTGAAACCATTGTGATGGAAGAAGATGAGACCTTTGATCGATTCTATGCTAAGCTGAATGCTATTGTCAATTCTGTTTTCATTCTGGGTGAGGAAATTCAAGAAAACAAGATTATCAAGAAAATTCTGAGGTCTCTACCTTCAAGGTTCAATTCTAAAATTGACGCTATAAAAGAAAATAAGAATCTTGATAGGCTCAAGGTCAACCAGCTGGTTGGAAATCTTCAGACCTTTGAAGTAAACCGTTTGGATAAAGGAAAATCTAAAGAGAAATGTATTACCAAAAAGGGGAGATTGTAAAACTCAATTGGCATAATGGGTCAACAAAAGGGGCTGTCAGAACATTGAAATGAAGAAAAAGGCAGAACGTTGTCACGCTATAGCGAGAAATGGCAGAGACACCTCTCGCTGTAGCGAGGGTGATGCTCGCTATAGCGAGGTAGGCGCAGAAAGTGCAGTTTCATCCGGACTCTGAGTGGAAGTTCGAGAAAACTTGATATTCTGAAGTGGATTATGATTAGGAGTCTTAAGCACCGATTTAAGGCTATATATTGGGTGTTTCTCACAACCCAAAGAGACACAGACACAGATCATCTCTCAAGTTCTGAATTGGTAATTTAATTGAGAGAAATTTTCTCTAAAGATTTTTGAAAAGATGTAATGCCAAGTACTCTAGATAATCAAGTTCTTCTGCATCCTTTGTAAAAGATTATATTCTTGCAAGAAGATCTGAGGAGTCAAGCGCGGGATTGAGTCTGTTGTAATCAACAGTGTGAAGTCGTTGAAGCGTGAAGCGATACAAGGTAACTTCAGTCCTTAGGTAGGGGATATCTGGGGAAGAAATCTGGGTTTCTTGTAATTGCAAAATTCATAGTGCTTGATTAGATCCAGTTCGGATCCGTAGTTTTTCACCCGGTTAAGGTTTTCCACTTCAAAATCTGGTGTCCTTATGGTGTGTGCTTGAGATTTTATTTCCGCTGCGTATTTATTATTTTTTGCACACTTTTGGGCTGATTTATTGAGTGGACCAATCTAGTGATCTCGCACCCTAAACTCTCAATTGGTATCAGAGCAGGTTGCACTAAGTTGTTGTGTTTGATCCAAATAGATTTCTAGAATGGTACTCAATCGAGAAGGGACATCAACTTCTAAGCCCCCTTTGCTAGACGGTTCTAATTATGCATATTGGAAGCAAAGAATGATTGGGTTCCTTAAGTCCATAGATGATGATGTTTGGGATATTGTTGAGGAGGGTTACGCCAAACCAACAATTGTGGCTAATGGACAAACTGTTCCTAAACCTAAAGCCCAATGGACTAAGGATGAGAAGCATGCCTCCAGTTGTAATAAAAAGGCGATGAATGGTATATACAATGGAGTATCTGCTGAAGAGTTTCGTAGGATCTCCACTTGCAAAACTGCAAAAGAAGCATGGGAAGTCTTACAGACAATGTACGAAGGTACAAACACAGTGAAGCAATCTAAATTGCAAAGGCTAACTAAAGAATTTGAAACCAATGTGATGGAAGAAGATGAGACCTTTGATCGATTCTATGCTAAGCTGAATGCTATTGTCAATTCTGTTTTCATTCTGGGTGAGGAAATTCAAGAAAACAAGATTATCAAGAAAATTCTGAGGTCTCTACCTTCAAGGTTCAATTCTAAAATTGATGCTATAAAAGAAAATAAGAATCTTGATAGGCTCAAGGTCAACCAGCTGGTTGGAAATCTTCAGACCTTTGAAGTAAACCGTTTGGATAAAGGAAAATCTAAAGAGAAATGTATTACCAAAAAGGGGAGATTGTAAAACTCAATTGGCATAATGGGTCAACAAAAGGGGCTGTCAGAACATTGAAATGAAGAAAAAGGCAGAACGTTGTCACGCTATAGCGAGAAATGGTAGAGACACCTCTCGCTGTAGCGAGGGTGATGCTCGCTATAGCGAGCTAGGCGCAGAAAGTGCAGTTTCATCCGGACTCTGAGTGGAAGTTCGAGAAAACTTGATATTCTGAAGTGGATTATGATTAGGAGTCTTAAGCACGGATTTAAGGCTATATATTGGGTGTTTCTCACAACCCAAAGAGACACAGACACAGATCATCTCTCAAGTTCTGAATTGGTAATTTAATTGAGAGAAATTTTCTCTAAAGATATTTGAAAAGATGTAATGCCAAGTACTCTAGATAATCAAGTTCTTCTGCATCCTTTGTAAAAGATTATATTCTTGTAAGAAGATCTGAGGAGTCAAGCGCGGGATTGAGTCTGTTGTAATCAACAGTGTGAAGTCGTTGAAGCGTGAAGCGATACAAGGTAACTTCAGTCCTTAGGTAGGGGATATCTGGGGAAGAAATCTGGGTTTCTTGTAATTGCAAAATTCATAGTGCTTGATTAGATCCAGTTCGGATCCGTGGTTTTTCACCCGGTTAGGGTTTTCTACTTCAAAATCTGGTGTCCTTATGGTGTGTGCTTGAGATTTTATTTCCGCCGCGTATTTATTATTTTTTGCACACTTTTGGGCTGATTTATTGAGTGGACCAATCTAGTGATCTCGCACCCTAAACTCTCAATTGGTATCAGAGCAGGTTGCACTAAGTTGTTGTGTTTGATCCAAATAGATTTCTAGAATGGTACTCAATCGAGAAGGGACATCAACTTCTAAGCCCCCTTTGCTAGACGGTTCTAATTATGCATATTGGAAGCAAAGAATGATTGGGTTCCTTAAGTCCATAGATGATAATGTTTCGGATATTGTTGAGGAGGGTTACTCCAAACCAACAATTGTGGCTAATGGACAAACTGTTCCTAAACCTAAAGCCCAATGGACTAAGGATGAGAAGCATGCCTCCAGTTGTAATAAAAAGGCGATGAATGGTATATACAATGGAGTATCTGCTGAAGAGTTTCGTAGGATTTCCACTTGCAAAACTGCAAAAGAAGCATGGGAAGTCTTACAAACAATGTACGAAGGTACAAACACAGTGAAGCAATCTAAATTGCAAAGGCTAACTAAAGAATTTGAAACCATTGTGATGGAAGAAGATGAGACCTTTGATCGATTCTATGCTAAGCTGAATGCTATTGTCAATTCTGTTTTCATTCTGGGTGAGGAAATTCAAGAAAACAAGATTATCAAGAAAATTCTGAGGTCTCTACCTTCAAGGTTCAATTCTAAAATTGATGCTATAAAAGAAAATAAGAATCTTGATAGCCTCAAGGTCAACCAGCTGGTTGGAAATCTTCAGACCTTTGAAGTAAACCGTTTGGATAAAGGAAAATCTAAAGAGAAATGTATTACCAAAAAGGGGAGATTGTAAAACTCAATTGGCATAATGGGTCAACAAAAGGGGCTGTCAGAACATTGAAATGAAGAAAAAGGCAGAACGTTGTCACGCTATAGCGAGAAATGGTAGAGACACCTCTCGCTGTAGCGTTGGTGATGCTCGCTTTAGTGAGCTAGGCGCAGAAAGTGCAGTTTCATCCGGACTCTGAGTGGAAGTTCGAGAAAACTTGATATTCTGAAGTGGATTATGATTAGGAGTCTTAAGCACGGATTTAAGGCTATATATTGGGTGTTTCTCACAACCCAAAGAGACACAGACACAGATCATCTCTCAAGTTCTGAATTGGTAATTTAATTGAGAGAAATTTTCTCTAAAGATTTTTGAAAAGATGTAATGCCAAGTACTCTAGATAATCAAGTTCTTTTGCATCCTTTGTAAAAGATTATATATTCTTGCAAGAAGATCTGAGGAGTCAAGCGCGGGATTGAGTCTGTTGTAATCAACAGTGTGAAGTCGTTGAAGCGTGAAGCGATACAAGGTAACTTCAGTCCTTAGGTAGGGGATATCTGGGGAAGAAATCTGGGTTTCTTGTAATTTACAAAATTCATAGTGCTTGATTAGATCCAGTTCGGATCCGTGGTTTTTCACCCGGTTAGGGTTTCCCACTTAAAAATCTGGTGTCCTTATGGTGTGTGCTTGAGATTTTATTTCCGCTGCGTATTTATTATTTTTTGCACACTTTTGGGATGATTTATTGAGTGGACCAATCTAGTGATCTCGCACCCTAAACTCTCATAAGGGCTGCTATAGATGGTTATGATTGCTTATACTTTCTTGTAGAAGATAGTTAATCTTGACTGACAAGGTGTGAGGAGATCAAGTAAAGAGAACGGGGTAGGGTGGATGTCGTGTTAGTAGATTCTGTGCAAAAACAACTACAGTCTTTAAGTTGAGGTACAGACTGAGGGAAAGGAGTTGTGAGTATGTCTTGTAACTGTTCGTGAGTTCTTGATTTCTTGTTTGTAGTTTTTCTTCCTGGATAGGGTTTCCACGCTAAATATTGTGCCTGCCTTCTTGTAGCGATTGATTGGTAGATTGCTAGTTCTATATTGTTTATTTCATTATTTCCACTGCATGTTGATTGATTAAATTAGAACTAGTATCCATTTTGATAGCCTACAAAAAATTTCAATGGACTTTCGTCATCTCTTCACATTTTTTAATTACTTATAGAAGGATTTTGGAAACTTTCCCTTAAATTTATATTATTTTCTTAAGATGAATTTTATTTTGTTTTATTACATTTTTTTTAATTTTAGACATTGACCCATCAAAGTTCAATTACTATATAATTAATTACTGACCTCCTATCAATACTACCATGGCTAACCTTTATTTATTTATTTATACATATTAAGCTACTACAAAAATTAAGGCAGCTAATCAATTTCAACCCCAATGGGCAGAATTATAACTAGGACCCAAATTTAGAAACCCACTAATACTCATTGCATTGCAAGCTATCACAAGAAAAAAAAAAATAGTAATCCAAACTCAATCCATAAAACCAGATTGAAGCCGAAGATCATTTAATGGAAGCCCCAAGGGGCTGGGGAGTGGCGGCGGGTGGGACCTGTGCGATTGTTCTGTCCCTTTTTTTCTCTTTGATGGGGAAGGGATCGCGTACCTCACCGCTTGAGAAAAAGTAGCTCTTAATAAGATCGTGATGACAACATAAACCAAAGAAGCAAAACGAATCAAGAACCCCATAAAGGTCTAGGAAGAGAAAAGAGCAAGTTAACATCAAATCAAAATAATATACTTTCTTATTTTTTGGTGTACGAAATTGGCCCTAACTCTTTAAGTATTATTAAATCTTTTGGAATATCTTTTTTACTTTTTGCATTTCCATCCTCATAAAATCAGATTCTTTATTTGAGTTAGAAATCAAGTACTCATAGTAGTTTAATTATCATTGATAATAAATGAAAAAAAATCTAAAAAGAAAAAAATGCACATATACACTTATTATCGATAAAAAAAAAGTGAATTTAATAACCTCCAGATATAAATCAAACAAATGCAATTATTAAAAAAAAAAACCCAATAAATCTACCAATAGAAAAATAAATCCAACAGATTTTCAAATATATCATACCGTTTCACGGTTTTTAATAATACCTTGTGAATTTGGGTCTTCGTTATTTAAAAAAATAAAAATATCTTAAAATCCTATTAACATCCTAGAGATACAAACAGCATCCATAAATCATTATATACACATAAAATCACAAATATAAATAAAAGGTATAAAATCATAAAAGTAATTACCCTAATAACTCATATATATATATATATATATATATTTGCTCTCAACTGATGCTATAAAATATACATTTACCTTATTTTTTGGTTTTCTTCCAATATCTCAATAAGGTTCTAATAATTTTATAAATTTAATTGTTATCTCACTGCTTCAAAAGTGTTTGAACTTGTAATTTGAATGTAAGAGAGAAGAAAAGATGGATTATAAATAGTATTTGCAATCAATATTCATGAATCATGTGTAAATGTGATTTTGTCTAAAAATGATAAGTTTATGACACTTCTTATATAATATAAACATAATCATAAAATACTCATTTTATGGATATTCTATAATTAGTTGGTGTCATACAATAATGTGTGCAATATCATGATAAGACTGTTACAACCTATTAAACCAAATCATCTACCAATGTTTAGGATTTGAGATTTTTATTGGATCAGTTCTAGGTTCTTTTATTAAATAGGTTCGAAGTTCTTTTATTAGATGGGTTACATTCCCAACTTGCAACCTATAATGGGCCACCTTGACCCAGGTTGCGAATACCTATAAAGCTTTTTGACTTTTTTAAAGTGTTTTTCAACGTGATCTCTCTTTTATAATTGCTTATTACAGGTCAATAGAAAAAAAAACGATACTCAATACACGCATTTACTGTGAAAAACTGACCAAAGCCAAAATGCATGTCCATTAGGATTTTCTACTGGTGGTTTACATGGGGTTAAGAGTTCAATCTCTGTTTGATTCATTTCACTACTAGACAAACATACCCGTGCTTAGCACGGGCAACATAATCATAATATTAAAATTTATAAATAAAAAAAACTTAATGATCAATTTATTTAAAATTAAATGAAAAAGGTTATAAATGTTGTCATTTTATTATAATTATGAAACTTATTATTTTCTTTTATCAATCTCATATATTATATATTCATTTCGGTTTAGTTTTATTGTAAAACGGTTATTATAGAAAATTAATGACTACATAGGAAATCATATAAAATAGTTATTTCAAAAGTCTGATCACTTATGCTTAAAGTACAATGCATGACTATAAAAAAAATAACAACAATATTTATAGGGGTCAATATTCTAAAAGTATAGTTACTTTTATAAATACCTCGTAAATGAAGTCCAACTCCCAGTCAACATTCAAAAGTGGGGCTACTGTCCCTTCCCCATTAACTAATTTTAACATTTTGTTGATAACTATTAATAAAAAAATGATCTATGGTGTAGTGGCAGGGGTTCCCCATTTAAAACCTGAAGTGTCTTGAGTTCAAATTTTGGCACATACGATGATTAATTTTTACCGTGTCATTAAAAATGCACGGGCCAGGTCTAACGCAGGCTACCAGTTCATATATATATATATAATAGTCAAAAGTTTTTAACCTATGGCCTACCTAATAATAATGCAGCTAAGTTTAGTAGGACTCACTAATTCAGATCATATTTGATCACCCTTTTAAGTGAACATTCGGGGAAGGATTATATTATGGGTGGTTTATATGGGCCCTTAAAGGGCCAATTCACATCCGACTCATTTAACTGTAGTTGAAGATTTCTTAACCCATGACCTGCCCAATAATAGTGTGGCATGAGTTCAAGTGGACGACCGGCTCAAATCAAGTGTTGCAGAGGGTTTTCAATTTTGTTTTACTCTTTTTCTTACTCTCTAAATATCTATTATTATTGGTAATACATGGTGCCTTCTAGATGAGAATTTTATAGTGATTGTATTGATTCTTATATCACCTTATTTAATTTTAGTCTCGATATATACTTGCTTCTGCGAATGTAGCGGATGAAAATAGCATGAGTTACCGCGCTAGTTATACTTGACTGGTACAATCATGTAATTCATATCCTATGAGTATCCCTTGTTTTATAATCAATCTAGGGATGCGTTGAGCTTGGCAAAAGTTATGAGAACGTAACGGCTTCTACTTTTGTTTTGGGCCTGATTAAGTCTTGATTTCAATATTGTTCGTGAGTGGGATAAAATTGGCCACACTAGGAGTTGTTTCATAGTCATTATCAAGATCTTCACATGATTGATTTTCTCTATTATTTTTAGGGCCTGCAATGGGTCATCCAACATTGGGACTATTTGGGCTTTGAACTTTAACGGTCTATCGAGTTCGGATGTGAGGTAAATTGGAGTGAGGTGAGGTACAGTCTCCATTATCCAAATAAGAAAAAAGAAGGGTCATACTAAAAGTATATAAATTCAAAATTTTCTATATTTAAAAAAAAAAGTAAAAAAATATAACCTCCTTTCTCCACTAAATGACAAAAAAATCATATTTTTGCAAAAAAAATCATCTATCAAGCAACTAAAAACAAAAGACCATCATAACACCATACATTTTATTCACTTTTGATTTGATGCTTCACCTCACTTTACTTCAATGCACTATACATCCAAACATCCTGAAGTGCTATCCACGGATTTAAAGTAAAAAAGTTTTAGGAGTTGTGCCTCCAACAACCGGTACACCACTCCAAAGGACCAAAATGCCTTTTTTCTTGTGATATCATAAAATTTTACAATATCACATACTTACTTTGTGAAATTTTGCAATATTTCATATTAACTTTCAAACGGATGTGTATGAGATCTTGATTTTTAGTATGTGTTTATATTTAGTTAATTGCATGTATTTAATTGTCAACTAAGCATGATTAGTTGTTTATTGTTTTGACTAATGTGCTGCTAGATTAATTATATGAGAAGATAATATGGATTTCTCGAAATCAATAGATTTCTGGAATTGTGTTGGACATTTCTTGTTTTGGATCCATATTGGTTTGAAATGCCATTTCATGAAAAAATAGGGTATTTTCTATAAAAAGGACTTATTTGTAATTTTAATTTTGATGGAATTTTTTTATGATTTTAGTTTCATTAGAAAACGGGTCAAATGGTGATCGATTTTCTCTTCTAGCTTGGGTTCATTTGAATTCATTTGATACTAGCAAAAAGCCCCCGTGCTTAGCACGGGTAACGTAATTCATAATATTAAAGTTTGAAAATAAATAAATTATTAAGTAAAAGAAATTAAATATACCATGATATTTATAATTCAAAGGTCAACATAAGTAATCTATAGTGCATCTCCATTCAAAAAATAAATGAGTCATTTGTTAACTTTACATTTTGTAAAATAAAAATCAAGTTGTGTCCACCTTAAAAAAAAAAGATAGCAAATGTGAGAAAAGAAATGAGAAAAATCAAAATAGAAGAACATAGAAATAGAAGAAGAAAAAATAAAATATACAATTGTCTTCGTTGTCAATGTCACTTGTGGTAGTAAAAATCAAGTTTACAATGCAATATATTTAAAATTACAGATCTTCACATGTAGCAGTAAAAATACAAAGACACGGGAGTAAAGAAACCTTTTGTTAATCCTTCAACACAATTCAAGGTTGCTACATGCATTACATGTATTAACTCTTCCTAAAGAAACATCAAGCTTCACCTTTGATTCCTATCCCTCAGCTTCCAACAGTGTGTCCCATTGATTGCTTTGAGAAATATGCATTTGAGTTTGATCATCCAAATATCCTTCAATGATAGAGTAGTAGCACCAATCTAAAGAGAAAAATGTCACAAGGGCTCTTACATTAAATGGGGCCCATAAATTAAATGGCAATTAGGTTGGATTTTAAAAAAAAAAATTTGCAATGCAACTTTTGAAAAGAAAAAAAAAAAAAAAAAAAAGAGTTCACAATGGACTTAGAATTTAGGTGTGTTGTACTTGTGGCATGGAAATTTATTCCCAACTGTGCGTACTTCATTTACCCACCGAGCATTCTTACAAACTTCATGGATAATTTCTTGCTTGTTCATCCTCTTCTTTCTATGTTGCTCCCTGTCCTTCAGTCTTTTTTTCAATTGATATGGTTATGTCTATTTGATTAAAGAAAAATCTGATGCTTTGAACGTTTTCAAAATATTCAAAGCAGAAGTAGAAAAGCAATTAGACATGAAAATTAAAGTGGTAAGATATGATAGAGGTGGTGAGTATTATGGTAGATATACTGAATCGTGTCGTAACCCAAGCCCGTTTGCTAGATTTCTAGAAATAGAAGGTATTGTAGCACAGTATACAATGCCGGGCACACCTCAACAAAATGGTGTAGCCGAAAGAAGGAATAGAACATTAATGGATATGGTAAGGAATATGGTTAGTAACACCAACTTACCCACTTCAATGTGGGGAGAGGCACTAAAGATGGCAATGTATGTATTGAATCGTGTTCCTACGAAAGCTGTTCCCAAAACTCTTTTTGAGTTGTGGACCGGTAGGAAGCCCAACTTAAATCATTTTCGAGTCTGGGGTTGTCCATCTGAAGTGAGAATTTTTAACCCACAAGAAAGGAAATTAGACCCTAAAACAATCAGTGGATATTTCATTGGTTATCGGGAAAGGTCTGAAGGGTATAGGTTTTACTGTCCGACCCATACAACTAAGATTGTTGAATCAAGAAATGCCAAATTTTTAGAAGATCTTGAGAATAGTGGGAGTGAACATAATAGAAATTTGAGTTACAAAGAAGTCGGGAGCAACTTGAGTTGCCTGTTGAACAAACTAGAGTTGTTGTTCCACTTGATATTGTGATAAATGACTATCAAGAGGAACAACAACCACAAAACATTCAAAATCAACCTGACATTGAACAACATATCAATGATACACTCCCTGAACAAAATAATGATCCACTTCCAAGTTCACAACAAAATATCATTGAACCCGATCCGGAAGTGTTAAGAAGGTTAACTCGAATGAGAAAACCTGCTATTCCGGATGACTATGTAGTGTATTTGGAAGAATCTGATATTGGCATTAAAGAAGATCCTAAGACGTTTAAGGAAGCCATTAAAAATGAGAATTATGATAAATGGTTAGATGCCATGAATGATGAGTTAGAATCAATGGCCACAAATGAAGTTTGGGATATCGTTGAACTACCCAAGGGTTCCAAGGCCGTTGGCTGTAAATGGGTCTTTAAGACCAAAAAGGATTCCAAAGGGAAAGTTGAACGGTTCAAGGCCCAACTCGTGGCCAAAGGTTTTCCTCAAAGAGAAGGTATAGAATATCATGAGACCTACTCTCCAGTGTCTAAAAAGGACTCATTTAGAATTGTTATGGCAATTGTAGCTCATTTCAACTTAGAGTTACATCAAATGGACGTCAAAACAGCGTTCTTAAATGGAGATCTATAAGAAGAAGTGTATATGGAACAACCTGAAGGTTTCGTGAAAGAATGAAAATAAACTAGTTTGTAAATTAAAGAACTTAAACAGGCTTCCAGACAATGGTATTTAAAGTTCAATCGCATTATTACATCTTTTGGTTTTACTGAAAATACCGTTGATCATTGTATATATCTCAAGGTTAGTGGGAGCCGATTTATGATTTTAGTCCTATATGTCGATGACATTTTATTGGCTAGTAATGATCTTGGAATGATTTACGAAACTAAGGAATATCTTAAGAACAATTTTGATATGAAAGATATGGGTGAAGCGACCTTTGTAATAGGAATTGAGATTTATCGAGATAGATCTCGAGGATTACTTGGGTTATCACAGGAAGCCTATATTAAAAATGTACTTCAGAGATTTCGTATGGAAGGGTGTACGGCACAAAATGCACCTATGTCAAAAGGTGACAGGTTTAGTAAGGAACAATGTCCAAGAAATGAAATTGAAAGGCAACAGATGGAAACTTGTCCTTATGCAGCTGCAATCAGATGTTTAATGTATGCACAAACATGCACTAGACCCGATATCAGTTTTGCAGTTGGCATGCTTAGTAGGTATCAAAGTGATCCAGGAATGGCACATTGGGTAGGAGTAAAGAAAGTTTTGCGATACCTTAGTGGCACAAGAAATTACATGGAGAAGTGCAAAACAAACTTTGCTGTTAGCTGGCGGGGCAGTTTCATGGAGAAGTGCAAAACAAACTTTAGTGACTCCATCCACATTTGATGTTGAATACATGGCATGCTTTGAAGCCACAGGTCACGCTTTATGGATGCATGATTTTATCTCAGGACTACGTGTTATGGACACAATTTCTGAGCCCTTGAAGATTTTTGGTGATAATGATGCTGCAAGAAGATTTGCTCAGAATGACAAGGTTTCCAGTAAATCAAAATTTCTGGAAGTCAAATACCTTGTACTAAAGGAAAAGGTATGAGATCAATTAGTGTCTATTGTTGGGATCCTGACAAGCCTCATGATAGCAGATCCTTTGACAAAAGCATTGGCGCTAAAGGACTACAAAGAGCATGTTAGAAATATGGGCCTGATTCAATTGCCTTGTTAAATATATGTAAAGACACTATCATATTTATCACTGAAATAAGATTTCGTATTTTCTTACTTTATTAAAATTATTGTTACATGTGATTGAAGTGTATAAAGTGAGAAAATTAAAGAATAATGGCATTATTGTACCCATAAAATAGGATCGCCATATAAAATATCCTATTTTACCCTTAAAAAGGATTGTGTTAAGTTAGAATGTTAGTGAAGTAATTATGGAAGGAAGCACGTCGTTCAAGACATGTAACCGCCATAGTTCTCATTGGCAAACTAACTTAATTACAATTAAAGATTAACATAAAGGTTTAGGTGGCAATTATTATTTTTTAAAAATGGCGATCACCAGTCAAAGTCATTTTCGAACTTAGTTTTTTTATTTTATTTTAAAATTTTCTTTGTGGTCATATGGACCAAGTGGGAGAATGTTGGACCGAATATTATGGCCCAAATGACCATAATAATGATCGGTTATCCCTCTTTTTCTCTTTCTTTAAATTCATTTAAGTTTCCTTTTGAAACCGCCATCTATGTTAATTTGAGGGTTAAAGGATATTTACTCTCTTCTTAATGGAATGAGAGATTTAGGGCCAATAAAAGGCAACCTGGGTAACTCTCTTGGCTACGATTGTATCTCTGCAACCATCACTTACCGGAGAAGAAAAGGAAAAACACAAGAGAGTTGTGATTCCCCATTGAAGACCAACCTTCTATTGGATCAGAGTCTCAAGATAGCACAATCAGGTACCATCTATTTGCTCTACTAGTTTAGATTTGTTGTTTATAGTGTTACTGGATTGATTCCAAAAAAAAAAAAAAAAGGTTTAAAAACCAAAATTTTCTAACATTTGGTATCAGAGCACTGCTGGTTTCAATCCAATGATCTATTATCATTTTCTTGGGGCTTTCTGGATTCTTCAGGAGTAAAAACTCAAACACCCAAAGGAAAGAAATTTGGGGTATTTGATAAAGGGTAACCAATTTATTGGATAATAATAGTCTCAGAAATGAGGATTACAGTGTCCAACTAAATCTGAAAGAGATGGGAAGAAAAGATTTATTTTTCTTTCATTTAAGTTATTATTTTCTTATTTAAGAATTATATGAGAGGTTTTAATTTCATGTTTGGTTATTGTTATTATTTTTGGGCATATCAGTAGCTTGATAATGATAATGTGATGAGTGACAAAAAGAATAGTAAAAGAGATAACTGTATTTCTCTCGTGCTTTTAGAATGAATTTTATTTCATTTAAAAAACAAAAGGGGTTGGACGCTGTCATGCGCACTGTCTACGCAGGATAGCATGCAATAACGTACTGCCCATTCTTGGTGGCTGGGTCAGGCCAGGCAGGTCGGGGCAACCCGACCTGACAAGCCCAGTCTGGCTACCCAAGCTGGATGGGCCGGGTCAGGTTCTGGTTAGGCCCAACCTGACCTGATCTGTTATTCATTAAGATTCTGGGCTGGATCAGGTTCTGGTCTGGGCCAGTTTCTCGGCCAATCGTGGGTTGGGCCTGACCCATTAAGGGCCTTTTAAGCCCATTTTAGTTTTGAAGAAAATTTTCAGTTGAACCCACTTATTAGACGATGCATATTTGTAATTCAATTGACCAAAATAAGCTTCAGAAGTGACCCAAATCAAAGTTTAGAAATAGACCCTGAACTATGAAATTGTTAATTATAGTATGATCGATGGTTTTGATTATTCTGATGATATTTTTTACCATCGAATCACTCTATTAGACATAAATAGGGTCTAATTGAGTTTTGATAATATTTATTGGGCATTGATTGGTCAAGATCAAATTATATTGATCATTAAAGTTTTATTCTAATTATTCTAATATATTGTTTATTCAAGCCGATCAGAATCGTTAAAGTGATTTTGTTGGCCATAAATAACATTCTGAATTCATTGATCAATTTCAGAGTTGAATAGATTGGCTAATAATGAATGGTCCAGATCTTATTTTGATCATAAAAGGCACATTTGGACACGGATCAACGATCCGTTTTCTTCTGTGTGTTGATGGCATTGAGATCTATCACTTGGACAGATCTGAAGGACTGATTAATAACTCTAAATTAGAGCATATTTTATTTTAACATTATGTTTAACTCATTATTTGCTCCTTCCGCTGCTAATCTTATTTATTTAGCAAAATCATAGTTCTATTTTATTGTTAATATTTAAATATGCTCACTATGGTTTAATATTTAGAGTTATTTATTTCTTGGATTGGATGGATGTAGGCTTATGGTGAATCAATTAAAGATATTAGGTGTTGATCAATGATCAAGTAATGATAACTTTGACCGTTGATCTATAAAATGATGCCTAATCAACTAAAATGTGATATAATAAAGTTATTCAGAAATTATATAATAGTGTTTATGGACCAATATTTTTTGATTGATTGGTTCATCACACCTGATGACCGAATGAACTAACTTTATCACTTAAGTGTTGTTATCAATTTAAAGAATTCAACAATTTCTTAACTTGGTAGCCGCCAAAGCGACCCAATTATAGATAATTGTTTAATTCTCTAAATTGAGTTAAGGATGTACAAACTCCATTGTTTGAATATGACAACACTTAAAATTGAAGCCTTCAGGTTGTTATGGTTCAATTAAGCCCAAAGGTATGATTGTCCATAATTTGAAATTGGAATATGACATGGTTAATAAATGTGTTTTTGCTTGTATTTGATTTATACCCAAAGGAATATATTCAATACAATCACATCACATATTATAAACATGGTCATATTAATCAAAGAAAAGAGATATATTTACATATTGTTTTTCCAACCCAAAGGTGGCTTTACAATGATGTACATATCACTTTTAAATTTTTGTATATTGGGTAGATAAATTCAAAGCATCATATAACTTATTGTTAATTGTTTATTTTTTTTCTTTAGTTGCAAATTCCATGGCATCACTTTCGACTTTAGGGAATATACCCATGTTAGATGGATCAAACTTTATTGAATGGCTGGACATGTTATTGTTGGCTATTACTTACTTGGACCTTGATATGGCTTTGGATGAGCCTAAGCCAGCAATACCCACGGACGCGAGCTCAGTTGATGAAAGGGCTAACTATAATAAATGGATTAAGGCTAATAAGGTTGTGAAAAAGATTATTACAAACTCTATTTCAAGGACCATTAGAGGTTCCATTGAAGTAAAAGAAAATGCAAAGGATCTACTAGAAGCTATAAAAGGTCAATTTCAAATAACTGATAAAGCTCTAGGTGCATCCTTGATTAGCCGTCTTACAAGCATAAAATATAATGGAATGTTGGGAATAAGAGAACACATATTAACAATGACAAATATCGCTTCCAAATTAAAGGAAGTTGATATGACCGTATCTGAAAAATATTTGGTGCAATTCATTTTTAATTCTCTTCCTCCCGAGTTTGGTCCATTTAAAGTAGCCTACAACCAAAGCTCAACTCCGTGGTCATTGAATGAATTGATCGCAAAGGCTGATCAAGAAGAAAGGACACTTAAGGCTAAGGGACAATTAAGTGTTAATTTTGTCTTTCAAAATAAGTCCAAGGGAAAAGGAAAAGGCAAAAAGAACGTCAATGTTCAGGAAGCAAAGCCCAACAAGAAAGAGAAATGGGCAAAGAAGAAATGTTTTTTCTGTGGAAAGAACGGACATTTTAAGAAGGATTGCCTAAAGCGTAAAAGCTGGTTTGAAAAGAGAGGTAAAACTCTATCTTTTGTATGTCAAGAAACCAACTTAACCAATATCCCATCAAATTCTTGGTGGGTCGACTCTGGAGCAACCATTCATGTATCTGGTTGTGTGCAGGGATTCCTTTCAAGGCGGACTCTAAATGATAGCGAGAAAACCATTACGATGGGGAATAAAAAGGAATCAAGAGTCGAAGCTATAGGCACTTATAGGCTGGTGCTTGACACTGGTCATGTTCTAGATTTAGATAACACTTTCTTGGTTCCTGATATTTCTAGAAATCTGATTTCAGTTTCCAGACTTGATTGAAATGGATTTAATTTCAACTTTGGACATGGCATTATGCATATTTCTCGCAATAATATTTTGATTGGGAATGGTTTTATGTGTGATGGTTTGTATAGATTAAAGTTAGATTCTATTTATCAACAAACTTTACACACACGTCATATTAATTGTGGATTGTACATAGGCATGAAAAGAGGGCCATTAAATGAGAACTCATCAAAGCTATGGCACGAAAGATTAGGGCACTTCTCTGAATAGAGAATAAATAGATTGGTGACTGATGGTTTATTATTAATCTGTAATAATCTTTATCACAACCTTATTAGCCTTAATCCATTTATTATAGTTAGCCATTTCATCAACTGAGCTTGCGTCCTTGGGTATTGCTGGCTTAGGCTCATCCAAAGCCATATCAAGGTCTAAGTAAGTAATAACCAACAATAACATGTCCAGCCATTCAATAAAGTTTGATCCATCTAACATGGGTATATTCCCTAAAGTCGAAAGTGATGCCATGGAATTTGCAACTAAAGAAAAAAAATAAACAATTAATAATAAGTTATATGATGCTTTGAATTTATCTACACAATATACTAAAATTTATCTATAAAAGTAATAAAGTATTCCTCTCCTGTAAAACATGGAACATGAATTTTACCACATATATCTATATGAATAATTTCTAAGGGTGCAGAACTCCTTGTGGCACTTTTCTTATTTGTATTGGTTTGTTTTCCCTTTATACAATCAATACAAACACCATAATCGGTGAAATCAAGATTGGGCAATAAACCATCAGTCACCAATCTTTTTATTCTTTGTTCAGAGATGTGCCCTAATCTTTTGTGCCATAGCTTTGATGAGTTCTCATTTAATGGCCCTCTTTTCATGCCTATGTACAATCCACAATTAATGTGAGGTGTGTGTAAAGTTTGTTGATAAATAGAATCTAACTTTAATCTATACAAACCATCACACATAAAACCATTCCCAATCAAAATATTATTGCAAAAAATATGCATAATGCCATGTCCAAAGTTGAAATTAAATCCATTACAATCAAGTCTGGAAACTGAAATCAGATTTCTAGAAATATCAAGAACCAAGAAAGTGTTATCTAAATCTAGGACATGACCAGTGTCAAGCACCAGCCTATTAGTGCCTATAGCTTCGACTCTTGATTCCCTTTTATTCCCCATCATAATGGTTTTCTCGCTATCATTTGGAGTACGCCTTGAAAGTAATCCCTGCACACAACCAGATACATGAATGGTTGCCCCAGAGTCGACCCACCAAGAATTTGATGGGATATTAGTTAAGGTGGTTTCTTGACACACAAAAGATAGATTTTTACATCTCTTTTCAAACCAGCTTTTACGCTTTAGGCAATCCTTCTTAAAATGTCCATTCTTTCCACAGAAAAAACATTTCTTCTTTGCCCCTTTCTCTTTCTTGTTGGGCTTTGCTTCCTGAACATTGACGTTCTTTTTGCCTTTTCCTTTTCCCTTGGACTTATTTTGAGAGACAAAATTAACACTTAATTGTCCCTTAGCCTTAAGCCTCCTTTCTTCTTGATCAGCCTTTGCGATCAATTCATTCAATGACCACGGAGTTGAGCTTTGGTTGTAGGCTACTTTAAATGGACCAAACTCGGGAGGAAGAGAATTAAAAATGAATTGCACCAAATATTTTTCAGATACGATCATATCAACTTCCTTTAATTTGGAAGCGATATTTGTCATTGTTAATATGTGTTCTCTTACTCCCAACGTTCCATTATATTTTATGCTTGTAAGACGGCTAATAAAGGATGCGCCTAGAGCTTTATCAGTTATTTGAAACTGACCTTTTATAGCTTCTACTAGATCCTTTGCATTTTCTTTTACTTCAATGGAACCTCTAATGGTCCTTGAAATAGAGTTTGTAACAATCTTTATCACAACCTTCTTAGCCTTAACCCATTTGTTATAGTTAGCCCTTTCATCAACTGAGCTCGCGTCCGTGGGTATTGCTGGCTTAGGCTCATCCAAAGCCATATCAAGGTCCAAGTAAGTAATAGCCAATAATAACATGTCCAGCCATTCAATAAAGTTTGATCCATCTAACATGGGTATATTCCCTAAAGTCGAAAGTGATGCCATGTAATTTGCAACTAAAGAAAAAAAATAAACAATTAACAATAAGTTATATGATGCTTTGAATTTAACTACGCAATATACTAAAATTTAAAAGTGATATGTACATCATTGTAAAGCCACCTTTGGGTTGGAAAAACAATATGTAAATATATCTCTTTTCTTTGATTAATATGACCATGTTTATAATATGTGATGTGATTGTATTGAATATATTCCTTTGGGTATAAATCAAATACAAGCAAAAATACATTTATTAACCATGTCATATTCCAATTTCAAATTATGGACAATCATACCTTTGGGCTTAATTGAACCATAACAACCTGAAGGTTTCAATTTTAAGTGTTGTCATATTCAAACAATGGAGTTTGTACATCCTTAACTCAATTTAGAGAATTAAACAATTATCTATAATTGGGTCGCTTTGGCGGCTACCAAGTTAAGAAATTGTTGAATTCTTTAAATTGATAACAACACTTAAGTGATAAAGTTAGTTCATTCGGTCATCAGGTGTGATGAACCAATCAATCAAAAAATATTGGTCCATAAACACTATTATATAATTTCCGAATAACTTTATTATATCACATTTTAGTTGATTAGGCATCATTTTATAGACCAATGGTCAAAGTTATCATTACTTGATCATTGATCAACACCTAATATCTTTAATTGATTCACCATAAGCATACATCCATCCAATCCAAGAAATAAATAACTCTAAATATTAAACCATAGTGAGCATATTTAAATATTAACAATAAAATAGAACTATGATTTTGCTAAATAAATAAGATTAGCAGCGGAAGGAGCAAATAATGAGTTAAACATAATGTTAAAATAAAATATTCTCTAATTTAGAGTTATTAATCAGTCCATCAGATCTGTCCAAGTGATAGATCTCAATGCCATCAACACACAGAAGAAAACGGATCGTTGATTCGTGTCCAAATGTGTCTTTTATGATCAAAATAAGATCTGGACCATTCATTATTAACCAATCTATTCAACTCTGAAATTGATCAATGAATTCAGAATGTTATTTATGGCCAACAAAATCACTTTAACGATTCTGATCGGATTGAATAAACAATATATTAGAATAATTAGAATAAAACTTTAATGATCAATATAATTTGATCTTGACCAATCAATGCCCAATAAATATTATCAAAACTCAATTAGACCCTATTTATGTCTAATAGAGTGATTTGATAGTAAAAAATATCATCAGAATAATCAGAACCATCGATCATACTATAATTAACAATTTCATAGTTCAGGGTCTATTTCTAAACTTTGATTTGGGTCACTTCTGAAGCTTATTTTGGTCAATTGAATTACAAATATGTATCGTCTAATAAGTGGGTTCAACGGAAAATTTTCTTCAAAACTGAAATGGGCTTAGAAGGCCCTTAACGGGTCAAGCCCAACCCACGATTGGCCGAGAAATTGTCCCAGACCAAAACCTGATCCAGCCCAGAATCTTAATGAATAACAGATCAGGTCAGGTTGGGCCTAGCCAGAACCTGACCCGGCCCACCAGCTTGGGTAGCCAGGCTGGGCTTATCATGTCGGGTTGCCCCGACCTGCCTGGCCTGGCCCAGCCACCAAGAATGGGCAGTACGTTATTGCATGCTGTCCTGCGCAGACAGTGCGCAGGACAGCGTCCAACCCCTCTATTTTTTTAAATGAAATAAAATTAATTCTAAAAGCACAAGAGAAATACAATTATCTCTTTTACCATTCTTTCTGTCACTCATCACCTTATCATTATCAAGCTACTGATATGCCTAAAAATAATAACAATAACCAAACATGAAATTAAAACCTCTGATATAATTCTTAAATAAATAATAATAATTTAAATGAAAGAAAATTAAATCTTTTCTTCCCATCTCTTTCAGATTTGGTTGGACACTATAATCCTCATTTCTGAGGCTATTATTATCTAATAAATTGAATATCCTTTATCAAATACCCCAAATTTCTTTCCTTTGGGTATTTGAGTTTTTACTCCGGAAGAATCCAGAAAGCCCCAAGAAAACGATAATAGATCATTGGATTGAAACCAGTAGTGCTCTGATACCAAATGTTAGAAAATTTTGGGTTTTTAAACTCTTTTTTTTTTTTTTTTGGAATCAATCCAATAACACTATAAACAACAATTCTAAACCAGTAGAGCAAATAAATGATACCTGATTGTGCCATCTTGAGACTCTGATCCAACAGAAAGTTGGTCTTCAATGGGGAATTACAACTCTCTTGTGCTTTTCCTTTTCTTCTCCTGTAAGTGATTGTTGCAGAGATACAATCGTAGCCAAGAGAGTTACCCGGGTTGCCTTTTATAAGCCCTAAATCTCTCCATCCATCAAGAAGAGAGTAAATATCCTTTAACCCTCAAATTAACATAGATGGCGGTTTCAAAAGGAAACTTAAATGAATTTAAAGAAAGAGAAAAAGAGGGATAACTTTTAATTATTATGGTCATTTGGGCCATAATATTTGGTCCAACAGAGGAATGATGAAACGAATCATCACATGGTGTGAGAAATATGAACGAAAGGTTGTTCTTCAGCTTTGAAGATTTGCATAAAGAGAGTGAAACGTGAAGGAGATGCATTTAATAGGAATAAAAAGGAAATTAAGATGAATGGAGGTTTTACACATTTAATATGATAAAAAGGAATAAGAGTTAGTGATATAACAGAAAATCTTAGGCTTAAATAAGTCACGACCCGGGCCCGAGTTACGATAATCCAAGGCCGCGATCTATACTTACTCCCGTAAACTCTGAATTAACTGAAGTTAAAACAGAATCCACAAAGGATAACATTCAATTCATACCTGTCAATTGTACAAATTGCGGAAATACACACTGACAAAATAATTCAAAATTTACATGTATACAAAATAAAGTTCTTTATACATGTATCGTTCCTTCACTTTCTTTCATCAATCATTGCATATTCAAATACTATGCATATTGACAACTAGTCAAGTTCTCAAAATATTACATCCCAAAATGAATTCCAACCATTTCAAAAAGAATTCTCAAAAGAATTGCCCAAAATATTCTTAGTCCATTCGCGCACTCGAATACCCCAATCCATTGGTGTTCCGACCATCCCATTCTATCAATCCTCCCGGAGGAACCGCAACGGTCTCCTCCGCTGCCACTGGGGCCGCCGGACCGGCATAGGCAATCGGGCCTGTAATGACATCAATAACACTAATGAACACAACGGTTCAACAATGTATAAACAGAACTTGTAATAGCACATGTTAGTACATATACTAAACTCATGTAATCAGTTTAGCAAATAAATCTCAATTCTAAACAAATCTAGATAATTCCTACAATAACAATGGTTGAGCACAATAAATCAATCAATAGAGATGTACAAGATGGCAACTACCATAGCATTCATTTCATTTCATTTCATTTACCATCTTCCCTCAAAGAAATGATTCATCTTCCAAATGGAAGGCATCGATCAGTATGCATAGATATGATCAGAATTTGTGGGACTTACCAGTGTCCGGGCCAGGGACACTAGCATCACCACGGAGCTCCGGAACGCCCCCAAATCCATCTACTGTAGTAGGAATAGTTACTTGGCTCAGGGCGGAAGGGAGCACCATTCATGATCCCGGCCTCATGAAAATAATCATTTATTAATTTATTTAGAACTTAATATAATAGCTAGGTAGTGCCAGACTCAAGAGTCAATACATTTCATTAACCAATCAATTTCTGGATTCAATTCTATACAGTGATTCCATTCTTAACAATGGAAAGGAAATAAACCATAACATCAATCTTATGAGATTGCAATGCAGTGACACAGAATACCATACAATGAGAGAATTACTAATTACACAATTCTACTCATTTCTATTTCAGTTCCAACCAACCATTTAGGTGTAACCATTGGTTATCCAATGTACGTGTTATTCTCGATGGACATCACATTTATATATAATAAGTACATTGGAGTCCCCGTAATCATCACCTATGGAGGTTAGTCCACAATCCACTAACTATGAGAACCAAGATTTCTAATGGTCTAATCACAATTCCTCCTTTTATTGTTCTCAATTCTTAACAATCTTGAATCGCCCTATAATTAGTCTTAAAACTAATTTAGGGAGTGCACATACTCATTAGAAGCACTCCTAAACCGAATAAAAATCCAAAATCTACTGGACTCAAACTGAGTCCCCCTATCGATCGGAGCCAAAATTTCGCCACAGTTAACACCCTGTCCGATCGATCGGACATACTGTCTGATCGATGGGACAGAAAACTGTCCTCAGTTAAATCCCTGTCCGATCGATCGGACAGTTAGGTCTGATCGATCGGGCCTGCACCGAAAACCCAACTTCAGTGCAGAAACCGATTTCTCTCTTCCTCATTTCCCCTTCCTTCCATTCTAAACCTGCATAAAACTTGGACCTCCTGTCCACTCCTCATTCATCATCTAATACACACATTAAAAACACTTCTAATCATTCCATAAATCCACAAACAATCCATTCTAAATATCAATAGAAATATACACAAACCCAAATTTATGAAATCTCTATTAAATGCTACAATGACTAACACCATTCACAAGTAATGCTTATACTTGCCTCTCTTGGAGCTTCTTAGTCAAAAGCCCTCTTTGCTTAACTTGATTTAAGGCAAATCTTCCACACTTTCAAACCCTATTCCAAGAAACAAGACAAATGGCCTCCTATGAGCTATTCATGCTAGAAATCTACTCCAAGTACACAAGAGAACTTGAAAATCCTACAAAAACACCAATCACTTACTCTTAATCCAAGGGAAGGAGGTTTGGGTTCTCTTTCAAGTTCCAAGCTCTTCAACAATAGAGGATGGCTTGAGGAAAAAGATGAAGATGGAGAATCTCTTCAAAAACCACACCCAATCTTCACACTTGATTAGTGAAAAATGGACGGAAGCAAGAAGAATATGCAAGAAATGCTCTCTAGGGTTTGCTCCAATGAAGAATGAGTGAATGGGACTCTTTTCATTCTAATATGAGGAACTCTCACACTGAAACCCCCTTATCATTAAGTCTATTTACACTTAGAGTCAAATGAAGGCTCATCTAACCAATTTCAAGTCAAACGCACTCGAGTCTATTATGAAAATTAACATACTCTTCGAGATACACGCGTTGGTATCAAGAATTTCCGTATTTGACAAAATACGTGAAAACTCGTATTCACAAAAAGGTCCTTAGTTTACCTTGTTTGAGTTTAAACTCATTTCAATCAACTCAATCTCATTCAAATTCATTTCCTTAGACTTAATTCAATCATTTGAGATTAACCCATCTCATATTGTTCATGAACCACAATTAGCACAATTAATCATGCTTAAGTAACACTAATTTGAATGAATTAGCTTTAATTACGATTAGTCCGGGTCGGGGCCTAACAAAATAAGAGTTAAAGACATGGTTCGCCTTCATGATTTGACCCCAAGTTTAAAAGGATTTAATGGAAAAACGTTTCAAGGGATTTAACTGAGTCAAAATTGATTCACAGTCAAAATCAATGGCAATTGGCAATTGGCAATTGGATTCTATTCGCTTCATATATAATAATAGTTTCCAATGAGGTTTGATACCTTTTAAAACGGGCTTATTTTAGATTTTATAAAAAGTCACCGTGCATGAAAATCAAGAGAATTCTTGGAAATTCTTTGATTTTCTTCTGATCACCAGCTGCTCAGTTCTTGATCTTTCCAACGCATCTCTCTCACTTATCCTCTTCCTGCAGCAAGAGAGCCAGCAAGCAGCCAGCTCTCGGTTTATCCTCATCTTTGCTCATTCTCTGTAGCTAACGATATGCTATATCTCCTCTTCTTCCTTCTGTTACTTCTTTCTCTCCTTCGACTATTTATTTTGTATATTTTTGTATTTTCTGAATTATGTGGAATGACTAATGAAGATGATGAGGCTTGATTTGAACTTCATGTAAAAAAAGAAAGAGAGATTCAGATCCTGCTCTCTTCTTCTTCCTTGTTGAACTATGACGGTCATTCTCTTCATCTTCTTCTTGCTCATTATTCTTCTTCTCCTTATTCTCTTTATATACAACTGTCTCCTCTCTATTGCTTATCTTTTGGAAGTCTCAAAGCTAGGACTTTTGCTGGTTGGTAAAGCTCAGTTGAAAAGCAAGTAAATGTTTTGTTTATTTCTGATTTCAGATTTTAATCATTTTAGTTAGTTTCTAGAAATTTTGTTAATCTTGAAGATGATGAATAGAAAGATATATTTCCAAGTTTTATAATGTTTTTGAACTGTATATAAGTGGTGAACTATGTTTAAAAATGAAAGGAACAGAAGAAAGTTATTTCAAGTTAAAACGGAACAAACCAGAAACTGGGTTCCGTATTTGTGCGTACTCGGTCGACCGGCCACACAAGGAAGAACCCAGCCAATTTCAAAAAAATTTCTAATAATTGAGACTGTGTAAATTTCGAACTCCTTTGTATCGGGTCAACTAGGGGTTCCACCTGGTCGACCAACCACTCTGAAAATTTTTATGAAATTTCTGTAGAGATTAAATTTTTATTTTTATTCATTTTAATTGATCAGTTAATGATTCTTAACCATAAAATAGGCCTATTTATAGTTATTGATTATAGTTAAGTTACATTTTAAAATTTTATCAATATTATGGCTTATTTGAGAAAAATCATTGGATACTTGATATTAATAACTTTATTAGTCATATTTGTATTTGCAAATTAACTCAAAATTTATTTGATATTCTCTGAATTTCTATATACGTGATATATTTCATGAGATGTCATCAATGATCAGTTAAGTTACATTTCAATGTATTTAGTGCATTTTGGTAAATAAGCTGTAATTTTGTTTCTTGTGATTATCTGTACATTAGTATCTTGTTTTGGAACCACATAGCTCGGTCATTTGATCAACAGGTGGTGAAGGAGGGACTGTTCCGTTCTATCACTAGCTACAGTTAGTCTTGTCTGTTGGAGTTTATTACTCCTGGTACCTCTATACTTCATTTCTATTGTGACCACCGTCTAATATACATGGTATCCATTGTTCTATATTCTGATCATTAGCAAATGTGGTATTGCCTTCAGCTATTTTCAGTTATTTAGTATTTTGTTATATCAGTTATGGTATCTCATATATTACTCGTACTTTCAGATTTAATCACTGTTATTCTATTTATTTAATTCAGTTTACTTGCTCAGTTTTACTAATGTATCTTTTAATGTTACAGGAAATTCAACAGCTCACCGAGAACTGAGACGTTCCAAAAGGGCAATACATCAGTAGTTGAGTGGACTTCCAATGAGATCACATAATCTGGACTTGTGTGACTACCATCATAATTAGAATAGTGTTCTAAGGACTGTGATTTTCTGGAAAGTTTTGTAGGTGGTGTAATGAGTAGTCAAAAGAACTTTTCAAACTTTTGTAATTATATATCATATCTGTAAATATTCAAGACTAACCAGTTGTAAATGTTCTGAGATACTTATGCTCTGTTATTACCTATTAATAAATAATGATATCACTGTTTAAATGCTTCCATAGGAAAGTTTTAAATTATTCTGATTCTCTCACCTGTGATATCTTGTGGGATAGTGTGGGATTATTATTTATTTTGTTCAAATCCTCCACTAGTTACGTCATGAAATTGGAACCTTAAAGGATACCCAATTTCAGGACGTGATAATGTGCAACACTACCTTTTTTATTCTTTTTTCTTTTTCTTTTTTTTTCTTGCTTGAAGTGCAACACTACTTGTTTGCCACCTAGGTTGTTGGGTTTTTTTTTTAAAACCCACAATTTAAAAAATAAATCCCAAGAGACATTTGAATGTATCTTTTCAAATTGAGTGCCTTTTCAAAATTAACTACTTTGTTCCTTTATAAGAGAAAATGAGATGTGTCTCTTGGGCCAATTTGAGTGGGTGTGACCCAATTCTAAGAGATGCCTTCCAACTCTATAAATTAAGGTGATTTTCAAGTTTTTATATCGTATTCAAAATGAATAGAATGTAGTATTCACAAAGCACATTGTCTAAGAGGATTTTCTTATCTTTTCTTTTTTACTTTGATTTTAAGGGCAATTTCATATTTCTAATTCTATTGTGTAGACTTCGAATCAGAGTTGGGCACTACATCTTAGGGACAAAATTTCATGAAAACCACCTGTAAGTAGGAAATTGTTGTCATTAAGAAAATATCTTAATTAGTGTGCCTTGCCCATTTTTTTTTATTGCTTTCTTATTCAATTTCTCACATTCACTTTTATTCACTAATTACTTATACTAATTATTTATTTAATTTTTTAATTGCATATTATGTAAGATTATATGGTCTCAATCCAGTGGATGATGTAAATAAATTGATTTATTTCTTATTTAATTAATATAATCATGCTTTTATTCATGTGATGAATAGTATTTTATTCCATGTTTGCACATGACCAATACAATATGATATGATGGTTCATGAGATGAACCGGAACTCACAAGTATATTAGATGTAATACACATGCTTGAATAAGATCTAAATACATGAGACATAGATCACAAATCTTATACTTGAATTGATTCACAGCCAGTGATGAGATTTAGCATCTCATCTGATAAGGTTACAGTATTATGATTACTATGAGTTAGTGTGATTTGTCTCAATCATCAGAGTGTAAGACTTTGGTTCATTGTGTTGGTGCATCATATGTACCAAAAGACCATGAGTTGCACTTTATGCAAATCTGTCTTTGATTTAAGGTCTGCTCTTATAATTCTTTAGCAACAGGCTCTTAATCCTGAGAGATTAATGAACTCAAGTTCTTGCTATGCATTTACTTTGAAACACCAATGAGTGAGGCCAATCGTAGGTCAACTCCTCGGTGTCTTTGATATATGGTAGTAGGACTATGGGAACATATAATTATCAAGATAGAATCTAACATCTTATAGATATATCCCCTTATGCCAATTAATGAATTTATCGTTGATAAGTACGTACGCATCTCAATTAAGAGTTATTTGGATGGTACTGATGATCACTTTGATTAATTGGATCACAGGGATAATAAGATATGGATATAACTTAGTTGGACATGTTTAATCCATTTGATCCATGGATATAATTGATGGAGGGGCCTACTTGTAGTAATATGGAAGATTAGGGTCTTCTTATAATTTATTCGTAAGACTGAAGTTAAATTGCATTTATTTAGTTGAGTTATTTGCAATTAACTATGGGTCCGGATTGCACATGAGATGTGGGGTCCAGATATCCCAGTTCAAGATAGCTTCTAAGGAATACCTAGTGGTCCCCACGCTAGCCCTAATATAAGATTGTTTCTAATGCTATTAGCACTCTAAAAGGAAGGAGGAGAATGACGCTTTCACATAATAGATGTGAGACTTCTAATTGTGGAAGAAAAGGAGGTTGCCAAAACCTATTTAAGAGATAGAGAGTGGACGTCCAAGGTATCTCACGCCCTAGGTTGGAGGTATGCCCACCTCTCCCCTCTCTCATCTCTCCTCTGGTTCCCACTAGAGAGTGTAGGGTTTCTCTTCTTCTTGGAGACCCCACGATTCTCCTTTAGAAGAAATCTGATAGAGGGCCATAGCATGCCTACGAGGTATTGGAGATCCTTCTTGTTCTTATGAAAGAGTTTTTCAACAAGCCAAGCGATCAACTTCTCGATTAGAGCACAATCGGGCTCCCAAGGTTAGATCTACATTATCTCTTATGTAGATTTTTGTGGTTGCTTGTTGCTACTGTTTTCTATTTTCTAGATAGTGTATCTTCTTATCTTGATACATGAGAAAGAGGTTTTGAATCCTGAATTGGGTTTCTGGCCTTATGAATACTTGATCGCTACTTTAAGTCGTTTAAAAGTTTTGAAAACCTATCCACAAGGCCCACCTACTTCCAACACATTCTTCGTAAGTAATTTCCCCAACATATGCATCTGGTTATTTTTGAAAAAAATGGAAAAACACCTAGCCATCTATGCCTTTTAGGTTATTTCTTTTACATAGTTTAGAAATGCACAATTTGTAGGATCTAAACTGTACACCTCTAAGATATAGATGGAGCAACAAGAAGGGGTTGCTCGATTGGCTCAGTTGGTTGGCAACCCCGCATGTAACTCTCGATCGGCTAAATCGATCATTGGGTATTGCAACTCTTCCTACTTTTTGCTCTTCCTCTTCCCATTTGTGCGGGCTCTCTTGGGTCCTAGTGAAGGTAAGGGAACCTACCCACGCACGAATTGATCCCTAGGTGATACTGGTGAGAGTGGGTGTGCTATCAACAACATCTACCCTATGATTCGCATCTAAATAATCTAATTGCCCTTTACTCTTCATGATTTTAACCATCAGATGATTTCAATTGAACTAATTTATATGAGTAAATCAAAGTACATTTCATGAGTAAACTAAAGTACTTTTCAAATTGTGAGACCCCGACCCCTAATTTCCGAGATTACTTTTGATTTATTTGTGGATTAGTTTTCTAAGTGAGATTAGTAGTTGTTTTGTTGAGTTTGTGGGTTAGAATTACTTTTCATTAGTTTTGGGGGATTTTGAGAGTCAGTGAACCTAGTTAGTGACTGTAGGGTCCTATTTGTTTTGCATGGTAAGCATGGGGAGGTTCTCTGTGACTCCCAAACATTCCTATTTTGGCTTCGTTTGACTAATCTTGTCATTCCCTACAACTTTCGTGTTCACTCCGTACCCATTCGAAGCCCCGAAAATCAGTTTTTCCAGCCCCGGAGGCAAAAATCGGTTTGTTTACACTATAAGAAAAACTGCTTTTAGCGAGGGCCAAAGGCCGCAGGTAAAAGTCATAGTGGCCGCTGATAAATCCTTTAGCAGCGATCACTATGGGCACCGCATGGTGAGGGTATATCGCGGGTGGGTAAAACCGACCGATGCTATTGTTTTTTGTTTCGGCCGCCCTGACCGCCGGTAAAAGGAATCCGTGGTTACTAGAAACGACAAAGGAAACTTTTAGCGGGGGCCATTGGCCGCCGATAATTGTAAAAGTGGTTGCCGCTAAAAATTAGTGATTTTTCTTGATGTAGAGCTGCAACAAGTAGAAGATGACCGGAGAGATGGGTCTGCGCCTAGTGGGTTTTTTTAGATGGGTTTGCTCCTGGTGGGTCTACAACAGAGATGGTTTTTTTTTTTAGATGGTGGGAGAGGGTGAGAGATGCGTTGGTGGGTTTTCCGAGATGGGTCTGTGCCTGGTGGGTCTGCAACAGAGATGGTTTTTTTTTTAGATGGTGGGAAAAGGTGAGAGCTACGTGATGGAGATAAGGGCCAGAAAGGGAGAGAGCGAGAGAGGGAGACGAGGGCCAGAGACTGGTGAGCGAGAGAGGGAGATGAGGGCGTCGAAGTGAGGGATATTAGAGCGAGGGAGATTAGGGCGCGCACTTGTAATATAACTTTTAACGGTAGTCACTTATGGCCGCCGCTGAAAATAATTTTTAGCGTCGGCCAACACTTTATGGACGCTACAAACTCATTTTACCATCGAAAGTAATGGCCGCCGCTACATATTCGACGTTAAAAATAAAAAATTTCGCACGAACAAATAGCGCCATTGGATTGATAGTTTTACCCACGGTCACAGTGGAGGCCGCGGATAAAGGTAACTTAAAAATTGAGTTGCAGCAGGAGCAGACTTGGCTGCCGGTATAAGTGACTTATAATGTCACATTTTGACGGCGGCCGCTGTAAGTTCGACACTAAAACTGTATTTTCTTGTAGTGTCACATTGAATCTGGACTCAAATTTCGAAATCTCAAAACCATGCCAAAATTATACTTTTTGAAAACTAGATTTTATGAGAAACATTTTCTCTTCTTCGTCGAATCCATCCAGGGCCCAAAAACGCATATTTTAGTACTGACAAGTTTAAGTGATGGTGGGACCCACACCCACCCTTTTATAAAGAGCTAGCCCCTTCCTTCTTCCCCCATTTGTTCCAGCTGAGGAGCTCCAGCTCCTTGGGGCTTTTTGCCTTTTCTCTTCTTCTTCTCGCTCCCTCACACAAAATCCACCTCTAAGCTTGCCAAAAATGGAGATTAGAGCTCAACTCACTACAAGAAAAAATACATCTAGCAACGGATAAAAACTGCCGTTATATGTATGCAAACCGCCACTATAGCCTGTTGCGGCAGAAAAATGTCCACCGTCACTTTTGTCATTAGAAGTTGGTGTCGCTAAATGTATTTGCAGCAGTATAGAAGCTGCCGCAAAAAAAATTATCAATAGCGGCGGTTATAAACCGCCACTAATGATTTTAATCCGCCCCTAATCACGCGTAGAGTTTTTTTGGCTGAACCGTTGGTATGTGTGAATGTTGTAGCAGCGGATTACATTGAACCGCTGCTATATGTGTATGTTGTAGCTGCAGATTACAGTGAACCGCTGCTATATGTGTATGTTGTACCATCGAATAGCACACCGCTGGTAAAAGCCCCACAAACCGCTGCTAAAAGCCCCTTGGAGCCCCATGCGTAGTAACTGTCTGCTAAAAGCCCCATGTGTAGCCCTTGGGAATTAAAGAAATAATGCTCATGCTACCATCAACATTGTACTGAGTTACTAAGATTCCATTCAACCTATGTCAACCCTATCTCTTTTTATCCAACTTATTGGGATAACATGCCTTTTTACTTTGAAATTTTTATCCAACTAATATTGTGAGGTTGTTTAAAAGATAGTGTTTTGGGCATCCCTGGGAACTGCAAAAAACATATAGCACATAGCACCCACATTACATGTCAGAAAGCTCTTGGAAACATGTCAATGTTGGATCAACGAAGGCATAATTATTTAATGGCAAGCCTGAAATTTGGTTATGGTCAAGAACAATCTACTAATCTGGTAAGTAATATTAGGCTTGTACTTATCCCAGACAATCATAATCATAAATTGGCCTCTGCATGTGTTAAGGCCTATTCTCAATCAAACATGTTTTTCATTGTCACAATAGTAGCCTTATCTCAATTGAACAAGCTTATCGAAGCATATCTATCAACTGGGTTAAAAGGTAACCATTTAAACCTATGTGCACCCATCCAAGTGTACCCCTTTCCAGCTCCTACACCTCCTCCTTAGTGGGTTCCACACTGGCCTCTCACCAACAGAACCATGTACCATTCACCCAAAGAGATCACATCTCCATATCTCAATATCATTCAACATAATGGTGCCCTGCATTTTGGTGGACCTCTAAAACACAAGTTTCAGCCCAAAATTTGAAACTTACTACAGTGTCCCAAAACTGATACCTTTAAGAGCTTAAGCTTGGTCCTATTCATACTCTCAACAGGTCTATTTTAACTTTTTAAGGTCCACTGATCTGATCATACTCATATGAGCCTTACACGTTGTCTTGGATCTGCATCGTAATCATCAAATCTTAGTGGATGTAGAATCCATATCCAACACATAGGAACCATGTCAGATCCAGATATTATTCTGATTGATCCTTACCTTGTGCAACTTGTCACATGTTAGTTTTTCTCCTCCTTCCAAAAGGAACAACTAAATGGGAACAATCCTTGTGTTCGAAAGAGATGATGCAACCATCGCGATGGTTGAATGTGGCGCAAGTGAGGCACTTTTAGAACTTCTCATGTCTCATTGGTGTGAGGAAACTGCAGCAAGACATTGCTGAATGTGAACATTATATTAGAGAAACAAAAGTTGCTAGGTCTGCAATTTGACAGATTACATTGCATTGCATATATTCAAAATCAAAACACATTACCATGACCTCAAAGTTACTTTAAATCAGAGAAGCACACTCTCCCCAAATCCCTCCTTAAACCCCCTTTCCCTCTCTCAGTCCCTATCACGTCAGAGTATCTGAGGCTTAATTGTGCCATTGCTTATGTCATTTTAACCGCACCCAGCCTCGCCCACACCCATTTCATCCACCTGACTGTTGTTGTCACCTGCTCTGCTATCAGCTGCCCCTGAAGCCTCTTTTGATCCTGCATTGACGATGAGGATATTAAGATTGCACGCGGTATTAAAAGTTAAATATATTTTTTTTCACAATATACATAGCAAGGCCCTACCCGCTGCCTGTGCTGTTCTCTCTTTCCCCTGTCTTAATATGGTGTACTCTTTCTCCTGTCTTAATATGGTGTAATCTTCAAGCATTGAAAGAAGCCTGACCTGCATGTCAGAGGAAAAAATAAACCAACTTCAGACACTAGCAAACCAAATTAACTAACAGGAACAAGAAGGAACAAAAGTACTTACTCCATCATAGGCGAAATCAACACCTCTCTCTCCCATGTTGTGGTTTTGCATGCCACCGCCTCCACGATCGCTATACCAGCAGGCATTGCAATAAAAAAAAATGAAGTAATTCGCACAAATTAATGAGGTAACCCAGTAATCTACCAAGAGCTGAAGTGGTTGGCAGATTTAAGCATTAGAATTCCTATTAGTGGTTAGTGGAAGTAACAAGAATTAAAAACTCGGCCGAGTCTGAAACAGTGGTTAGTGAAAGCCGAAGTAATAAATCTGCACCTGGGAGTTTGGCAACTAATGCACGAGCTTTTTCAGCACGCTTCGATGTAAGATGCGCACCTCTGCCAGCATTGTAACGGTTCTCATCCTAAAATGCCACATGCATCAGCAACAGCTAATAAAAGTTTCTCAACCTTTTCAAGTTGTTGATAGAAATTTTAGATATGAAGATGTAAAGTCAAAATGCCTAACCCTGTTGTATTCCTCAAGCCAGCTCTCCTTCTCACATGCTGCAAGCCATTTCTCAACCTTTTCAAGAATTTCTTTCCTGTTAAACGCTTCCTCTTTCACCTTTGCAATTTGAACCTCAACTTGTTCCAAGACACAGGAGGGGTCGATGGTTCCCACACAAAAGAGAAAAAACCATCAGACAAGCAAGGACATTCACATGGCCTATGAACAGTAGTTAGTCGTAGTCATTAGCCAAAAACCAAACTCTGCTGCTATCAGGATTAAAACCTACCTGACTCAATAGCTTCAATTGCATATTCCATAGAAGAATCTGCTTCTGCTACCAAGTGGGTCTGCCTGCATATCTCATCTAGCTCTGACCTCTTCTTTAAAACAAGCTCTTTCATCTTGCTTGCTTTCAGCTCTTCTAGCCTTAAAACCACTGCTTCCACCTGCATCACAAATTTATCTCTTTTTTTTTTATGGGCGACAAATGTCTCCAAGAAAGGTACCAGAAAAGAAAAAAGCTCACGTAATTAATGAAGTCCACAGAAAGAGTGCCAGGTTCTTTCATCTCATGTTCTGAAGCTGCAATGTTGCAGGTAACATTTTGAAACATCTGCTGTTCTTCAAGGGGTGTATCCATCAAATTCCAAAGCTCCAACACAGTCGTTGCCAGATCTTGAAGCTGCCACATCTTTAAAGTGAGCTAAGGGATGACTTGCAGTATCCAAAGACAAATAAATCTGCCCCCATTATTTACCTTCTGCATCCTCTGTATCTTAATCTCTCGCAGCCTCTGTATTGCAACTGTCAACCTTTTAATTGTATCATCACTAATACTCATTGATGCTTCATTGTCATATAAACTGGGATGAATTTCACCAACCATGTGCTGGAAATCCATACCAAGAAAGAAAAAAATTTCTGATTCAACAAAATGAAGAAAACACACTATATGACAATGCTTTTTATGCAACAAAAATAAAATAAAAAATAGGTCCCTAATGCATTCTCAAATCATACATGTCTTACGCAACAAAAACCATGCTTTTTATGAATACCACTATCCAAGCATGCATACTACAGCACAACTGAGACAAGAAAACAAATCCTCCAATTTTTCAGAGAATTGGTCTTCAACAACTCATCTCAGTGACAACATGAGTTATACAGAGTAAGTTGGCTTTGCTATGCAGAGGCCAAATGCCAATGGAGTATTTCCTTTTCCTGTATCATCATTGTCCATATTTTTGAGTCATTGAAATGGTTGGCACCTAAGGTTTCCATCTTTAAAAAAAGACCGTATCAAAAAATTCAGGATATTTCAACTCTCTCATAATATTATAATGACATCCCTAAGTATTGACTAATATCAACTAATTAATACAATCTGCCCTGTTGCAAAAAGAAATGAAACAATCTGTTGGTTGCTATCACAATGCAGCTATGTTAGCAAGTACTTATGGATAATTAGAAATAAGGTATTGTGAGAACAATTTTTACAAAAACAATATCGTTTCTACATTGACATGTTGAAACAAATACAATGACATTAACACACCTCTCAATGGGCTACATCCATCGGTATTGTACGGGTCCTGCGATCTTAACCTCTCCTGCCAAATGAATTGCCAAATGATCCATGATATCGAAGAAGGCTGGTGGAAAAATCATTTCAAGACGGCACAGTGTTGTTGAGATTCGAGTTTCTAATCCATTAAGAACATTGACTGTAGCGATTTTCAAGCATATTTCCCTAAAGAAATTGCTTTACTCAACCAAGACTAGACTGATACTCAACCAAGGCCCAATTCTCCAATGATCTTTTTGGTTTCAGGAAATGCTTCTTTCAACAACTCAAGCAACTCAGTAGCGTTCTCATGGCTGTCTAAATGATGGGAAACAATAACACAATTACCAGCACAACATTACATATGAGAGGAGCAAAAAATCTTTACCCCTATCCTTTGTTAATTTAAGCCCCTGCTGGTTGCAATCACCAAGTACCGATTCCTAATCGTGATATTTTCAGCAGCTGCAAGTTCAAGAACACAATCTAAATTAAAACAAAAAATAAAAAAAATGAACATAAACAATACAGGATTTGGAACCATACTCCACCAAACATAATCATCACAAGCAAAGGATACAATGTGCCCTCATTCTTGAAAACATTAGAATATCATCATTCTCTTGCCCATAAAACCAGTCATCCCCTCTGATTCAATTCATATCAAGGAGAAAAAAAAAATCATCTAGACAGCCAGTATATTGTATGTGACCTTTTTGCATTGGATATTGTTACACAAAATCAAATGCAAAAATAAAAACATCAGGGCATATGTGTAGTTCAGAATAATAGGCATAACTGTTGCCACCGAAACTGATACTGATAAACAATCAGTAATAGAAAGATACAAACCCAAAAAAACAACAGCACTACAAAGATGACAAAGCCCACAGTTCACACAACAAAACACAACAAAAGACAGGCAGGGGGACCACAGTCCCATGTCAGTTGCATTCCTGAAACAGTATTTAGTATAATGCTCACAAAAACAAGTGGATTGAAGTCTTCAACCATACAAAAGAGAGAAGCATTCATGATGAATTGGGCAACCATCGTGATGGCTGGGAATAACTAAAAATGAGATGAGAAATAAATCAATTAGGAAAATTCTAGAGGGAGAAGCCACTATTGAGACAATTATTGAACACAAAGTTCACTCTTTTTTTACCAATGAAAAAAAATTATATCTTTTTTACTAATGAAGTAATTAAACTGTTACTTTACAGAAGCTGCACCACTGTTAACATACCAAAAACATTACTGAACTCATACTAAAAACATTACTGAACTCGCTTTTTTTTTCTTATCTCAAATGATTTACAATGACATCTGCCAAAGAACAACAACCCTTCCAATGAAAAATTGCAACACACTCAGGTTTGATACCAGATATATGTCATGAAATCTAAAAACAAATGTGTACAGATTTAATTAGAACTAAATTTCTTCGAAATGAACCAAAATTATTAAAACATCAACAATCGGCAATTCAGCATCCACTTGTGATGCATCAAAAGTTTCATAACAATTCAACTAAAGAAGAATTCTATTTCTATCAGAAAATACTATCTGCCTTGATAAATTAAAATAATGAATTTCAGGAATGAAAAATCTACTATTTCCAAGCATCATAAGGAAAACAAAAGATATTATATTAAACTGAACCAAAACCAACCTCCAACATCAACAAGAAAACTAAACTAACATAAACAAACCAAACTTTCTTTCAACCACGGCCTTTGAGTTTAAGGTTAGGACCTATCATAGCTCCACAAATATCAAAGTAGTAACCCTATCACTTGCGACAAAGTCCTACCCAAAAGAGCACAATCAGGTTGCTGCTCCCACAGTGTAACTGTTACATATCAAAAACATTACTGAACTCATACTTAAGATAGCTAAAATCACATTTTAAGATAATCAGACCTATGACATGTAAACAACTATTTTATTAACAATGAAAAACAGCATCTAATAAATCTAATTCTCATTTGGAATCTCTCTTATATCCGTAGGCAAATGTGCTCATAAAAGACAATTTCACTGTAGAAACTACTCCAATAGTTTTCAGACAATATTTTCATCATGGTTCCGTGTCTTAAAATTCGCTAAATGGTCAGGGGTATGGCAGAGCAAATTTCCTACTGTAGATGGCTATAGATGATGAACACAAGATATGTAAAAGAGGCTACGTAATGCATATTAAAACAAGAGAGAAAACTTTCGAAAGTCAGTTTCAGCCATATGATGGAAAACCTTAAAATTTAACCAACAACAAACTGGTTCTGTCTTTAGTTCAGTCAAGCATCTTGATAGACTCTACAGTTAGTGCATATGTCTACCTTAGTCTAGGATTTAACCAAAAAAAAAAAAAGTGACTCGACAGTTATATAATTATTATTTTCAAAGCAATAAAGAACTCACAAAACAATCAGCATTTAATATTTTTTAGAGCTAATTCCATAACCTGATATCTATGCATCATCAACATTTAAGCCCTATCCATCTATCTAGAGGTCCTTTGTGAGTTCTATTAAATGGTGGTAACGTGGAAAACCCCACCAAGGAAACTATTAAAAGTCCCAATGACCCAGTACACAAAACAAATATGTTCCACTGAGCATATTTTCTTAACCAGGTAATATGTTTTAAAATAATAAAGTTCACCAATCAGTTCTTAACTAGTATTATATGAATACATCGCGTCAAAGCATAAAGTATACTAAGTTGATACGAATTTGTATATCACAAACTTTTAGTTTCCTTAATTACATCTAAACAACTGAAAAAAAAGAGTCTTTTGACAATGGAGATTTCCAGATCTTTCATGTGTTTGCTTATTCCAAATCCTTTTATCTCAAAAGCAACAGAGCACAAACAGAGCATTTTGTAATACATACCAAAGCCCAAACAAAATGTTGCATCAAACTAACCAATTGATGGCAACATAAAGTGATATGAATGCTGGTTTGATGTGAACCATTATATGGGAATTATTCAATCATTTTCAAATATTGGTTACTTTCTTGGTGAACCTGGAGGTAGAAAAGGACCCAAAAATGCAATTTTCTGACTCTTTATGCCACTAAAAGAACCAGAGACACAAGAGGAACATCAAAGATAAATTCAAACATTACAAGGATGGCCTAATACAGAAAGGGTACAACCAGAGAAGAAAAGGATACAAGAATCTGGCCAAAATGAGGAAAAAAAATGTTTAGCAGACAGCTGAGAGAAAATTGTCATCATCTTAAAATAGCCAGGACAATTTTAACTAGATTTCAGGTAACTAGATTTACAGGTAACCTGAATACAGGGTAACCAAGTTTCAAGAATCAAAATGAGACCTGAATACAGGGTAACTAGTTTTCCTAGTCTACAGTAAACCAGGTTTCCATTTTATAGTTTCTCAAGTCCAGATTCTCATATAACTCATAAGACCTGACAGGCATAGAGTTTTAGTAACTCAGTTGCAAGGCTTTCAATTAAAATTTGAAACAGTGAATCAAAGCCAACCAAGAGACATGTCCTGGAGAACTAAAAGCCAGGCTATTTCAAAAAAAGGAACAAACTGAATCCTAACAAAAATAATAATAATAATAATAATAACAATCAATTTGCAACGAGTAGTAAATCAATTCAATCTACCCAGTTCAGAACATAAGCAACTATTCCCAAAACATAAATTTCAAACAATGGCTTCAATATCACAAAGTTACACACAAACCAACACCAATTCTTACAACGCTTTTTTTTTTTTTTTTTTCATTTGCATTTCTGACACCAAAATATCATAAAGATTCGATCTTGCAATGTTGTTCTATACAAAAGACACAAAGTGAGTTAAAGCAAAAGAAAATTTAGCAACAGCAATATACACATAGGCAAACCTAATCGAGGCTAATCTAACTACAAAGTGAGTTCAAAGAAAAAGAAAATTCAACAGCAGCAATATACACATGGGCAAACCTAATCAAGGCTAATCTAACTACAAATAGCTTTCAAGTAGAACAGGTTAAAGAGGCTAAGACCACAAGACAACCTTCAATAGTGAGAATTCCAGTAGATGAACCAAAGACAGAAACGAACCCTGTTAGTATTTTTTGTTGGCTAATTCATGGGTTGGACAAAACTCTCGGTCCATTGAGTTGTATTTTCTATTTTATTTTAGAATGGCATGTGGTTGTATTGCCGGAAGTGCTGAAGCGAAGAATAGAAGAGAAAAGAAGACCAGGAGAAATCCCCCAGGCCTGATCGATCGGAGCCTCTGTCCGATCAATCGGACAGAGAATGCACCTAGTTAATTGGGCTGTCCGATCGATCGGATGTGCTGTCCGATCGATCGGACAGGCGGTGCAGAAATGGGAAAGTCTACTTTTCTGATTTGGAATTGTTTCCTTTTAAGACTTTGTTTCCCAATTTGAGTCCTACTTGTGCTCTAAGTCTAAGGCACGAATTTAGGGCTATAAATAGGGTGTTGCTCTCAACCCTAAAGTGTGTGTGCATATTGAAGATTAGAAACACACCTCTCATTAATCTGAGTCAGAGATATCTAAGAGAGAGATCATTCTCTAGAGCCATTGAGAGATCGTTCTGAATGGCTGCTCTAGAAGGTTGTTGCTGCTTTTGCTTCCTTATAGAAGATAGTTCATCTTGGCTGATAAGGTGCGAGGAGATCAAATAAGGAGAATGGGGCACGGTGGATGTCGTGTTAGTAGATTCTTTACAAGAACAACCACAGTCCTTAGGTCGAGGTACAGACTGAGGTAAAGGAGCTTGTGAGTATATCTTGTAATCGTTCGTGAACTCTTGATTTCTGGTTCGTGGTTTTTCTCCCTAGATAGGGTTTCCACCCTAAAAATTGTGTCTGCCTTCTTGTGACGTGTGATCGGTAGATAGCTAGTTCTATTTTCTGATTGGTTATTTCCGCTGCATGTTAATTGGTTAATTTAGAACTAGTATATCCATTCTGGTAGCTCCTGTAAAAACTTTCAAACCCTTAAAGCCATAAATTTAGAATCCATCACAGAACAAAAATAAAGAAAATCAAGCTTTCAGAAACCGAAAAGATGCGAAAGATGACATTTTGGCAGAAAATCATGAAATCTTGCAAAAGAAACACAAACTTTATATGCTTCTTGGAAAATAAAACGAGCTTAAAATCAAGGGAAAATAGAAACAAACCAAACAAATCTAAGTTAGGGCAAAAGGTGGAATTCCGCATGCTACAGGGTGGGATTTACAGTGGAAACGCGCATTGAGTGTGAACAGCTAATTGCATTGAAATATTGCAATATCAAAGCTTATCCAAACGCACTCAAAATCAAACAAGAGAGAAAAAAAATAGAAAAACAAAGCAAGGAGATAGAGAAGAAAAGCACTTGCAGAGAGAACCCGAAAGAAATCCTTTCTCAATGACCTTATATAGTAGAAAACCCTAATCACTTCGCCATTTGTGGGAAGAAAAAAAGAAGGTACCTACAGCTGTTGGGACTGTGCAGAAAACCCCATTTCAACTCACAAAAGACAGTAGCATTCAAACATTAAAGCTTCAAAAGGCAGGGAAGTAGATCTTACCTTCTTCTTCTTCTTCCTGTATGGGAGATGTCGATCAGATCTGAAACCTCAAAGCTGGAAGCTCTAAACAAAAACCTCAAAGCTCGAAGTTCTGAAAGCATATACGTAAGGGTTTTGGGGAAAAGAGATCTCAGAGATCGAAGATCAAAGATCGGAAAATGCAGCAAAGACGAAAATGCGTATGGCTCGTCTTACTGCTGCTCACTGCTCTGGCTTCTGCTTCTTCTTCTCCGCTGTCGATCAAGCCTAAAACCTCAAAGCTGCAGAAGCTCCAAACAAATCAAACCTCAAAGCTGCTATAGATTAGGGTTTTGGGGAAGAGAGATCTCAGAGATTAGGGTTTTGGGAAAGATGAAAAGAGGTTTTAGGACTGGACAACGATGAGACGTGGGTTTTGGGTTTGGTTTTGGGACTGGATGATGATATAAGAGGAGGTGGGTTTAGGGTGTTGGATGAGGAGTATAACAGCGGAACATATTTTCCGCTGTAGTATATATGCAGTGACAGAATATACTTTCCACTGCTATATGAATATAAATATATATATTATATATTTATATTTGACATTTATAGTGACATAATACATTTTCTGTATAGTGGCATAATACATTTTCTGCTGCTATATGTATAATTCATGTCCTATACATTTATAGTGGCATAATACCTTTTCTGCTGCTATATGTATTAAGTAAATGATGTAGCGACGGACTATACTTTCCACTGCTATACATTCTATTTCAATGTATAGCATAAGTGTGGTGTTTATAGCGGCATAATACATTTTCCGCTGCTATACGTTCTGTTTATAGTGGCATAATATGTTTTCCGCTACTATACATATGTATGAATACGTTTATAGCAGTAAAATACAATTTCTGCCACTGTATTTGTAGTAATACTTAGATGTAGTGACGGATACATAAACCGCCGCTAATTGTCCCTTTTCTTGTAGTGACTTCTTCTTTTCCTCCATCATTCTAGCCCTCCATGGACATCATTTTTGTACAAAATCAAGATGGGCAGCCCCTTCTCCAAGTTTCTTCTCGTTGAGTGATGGTCTTAGAGGTATGAGCCTCCTTCCCTTTTTCTATTTTGTGCAACGGCATCCCCTTAAGTCCTATTTCTTAGCTTTGTTTGAAGTTTGAACCCATTCCTTGTCTTTCTTGATTTGCCATTTTAGGGTTCTAAGTTTGGTTTATTTTTGGGGTTTCTTGTATTAGGTGTGCTAAGGTCTAATTGGAAGGATTAGAGGCTAATTGGAGAGCTTTGGAGACCAAGGCAAGTGACTGACATGTGATTTGGTTTAAGCATACTAAATTTTCATGAATCTCCTAGTATTCATTTCTACATTTATTTGGTTTAAGCATCACTAATTTTTCGGATTTTTTGGATGAGTTTTTTGGCACAACAAAAATGGTTGTCCAAACTCATAGGCTATGACTACACTATAGAATATAAAAGGGCAAGGAAAATTCTGCTGTAGATGCTCTTTCTCGTGCCTGTGAAGAAACTGCAATAGCCACAATGTCCACACCTATACCCTTATGGATTGATATGGTCCGAGAATCAACTCAAAGGGATCCATATTTTCAAGATCTACATGATCGTCTGGGGAAGGGACTCCTTGATCCAGCCAAGTATGTTGTACAGAATGGGATCTTATGGCGCAAAGACAGAATAATGGCGGGACCAAACTCCCTTAAAAATGACAATTTTTAACGAACTTCATTGTTCCCCAATTGCATGTCATTTGGGGCTTCACAAAACAGTCAGGCGCGTGGCTAATTCTTTTTATTAGCAAGTATAGTCATTTTCTGCCACTTTCACATTCCTATACAGCTCAATCCGTTGCAAAGTTATTTTTTGATAATATGTTAAAGTTGCCTGGGATGCCCGCTACAGTTGTTTCAGATCGGGAACTAGTTTTAACAAGTGCCTTCTTGAGAGAAATCTTAAAATTACAAGGGACTCAATTACAAATGACATCATCCTGCTGCCCATAGTCAGATGGGCAAACCGAAGTCCTCAACAGAAGCATAGAAAATTACCTGCGCTGCTACACCTACGATCACCCAAAATCTTGGGTACGGTGGATTCCTTTACCTGAATGGTGGTACAATACTACCTTCCATTCAGCCACTCAAGTTACTCCCTATCAAGCTGTTTATGGGGTGGCTCCACCCACTCTCATTTCATATGTTCCAGGTAAAACTCGTGTTCAAGCAGTGGATGATGAGCTTCGTGACAAGAAAAAACTCTGGGCTTACTGAAGGAGAATCTTAGAAAGGTGTTAGCCAGGATGAAGTAGAATGCTAATAAGCACCACATTAATATTTTACAGAATTTTTTATTAAAATTTTTGCCGGCGTGTTTTCTCGCCGAGAAAACATTTATTTTTTTTAAGTAATTATGTTGAAGGTGTTTTGCTAGTGAAAGTATTGCGCCGGCAATCAATGTTCATTTATTGTATGTATTTGATTTTTTAAATTTTTTTCCTGTATATACATCATTGCATCATTACAACTTCCAACCTATATCGTATGAAACTACTATTCCATTATCTAAGACCAAATCAACAACACACCCAGCATCTATTTCTATTACAAATATTCATTCCACTTCATATTAATATTCAAATATCCTTACAATATTAAAAGCACTTTTAGCATTACCATTACAAAATAAAAATCCATGCTAACATTCTACTCTTTGCCGACATTCAAATGCCAATGAAAATTTACATCTTCATATACAATCATCTAATTGTTGCACCAATCCAACACCTGCAACATTATTCAAAATAACTTCAGACATCCTATTTTAACATATAGCAATTTGCTACTCTGCATCCATTTTTTCCGTCATGTTCGCTGCATCTTAGTTACATGGAATCTTTCAACAAAAAACTTTCTTCAATTTTCATTCAATCCTGCATAAAAAAAATAAAAATAAAAAGACCAAGATTAACATATAATTAAGAAGTGAAAGGCACAACGACTAATCATTTTTCTATTCTTTTAAATTTAACAAGATCCACAATTTGACAAGAAAGATTGGAAATAACAGTGAACAAAATGTTCGGTTGCTAGACAAAGAATGTGCACATAGGCACAAGTATCAACTAGACAACCCACCTCTCTGTATTAATCTGATTCCAGCCAAACAAACACAATACATCCTCACCACTTTACATAATAAAACCCACCTCACAAATCCCAACATGAAACATCCACCATAGCCATCTTCCATCTCACTATATAGCAAAACCATAACAAAACCACAAGAAACCACAGTACTCAATATATAGCAGATTAGCAGAAATAAGGCATGAATAGTTTATCATTTTAGTTCATTGCTTGTTAATTAATCTCTCTGGCTTTTTATTCTATTTGGGCTTGTGTAATTTTTAAGGAACTTGAATAGATAATATTTCTCTTCTCCTCTTCTTTCTTCTTACTCTCCTCCATTATCTTCACCAGAGGGAGACTTCAATACTGACGATGACTGCCTACTTAGTTTTGATTGACACATTCACATGATAGCCTTTTAAATTCAAGAAGCCCCACTTTGAGCCATCACACTTGACAGAGTCATCTATTGTCAAGCCTGCTGACAACCTGGATGGCTGGATTTGTCAATCAGAATAACATGTGGTCTTCAAATAGACACACTAAAAAAAAAAAAATCAAACAATCAATAGTCCAAACTAGGCAGGAAAAAACACATTAACCAGAAATCCAGGAGGGTCGGTCCATTTGATGGGAAGTCAGTATCCATTGACTGCCCACCTCATACTTGAATCAGTTTCCCGGGAGGCAATTTGGTAGTGGGCATGTGTCTTGACTCTGAAATGACGTGGATGGATTTGGCAGATCTTCCGTTAAAACCACGCCAAACAAACCAACTAGTGGTTGAGATCTCAATCATCAGATATTGAAAATGTCCAAAACACCAATGTTGGCAACTGTGACGGCTAATTTTGGCACCTAAAAGTGTTGGTGATAAGGTGGGACACACCTAATGTTGCTAATCATGGACCATGAAATGTTTGCAAAAAATTCTTCAAGAATATATATTGAATCCAAAGAAGCAAAAATTCACATAAACTCAAGCACACAATGTATTAGTCGTGGCAGGACCCCATGTATTGTTGATAATAAGTATGTGATCTGTGAAATGGCAGGGTTCTATACTTACGATCTAAAACACTCAATTGAATATGGTTTTTCATTAAGAAATTGCTGTCTTGTACAAAATTACCCAACCTACCATGCTGATACACCACAAAGACGTGTAGGTGTTAGAATCTAATCTACCAAGAAAAAAAAAAACCCTTAAAAGTCATGAATAGATTATGAACTAAATTTCTAACCTATCCATTGATAAAACAAACTTTTCTAGAGTTTGACGGATCCACACACACAGATGACACATATTACTTCTCTCAAGATTCCACTAAGACATCGAAAAACGACAAGTAAAACATTTCAACTAGGTTTAAACTGAAATAAATTGCTTGAAGGAACATCCTAAATTAGAAGCACATCATCACAACAACAATCTTATAATTTAGTAAAAAAGAATAACCTTCAATGATAATAGTTGTTGTAGGTCTGAAACAGGTTGTTGCTCGCACCCGTAACTACAGAGAAATAACAAGTATCAAAGATATAGAAGTAGCCTAACACAGACAAAGATTTACAAATGCATTTGCATTTGTATCAACTGGACATGTATCAAATGCATTTGTACTAATCTGATTCCAGCCAAACAACCACAACACATCCTCACCACTTTACATAAAACCCACTTCACAACCATCATCTCTGCAACATGTATCAACTAGACAACCCACCTCTCTGTATTAATCTGATTCCAGCCAAACAAACACAATAAATCCTCACCACTTTACATAATCAAACCCATTTCACAAATCTCAACATGAAACATCCACCATAGCCATCTTCCATCTCACTATATAGCAAAACCATAACAAAACCACAAGAAACCACAGTACTCAATATATAGCAGATTAGCAGTCATAACTCTAACTCATCAATACAAGATATCAAATTAGATATCAAAAGCACACAAACAAACCAACATAAAAAGTTCAACTTAATGATTTGAAACTTGTGCTTTAAATAAAACATAAGGGAAAAAGCACGTGTTTCACATATGGGAGTGAAAGTGAATGAACAGTTTGAGTGAAAATGTGGGGTGCATTGTCTTTAGGTTTTATGCTCAACTTGGAAGGATGATGGCACAGCTGTATTCTCAGGAGGGAGTGATAAGCAAGTTAAAATGTGGCCATTGATGTCTGGTGGTCAACATGTTACAGTGGCCATGCATGATGCACCTGTCAAAGAACTTGCCTGGGATCCAGAAATGAATCTCCTTGTTGTGTGCAATTTCCTGCGACGAGGAATGCTGAAACAATTGGCTTGTTCAAGGCAGCCAACCTCCTTAAGAAGATGAAGAAGAAATATGTTTTTTTTTCCTATTCATTTATCTCTTTACATCACCATTAAATACATGACACATCCAGCAACTGATCTACTCACTCATCCACTTCCATGACACTTGACACAAAACTACTCTAACCAAATGGGTCTTATCCAAACAGAAAGAAGGGCATCAACCAAAAAAACCCAAATCGTCACCTTAATTTCCTAAAGACAGCAGCTTTATCATAAAAATCCAAGAGAACCCCAAAAATAGATCCTTAAACCTACTAATCTCTGATTTGCCTGTGAAAATAAATAAAAATGTCAACTTAATTTGAAGCAAGAGGGTGTAGAGAATTCATGAAACATGGCAAAATTTAATTTTCTTGTGATTGGTGATAATTGATAACAGTAGTTTCCATCAACAACAATAATATTAAGGTGGTATATTATTATATACAACATGTCTACTCAAATCATAATGCATCATTATTGATAGCCAAATCTAAATTACCATTGGTTAGTTGAATTTATAGTTCGAACAATACCTAAAGTTACTAAGGTGTTCTAATTTGAATTTGCAAGCAGTGGTTAGTTGAATTGTATAGTTTGAACAATACCAAAAGATATTCAAGTGTTCTAGTTTTAATTTGCAAGCTGTGCCTACTGCAGCAATTTTTCAAACAAGCAACATACAATATAAAATCAGGAAATTCTTACTAAACCAATAACTAAACTTAATTAATATTCTTCTTGAAGCAGAGTTAAAAGATAAGAAACACTTCACAAAAAATTAAAATAAAAACAAGTTCACATGATATAAAATCAAATAAAGTTACTTGAACAAGGAAAGGTTTTAAAAAATCCAATCATTCTTGAGAGGAGAACTCTTCGTGGTCTTAGTTACCTATCTCATCAAATGTATCCATTAGCCAAGCTGGAATATAAAAAACAAATGCATATATAGCAATTTAAGCAAATGGTACAACCATCAAGCATTTGAAACAGTGAATACAATTCCTCATTTACTGATTAGTTTAAACGAGCAGTCAATGGTCCAAAGTTGAAATGGGCAAGAACCTTTACAAGTAAAGTAGAGACATCAACAACAAGAAATATCAAGAAATAAAAATCAATTCAGAAGGAACAAAATGGGAAAAATATACATGGGTACCATAAACGGCAACATCAAAACCTCCAAAAATTCAAATAGAAAAGTACGAATCCAATCCAATTGACAAAATCATTACAATTAAAAATCACCTTTATATGCACAGTAGCGATTAAAAAAAAAAAAAAACAGAGAGCAGAATATCAGTGAAAACTAAATAATACTAACATCGATCCCAAATACAGAAACCAACAATAAAAAAATAAAAAAAAAAGAAAACACCAACATTGATCCCAAATACAGAAACCGAACAACCATCAGAAGGATCAAATAAAAAAAAAAAGCAGTTGAAAACTACCATAAGCAAAACCAACGCTAGATGGTTTTAGAGATCACAACAAATATGGTTTCAGAGAATTAAGAAGAAGGAACAAAACAGATCTTCATACTCACAATAGAAAAGGAAGAAGAAGAGGAAGAGATTGCATAGTCATAACCTAAAATCGTGAAGAAAAAAGATATCTAGATCTGATTAGATGAGAGACGTACTTTTCCAGTTTTGGGCTAGTCCGGCCGCGAGAGGGAGAGAGGATGGTGGAGGGTGGATTGCTGCAGACGAGTGCTGCCTTGGGGTAGAATCTGTGCCTGAGGCGAGAGGGATGAGATGAACCCGCTTGCTGTGGCGATGGAGAAGAAGATCTGCGGACAAAGACAGTGGTGACGATGGCGAGGTGATGGGCTACGATCCGGGGGCTTCTTGCGCTGGAATGGATGTTGGAGGACGACTTGCAGCGCGAGGTGGAGGACTGGTTTTCTGCCTGAGACGTTCTGCGTCGGGACGAGGGATGATAGAGGGTTGACGAAGAGCGCAGGAGGGGTCGTGCGATGGATGAGGGATGCGATGAGGACGAGATGAGATGGGCATGAGAGAGGGTGAGGCGCGAGAGAGGAATGGTGATGGAGGAAGGAGATGGAGATGGGGAGTTACCGGGCGTGGAGATGAGAGGGTGCAGAAGGGGTTTTTCGATTTAGAATTAGAAAAGAGCGAATAGATGGGCGCGGAAGGGGTATGGGTATTAGTAATAAGAATACCGGCTCAAATAGTGCGCCGGCGAAAATTATTTAAAACGTATATTAAGAAAAAACCTTGCCTGGTGAAGTTAATGCGCCGGCTGAAGGAAAAAAAATGGCGACATTATTTGGTGAAGTTGGCGGGTGACATTTTGCCGGCGAACTACTTAGGTCGCCAGTAAAAAAATTAACCTTTGCCGGCTAAAAAAATAAAACGCCGGGAAAACATTGACTTTTGCCAGCAAAAAAAGTAAATCGCCAGGAAAAATCAAACATTTGCCAGCGAAAATCTGTTGTCGGTAAAACTCTATCTTTTCCAGGTGAAAGAAGGATTTTTCGTCGGTAAAAGTCATACTTTCCCTGGCGTTTAATGATTGTGCCGGGAAAAAACGCCGGTAAAAGTACAAATTGTTGTAGTGGGAACAGTTTGTCCATTAACCACAATTGTTGGTTTAGAGTAGCCCTCCTCAACAATATCTCAAACATCATCATCAATGGACTTAAGAAACTCAATCATCATTTACTTCCAATAGGCATAATTAAAATCATCTAGCAAAGGGGGCTTTGAAGTTGATGTCCCTTCTCGATTGAATACCATTCTAGAAATCTTTTAAGATCAAACACAGTAACTTAGTGCAACCCACTCTGATACCAATTGAAAGTTTAGGGTTCGAGATCATTAGATTGATCCACTCAATAAACCATTCCAAAAAGTGTGCAAAAACAATAAATATGCAGTGTAAATAAAATCACAAGCACACACCACAAGGACACCAGATTTTTACGTGGAAAACCCTAACCGGGTGAAAAACCATGGATTTGAACTGGATCTAATTAAGCACTATGAATCTCGCAATTACAAGAAACTCAGATTTCTTTCCCAGATATTTCCTGCCTAAGGACTGAAGTTACCTTGTATCGCTTCACGCTTTAACGACTTCACAAAATTGATTGCAACAGACTCAATCCTGCGCTTAACTTCTCAGATCTTTTAGCAAGAAGATAATCTTCTACAAATGATGCAAAAGAACTTGGCTCTTTAGAGTACTTGCAGCACAACTCTTTAAAAATCTCTAGAGAAAATTTCTCTCATTTAAATCACCAATTTAGAACTTGAAAGATGATCTATATCTCTTTGGGTTGTGAGAAACACTCAATTTATAGCCTCAAATCCGTGCAAAAGACTCCTAATCATAATCTGCTAAGAATATCAAGTTTTCTCAAACTTCCACTTAGAGTTCGGATCGAACTTGCCTTCCTGCGCCTAGCTCGCTATAACGAGCATCACCCTCGCTATAACGAGAGGTGTTTCTACCATTCTCGTTATAGCGAGACTACATATTGTCTCATTTTGTCTCGTTCTTCATTTCAGTGTTCTAATAGGCTGTTTGACTTCACATGGTCCAACCTTAACTACAGAGTTATCTGTTGGAATAAATGTTTCCTTCCGTTATGAGGTTAGATCGGCTAACTCTATAGCAGATGTGTTAACTAAGCAAAGACTAATAGGTTGCTTCCTTGGGTGGGTGTGATTATGTAAATAGTTGATAGGTTGCTTCTTTTGGGTGGGTGTGATTTTGTTAGCAGGGTTGGAGGTGGTGCATTTCTTCTGCACATCTCCTTCCGTTTTTTCTTTGGTTTATTGTACTTTGTACCTTCTTTTCTTTGAATGAAATCTTTCGTTATCGTTTAAAAAAAAAAAAAATTTTAGTAGTTCACCCTAGCTCTATTTGTTTGAGCCCCACCCAACTACCCCATGAATCTACCTATTTATGCGCCTAGCATTCATTTGTAAAATGATGTGTGAGGGTACGCTTGATGGTCCAACCACGACTGGTTCACCCAGGCTTTATTTTTTTGAGCCCCACCCAACTACCCTATGAATCTACCTATATATAATATCCTCTCTCTTGGTATCTGACTTGGATCGAACATGAGCCCCAACTTGATAAGACACTTCGGGCTTGTTAGGCAAATCTTATATCGAACATGAGCCCCAACTTGATAATACACTTCCTGTTCTAAGTATGGGTCTAAATGTGAAAAAAAAAAAAAAAAAAAAAAGGGTAAGATAAAGACTGATTTTATGTTGGATGTTTGAATTTATTTTTCTACAAAAATGATGCATCATATTCACCTAATTCTGGAATTTAAGTCGAGTTCATCCAACTCTTTTGGTTTTACAACTTGGATGATGAGTATTTATTGAAATTATGGTTAATCAGTACATACGTTGAAAGATAAGACACAAACTGTTGTCTTGAATACCTTGTACGTCTGCTCAGGATGTTTTTGAGATTGTTTTGCAAGGGGTGTTCCAGGTCAGCACTACATCAGATATTAAACTGATAAGAACATGTACTAACCTAATCTGAGGCTGAAGAAAGGTATGAATTTCAAAGAGGCTCAAGAGCAGGTTTTTATGTTCCTTGCTGCTGTGTCTCTGTCAATGAGCGACTCTCTCTAGTCTTAAATAGTTTCAAACTCAAGAATATTCTCAATCATAATTTTTCTAGTTCTGGTCATTGAACACTAGCAAAGCGACCCCGTGCTTGGCACGGCCAATGTAATTCATAACATTAAATATACCATAAGATTTTTGAAAAAGCTGAAAAAACTTTAATAATTAGGGGTGCACCTGTAAATTTTCAGCCTACAAAAAAGATCATCAATATGATTAAGACAATCATTAGTTGTTTCAATTTTACAGCCTGAGAATGGAAAACTTAGTGTTATCCATCTGATTAAACGTATTTCGATTGCAACTACTACATACTAATTGATTTATTTAAATATCACAAAACCAAAATTGATTTTGCAATCAATGGATATTGGTTTATCATATTTAAAGAGTGTAATATCTGCTTATCTTTTCCTTGAAATGAACTTTTAAGCCTTGCAGTTACAATTCTAGGCTATGATTTAACACATGTTAATGGAATTCTTGCAATCTCAATTCCTTACCGTTTTCTGTAGGAAAATCATGTTTGCATGAGAGCATTGTGGTTCCTTGGCCTTAGATATAAAAAAATGATTCCTCTTTGCTGTTTCTTGATATATTCCTCATATTCTTCAAACCAGTGATGTTGTTGACTCATTGCCAAAGATGTAATAATAAATTTAAAAACTACAGGGTTTTAGTCAAGAAAGAGAGACTTAGATTTAAAAAGTTGTCACATGGAAAAAGGAGCTTGAAAAAAATTGTCACCTAGCAAAAAGAGTTGAAAGATTCAAAACTCTGTAAAAAATAATTAAGTGAAATCTATTCAGAACCTTTAGAAAAAACATTATAGGAGAACAAATCTGATCAATCTGCACCAGATTCATTTGTGTGTAGCACACATCTTTGTTTGATTCAACTGACTCATATCATATCCCTGCATCATAGCAAGGCAAGATTTGAAAATGCACATGTGAAAAGGCAAGATTTGATCCAAAATCTACATCATGCATATAGTGAGGACTGAAGGATCCTGCCTTGTTGATTTTATAAGTAAGAAGTGGGATTCACAATCCAATGATCAAGTCAATCATTGCAGCCCTATCCACCAATGACCGAGGTACAAAAATCAAAGATGGAGATCCCCACAAGTTCAATGAAGTTACAAATAGAATTGCTGCTAACAAGTAAAAAAGATCTGCATGGATCCAAATAGGCAGTACTTCATGTAAATTCCATCAAAACTAAAACATAAACTACCAGTTGCTCTCAGGTAATACAGCCAAATAAAAGACCAAATAACAAAAAACCCAGACTCGAAGAGAACCCATTAATCTAAGATAGTGATTGGATTGTAATACTTGCAAAAATAAGAATAAAGAAGATATGAGTTTTGCAGATTTCCTGGTGGATGTTCGAATTAAAGCCTTACAAATCCAACAGCAGCAACAATGGATTGGAACTGTGCCACATTGGTAGAGAAACCCAAACCCTAGAAATGATAACAAAGAGGAGTGGAAGAGGAAAAGAAGGGCATTAGATCGGCTGTTGTAATCTTTCTCGTAGAAGGGCAGCTATAATCTTATCTCTGCAAATTTTTCTCTATGATTTGCAGTAGAGGAAGATTCGAAAGAAATCGCAGGATTACGTATCTACACACATACATAGAAATGAATAGGAGAGATAAATTTGGGTTGCTTGTGGGGAACGGTTGATAACTTGCAGTACCTACATTATGAGGAGATGAAGGAGAGGAGTCATGGGTTTGTGGAAAACGTTCCAGCAGAATGGAAGAGGAAGGGTCAAAATTATTGTCGTAGTTGGTAAGAGGGACGTGCAATAAGTTAACTTAAAAGGAGAAGTCAAATTCGATTTTCCAATAGTCAAAATCAAATTAGAATCAATCACTGATTTGTTCAATTGATTTCTATTCGCTTCATACATAATAACTGGCAAAAAGTCCCCGTGCAAAGCACAGGCAACGTGACTCATAATATTAAATGTTAAAAGAATACATTATAAAATTTAAACTACATCATGGTACAATAAATTTATTTTTAAAGCATGTATTGTCAATATTAAATATATTCTAAATTCTAAAGGACTACCAGAACAATATATTACACAGAACTCTAGATTATATACTTTAATCAAGCAATTAATTTTGCCAGAATAACACAAGTGAAGAAGGGATACATGTGCAGGTGAGCAACTGCTCTCTTATCAACTAAAATTACTTAATAAAACAACAAAGTCCATTCAATAAAAAATATCTAAAATTATTTAAAGCCTTTATAGTACAAATTAGCTCCTTCGAGAAACTCTTTAAACATTAGAAACTGCCGTCGGATGGGCTCGAAAAATACCAGAGGAGATATATTCACTCATACATAGCCAAACAACAAAGGAAAAACCAAAGAATCTAATAATAATAATAATAATAATAATAATAATAATAATAATAAGGAAAGAAAGAAATACCCGAAGATTTTTCGCTTCAAATATTACATACAAGAATCCATAAATTTAAAAAATATCAGTGGCCTAACTGAAGACATAGTTCAAACTTGTAATGGCACAAGCATAGCAAGTAAAAACTTTTAATGTATAGGTCAAACTTGTAATCTCACAAGCAGAGCTGCAAAATAGAAAGTATCATGTAGAGATCATATCTGAGGCTGTTTAATAAATGAGGATCCATATGATAAGGTATGGGGGCAAAATGCAATCCATGCTCTATTTGTCTTTATACTTCTACTCCCACATAAAAGAATTGAGAGGAAAAAAAAAAACTTATTAATTAGATTAACCTGTGATCAATGGCCTTTAAGATTTTTTCTCTTTTCAGCAAACGTAGGCCCACCACGAATCCAGGTCAGTTGCCTAGATGGCCTAGAGACCTGTAAAAACAATAAACAAAAAATCAAATAAAAAAGGTTATTTTAAATTTTGTTTGACACCAAGTAGAATAGACACCTTTGCGCACCTTTAAGCACACATTCCTTGCAAACTTGTACAGCTAAATTCCTTTGGCTGGATGACCCAGAAACACCAACAACATTCTTTTTCTTGATCATGCAAAGAAAAATTATAGTAGAACCAATTGTATCACAAAAAATATGACCATGGAGAAATATGCTATTAAGAACAAAACTCTACTTGAGATCAATTGGGGTGGAAATCCTGTTTTCAATGCCTCTACCCTAGCAATTAACTCAAAACCTCATTTTCTCAAAACTTTTCAAATTAATGTCAGGTTTTCTAGTAAGTTTTAAATTAGGGACAACTGGCATATTATATAAATCTAAATAGAAATATTCTTCAAAAATAAATTTTCTAAAAAGCAACCAAAATGCAAGGAATGACAATTGTTGAGACTTAAACTCAACCCAGTCACTGCACCAGCCCCATGTATAATCACAAAATCTATTCTGAAAAGGGACTCTAGATTAAGGCTTCTGCATTCATGGACATCATTCAATCTGACCTTGAATTGAATGAAATTCACAACATGAAATAAATTGTAACAATCTCGAGCTAAGGATAACTGCATGCTCACCTGTAACTATAAACTAATGGAAGTTGAAACTTTGCAGCTTTGGCATATCTAAGGAGACCATAAGTAAAATGAAGCAGGAACATTAAATTAATTGAAATAGAACATCTAACTTATTGTAACCGATTTTTGAATATGGAATGTATCAGCAGATTCAAATCACTTAAGGTTAAAAATTTTCACATAATAATAGCAGTTAAAAGTAACCAATACACCGGTGCCAAGCCAATGAACAAATTCCAAAACATTAAAAAATAAAAAAAAAACAAATGAATTTTGAATAAGTAAGATCTCTTAGTGTGTATACATGCTATGCTCATGCCTGGATTGCTTATGGGGTTGGCCAAGTACAAATGCTTTTCCCACCGTCGTAAATAACCCTACAGTATCCTCTAAATTAGACTGCCAAAAAGACCTTGCATCAGAATAGTCAAAATGGCAAAAGTGAAAAAAAAAAAGAAAAAAAAAGAGATAATTAGTGCCTGGGCCCGAGGGGGGGTTTGGAGGTTTAAATGTTACTATGAGTAGAAACAACACAACAATCCCAAAATCCATGATCCTAGATCTTAATAAAAAAATATTAATTTATTGTAACCGTCTTAGAAAAAAATTCATGTCAAGTGCATAATCAACACTTGATAAGTTTGACAAAACAGTGTCATTATTGGTGTGATATTATTTCTAGTGTAAGGTGTCGTGAATGGAAAATCCAGGTCAACTTAGGAATAAGATAACAATAGAACAATTTACATTATTAAAAATAGTTACAAAAGGTCAAAACAGAAAAAGGAAAGATCAAATGTAAGAAACAGAGAGATCATAGTTAAGAAAAGCAATGTGGGTTGGATTGATGTTACCATGGTGATTTTAGTAATAAAAGTTAAATGTTTTTTTATTATATGCAGAATGAATTTTGATAGAACGGCATGATGTTTTTACCTGAAAGGATAAAAAAGATTAAAGGGATTCCATACCTCTGCTTTAACAGGGGTGTCTCCGTCAAACCTGAAAATCATCAATCACCAAAAGATTTTTGCGCATTAGATACTTTCTTCGATGCATCTATATACCTTAGATTGGTTTTATAAATGAGAAAGAAGAAGACGAAGAAGAAGAGGAACGAAAGAAAGAAAGAAGACGACAAAGAAACCTGTACAAGAAGTGCTTAAGCATCTCCCCGATGAAAGCAGCGAAGACTCAAGGATTTGACATCATTGAAGCGCTTCAGCATCTCCCTGATGAAAGTAGAGAGGACTCAGGAATTTGACGTTGAGATCAGAGATAACGAAACACAACCAAATAGATCCAAGAACTAAAAACCTAGAAACAAAGAGGAAAACAAAAGGTTTTAGAAAAGAACTCATTTTGTTTTACTAAAACACGAATGTTTTCTATCCATAGCATTGCAAAAACAGCAAAACATATCACAAATTCAGAAAAACCAATTGGATTTCCAAGTAGTCAATGAAATATATGCACAATGTTCAAACTACATAATTCTAACACACGAAAACGCACAACAAAAAAAAAAAAAAAGAAAAAAAAGAAAAAAAAAAAGAAGACAATAATACCCCAATTCAACAACAACAAAGAAGAAACCACCTTGTGCTCGGAACATCAATTTTCTAAACTGCATCAAGCAAAAACATCTCTCAACTATTGGGATCTAGCGGGATACTTCCCAACCATGTGCACATCAATGGCATTTTCATTTTTAGCCAAACCTATGCCTAGAAATAAAAGCATTATCAAAGCAGGAATAATTACTATAGTCATTTCTTCCTTGTGCTTATGACAAAATTTCAAAGAACCCTTGTTTATTTCTCATCTCATGTCCAAAATAAACAAACTATATTATATTTGGATTATTTCAAAAGAATAAAAATATGGTGTGAACATATATGAACTACAAGTAAGAATATTTTCTTTTTTTGGTAGAATCTACAAGTAAGATTTGATGTAATAAATTTTACTCTTTTTTTTATTTATTTCTCAAGTAATTTGTATGTTATTCCATTAAAAAATTAAAAGGGTTTAAAACAATAATTTCATCATTTCTAAACATCTAAATCAAATTTTTTTTAGAAATCATCAAAAATACTTTCATGATTCTCTACGTCTGTCTTCATCCAAACAGATGCAAATACACCAAGAATAATGGAGTTATTTTGAAAGTTGTAAATTATTCTCATTGAATTTTCATCATACATCTAGTATGCATAATGGAACCTAACAAAACCCATTCCATCCATCAAAACTCAGAAACCATTCTGGATCTATATTTTAAAACCGCAATTGGCCAATATAAAAAATAACTTACCGTCCACCATACAATACAACAGAATATGGGTAGTGGAGATGATGAGGATTATGGAGATGATGAGGCTTTCATCAAACAGGTGGTGGGTGCCTTTCTCCGCAATGACTGCATCAGTTGTTTGCAAGACGGACTGACAAAGGTGCCTGTGGAGGCATGGGCTTTCCACGATCCAATGGATTGTCGTTGAGAAGAACGTTCAGAATGAAAAAACATAGTGGGTAGAGAAGGCGACAAGAGGAAGGTAGAGAGACATGTGGGAAGTCATCTGCTTAGAGAGGACAGGAATCATTGTGGAATCTGAAGTGAATGTAGTGTACATACATTTGAGAGGCCAAGATGCTGCTTTTCACAATGGAGAAGATGATTGTGAAGATGAGGGGTCAGGAAGAGAAAGAGAATGATGGGAAGAGTGAGGTGTTTGCAAAAATGGTTCTTAAGAGTTTAAAGGGAAGGGTGAAAGTAAAAAAGAATAACGGTTATAAGAGTTAAAAAGCCAGGTGAGAGGTAAAACGAATTTAAAGAGGCATTTGATAGGTTCAATTCTGCAGTGATGTGGTCAAAATCAAATTGAAATGAAGCTTGATTTCTCAAATAGAATCCAGTTTGCTTCATTATATAATAATTGCCAAACAAATTCAGCATAGCTCATTCTCATAATAGAATTATTTTCGGTACAGCCCATTTTCAGATTAAAAATATTCTTAAACATGGTACAGCAGATCTAGATATTTCTATTTTCTTTGACGTCAAGCGACCATCGAGATACACAGCATACACACAGGGACATGGTTGAGATATGAGAGCTTACATGACTTTCACCTAAATGAAATCGAATTGCTTGGACCATTCATCTTGTTTGGCCGAAAATGCCTTCATAGTCGCTCTCTCGTCCTTAAATTCATATTTGAGAGTCTACATATCTTTAATTGAATACCGTTCAATAGCTCCACTTGTGTATTTAAAAATGTAGTTTTGAAGCTCTTTTTTTTTTCACTATTCTACTGTTCTCTACATCTTATTTTGAATTTCGATCCGAAATTGGGTCATTTATTGGATACAACTTTTAGGTTCCATGTTGGAACATGATTGGGCTCTAGATCCAAATCTATCAAGATGTGACTGGATCCGAATCCATCATGGTTCCACTCTAGAACAGACCCACTTGCATTCCTACTCGTTCAACATGTACTAAATCTGGTGGGGTATAGGGTTTTGAGAGACCCCCTACAATCTACCATTGTGCAAAACAAAAATGAAAACACTCCCATCAAAGAAGCTACTTTTTTAGTGTCTCAGAGTGGTCCATTCCTTAGCCGTTAAAATATATAGCTAACAAAAACCAAATTTTGCATGATTCATTGAGGATAAAAGAAAGTTCAGATTAGTTTCAACTTAGAGCCGGTGGGACACAAGTCGGCCCTGAGCATGAAATGCGAGTCCCATACCCGGGAAAGAAGTTTTTATTTTCTTTTTCTTATCTTCATAGCACCAATCTCTCCATCTATAGCCACAACTAGGATTGCAGCAAACATAAAACAGGATCATACCTTCCTCTGCTCTTGAAGATGCCTGCATATCATCCACACCATACAGCATCAAAAATTTTCACACGATGCACCATTTACATACTACTGACTCACAACAAATTAAAATGATGATGACATCAATGAAGGTTAGTATATAAGGAAAGGCCACTTCATTACTAGCGGAATCATCAATGTTCCTAGCATCATATCCTATTTAATTACTTTTGGTCTACTTCTATTTTTCCTGTAATAGATTAGGAATTTGGTTTTGGGGGTTTAGGGCTGCCACATTCTAGATTCAAGACAAATGCCATTAATTGAATAACACAGCCTAAACTATACGGTCAAATGCACAAACAGCTGCGCTGACCACCCTGTAAATTTGACTGAACTCACCAATAGAATGGTGTATCTCATTTCTATAAACGCAATACTTGTCGGCAACCGCCTGCATGTTCATAAGCAAGGGCTCATTAAAACTTGGCTAGAGTAGCAGTGAAAGGAAGTATATAAGGAAAGCTTCTCTGCTTGGATCTTTGTAGCACGGTTGCAGGTAACTTAGTTTCTGCGTAAAGGAAGCTTTGTGCATTTGGATGATCCGAGCTACCTATAAGTGATAGTTTTTTTTTTTTTCCTATCATGACCAAATTATAGGTAAACAGAGTTACATGGAATTAGATTTCAGTTTAATTGAGGGCACGGCAACAAGTTCTGAGGATCCAAGTCCAAACAGTAAAAACATTAACTAGAATTCATGCCAAATCTAGTTTGAACACTTGGGCACAGTTTGTTTCATGGAACTGGATTCCTTAGAATTCCAAGAAAACTATTTCTAAAAGTGGCTTAAATTGAAGAAATAAAGGTGAATATCCATAAATAGCAATCAAATAATCTCCCCTTTAATGGAAAATGAATTAAAAAGATATGGGAAATGATTTATAGGATCATGATGACTGGATATTCATTTTCAATCTCCACACAATTCTTTTTCCATCCAAGGGGAGATAATTCCATTTATGGATATTCCTCTTTACGTCTTCAATTTTAACCAGTTTTAAAAATAAATTTCTTAGAATTCCTATAAATTCAATTCCATGCGAATGAGCCCTCGTTCTTTTATAAGATTACATTGTTCCGTATAACTCTTCACACTTTTAATGAACAATTTTGAAAATGTGTACAGACTGTGCACCATATATTTATAAACTCAGGGTAGGCTCATCACCCTTAATAATATGAATCTATAAATTTGATGATTAAACAAATGACTGAAATGTTGAGAAGTGGTTAAACTTAAGTTCTCCACCAAATTAAGATGTAATTCAAATTACACTGTAACTCAAATATTTTGGTAGATTGGATAATTACTTTCCGTTCTTCATTTGGAAGACCATAATTAAAAAGAAGAAACCACATTGAGGATCCACTAAGTTTGTCTTGGCGCCTGAATTATTATTGACACTGTTCACTAGTACTGATTCTGGTGGAAAATCAGACTACTGTATCCCAACTAATTTGATTTTTACCCAGCTCACTATGGACAAATCAGTGGAAAGATGGTTGGTAGCAGAGCTTTTTGAAGTTGCAACAATAAAGGGAGTGAATTGGTTGTCCTGACAATGATACACAAGAAAGGAAAATGATGAGAATGGTACTTTAATTTAGGATGCAAAGCATGTAAATGAAAGTCCACACAATAACAAAGCTCAATACAAGTTATTCATGGGACTAGAAGTGGAAAAAAACCTTCATTTGATCAGTTCACTAGTAGCAGTCAAATTAAGATCATTTCAAGATGTAAATAAAGTGAGAAAGACCTGATGGTCGCAGTTACAGCACGCACAGAGGAGGATATTATTTTGTTTATCCACTTTTGGGTAGAGAATGTTGTTGCTGTAACCAAAACAATTAGTGTATGACATCGTATGAACAGGTACATATGAATGCACTTTCATACGCATAAACTCAATTGCAGATCATACCATTCACGACAAAACTTCATTGTACTCATAAGTACTGAACAGAGATTTTGCTGAGTTCAGACTTTTTTTTTTTTTTTTTGCTAAAGAGGGAAAAACATACAAGAAAAAGACAACAGAGAAACCCAGGAAAAAAAAAAAACCCCAACACACCCAACCAGACAACTAGACTACAACAACTGCCATTCTCTTCGAGATTGATTATTTCCATAGTCAGAAATGATGAGATTCTATGATCGGAAGATTCCATTAGATGAGGATGCAATCGAATCTGAGTTGGAGCAGCAGTGAGCGAAACCCTGCATTTGACGATAAGAGGCTGCTGCTTGGAGATCTTGGATGTATAGCTTGTGAACTCCTAAAGGTAAGCAGCTCTTAAAGGTAGTGATCTCTAGAAAGTATAGCTTAGACAGCTGATCTGCCACCTTATTAGTAGTTCGAAGGCAATAATTAGCTTCCCACCATGAAATCTGAGAAAGCATATTGAGTAACTTCCGCCAATGTGCCATGAGTGCCCAAGATAGGTTGTTATATTTCTGAAGGGACTGAGTTGAGCTTAAGCAATCTCCTTCTATGATGACGTGGTTGAAGCCCCTCTTGAGGCAAATTTCCATCCCTTTAATGATAGCGAGTAGCTCTGCTTCCAAAGAGTTGCTCACATATACTTTGCAGCAGATCCTTCAATTAGAGTTTCTGTAGGACTACAAATGATACCACCAACTCCTGCAATCTGAGAAAATAGGTTGAATGAACCATCAAAGTTAAGCTTAACATGGTTAGCTGGAGGTGGAAGCCATAATTCTAGGGGAAGACTTGCTTTTGACACTGTCATGGAAAGAAGGTTAGATACATTCCATTCATGAAAAGCAAATAGAGCTTTGGATTTGACCAAGTTTGGGAATATTGGGCTATTGAGGAATATGTGTTCATTCCTCATTTTCCAAATATACCAACTAATGAGAACTCCAAACTTAAGAGAGCTTGTTGAAACCTTGGACCAAAACCAGTCACTAAGTCCCTTAAATTCAGTTGGCTTTGTAATAGATCTTGGTAAAAGGTTCCAAATGGCTTTGGTAATGGGGCAGTGGACAAATAGGTGGTTGACAGATTCTGTAAGACCCCGCCCCGAGAGTTTCTGATTAGTGTTGATTAAGACGTGCTTTAGTTATAAGCGAGATTAGTGGAATTTGGTTAAGTTTGGATTAAATAGCTTTTATATAGCTTTAGATTATTTTGGGAACTCTTTTGATTTAGTAGGACCCTTTGGGGGTTCCTTTATCTCGTTTTGTGTGATTTTGGGATTCATTTGATACTCGAAAAAATCTGTATTTTGCCCCATTTAATTTATTTTATTATTCCCGACAACTCTCGAGTTTGCCCCATTTCCATTCAAGACCTCTAGACCCTACTTTGCTAATGATAGGGGTGAAATAGTCTTTTTGCATAAAATCTAGACACTATTTTCAATATCTCCGAAACCCGCAAAATATATACTTTTTGGAAACTAGAAATTTCGATGAACGATTCTTCCTTCTTCTTCGAATCCATCCGAGGCCCGGAAGATGGTGTTTTAAGCCCAATTAGTTGGTTAAGTTGTAGGACCCATACATGTTTTCTATATGAGGAGAGCCTTTCATTCTTCTTCTTCTTCTAACTACTTTATTGTGAAAGAGAGAAAAGTTCCGGCTGCCCTAGGGTTTCCTTGCTCTTCTTCTTGTTTCTTCATCCCCAAACTCACTCCTAACTATTGCTAAAGGGAGAATGAAGATTACCATTTTCTTCCCCTCATTGAAAGCTCTCCATTGATGCAACTTGTAGAGAAATCCACCAACTCTAGAGCACTCTTTGAGCAAGCTTTAGCTATTTGAGAACCCTCCATGTAAGCTTTTCCCCTCATCTTTTAGATATGTGTTCTTCTAGCCCAAGAGAAGCTCCATCTCCATTATTGGGGGCTCTCTCATTCTACTTCATAGTTTGGCCATTTTAGGGTTTGTAATGAGTGTATTTTGGGGGTTTTTGTGTAGCTTGGTGTTTGGGCTAAAGAAGGGTGATTAGGAGCTTATTAACTTATTTGGAGACCAAGGCAAGTGGATGAATGGGTTGATTTAAATGTTTTTTTATTTTGTGGAAAAACATGGGTTTTATGATTTATTTCTCTCTTATGTCTTCCTATGGTTTTTAATGCTTTAGAAATGTGCATATGTATGAACTTTTGTTTTCTTGAGGTTTGTGTATTAGAATTTGTGTCTTTGTCATTTATGGCTCTTTATTTATGGTGATTGTTCTTTGCATTGAATGATGTTGGAGATTATTATGATTTTAATGGTTTTGAATGGAAGGTTGTTGGAGGATCTTAAATGGTGATTTGGGTAGATGGAAAGGCCATAAATGTTTTGCCAAGGGAATGACTTAAATGGAATTTTGAAGAGAAGAGAAGATGAGGCCGGACTACTGAAACAAAGTGTTTCTGGAGCATTTCGCTCGAGTGAACCATCACAGAACATGGTTAGCTCGAGCCAACTTGCAGTTCGCTCGAGCCAACCCCTCCCAGAAGTCGGTTCGCTTGAGCGAACTCCAATTCGCTCGAGTGAACCCCTTCCAGAGACTTGTTCGCTTGAGCCATTCTCCCAGTTCGCTCGACCTTTCCTGACTCGGACCAGTTCGCTCAAGCGAACTTGTATTCGCTCGAGCGAACCCTCCCAGTACGCTCGAACAAACCCTCCAGTTCGCTCGAGCGAATTGTACAGAATTACTAGGCGGTTTCCAAACATGATCAAAATGTTGTTTAAAGGTCCAGTGAGGTTGGTTTGGAGCCCCAATATGATGTGGAGGAATAAGAGGTGTTATATGGAAATTGATTTGGAAAAGAACCCCAATTCCAGAGATTTATTGAGGATAATGGGCTTATCAATTTGTATAGGGAACTCGGGATGTCTCAAACATTCCGGAGTACCAAGCCATGAGCTTTAACAGACATACGAGACCCTAATACCTATTGTTTAAATCCTGAAACCTCAATGTATGGTCCAGAAATGTGCGGGGGTCCATAGTGTCCGCTTTTATCGGATTTCATATATTTTCGACAGTTTTCGTGTATTTGTACAAGTGGCATTTCAAAGCCACTGAAATCTGTAAGTTGAATATTTGATCAGCCTTATGCATTTGGATAAGATATTATTGTGTTAAATGCGCTTACAAGCCTTCAGTTCAGTCTGTTTTGGGTGTTATACACTCCTGTTGATATGTATATGTTTTGAATGCAGTTTGACCTATGAGTTGGCACCACTAAGCTTGGGCGACCTTGTCGGTTTAAACCACCGACTTGGGGTCCCCATTTAGTTTCTGTCAGCTGCAGTCTGAATTCTGTTCTGTCTTGTCACCCAGTTCCGCGGATGTGGTTTTGCTCAGTATATTTATGTATGCATATAGTTGTTTCTTGCCACCTCGTGTGCTCCGAGACCAACGCTTTTAGTGTGCTCTCATCACATTAGTGATAGAGGATTTAGCTTAAGTGTGGTTGCCATTTTATCAGTTCATGTTCCTTGATTACCCCACATGATTTATATTACATTTGTATTTTTAGATGAGCAATGCATCTTGTTTTATAACAGTTATTGTTTTAATAAGATTTCGTTATGTTTTTAATATATGCTTTGATTTCTTTAATTGTATTATCTATTCACCCACCTGCCAGACCGTTGTGTCTGACCCATTTTTGTGGTACTCAGGTCCAATCCCTGATATTGCCTTTGAGGAGGAGCCAGAGGAGGCGGTCGGTGAATCGCAGCGCTTAGTTGAATGGCAAGCTGACAATGTCATTTAGACATTTGGTTTAGCTTTGAGTTGCGAAACATCTTTTGGGGATTATTGTTTACTTTTGGTTCGTTTGGTTGTACTGGCCTTTGTTGGTCATTATTTTTGGGGATGTTTAAATCAACTTACATTTGTGTTTAAACTTCTAACTTTATATTTTGGGAACGCCAATGAGATCATTGCTCACTCTGACGTTATGTCATTTATATGTGTGTATCAGTTTTGTATTGTGGAATGGATTACGAATTTGGTTTGCTACACGCTTCTGCACCAATGTAAATGTTTTGTGAGTGTGTGTGATATCCTCACCGCGGAAACCTGTGGGAAATTCAATAAGTGTATATTCATATGTTCATTGTTGTAACCACACATCAACACTATGTTTATTATTATCACTCGCGGGCCCGGATCCCGGTCCGGGGTCACGACAGATTCCTCCTCTTGATGACAAAGATTGCATATGGGTCTAATTTCTTGGTGTAATTTTTGAAGGCAATCTGCAGTAGGAAGTTTGTTGAGAATAACTCTCCATGTGAAAAATAAGAATTTGGATGGAAGGTCCAATTTCCATAAGTGTTTCCAAGGCCAATGGGGTCCCATAGTAGCAGGGTTAAGAGCTGAATATAAAGCCTTTGAAGAACAGGATCTAGCAGGTTCAGAGCCCCAACATCGAATATCTTGACCCCCAATTGGGATGGAGAGAATTTTGGCCACAACTTCATCCTTCTAGATCATATTCAGCATATTCACATTCCATGATAGCCCAACCTCATCTTGAGTCATGAGATCCTTAACCCATTTAACTGGAGGCTAAATTGAATTAGGAGGAATTTTGGTTTAGATGTGCATCAAAAATCCCAAATATGGAATCCATCTATCCTCAAAGATTCTAACATTTTGGCCAACTCCTATCACCCAACTCTGGTTATCAAAAATGTGATACTTGGGGCTAAGAAGAGCTTTCCAGAATGGGGAGTCCTTACTTTTGGCCTTATAGTCTGAAATGTGACAGCTTTGAAGATATTTCTGACTTTAAACTCAAACCCAGAGAGCCTGTGGGTTTGTAAGGAACCTCCATAAAGTTTGGCCCAACAAGGTTGAATTTAGATTTTGGAGTTTAGACTTCAAATAATCAAATTTCCAATCAAATACCTACATTTTTTCATTTGCATGGTTCTCAAGCACTTTAGTCTTCTGTTCTTATCTTTGATATGCAAGAGTTTATATGAAGAATCTTTGTTTATGCTATTGATGAGCGAAAATAGTTTAGCTACCTAAAAAATATATGAAACCATCAAATCAAATTATGTGACTGCAACTTCCAGCGAAAACAAGGATTTATTGTTGTAAGATCCCGGTCCCACATATTTATTATTTTATTATATTTTAATTAGATATTATTATTATTTTAATTGAATGTATTTTAGTTAATTAAGTGGGTAGGATTAAGTGGGGCACACGTTAGATTAGATGCGTAGATTGATGAGTTGGGTTAATGGGTAGATGGCCTGACCCGTAGTTTGAACCAATGACTTAAGCCCAGCAGTATTCTTTTTAACCTAATCCCTTTTTTAACGAAACCCTTCTTATCTCTCCCCACTAATCTCTGCAACTCCTCCCGGTTATCTTCATCTTCTTCCTCTTTCAACTTCCCAAGCCATACCAGCTTTAGAATCCAGCCATCAGAATCAAGATCAGAGGATACCAGCATTCTTCGTTCAATCTTCTTATCTCAGGTAACCCTCTCCTCAAATCATTAGGAGTAGATCTATATTCTTAGGTTATCTTCATATTCTTTCCAATGTTAGGTTTTGGGTAGGAATACCATAGATCTGTTCATCTGAGCATTCCTTTCCCATATTCTTTGTCAGATCGGTGGTAGGATTATTCTCAAGCGCTGTGGGAATCGTGGTTTGGGTATTGGTTAGGATCTGTGTATTTTTCTTCAACCCCGGTAAAAGGCAAGTACCTAATCATGGTTTATAAGTTTAATATTTGTTTCTCTTTGATTGGCATGTCACTGCATGTAGAAACCTTTAATGCCTTCTTTTTATGATGTTAATTGTTTTAGTGATGAGATCGTCTTTCAAACTTCTGTTGCCATGACCGATCCCTGTTTAGATGCCAAAACCCCTTTTTCATCTTCTGTAGACCGTGAGACCACAATTTCAAGTGGCCATGATATCAGGCGGAATCATATGTTGAAGACAGTGAATCTGTGATTGGTTTACACGGTTTGGCACTGTCCATATTTTTCTTCCATGGAATCCTAGTGGGGCTACTTGATGCATGATCGGGTCCGTGGATTTGGAGGAGGACCCACGGGCGACCCTAAAGAGGCTGGACCCGTAGACAGCGGACCCCATTTGGGCCATCATCTTGTAGCCTGATCAGCAGGGGGCGGGTTTTAAGGGAGAAAATCAGTTTGGGCATCAGGCGTGGTGGGACCCGCCGGATGATTTGATTGCAGATCAGATCCCTGCATCTTGTAGAGGGGGCCTGGGTGACCATATTGATGGGTCTGATCTTGGGTCTTGAATTAGGGGGCCCCACCATCCGAGTGTCCCAGAGGTTGGCGTCGGCAAAATGGTTCTGCGTTGGGCGTTTTCACAGAACATGGGTTGGAAAGGAAGAGATGAAAGAGAGAAAGAATGGGTACGTTTGACTTGGTGGTTGGATGGGTTTTGAAAAAAATATAAGAGAAGGGAGATGTTTGGTGATGTCACCCCATGTGACATTAGTACTTGACCTGATGGGAATATGGAGGAAAGAGTGAGAGTTGTATGACTTGATGTATGACCTGATGATGCTGGGATAAAGCATTCATGTAACTAAATGGCTTAAGTGCTGTTGGGTAGTTCTTTACTCATTAACTTTTAGTAATTTAATAAAAGGCCTATTGTTTTATAAATTTTAATGAGATCCTTTGACTTAATTTGCATGTGGACAATAATTATGGATGGGTCCTTAGGTTTTCTAAAATTATAAATTAAGGATTGTTACTTCTTAGTTTTATTTGCAAATTAAGTCTTAATGGTATCTTGGGTTTTTAGTGTGCTAAAATTATATGTTTGTACTTTATTAATTGGATCATTGGACTGCGTAAATACCGTCTGGGCACACGGTATCTTACTAGCATGGGGTTTAGTGCTTAATATGACTTCGGGGAAATCCTAATGGATTCGAGCTCAACCCATCCCTATTGGAAAACCCTTAATTAGGTCTATGCACCATTAATGGAAAAGTGATGCGTTGATCTTTTATCCATTAGAGATTCCTGTGGTTATTGGGTACGAGACCTTATGTTTGACCTTAGGATTGGCTTGTGATTATCCTTTGACATTCGGGTTTGCATATATATAAATGACTATTCGAATATGATATGAAATGTGGAATGGCAAATACTTTATTTTGACTTATGATTTTTGTGTCGGAGCATTATCAATCAGGTCTATTATGAATATATGTTTATGTGTTTATGTGGGTCATTTATGGACGACTGCAGATCGATATATGGACGGTTGATCACTGATGTGACCGGATCACTTATAATCCACTTTGTTTATGCACAGGTTATCCTGATTTTATTTTGATCGGTTTATGACCACCGACGTTATGGACGGGCTTTCCCGATTTATTTAGGGCTGACCACCCACAACGGGGACACTTGTCACCGTGTGATTTTATATTGCTCCTTTGTGCCATTTGGTTTTATGTCATACATTCATTATTGTTATTATATTTGTCATTATTTCATTATGATCATACTTGTCTATAGTCTTCTCGTTATCGTATTGAATTTCGAATTATGATTATGTTCTTGCTATTTACTTTGTAATATTTGGTGCATAGGTACTGAGCCCTACTTTACCCAGGAGACGGAGGAGGATCAAGCGTTTCAAACGTTTGAGCCAACTGATGAACCCGAGTGGGATGGCGGAGATGGCTTTGGAGCCATCTGAACCAACACAAGAGAGAACGTCATCTTAGAATTTTTAGATGAACTTTCTTTTAGTGTTGAGACCTCTTTTAGAAATTTTATAATTATGCAATTTTAACTATTAATGTTTATTTGATTTTTGTGTTGGGTTTCATTTATGAACATTGATTACCAATTGAATAAAGCTTCCGCTGCATATAATGAAATTTATTTTGACTCACCGCATATTGAAATTTTTTTGTGGGTCCACTTTTGGAAGCTTGTGTTGTATTAAACACAGGAATTTGAGTTTTATTTATTTTTCACGTTTTTCCCTAATTCTCATTTTGGGGGACGTGACAATTGCCAACACAGTCATGGTTGAGTGGTGTATGTTGGCAACATGGTATCACACATATGCCTAGGGATCAATCCCTGGGCCTTGAAGTTGGAAGTATCACTCTCAGCCACAAGGCCAACCTAGCAGAGAAAAAGCTTATTTACATATAGGTTGTACAGTGAACTCTAATTGAAATTCTAATTGAATTAGAAGTAGAGGCAAAGCCTCTAAATAAAAAAATAAAAAAATTAAGCTGCATGTTACTCTTTTAATAAGAGGTTATTAAAAAAAAATTCTCCAAATAAATAATATAAACTTCTATGTAAAATATTTTTATTCCATTTTCTCTTACTTTATCAGTTGTATCCGACATTTTATCAATCATATTTTCAATCTGTCAGGCCCCGACCCAGGGTTAGTATTTTTTATTATTATTTTAACCGTATTTAGTTTCTAAGTGGGATTAGAGGATGATTAGCTTGGATTTTTAGTCAGATTAGAACTTTGAATAGCTTTGAGAAATTTTGAGCGTGTTGAGTCTGGTTTGACCGGGCCTGGAGTGGCCCGTGTGACGCGTGTCCGTGTGGGGGGTTTGACTTTGATTTTCAGAAAATACTGATTTCTATATTTTTAGATTTGTTATTTTGATCCAAATAACTTTTCTATTTGCCCCATTCGCATTCGAACCCCATAAATCAAGTTTTTCGATAAAAAAAAAGGACAAAACGGTCTTTCCACACCCAAAGCTGTGCATAAATTTCGAAATTTGAAAATTATGAGAAAGATATACTTTTTGAAAACTAGATTTTTTTACGATCATTTTTCTCTTCTTTGTCGAGTTCATCCAAGACACACAAAAGGGAGTTTTAAAGCCTTGAATTTCTAGGACCATGGGACCCACAACTTAACCATTTAAAATAAAACCCACGATGGGTTCTTCTTCTTCTTCACTCTTCATCCGTTTTCTGTTGCAGCTGAAACCAGAGAGTTTCTCTCCTTCTCCTCAACTTCTCTCCTCTTGCATGTGTAGCAAACCCACCCAAATTGAAGAAAAAATTCCACCAGCCTTCTCCCCATCTTTCAAGCTTCAAAAGGGTACCGTTTTTGTGGGATTTCAGCTGGGCTTTCCCTCTTCTCCAAACTCTTCTTCTTGTCTAGAACTTCTCAAGGTTAGCAATGGATACCTCTCCTCAAATCTGGTTTTTATTGGACCAAGTAGAGCCTCTTATCATACATGCATGGATTCTTTTGAAGAACTCCATTATTTTTCAAAGTTTTGTGGATTTTTGAAATGGGTTCTTCCATAGGTTTGGTGTAGGATTTCAGCTGGCTGTGAGGAGTTGTTCGGAGTGAACTTGAGACCCATTTCAGCTTGAGGCAAGTGAATAATCAGTTTCTTTTGAATGCATGCAAATCTGAAACGGTTTTTCTTGAAATTCTGATTTGAAATATGTTGTTTCCTTCACTGGTTTATTGCATTCAAATCTTCAATTTTTGTGTTCATTCGGTTTGCAAATTTCTGCAGTTTTTGTGTCCAATTCATGTGCAATTGTGTTCAGATTTTTGCAGGATTTTAGTGTGCAATGGTGTTCAGATTTCTGCAGAATTTTAGTGTACAATTGTATTCAGATTAGGTGCAGATTTTTACAACTTTTAATGTTCAAATTATGTGCAGATTTCTACTACTTTTAATGTTCAGATTATGTGCAGATTTCTACAACTTTTAATGTTCAGATTTTGTGCAGATTTCTACAACTTTTAATGTTCAGATTTTGTGCAGATTTCTACAACTTTTAGAGTTCAGTTCTTGTTCAGATTTCTGTAACTTTTAATGTTCAGATTTTGTTTAGATTTCTGCAAGTTGCAGTGTTCAGTTTTATGTTCAGATTTCTGCAAAATGTTTTAATGTTCAGCTATGTACAGAATTCTGCAATTTTAAGTGTTCAGTTTATGTACAAATTCATGCAGGGTTTTGTTTATCCATGGTAACATGGAGAGTTCTTGTTTTTGGGTTGTTTTTCTAGTCTGGAAAATCTGATTTTTGAATCTCTGGTTCACTCATGTTAATATCTGAATGCTTCATCTAATATGTTCATGGAATGAGATGGTTTGGCCGGTGTTGATTGAAGGTTGGATTGAGGCCAGGGAAATTCTATTTAGGTGTTGGAGACTAGTGGTTAGAGAAGGAAGGAGGACAGGTTTTGTATGAGAGGGGCATTTGGGCATTGTTTGTCCATTCTCATTATGTTTTGTACTTTTTAAGCCTCTTCCTTCCTTGAATGGAACCTTGGAACAAAAATATCTATTTAACCATGAAATCGAGGAAGATTTTAGCAGGACCTTTGTATGTGAATTACCCAGGAATTTATTTTGAATTTTATTAGAGTATCGCGGTACACTCAGAGACTTCAAAAGCCGAACAACTTCAGAGGCATCAAATTATCATTATAGCACGACATTTGGACTTTTAGTGTACACCGAGACGGCCCAGGGCAAACCATTCCAACACAACTAATCACCTCATTCCAGGGCAAAAGATTTATAATGTTTTCTTATAAATCGATTTGAAATAAAAATTGAGTGGTTCGCCACGTTTGAAAAATATCGGAAAGGCTACTCGTTTGATTTGTTTCGAAATTGTCCGTTTGTACTTGTATAGAGTAGTCCTTTTACCGATTTGAAATGTGTTCAGTGATTTGATTTGTATCGTTTTGGATTTTAGTCGGCACCACTAAGCTTGGGTCACTTTGTCGGACTGATCATCCGGCTTAGGATCCTCAAATATTTTGCTAGCCGCAGTTTGGACCCTATTGATTGTTTGCTCCGGCCATGGCGACGGTTATTGATTGTTCCGGCCATTTTATGTGGCGACGGTTATTGATTGTTCCGGCCATTTTATATGGCGACGGTTATTGATTGTTCCGGCCATTTTATGTGGCGACGGTTATTGATTGTTCCGGCCATTTTATATGGCGACGGTTATTGATTGCTCTTGTTACTTCGGTACTAGGAGAATATAGCTCAATGTGGGTTGCCAGTATTTTTTTTGTCGATTCTCAACTAGCTTTGAAATGTTTAAATGTTAATTTCCTTTTTGCACAAGAATTATTTACTTTGATTCGTCTTTACATATGTTTAACTTTTAAATGCACTTTCATGATTTTAATTATGACTTGATAAACACTTGCACAATCTTATTTGCTTTATCCACTTGCCAGATCGTCGTGCCTGATATTCTTTATATTGGTGCCATAGGTAGTTGGACCTTCGTTTCGAATCAGAGTGCGTGTAGTGGATTCGAAGCCTTATATTTTGGGAGGTTGGTTGTGTTGACGATGTCTTGTAGACGTCGAGCTTGGCATGAGAGTTCGTCACATAATTTGGGTAGTAGTTTGTTTAGCTAGTTATCTTGGATGGCTTTTGTTAGCCTTTTTCTTTCGGTGTTAATTAATGCACTCTATATAATTTGTAACTTGAATATATGTGGGAAATGAATTCTCCTGTTACTGTCAGCTCTGTATATTTTGATATTTGTTCCAGTCTGAGTATGAATATTATTATGACAACTTTGTGCTGACTGGTTGAGTGCGACACGGAATCAGATGGCCACGGGCTCCGAGTAGCAACATCAAGTAAGCTTCCGCGAAATGTTTCATTGTGATGGAATTTTTTTATCCTCACACACGCGGATCTTGGGGGAAGGAAAAATTTTTAATTAACCCCAAAAATCACGCTCCCCGAGATTGGATTACTGCAGGTGTCTAGTTTCGGGGCGTGACACAATCAAACCTAGAATGAATTCATAAAAAAGCAACTCAATAGCGATAGAAAATCTAATTTACTCAACTAAATATATTAGCTAAAGAAAAATAATTTAAATTATACAAATACACCACAATGTGTAATATAACCGAAAGTAGACCAATAGTGGGTCCACCTCTCCCATTCAAATGTCCTCTATGAACTGTCACTTCCCATATGTGGCAAGCTTTTCCTCTAGTTGACATTCTATTTTCAAAATCAACAAAAAAGTGCCTATCTAATAATCTTGCATTTGTATGTTTACAAAGTGTACTGCTACAAATAAGAGCTTTTCTTTAGAATTTCATCATATAAACTAAATGTAAATAAAAAATGAAGAATTATAGCTAATTGTTCTATACTTAATCTAATTACATCTTATTAAATTAGATTAGAGTTTTCAAACCCTAAGACTTAATTTACATGTTTACATATATAATATATGACTAGAAAAACAGGCATCTGCTATGCCCGGGCCCAAAAATAATTTTTTTTTTCAATTTTGATGCTATTATTTGATATTTTAATTAGTGAGAAAAGAAAGTAAATCCGAAACAAACAAATTCATCGTTTATCAGTTTTGAAATTTTATATATCAAAGCTTATTTGAATGTGACATGTAGTAAAATCACATAATGCACTAATGGGTCTTGAATTTATAAATTTCACGTGTTTTGGTTTTTTCATGTACACAATCAGTGAAATTTATTGAATTGCAAGACAAATTCTAAGATAAATATATTTGGAGAGAATGTAAAAAGCTATAAAATATGTAATGAATAAATGGGAAGCTAGAATATGAAAATTAAAATACAAATAAAAAGAAGAATAAATCAATTATTAGTATATTGCAAATTGGAAAAAATGAAAAATAATGATAGGAAGCCAATGTCTAACCATCCAAGTTTGACAATGGAAAAACCAACCAAAAATATATTACATTGTTTTATTATGCATAATTTAAATAAAAATTAAATATTGTTTAACAAACTAAAAAATATATATAAATCTCTTTAAATTTTGGTTAGAGAATTTCTAACCAGGTGAAGTAAAGATATAAGAAAAATTCTATGAGTGAATTTGCCTCTTATGTTTGCTCTTCATAGGAAGAGGTAGACTTGTCACTCTCTACACTTGTCACTATCTTCTATCAATATCTCTATTAAATTAGTTAGAATTAATTTAAATTTGAATTAATTAAAATCAATTTAAATTTGGAAGCCAATTTCTCAATCAATTGCTCAATTGGAATCCAATTTCACAATCAATTTCGAAATCGGACTCCAATTTCGAAATCGAATATATACTATAATATATAATAATTGCGTGGCATTGGATATTTAGATACGAAACCCATGAACCTCTCAAGGTAACAGGAGAACAGAATTATTTTCATCTCATGTGAAATGTGCATAGATCTCTTGATCTGGTCATGTCAAATCAGTGACCTTTTGTCAAATAAAGGAAAGAAAAAATGATTTTTGCCTGCATAGCTGCCATTAGATATGACATTTACCCCAGAAAAGTAGTTCATAAATTTCCCACAACAATGTTCATGTGTGATATCCTATATTGCACTATGCGATATTCTACGTTCGTGTGATATCTCACATATTGCACTATGAGATATCATAGGACAGTGTGATATCACACAAATGTTTACAAACAACTATGTAAGAAATTATTAAACCTCAATTATTTTTTGGGCAAATGTTAGATCTAAGGGCAGCCTTACGGTCAGAATTTGCCACCCCCTCCTCCTCCCCCTCACAAAACAAAAATAAAAATAAAATAAAAATGCTGCAACTAACACCGTACGAATAGCAAATAACACTATATGAATAGCAACTAACACCGTATGAACAGTAAAAGATAAGTTATTGGCAAGGCTACTAAAATGATCATGCAGAGTAAAAGATAAGTTATTGGCAAAACTAGTAAAGTGATTAGTGTTTCCTAGCTGCAAAAAAGTATGCGTCAATTTTCAAGGAATGAGCCTAAAAATTAGGGTCTTGGTGAAATATAGGGAGGGTTTTAGGTAACAGGATTAGATGGATGATTGTGGGTTCCACCTAGCCAAAATCGACCAGTGGCCCAGTGCTCAAATAGGGTGCTGAATTCTCATATACTGTCCCACAGGTGAAAATCCTCCATTATGAAATGACTTTTCACTAGTTTAATATAAAGTATCATGATCCTAATAACTTTATGAACATCCAGGGCTTCAAGGGAACATTTTATTTCCTTACTTTGTCCACAAAATAGCTATTAAGGAGGTTCCAAATAGGTTTACTGTCAAACAATTAGCCCACAGTCACATGGGCAGAGTCAAAAGTGGGCTCATTGGCTGCAACATATGGGTTCAGATATGGTTCCCATGTCTGCCTAGTGAAAACCATTACATATCGTCTGCAATTGCATTCTTTAGTTTTGGGTTCTTTTTTAAATATTTACTTTGAGAGAGAGAGGGAGAGAGAGAGAAGAGAACATGTTAATATCGGCTTGTGATATTTGCTGAATCATCCATATAGATCATAGAAGTGAAACACACATCATATCAATATTCACGTTGGAATCTTTTCTATGATAAGTAAATATCATACTAGCTAGAAATCATGGCTCAACTCCTTGTGCACTATTCATAGTAGTCATGAGACAGGATCTTGTTAATTAAAAATATAATAAGTAAAAAGTTTGGTCCACTAATTTAATCAAATACAAGAGATCTCTTCATATTAGCCATGAATCTTAAAATTGAAAAAAAAAAAGTCCAACTTTTTCCAGTAACATGATTTGTCATAACTTTATAAACTAACTAAAATCAGAAAAATAGAGAACAAACAGAATAAATGTACTACAAATTTATGAAAGCAAATTCAAATCACAAGTCCACAAATTCATTTTCATCTAAACGAATGCAAATTCCAAACACAATTGAAAATGAAGAGGTACCCCTTTTTAATCTCTTATTCTTCTTCTTGGGTGGATATGTTGAGAGTGTGCCGCTAGAGTGTTTTTTTTTTTTTTTAGTAGTAGCAGCAGCAGCAGCTTGCTCCCCGAGAATTCTAGACTTTGCTTGGAACTATGTAGTGTGAGCCCTTTCTAACTTACTAGAGAATTCAACATTCTTCATTTGGCACTTTAGAAAGCAGACCTTTTAATTATTCCTTTTAATTTCCAAATTTGAATAGCAGGGCCCTCTCAATCACTGTTTTTATATAATCATTTTTTTTTCAAACAATGTTAATATCTAAGATCAAACCACTAAGGGGCCGTTTATTTCCAAATCTGAAAATTTGAGCGTTCCTCTACATAGCCAAGGATTTGACATCAACATCACAATGTAGTTGAGAAAAATTGACATCAGTACATAAACCTGCAAATATGAGGATTTTCAAGCAATATTGGGGGATGTCGGACTTTGAAATCCTCAAAAATAATCTAAGATTCGACTTGAAATCTCTTTTGTTTTGCGCAGAACTTTCACAAACTGCGATATTTAGGAGATCCACTAGAGGACTTGAGGAGCCCTTGAGCTTCCTTAGTCTCATCTTCACACCTATTGTTAAATTAATTGAGAGAACTGTTTCTACTCAGAATCTTTGATTTTCTCGTGACCAAACTTCATAAAATCCTTATCCATTTGGTAATTAATAAGTTTTCCTTTGCTTTTGGTTGAATCTTGTTTCTATTTACTATCCACGCGCATCATATTTACAAAAAAACTTTTTCTTCAAAAAATTAATCACGTTTCCATCCTCCCTTTTCACCTGAAGATACATTAAATAATGACTATAGTCATCTACAAATAAAATGTAGGGGGGGGTGTTTAATTTCGTAAGAGCAAACTGCATTCTTCCCATATGTAGTCCAACTCATGGCGCCCACTTAGATGCCTACCTATTATTCAGTGTAGGGTACATGAAAAGTCTCCTTATGGATAAGGTGATAAGTCCACAAAATTAGCACATCAAGTCATCATTTCATGTAAATTAGTGGATTTAACTAAGTCAATCCACATTCAATTACATAAATTTCTATGATTTCATGCATTTGTGCATTAAACTGGAAATTAGGTCAAAATGGGTCAAAGTTGGCACATTTGCATGGTTTTCATGGAATTAGGGTTTTCAACCACATGATCACTCCACCAATTAGACTTTTATTTTTAAAAGTTCATTGATCTCTTACACTATGATTTAATTGGGCACATTGAAATTTTAGTTGGGTCCGATGCAATTACTTAATTTCATTATTTTCATTGTTTTGCAGGAGACTAGCACCTAAGAGGGCCCACCCTTTGGAAGACCAAGAAATAAAAGGAAAAAAGAAGAAATAAATGAAAGAAGTAGGGACCACACTCCCTTAGGCGTGATTCCCTGTGCACGCCAAAGAGAGGGGCCCCACTCTCTAATTGTTGCAAGTTTTCAAAGTTTGAAGAATTCTTCTCCTACTTGATGTCCAAGATTTGAAGCACTCCTATTATTCAAAATTAAAATTTCCAAGAAAAAATATTTGTTCAATTAGGAAAGAAAATCCAAGAAGAATTTGAAGTGGTTTGAATTATGGGAGGATGAGATCTAAACCAACTAGGGTTGAAGACTAAGAGAGAAGTTATTCCCAGATTTCAAGAGGGGCAGCAACTTGTAACGGCTGTAACTCTGAATCTAACCGTCGGATCAGAGCAATCCACCCACCGATGGATGACTTATTTAGAGTAAATGCCCGCAGAGCCCAAGATCGCATAAATCAGAGCTGAAATGAGGGAGATATGACCTGTGAAAGTTACTGTTGATATTTTTACTCTGGAATACAATTGTCAAGATGGAAAAGGACCCACACATACATTGAGTTGCACAAGAAGACCCTGTCCTTGGCAAGAGATTAATTCAAATCAAATTGTTGCTAAGAATGAGGAGAAAGTATAAGTCAAGCCACAAGAGTTCTATTAGGAGAAGACTCTTATCAAAAAGAGAGCCCAAAAAACTATTTAAAGAGGAGAACCCCCTTTGAATGTAAAAAAAAGGCATTCCACCCCACCAACCCACACGTCCTCTCTCCCTCTCTCCACTCCACACTTCCAGCCACACACATCTCTCTTCCCCCTCATATTCTTCTAGTTAGCACTAGTCAAAACTTCAAGCGATGATGTATTCCATGTTGGATGCTCCGTTGACTTGGTGTTTTGCGTAGCTAGGGTAGTAGGTGAATCTACTATTGGAAGTAGATGGGACTTGTGAATAGGATTTCAAAACTATTGATCCACTTGAAGTAGGGATCAAGTATCCCTAAGGCCAAAAAACCAACACTTGATCCAAAAACCTCTTTTGCATGTATCAAGATCAGAAGATACACTATCTAGAAGATAGAAAACAACAGCAACAGGAAACCATGATAATCTACAAAAGAGATGATGTAGATCTAACCTTGGGAGCCCGGTTGTGCTCTAATCGAGGAGTTGATCGCTTGGCTTGTTGAGAAACTCTTTCGCAGAACAAGAATGATCTTCTACACTTAGTGATCTTCCACGCTATGACCCTCTTTAAGAGATCATCTTAAGGAGAATGGTGGGATCTCCAAGAAGAAGAAAACCCTAGACTTTCTAGTAGGAAACCAGCGGAGTGAAGAGGAGAGAGAGGAGAGAGGGGCTTGGGCGTGTGGAATTGTGTTGCACGTCCAGCCCTCTCTTCTCTTTTATAGCATATGAGCACCTCATCTTCTATTATAATTAGAAGTCTCACTTCTATTATAATTACAAGTATCATTTCTATTATGAGTATGTATCCTACTCCTCCTTCCTTTAAGAGTTCAAATTGGATTAGAAACAATCTCTTCTTAGGGCTAGCGTAGGGGCCCCTAAGGATTCCTTAGAGTTTGGCTCCAACTGGGAGTCTGGACCATACATCTCATGTGAACTCCGGACTCACAATTAAGTGCAAATAACTCCGCTATATAAATGCAATTGAACTTTAGTCATAAGAATAAATTACAAGAAGACCCTAAACTTCCTAATCACTACACGTAGGCCCCTCTATCAATTATATCCATGGATCAATTGGATTAAATATGTCCAACAAAATCAGATCCATAGCTTATTATCCTTGTGACCCTATTAATCACAGTGATCATTAGTACCATTCAATTAACTCTTAATTGAGATGTGTGCACACTTACCAATAATAAATCCAGTAATTGACAAAAGGGGATATATCTATTAGAGGATAGATTCAATCTTAACAATTATATGTTCCCACGGTTGCACTCCCTTGTAACCAAGATACCGAGGTGCTGACCTACAATTGGCCTCACTCATTGGTGACTCAAAGTAAATGTATAATAGAAACTTGAGTTCATTAATCTCTCAGGATTAAGAGCCTATTGCTAGGGAATTATGAGAACAGACTTTAAATCAAAGACATATTTGCGTAAGGTGTAACTCATGGTCTTTCAGTACATCCAATGTACCAGCATAATGATCCAGAGTCTTACACTCTGATGATTAAGACAAATCACACTATCTCATATTGATCATAATGCTATAATCTTATCAGATGAGATGCTCAATCTCATCACTGGCTGTGAATTAATTCAAGTATGAGATTTGTGATCTATGTCTCCTGTATGTGGATCTCATCCGTACATATGAATCACATCTAATATACTTATGGCCCAGCTCTGGTTCATCTCATGAACCATCTTGTCATTTTGTGTTGGTCATGTGCGAATAGGGAAAAAATAAAATAAAATATCATTCATCTCATGAAATAAAGATTATCCATCATATGAATAAATGCACGATTATAAAAATTAATTAAGAAATAAATCAATTTATTTACATCATCCACTGGATTGAGACCATACAATCTAACATCTATTAGCTTTTCTAATTTCCAAACTTTTGTTCATGTAATCTTCGAGATGCTCATGGAATAAAAAAAGGATTTGTGAGTCGCATTAATCATTATTAATGGATCAACATAGCGTGTTTGCATAAGGTGACAGATTATGCTTGGTGTTGTGTTTCTGATTTATTATCATGGCCCTAAGCATGGAGTTTAAGTGTTGGAATTTGGAAATCTAAATACATATCATCTTATATATATTTTTTGTTACTTTTAATATTTTTCTATTATTAATGATACTGATGGTCTAATGGATCTACTCTTTTGCAGTCTTTAGTATTAGTGTAGTTTAGGTTATTTTTAGATTAGGGTTTTTATCAAAGTTGTAATGGGATGTAATTAATTTTCAGACTTTGAAAAGTATGATGATTGATGTATATTAGGCTAGTTCTAGTTTTCATTAGGATAGGTACAAGTGAACAACTCCCTTTCGATACGATCAAGACTCACCAGGTAAAACTACAAAATTGATGGCCTTGCACTTGGGGACTAGAGATTAGATCATGAGGGTCAGAGAAAAAAGATTCAGCCCCATTAGATCATCCTAGCCCTTGATTTAATAGGCATAAAATATTGTGGGCTTTTAATCATAGATTTCTTTGACATCAACCCAATAATGTATAAAGGTTTAATGAGAGTGAAACTGGGCATGGCACCAAATCATAGGGGGATAAGGGTGTGAAACAGCCTACACTGATCAAAGGTGCGCCCAAGTGGGACCTGTAGAGCTCAACTATATATATTGTTGCTCATAGGAAAACATTTTTCAAAAATGAGATACTTAAACCAATAGAAGAAAAAGAGTTTGATCCCCATATGTCACAGTGAATGAATTGTACTAAACCCCGTTTGGCATCTCTCACAAACAATATTAACTAGTAATATTAGATTTTAAAAAAGAGTTAGAAGAGGAAGGATGACCAAGTCTCCAATGCCAGATGCATGAGGTGCCATAAAAAGCTATTTTTCGATATCATGGGTCATTCATTCCTATCATCCAATATTGTGTTGTTAGACTGAATCTTGTTGGCATTAATCATGCTTAACAATAGATATTATATATGCTATCTTTAAAATAGTATTATATTTCAATAACTCAATAAATGGATTCATTGTTTGGCTAGCCCATCGGTTCAATTAATTTTTTTGGTACCCTAGCAAGGCTGCTGGGACCCAAGAAAGAGCCTACATACACAAGGGAAAGCAACCCACTCAAGTGGGAAAGAAGCCCACACAAGTGGGAAAGGAGCATGCACAAGCGGGAGGAGGTGACGAACCTGGGGTTCGAACCCCGGACAGCCAGGTAAGAACTGATGTTCCTCACCACTCAGGTAAGGAGGCGTTCTTGATTCAATTAATTGATAATGAGTTTTGGGCCATTTCTTTGATAATAGAATGTTGGATATGATATTAGTTATCAAAAATTTCTCATTTCAAGTAGTTTAATTTTCCTTCTTTTTCTTTGCTCTTAAGTTGGACCACCACCTCGAATAGTTCACACAAAGCCCCTTGGCTAACTTAGACAAGCAAGCACTCACTTCAATCTGACAATCATCTAATTGTTAATATTATTAATTTAAGGGTCAAAGACCAATAAATTAAAATGATGTCATGGGGAAGATTTTTTCGATTTTCTCTCACATTTGACAATCAAATCCTTGGGAATTCCTTACCAGCTTTTCACAAAGTGATAGAAAACCCACGCTTGGCAATTGTAAATCTTCGAGGACTTGGGGCAAGTAGAAACCCTCACTTGTGGGGAGTTTCAGGTCCAACCTCCTCCCATGCATAGGATTTGAAAGTTCTTATTTTCTTGGGAATTTTACCAAATAATTGTTGCTAAACCTGTATTAGCCAGATATAATCACAAATACATCAAAACACCAAATTAGCTATTCATACATGGTTTTTGGACGACTTTACCACTGAAGCTGCCGAACGACATTGTCATCTTTCCCACCTTGTCCGTCCCTAATAGAACGAATTGGTCATATCCCCTTTCTTTCCCCATTCCCACTAGAGCGTCCTCAGTTCAGGTTTTTCCTCTCCCGCCCTTTTCTCCTCCCTGCCCTCTCCCTCTGGGTGCCTTCTCCACTCCCTCTTCTCTCTTCCCCTCTCCCTCTACATGAACATCTCGGCTCCCTGCTCTCTCTTTCCCTCTTCCTCTTCCTCTCCATCTCCACCTAATCAGTGATTCCGGCCGGATCCTCTCACACCGGTAGCCAGCGATACTCTCTCATTGCCGGGGTTGATGGAGAAAACCGTGTATCTGAAAGAGGGTTTCTCTAGCCAAGAAAGGTGAGAACTTTTTACTTGTATCTACTGCATAAACTATCCATTTTTTGTTGGTGTAATTGCATGGTAGTGCCCTTGATTTCCTTTTGAAGTTTTGTGTTTAGATTTCCCTACATTGAAAGCTCTATTTGTTTGAAATGGGTTTCTAAAAAGGAGATTTATGGGCATTTGAAATCCCAAAACAGGAGCTTTTGGAATGCTTGGGTTTTCTATCATGTAGTTGTTCTTTACTATTTGTTTCTTGTTTGATTTACTTATTTGGATATGGGCTTTGATCTCATCATCTTGACAGTTTTTGGAAGGTATCAATTTCCCATGTTCTGTTTCTTTAATATGATTGTATTGGGTTTGGAATGCAGCCCTGCCTTTTTATGCGATAGTAATTTTTTTATAAGATATATAGTAACTTTTTTGGCTAAAATATGTGATAGTAATTTTGGATTGCATTGTTGTTCATTATTTTGAAACTGGTTTTTATACTTATTTTCTTTTTGGTTTTGCTCTTTCTTGGAATGAGATCATGTATGAGAATGGGTATTTATGATTTGAGGGAATGTTTAAGATAGATGAGTATAGTCTGTACTTTTTTTAGCTGTTAAAATGATAGTGAATTCCTTCAATCTCTATGAGATTGAGTAATTTCTTCATTACGTACTTGACATGGGCAGCAACGACCATAAGAAACTGCATTCAAATGGGTTATGGATTTTTCCCTTGTGGTTTACTAAATAAGCTCTCGTCGATAAAGTTGAAGTGACTTCTCATGGGTTTTTTAAATTAATTTGAAGAGGGATATCATGATTGTGAAGATCAAAGATAGCACAGTTCGTCACACGAATCAAACAATATCTATATGATAAGTCCACAAAATTGTAGCTTTCATTCATCATTTCATATGCATTTGTGAACTTAATTAGGTTAATTGCATAGAATTACACTTAATTTCATGATTTCATGCATTTGAGCATCAAAGTTAGAATCTTGGTCAAAATTCATTACATTGCATAACTTTTGTGAAATTAGGGATTTTCATCTCATTCATCACCCAAAAATTAGTTCTTTTGGCTTCAATAATGCATACCTTCTAATTCTGACACCATGTGTTATTTTTGGAAAGTTGGGTATTTTTGGTGCATTAAGTAGGTATGTAGGGTCCTATGCATAGTCCATCTAGATTCCTCACACTTGATTATTTTTAGCATTATTAAATCTTATTTATGTAGGTGAAATCAAGAGTGGGACCTCCACTAATGAAATTTGAGAGAGATCAAAGGCGGGACACCCTTTATGGTGGGCCCACATATCTTGGTATCTTGGTGGAGTTGGAAAAATTGAAAATTCTCAAAGAAGAAAGAAGAACTTAGATTTGGGAAAATGGTGTTGACTTGCTAAATTTGGAAACCAAAATCAAGAAAGAGAGAGAAAACTAGAAACTTTGCAAGGAGAGTTGATTAGTCAAAGTTGCAAGTGAAGAAGCATGACAAAGATGGAAAGAGAATCAAATAAGCAAGCAAAGAAAGAGTTCAAGCATGCCTTAGATGTCCAACATGGGTCCCACACACCCCCATTGCATGCCAAACATGGAAGTTCCTTTAATTGCACCATTATTTCCGGATTTTTCTAGGGCAGCAAGTTGAAATGACCATAACTCTCAAACCGTACATTGGATTTATACAACTCACCTACCGTTAGAAGGCTCTTTTCGAGTAGATATCCGTGGACCCAAGAGTGCATAAATTAGAGCTATATTGAGGGAGATATGTCCTCAGGAAGTTACCTATTATAATTCTATGCGGGAATTGCTAAAAGTTTCAAAATTAGCAACATGAGAGATCTTTGAGGAGTTTAATTTGGCAAGACTTAGAGCCCAAGAGACCACACTTAGCAACAAATCGTCTCCAATTCAAATTGTTGCCTAAGTGAGAAGCTTTGTTTGAAAGCTAAGCCAATAATCATCTCAAAAAGGAAACAACTCTTAACAAAAGGAGGAGTGCAAAACTGTTAAAGGAGGCCACTAGTGTAGAACAAAAAAAAGGCATATTCTCCTTCAAAAAGTAGCCAAGCCATTCTCTCTCTTTCTCTATTCTATCTTTTCTTCTTTCCCCTCTTCTAGTTTTAGTTCTAGTTCTAGTTCTCCATATTTTTTATTTTGGGTAGCTTTGGGCCTTGTCCAAGCAAGTACTTGAAGGAGAAGTTGTAAAGATGCAATCTTTAATGGCAAATCAAGAAGTCTTCTTTGCAATGGCGGGCTAATTTTGATTAGAGCAATGGATGAAGTTAAGTGATTGCTTTTTATTTATTTAGTTATTCTAATTTAGTTCCATGTTTATGTGCTTAATGATTAATAGACTTCTCTTTGTGCCCTAGGCAAATCTCCGTTCTTGATTTCTAAAAATAAAAATTGATTTTTGACTATCCATGCTTAAGTTTGATAGGCCATGCTTAGGACTTAGATCTTTTGATGGTTTATGCTTACTTTTGATAGATAGTTCTTAGATTGTTTTTATTCTTTTATGAGGTGAAGAAAGTCTTGGGTTTTGGATTCTATAATTAAAAAAGAGTTTTAAAAGTTAGATTTTCCAAATAAAAAACATTGATTTGTCTTTGATTTGAAGTAAAAATTGGAACAAGTTAGGGTTATTTTGATAAATAATTGGTGGATGCTTATTGGATTCTTTTGCTCCATTTACTTTCATTAATTGGTAGTTTTTCATCTTTCTAAATTGGTTTCTTTCTTTTATTTCTAAATACTCAAAACTTTCCTTAATTGTTAGTTAATTAGTTCTCTTAATCTAAAAGTTTCTTTAATTAGCTCCCTGTGGGTTCGACCCGTTCTTGTCACTGTCTCATCTAGACACCCGTGCACTTGCGGTATTTTATTATTGATAAAGATCACATCACTATAGCTCAAATCTTCCCCACAAAATGCATTTACCATTAAGTAAGATTTAGATACTCGAACAAAATCCAATACTTGGAGTAGATTATCTTTTAAGTTTGGAGAGGAAGACTTCGAAGGTGTAGATTTCTATCTTATATGAAAGACAAGGGGAAAGAAGCTGGCAGTCTTTAAGGCTCACCACCCCCCACCCCCACCCCCCTCCCCACCAAATCATTTCTATCCCTTATGTATTCCTTCCGCAAATCCCGCTAGATCCTTTTCCTTCCTTCTTCCCCATCATCATCAAGGCTCTTTTGTCCTCAAAGTAACCACTTTGGTCATATACAACTAATCTCAATGGTCATTTACACAATGGAGGCAATTTCTTTCCTAGTACATTATCATGTGAAGAACAATAGAAAAATTGAAGTACTCATGTTTCCATCCATTTCTGGGGAATGTTCAGCGAATTACTAATGCCCAGTTTGCTTAGTTGATAATGAGATTCTAAGATTTTTCCTAACATACAGGCTACAGAAAGAGGTTAAGAGTGCAGGATCAAACGAAATTTATAAGGGACCTATAAATAATGGTAATGATACTATTGAAATCAAAATCCAGGTGAAGTCCTTGAGTCTTTCCCATTGTTTATGCACGTGATTATACAGTCATTATTGTTTTGGTGTAGGATGCAAAGAATTGGAGAAGAACCTATAAATTATTGTAACGATATCGTTATCAGAAAATTCTCAATAATCAATATTGAGTGAAATCGTGAGTCTTTCTCATTGTTTATGAAACTCAATATAAAGTCACCATTATTTTCTTGTTGGACCCCAAAATTGGATGAAGAAAATAAAATTGATGGTAATGATATTGTTATCAAAAAACAATTTCCTTTTTGCCAATCTAGGCCTTTTAAACATGTTCCAGTGGAAAATGCCGTCTTGAATTTTATTATTCCCTTTATTTTTAAAACTTCATTCATAAATACAACAATGAAGTTTTCTTTATAAATCATTTCGCATTATTTAACAATTTTTTCGGAGTCAATAGCATTGGGTTTTTGTTTTTTTTTTTTTTTTTCAGAATTTTGTTGGTTTCTATCATTGTGTATGCATCTCATTATATAGTTGATGTGATGTGGCTTTTGGGAGTAAATTAACCTTAGCCCAAAGTAATGTGTCAAATTTAGTTGGATTATCATTCTTGTCATACACCTTGCATGTGTTTATCAATTTAGTTAGTAGTTTTACTGTCTTGACAATGTGCCTGTAGCACAATGCCTGATTGTACATTATTAGTCATATTCCATACCGGATGAGAATTTGTTTGGGATAATGCAAGTCCAATTTATATTGGAGGTTGCCCAAAGATGGCCTTCCTGACTAGATCCATAACATATTCACAATTGGTTCAAAAACTATGTGATTTTCTCAAATTTGGATGGGCTTGGACTACCTTCATCAAAATGGGAAAGTATGCACTTTAGTTTGCGTTGCAAACAATGAAGATGTAGAGATTATGTTTAGAGTATCTGCGGGGGATGCCAGTGCAGTGTACTTGTACATCCAGACAAGCACGGTTAATGAAATAGATCATCACGGGAATGAACAAATGTATACTATGATTGGACTTGTTATTTTCAACATCAAGTCTTAATACTGATAGATAAGCTTTAATTTTATCTTTATGCAGAGTGGGATTTAGTAAATATGTTCAGCCTAGTAGTCCACCTTCAATTCTTGGAAAAAGGCCAGCACTAATAAGAGATATCACTATATTAGCCCAAATGCTTGCTAATTATATGCCTAACCATGCACTTCTCCCTTTTGACCTGTAGATGTAGGCGGACAGGTTCTAAACCACAATCAAATACCTAACACCAACATTCAAACTCTTAACGAGGATGCAGTTTTGCTTTCCACAATACCATCTCCTAAGTACGTTATATTCTATTTTATTCCACTTATTGAACTATATTCTTTTAGTGTCCATAATTTTAAAGTTCCTTTGTTCGTTGTAATTTTGATATGCTAATTTTTGGAATATTGAACGTCATCCCTCTCAAGCATCCCTTTCATCTTTTAAACTAGCAAACCATGTCCTCATTATAATTGATTTTGGTCTTCTTTAATATGTAAAAGATAAATGGACAAAACTTTTTTCCAAATTTTTATATTTGTAATGATTCTGCTAATTTATCATGCAAGGTTAACCCGATGAGGATAGGATCTGACTTGGCACAAAAAACGATTGCAGTCGTCAAAGAATTTACCTTTGGAACAGTCATATCCATCTGTAGAACTTGGATATGATTTTGATAGGCCCTTCTCTCATGAAGGCTCCACCTGTAGAGTAGAAGAAAATTCATTTCGATAAAAAGATGTTGAGTTGGGGATTGATAATGACAATCGAGGTTCTCTACATGTGGCTAAAGAAACTTGTAATGAAGCTCCAACAACAATTCCAATGGGATTAGACAGGCAATCTGAAGTTGTTCTAGAAAAAATACAAATGAGATTGGTACACTCGCACAGCAGACCAAGTTCATTTATGTAATAGTCAAGTTATAAGATGAAAGGGCACCACTGTTATAGTTTTCATGCTTTACATGAACATACTGACATATCAATCTGAGCAGCATCCCTAAGTCTTTCCCATTGTTTAAATATCACATTTTAAAATCGAGGCCATTAACTTGCCGGATAGTAAATTTGAGACTGAAAACTCTAAATGACAGTAACAATTACGTTGTTGGAATATTTACAATTTGGTATTCTTGGTAACGATATCGTTATAAAAATTTTTGGAAATCACTAATCTGGGTGAAATTCGTGAGCCTTTTTCATTGTTTATGTATCTCAATTTATAGTCATGGTTAGTCTCGTTCCCGGACAACAAAAATGGAAGAAAAATCTCTAAAGGATTGTAATGATAGCGTTATTAGAAAATTTAGAAATCACTAATCTAGGTGAAATCTGTGAACCTTAGTTGGGAGTACTCAAATCAAGCCATTTTTCAGAGGTGCCCATAGTTCAAACTCTGAAAATGAGAGTTCGAACCTTCATGGCCTTACTCTTCATAGTCAAGTTCTAGCGAGCCCTGGAGTTTGAACTCTCACGGTGAGCGTTCGAATGTTCATTATATGTTGATTGGATGTCATAATGTTGATCTGATTTGGGACCTTAAACAACACATTTGGGTTTTTAAACTTGCAAGCACTAATAAGAAACATTAAGGCCTTAAAAGAGAATTTGTTGTAAAGGGAGCTCTTGTACATTAAAGGAGAATAACCCATATCAGTATTCAGTAAAAATAAGAAGAGAAATAGCAAAACAAATGACAACTGTTAAATTTGAAGGAAAGAAAGAGAACTACCTAAGTAAGTGGATAAAAGGAAGAATAGAATTTGCTTGAAGCAGATAGAAAAGACAAAATGGACAGAAACAACATAAATCATATTGAGAGATAACACAAACACCCCAAATGGATGGTGCCAGTATACAAAAGATTTCCAAATTACCAAATTTAAAATAAGTTCTTCTCTAGTTATTGAGGATACATCAAAATATACAAATTATGTTCTCCTCTAGTTATTGAGGATACATCCAAAATATAATTCAAAATATGTCCCCCCTCCCTCGTGGTAAGTATTTTCAACATTTCAAATCTGAACAACGATGAGGAAAAGTTTAAGTTATATCTCATCCAAAAAAGAGGAAAATGATGATTCATCCGCTTGGAGATGGGTCTCTACATGTCTGTCTATTATGATCACGCTTCTTGCAATGGGAGCATGTTACTTGTTACCTCATTCTGTCATCTGTCCGTATCCGATTTTTTAACAGCCGGCATAGTAACATTTCAAATCTAAACAACGATGAGGAAAAGTTGAAGTTATATCTCAACAAAAAAAGAGGAAAATGATGATTCACCCGCTTGGAGGTGGATCTCTACATGTCTGTCTATTATGATCACGCTTCTTGCAATGGGACCATGTTACTTGTTACCTCATTCTGTCCTCTTTTTATATCCAAATTTTTAACAGCCGGCACAGTAACATTTCAAATCTGAACAACGATGAGGAAAAGTTGAAGTTATATCTCATCCAAAAAAGAGGAAAATGATGATTTATCCGCTTGGAGGTGGATCTCTACATGTCTGTCTATTATGATCACGCTTCTTGCAATGGGAGCATGTTACCTGTTACCTCATTTTGTCCTCTATTTGTATCCGATTTTTTTGGGTCTTCCAAGCTGTCTACGATCTACCGGGTGCAAGACACGCTCGACAGTTCTAAGATCCCACTATTTTCTGTTGTGTGTGACATGGATAACATCATTGTAAGTTGCTCGATGACAATCACTGGAGAACCAATGCTCACAGAAGTCGTACGAATCATACCGCCTAAGTTTAATTGCACAAATGCCATGTGAACAAGGAATGCCAAGAAGGTCCCATTTGCGGCATGTGCACGACCTTCGATCGAGGTGAACAACATCCGTGTACTCTGGAAACAATACCTGAAACTCTAATTCCCCTGCTTGCCAACATTGTAGTCTTCGCGATGCTTCGGTTTCGTGGTTAATGATGTTATCTACATAAGGGGTGACTCTTGTCTTCATGTTTAATCATTTTTCATGCCGGAGGTGGTAAAACTCCATCAGTGACTCTAAAATGAGATGCATACATAATGATAAAGACCCACATAATTCACCCAGAAAATTTAAAAAATAAAAACACCCAATGCTCTTAACAAAGAATAAACTGTTAAACAATGCTAAATGATTTATAAAACAAACTTCATTGGCAAATAGATTCACAAATCAATTCTAATGATATTTGTGAAAATTTTAATATTTGATGGAGCAACATAACAACGATCCTCAAACTTTTAGCTTATTATATTTGTTTTTCATGTTCTTTGTTTAAGGCTCTAATATCTAAACTCCAGAGAAGATATCTGATGATGTAACTTGCTCTCCGCTAATTACACCCACATAAATGAACTTGTTTCAAATATACAAGCTATAGTTTACTTAAAATTATAACATTTTTGTACCATTAATCTTTTTTCTCTTTTTGGGTATTGGGGCGAGGGGAATAAGTATCAGTGGTTGGTAATACCCAAACCTCTAAGTATGTTCTTTCTAGGAATGTCACTATCTCAACTCAACACCCTAATAACTTGACTGAGAGGTCACACTTCTTCATTTGAGGTACCAAGTAACCCCAAACATGATAAATAGCAAATGGTTACACCTCTCTGTTTGTTAGCAATATTTGCCCTCCAAGAGGAAATTACAAAAATTGAATTACTATATATCAATCACATGTTACTCTGACTGCGAGGATGCATCAGTAGAATAGTAGAGAAGCCTACAATGATACTAGTTCACCACAAAATTCTACTGATCCAACTTAGAAAATTTTTTGGCACAGATTGATAAAACAGTGTAGTTAATTCAAAATACAGCCAAATCGCTAATAAACATGATCAGTCCAAACGCCTAAAGGACTTGAATGAGTGTTGAGGGTTGTCGGACCCTGACCCAGGTTTGGCTTGTTTAGCATCGTTTTAGCCAAGATTAGATCTTAAGTGCGATTTGATGGCATTTAGCTTAGATTGTGAGCTTGATAGATTTTTCATAACTTTGGGAAATTTTAAGAGCCGTTGAATTTAGTTTGGCACGAGCCGAGGGTGGCCTGTGTGACCCGTGTGTGCGTGGGGAGAATTTATCCTTGATTTTGGAAAATTATGATTTTTACTTCTTTTGATTTTTCAAAATAGCACTTACAACTTTCATGTTCTCTCTGTCCGTTTTTGAAACTCAGAAATCGTGTTTTTCAGCAAAAAGGGCAAAACAGACTTTTCACCTCAAAATCTGTGCATGAATTTTGATGGTTACAAAATCATGTGAAAAATATATTTTTGGGAACTAGATGTTTCAACGATCATTTTACTCCTCTTCGTCGATCTCATCCGGGACCCACAAAATGGAGTTTTAAGCCCTTGAAGTGGAGTGACCTAGTGGGGCCCACACCCCACCCAACTCAAAAAGGCACCCACTTGTGTTCTTCTCCCTCATTGTTCATTTGCATGTTTTTCAAATCAAATTCAGCAAGATAAACCAACCATTCTTCACTACTTCTCTCCTTTGCATGTTGGACTTCCCTTGACTAAAATGGAGATTTGAGTGTGCCAAACTTTTTCCCATCTCTCAAGCTTTCTATTGATACCATTTTCAAAGGATTTCAGCTGGGATCATCTTCATCTTGAAACCTTTCTCCATTGTTAGATCTTCTAGAGGTAAGTGATGGCTTTCTTCTTCAACCCATGGTTTTGTTTAGTCCATTAGAGCTCCAACTTCATGCATGCAAGGCTTCCTAAGGAGGAACCCTTTCTCTTTCGAAAATTTCTTTGATTTTGATCTCTTTTCATGGGGCTTCTTGTTGATTGGAGTTTAGCTATAGAGAGGTGTGTTAGGAGACCTTCTTTGAGTGTATTTTGAACCAAGGCAAGTGATTGAATGAAATATGAATGTGCATGCTATGATTTGTGAATTTTTAGCTTGATTCTTGTTTTAAATCTTCATTATGTTTAATCTTGTTTTTCTTTGAAGTTTAGTGATTCTTTGAAGTTTAGTTTACTAAACAAAGGTTTTAATGCTCATTTGTTTTGGTTCATTACATGGGATTCTGTTTTGAGATTTGTTCCATTCAAATTGGAATTTTTATGCATGGATTGTTAGAAGTGGATCGAAATGAAGGAGGTTTGGTTGGTGAGATTTGAAGTGAGGGTGTTAATGGTTGAATAATGAAAAGGAGGAGCTTGTAGGCTCATTTTATTGTAGGGAAAGGAGGTGTTGTAAGGAGAAATGTTGGAGAGGAGAAGGGGCTGGAAACAACTTTAGAAAATGCAATTTCGCAGGTGGTCGGTCAGCTGGCGGTCCCCCATTGGCCAGCCGACAAGTGACCAAACCAGTTCGGTCCCAATTTGAGAGAGCTGTAGATTCCATGTTCTGAAGGTCGGCTAGTCGACGTGGTGACCGACTACAGTTCGGTTCCAATTCCAGAGAGCTGCAAATTTCATGTTCTGAAGGGTCGGCTAACCGACAAGTGACTGAAATAGGTTCGGTCACAATTCCAGCAAGCTGTTGTCCCTGTTCTTGATGGGTCGGCCAGCTGTCGGTCAGCATTCGGCTAACTGACTTGACCTTAGTTGGCTAACCGACGGCCAACCGACAGGTGACCGAATTTCACCTAAATTGAGAAAAATGAAGAGAAATGTGGGGTTTTCTATCCCAGTTCCCTTTGGACCCTTCCTAGGCGATGTGTACATCTTGATAACTTAAATGCTGTTGAAAAATGGGCACAATCTAAACGAATGAACAACATGGGATCTCAAAGTGCATATTAATTCGACGATTACGGTTCCAAGGTATTGATGAGGATTTGTGACATGGACTTGTGATTTCTAAACCAAAACCTCGTTTTGCGATTCGTATCGTCTTGAAATAATGTTTCCAAGGTTTTTAATTAAAAACCCCGTTTGGGAATCATTGCATGAATCGTGTTTTCATACACATTGTGTCGGGACTACTACTGTGAATTTTCGTGAGCAAGTGTGTGTGTCCACGATATAGTGTGAGTAGTTCATGAGTTTACAGGTATCGAGTATTTTTTTTGAAGGTTTATGTGTAACAACCTTGTCGATTTGATTAACTGCCTTGGGTCCTTAAATACTTCGTGCTAACTGCAGCTTGGAATATCGTGTGTGCGATTTTAACCCATTCCATAGCAGGACTCTCGTGTGATGCCCAGCTATACTAGGTTACTATAATTATATGATCATGTGCTCCCTTCACCTTGTATGATGGAGAATTCTTATCATGACTGCTCTCGTCACTTCGTGTGACGGAAAATATACCTTTGTGTGGTTGCCAAGGTATTGTTTTCGAATGGTCATCTTGAATTATCATCTAATCTCATAAATGATATTGTCTTTGATTTGCTTTGTTTTATTTGGCTTCTCTATGTCATACATGTTGTTTTGTTAATTGCGAAACTATTTGATTTATAGCATGATCGTACTTTATTCGATTACCTGTCAGATCGTCGTGTTTGACCCTTCGTTTTTTGTGCTCAGATTCAGGTTCCATTGCCCCTGAGGAGGCAGTGGTTGAGCTGCTTGTTGGGCGAGAGTGGCAGCCCAACGATGTCATCTAGACATCGGGTTGGGACTTGAGATGCATAACATTTTGGGGGATCAACCAGCTATCTTTTGGGAACCTTGTTATTAGCCTTTGTTGGCTTATCCTTTGAGAAATGTAAAACTTAACTTTATGTCTTTTGGTGTGTTGTAAACTTTATACTTAAATTATGGGTGTGCTAGTTATGTTTCTCTCTCTGACATGACATTATATATACTCTCTCTCATGTGTGATCTACTTGTGTGTGTTTGCTATACGCTTCCACAAATCAATCCTTATGTGTGATCGTGAGATGATTAGTGTGGAATCCTCACCGCGGGAACCTGTGGGAAACAGCGCGAGCGGGCGGAATTTTGTGGCCCGTTGCGCCACGGCGCCGGATTAGGACGGGGTCATGGTCCATGGTCATGACAAGGGTGCCAACAATGACAGTGAGTGTTGTGGGTCATAAATTGATCATACATAGGCCAGGTGGCCTAACATGCTAGGAGGTTCCATGCTAATGGGCCAAGAACTTAGATAAAGAAACATAACATAATCAAGATTCCTATCCATTTAAAAACATGATTGCGAACCATGATTTTGGACCATGAAGGCCATATTAAGGAGCATCATTGTTGTGTTTATTTTGAAGTTTTAAAAATACGAGGAAAAAGGCCATACCACCATGGCATATGAGTTGAACATGTTTAGAAGAGCATGATGTGGAAAAAAGGAAAATTATGGGGAAAAATCTTTAAGAACTTGATTTATGACACATTCGAGTTTTGTGCCGACATTGTAATGATATCTTTACGACCATTCATAGTTCCTTTGGTAATTTTTTGTTTTCAACAAGAAATTAATGGTGACTTTATATTGAGATGCATAAACAATGAAAAAGACTCATGATTTCACTCAAATTCTAGTTTTTAAAGTTTCCTGATAACGATATCGTTATGCTGATTTATAGGTTCTTTGCCCATTTTTTTTGTCTTCAACAACAAATTGGCAATCACTTTATATTGACATGCATAAACAATGAGAAAGACTTACATGATTCACCTAGAAATTATTTCCAACATCTATTTTATGTTAACAGTTTGACTACCCTATCTTTTTTGGTTCTTTGGCAGTATGATGTCTCTAACAATCAAACTGTCATTGCAACTTACAACAGTTGTCCTACTATTCTACATCCTTAATTGGCTCCCGTAACAACATATTCAAAGCAACATCAAATGTGGTAATTACTTCCTAACGATGCAAAAACTTGTTGGGTTAAATGCAAATTAAATAACAAAATAAGTTAGGGGAGAGAAATTGATTTAAAGACAATAATGGAAAACATGTTCTGACACTGTACACTATAAACTTAAATCCATATCTTACCAAACAAGTTATGCAACTGACAACCGACCACGCAAGTCATACCTGATTGATAAATGTTCTTTGGAAGAGCCTTTTATCAGAATTCAACTATGACCATGGTGAACATGTTAGGATATCAGACAAATAAACTCAAATTAGTATTTTTATTTTTGTGTGTGTTTGTCGTTGGACTAAAAAGATGAAACCAACTTGTAGGTCATCATGATTATTCTTCAAGCTTTTAAAAATAGGTTTATGCATCATGAATTTCCACATGCATGTTTTCTTGAGGAGCAGCATCATTGGTCTACACACTTTTATTCTGGATTTAGGGTTTCAAATAAAACCATGTAAAGATTCAATATAAATGCATACATCCATGTTCTTGAAATTGAAATTAAAGCACAAACAATCAATCAGACATCAAGAATTGGGACTAAAAGCTAAGGCATTATAATTGGGAGTCATGACTTTTTTTCATATATTCATTTTGAGAGAGAAGAACTAGAAAAAGAGGGTAGAAAGAACTAGATTGTGAAATCCAAGTTATACCGGATATCTTCAGGAAAACCGTATTTGATGAAAAGTCCGTCCTCGTGCTTGTCCAAACCCATGAAAATCGTGTAATCTCCAACTTCTGGATGAGACTTGTAGTAGAAAACCATCTTCTTTGCTCTTCTTATTTCGCTCTTCTTCTTGCAGAATCAATCGAAAGAGGAAGAGCTAGGAAAAGAGTCGAAATCGAACTTCCGTGAAATGGAAAAGGGAGAGGGAGAGGGAGCGAGAGAGGGGCAGGGAGAGGGAAAGGGAGAGAGGGAGAAAGAGAGGTAAAGGGGGAGAGGAAAAACAAATGCCTTGATGGTGATGGGGAAGAAGGAAGAAAGCCTCTAGCGTGAATGGGAAGGAAGGAAAACATATGTGATTTGGGGGGTTTGGGGATGACGATGTCGTTCGGCAGCATCAGGGGTAAAGTCATCCAAAAACAATGTACGAACACTGAATTTGGTGTTTTTATGTATTTGTGATTAAATCCGGCTAATCCAAGTTTAGAAACAATTATTTGGTAAAATTCCCTATTTTCTTTATAGATTTATGCATTGATACTAATATTTATCAACTTTGTGCATTGATACGCGCCAATATCGATGTGTAATCCTGAGTGAGGAATCCTCAAATCTGCAGACTTCTTGTAGATTCATCTGATCATGTTACCAAACGCATATTCCTAGAATATGCAAGAGGTGAGAATGGAGTTCCAGTACATTCAATGAACAATTTGCAGTATCAGTCATAGTTGAAACTTCATATGGAGCAATACAACTCAGTTTCAGGCTTTCAGCAATAAAACAATGATCCTAATAAAAAAAGAAGAAAAAATTGAGCAAACTCTTCTTTAATTATTTATTTATTTTCATCAAAAGGTAAATTACAAAGTAGATGTTTACTACCATGCAAGACCAAATGCAATAATGACCACCATCATAGCACAACACACCACTCAAACTGTAAAGGCACACTTAAAACTCTCAAAACTATTGCACTAGGCAACTAAAAGTAACAACTACACATGTGCAATTGTAAAAGAAGGCATGATAGGCCAAAGTACGTAGAAAAGGAACCATGAAGACTTTATTCGCAACTTTGTCTGGAATCAACCCACAACGTAGTAGACTAGACTGCACTTCCTGCAAAGTAAATTTTAAGTTAATATAATTATGCGTAAACCTAAATAAAATGTAAAATGAAAAATCCATCTGGGTGGAGGAATTTATCGGTGCATTGTTGGAGATTCATGATTTTTCTCTACTGTTTAGAATTGAATGGAGGAAAATATGTTGAAAATCCTTTTTTCTTTCTGTTAGTTATGGAGAAAATAATTTCTCCCGCTACACTCTAGAAGCTTTAGTTGGGTGAAGAATGATTTTTTCTCCTCTAAAAAAAGCCCAAACAACGGAAAATAAGTTTCTTATGTCCGAAGCATGAGCTAATCCAATGCTTTGTATAGAGTTTTTCCATGGCAAAATTTCATGATTTTGAAAATTGACTTTTAGGGGGAAATTAATAATCATGCATGGGCATGAAGAATACTTTCAAGGCTCGTCTAATTTCTCTGTACACACCTTCCCTCCCATCTCTCTTTCCCTCCCATTTCTGCAATATGAGCTTCTTCCTCAACTCACCTTCACATCTCCATCTCCCTATTCACATTTCTGCAACAAGAGCTTCTTCCTCAACTCACACCTTCACATCTCCATCTCCTTTCATTTTGGCTTTCGATGCATTATAGAGAGGAGGGTTGGCCCCAAAATGTCTAAACGGGTCAAGGAGATCACCAATCACTCCTTCCTTGGTCAATCGCTCGATGGTGAAGTTTTTTTTTTTTTTTTTTTTTGGTTCATGTGTATTGGGACTTTTAGGGCATGTTTGGCATCGTTTTCGTGTTGTTCCTAGCTTTGTACTCAGATCAGGTTATTCTGAGATCGGGTTGTGCCGAGACTATATTATCCAGATCTTGTTTGACAACATTATATTAAATTATTCTGTTGCGAATATGTTGTCCAGAACTTGTTTGGTAACATTATTAAAGTTTTGCTCTAAAGAACGGAAGCAAAAGAATCATAGGATTTATAATGTGGGACCCACCTTTTATTATTTGCAGCACTCTATTATTGTCGTATATGGGACCCACCTGTAAAATTATAAGTTGGTACCACCTTTAAAAATTAGAACACGGGGCCCATATTTTTAGGATTTACGATATGGGCCCACTTTATAGGAATTATAATGTGGGGGCCACCTTTTTGTAAATGTAAATATGGGACCCACCTTTAGAAATTATAACATCGTACATACCTTTAGAAATTAGAATACGGGCCCACATTCATAAGATTTACAATGTGGGTCCACCTTTTGTGATCATGATCGTGACCCACATTTAAGAATGACAAAGTGGTGGTACATTTTTTGTGATTGTGGACACATGACCCATATTTAGAAATTACAATGTGGTGCCCACCTTTAGAAATGAGAATATGAGGACATGTTCATAGGATTTACAATGTGGGCCCCACCTTTATAGAATTTATAATGTGGGGCCATCTTTTGATTGATTGTAAATACATGACCTACGTTTAGAAATTACAAGTGGTGCCCACCTTTAGAAAATAGAACACAGGGCCTTATAATGTGGTCCCACCATTATAAGAATTATAATTTGGGTTCACCTTTTTGTGATTATGACCACGTGACCTACGTTCAAGAATTACAAAGTGGGGCCACCTTCTTTGGGATTGTGAACATGGGGCCTACCATTAGGATAAGTGAGAGGATTTGAAATCTTTTTAAATGACCTATTTAGAATTTAAGAGATAAATAGGAACTAATTGTGCCAGAAAGTTGTTTCTTAAAAAAAAACAAAGATTTTTTGTTCCAACTTTCTTATGCCAGCAGGTTAAGATCTTGGGATTCCTTCCCGTGAGACCAAAATTGGGAACAATAATTTACACTAACCAAACATGTTTTTCGTAGCCTCATCTCGTGGGAACATGAGAACATCCGAATGGCACAATGCCAAACACACTCTAAGGCCAGTTTGACAACTCTACTAATAGAGTCAAATGTAGTAACATTGATTTTGAAGAACGAATAAAATATAAGTGGGTTATGATGATATTTTGTTTTTAGTTGTTTGTTATTGAATATTTTTGACTTTTTGTACGGGAAAGTGGTGTTTCTTTTGTATTTTAGTGGATAAAGGTAGTTGCTTTTTTACTTTTTTTGAAAAAGATGAAGGGAGTTTTGAATTAAAGTGTTTTTTATGTGACATCTTGTCTGAAAAATGAAGATTTTACTTGACTTTTACTATATTAGTAAAGTGTCAAACTAGCCCTAGGGACTTTCAGGTCTGCACAACAATGATACTGTCCGGCCGTGTTTCAGGCATGAGAGGGGCACAAAAGCTAGTCCCAACTCTTATTCAACTTGGACCTTTCCCAAACTTGGATATATTTAAATGCGTAGATTTTATTTTTTTTGTCATGGGCCTATAAAAAAAACCGAAAGAATAAGCTTGTGCATGCGAAGAAATTTGGTTATCAGTCCTACTAATATTAAGGCCAAAATCTAATTACGGGTCTTAGAAAAAGTCGCACTCAATCGGGCCCATTTAGAATTTCTACATATGACATTCTTCCCAACTCTGATTGCATCAGAATTTGGCTCTGTTAAAAACACGGCCGTAGATCATTTACTTGAATGACCAATTATCAATTAATAAAGGTGGGGCCGAAGATGTGCAGAGATCCATCTAGTTTATCGATTTGGATTAAAAAGATGGCCCGTGATGGATGGAAACTAGGTCAAAACCGGAGATCGATCTGACTCTATGATTTTTAGAAAATAATATAATAATAATGCCGAATTCCTTTTTTTTTTTTTCAAAATATATAAATGACGGATTAATAGACCGTTGTTACCTTGCTTCGCACGCACGCCTTCTGCTCGTTAACGAAACGGAAACAAAGGAGAGTTGCTCTGCTACCAAACCCTCCCTCTCTCTCTCTCTCTTTCTCTCCCTCAATCAGTCATGGCATGAACCTAAACCATGTGTCCGAAGCTCCTCAAATGCGCCAGCAACGACGACATGATCACCGTCAAAGCCGAAGACGACGCCGACACCGTCACCTTCATTTTCGAAAGCCCCCGTCCCGTCGGTACTCTCTCTCTCTTTCTTTTTCTCGATCTCCTCCATCTTCTTGCATTGCTTTGTGTTTTGTTTGGATGTTTGATTTCTTGAATCATCAGAGCTTTCTTGAAATCTAAGCGGAAAGTTGTGAAAATTTTTATGTTTTGTCTATGTTACTGTCAGATTTGATTTGGATGGACATATGTTCTGTTATCCGGCTGTGTTTTCTTTCTGAAATTGTTGGTTTTTCGTGGATTCATTGACCTTTTCATAAATTAGTATGTTGTTTTGAATGATTTTTTCCCTTCTTTGGATGTGTTCTTTTAAATCCCATCTACAGATTCAGCAGTGTAGATTGTTTCACTCACATAATTCCTCATAAGGACATTAAACTACATAGCAAATTGAACTGTGAATTATTATATGAGGGAACTCGTTTTGAATTGACATTAGTACTATGCCAGAAACATGTTTCCTGTAAAACAAAAATAGATTGCGAATGCCACAGTAGTGTAAATGATGATTTGATGGCTAAATTTGAATCCTATCAAGTAAAAAAAAAAGATATTTACAAGAAACATGCAGCTTTTACTGGAGAGTGAAAACAGCTTTAAATTTGGTAATGGTTTGGAATATTGTATGGTGTCCATGTACAAGTGTCATTTGCAATTGTTTTTTTCCCCTTTCCATATCACCTCTAGTACTTTGGAAAGCACCTGTCCGTACTCTCTCTCTCTCTCTCTCTCTCTCTCTCTCTCTCTCTCTCTCTCTCTCTCTCTCTCTCTCTCTCTCCATCTTCTTGCATTGCTTAGTGTTTTGTTTTGACATTTGATTTCTTGAATCATCAGACCTTTCTTGAAATTTAAGCGGGAAGTTGTGAAAATTTGTATGTTTTGTTATTTTTTCAAGGTGTGTGAGATTAGAGTGTGAGAACTCATGAAACCTATGGAGTTGTATTGCCTGGATCTGAGGATTTATGGATTGGAGGTTTTGTTGAACAATTAGGGCTAGTTCATATTTATTGGTATTGGATTGCTACGGTTTCTTAGTGTTGGTTTCTTTTAGTGAAAGTGGTGGAGTGAAGGATCAGAAGTGAAGATTTGTATGGGGGCAGTTTGATAATCTATTATTTGATTTGAAAGGATAATTCATGCAATTCACTGTGACTGTGTGTCATTTTTTGTATTTGATGATATAAGCAAGTGGTTACCATGAAGAACCATTCTGAAGACTTGGATTTCAATTTCAAAACTACCCCTCCCCAGATATGCCTCGTGTACATGCGGACATGATTGAAATTGAGGACGAGAAGCCAAACCCATTTAGGAGTAACAACGTTTTTCTTAATGGATTCCTTCAGAAACCCAATAAAATTACATTTCAGAGATCCCATGAAACTTCACTGCCCTATTCTTGATCAGAACCTTTGTGGGTGCTTGTTTTTTCCATCTCTGGAGTGGAATAGAATATCTTGGCAATTGGGGCACTTTCAGAGAAAGAGAGGAAGAGAGAGATGGGGGAAGGGAGGTCTTTGTCTCTGACTCCTACGTGGTCGGTCACAATGGTGATGACGGTGATGGTGAATATCTGTTTTGTGGTTGAGAGGTCCATTTATAGGTTTGGGAACATATGGAATGATGAAATTTAGAAATGTAGGATTAGGATTGTATTAGATTGATGAGTTGGTATTAGATTCACACGTTCAAACAAAATTCTGATACAGCTGTATACCTGTGAATATGTACAATGATTGCATTGGTAGTGGATTTCAAAATTTTCGGTACAATTATCAGGGACCATACTTTAGAAAAGTATGGTGGGAAGTGGGAACCACAGGAGCACATATTCAAAGGAAACCTCGTGTGCATGGACTCTTTTTCAATACTAAAGGGGCGTTTGTGAGCAGGCACGGTGCTGTGGGCCACTTTTTGATCCTGAAAAATAGGATTTTAGGATCCTCTCCATTGCAGAAAATATGCCAAAAAAGACGGCTTCTTCCCTCCAATTCTCGCCGCACCAAATGGCAGTGAAGAAGGTGCAGGAAAATCCAGTGTCTTATCTCCCAACATGTCCACAGAAACTTTCAACTAGCACCGGCTGAAGCTCACATAGTTGAAGGACACTGAATTTGAGTCTTTTCTAAATTAGAAAGAAAAAAGATAAGAACAAATAAAAAAATCATAGTTAGAACTGAAAAGATATCAAGATACTACAACAATACAACAAACAGAAGACTTAGGCAACTTACTGGGTTAGTGAAAATAATGTAAAGCCTCCATTTTTCGGACAAGGGGTCATATCAAAAGTACACATCTTCAAAACTTCCTCCTCCTCCTTTTCTAAAAGAAAGTAAAAAAGCAACCTCCTTTCTCTGCAATAACATCTTTAGCATATTCTTCTTGTTTATATAGCATTGGACTCGCTATAACCAATTTTGATAAACATTAGTAAAAGCTAGTTACAAGTAGTGGGAAAACTGAGCAATCCACCATGTTCTGGCATCTGGAACCCAATTTGAGAGCTCAAGTGACCCATCTTTAGGATTCATGTTATCTGTAACAAGTCACTGTGACCTGTTCTACCAGTTCTTTGAAATGAGAAAAATATTGCACATCAACAGGGACGCTTATCTCTAATTCTTTACACAGAACTGGGTTATTCTACTACTATCAGCATTGTTTCGCAGCTGATGAAATATTTATACTTTGATTTAAGTTGGGCATTGGAATATAGAAAACTAGCAGTTTTATTATTTTTCATTTAGTTGAGCAAATATGATTGATAGATTGCCCGTTTGATGGGCCATCAGACCAAAGAGCTCATTCAAACAATTCTGATCATCGGATTAATGGATTATTGATCGTTGTAGGCCAACCAGATGGATGGTCTGGATTTGAACAAAAAAGGAAGAAGAAAGAAATATAGAATTAGGTGTTTTTGCTAATAATATGTTCCACATAAAGCACTGTTGTCGGTCAATGCATTTTACATGGTCTATCACAAGACCTTCCTGCTTGCATGACACACTGGTTTAAGACATTCAAAATTACCAATTCTTAGGATTGAAGGCAAGTTTTGATCTTTGAGAATGGAGTGCATTCAAGGCAACTTTCTTTCTACGTGCATGTTTGTATAACCTGATTTATCAATAAGGACAATTACTTTGTTCTTTGCCATTATGAAATATTGGTAAACAGAATTAGATAATGAATTCTAAGGACCCAAACTAGTCATTTGAAATTTTTTCTCTTGCACACTTATTGTGTGACTGTGTTTCATTTTATTGTATTTGATGATATAAGCAAGTGGTTACCTGAAAGAACCACTCTGAAGACTTGGGTTTCAATTTCAAAACAACCCCTCCCCGTGTACATGTGGTGATGATTGAAATCGAGGAGAAGAAGCCAAACCCATTTAGAAATGACAATGTTTTTCTTAATGGGTTCCTTCAGAAATCCAATAAAAAAATGTTTCAGAGCTCCCATGAAACTTCACTGCCTTACTCGCCTTTCAAAAAAAAATATGTATATATGAAACTTCACTGCTTTGTTCTTCATCAGAACCTTTGTGGGTGTCTGTTTTTTCTATCTCTGGAGTGGAATAGAATATCTTGGCAATTGGGGCACTTTCAAAGAATGAGCGGAAGAGAGAGATGGGGGAAGGGAGGTCTGTGTCAGAGACTCTGACGTGGTCCGTCGCAACGGTGACGACGGTGATGGTGGTGATCTGTTTTGTGTTTGTGACTTGTGAGGTCCATTTATAGGTTTGGGAATGTATGGAATGATGAAATTTAGAAATGTAGGATTAGGATTGTATTAGATTGATGACTTGGTACTGTGATATGATTTTTGATGTTATTAGTTAATGATTCTATAGATAACCAAATTATTCTTATTGAAACTTACCATAAAAATTTGCCAAAATTGTAGTCTTTGAATTTCTTTATGGAATTGAGGGAGTTGGATTGAGTAGCCTTCTTTTTGCAGTTGTTTTAAAATTTTCTTGCTGCTGTTCTTGTTGTAGTGGTTGAAGAAGACGTGGCTGAAGGCTGTTCTTTCTTCCTTGCAGAAAATAAAAGAAGGTGAGAAATCTTGGCGTTTTAAATTTAATCCTTCCTTTTCTTCTTATCAGCTGTTTTATTGAAGCTTACTATTTAGACTTTAGTTATAGCGGTACATTGGAAAGCATGATTGATGCTAGGGAAAATTGAGCTAGGAAAGTAGGCATGGAGGTCCTCTTTTCTAGCAATTGTGCTTTGACTTCATTTATTCTTTTTATCTGCTTTAGCTTGCAAGTAAACTCTTTTGTACTGCACTGTTTTAATAGATAAACGTTGATATTAAAAAAAAAAAAAAAAAGACTGCCACATCTCTCTCATAATAATGATATAGGACCAACAGATGAAGTACTACGCACCACATAACTCATGTAATGTTTGAAACGATAATTTAAATTATTGCAAGATATGACATGCAGAACTCATATTACTAAAAACAAAGAACTTGCATGATCTTTGATACAACTCCTTACCTGCTCAAACAATGTTGAATTCAAGTCAACACTCTATTCGATATTGAAATCTTTCAACCCATTTCTGAAAGCTTTACTGTCTAGAACAGCCCATCTCCAAAGATCTCCATCTTGAATGGGTTTGAAAAGACACTGGACCCTGGCAAATTCACTTTCACAAACTAATTGTCACCCAAATCCAACACCATGTCCTCTTGAACCCGTGTAATGATTATCTAAGTCCATTCCTTTTCCAAAAATTTTCTCTTTCAAATAATCAAAAGCTATTGTCGCCCCAGTGTTTAGACTTTAGTTATAGCAGTACACAGCTGTTTAGACTTGAGTCATAGCAGTACTCTTATATGGGTTGTGATCAAATTTCACAATTCTAAAAGCTGGATCCATGTAGTCATGTAGATAGATCAATGTACAAAACATATGAATAGAAGAGAATTCTTGTATTTTAATTGCTGTACATATCTACAGATGTAGAGGATCTGGTGGGGCTTGGTTGTCTTCAGAATCTTCATTCTTATGCGTCTCTCTATTCCAAGGCCAGGGTTGAGTCTTCAGAATATTTATCCATTTATTAGTCTTATATGTGTTGAAAACGTTACTTATATTTGTATTGATTTTGAATAATCTGGAATAATGGCTGTGTTTGCACATGTAGTTTTGGAAAATCTTAAGGTAGTGAATTTGTTTTGCTTCTCCATGCTTTACGATTCCATATATCAAATCCTTTCTGCTCTTTTTTAAATGTATTTTTTATTGCTTGGGTTGTAGAAAAGTAAATTATATGGATGGTTAATGTTGAACAAGTCTTAGTTTTATACCATGATTTATAGTATGATGAACTTACAATAAAAAGGAAATTTTCGACTTAAAAAAAAAACACAAAAAACGATGGCCTTGGCCGTCGTTCAGTTTTGGACGGCTTTCAGCCGTTCCCTTTGTACGCGACTGGGTCCCCTTTGTGATGGTGGTCCAAGAAACTATAAGCTGAACAGCTTAACAATAGTCCCCAAACTGAATACATGGCATACCATAACCATAAATGCTTCTTTAAGAGCAGGTCTAAAAGCAGATTCTATATTGACATTGTCCTGAAACGCTATCTAAAAATGCATCAACCACGGTTCTTGTTTTAAACTACTATTATGTTCTCATCTGCAAATTTAGCCCAAAATCATGCCTTAGCTCTCTCAAAGGGATCTTGAGGCAAAAGGGGATTTTTTAGTCTACATTATACTTGGGAATGGTCCAAACAGTTGCACTTCTCCCATTATACTTGAACAGAAATTTGAGGTTGTTTTTAGTCTACTTCTATCCTCATTCTTGCTTACACTTTATAGTGCTCAGATGTATTGATTTTTTTTTAATTGTTAGTGGATGCTTTAGTTTCTTGAGACAATATGTAGCAGTTATGAAGAAAGAAAGAAATGGCAGCAGTCCCTAAGACTGGTCAGACACTACGTCTAAAAAGGCAATTTTCGAATAAAAAATATGCAAAAAAACGAAGGCCTTGGCCACTTATGTATGTGCAGTGTGTTCATATAGATACGACAACGATATAAAAACATATTTTTATGATACTTAGAGGTTGTTTAAGTATTTGATTGTGTGTGCAATATCTATAGATTTAATATAGATAGAATTCATTTAGAGATAAATAAAAACATAGTTTTATGATGTCTTTGACGTTTGGTAGTTGGATCGGACTTCAACAGATTTTGAACTGTTTTGTTATCGTAGTTTTGTTATTAGAAACCGGTGAAAGTTTCCATATGTTTCTGGGACCAACCGCACCCCCGCGGTACCTGTTGTGCGACAACTCCCCTCCCCTCTCTCGCTCTCTGTTGTGATGCCGTCCAAGGGAGTGTGGATGTTCATTCCAGATAAGATGATAGAGAGTTTAGTTGGGAGAATGTTGCAGGTAGGCTGGTTGGCTGGGAGAGTGAAGGTGGTTGTGGGTCGTGTTTCGGGCTCAAGGAGTTTGTTCATTTGCTTTAGTTTTTCTGTTTTCTTGAAATGTGTAGATTTAGCTTTTCATTGTTTATGATGTTATTCTTTTCCATTGAGTTTAATTTCACCACCATATTCTTTGTTTTATACCTTCCTTCAGATATACTACAGTTTTGTGAAGATGTGTGTTCCCACCATCTCAGATTTCAAAAATCTTAGTGAAATGTTGCGTATGTCCATTTATCTTTTTATGTGCAATGCTTGTAAATGATGTTTGTATTGGTTGTGTGTTCTTTAATGTAGTGTGGTATTGTAACAATAGAACATAACTTACCCTTATAAATTACATGTGCTTGCAAAAATAATATTAATAGTGTCTAAAGGCAATCATAAATCAGTCATTTAGTATTCAACAAGTTGTTGCAAGTATAGTTTGGTGGTGTCCTTGTGAAAGAGCTATGATATTGGCATTTGCTAGTTATATTATAGTTTGATCCATTTTCAATGTTTTTTTCTTTCTTTTTCTGGGCCTTACAGCATGGAAATTGGAATCTCATATGACATGGGTTTGTTTATTTGACATATCCACTTGAAATAAATACAGCCAGTATCCAAATGTTGATTTAAGATGGAAAGTAGAAACAATGTTCTTCTTCTTCTTCTTCTTCTTCTTTTTCTTCTTTCCTTAATAGTAGAAAAAGTATACCATCTGATGTGATATCAAACTCACATCCAAAATGCAGGTAGAATAGATGACCACCATTTTCTAGTTATTCAATATCACAGCTGTTACTGGGGTCGGAACAGTGGTTCCCGCTATCAAGTACTAATCGGATATGAGGGCCAAGGCCTCTACAGCCATCTGGTACATTTCCTATGCGGTCTTTTGGGTACCATGGATCAATTGTCTTGCATTCTCAGAATTCTTAACCATGTATGCTACTGGTCGACATTTTTTTTCATCAGTTCTGTTTTTTTTTTTTTTTTTCTTTCTTTCATCAATTTGTTTGACATAGTATTGTTGGTTTTCGCTTGTTAATCACTTTGCTAACTGATAGAGAAAATAGAGAAAAAAATGAACATGTTTTCAAACGTGAGCAATGAATATTTATGTTTGACATGTAGACTACAATAATGGCCTCTTTAGTTGATGATTTTGAATTGTTTTCTAAACCCAACTGGTTGGTTGCATTGTACTACTTAACTTTTGGCAGTATTTTTTAACTTGAATATTCTTGGGTTGTTCTTCTTTGTACTGTTTTTTCACTTTCTAATTAAGAATATTACAATTGGGGGATTTTTCTTATTTACTTAATGGTTTTTGTCTTTGTAAGGAGTTTTTTATTTTTTAATTCACGAACTTCCATTGGGTATTCAGCATTTTTGAGGTGAGGGATTACAGAGTGTAGGATGTTGATGGGTTTTAGATCAATTCTATGCAAGCATTTAGAATGAAAGAAAAAAATGAAGAAAAAGAATGGATTTCCTTTAGTTTTTCCAATCATTGATTGGTTGTTTTTGGCAAGCATTTCTTCAAAATGAGGTGAACAGCCTGGGACAAATAAATAATTTAACTTATTTTTTTTTAATGGTTAAATAATAAAAAAAGGCAATTTTCGGCTTTAAAAATATGTAAAAAACGACGGCCTTGGCGGTCATGCAGTTTTTGACGGCTTTCAGCCGTCAATCCCTTCGTATGCGATTTGATCCCCTTCAGGAAGTGTGGCCTAAGAAACTATAAGCTGAATCGCTTTACAATAATCCTGCAACTGAATACCGGGCATACCATAACCATAAATGCCTTTTTAAGAGCAGGTTTAAAATCAGATTCTATGTTGACATTGTCTTGAAACATAGAGGGTAAGCTATCCAAAAATGCATCCACCACGCTTGTCACGACCCGATTTCCTCCATGGCAGCTGAAACACTAATGTTGTTACAAATAGTGCAAGATAAAGCGTTGAAATGACTTAAATGTAAGTATTTACTCAAAAAAGGAACCCCACACCATGGAAAGGAGAACCCACAATTTTTGGATGACAAGCCCACACAAGTTAGAAGGAAATCCCATGCATATGGGAAGAGACACCCATGCAAGTGGCACTGGTGGGATACATAGGGATCGATCTTTGGGATCCCTCGTTCTAAAAAGATCAGAAATTATTTTTTAATCTTTTTTTTTCGAGGCATGTCTGTTTGCATGGAATATATATAAATTAAATAGATTTCATGGTGAAATGTGCTCCACGAAGGAATTATTAAAGAAGGGAGGGGGGGACATGCATTTAAAAGATTTCATGGTCAAATTCAAAGAATTCTTGTTTGTGGAATTCTTGAATTCCCAGACATAGTGGAACTCATGAGCACCCTAAAATTCCACCAAAAGGCAAAGGAGCTGGAATTTCTAAATTCCCAAAAAGGTCATTTGAGATCTTTCCTGTGGTCGAAATTCTGAAATGCTTGTATAGAAATATTGCATTTGCAAATGCCAGGAAACAAGATGTCACATCATGTTAAAAAATCTCTAACATGGTGAATTCCTACCAGGAATTCCAGCAAGTGAAGCGTGGTAAATGGTCAAAACACCTCTTATTTTAACAAATGAAATTACTTTCTCATTCTACTAAATCACAAAAAATCCCTTTCTTTAAAAAAATAAGTTAAAAGGCTACAATCTCATGTCGCTAAACGATGTTATTTAATACTTTTTAATTTGACCATTCTTCTTTTCTTGTCTCTTAATTTGACCACTCACCCCACCTCATGTCACTAGTGAAGTTAGCAAACATACAGAGCTTGGAAGGTATGTCTTGGGGAAATATTTCTCTTTGCATACGCTAAAGGGTGCTCTCAACCAAAACAACTAGTGTATGGTGATGGCCAATGGGCCTCAAATCATAATACGCTCGACAAGTTTTCACCCTCCAAAATGGATGCACCCTTGATCCAATAGTCCACTTCACTTAGATAGGTACTAAACCTTAGGACCCATGCTATTAGGAAGTCCCTATTTTATGGAACACTTAAGATGGATCAAATGGTGGTCCCCACTGGATGTTCTAGAGCACGGTGAGCACCCGCGCTCAGGCGAGGGATTCCCCACCATATCTTATCTTAACCAATCTTAGCGGTTGAAGGTAATGTTCTAAGTGGGCCCACACACTAGGAAATTTGAAAATTATGAAATCCCACTCGATTGACAATTGTACTCTCTCCCAATTAACTCATTCGAAAAAACCACCAGTCGGTCCAATTTTGTTTGCGCAAGCGTAAGAGGATTCCTCGTACGGGGTCTGAGATCCATTGGCATCTTTTCTTTCTCCGTAACTCTTCCCGTTTTCTACCTCTCTCCATTCTTTGACACAAAATCCCCTAAAACGCTAATCATCGAGACTTCTCTCATACATAGAGACCAGACATAGCTTCCGCTCTTTTTCTTCCTCCTCTTCTTCTCTTCTCATCTTCTTCATCTATTTGGAGCTGCTGCTTTTAATGATTTTGGGCAATCGAATCCTGTGGTGCATTCAGAGGCTTGTGGAGATCATGCCTGCTCTCGTCAAGATTATTTTGATCGTTTTTGCTCTCGATCGAGGGTTTTTCGGTTTCGGATCTCAGAGGCTCGAATCAAGCCTTCTCTCGTCAATTATGGAGGTAAAGTTCAAATCTAAGCTGCTTCTGTTCGGATCTTGCTGTTTTTTTAGGAGATTTGGGTAGATCGGGGTTGTTGTTAGGGTTTTTTTCTGTCTTAGGCCTCTGAAAATCGATTTTTGGTGGATCGGAGCGTTTTTAAGGGGTTTTTACTCTGGTTTTTTCGGTTTCTTCTTGTTTTGTGATTTTATGTCCCGTTTTTGCGGATCGAATTTCTTAAGTTTAGGTATTTTGATTTTCTCCCTTCCCTTTGAAAAATTTCCGATTTTGTGATGTCTTCGATTCTCATTTTAGATTTGTTTGTGAAAACTGTTTCAAATCCATTATCTATGCATATAACTTTGTTTATGTCAAAATCTACTAATCTTCTTGCATGCAAGTTTTCTTCTTCTTCTTCCTTTTCTCCCCCTTTTCATCTTTACTCAAAACCCCAGTTCAAGATCAAAATGCTCGATTTTTTCTTAATCGTCATCAAGTATCATGAAAAACCTAGGGTTTACAACTGTTCTTACAATATGCACCACCAATGATTATGGATTGTCTGATGATAATAGAAGAACTTAAGAAACATGAAAAAACACCTGTTTTGATTTCAGGTAAATCCAATCCCATAATTGGATTGGGACATCTTTGATTTCAAGAACTTAGGAAGTTCATGTTGGGAGAGTCCCAGAATCCCCCTAATTTCCGTTAGTGGAATTCCTTTCAAATCTAATATCATGGAACATGGATATTTTGTGGAATTGCTGCCTGCTCATATTCCTCTTATCAAGTAGGCCATTAATGAGCTATTGTTGAAACCTCAGATTCTGGTCGGATACTGGTTGGAAATTGGAGAAAGGTTTTAGAGAGAAATAGAAGCATACATTGCACTGTGGGAGACATAATTGCCCTTAGATCTCCTCTACTAAATTCAACCATGTAATCTAAGACAATACCCTCTATTTCAGCCCCCCTAATTTTTGGCTCAATATTCTTTTTGCAAAAGCTCTTAAATGGGGAACCTCATCGCCAAATATAGCCCACCATTCAGCTATGTTAGAAGACCAAAACAATAAAATCAATTGTTTGTTATAATTCATAAATTACTATATTTCATCTAATTTAAGTATTGAAATATGAAATAATACCTGGATCCATCTGCTCACGACGATCTAAAACTACCTAGAGCGCCTTTGTAGTTTTTCAACTATAAAAGTTTAAATTTAGAAGTTAGCACTTAGCACTTAGCCCACTAATCTGTGAATAACAATGTCATGATCTATGACATCTTTACCTGGTTAAGAATTGTAACTTGATGTTGCGGGTTATCTGTCCTAGCTTCTAACGTTTTTTTTCAAGCCACGAAAAACTTGTTCATGGCTGGAAAAGTGTTTGCTATAGAAGCAGCTTGGGTTCAAGTAGTACGCTTCATGCCATAACGTCATTAAGTAATAAGTATTGATTATTGGATTCCAAAATAAAGTAATAAACAGTAACTAGTTAGTATTTATAATAACCATAATAGTCAAAATTTACCTGCCGCATGTATGTCTTGATGCATCTGGTTGTCCCATCGATTATCAATGATTTTCCATAGCTTCTTATAATAAGTCCCATACTTTACTATGGACCTTTGCTCTATAGCAAGCTTTGCTTTATCCATGGCATCATACACAAAGCCCATTGTGGGCTTCGTATCAGCATCCACTAGTTACAAGACCAAGACAAGAGGCTCGAGTAAGTCGGTAATTCGTTTTGCCATGTTCCAAAAATCCTCCCCAAGGACAATCTGTTGTACACGGCGTGCCAAAGGTTGACGTGAAAAATCTGATTTCACATTTGCTGTACTGGTCCACATCTGTATTATGTTAGCCTTGGCACGACAAAGACTCTCAAGGGCTACGAAGTGCGTAGCAAAGCGTGTGATACCCGGCCGCAAAATCTCACTACCCTCATTCATTTCTCTTAGCAGATCGGTCTTGAACTGATGGTTATAGATCAAAGATGTCACCATCTTTTCCTTATCAATAGTATCACGGACATCATCTAATTTGCCAATGTCCTCCAGCATGAGATCAATACAATGTGCCGCACACGGCACCCAAATAATACTCTTATGCTTTCGATGCAATTTCTTTGTTGTGGCCTTAAAGTTAGCCGCATTATCTGTTACAATTGCAACAACATATTTGTACCAATTTTTAACCATACCCAAGGTATCATCAATTAAACTGTACAAATATTGTGCATCCATTCTATGCCCGCTTGTATCTACTGACCTGACAAAAACTGTTCCCGTTACACAGTAAGCCATGAAATTAATAATGTGCCGCCTATTGTTGCTTGTCCACCCATCACACATAAGCGTGCACCCATACTCCTCCCAAGTTTTGAAGTGATCTTCCAAATATCTCCAATAATCAGAAACTTCTATGTCAAGATACTTTCTGCCAATCTCATAAGCGGATGGAGGTTTAACTCCGGGCCCAACCTCAGCTATAGTATCAACTGTGGAGTGATAGTATGGTGAATAAGCAACATTCAGTGGAATCCGATTATAATGGAAGAACTTTGAGATGACTCTCCCCATTTTCATGGCTCTAACTTTCATATCACCCATGATAGAGCTACTAATCTTTGGTTGTTTTGTACTTTGAGATCGATGTAAGAATGGATCCAATGTCCCTCTCCTCGCTGTGTCCCGATAAGGGTCAGGAGGTGCTCTGGAAGAACCGGCCCCAGCCCGTGTCTCATCCATACGAGCTTGCTCAGAAGAAAACTGTTCACGGCTCGCTCTCATAGCCCTCCTAACTCCCTCGCCTCAACATCACCATCACCGTTAGTGTCATCCTCAGAAGTGTCAATCCTCTGCATATTTGCAACCTTCTCATCAATTTTTTTCTTCTTTTCTTTCTCATTCTTCTTTTCAAGCAACATGTCTCTCATTTGTTTCCTCACTTCAGTGTGGACATTTGCACATGGTTTAGCTTCCCCTTGTATACCTGCTAGGTTTTGTTTAAATCTGTGGATCCCACCACTGAGAATCTTATGACACCATTTGCATTTGACCTTATGACGGTCTCCTGCAACCATCTCCCCATGTTCCCATCCTGGGTCAACTTCTTTCTCTTTCTTTTTTGGTGTCATTTGTGATATAATCTAACTATCTAAGTGACAGTAATCTGCACAATCAAGATCTCAAGATTCTACACAATCAAATGTTTATACTTTAAGAATGTAAAAACAAAAAGAACATATTATTAATGCACACAGTCACATACAAGCATAGATGATAGATCCATGTTATTGACTGTTCTACACAATCAAAATAATAGTCTCTTAGTCTTACCTTTTACCAAAACATATTATTAATAATTAGTTTTACAAGAAAATGAGTGGAAAATATTATTATTACACAATACACATAGAAGCATAGATCATTAGATCTAGAGTTAGAACCATAGGCATCTACAAACAACCCACACATGTAATCATCTATTCTACATAATTTAAGAATGTAAAATGCAAAAAATCCATATTATTAATAATTATTTTTACAAAAAAAGGTAAGGAAAATATTATTATAACACATACAAGCATAGATCTAGAGTTAGAAGTTAGAACCATAGATCCATGTTAGATACACTCCCAAAATAATAGTCATACAAAAAACATAAATAAATAATGAAAAAGAATTCGGATTTTTATTTTATTTTTTTTAAATTACATCATAATCATGAAAATCACATTCTTTTAACCAAAAAATAGTTGAAATTTCATCTACAAACAACCAACACATGTAATCATCTATTCTATATAATTTAAGAATGTAAAATGCAAAAAATCCATATTATTAATAATTATTTTTACAAGAAAAAGTACGGAAAATATTATTATCACACATATATGCATATATCTACGGTTAGAACCATAGATCCATGTTATATACACCCAAAATAATAATTTCATACAAAGAACATAAGTAAATAATATAAAAAAATTCGGATTTTTATTTTATTTTTTTAAATTACATCATAATCATGAAAATCACATTCTTTTAACCAAGCAATAGTTGAAATTTCATATACAAACAACCAACACATGTAATCATCTATTCTACATAATTTAATAATGTAAAATGCAAAAAATCCATATTATTAAAAAATATTTTTAGCAGAAAAAGTAAGGAAAATATTATTATTCCACATATATGCATAGATCTAGGGTTAGAACCATAGATCCATGTTATACACACCCAAAATAATAATTTCATACAAAGAACATAAGTAAATAATAATAAAAAAATCGGATTTTTTAATTTAGAAAAAAAAGAAGACCCAAAAATTCAAAAAATTGCATTTTTAGAAAAAATAATGATCCTCCAAACCATCTTCAAGCAATATCTTCATCTTAACATCTTCCCTAAACCATATATGCATGTAGAATCAAGAAAACAAACATCAAAGTTGAGAAATCAAAAAACCCTCTTTGATGCGAATAGTGGTTGGATTCTTTGGTATGTTTGATCTTTCAAAATGGATGGATTTGATGATGTTAGATGCTTGAAACACAATGTGGAGGCAGTTTCCTTCACTCACCAACAAGTAGAATAGCAAAACAGTGAGACTTTTAGGGTTTTAAAAGGCCCCCACTTTGTCAGGGGACGACTCAGACGAGTCCCCCTGGACCTGTACCGAGTCCAGGGGACTTGACTCGGTACAAGCCGAGTCCAAGTCGACTCGGACTCGGACAATTTTTAATTCCATGGTTTAAATGATGCCAAAATCCACCTAGAAAACGAGTTTCGTGGGTCCCGAGGCCGGCCGGCAAAATCACTGCGCACTGCAGCAGCTATGGCCCGCAGCAGAAACCAAGTGGGGGGGGGGGGGGGGGGGGGTGCGGTGCTTGGTGTAATGTTGGCCACGGGGATTGCAATTGGATTGGTTGCTGAGTTTTAAACAGACTGGCTGCTGAATTGTTCATGGGACTGGCTGCTGAGTTTTCAATGGAGTTGGCTGCTGAGTTCTCTTTGCAATTACTGCTCCAATAGACTGCTGAATATCAGCTATTCCTCTTTCTTTTTCGAAGGTAGCAAGGGGGGGAAATATGCAAAAAAGTGCTGGCTGCTGCTAGCAGCTGGCCGCTGGGGACAAAAGAGCTGGTGGCAGGGAAAGCTGTGCAGCACAGCAGCTGCTGTCTTGGTTCAAGGGATGGAAGGGTGACAAGGGGGAAAGAAAAACAAACTGGCTGCTGGGGTGTTAGGGCGATTAGCAGCAGCTGTTGCTGCTGATTGCTGTCCTACTGCTGCTGGCTGGCTGGCTGGCTGCCATCTGTTGTGGCGGTTGATCATTCATCAGGGCTGGGTCCCACTGAAACTGAGTTTCATCTCAGATTAAGGGACAAATAATAATAATGAAAACCAATCAGTTTAATAACGAGTTAACACAGAATAGCCACAGAATAGTGATAGATAAACCGATTGCTAGACATGTTGATAAATAGAGCAATAGCAGATTAATGAATGGATTAGTGACAGATTGATAGACAGGGTATAAACAGATTCATAACAGGTTTGTTAACAAATCAAGAACATGATTAATTTAGACAATGTAATCCCAAGCAACATATACTAATTATCTTAAACACTTGCCTCAAAACCAACAACAAAGCAACCTTAACCAACGGTCACTCCAAGCTCCCAAATAACCAAGGCTTTCTGTCCCAAACAAAACCCACCAAAATCTCCCTAAAATCAAAACCCCTACATTGTCAAGCATCCACACTTATAACAGCCAACACAAGAAATAAAAGAAACGAGTTCTAGCTCAAGATACATTCAAGGATATAAGAGGCCTACCTCTTAGAAGCTCAAGAAAAAGAGAAGGTGATGAAGGAGGGGCTGCCACTGCTGAATTCGCACCAAAATAGAGTATGTCGCTTAGAGGATGACAGGGGATCGATTGGCTAGATCAGATCTTGCAAGGGAAGCCTTCAAGAAGTTGCTCTTCAAGAAGCCATGGAAGGAGAGGAGAAAAAGAAGACAGAAAGAGAGAAGCTTATCTCTTGCTGTGGACGGTGGAAATGAGGAGTTAAATGTGTTTGGTGGTGGTAGGTGGAGACATTAATGAGGTGTAAGGTGTGGCATTGAATCTGGCTGGTGGGATATTTTGAAATAGTTAGTTTGTGAGTTTGCTACCATTCTAGCTAAACTTGGGATGCGCTAACGAAAATCTCTGGGACCCTAGACAGATTTGGTCAAAGAAGAAGAATTGTAGGTCTAGAGAGGGCTTTCCAACAAGCCAAGAATAAGAATTTTCAGAGATCGGTGGCAGAATTTGTGATTTTCCAAACTGCGGTATATACCTTGAAAAGTGTGCCAGGGTTCAAATTAGGTCTTCTGGGCCTCGGATGAGTTCGGGCTGAACATGAAAGGTGTTGAGCAGGTCAAGACCTAACTTTTGAGCTCAAGGTGCAATTTTTATAAAATTCCCAGGATACCCCTGAAAAACCTCGGAATTCTAACTTAACTCGGAAAAAGTTGGATTCTCATGAAACTCCTTGAAACTCTCGGGAACTAATCCCAACTTGGCTCTAACCCTAAGAAACTCTCGATTAACCTCGAATCAAGCATCAGTAGCCACTAAACGTAATTAATTAGCATTAATTGTAATAATTAAAAATCGGGTTCTTACAATTCGTGTATGCTAAGCTACTCTCCTTCACCTAGATTCCATGTGATTTCGGTGAAATGGAATCACATAAGTGAGTGGCTGTGGTTTTAATAATTTTGTGGTTTTGAACTAGTTTTGAATTTATGAATTCGTTATTGTTTATTTCTTTATATGACCCGATAAGACTGATAAACTTGAACATATACTTACTAAACATGAAATTTTGATTATTCGTTATTGTTTTTTTTTTTTTTTTGGATACTTTTTATTTATTTATTTATTTTCTTTTAAAGGTAAGTGCTCACACACTCACCCAAGATCCTCACCAGCAATGCTGCAGCCAGGGATTGATTCCTGGTTGTTTATGTGAAAGGGAGGTGCCTCACCAATTGAGCTATTGGTGGATTGCCTTGTTTGGGTACTTGGTTTGAGTAATGTGTAGAACAAGTGTGCATGAATAGTATGCCAATTGCTGAGTATAAAATGAAAAGCTGGGTCTCTTTTGTAACTTGCGTGTTACTCAACATTTGAATACTTGGACATTGGATGCCTTTATAGTTTATGGGTCCTAAGTTTGTTTGGAAACTTGAATAATTATGAGAAGCCAATGCTGAACATTGGATACAATTATAAATAGGTCCTAATTTTGTTTGGAAACTCAGATTGAGTAATTACTAGAAACTAGTTTTGAATGCTATAATAATTGCGAGAAGCCAGTGCTGAACATTGGATACAGTTATAAGTAAGTCCTAATTTTGTTTGGAAACTCAGATTGAGTAATTACTAGAAACTAGTTTTGAATGCTATAAAAATGAAAATATGGTTTTCTTTGCAATTTGATTTTGGTTGAACTTGATTTGGGATGGATGTAATTTATGCATAAAACAAGTTTAGAAGCACATAATTTTTTCAAAAAAGAAAAAATACTAGCATTAGAACTATACAAAAAGTATATATATATAAACCTCATTAGACCTATAGAAAAAGCATGCAAGCTTTAATAAATCTGATGGTAAAAGATAAATTAAGTTTTCTCCCATGACCTATCGGTAAATGTCTCATACTTTAAAAGAAAAAAAAATTGTCAACATCTTTCCATTGCAAGTGGTAAACTCATTTTTTGGACACCGTAGTTTTTCAGAATATGGAATGCTGTCCATACACAGTTTTGAACACTTGATCATGTACTATGTAGTAACAGATGTTTCAGTTTTGAGCTATATATCAAATGAAGCTCAAGCCTTTGCTATTTGATTTTTATTGAGCTTGGTTCACACTGGATGTCTTTGACAGAAATTTACTTAATACATTCTGATGTTGGTTTCACTTAAATTTACTAAATGCATTTTTTTCTAAAATCTGATAGTAACAAGTGTAGGAATGCGTTCCCATCTCTTGTTCTGCCTTGTTTTTTAGTGAAAGTAACCTTTTAAAAAAAAAAAAAAAAGAAGTGTAGGAATACCTGCTTAAGTACCAAATTCAAATAACTTTGATACTTGGATTGAAAAGGGTGATGTACATTAGCAGCACATTTGTATTTGTTTTCCTCTTCCCCTGTTAGTGTGTTAAGTGAGGGCACTTCATGTAATATGTATGGACTATTGATAGTAGCACTTCAACAGCAAGTGTCTTTTATTTTCTTCTTTTTCTTTTTTCTTTTTGCTCTAAAACTCTCTCCAATAAGAATAGAACTAATGAAGAACATGCATTTCACAACTTTGGGGTTAGGAACAGAACTTGGGATCATCATATCTTCTTTTTAACTAGTAGCTTCACTAGAACCTGTGGCCTAGTGGTTGGGCATTTTCCAAAGGGGCTGCATGCTCCTTTTTTTTTTTGCTTTTGCTTACTGCTGTTTGTGTTTTTGCTTTTTAGGAGACACTAGATCCTAGTAGTATAAACCTGAGATTTGTGTATGTTGCCGGGCTGTTCTATAGAGTAACTGCTACATCAGTTCTCTTGACCGGTAATTTGGTGTTTAACTGTTTCTATTTTCTTAATTTCTTTCGTTTGTTATTTTTGTTATTTTGGTTTAGATGCTTTATGTATTATTGCTAAAGTTCATCTTATATTGGTGGAACATTATATTTTGGGCATCTTTTTTAAATTGAAACTCTTTAGTGTGTTTTTTTTCTTGGCTTTATTTAAGGCTTCTATTATACTTCTATTCCCATTTTTATCCCTATTTCGAGTTTTATTGATTTGTGAGCACAATTTCTTTTGTTTCTTTTCTTGTTTTAGGTACCTATCAGAGCTAAAGAGACTTAATGGAATATCTTTTGTTATATCAGCAGGAAGTAGTGTTGCTATTGTTGGTACAAGTGGCAGCGGTAAGGCTTCAATGATTTTAATGTATATTTTAGATAAATATTATATAAAGAAACTACCTTGAACTGTGTGATTCTTTCATTCTTTTTTTCTTTTGTTTCCTTTGCAACATAGTTGACGGATGAATGAATGACAAACTAGATGTTGGAGGGAACTTTACAATAGGTGTCTCCTCATGCCATCTGTCTACAGAGGATATTCTTCATTTGTTAGCTTTATAACATTCTAAAATAAAAGGCATATAGTTCACATTGATTTTAAATGATTGACACATAGTAGAACACATTGGTCAAATAATGTCTTAATTTGGAGAAAACTTTTGTCATCCTACCATTTTTTTTTTTCCTTGAAAAATTCTTATTTAAGCACTCTTTTACTGCCATGTCTCATTTAACAACTGCCTATGCATGCTCCCAAATGTCTGCCCGGCGCCTGGTGGTTTATTGTTTGACTGGGCTTCATTTTGATGTTCTCCCTCACGGTACTGACATTCTAGTATCGAATGTTCTCCTATTGTACTTCATGTCTTTGAATATCCGATTGTACTTCATGTCTTTGAATATCCGAGACCCCTTTGATTTATGGACTACTCTTTGTTCTCTGGATGTTTCACTTGTAGCATGCCTTTTCTTTTATGGTCTATTAAGTTAATATCTTGAATGGCAGTTCTATAAGGTTATTGGAAATTATGCTTGCTATAGGGTCTTGTGTGAACATTATTTTGTGACAGATCATTGTTTCTCATCATGGAGCATTGTTTTCATTTTTCAAGTTATTATTTATATTTTCTCATTTTTTATTATGCAAAAACCAGAAACTGACCGAAGACAACGTACCGTAACATATGTAATGAGGCTGAATGACCAACCAGCCCTTCATTTCCCGGTTATTTAGAGGACCTAACCTGAAATCTCTCAAGTATGAATCTTCTTTTTAGACTAGATCGATAGTACTTTTGTAATTTTTTCCTTTTGATGTCGAGCTTTTACGCCCTTTGCTGTACATCATCTCTCTACTTAATGCAAATATCACCATTTGAGAATAAAAATCGCAATTCAAGTTGAATTATTTAATTTAGTCGCGTAATTGCACAGTTTGGACAACTATGGCCATGGCAAGTAGCCAGCAAAGCTTTGTAACAAATGGGCATACAACTAAATTTTTTCTGGGATCTGGGTGGATTCCAAGTTGTCTTGTCAGTAGCGTAGTTTCTTTTTCTTTTTGTTTGTTTTTGTGGGTTTTGTCTAACCATTGTCAAGGTTTGAAAAGCTTGTCGCTGAAATTTCACGACCTTTTGAAAAACAATAGTGCGAAAGCCATCGTGGTTGCCTTAATTTGGGTACACCCTTAATTCGAGTACATGAAAAGGGCTGTCTATTGTTGGGGACCATTGAAAAGGGAAAAAAAATTTACGGCCTTTTGAAAAACAATAGTACGGAAGCCGTCATGATTCCCTTAATTCGGGTACATGAGAAGGGCTACCTATTGTGTGGGGACCGTTGAAAAGGAAATTAAATCACGGCCTTTTGAAAAACAATAGTGCGAAAGCCATCATGGTTGTCTTAATTTGGGTACATGAAAAGGGCTGCCTATTTGTTGGGGACCGTTGAAAAGGAAAAAAAATCAAGAGAAAAGAAAAAAGAAGAAAAATCACGGCCTTTTGAAAAACAATAGTGCGAAAGCCATCATGGTTGCCTTAATTTGGGTACACCCCTAATTTTGGTACATGAAAAGGGCTGCCTGTTGTTGGGGACCATTGAAAAGGAAAAAAAATCACGGCCTTTTGAAAAACAATAGTGCGAAAGCCATCATGGTTGCCTTGATTCGGGTATATGAAAAGGGCTGCCTATTATTGGGGACCGTTGAAAAGAAAAAAAAATCACGGCCTTTTGAAAAACAATAGTGCGAAAGCCATCATGGTTGCCTTAATTTGGGTACACCCCTAATTTTGGTACATGAAAAGGGCTGCCTGTTGTTGGGGACCGTTGAAAAGGAAAAAAAATCACGGCCTTTTGAAAAACAATAGTGCGAAAGCCATCATGGTTGCCTTAATTTGGGTACACCCCTAATTTTGGTACATGAAAAGGGCTGCCTGTTGTTGGGGACCGTTGAAAAGGAAAAAAAATTTACGGCTTTTTGAAAAACAATAGTGCGAAAGCCATCATGATTCTCTTAATTCAGGTACATGAAAAGGGCTGCCTATTGTTGGGGACCGTTGAAAAGGAAAAAAAAATCACGGCCTTTTGAAAAACAATAGTGCGAAAGCCATCATGGTTGCCTTAATTTGGGTACACCCTTAATTTGGGTACATGAAAAGGGCTGCCTATTGTTGGGGACCGTTGAAGAGGAAAAAAAATCAAGAGAAAAGAAAAAAGAAGAAAAATCACGGCCTTTTGAAAAACAATAGTGCGAAAGCCATCATGGTTGCCTTGATTCGGGTATATGAAAAGGGCTGCCTATTGTTGGGGACCGTTGAAAAGAAAAAAAAATCACGGCCTTTTGAAAAACAATAGTGCGAAAGCCATCATGGTTGCCTTAATTTGGGTATACCCCTAATTTTGGTACATGAAAAGGGCTGCCTGTTGTTGGGGACCGTTGAAAAGGAAAAAAAATTTACGGCCTTTTGAAAAACAATAGTGCGAAAGCCATCATGATTTTCTTAATTCAGGTACATGAAAAGGGCTGCCTATTGTTGGGGACCGTTGAAAAGGAAAAAAAAATCACGGCCTTTTGAAAAACAATAGTGCGAAAGCCATCATGGTTGCCTTAATTTGGGTACACCCTTAATTTGGGTACATGAAAAGGGCTGCCTATTGTTGGGGACCGTTGAAGAGGAAAAAAAATCAAGAGAAAAGAAAAAAGAAGAAAAATCACGGCCTTTTGAAAAACAATAGTGTGAAAGCCATCATGGTTGCCTTTCTTTGGGTACACCCTTAATTCTGGTACATGAAAAGGGCTGCATATTGTTGGGGACCGTTGAAGAGGAAAAAAATCACGGCCTTTTGAAAAACAATAGTGCAAAATCCATCATGGTTACCTTGATTCGGGTATATGAAAAGGGCTGCTTATTGTTGGGGACCGTTGAAAAGGAAAAAAAATCATGGCCTTTTGAAAAACACTAGTGTGAAAGCCATCATGGTTGCCTTAATTCAGGTACATGAAAAGGGCTGCCTATTGTTGGGGACCGTTGAAGAGGAAAACAAATCAAGAGAAAAGAAAAAAGAAGAAAAAGAGAACCTTGTCGCTGAAATTTCACGGCCTTTTAAAAAACAATAGTGCGAAAGCCATCATGGTTGCCTTAATTTGGGTTCACCCTTAATTCGGTTACATGAAAAGGGCTACCTATTGTTAGGGACCATTGAAAAGGAAAAAAAAAATCACGGCCTTTTGAAAAATAATAGTGCGAAAGCCATCATGATTGCCTTCATTCGGGTATATGAAAAGGGCTGCCTATTGTTGGGGACCGTTGAAAAGGAAAAAAAATCATGGCCTTTTGAAAAACAATAGTGTGAAAGCCATCATGGTTGCCTTAATTCGGGTACGTGAAAAGGGCTGCCTATTGTTGGGAACCGTTGAAGAGGAAAACAAATCAAGAGAAAAGAAAAAAAGAAGAAAAACAATAGTACGAAAGCCATCATGGTTGCCTTGATTGGGGTACATGAAAGGGGCTGCCTATTGTTGGGGACCGTTTTTTTGCATCATTGTATTCTACGGGAAAATTCGATGAACGCAGTGTATTCATATGAATTGTAAAGTGCAGTGGTGCAAATCTTCTAATGTGAATTATCCAATGGAGAGCCTCAAAGATGCTCTTCCTAATCTTTGCCTCAAATTGCCATTGTTTTCTTACTTTATTTTAGTAATTGATGGGCCATTGATGGGCCATGATGGATGGATATGGTGGTAACTGACTGTAGCCTTTAATCAAACTAGTAATCAAACTAAGTTTTCTTCAGAAACTAGTAATCAAACTAAGTTTTCTTATGCCCTTTGTCCCCTTTAATTCTTCAACTCGTATGATGGCCATATCTCTGAATTGTGTGTTTTTGAGTGCGAGGCTGAGGATCCGACGCTTAAATGGATTGAACGTGGGGCTGTATTAATGGTCACTACTAAAGGAATACGAGTACAACACGTAGCGTCAAGCTAGCAGGTCTTGACATTGTCTCAAATAAGTCTTGCTTAACCTATGGCAGAGCTTGGTGAGCAAAAAGGAAATGGAAGAAACAAATGGTTGATTCCCCTGTTTCTTTAGCTTAAGTTATTCAAGACTTACCGAAAAGATTTACAGTTCTATTTCTTTGTGGCTTTTACGTGCTTATTGTTGAATGTATATAGTTGAAAGAGCTAAGAAGTGCTTGGCAAGTGGCAACAGAGCGTGCTGCGGCTTGCTGCATTGGTTAGTTCTGGAAACCTGGCCATGACTACATGCTTTGCTTAGTCCATGTTTGTTTTTCCATTAAGTTGCTGTACTCTTCCAGTAGGGAATGGTGGTGGTGTTGATGTTGCTGAGAGTAGGAAGGCACTACTTCATAATTTGTGGACTGAACGCATACATGGTGCAAAGCAGAATGTTGAGGTGGTGCCTTTGCCCTTATCTCTCTCTCTCTCTTTCTCTCTCTCTTACTTTTTTGTTTGGATGGATTTATGGTATGGACTGGTGGATTTCTTTTCGAACAGATTCGTTGATTTGCTCTTTCCCGTCTTCCCTTCCTGTTTTTACAAGGTTTTGGAAAATGTTAGGAGCGCGTTTTCCAAAAGTAGGGTTTTTGAAATTGTCAACAATTCGTCCTTCGCTTCGCAGTTGTCTATTTTTTTTTTCCTACCAAGTGGTCGACTTTTTGGTAATATGTGTATTTTGGGTTAGTTTACTGTAATGCCGTTTCTTTCCCCTTCTCAAAAAGGGTCTGAAAATGGTTAATCTCGTTTGTGTCCATCTGGGGCGGTTGCCCCAGATCAGATCCAGAATTATATTATTTTTTCACTATCACATCACTATGCTGTGGACATTTCATGAGCTTCGGTGTTTTACTTTATGGTCTTGTGCAAAATTGGGCTTGGCTGGTAATGTATAGGTGGGGTTATTTATGAAATGACAAGGAGGTTATGGTAACATTCTCAGGAATTAAATAACCAAATCTAGTAGAGGTGTGGGCAACTTATGAATTGCAAAGGCCCTTTATGTATTTTTTATGAAAGGTAAAATTCATTAAGAAAGGCTAGCAAAGTCCAGCCTTTATTATCGAAGGAGACGCGAAATACCCCATTTGAATTAAATCCCAATAGAACTCATAGTTAAACTTTGTTTAAAAAAAAAGAGACTGGACATTTGTTACGAGCTCCTGTTATGATATGGCACCTGGTAGAGTCTGGACATTTGTTACGAACTCCTGTTATGATATGGCACCCAGTCCAATGACCTTTACTCCCCATTTGAATTAAATCTCAATAGAAATCATAGTTAAACTTTGTTTTTTAAAAAAAAACAGAGACTGGACATTTGTTACGAACTCCTGTCTTCCGGGCTGTATTGTCAGTTTGCCGTGGAAAGGTCTTTTTTTCTCTATCTTTTGCTGTTTCATCTCTGGTTCCTAATACTGTTCTGGTATGGATTACTTTGGTGTTTCTTCTCCAGTATGACGACTCCAGTATGATGAAGCTTGTTTTTCCATTAAGTTGCTGTACTCTTCCAGTAGGGAATGGTGTTGGTGTTGATGTTGCTGAGAGAAGGAAGGCACTATTTCGTAATATGTGGACTGAACGCATGCATGGTGCAAAGCAGGATGTTGAGGTGGATATGCCGTTTTTTCATGTTCCATTGGATTTTTTTTTATTAACATGACTTTTTTGTTTGTTATGATTCCTACTCCATAAGTTGCCCTTATCTCTCGCTCTCTCTCTTTTGCTTTTTTGTTTGGATGGATTTATGGTATGGACTGGTGGATTTCTTTTCTAACAGATTCGTTGATTTGCTCTTTCCCATCTTCCCTTCCTGTTTTTACAAGGTTTTCGAAAATGTTAGGAGCGCGTTTTCCAGAAGTAGGGTTTTTGAAATTGTCAACAATTCGTCCTTCGCTTCGCAGTTATCTGTTTTTTTTTTCCTACCAAGTGGTCGACTTTTTGGTAATATGTGTATTTTGGGTTAGTTTACTGTAATGCCTTTTCTTTCCCCTTCTTAAAAAGGGTCTGAAAATGGTTGATCTCATTTGTGTCCGCCCCAGATCAGATCCAGAATTATATTATTTTTTCACAAGGGGCTGCCGTTGTGTTTCTCATGCTTGGAATAGGATTAGGATTTGGGTGCAAACTATCACATCTCTATGCTGTGGACATTTCATGAGCTTCGGTGTTTTACTTTATGGTTTTGACTTCATTATGGTTGTGGATATCTTATAATGAACAATCATCTCGGGAATTTGTGTTCAAGTATGGATGATCTGATGTGCACATTAGCTGTTTGTTAAAATGATTTATTGCTTACTTATTTACCATATACTCTTAAGAACAAAGGAAACTGGGCAAACAAGATCAAAGTTAGTTATTTAGGCATACATAATCCTAAACTTAGCCCAACTCACGGTCCCAACAGCCAGTCCAAAACCTTTCATTTAATGTTCTGTAGCTTAGATGTATCTTTTGAATTGTTGATGAATCTATATTTTCAAGAAAAAAAAAAGTCTATACCCTTCTCATCATTCATATTTGCTTGATTATTCACTTACAAGCTGCTTTGTAGGCACCATTTGATGTGTGGCAATGATGAGTTTAGGTGGATTAGGCGCCAGTACAATCTGGCGACCAAAACCATCAATTTGGATCTTCAATTATGGTGTGTTGTATAGTTGGTGCGCTGTGATGCTTGATTATTCTAATCTGCTATTATAAATTAGTTCAACATAAGAAATGAAGTAGGAATTGTGACATCTAATTTATGATTTACGAACGAATAAATCTTATTATATATAGAATTCCTCGTATTCTAACTTTCTAGCTTAATGTTTCTCATAAACAAGCATTCCCATCTTTTTCTGCTTGATTTTCATCTCCTCTGTATTTTCCATTGCAGTTGACTCATCTATCTTTTTTATTCTTGGGCCTGTCGCCTGTGAGAAGGATGAAAAGGCACTTCAATTCATCCAATAGTTGACCCAAAATGCAGACGCAGTCGGAGAGAAGGTGCTGGCCGAAATCTTGACCCAAAATACTTGTGAAGATACAAACTTGGAGGGGCTACTGATAGAGAAGCCTTCAAGTCAAAGATTCCAGTGGTCACTAATGAAGATCTTCAGCTGGAGATTCAACGTATTGTTAATGGAGATCGGTCTCCGATTCTCCCCGGTCACCCAATCTCCGAGTTCCTCACCGGGTGTGTTTTTGAATTTATTATTTTTATGAAGTATAGGAGAAGAACAAGTACAACTACCATCATTCATAGATTCCAATTTATGTTTTGTTTTTGGCAGCAGGTGGTGAGAAAAGAGAAGGCACTAAGGATTTGGAAATCATCTGCTTTTCAGGTTTTTGTATTTTGTCATTTTTTCCAACATTACGTTTTCATTTTTGCTGTTTTTTTTTCCTTATTTGGCTGTTGATTTGTGGATTGTTATGATGCGTTGTTTAAAAGGAGATCAAAACCTGCGAAAAGAATTTTTTTAGAGCGAGTTTTCAACTTCTCGATTGGAGCGCAACCAAGTTCCAAAGGTATATAGATCTATTATCTATTTGTTTTAGTAGATCTAGTTGTGCTTGTTTGTTTCTTGATCTATCTTCTTGATGGATTATTTGATCTTAATGCATGAGATTAGGTTTTTAGATCTTGAACTAGTTGGGAAAAACATGAGAAGGAACTGGTTGGGAAAAAATCGTTGTTTTTTCTGGTAAGTGTGTGTCGAGCGCTTTAGCGGATTCATCCCTGCTTGAGCGGAAGCAGTTCTGCGAGTAGGGTGCTTGAGCAGGGTTGAACCCGCTCGAGTGGACCTGGTCTCTATGAGGTGCCCGCTCGAGCAGGTTCATCTCCGCTCGAGCTACTCGAGCGTGCAAGGCGATGTCTGTTTTGACGGTCCAGATTTTTCATTATGATATGATGAATGGTAGCTTCATAGCCCTAGTTTCTCGTGTATGTGATACTAACTTTGCAGGTTGTTGTCCTCTCCATGTGGCCCCACAAGTTTCTATTTTTGTGATTTATTGGTTATTTTGGGCAACTGTAAAGGGCATCATGGTTTCCTTGGTTTTCCCGCGAAAGGGCAAGGCATGATGGTTTCCCTAAGCCCCTTTTATTTCCATTAATAGATTGCCATGTAAATCTCAATTTTCGAGTTATAGGAATTTTTTTTTTTTTTTAATATTTGTAAATTCCGACGGCTTTCAAGACAAGATAGATGGTGACAACGGACTCTTGACCAAAGAGTTTGGAGTCACTCATAGAGTTTGAGGAAACTCAAAAGAGTTTGGAACACTAAGAAGTCCAAGACATCTTTCCGCATGGGGCCACGTGGATGAAAGGACTTGCTAAAATTAGAATTTCTAATATTGCATGGATACTTGTTTTATTTAGACTTTCTATATTTGCATGGTTGCTTGTTTTATTTAGCATTTTTTTTTCTTTCCAAAATCTAATTCAAACACAACAGTTATTGTAATTGGTCAAATTAATTTTATATTTTGAAAATGGTTCTAAATAAGAAATTAGTATTCGTGAACTCAAAAGATAGACCCGCTAGAAATACAGTCTGGAGACAACATTTTCCAAGAGCCTTCTAGAACCCCTTACGAACTGTCGGAAGCATTGGTTTTAATATTAAACAATCCTAAATCTTATGTAATGAGTGCCTAATCCTAAAATCACCTAAAACTCATATTAAAGAGAAAAGTATCTCAGAATACTCTAAACTGCGTATATCAGTATAGAATTGTATGAAACACATTTCAAAGTAAAAGATTAGACCAGAATACCCTAAAATGCCTTAAAATCTACCGGCACGAGTTTTTATACAAATACAAGCTATTGATAATACGAAATATGTTTGTCGGTTAGAAACGGTGTAAAATCTCATGAGATTATTTAATTAAGCCTTAATTTGCCTAAAACATGATTTAAAGTAGAAAGATATCATTGAATTTTTTTAGGTGATTTTCTCAACCTTGAATTTCGTGAAACTAGGTTTACAACATAATTTTTTCCAAAGCCACCTACAATCCCTAACAAACTGCCCAAACCACAGGTTTTTAGTCCTAATTAGTCTTAAATCCCTTAGAATGCGTTCCTAAACTCAAAGACACGTGAAACCTATTTTTATTAAGTAAAATGTATCTAGCATATATTAGCCCAGAATCATATGAAACGCATTTTAAAACAATAGACATGGTCATAATACTGTAAAATGTCGTATAATTATCCATCACACGTTTTTATCGTATTATAGGCTATAGATTGCATGAAATGTGGCTTTAATTCTGAAACGGCTCAGAATTTCACGAGATTGTTTTTTAAGCCCTAATTTGCCTGAAATCCGTTTTAATGGAAAAAAATATTTTAAAATTTTCTAAAGCACAACCCTAAATCCCATTTAAATCGTTTGGACCTTACAATCCCCTAAAACCAATTTTAAAATAGAAAAGTATCTCAAGATATCTAAAATTCATATTTGAGCATAGAATTGCATGAAATGCATTTCAAAGCAAAAGACTTTGACCAAAATACCCTGAAATGTTCTAGAATCATCCAGCACGCGGTTTTAACCAGTTGCATGCTCACTATTGATCACACGAATTAAGTTGTTGGTACGTCAGAAACGGGTTTGAATCCCACCAGATTAATTATTAAATACTAATTTTTCTTAAACATATTTTACAGTAAACAGATATCACAAAATTTTCTAGAGTGCGTCTTTTAACCGTGAATTGCGTAAAACGCATGTTACCCTGACAATCTAGCAGGATATTGCAGAATTTTCTAAAGCGCGTCTTTCAAACGCGAAATGCATGAAACGCGGTTTCGAGTCAACATTTTCCTAGAGCCGCATAGAATGCGATTTGATATCAAAATAAGCATCGAACTGCCCGAAACACGCTTTTCGGACTTAAACAACCATAAATCTCATGTAAAGCGTTCCTAAGACGCTTGAAACCCATTTTAAGGAGAAAAGTATCTCTAAATGTGTCAAAATTTGTATTTGAGTTAAACAGATCAGAATTGCGTGAAATGCGATTTAGAGCCAACATTTTCCCATAGTTGTCTAAAATCCCCTTCTACCGGCCAGAAACATGGATTTCAGTCTTAAACAACACTTGATCCCATGTGATGCATTCCTAACCTAGTATTGCCTGTGAAACCCATTTTAAATAGGAAAGCATCTTAGAATAGCTTAAAATAGGTATTAGAGTCGTACGAATGCATTTCAATGCAAAAGACTAGTCTACAATATCCTAAAATTCCTCATAATATTTAGGTACACGTTTTTATCGAAATACAGGCTTTTGATTGCACAAAATACATTGTTTGTCAGCCAGAAACCGCCTTGAATACTATTAAATTAGTTCTTATGCCCTAATTTGCGTGAAGTCTGTTTTAAAGTAAAAAAGGATAACGAATTTTCTAGAGCGCTTCTTTCAGCCATGAACTTCATAAAATGCTGTTACACCCAACCTTTTTCCTGCCTAAAATCCTCTACGAACTATACAAAGCATGACTTTCGTTTTTATACAACCCTTAATCCCCTACAATGCATTCCTAACCCTAGGAGCGCGTGAAATGCATTTTAAAGCAAAACGTATCTCAAGGTATCGTAAAACTTACATTTCAGTGCATAATCGTATGAAGCATATTTTAGAGTAAAATTTTAGATCATTAGACCCTTAAATGCCCTGGAATCACCAAGCACGCTTTGTCATCCAAATATTGGCTATTGATTGCACGAAATACGAGTTTCTCTCTGAAATGGCTCAGAACCCCCACGTGATTAGTTATTAAGCCTAGATTTGCACGAAACACATTTAAAGTGAAAAGACATTCAAGAATTTTCTAGAGCGCATCTTTCAACCGTGAATCACATGAAAGGTAGTTTAGAAACAACATTTTCTTAGAGCCAAATAGAACGTGATTTTGTATTAAAATAACCGTTCGAACTGCCTGACAATCTTGATTAGTGGAGTCAGTCCTCCTTCCTATTCCAGCGAGAATCCGTAGATGGGTCCCCTGTCTGAGAGTCAAACGGAATGGAAGTCTCGATCGGTTGGTCTGACCGAGTGCCCTCTGATGCCTAAGTCAGCGATGAAGATTATCCTAAATGTGAATATGGATTGGATATAAATTCCAGTCATACCTTTCTCATTAGATTCTTTCCTTTATTCATGCAATCATTGCCTAGATTTTAAGTGCTTGTTAGCACACGTTTCTAAACCTCCAAATCATGGCCTGTGGGACGATCATGACTCATCATCATGGGATGTCTTCTCCTTTGTTCTGGTCTTCCCTCTCCTTCTTCCCCAGCTGTCTTAGCCTTTTTTTAAATCAGTCCTTTAGCAGGCGGGTCCCTCTTTCTGGGTTGGGCTAGTTTTGTAGGTTGGGATGGTTTCGACCCAAACCCAGCCCAAGCCATTTTCAAAGAGATATTATAGGCCTTAGAGAGAAAATTTTGGAGATTCAAAATGCGTATATAAGATTCAAAATTCAAGGAGAGATTGTTGGATGAACTTCAAAGCATACATTCTTTTTCTTCTATATTTCTTTGAAAGGAGAGACTTTTTAGGGATGATGTGGCACCCTCCACAGCCCACCTCCCCTTTTGCTTTAATATATAAATTTCTAACTTATCCAAAGGTCCCACATGCTACAAACAAAACACTAATTAACAGGGTTAGGGCCTATTATCCATGGAATCCCATAGTTCTATGATATTACACAATACATACACATTTGCCACAGTGGAAAGAAGGTCGCGGTCCATCCTAAGAAGCCTGAGTCACTGAAGAAGGGATCAAGATCAGGCTTCAATTACACCATGCCTACAAAGGCAATATAAACAACCGATAGAACTCTTTTTCAACCCTAGTGAAATGATGCGGAACGGATGATTAGGAGTCTTATTGGTTTCATTACTTTTTCAACCTGTGTGGAACCACCTAAAGCATATTGTTTTTCAAACCATATGTGATAACCTGCACACATGATATTATCATATGAAGGTGCCATGTGGGTTAAATTAATTAAAAATATATACGGTAGCATGTAGCAATTTAACCCAACTTTAAATTTAAATTTTGGTTTGATTGAGCTATGTAGGTTTGGATCCAAGTTGATTACAATCTCCAACAATCAAGGCCTTAAATAAGATTAGTAGAGATGCCACGTTAAATTTTGACATAGTTCTATAGTATTGGAGATGTTCGAACAACGACTATACAAAGCGGGTGAAAACAGTTTATGGAGTTCTGATCTGGATTACCATCAACTTGAGCAAAACCAGTTCTACTCTCGAGCTTCCCATGCTCCAAACCATGGAGCTTTTGACGAAGATGATGGTTGGATCATCTCCTTCACACATTATGAAGATGCTAATTGTCGCATCCCCGGACCGGTTTCTAGAACAAATTCGGGATCGCGAGTTGCACACACACAGAACGAGGAACAAGTCATCGTCCACACATGTGGTTTCTCATAGGTTTCCGTAGTGAGGATTCCCAAAACAAACTCACACGATCATAGTTGCGGAAGCATGTTGCAAATCTCACAAGACATAAACATATACAATCAAGACATAATTCCAGAGGAAGAGATGTAAACAAAGCATTTTTCTTTTTTTCTTTTTTCTTTTTACAACCCATAAGAGGCCAATAAAGGCCAATACAATTTCCAAAAGTCACAAAAGGAGAAACCCTCTACAAAATTATCCGTGTCTCAAAATCCCGCTCGACGTCTAGATGACGTCGTTGGGTTGCCACTCTTGAGCAGGTGGCGGCTCAACCACCTCCTTCGGACGCTCCTCCTCATAGGCATCGACGCCTGTACCTGAGCACCAAAATAACAAGAGTCAAACACGACGGTCAGCCAGGAGATCAATTTAAGTATGAGCTTACAGTTTAAACACATATTTCAAATTTAAAGAAATCGGCATTTAAAATGAGATGCAGAATCTAAAACATGTAAAAAAACCAAGATAGTTAGCAAGATAACAAAAATCTAAGAACAATGTACAAGACGGAAATATAGCATAAATATATAAATAATATCATGAATAGTAAATCTACATTCAACCCATCCTTCTCTATCATACAAGATGACTAGAGTAAGTAGAACAAGGCAAAGCAAGGCAGAATCCCAAGCCACACGAGGTAGACGGGGTCCGGCCGCGGAACCGGAAATAAGTACAAAGTATATGACTAGTCTGTAGACAGTCCAAGTGTTTAAGGACCCCTGGATAGCAGATCAGGCCGACAGGGCAGTCCAAGCTCAGTGGTATCTACTCAAATTCATGAATGAGCAAAACAAAATGCACTTACAAGACATATTATAAATAGTGGGAGTCACTTATCAAAACAATGCAAAGCAAGACTAGTCGGGATAACATGAGCTATAAGCATATCAATACATAAGAAATGATCCCCTCAAAATTCCACAAAACAAGAGTTTTCCTGAACCAAAAATCCCCTTTTTGGTTCTTGAAATATTTCAAAATAAAGCTGCTATTCGTCAATCAAAACAGGTACAAACCTAAAACCTCCAATTCAAATCCCAAATCTCCAAAACAAACTTCTCAAGCATATGCAAAGACCCATCACTTGACTCGTGTGTACTTGAAACCCGAATGTCGGAATTTGGAAGTGAGTTGGTGCCCTTGAAGCTAAACGACATTCTAGATTTCAGGTACACGATATCAAGTTAAAGCCCTTAACCTATTCTAGGTTTTCATTTCCATAAAAATAAAATCCTTCAAAAGTCTCTTGTTTCTACACTCAGTCAGCTATCGATTACTTGGCGGCTAGCCACGGTTGGCTAGGTCGGCTAACCGCTAGCTGACCACTGAAATTGACAGATATGGTCACCTTTTGGAATTGTAACCACCAAAGGTCGGTGACCTACCGGTCACCTGGCGGTTAGCCGTCAGCTGATCGCCGACCCTCCTGTCCAAAAGGTTAGGTTCTAGAATTGTAACTGACTTGGGGTCGGTCATTAGCGACTGGCCGCCACCCGACGAGCAATTGCATTTCAGGCCCAGACTTTGTCATTTCTCTTCCCATTTCACTTCCTTTAATTGCTGGACAGATCCCTGCAATTTCCAAAGCCTTCATGCTCTCCAAAATATCTCAACCTCCAACTAATTCAACATCAAACTCCTCCATTCACCACAACATCTCCATATCACACCAACCGTAACAAGTTTCATGACAAGTAGAGAAATTCCAATTCAAAATAGTAAGCAAAACCTTGGAAAAGCAAATGATTAACATGCATGTAAACATGAGCCAAATAGTATGATTAATTGACAATTATCATGGATTGAAAACTTATAAACATAGACCATGCACTTTGAAAACAACATTGCTCCAATTATCGCACATGCACAAGAAATCTAGATTAATCACTTGCCTTAGTCCAGAGTGCAAATCAAATCCTCCTAAAAGATCCCTCTCAAGTGCTAAACCAAAGATCTACAAAAATCCCAAGAGAAACACCTCAAAAACCTACAAATTTTGGAAAAACCAAGACCCATTTTGAAAAGGCTTGCATGTATGAAATCATGACTTCTTAGGAGACATAAAGACTCATTCCAAGAAATGGAGAGAAGCTCTCACCCGGGAGTGTCCAAACTAAGGAGAAACAGTCGAAAGAGAGGTGAAATTATGTAGGATATCTGCACAAATGATACCTAGCTGAAGCTTGGAGGAACAGGAAGACAATGGTGCAGTCCGATTTCAATTTTGAGGCCGAAAGGTAAGGCATGCAAGGCAAAACAAATAGAGGAAAAAGGAGTTCTCCTCTAGTTCTGAATTCTCTAAGTTTGAATGAGGGTGAGGGAGAGAACGTTAGTTTTAAGTGGGGAGTGGGCCCCACCAGGTCTAAGGTTTCAAATGGATGGAAACTCCTCTCACGGGCTTCAGATGAGATCAACAAAGGAAGAATGTTCCTCAAAAAATTTAGTTTCCAATAAGTATAAGATTCACATGGTTCAGAGACCTCGAAAATCGTGTACATATTTGAGTGTGAAAAGGTTGTTTTACCCTTTTTGGCTAAAAACTTTGGGTTTGGCTTTGGACACGGATGGAATGAATATGAAAGTTGTGGATATTAACAAAATCTTTCAAAAGAAATTAAAATAATAATTTATCAAAATCCAGAAGCACCACTTTACACCCGTAACCCAGGGCATCCCTGAGCATGTCAGACTAAATCCATAACGCTCTCAAAATTTTCCAAAGCTATTACTAAGACTTAGTCAAACCACACTCTAATCAAATGGCCGCTGATCCCCCTTAAGAGACTAACAACGGCTTAATTAATACTAATCGCAATAATTTGGGTAGGGGTCTTACACTAGTATATCTCAAGCAAATTCATTCTTCATTAGCTTATTCTCTCCTCAATGGCTAGACCAACATCTATGAAAGAAAGAGCCCAGAGCCATTCAATAACTGTTAAATTAATTATCGATGCTCTACTAACATATTCTTGGAGTCTGCTCATGACCAAAATGCAGAAAAATTATTCAAGCAGCAGGAATGACTCAAATATGGAAATAGTTTTTCGATAACAGTCAATACTTTTGGAATGATACCTTGCTTTGATCGATTATATTGATGGATGACTTAAATTTCAACCAACCTTCCTTTCAATCAAATGACAATTTCAATTACATGAACAAACGTCTTGTAGCTTTTATCTCTATTGAATTTGGAAGTAGAGGAACAGGACACTGATCCCATTACATCTATTAGGTAGAGCAATGGAAGAGAAGAGGATCTTGACAACTTTTTTTACTTGTTTATATAAAAAATACAAAATCATAGTCTACAAGATTAGCTTTATTATATCTATGGTTCTTGAAACACATATAAACAGAGCCACAATTTCCTCTGAAAGAATTATCCATTCTGCCAATTTTTTTTTCAGAGTGGCTTACTCTTTCATATTTTTAGTAAGACCTTATATTGTTTAGTTCACGTAAGAAAGTTGCATAGGCATGTTGGGACCACACCCCATCTCACAATCCATTATAAAATAAGACAAAAAAAAAAAAAAAAAATACTTGAACCAATATCAAAGATATTTACATGAGAAAGTATTTTGTGATAAGATTATGGAATTAAAATAAATAAATATTTGACAAACGACATGAAAGTTGCTACAGAAATTGATAAAACAGTTGAATTATTCAATTAGTTTTTACAGTAATATGTATTAATTTATATTTCAAGCCTTCAACAACATTTTTGCAGTTATATCCAAAAAGAAGAACAAACCGATTTAAGGTCATGACTTGCCTATAAACCATTTGTGAGTTGGTCATTCTTCACCCTTTTAGTACTCTTGGATAACACAAACTCAGAATCTTTGCATTCTTGCTCCCCACGGGAACTCTTAGTGTGCCTAACAGAGCTACAGCCAGAAGCAAAGGAAAAGGAGAAAAAAGCCTTCTTATATTAGCTCCAAAGAATTCAATTAAAATTAACAAACCTGCCATAGGAAAAAACCTTAGTGACAGGGCAGTGAAGGGATTGAGGTTCAGCCCAAATATAAATGTGCCCAGGTCTGAAAAATGAAGATTTGGACTGTCCAACAAGCTGGTCTAAGACCTAGATTCAGGGTCCAGAAAGCATTTCCATTTTGTTCATATTACATGTAAACATGTAGATCCAAAATCAACAGATTCAACAGTAATCTTTTAACTGTCAACATTCTTATAATATGATATCCATGGTTGGTTATTACCAGTTTTCCCACTGACTTTGAACCCTTTTTTCTTTTAAAAAATATCTAAGTCATATTTTTGGAACTAACAGTGATTATAAATTGAAGTATTAAGCCTTAAAAAAAAAAACCATAGTGAATCTTTAGTAAATAACCATAGTCATTGTTGTAGTCATTTCTTTTTATAACAATTGTTGTAGTCATTGTCAGAGCCTTGTGAGTTCTTATTTTTATCATTTAAGACTCCAACATGCCAATGCTGGGTACTTCACCCCCAGTTTCACCAGTTTCCCATTGTCCATGTTACTCGTAATATTTCATTTCTTCTTGCAGGGGCTATTTCCAATTCTCGGTTCTATGTAAAGATGAAACCTTGTTAAACAGCATCTTCGTTTCTCTATTGATGGAGACTCATAAATTATTTCCTACATATTAATTCCTAATTCAAACATTGTCAATCCATTGTTGTTAAAATACCTGCAATTCGTACCAAATCATTAAGAGGAAAGATTAATAGATTGCAGTATATGACTGTTTTACCGCTTGTATATGATTATCTGTTAAAAGTAAATATTGTTCGAGCATATTTAAGTAAAAAAGATATCCAATGAATCTGAGGATAATAACCATAAAGTCACTAAGAAAAAAAGCAGAAAAAGCAATAAAACCAAATCCAAATAGCCTTTAGTATATGAAAATTTAAATCTTATCCAAAATAACTGGAATAGTAAACACTTCGTGGGGGGGAGGGGGAGGGGGGGGGTGTGTACACAATAGAGGATCTATTTTGGGGGGGGGGGGGGGGGGGGGGTTACACAATAGAGGATCTAGGGGGCGGGGGGCGCTGGTGGGGGGGGCGGGGGTGGGGTGGTGGTTGTACACAATAGAGGATCTATTATTACCTTTGCTTTAACACAGGGTGATGGTTGGGGATGTCAAGAGGTGCACACCAATGTTGGGGTCACAAAGCGCTGGAATGCAATTTTCCCTGCACAAATGTTTCTATATTTTTATGAAAACAAAAATTGAAAGTAGTTTCAGTAGAAGAACTTGAGTATGATCATGGGAAAAATGCAGAATAACCATTTAAGCAGCAAGAATGACATAACATATCAAATGAATTTGTGCATATCAAAATCTAAAGAAGAACTTGAGTTTCAGGAAATCAATTTGAGTAAAATCTCCTTCATTAAAACCATCAACAATTTGAAATTTAAAAAAAAAAAAAAAGAAACAAAGAAATAACCTTTAGGAAAAAATATATATAGCAGAACTAATCCTAGTATGTACCTAATTTAACTTGTGTGCGGCCCGCCTTTGTTTGATTCAACTCGCTTATATCACATTCCTATAGGTGAAGTACACATGATCCAGAGATCACTTAAGTTAACAATCTGAACAACGACTTTGCAATTGTTTGAAATTTAAAAATGTCAAGAAAATGTAGATTTGAAAGAGTTACAAGGATTCATAAAAAGCGATACTTCATGTAAATTGCATCAAAATTAAAAAATAAACTATCTAATGCTCCTACGAAACACAACCAAATACAAATCCCAAAAACTAAAATACTAGAAACGGAGAAAACTCATTATCTAAGCTAGTGATTGGATTGAAAGGGATATAAAAATAAGAAAAAGAAGACATGGGTTTTGGAGATTCCCTGGTGGATGATTGAATCAAAATCCTCAACGGATTACAATTGCATCATATTTGTAGAGAAACAAATTTGGAGAGGAAACGAAGAATGGGAGTAGTTAAAAGGGAGTTTGAAACATGTTTCATGAATCGCAAGTAGAAACACCGGTCATTCAAGAAGATGCTGGTAGAAACATGTAGGCTTAGGGAGTTTCGGTATTGAAGAGAAATAAGTGCTTAAGCTATGGTATTGAAGGGTCATTTGGAGGGAGGAGTTGGAAATCATTTCAAGGGGTCCAATTAAATAGAAATGCTCAAAATCAAATTGGATGCAATATCTGATTTCTGCAATTAAACTCAGTCAGCTTCATATATATATATATATATATATATTGGTACGGATGTAGAGTCACAAACAAGTAAGATGAACAAATGATGATTTTCAGAGATGCCTTATCTATAAAGCCAGCTTACCACAGGCACGTGTACATGTGCATGCACACACCCACATGCATGCGTGATGCAAAACTTGCAGCTTTATCCACGCAAGATCACTAATGTGAATGCATCAAACCCTAGGTGGCTACTATGTTGGAAATACAAAATCACGGGCTTGTTTGTTTGCATTAAAATACATATGAATTCAATACATAAGATTTTTTTTTATTTTTTTAAGTGCTTATAAATGAAGATCAAAGGTTACTATCCAAAAATGAGCATTAAATGACCTTTCCTTTTATTAAAATAGAATCAAAGGAAGATGAGAAAATGAATACCAAGCCTCTCGTCTTCATTTTTAACCACTTAAAAAATTACTATGTATTGAATTCTTAGATATTTTAATGGAAACAAACGGGCCCAGCAATTGGGATAATGAATTGGAATTTGCCTTTCCCCACCAAACTCATTATCACTTAATTGGCACCTGCCAATAGAGATTCCCATTACCAAACCGTATAAAGTTCATGGTTAGGATAACCATCCTGGCAGAGGAAATGGGAGAATTTGATCTTTGAAGCTAAAGAAAGATCAAGGATTTCTGCCCCTGTGGCCTGGATGGAAGCACACTTGTACACGATGAGAACGACATCCTCGGTTTTCTAATGACAAATCATGACTGACGCTAAAAACATAAAGCTTAACCAAGACTTCTGGACTTTGAGGCATCCCATTTATGGCGTCCAGAGATTTAGAAATACAGTGGAAAGAAAATGTCAAGCAAATTTAAGCTATGCCAAACACACTACCAAGCAGACATAATGAAATTTAAGATTAAAACCATGTGCCTACACCTATAGCCCCATGCCTAGTCAGGGGTCCTCGATGCCAGCCTGCATCCCATACTTCTTTTTTTTTTTTTTTTTTTGAGAATTGATGAAATTCATTAATAAAACAAAACAGTACAAGAGAGATATACTGGCAAGTTTTACCAAAAAACAGAAAAAAAGAAGAACAGACTAGACATAAGCTAAGGGAAAGGCCCAAGCGCTCCAGTTTTCCACAATCATATCAGTTGGAGTGCCCCTAAAATGTGGACCGGTAGAAACCCAAGTAGGAGTTTCGAATCTGACGTGATCTAGAAGACTCTCCATACTAGAGGACTTCCCATCAAAACATATAGAGTACCTCTCTCTCCATATAACCCATAGGGTGGCAAGGAGGTTCTCCATAAATGTTTGCCTTTAGTTGTGCCTAACGTCAATTTCCAAGCATTGAAGTGGTCTAAAAGGGTTTTTGGAAAGACCCAGCTAAGACCAAACCAACCAAGAATTGAGATCCAAAGGCTATAAGCAGTTTTACACCCTAGAAGGAGATGATCCACCTTTTCCTCATCAGCTAAACATGTGGGGCAACCATTGATTATGATTATTCTCCGGCGCCAACGATTGTCCATGGTTAGAATTCTACCACAGAGAGCCAACCACCACCCCAAAGCAATCACTCTAGGAGTTTTTATCTTCCAGTGAAAATGCAGAGTGCTAGCTAGGAGGATTCTGATTGCCTAGGAGAGCTGAGAACTATGGGGAGACCGAGAAAGTGCCATCTTTAGAAATTGCCCATATTCTACTATCTTGTCCCTCTTCGGGAACAAAGACAATACCTAAAATATTCATAAGGTCACAAAATGGTCTTTCCTCTTATTCAGATAAATTGCGTCTGAAGTTGGGGGCCCAAACCACCCCTTTATGGGGGGTGGTGGTGGTGGGGTGTGGGTGTACACAATAGAGGATCTAGGGGGCGGGGGGCGCTGGTGGGGGGGGGGGGCGGCGGGGGTGGGGTGGTGGTTGTACACAATAGAGGATCTATTATTACCTTTGCTTTAACACAGGGTGATGGTTGGGGATGTCAAGAGGTGCACACCAATGTTGGGGTCACAAAGCGCTGGAATGCAATTTTCCCTGCACAAATGTTTCTATATTTTTATGAAAACAAAAATTGAAAGTAGTTTCAGTAGAAGAACTTGAGTATGATCATGGGAAAAATGCAGAATAACCATTTAAGCAGCAAGAATGACATAACATATCAAATGAATTTGTGCATATCAAAATCTAAAGAAGAACTTGAGTTTCAGGAAATCAATTTGAGTAAAATCTCCTTCATTAAAACCATCAACAATTTGAAATTTAAAAAAAAAAAAAAAAGAAACAAAGAAATAACCTTTAGGAAAAAATATATATAGCAGAACTAATCCTAGTATGTACCTAATTTAACTTGTGTGCGGCCCGCCTTTGTTTGATTCAACTCGCTTATATCACATTCCTATAGGTGAAGTACACATGATCCAGAGATCACTTAAGTTAACAATCTGAACAACGACTTTGCAATTGTTTGAAATTTAAAAATGTCAAGAAAATGTAGATTTGAAAGAGTTACAAGGATTCATAAAAAGCGATACTTCATGTAAATTGCATCAAAATTAAAAAATAAACTATCTAATGCTCCTACGAAACACAACCAAATACAAATCCCAAAAACTAAAATACTAGAAACGGAGAAAACTCATTATCTAAGCTAGTGATTGGATTGAAAGGGATATAAAAATAAGAAAAAGAAGACATGGGTTTTGGAGATTCCCTGGTGGATGATTGAATCAAAATCCTCAACGGATTACAATTGCATCATATTTGTAGAGAAACAAAGTTGGAGAGGAAACGAAGAATGGGAGTAGTTAAAAGGGAGTTTGAAACATGTTTCATGAATCGCAAGTAGAAACACCGGTCATTCAAGAAGATGCTGGTAGAAACATGTAGGCTTAGGGAGTTTCGGTATTGAAGAGAAATAAGTGCTTAAGCTATGGTATTGAAGGGTCATTTGGAGGGAGGAGTTGGAAATCATTTCAAGGGGTCCAATTAAATAGAAATGCTCAAAATCAAATTGGATGCAATATCTGATTTCTGCAATTAAACTCAGTCAGCTTCATATATATATATATATATATATATTGGTACGGATGTAGAGTCACAAACAAGTAAGATGAACAAATGATGATTTTCAGAGATGCCTTATCTATAAAGCCAGCTTACCACAGGCACGTGTACATGTGCATGCACACACCCACATGCATGCGTGATGCAAAACTTGCAGCTTTATCCACGCAAGATCACTAATGTGAATGCATCAAACCCTAGGTGGCTACTATGTTGGAAATACAAAATCACGGGCTTGTTTGTTTGCATTAAAATACATATGAATTCAATACATAAGATTTTTTTTTTATTTTTTTAAGTGCTTATAAATGAAGATCAAAGGTTACTATCCAAAAATGAGCATTAAATAACCTTTCCTTTTATTAAAATAGAATCAAAGGAAGATGAGAAAATGAATACCAAGCCTCTCGTCTTCATTTTTAACCACTTAAAAAATTACTATGTATTGAATTCTTAGATATTTTAATGGAAACAAACGGGCCCAGCAATTGGGATAATGAATTGGAATTTGCCTTTCCCCACCAAACTCATTATCACTTAATTGGCACCTGCCAATAGAGATTCCCATTACCAAACCGTATAAAGTTCATGGTTAGGATAACCATCCTGGCAGAGGAAATGGGAGAATTTGATCTTTGAAGCTAAAGAAAGATCAAGGATTTCTGCCCCTGTGGCCTGGATGGAAGCACACTTGTACACGATGAGAACGACATCCTCGGTTTTCTAATGACAAATCATGACTGACGCTAAAAACATAAAGCTTAACCAAGACTTCTGGACTTTGAGGCATCCCATTTATGGCGTCCAGAGATTTAGAAATACAGTGGAAAGAAAATGTCAAGCAAATTTAAGCTATGCCAAACACACTACCAAGCAGACATAATGAAATTTAAGATTAAAACCATGTGCCTACACCTATAGCCCCATGCCTAGTCAGGGGTCCTCGATGCCAGCCTGCATCCCATACTTCTTTTTTTTTTTTTTTTTTGAGAATTGATGAAATTCATTAATAAAACAAAACAGTACAAGAGAGATATACTGGCAAGTTTTACCAAAAAACAGAAAAAAAGAAGAACAGACTAGACATAAGCTAAGGGAAAGGCCCAAGCGCTCCAGTTTTCCACAATCATATCAGTTGGAGTGCCCCTAAAATGTGGACCGGTAGAAACCCAAGTAGGAGTTTCGAATCTGATGTGATCTAGAAGACTCTCCATACTAGAGGACTTCCCATCAAAACATATAGAGTACCTCTCTCTCCATATAACCCATAGGGTGGCAAGGAGGTTCTCCATAAATGTTTGCCTTTAGTTGTGCCTAACGTCAATTTCCAAGCATTGAAGTGGTCTAAAAGGGTTTTTGGAAAGACCCAGCTAAGACCAAACCAACCAAGAATTGAGATCCAAAGGCTATAAGCAGTTTTACACCCTAGAAGGAGATGATCCACCTTTTCCTCATCAGCTAAACATGTGGGGCAACCATTGATTATGATTATTCTCCGGCGCCAACGATTGTCCATGGTTAGAATTCTACCACAGAGAGCCAACCACCACCCCAAAGCAATCACTCTAGGAGTTTTTATCTTCCAGAGAAAATGCAGAGTGCTAGCTAGGAGGATTCTGATTGCCTAGGAGAGCTGAGAACTATGGGGAGACCGAGAAAGTGCCATCTTTAGAAATTGCCCATATTCTACTATCTTGTCCCTCTTCGGGAACAAAGACAATACCTAAAATATTCATAAGGTCACAAAATGGTCTTTCCTCTTATTCAGATAAATTGCGTCTGAAGTTGGGGGCCCAAACCACCCCTTTATGATTTCTCTCTAAATAGTTTTGCGCCCTTGGCTTGCCGATCCATAGCACAATTAAAAAGCTCAGGGAATTTGGGGGCTCAGGGGAAGATTCGGAAGCGAGGTAGCAAGAATATGATTCACTAATCTAATGTAAAAAAGCATGAATAGGAAATCCCAACATAGGCAAGCAGATGGAATGGAGCAATGTGGACTCAAATAAGGATAAAGGCTTACCTTCTTCCCATAAAAATTCAATAGTGAGGAAGAGAGTGCTCTATTCAAGGTTGCAACCTACCTTGGCTGATGGTATCTCAGAAAAGAGAGCCACATACGCCAATTCCCCAACCCTTGGGTTTGAATCTATTTTCTGCAAAAACCAATGAAAATGTATATGTAAAAATGAAAGTTGCAGAAGAAATTTAGGAAAGTCAATCCACCTCAGAAGCCATATTTATTTTCTATGAAAAATCAGCCGCAAAAACAAGCACTTAGTATCAATCACGAAGGCATGTCATAATTCTCTACATAGGGTTTAAGACTATCCCCACACACACGAAAGCAAGCATTTTTTTTCTTTTTTTGTTTCCTCCTAGGGATCTATCTTTTTTACTTCCATCAATGTCATTTTCAGCCTACCCTTTTCCTTGAAAGGCCATCGACCTACATGCAGAAACTTTTCCCCGCAGTGTTGTTGCTTGTCTATGTTGAACATGCTCAAACCTATTATGAATAGCTATTGGCCAATCTCAATAAGATTGAATTCTGTCTAGATTCAGTCCCTACATTTCAACTACCAAGTCCCACAACTATGTACCAGCAGGACATAGCTGTGAATTTCAATGTTTACTAGTTGAAGACAATGCCAAAAGGTTAAAGCTCTCGGACCTTCGGAACACAAAGCAACTGCTTCCATCATAGCAGAGCCTATGGTCCCACAAACAAACTATCAGGTGGCAGTTTTTAAGTTACATGATAGATTTTAGCAAGGTTGCATACACTAAAAAGGACAAGTGGGGGTGCAAAAGGTTAACATTGGAAATGGACTGGGATTGACAAGTCAATATTATGGATCATGGCTCTTGGGAGAACAGCGATCTTTCTGAAGTATCTAACAAGACCGTCAACCATATCACTAATTCGGTGGAATGCGAAAGACATCAGTGGCAGAGAAAGAGAAGCCAAGTAAAAGACAACCATCCATAGTGAGCCTAAAGATATTTTCCTTTGTGATCGTGGCCACCGGGCATAAAAACTGGTTTAGCTAGTTGGTGCAGGCCGGACAATAGGTCGGCCAACCCATTGCTGCGCATAGGCCCAAGAGGACTTCCATTTAGTTAGAAAGCATTATTAAGTTGTTTGATTTGATTAGGATTAATATTAGTTAGTTTCCTATTTTATTTAGGCATTATTCAGTTATTAGAAAGTATAGCCTATGGGCTGGCCTAATGGGTTGGCCGACCTATTGTCTAGCCTGCATCACTAGTGTCACACCTCAAACCTAGACTGATCGCATCCCGAATTTTGATAACAAAACAATTACTAATTCTATTAAAAATTGACTCGTTCAATTCAATGTTTAGCTTTCTCTTTAACTCTACAAACAAGGTAAATTTTACTAAAATTTTCGGCAGAGCCTCCCTTGTATTTCGGACCTTAGAAAAATATCCAAGGTGTACAATTAATTCATTTGCTAAATAAAAAACTTCAATATATATCACCCTAGTACCCCTTGGATCTCCAAAATCAACATTCACCATTCACACATCACAGAGCACTTCTATATCATTCAAGTATATCAAAATCTTAACTAATGTCCCAACTTACCAAGAAATCAATCAATAATGTAAACTTACTAGTGTCCTAAAACTTTCAAATTTGAGTTTTTAAGGCAATCTAGTTTAATATCATCAGAATCATCCTGAAGCATATCATCAACGATTGAAATGTCCAAAATAGTATGTGGATCTTTTCACTATAGGGTTGGATGATAACCAACCATTTTCAACACAAGTCTATTTACAAGCAACCTGTGAAGTTTTCAACTACTTTCGAAAAGGCTTATCAGCCAAAAGAGAATTATTAATTACATTCATCCACTATAATTTCAAAATACAATTATCATTTGCCAAAATAAAAAACCATCTATTCAGCAGCTTAGAGGATGTCACTAACGCTCCAATCATTTTCCTCTCCACCTGCATCAACATCCTCATGCGCTAGCACTTCATCATCTGAAACACAAGTCCCACGGAATTGGGTGAATTAAAAGAACTCAGTAAATAGTATAATCCTACTCTCAAGGCATATCCAATTTAAATCCAATATAAAACAGGATTATATAACAATGAATAATAGGTAGTCCAATAGACCATCTAGTATGAATGATATCAACATGAATAAAGCATAAATAAAGAGATTTTGGCATTTAACATTGATTAAATAAACATATAGCAATAAGAAAAATCGCAGGATATACAAATGCAATGAATCTCAAGTATAGCCTGAAAATATATGAATGTAGTCAAGAACTCAACAACAATTATATAAGAAACTACAATTTTATTCAACACACCAGCTCGAGTGCTTCCTCCACCCAACAAAGGTCCCCAGTATCTCCCTAAGAAATAGGTCACTAATCACATGAACGCAATCAAAATAATTCCCTCTGATGTGTAGATATAGTGACACATGAGAAAAACATCTCACCGTCTCACATAGAGCCTCCACCACGGTCTATTAGGCATACCCACTATGTTTGGCTTTGGGGTTGTCGGGTGGTGTTCAGACAATTTAGGACCAATAAATAGAGTTACAAGTTCATCTAACAGTTCATGTGTCCGTTAACCAATATTGTTGGATCACAGACAATTCAATCAATTCCTATCAATTTCATACTTGTAACTCAAAATCAATGATTATGAGTGCAACAACAAGATTTGAGTCAAGACCAACCTCGAAGATCAACAATAGGTCTTGACACAGCATGTGGAAGGGGAGAAAAATCAACGGGCTAATCTCCAAGCCAGTGGGTTAGGGTAGGATGTCTCGGTCTCACACCACAGACAAGAAAACTCACGATGAAGAGAGAAGACTCATATTTCATTCAATTTCTCATGTATTGCTTGAGAAGCATAACAATCCTTATAAAGACTCCAGACCAAGGAATTTGGGAAACAAGTCTAAGAAAGACTTTCCAAATATTATCCCTAACTATTAGCGAATCTAATAAAATCAAATCTTGCAAAAATAAGGAAGTCTCCCAAAATAGGAAGATGGTCTGTCGTTGGAGATCTTGGGAATTATCCTTCACTACTGGGCTTGCTGGGTCTTGTGGGCTTTGGCCTTTCTAGTAAAGACTTTCAGGTGTTGCCCATTACTCTTGCTTGCATCAGCTCTCCCCAGCTTGGAGAAACTCGACTCCGGCGAGTTGTCAGCTGGTACTTCTTGTACAAATCCAGATTGAGTCTTTGGAAGTCTATGGCGGTGATCTAGGTAGCTTCTAAAAATGGTATGCCTTTCCATTTGACCAAAAACTTGTGATTGCTGCCAGTCTTCGTTGACACCTGTTCGTCATCATGGACATCTTCAATTTCTTCTCAAGGAGCTGGAACCATGGGAAGCCGGATAACTTTCTCTCCAAACGATTCATCTTAATAATGCCCATGATAAATTGCAAGATCTTCGACATTGAATGTAGAATTGATATTCATGTCTAGCGGAAGATCTAGCACATAGGCATTTGAGCTAATTTTCTTCAAAATCTTGAACCGACCTACACTTCGAGGGTGTAGCTTCTTGTAAGTGCCTATGGGGAACCATTCTGGTTTCATTCGCACCATGACCATGTCACCTTCATGAAATTCAACATGGCGACTTCGAGTGTCCATTTGTTTGTTATGATTCTCATTACTTTTGGCAATTTGTTAATGGGCCTCATCATGAACATCCTTCATGTGCCGGGCGAATTGTTCAACTTATTGGGTAGGCCTAACTTCAACTGGTAAAGGACTCAGATCAATCGGAAGACGTGGCTTGACTCCTGTGACAACTTCAAATGGCGATCTTCCTGTTGTTCTATTTCATGTTCTAGGTTTTTTAATGAGCTTTTCATTACTTTTTATGTTAGCATGACTAAGAAATATGAATACATATAAAAAGACTAATCATTATTATTATTTTCTATTTATACAGCGATATATGACCTCATATATTGAGGGCACTGGTATGCCCCCTTATCTTAGTTACTTTTGCAAAAGAAATACATTTTCTTTTAATTTATAATTTTTTTAATTTTCTGAAAATTTTTCGGATTTTTTGGATGAGTTTTTTGGCACAACAAAAATGGTTGTCCAAACTCATAAGCTATGACTACACTATAGAATATAAAAGGGCAAGGGAAATTCTGCTGTAGATGCTCTTTCTCGTGCCTGTGAAGAAACTGCAATAGCCACAATGTCCACACCTATACCCTTATGGATTGATATGGTCCGAGAATCAACTCAAAGGGATCCATATTTTCAAGATCTACATGATCGTCTGGGGAAAGGACTCCTTGATCCAGCCAAGTATGTTGTACAGAATGGGATCTTATGGCGCAAAGACAGAATAATGGCGGGACCAAACTCCCTTAAAAATGACAATTTTTAACGAACTTCATTGTTCCCCAATTGCATGTCATTTGGGGCTTCACAAAACAGTCAGGCGCGTGGCTAATTCTTTTTATTAGCAAGTATAGTCATTTTCTGCCACTTTCACATTCCTATACAGCTCAATCCGTTGCAAAGTTATTTTTTGATAATATGTTAAAGTTGCATGGGATGCCCGCTACAATTGTTTCAGATCGGGAACTAGTTTTAACAAGTGCCTTCTTGAGAGAAATCTTAAAATTACAAGGGACTCAATTACAAATGACATCGTCCTGCTGCCCATAGTCAGATGGGCAAACCGAAGTCCTCAACAGAAGCATAGAAAATTACCTGCGCTGCTACACCTACGATCACCCAAAATCTTGGGTACGGTGGATTCCTTTACCTGAATGGTGGTACAATACTACCTTCCATTCAACCACTCAAGTTACTCCCTATCAAGCTGTTTATGGGGTGGCTCCACCCACTCTCATTTCATATGTTCCAGGTAAAACTCGTGTTCAAGCAGTGGATGATGAGCTTCGTGACATGAAAAAACTCTGGGCTTACTGAAGGAGAATCTTAGAAAGGCACAAGCCAGGATGAAGTAGAATGCTAATAAGCACTGCATTGAAAGGGAGTTTGCTATTGGGGATTGGGTCTGCCTTCGTCTCCAACCATATAGACAAAGTCCAGTCTCTGGATCGAAGACGGTTGAAGAAATTGGCTGCACATTACTTTGGCCTATTTCAAGTCTTACAAAAAGTTGGCCCAATAGCATATCGCTTGGACTTTCCCGCAGCGAGCAAACTCCATCATGTTTTCCATGTATCCAAATTAAAGAAGAAGCTTGTATAGGACGTAATTGTGCATCCCTCACTACCTTCCCTCAATCCAAATGGTTCTTTGAACCCTTGTCCTTCTGCAATTTTGGCCAAAAGGATAGTAAAACGAGGACCTGTTGTTTCAATTGAGGTTTTAGTTAATTGGCATGGTGCGCGAGACTATGATGCGAAATGGGAGAAATATCATGATTTGGAGGCAGGATTTCCTCAATTTATCCATGAGGACAAGGATCGTTTGCGGGGAAGGATTGATACAACTCTTCATAGCTTCACATCTATGGCTGTTGATTAGTTCACTTCCTTGGTTTGCATGGGTGTGAATAGGTGTTAGCTATCAAGGTTCAGGGGTCCAAGACCTGGTCTCAATGGAATAAGTGTAGACGTTAGTGCACGTGCGAGGACTTCTTAGGAGGTCACCCATCTTAGGACTGCTCCCGCCTCATGCTAAGTTAATACGGGATTTGACTTATAAGCCCAAAATCAGGACTTGGATATTTCCGATGCAGGCAAACATAGACTCACCGTTGGTTGGGTATCCTATATATAAGTAATGAAAGCTTCTCAATAAAAGTCATATGGTTTTCTCTGCAAAACACTAAGGTGCAATGAATCTCTTAGAGATTATCCATCGACTTGTCTTCATAGCTCCGGGCTGGAAAAACAATCGTAACAATCTCCTTAATCCCGAGCCCAAATCGAACCACAAAATCCCACCCGAACCTCAATCGAAACCCAAACCCTTCTCCTTCTTTTCATACGTAACTTTTTTTTCCTAGAGTATGAGATTTGGATAGGACTATTCATTCCGAGAGTGGAGATAGGGATGCGGGTGGCTATTTGGAAGGTGATGAGCTTCGGGTGGGTCGGTAGTTGGAAGCCAACACTCTGCTTGTGGTTTCGATGGGTCTGATTGGTATGGAAGGGTTTTACAGTTTCTGGATGACGATTTTAGGGTTCGGTTGGGTAGGGGTTCAATCACTGCTTAGTTGGGCACGGGTCTTGTAGTAGTAGTGTTTTGGGGATTTTAGGCAAAATAGGGTTTCAATTGGTTCAAGAATTGGGAGTTTTTGGGATTTCGAGTTTAAAGGGTTAGGGACGATAGTATTTAGGGCTAAGTTGGGTCTAAGGGCTCAACAGGGATAGGTCGATTGTATTCGAAGATGGGTTCGGGATGGGCCTTTTTTTTTTTATAGTTTTTTTAGGAATCCTGATGATGAATGGTATGGAACAGAATTGAATCAATGAATAGAGAGGATGGGAATACCTTGTGCTGATTTTCTAATCCGGTAGTGATTTGGGACTTTCCGGTGATTGATCTTTTACTTTAATACCATTTGATGTCGGCTCTACGGTTATGGCTTGCATGAAAAGTGATAAAGCACGTGTCTGCAGACACTATCCCACGACGTCTTCGTAGAGACTATCAACAAGGATGCACCTCAAAGGATAAATATCCACTCAATTTTAGTACTAATCAAAGTCTGATAATCAGTTGGCTTAAGACCACAGTTTGCTCCAAAGGTTGAAGGTTCGAAACTGTGCTACCACACTGGGACCACATGGGATTTACCCTGCTCTTCCTTTGGGCCCGTAGGGATTAATTTGGCCCGAACGGCTAAGACACCCTCCATTATAAGGAGGAAAAAAAAAAAAAAAAAGAAGATTGAGAACCCCATCTCTACAATTCCATATAGATAAAGACTCCTAGTCAACTAGGAAAGTAAAGAAATTGGAAATCGTCCTAATTATAACTCTTGAATAAAATTAGAAAGTAATACACTTAATAAAAATTAGAAATAATAATATTTAAATAATCTTGGTGGTCCCACAGATGGGATGATCATATGTTCTTCATCAAACTATTTTGGGCTTGTGATATCCATTGAATTTTCGGGTTTGGCTAATTGAATTGATTTTAAAAACAATTGAGTCCAAGTCTTGCTCCGGGGTCGTGAACTCCTATAATAGTGAACATCAACCTGAAATAGACATGTTATTTATCAAAGAATGTTCTTGCGAACATTCCTCTTTTACATATGGAAATTCTTCAATAAATCATACTCCTATTTCATTATTATTTATATGGAATTGCAGAGATAAGATTCTCAAACATTGTTGATTAATAAAATTGAGTGGATCTTTATCCTCTGAGGTGTGTCCTTATTGATAGTCTCTACTGAGACGTCATGGGATAGTGTCTGTCAAAGATGTGCTTCAACACGGAAAATGGTCATGTGAGATAGCATTCATTCGTAAAAACGAATGTGTGATGTTACACTAGATGGTCCAAGTCCAACCACAATGGGCTCGTCCATGCTCTATTTTTTTTTAGACCCACCCAAGTACCCCATGAATCTACCTATTTACGCGCCTAGCATTCATTTGCAAAATGATGTGCGATGGTACACTAGATGGTCTACAAGTTTAGGGCTCGAGATCACTAGATTGGTCCACTCAATAAATCAGTCCAAAAAGTGTGTAAAAACAATAAATATGCGGCGGAAATAAAATCACAAGCACACACCACAAGAACACCAGATTTTTACGTGGGAAACCCTAACCAGGTGAAAAACCACAGATCCGAACTGGATTTAATCAAGCACTATGAATCTCGCAATTACAAGAAACTCAGATTTCTTCCCCAAATATCCCCTACCTAAGGACTGAAGTTACCTTGTGTCGCTTCACGCTTCAACGACTTCACACCATTGGTTGCAATAGTCTCAATCCCGCGCTTAACTCCTCAGATCTTCTAGCAAGAAGATAATCTTCTACAAATGATGCAGAAGAACTTGGCTCTCTAGAGTACTTGGCAGCACAACTCTTCAAAAATCTCTAGAGAAAATTTCTCTCAATTAAATCACCAATTCAGAACTTAATAAATGATCTGTGTCTCTTTGGGCTGTGAGAAACACTCAATTTATAGCCCCAAATCTGTGCAAGAGACTCCTAATCATAATCCACTGAGAATATCAAGTTTTCTCAAACTTCCACTCAGAGTCCGGATCGAACTTGCCTTCCTGCACCTAGCTCGCTATAGCGAGCATCACCCTCATTATAGCGAGAGGTGTTTCTGTCATTCTTGCTATAGCGAGACTACATACTGTCTCGTTCTTCATTTCAATGTTCTGACAGGCTGTTTGACTTTACAATTTCCCCATTTTGGCAATTCTTGGACAAATCTCCCTAGAACAATACAATATGATCTACCCAAAAGAAAAACCCAAAATACATTGAATTTTAAACAAAAAAAAAATTAGCATTGTAAATCTTGTATAGCCTTTGCTTGAACTTTTCAGATCTTGAATTGCCCATGCTTGTAAAGCTCCCATTGGCTTTATTCTTCTCCCCCTATATTTGTCCAAAATTGACAAACAAATATCATCATGCAGCTTCTGTCAATCTGGATGACGTAACTCCCCCTCAATTTCAACTCCCCCTGAATGTATCCTTGTATGAGCACTAGGGGTGGGAGCTTGACCTCCTTGATCAGGGCTTTTTATATGTAGCCACCCATACTTGTGTAGTTTGATCTTTCAGCATAGTGTGAGCAAAGTCCTTAGGCAAATCAGATTTTCTAACCCAAATTGGAGTCGTCTTGGGTTGAGAAAAATTCTTCCGCCATTGCTTGGTCATGGGTAGAATTTGTAGCTTCTTGCAATGGGGACGAATGTGTCCTTTCTTTCCACAATGGTGACATGTGGATGTGCGTGCAGCATGTGACACATTCTTTTTCTTTGTACTACTCAGCACATTATTTGAAAGTGCAGTATGTGGAGTAGCATATGCAACACTTGAAACAAAAATTGTTTTACTTTTAGCATTTGAAGTGGATGCACCATGACCATAACCGATACCGCTTCTGTCAAAAGGAGACTTCTGACTGCACAAGATGTTTGTAAGAGTCTTCGAACCAGTGTTCATCTTGTTTAGTAAAACTTGTTTCACTTCTAGTTCAAACAGAGTGATCTTCAGTCTTCCTTACAAATCTTCTTTTTCAGAATTCACCTTCTGTAACTCTATTTTTAGAATCTGAATCTCTTATTCAGCCTTATTGAATTTCTGACCCTCAGTAGTCAAATTTTCAGCTATGCAGTTTTTCTTACTTTCCAAGAGATGAACCTGTTTAAGCGTTTGCTCTAATTTAATCTTCAATGCAAAATTTTCTTCTTGAGCGGCCTTAAACTTGATGGTAATCTTGTTGTCATACTTTATCATCCTGACGTAATCAGCATATGTAGTATATACAGCTTTTCATAATCTTTTTCTTGATCTGACATTTCATCATCAATAGCATTGTCAGGTAGAGACTTAGCCATAAAAGCCACAAACTTCCCATTCATATTTTCTGAAGAATTAGCCTCAGGATTTTTTTCTTCTTAGGAAGATTATTCATCCTAAGTTGTATTGAGAGCCTTTTGCTTTGTACCCTTTTTCTTGTTGGCACACTCATTAGCATAGTGACCATAGCCTTGGCACTCAAAATACTTTGTTCCTTTCACAGAATCCTTCTTCTCAGATTTAGAAATCTTCCACTTGGCTTGTTTTGACTTCATGTACTTCTTGAAGTAATTTAACAATTTAACCATATCATCTTCAGCCTCAAATTCAGAATCAGACTCAATTTTCTTTTCAGGGTTCTTTCTTGATTCTTTGCTAGTTTTCAAAGCAATACCTTTCTCTTTAGATTTTCTTTTATCCAAATGGTTTGCTTCAAATGTCTGAAGATTTTCAATCAGCTGGTTTACCTTGAGGGTATCCAGATTCTTATTCTCTTCAATAGCATCAACTTTAGAATCGAATCTCAAAGGTAGAGACCTCATAATTTTCTCGACAATCTTGTTTTCTTGAATCTCCTCACCCATAATGAAAATAGAATTGACAATATCATTCAGCTTAGCATAGAATTGATCAAAGGTCTCATCTTCTTCCATCACGATGGTTTCAAATTATTTAGTCAGCCATTGTAATTTACATTGCTTCATCGTGTCTGTACCCTCATACACTGTCTGTAAGACTTCTCATGCTTCTTTGGCCATTTTGCAAGTGGAAATCCTATGAAACTCTTCAGCAGACACTCCATTGTATAAACCATTCATTGCCTTATTATTACAATTGAAGGCATGTTGCTCATCCTTAGTCCATTGGACTTTAGGTTTAGGACACTACAAAAAATTGCACTTTTACCTATAAAACGTGGGTGAAAGCCTTTCCCGGCGATTTCCCTTGCGCCGGGAAAAGTGTGTCGGCAATACCCTTTGCCGGTGAAAAAAGAATAGTGCCGGGAAAAAGTTATGCATTAACGGCGTTTTTGTTCGCCGGAAAAAGAGGTATAGAGCGCCGCAAAAAGCCGTTTATTTTTTAATAATAAATTGATTAAAAAACTTTTGTCAGCGACTTTTTTTGCCAGCAAAACATTTATATTTCATGTAAATTATTTTTTCAAAATTTGTTGCCAGCGTTTTTTTTTTTACACCGGGAAAACATTTATATTTTACGGAAATTACTTTTTTCAAAATTTGGGCCGGCAAAACATTAATATTTTACAGAATTTTTTATTAAAATTTTTGCCGGCATGTTTTCTCGCCCGGAAAACATTTATTTTTTTTAAGTAATTATATTGAAGGTGTTTTGCTGGCGAAAATATTGCGCCGGCAATCAATGTTCATTTATTGTATTTTATTTGATTTTTTAAAATTTTTTCCTGTATATACATCATTGCATCATTACAACTTCCAACCTATATCGTATGAAACTACTATTCCATTATCTAAGACCAAATCAACAACACACCCAGCATCTATTTCTATTACAAATATTCATTCCACTTCATATTAATATTCAAATATCCTTACAATATTAAAAGCACTTTACCATTACCATTACAAAATAAAAATCCATGCTAACATTCTACTCTTTGCCGACATTCAAATGCCAATGAAAATTTACATCTTCATATATAATCATCTAATTGTTGCACCAATCCAACACCTGCAACATTATTCAAAATAACTCCATACATCCTATTTAAACATATAGCAATTTGCTACTCTGCATCCATTTTTTCCGTCATGTTCGCTGCATCTTAGTTACATGGAATCTTTCAACAAAAAACTTTCTTCAATTTTCATTCAATCCTGCATAAAAAAAAAAAAGAAAAAAAGACCAAGATTAACATATAATTAAGAAGTGAAAGGCACAATGACTAATCATTTTTCTATTCTTTTAAATTTAACAAGATCCACAATTTGACAAGAAAGATTGGAAATAACAGTGAACAAAATGTTCGGTTGCTAGACAAAGAATGTGCACATAGGCACAAGTATCAACTAGACAACCCACCTCTCTGTATTAATCTGATTCCAGCCAAACAAACACAATACATCCTCACCACTTTACATAATAAAACCCACCTCACAAATCCCAACATGAAACATCCACCATAGCCATCTTTCCATCTCACCATATAGCAAAACCATAACAAAACCACAAGAAACCACAGTACTCAATATATAGCAGATTAACTTTGAGTGAAAGTGAATGAACAGTTTGAGTGAAAATGTGGGGTGCATTGTCTTTAGGTTTTATGCTCAACTTGGAAGGATGATGGCACAGCTGTATTCTCAGGAGGGAGTGATAAGCAAGTTAAAATGTGGCCATTGATGTCTGGTGGTCAACATGTTACAGTGGCCATGCATGATGCACCTGTCAAAGAACTTGCCTGGGTTCCAGAAATGAATCTCCTTGTTGCGTGCAATTTCCTGCGACGAGGAATGCTGAAACAATTGGCTTGTTCAAGGCAGCCAACCTCCTTAAGAAGATGAAGAAGAAATATGTTTTTTTTTCCTATTCATTTATCTCTTTACATCACCATTAAATACATGACACATCCAGCAACTGATCTACCCACTCACCCACTTCTATGACACTTGACACAAAACTACTCTAACCAAATGGGTCTTATCCAAACAGGAAGAAGGGCATCAACCAAAAAAACCCAAATCGTCACCTTAATTTCCTAAAGACAGCAGCTTTATCATAAAAATCCAAGAGAACCCCAAAAATAGATCCTTAAACCTACTAATCTCTGATTTGCCGGTGAAAATAAATAAAAATGTCAACTTAATTTGAAGCAAGAGGGTGTAGAGAATTCATGAAACATGGCAAAATTTAATTTTCTTGTGATTGGTGATAATTGATAACAGTAGTTTCCATCAACAACAATAATATTAAGGTGGTATATTATTATATACAACATGTCTACTCAAATCATAGTGCATCATTATTGATAGCCAAATCTAAATTACCATTGGTTAGTTGAATTTATAGTTCGAACAATACCTAAAGTTACTAAGGTGTTCTAATTTGAATTTGCAGGCAGTGGTTAGTTGAATTGTATAGTTTGATCAATACCAAAAGATATTCAAGTGTTCTAGTTTTAATTTGCAAGCTGTGCCTACTGCAGCAATTTTTCAAACAAGCAACATACAATATAAAATCAGGAAATTCTTACTAAACCAATAACTAAACTTAATTAATATTCTTCTTGAAGCAGAGTTAAAAGATAAGAAACACTTCACAAAAGATTAAAATAAAAACAAGTTCACATGATATAAAATCAAATAAAGTTACTTGAACAAGGAAAGGTTTAAAAAAATCCAATCATTCTTGAGAGGAGAACTCTTCGTGGTCTTATTTACCTATCTCATCAAATGTATCCATTAGCCAAGCTGGAATATAAAAAACTCAATCCATTATAGAGATGGACATGCATATATAGCAATTTAAGCAAATGGTACAACCATCAAGCATTTGAAACAGTGAATACAATTCCTCATTTACTGATTAGTTTAAACGAGCAGTCAATGGTCCAAAGTTGAAATGGGCAAGAACCTTTACAAGTAAAGTAGAGACATCAACAACAAGAAATATCAAGAAATAAAAACCAATTCAGAAGGAACAAAATGGGAAAAATATACATGGGTACCATAAACGGCAACATCAAAACCTCCAAAAATTCAAATAGAAAAGTACGAATCCAATCCAATTGACAAAATCATTACAATTAAAAATCACCTTTATATGCACGGTAGCGATTAAAAAAAAAAAAAAAATAGAGAGCAGAATATCAGTGAAAACTAAATAATACTAACATCGATCCCAAATATAGAAACCAACAATAACAAAAAAAAGAAAAAGAAAACACCAACATTGATCCCAAATACAGAAACCGAACAACCATCAGAAGGATCAAATAAAAAAAAAAAAGCAGTTGAAAACTACCATAAGCAAAACCAACGCTAGATGGTTTTAGAGATCACAATAAATATGGTTTCAGAGAATTAAGAAGAAGGAACAAAACAGATCTTCATACTCACAATAGAAAAGGAAGAAGAAGAGGAAGAGATTCCATAGTCATAACCTAAAATCGTGAAGAAAAAAGATATCTAGATCTGATTAGATGAGAGACGTACTTTTCCAGTTTTGGGCTAGTCCGGCCGCGAGAGGGTGAGGCGCAAGAGAGGAATGGTGATGGAGGAAGGAGATGGAGATGGGGAGTTACTGGGCGTGGAGATGAGAGGGTGCAAAAGGGGTTTTTCGATTTAGAATTAGAAAAGAGCGAATAGATGGGCGCGGAAGGGGTATGGGTATTAGTAATAAGAATACCGGCGCAAATAGTGCGCCGGCGAAAATTATTTAAAACGTATATTAAGAAAAAACCTTGCCTGGTGAAGTTAATGCGCCGGCAGAAGGAAAAAAAATGGCGCCATTATTTGGTGAAGTTGGCGGGTGACATTTTGCCGGCGAACTACTTAGGTCGCCAGTAAAAAATTAACCTTTGCCGGCTAAAAAAATAAAATGCCGAGAAAACATTGACTTTTGCCAGCGAAAAAAGTAAATCGCCGGGAAAAATCAAACATTTGCCAGCGAAAATCTGTTGTCAGTAAAACTCTATCTTTTCCAGGTGAAAGAAGAATTTTTCGTCGGTAAAAGTCATACTTTCCTCGGCGTTTAATGATTGCGCCGGGAAAAAACGCCGGTAAAAGTACAAATTGTTGTAGTGGGAACAGTTTGTCCATTAACCACAATTGTTGGTTTGGAGTAGCCCTCCTCAACAATATCTCAAACATCATCATCAATGGACTTAAGAAACTCAATCATCATTTACTTCCAATAGGCATAATTAAAATCATCTAGCAAAGGGGGCTTTGAAGTTGATGTCCCTTCTCGATTGAATACCATTCTAGAAATCTTTTAGGATCAAACACAGTAACTTAGTGCAACCCACTCTGATACCAATTGAAAGTTTAGGGTTCGAGATCATTAGATTGATCCACTCAATAAACCATTCCAAAAAGTGTGCAAAAACAATAAATATGCAGTGTAAATAAAATCACAAGCACACACCACAAGGACACCAGATTTTTACTTGGAAAACCCTAACCGGGTGAAAAACCATGGATCTGAACTGGATCTAATCAAGCACTATGAATCTCGCAATTACAAGAAACTCAGATTTCTTTTCCAAATATTTCCTGCCTAAGGACTGAAGTTACCTTGTATCGCTTCACGCTTTAACGACTTCACAAAATTGATTGCAACAGACTCAATCCTGCGCCTAACTCCTCAGATCTTTTAGCAAGAAGATAATCTTCTACAAATGATGCAAAAGAACTTGGCTCTTTAGAGTACTTGGCAGCACAACTCTTTAAAAATCTCTAGAGAAAATTTCTCTCATTTTAATCACCAATTTAGAACTTGAAAGATGATCTATATCTCTTTGGGTTGTGAGAAACACTCAATTTATAGCCTCAAATCCGTGCAAAAGACTCCTAATCATAATCTGCTAAGAATATCAAGTTTTCTCAAACTTCCACTTAGAGTCTGGATCGAACTTGCCTTCCAGCGCCTAGCTCGCTATAACGAGCATCACCCTCGCTATAACGAGAGGTGTTTCTACCATTCTCGTTATAGAGAGACTACATATTGTCTCATTTTGTCTCGTTCTTCATTTCAGTGTTCTAATAGGCTGTTTGACTTCACATGGTCCAACCTTAACTACAGAGTTATCTGTTGGAATAAATGTTTCCTTCCGTTATGAGGTTAGATCGGCTAACTCTATAGCAGATGTGTTAACTAAGCAAAGACTAATAGGTTGCTTCCTTGGGTGGGTGTGATTATGTAAATAGTTGATAGGTTGCTTCTTTTGGGTGGGTGTGATTTTGTTAGCAGGGTTGGAGGTGGTGCATTTCTCCTGCACATCTCCTTCCGTTTTTTCTTTGGTTTATTGTACTTTGTACCTTCTTTTCTTTGAATGAAATCTTTCGTTATCGTTTAAAAAAAAAAAATTTAGTAGTTCACCCTAGCTCTATTTGTTTGAGCCCCACCCAACTACCCCATGAATCTACCTATTTATGCGCCTAGCATTCATTTGTAAAATGATGTGTGAGGGTACGCTTGATGGTCCAACCACGACTGGTTCACCCAGGCTTTATTTTTTTGAGCCCCACCCAACTACCCTATGAATCTACCTATATATAATATCCTCTCTCTTGGTATCTGACTTGGATCGAACATGAGCCCCAACTTGATAAGACACTTCGGGCTTGTTAGGCAAATCTTATATCGAACATGAGCCCCAACTTGATAATACACTTCCTATTCTAAGTTTGGGTCTAAATGTGAAAAAAAAAAAAGGGTAAGATAAAGACTGATTTTATGTTGGATGTTTGAATTTATTTTTCTACAAAAATGATGCATCATATTCACCTAATTCTGGAATTTAAGTCGTGTTCATCTAACTCTTTTGGTTTTACAACTTGGATGATGAGTATTTATTGAAATTATGGTTAATCAGTACATACGTTCAAAGATAAGACACAAACTGTTGTCTTGAATACTTTGTACGTCTGCTCAGGATGTTTTTGAGATTGTTTTGCAAGGGGTGTTCCAGGTCAGCACTACATCAGATATTAAACTGATAAGAACATGTACTAACCTGATCTGAGGCTGAAGAAAGGTATGAATTTCAAAGATGCTCAAGAGCAGGTTTTTATGTTCCTTGCTGCTGTGTCTCTGTCAATGAGCGACTCTCTCTAGTCTTAAATAGTTTCAAACTCAAGAATATTCTCAATCATAATTTTTCTAGTTCTGGTCATTGAACACTGGCAAAGCGACCCCGTGCTTAGCACGGCCAATGTAATTAATAACATTAAATATACCATAAGAGTTTTGAAAAAGCTGAAAAAACTTTAATAATTAGGGTGCACCTGTAAATTTTCAGCCTACAAAAAAGATCATCAATATGATTAAGACAATCATTAGTTGTTTCAATTTTACAGCCCTGAGAATGGAAAACTTAGTGTTATCCATCTGATTAAACGTATTTCGATTGCAACTGCTACATACTAATTGATTTATTTAAACATCACAAAACCAAAATTGATTTTGCAATCAATGGATATTGGTTTATCATATTTAAAGAGTGTAATATCTGCTTATCTTTTCCTTGAAATGAACTTTTAAGCCTTGCAATTACAATTCTAGGCTATGATTTAACACATGTTAATGGAATTCTTGCAATCTCAATTCCTAACCATTTTCTGCAGGAAAATCATGTTTGCATGAGAGCATTGTGGTTCCTTGGCCTTAGATATAAAAAAATGATTACTCTTTGCTGTTTCTTGATATATTCCTCATATTCTTCAAACCAGCGATGTTGTTGACTCATTGCCAAAGATGTAATAATAAATTTAAAAACTACAGGGTTTTAGTCAAGAAAGAGAGACTTAGATTTAAAAAGTTGTCACATGGAAAAAGGAGCTTGAAAAAAATTGTCACCTGGCAAAAAGAGTTGAGAGATTCAAAACTCTGTAAAAAATAATTAAGTGAAATCTATTCAGAACCTTTAGAAAAAACATTATAGGAGAACAAATCTGATCAATCTGCACCAGATTCATTTGTGTGTAGCACACATCTTTGTTTGATTCAACTGACTCATATCATATCCCTGCATCATAGCAAGGCAAGATTTGAAAATGCACATGTGAAAAGGCAAGATTTGATCCAAAATCTACATCATGCATATAGTGAGGACTGAAGGATCCTGCCTTGTTGATTTTATAAGTAAGAAGTGGGATTCACAATCCAATGATCAAGTCAGTCATTGCAGCCCTATCCACCAATGACCGAGGTACAAAAATCAAAGATGGAGATCCCCACAAGCTCAATGAAGTTACAAATAGAATTGCTACTAACAGGTAAAAAAGATCTGCATGGATCCAAATAGGCAGTACTTCATGTAAATTCCATCAAAACTAAAACATAAACTACCAGTTGCTCTCAGGTAATACAGCCAAATAAAAGACCAAATAACAAAAAACCCAGACTCGAAGAGAACCCATTAATCTAAGATAGTGATTGGATTGTAATACTTGCAAAAATAAGAACAAAGAAGATATGAGTTTTGCAGATTTCCTGGTGGATGTTCGAATTAAAGCCTTACAAATCCAACAGCAGCAACAATGGATTGGAACTGTGCCACATTGGTAGAGAAACCCAAACCCTAGAAATGATAACAAAGAGGAGTGGAAGAGGAAAAGAAGGGCATTAGATCGGCTGTTGTAATCTTTCTCGTAGAAGGGCAGCTATAATCTTATCTCTGCAAATTTTTCTCTATGATTTGCAGTAGAGGAAGATTCGAAAGAAATCGCAGGATTACGTATCTACACACATACATAGAAATGAATAGGAGAGATAAATTTGGGTTGCTTGTGGGGAACGGTTGCAAGCTTGCAGTACCTACATTATGAGGAGATGAAGGAGAGGAGTCATGGGTTTGTGGAAAACGTTCCAGCAGAATGGAAGAGGAAGGGTCAAAATTATTGTCGTAGTTGGTAAGAGGGACGTGCAATAAGTTAACTTAAAAGGAGAAGTCAAATTCGATTTTCCAATAGTCAAAATCAAATTAGAATCAATCACTGATTTGTTCAATTGATTTCTATTCGCTTCATACATAATAACTAGCAAAAAGTCCCAGTGCAAAGCACAGGCAACGTGACTCATAATATTAAATGTTAAAAGAATACATTATAAAATTTAAACTACATCATGGTACAATAAATTTATTTTTAAAGCATGTATTGTCAATATTAAATATATTCTAAATTCTAAAGGACTACCAGAACAATATATTACACAGAACTCTAGATTATATACTTTAATCAAGCAATTAATTTTGCCAGAATAACACAAGTGAAGAAGGGATACATGTGCAGGTGAGCAACTGCTCTCTTATCAACTAAAATTACTTAATAAAACAACAAAGTCCATTCAATCAAAAATATCTAAAATTATTTAAAGCCTTTATAGTACAAATTAGCTCCTTCGTGAAACTCTTTAAACATTAGAAACTGCCATCGGATGGGCTCGAAAAATACCAGAGGAGATAGATTCACTCATACATAGCCAAACAACAAAGGAAAAACCAAAGAATCTAATAATAATAATAATAATAATAATAAGGAAAGAAAGAAATACCAGAAGACTTTTCGCTTCAAATATTACATACAAGAATCCATAAATTTAAAAAATATCAGTGGCCTAACTGAAGACATAGTTCAAACTTGTAATGGCACAAGCATAGCAAGTAAAAACTTTTAATGTATAGGTCAAACTTGTAATCTCACAAGCAGAGCTGCAAAATAGAAAGTATCATGTAGAGATCATATCTGAGGCTGTTTAATAAATGATGATCCATATGATAAGGTATGGGGGCAAAATGCAATCCATGCTCTATTTGTCTTTATACTTCTACTCCCACATAAAAGAATTGAGAGGAAAAAAAAAACTTATTAATTAGATTAACCTGTGATCAATGGCCTTTAAGATGTTTTCTCTTTTCAGCAAACGTAGGCCCACCACGAATCCAGGTCAGCTGCCTAGATGGCCTAGAGACCTGTAAAAACAATAAACAAAAAATCAAATAAAAAAGGTTATTTTAAATTTTGTTTGACACCAAGTAGAATAGACACCTTTGCGCACCTTTAAGCACACATTCCTTGCAAACTTGTACAGCTAAATTCCTTTGGCTGGATGACCCAGAAACACCAACAACATTCTTTTTCTTGATCATGCAAAGAAAAATTATAGTAGAACCAATTGTATCACAAAAAATATGACCATGGAGAAATATGCTATTAAGAACAAAACTCTACTTGAGATCAATTGGGGTGGAAATCCTGTTTTCAATGCCTCTACCCTAGCAATTAACTCAAAACCTCATTTTCTCAAAACTTTTCAAATTAATGTCAGGTTTTCTAGTAAGTTTTAAATTAGGGACAACTGGCATATTATATAAATCTAAATAGAAATATTCTTCAAAAATAAATTTTCTAAAAAGCAACCAAAATGCAAGGAATGACAATTGTTGAGACTTAAACTCAACCCAGTCACTGCACCAGCCCCATGTATAATCACAAAATCTATTCTGAAAAGGGACTCTAGATTAAGGCTTCTGCATTCATGGACATCATTCAATCTGACCTTGAATTGAATGAAATTCACAACATGAAATAAATTGTAACAATCTCGAGCTAAGGATAACTGCATGCTCACCTGTAACTATAAACTAATGGAAGTTGAAACTTTGCAGCTTTGGCATATCTAAGGAGACCATAAGTAAAATGAAGCAGGAACATTAAATTAATTGAAATAGAACATCTAACTTATTGTAACCGATTTTTGAATATGGAATGTATCAGCAGATTCAAATCACTTAAGGTTAAAAATTTTCACATAATAATAGCAGTTAAAAGTAACCAATACACCGGTGCCAAGCCAATGAACAAATTCCAAAACATTAAAAAATAAAAAAAAAAACAAATGAATTTTGAATAAGTAAGATCTCTTAGTGTGTATACATGCTATGCTCATGCCTGGATTGCTTATGGGGTTGGCCAAGTACAAATGCTTTTCCCACCGTCGTAAATAACCCTACAGTATCCTCTAAATTAGACTGCCAAAAAGACCTTGCATCAGAATAGTCAAAATGGCAAAAGTGAAAAAAAAAAAGAAAAAAAAAGAGATAATTAGTGCCTGGGCCCGAGGGGGGGTTTGGAGGTTTAAATGTTACTATGAGTAGAAACAACACAACAATCCCAAAATCCATGATCCTAGATCTTAATAAAAAAATATTAATTTATTGTAACCGTCTTAGAAAAAAATTCATGTCAAGTGCATAATCAACACTTGATAAGTTTGACAAAACAGTGTCATTATTGGTGTGATATTATTTCTAGTGTAAGGTGTCGTGAATGGAAAATTCAGGTCAACTTAGGAATAAGATAACAATAGAACAATTTACATTATTAAAAATAGTTACAAAAGGTCAAAACAGAAAAAGGAAAGATCAAATGTAAGAAACAGAGAGATCATAGTTAAGAAAAGCAATGTGGGTTGGATTGATGTTACCATGGTGATTTTAGTAATAAAAGTTAAATGTTTTTTTATTATATGCAGAATGAATTTTGATAGAACGGCATGATGTTTTTACCTGAAAGGATGAAAAAGAGTAAAGGGATTCCATACCTCTGCTTTAACAGGGGTGTCTCCATCAAACCTGAAAATCATCAATCACCAAAAGATTTTTGCGCATTAGATACTTTCTTCGATGCATCTATATACCTTAGATTGGTTTTATAAATGAGAAAGAAGAAGACGAAGAAGAAGAGGAACGAAAGAAAGAAAGAAGACGACAAAGAAACCTGTACAAGAAGTGCTTAAGCATCTCCCCGATGAAAGCAGCGAAGACTCAAGGATTTGACATCATTGAAGCGCTTCAGCATCTCCCTGATGAAAGTAGAGAGGACTCAGGAATTTGACGTTGAGATCAGAGATAACGAAACACAACCAAATAGATCCAAGAACTAAAAACCTAGAAACAAAGAGGAAAACAAAAGGTTTTAGAAAAGAACTCATTTTGTTTTACTAAAACACGAATGTTTTCTATCCATAGCATTGCAAAAACAGCAAAACATATCACAAATTCAGAAAAACCAATTGGATTTCCAAGTAGTCAATGAAATATATGCACAATGTTCAAACTACATAATTCTAACACACGAAAACGCACAACAAAAAAAAAAAAAAAAAAAAAAGAAGACAATAATACCCCAATTCAACAACAACAAAGAAGAAACCACCTTGTGCCCGGAACATCAATTTTCTAAACTGCATCAAGCAAAAACATCTCTCAACTATTGGGATCTAGCGGGATACTTCCCAACCATGTGCACATCAATGGCATTCTCATTTTTAGCCAAACCTATGCCTAGAAATAAAAGCATTATCAAAGCAGGAATAATTACTATAGTCATTTCTTCCTTGTGCTTATGACAAAATTTCAAAGAACCCTTGTTTATTTCTCATCTCATGTCCAAAATAAACAAACTATATTATATTTGGATTATTTCAAAAGAATAAAAATATGGTGTGAACATATATGAACTACAAGTAAGAATATTTTCTTTTTTTGGTAGAATCTACAAGTAAGATTTGATGTAATAAATTTTACTCTTTTTTTTATTTATTTCTCAAGTAATTTGTATGTTATTCCATTCAAAAATTAAAAGGGTCTAAAACAATAATTTCATCATTTCTAAACATCTAAATCAAATTTTTTTTAGAAATCATCAAAAATACTTTCATGATTCTCTACGTCTGTCTTCATCCAAGCAGATGCATATACACCAAGAATAATGGAGTTATTTTGAAAGTTGTAAATTATTCTCATTGAATTTTCATCATACATCTAGTATGCATAATGGAACCTAACAAAACCCATTCCATCCATCAAAACTCAGAAACCATTATGGATCTATATTTTAAAACCGCAATTGGCCAATATAAAAAATAACTTACCGTCCACCATACAATACAACAGAATATGGGTAGTGGAGATGATGAGGATTATGGAGATGATGAGGCTTTCATCAAACATGTGGTGGGTGCCTTTCTCTGCAATGACTGCATCAGTTGTTTGCAAGACGGACTGACAAAGGTGCCTGTGGAGGCATGGGCTTTCCACGATCCAATGGATTGTCGTTGAGAAGAACGTTCAGAATGAAAAAACATAGTGGGTAGAGAAGGCGACAAGAGGAAGGTAGAGAGACATGTGGGAAGTCATCTGCTTAGAGAGGACAGGAATCATTGTGGAATCTGAAGTGAATGTAGTGTACATAGGCATTTGAGAGGCCAAGATGCTGCTTTTCACAATGGAGAAGATGATTGTGAAGATGAGGGGTCAGGAAGAGAAAGAGAATGATGGGAAGAGTGAGGCGTCTGCAAAAATGGTTTTTAAGAGTTTAAAGGGAAGGGTGAAAGTAAAAAAGAATAACGGTTATAAGAGTTAAAAAGCCAGATGAGAGGTAAAACGAATTTAAAGAGGCATTTGATAGGTTCAATTCTGCAGTGATGTGGTCAAAATCAAATTGAAATGAAGCCTGATTTCTCAAATAGAATCCAGTTTGCTTCATTATATAATAATTGCCAAACAAATTCAGCATAGCTCATTCTCATAATAGAATTATTTTCGGTACAGCCCATTTTCAGATTAAAAATATTCTTAAACATGGTACAGCAGATCTAGATATTTCTATTTTCTTTGACGTCAAGCGACCATCGAGATACACAGCATACACGCAGGGACATGGTTGAGATATGAGAGCTTACATGACTTTCACCTAAATGAAATCGAATTGCTTGGACCATTCATCTTGTTTGGCCGAAAATGCCTTCATAGTCGCTCTCTTGTCCTTAAATTCATATTTGAGAGTCTACATATCTTTAATTGAATACCGTTCAATAGCTCCACTTGTGTATTTAAAAATGTATTTTGAAGCTCTTTTTTTTTTTTTCACTATTCTACTGTTCTCTACATCTTATTTTGAATTTCGATCCGAAATTGGGTCATTTATTGGATACAACTTTTAGGTTCCATGTTGGAACATGATTGGGCTCTAGATCTAGATCTATCAAGATGTGACTGGATCCGAATCCATCATGGTTCCACTCTAGAACAGACCCACTTGCATTCCTACTCGTTCAACATGTACTAAATCTGGTGGGGTATAGGGTTTTGAGAGACCCCCTACAATCTACCATTGTGCAAAACAAAAATGAAAACACTCCCATCAAAGAAGCTACTTTTTTAGTGTCTCAGAGTGGTCCATTCCTTAGCCGTTAAAATATATAGCTAACAAAAACCAAATTTTGCATGATTCATTGAGGATAAAAGAAAGTTCAGATTAGTTTCAACTTAGAGCCGGTGGGACACAAGTCGGCCCTGAGCATGAAATGCGAGTCCCATACCCGAGAAAGAAGTTTTTATTTTCTTTTTCTTATCTTCATAGCACCAATCTCTCCATCTATAGCCACAACTAGGATTGCAGCAAACATAAAACAGGATCATACCTTCCTCTGCTCTTGAAGATGCTTGCATATCATCCACACCATACAGCATCAAAAATTTTCACACGATGCACCATTTACATACTACTGACTCACAACAAATTAAAATGATGATGACACCAATGAAGGTTAGTATATAAGGAAAGGCCACTTCATTACTAGCGGAATCATCAATGTTCCTAGCATCATATCCTATTTAATTACTTTCGGTCTACTTCTATTTTTCCTGTAATAGATTAGGAATTTGGTTTTGGGGGTTTAGGGCTGCCACATTCTAGATTCAAGACAAATGCCATTAATTGAATAACACAGCCTAAACTGTACGGTCAAATGCACAAACAGCTGCGCTGACCACCCTGTCAATTTGACTGAACTCACCAATAGAATGGTGTATCTCATTTCTATAAACGCAATACTTGTCGGCAACCGCCTGCATGTTCATAAGCAAGGGCTCATTAAAACTTGGCTAGAGTAGCAGTGAAAGGAAGTATATAAGGAAAGCTTCTCTGCTTGGATCTTTGTAGCACGGTTGCAGGTAACTTAGTTTCTGCGTAAAGGAAGCTTTGTGCATTTGGATGATCCGAGCTACCTATAAGTGATAGTTTTTTTTTTTTCCTATCATGACCAAATTATAGGTAAACAGAGTTACATGGAATTAGATTTCAGTTTAATTGAGGGCACGGCAACAAGTTCTGAGGATCCAAGTCCAAACAGTAAAAACATTAACTAGAATTCATGCCAAATCTAGTTTGAACACTTGGGCACAGTTTGTTTCATGGAACTGGATTCCTTAGAATTCCAAGAAAACTATTTCTAAAAGTGGCTTAAATTGAAGAAATAAAGGTGAATATCCATAAATAGCAATCAAATAATCTCCCCTTTAATGGAAAATGAATCAAAAAGATATGGGAAATGATTTATAGGATCATGATGACTGGATATTCATTTTCAATCTCCGCACAATTCTTTTTCCATCCAAGGGGAGATAATTCCATTTATGGATATTCCTCTTTACGTCTTCAATTTTAACCAGTTTTAAAAATAAATTTCTTAGAATTCCTATAAATTCAATTCCATGCGAATGAGCCCTCGTTCTTTTATAAGAGTACATTGTTCCATATAACTCTTCACACTTTTAATGAACAATTTTGAAAATGTGTACAGACTGTGCACCATATATTTATAAACTCAGGGTAGGCTCATCACCCTTAATAATATGAATCTATAAATTTGATGATTAAACAAATGACTGAAATGTTGAGAAGTGGTTAAACTTAAGTTCTCCACCAAATTAAGATGTAATTCAAATTACACTGTAACTCAAATATTTTGGTAGATTGGATAATTACTTTCCGTTCTTCATTTGGAAGACCATAATTAAAAAGAAGAAACCACATTGAGGATCCACTAAGTTTGTCTTGGCGCCTGAATTATTATTGACACTGTTCACTAGTACTGATTCTGGTGGAAAATCAGACTACTGTATCCCAACTAATTTGATTTTTACCCAGCTCACTATGGACAAATCAGTGGAAAGATGGTTGGTAGCAGAGCTTTTTGAAGTTGCAACGATAAAGGGAGTGAATTGGTTGTCCTGACAATGATACACAAGAAAGGAAAATGATGAGAATGGTACTTTAATTTAGGATGCAAAGCATGTAAATGAAAGTCCACACAATAACAAAGCTCAATACAAGTTATTCATGGGACTAGAAGTGGAAAAAAAACCTTTATTTGATCAGTTCACTAGTAGCAGTCAAATTAAGATCATTTCAAGATGTAAATAAAGTGAGAAAGACCTGATGGTCGCAGTTACAGCACGCACAGAGGAGGATATTATTTTGTTTATCCGCTTTTGGGTAGAGAATGTTGTTGCTGTAACCAAAACAATTAGTGTATGACATCGTATGAACAGGTACATATGAATGCACTTTCATACGCATAAACTCAATTGCAGATCATACCATTCACGACAAAACTTCATTGTACTCATAAGTACTGAACAGAGATTTTGCTGAGTTCAGACTTTTTTTTTTTTTGCTAAAGAGGGAAAAACATACAAGAAAAAGACAACAGAGAAACCCAGGAAAAAAAAAAAAAAAACCCCAACACACCCAACCAGACAACTAGACTACAACAACTGCCATTCTCTTCGAGATTGATTATTTCCATAGTCAGAAATGATGAGATTCTATGATCGGAAGATTCCATTAGATGAGGATGCAATCGAATCTGAGTTGGAGTAGCAGTGAGCGAAACCCTGCATTTGACGATAAGAGGCTGCTGCTTGGAGATCTTGGATGTATAGCTTGTGAACTCCTAAAGGTAAGCAGCTCTTAAAGGTAGTGATCTCTAGAAAGTATAGCTTAGACAGCTGATCTGCCACCTTATTAGTAGTTCGAAGGCAATAATTAGCTTCCCACCATGAAATCTGAGAAACCATATTGAGTAACTTCCGCCAATGTGCCATGAGTGCCCAAGATAGGTTGTTATATTTCTGAAGGGACTGAGTTGAGCTTAAGCAATCTCCTTCTATGATGACGTGGTTGAAGCCCCTCTTGAGGCAAATTCCCATCCCTTTAATGATAGCGAGTAGCTCTGCTTCCAAAGAGTTGCTCACATATACTTTGTAGCAGATCCTTCAATTAGAGTTTCTGTAGGACTACAAATGATACCACCAACTCCTGCAATCTGAGAAAATAGGTTGAATGAACCATCAAAGTTAAGCTTAACATGGTTAGCTGGAGGTGGAAGCCATAATTCTAGGGGAAGACTTGTTTTTGACACTGTCATGGAAAGAAGGTTAGATACATTCCATTCATGAAAAGCAAATAGAGCTTTGGATTTGACCGAGTTTGGGAATATTGGGCTATTGAGGAATATGTGTTCATTCCTCATTTTCCAAATATACCAACTAATGAGAACTCCAAACTTAAGAGAGCTTGTTGAAACCTTGGACCAAAACCAGTCACTAAATCCCTTAAATTCAGTTGGCTTTGTAATAGATCTTGGTAAAAGGTTCCAAATGGCTTTGGTAATGGGGCAGTGGACAAATAGGTGGTTGACAGATTCTGTAAGACCCCGCCCCGAGAGTTTCCGATTAGTGCTGATTAAGACGTGCTTTAGTTATAAGCGAGATTAGTGGAATTTGGTTAAGTTTGGATTAAATAGCTTTTATATAGCTTTAGATTATTTTGGGAACTCTTTTGATTTAGTGGGACCCTTTGGGGGTTCCTTTATCTTGTTTTGTGTGATTTTGGGATTCATTTGATACTCGAAAAAATCTATATTTTGCCCCATTTAATTTATTTTATTATTCCCGACAACTTTCGAGTTTGCCCCATTTCCATTCAAGACCTCTAGACCCTACTTTGCTAATGATAGGGGTGAAATAGTCTTTTTGCATAAAATCTAGACACTATTTTCAATGTCTCCGAAACCCGCGAAATATATACTTTTTGGAAACTAGAAATTTCGATGAACGATTCTTCCTTCTTCTTCGAATCCATCCGAGGCCCGGAAGATGGTGTTTTAAGCCCAATTAGTTGGTTAAGTTGTAGGACCCATACATGTTTTCTATATGAGGAGAGCCTTTCATTCTTCTTCTTCTTCTAACTACTTTATTGTGAAAGAGAGAAAAGTTCCGGCTGCCCTAGGATTTCCTTGCTCTTCTTCTTGTTTCTTCATCCCCAAACTCACTCCTAACTATTGCTAAAGGGAGAATGAAGATTACCATTTTCTTCCCCTCATTGAAAGCTCTCCATTGATGCAACTTGTAGAGAAATCCACCAACTCTAGAGCACTCTTTGAGCAAGCTTTAGCTATTTGAGAACCCTCCATGTAAGCTTTTCCCCTCATCTTTTAGATATGTGTTCTTCTAGCCCAAGAGAAGCTCCATCTCCATTATTGGGGGCTCTCTCATTCTACTTCATAGTTTGGCCATTTTAGGGTTTGTAATGAGTGTATTTTGGGGGTTTTTGTGTAGCTTGGTGTTTGGGCTAAAGAAGGGTGATTAGGAGCTTATTAACTTATTTGGAGACCAAGGCAAGTGGATGAATGGGTTGATTTAAATATTTTTTTATTTTGTGGAAAAACATGGGTTTTATGATTTATTTCTCTCTTATGTCTTCCTATGGTTTTTAATGCTTTAGAAATGTGCATATGTATGAACTTTTGTTTTCTTGAGGTTTGTGTATTAGAATTTGTGTCTTTGTCATTTATGGCTCTTTATTTATGGTGATTGTTCTTTGCATTGAATGATGTTGGAGATTATTATGATTTTAATGGTTTTGAATGGAAGGTTGTTGGAGGATCTTAAATGGTGATTTGGGTAGATGGAAAGGCCATAAATGTTTTGCCAAGGGAATGACTTAAATGGGATTTTGAAGAGAAGAGAAGATGAGGCCGGACTACTGAAACAAAGTGTTTCTGGAGCATTTCGCTCTAGTGAACCATCACAGAACATGGTTAGCTCGAGCCAACTTGCAGTTCGCTCGAGCCAACCCCTCCCAGAAGTCGGTTCGCTTGAGCGAACTCCAATTCGCTCGAGTGAACCCCTTCCAGAGACTTGTTCGCTTGAGCCATTCTCCCAGTTCGCTCGACCTTTCCTGACTCGGACCAATTCGCTCAAGCGAACTTATATTCGCTCGAGCGAACCCTCCCAATACGCTCGAACAAACCCTCCAGTTTGCTCGAGCGAATTGTACAGAATTACTAGGCTGTTTCCAAACATGATCAAAATGTTGTTTAAAGGTCCAGTGAGGTTGGTTTGGAGCCCCAATATGATATGATGTGGAGGAATAAGAGGTGTTATATGGAAATTGATTTGGAAAAGAACCCCAATTCCAGAGATTTATTGAGGATAATGGGCTTATCAATTTGTATAGGGAACTCGGGATGTCTCAAACATTCCGGAGTACCAAGCCATGAGCTTTAACAGACATACGAGACCCTAATACCTATTGTTTAAATCCTGAAACCTCAATGTATGGTCCAGAAATGTGCGGGGGTCCATAGTGTCCGCTTTTATCGGATTTCATATATTTTCGACAGTTTTCGTGTATTTGTACAAGTGGCATTTCAAAGCCACTGAAATCTGTAAGTTGAATATTTGATCAGCCTTATGCATTTGGATAAGATATTATTGTGTTAAATGCGCTTACAAGCCTTCAGTTCAGTCTGTTTTGGGTGTTATACACTCCTGTTGATATGTATATGTTTTGAATGCAGTTTGACCTATGAGTTGGCACCACTAAGCTTGGACGACCTTTTCGGTTTAAACCACCGACTTGGGGTCCCCATTTAGTTTCTATCAGCTGCAGTCTGAATTCTGTTCTGTCTTGTCACCTAGTTCCGCGGATGTGGTTTTGCTCAGTATATTTATGTATGCATATAGTTGTTTCTTGCCACCTCGTGTGCTCCGAGACCAACGCTTTTAGTGTGCTCTCATCACATTAGTGATAGAGGATTTAGCTTAAGTGTGGTTGCCATTTTATCAGTTCATGTTCCTTGATTACCCCACATGATTTATATTACATTTGTATTTTTAGATGAGCAATGCATCTTGTTTTATAACAATTATTGTTTTAATAAGATTTCGTTATGTTTTTAATATATGCTTTGATCTCTTTAATTGTATTATCTATTCACCCACCTGCCAGACCGTTGTGTCTGACCCATTTTTGTGGTACTCAGGTCCAATCCCTGATATTGCCTTTGAAGAGGAGCCAGAGGAGGCGGTCGGTGAATCGCAGCGCTTAGTTGAATGGCAAGCTGACAATGTCATTTAGACATTTGGTTTAGCTTTGAGTTGCGAAACATCTTTTGGGGATTATTGTTTACTTTTGGTTCGTTTGGTTGTACTGGCCTTTGTTGGTCATTATTTTTGGGGATGTTTAAATCAACTTACATTTGTGTTTAAACTTCTAACTTTATATTTTGGGAACGCCAATGAGATCATTGCTCACTCTGACGTTATGTCATTTATATGTGTGTATCAGTTTTGTATTGTGGAATGGATTACGAATTTGGTTTGCTACACGCTTCTGCACCAATGTAAATGTTTTGTGAGTGTGTGTGATATCCTCACCGCGGAAACCTGTGGGAAATTCAATAAGTGTATATTCATATGTTCATTGTTGTAACCACACATCAACACTATGTTTATTATTATCACTCGCGGGCCCGGATCCCGGTCCGGGGTCACGACAGATTCCTCCTCTTGATGACAAAGATTGCATATGGGTCTAATTTCTTGGTGTAATTTTTGAAGGCAATCTGCAGGAGGAAGTTTGTTGAGAATAACTCTCCATGTGAAAAATAAGAATTTGGATGGAAGGTCCAATTTCCATAAGTGTTTCCAAGGCCAATGGGGTCCCATAGTAGCAGGGTTAAGAGCTGAATATAAAGCCTTTGAAGAACAGGATCTAGCAGGTTCAGAGCCCCAACATCGAATATCTTGACCCCCAATTGGGATGGAGAGAATTTTGGCCACAACTTCATCCTTCTAGATCATATTCAGCATATTCACATTCCATGATAGCCCAACCTCATCTTGAGTCATGAGATCCTTAACCCATTTAACTGGAGGCTAAATTGAATTAGGAGGAATTTTGGTTTAGATGTGCATCAAAAATCCCAAATATGGAATCCATCTATCCTCAAAGATTCTAACATTTTGGCCATCTCCTATCACCCAACTCTGGTTATAAAAAATGAGATACCTGGGGCTAAGAAGAGCTTTCCAGAATGGGGAGTCCTTTTGGCCTTATAGTCTGAAATGTGACAGCTTTGAAGATATTTCTGACTTTAAACTCAAACCCAGAGAGCCTGTGGGTTTGTAAGGAACCTCCATAAAGTTTGGCCCAACAAGGTTGAATTTAGATTTTGGAGTTTAGACTTCAAATAATCAAATTTCCAATCAAATACCTACATTTTTTTATTTGCATGGTTCTCAGGCACTTTAGTCTTCTGTTCTTATCTTTGATATGCAAGAGTTTATATGAAGAATCTTTGTTTATGCTATTGATGAGCGAAAATAGTTTAGCTACCTAAAAAATATATGAAACCATCAAATCAAATTATGTGACTGCAACTTCCAGCGAAAACAAGGATTTATTGCTGTAAGATCCCGGTCCCACATATTTATTATTTTATTATATTTTAATTAGATATTATTATTATTTTAATTGAATGTATTTTAGTTAATTAAGTGGGTAGGATTAAGTGGGGCACACGTTAGATTAGATGCGTAGATTGATGAGTTGGGTTAATGGGTAGATGGCCTGACCCGTAGTTTGAACCAATGACTTAAGCCCAGCAGTATTCTTTTTAACCTAATCCCTTTTTTAACGAAACCCTTCTTATCTCTCCCCACTAATCTCTGCAACTCCTCCCGGTTATCTTCATCTTCTTCCTCTTTCAACTTCCCAAGCCATACCAGCTTTAGAATCCAGCCATCAGAATCAAGATCAGAGGATACCAGCATTCTTCGTTCAATCTTCTTATCTCAGGTAACCCTCTCCTCAAATCATTAGGACTAGATCTATATTCTTAGGTTATCTTCATATTCTTTCCAATGTTAGGTTTTGGGTAGGAATACCATAGATCTGTTCATCTGAGCATTCCTTTCCCATATTCTTTGTCAGATCGGTGGTAGGATTATTCTCAAGCGCTGTGGGAATCGTGGTTTGGGTATTGGTTAGGATCTGTGTATTTTTCTTCAACCCCGGTAAAAGGCAAGTACCTAATCATGGTTTATAAATTTAATATTTGTTTCTCTTTGATTGGCATGTCACTGCATGTAGAAACCTTTAATGCCTTCTTTTTATGATGTTAATTGTTTTAGTGATAAGATCGTCTTTCAAACTTCTGTTGCCATGACCGATCCCTGTTTAGATGCCAAAACCCCTTTTTCATCTTCTGTAGACAGTGAGACCACAATTTCAAGTGGCCATGATATCAGGCGGAATCATATGTTGAAGACAGTGAATCTGTGATTGGTTTACACGGTTTGGCACTGTCCATATTTTTCTTCCATGGAATCCTAGTGGGGCTACTTGATGCATGATCGGGTCCGTGGATCTGGAGGAGGACCCACAGGCGACCCTAAAGAGGATGGACCCGTAGACAGCGGACCCCATTTGGGCCATCATCTTGTAGCCTGATCAGCAGGGGGTGGGTTTTAAGGGAGAAAATCAGTTTGGGCATCAGGCGTGGTGGGACCCGCCGGATGATTTGATTGCAGATCAGATCCCTGCATCTTGTAGAGGGGGCCTGGGCGACCATATTGATGGGTCTGATCTTGGGTCTTGAATTAGGGAGCCCCACCATCCGAGTGTCCCAGAGGTTGGCGTCGGCAAAATGGTTATGCGTTGGGCGTTTTCACAGAACATGGGTTGGAAAGGAAGAGATGAAAGAGAGAAAGAATGGGTACGTTTGACTTGGTGGTTGGATGGGTTTTGAAAAAAATATAAGAGAAGGGAGATGTTTGGTGATGTCACCCCATGTGACATTAGTACTTGACCTGATGGGAATATGGAGGAAAGAGTGAGAGTTGTATGACTTGATGTATGACCTGATGAAGCTGGGATAAAGCATTCATGTAACTAAATGGCTAAAGTGCTGTTGGGTAGTACTTTACTCATTAACTTTTAGTAATTTAATAAAAGGCCTATTGTTTTATAAATTTTAATGAGATCCTTTGACTTAATTTGCATGTGGACAATAATTATGGATGGGTCCTTAGGTTTTCTAAAATTATAAATTAAGGATTGTTACTTCTTAGTTTTATTTGCAAATTAAGTTTTAATGGTATCTTGGGTTTTTAATGTGCTAAAATTATATGTTTGTACTTTATTAATTGGATCATTGGACTGCGTAAATACCGTCCGGGCACACGGTATCTTACTAGCATGGGGTTTAGTGTTTAATATGACTTCGGGGAAATCCTAATGGATTCGAGCTCAACCCATCCCTATTGGAAAACCCTTAATTGGGTCTATGCACCATTGATGGAAAAGTGATGCGTTGATCTTTTATCCATTAGAGATTCCTGTGGTTATTGGGTACGAGACCTTATGTTTGACCTTAGGATTGGCTTGTGATTATCCTTTGACATTTGGGTTTGCATATATATAAATGACTATTCGAATATGATATGAAATGTGGAATGGCAAATACTTTATTTTGACTTATGATTTTTGTGTCGAAGCATTATCAATCAGGTCTATTATGAATATATGTTTATGTGTTTATGTGGGTCATTTATGGACGACTGCAGATCGATATATGGACGGTTGATCACTGATGTGACCGGATCACTTATAATCCGCTTTGTTTATGCACAGGTTATCCTGATTTTATTTTGATCGGTTTATGACCACCGACGTTATGGACGGGCTTTCCCGATTTATTTAGGGCTGACCACCCACAACGGGGACACTTGTCACCGTGTGATTTTATATTGCTCCTTTGTGCCATTTGGTTTTATGTCATACATTCATTATCGTTATTATATTTGTCATTATTTCATTATGATCATACTTGTCTATAGTCTTCTCGTTATCGTATTAAATTTCGAATTATGATTATGTTCTTGCTATTTACTTTGTAATATTTGGTGCATAGGTACTGAGCCCTACTTTACCCAGGAGACGGAGGAGGATCAAGCGTTTCAAACGTTTGAGCCAATTGATGAACCCGAGTGGGATGGCGGAGATGGCTTTGGAGCCGTCTGAACCAACACAAGAGAGAACGTCATCTTAGAATTTTTAGATGAACTTTCTTTTAGTGTTGAGACCTCTTTTAGAAATTTTATAATTATGCAATTTTAACTATTAATGTTTATTTGATTTTTGTGTTGGGTTTCATTTATGAACATTGATTACCAATTGAATAAAGCTTCCGCTGCATATAATGAAATTTATTTTGACTCACCACATATTGAAATTTTTTTGTGGGTCCACTTTTGGAAGCTTGTGTTGTATTAAACACAGGAATTTGAATTTTATTTATTTTTCACGTTTTTCCCTAATTCTCATTTTGGGGGACGTGACAATTGCCAACATAGTCATGGTTGAGTGGTGTATGTTGGCAACATGGTATCACACATATGCCTAGGAATCAATCCCTGGGCCTTGAAGTTGGAAGTATCACTCTCAGCCACAAGGCCAACCTAGCAGAGAAAAAGCTTATTTACATATAGGTTGTACAATGAACTCTAATTGAAATTCTAATTGAATTAGAAGTAGAGGCAAAGCCTCTAAATAAAAAAATAAAAAAATTAAGCTGCATGTTACTCTTTTAATAAGAGGTTATTAAAAAAAAAATTCTCCAAATAAATAATATAAACTTCTATGTAAAATATTTTTATTCAATTTTCTCTTACTTTATCAGTTGTATCCGACATTTTATCAATCATATTTTCAATCTGTCAGGCCCCGACCCAGGGTTAGTATTTTTTATTATTATTTTAACCGTATTTAGTTTCTAAGTGGGATTAGAGGATGATTAGCTTGGATTTTTAGTCAGATTAGAACTTTGAATAGCTTTGAGAAATTTTGAGCGTGTTGAGTCTGGTTTGACCGGGCCTGGAGTGGCCCGTGTGACGCGTGTCCGTGTGGGGGGTTTGACTTTGATTTTCGGAAAATACTGATTTCTATATTTTTAGATTTGTTATTTTGATCCAAATAACTTTTCTATTTGCCCCATTCGCATTCGAACCCCATACATCAAGCTTTTCGATAAAAAAAAAAAGGACAAAACGGTCTTTCCACACCCAAAGCTGTGCATAAATTCCGAAATTTGAAAATCATGAGAAAGATATACTTTTTGAAAACTAGATTTTTTTACGATCATTTTTCTCTTCTTTGTCGAGTTCATCCGAGACACACAAAAGGGAGTTTTAAAGCCTTGAATTTCTAGGACCATGGGACCCACAACTTAACCATTTAAAATAAAACCCACGATGGGTTCTTCTTCTTCTTCACTCTTCATCCGTTTTCTGTAGCAGCTGAAACCAGAGAGTTTCTCTCCTTCTCCTCAACTTCTCTCCTCTTGCATGTGTAGCAAACCCACCCAAATTGAAGAAAAAATTCCACCAGCCTTCTCCCCATCTTTCAAGCTTCAAAAGGGTACTGTTTTTGTGGGATTTCAGGTGGGCTTTCCCTCTTCTCCAAACTCTTCTTCTTGTCTAGAACTTCTCAAGGTTAGCAATGGATACCTCTCCTCAAATCTGGTTTTTATTGGACCAAGTAGAGCCTCTTATCATACATGCATGGATTCTTTTGAAGAACTCCATTATTTTTCAAAGTTTTGTGGATTTTTGAAATGGGTTCTTCCATAGGTTTGGTGTAGGATTTCAGCTGGCTGTGAGGAGTTGTTCGGAGTGAACTTGAGACCCATTTCAGCTTGCGGCAAGTGAATAATCAGTTTCTTTTGAATGCATGCAAATCTGAAACGGTTTTTCTTGAAATTCTGATTTGAAATATGTTGTTTCCTTCACTGGTTAATTGCATTCAAATCTTCAATTTTTGTGTTCATTCGGTTTGCAAATTTCTGCAGTTTTTGTGTCCAATTCATGTGCAATTGTGTTCAGATTTTTGCAGGATTTTAGTGTGCAATGGTGTTCAGATTTCTGCAGAATTTTAGTGTACAATTGTATTCAGATTAGGTGCAGATTTTTACAACTTTTAATGTTCAAATTATGTGCAGATTTCTACTACTTTTAATGTTCAGATTATGTGCAGATTTCTACAACTTTTAATGTTCAGATTTTGTGCAGATTTCTACAACTTTTAGAGTTCAGTTCTTGTTCAGATTTCTGTAACTTTTAATGTTCAGATTTTGTTTAGATTTCTGCAAGTTGCAGTGTTCAGTTTTATGTTCAGATTTCTGCAAAATGTTTTAATGTTCAGCTATGTACAGAATTCTGCAATTTTAAGTGTTCAGTTTATGTACAAATTCATGCAGGGTTTTGTTTATCCATGGTAACATGGAGAGTTCTTGTTTTTGGGTTGTTTTTCTAGTCTGGAAAATCTGATTTTTGAATCTCTGGTTCACTCATGTTAATATCTGAATGCTTCATCTAATATGTTCATGGAATGAGATGGTTTGGCCGGTGTTGATTGAAGGTTGGATTGAGGCCAGGGAAATTCTATTTAGGTGTTGGAGACTAGTGGTTAGAGAAGGAAGGAGGACAGGTTTTGTATGAGAGGGGCATTTGGGCATTGTTTGTCCATTCTCATTATGTTTTGTACTTTTTAAGCCTCTTCCTTCCTTGAATGGAACCTTGGAACAAAAATATCTATTTAACCATGAAATCGAGGAAGATTTTAGCAGGACCTTTGTATGTGAATTACCCAGGAATTTATTTTGAATTTTATTAGAGTATCGCGGTACACTCAGAGACTTCAAATGCCGAACAACTTCAGAGGCATCAAATTATCATTATAGCACGACATTTGGACTTTTAGTGTACACCGAGACGGCCCTGGGTAAACCATTCCAACACAACTAATTACCTCATTCCAGGGCAAAAGATTTATAATGTTTTCTTATAAATCGATTTGAAATAAAAATTGAGTGGTTCGCCACGTTTGAAAAATATCGGAAAGGCTACTCGCTTGATTTGTTTCGAAATTGTCCGTTTGTACTTGTATAGAGTAGTCCTTTTACCGATTTGAAATGTGTTCAGTGATTTGATTTGTATCGTTTTGGATTTTAGTCGGCACCACTAAGCTTGGGTCACTTTGTCGGACTGATCATCCGGCTTAGGATCCTCAAATATTTTGCTAGCCGCAGTTTGGACCCTATTGATTGTTTGCTCCGGCCATGGCGACGGTTATTGATTGTTCCGGCCATTTTATGTGGCGACGGTTATTGATTGTTCCGGCCATTTTATATGGCAACGGTTATTGATTGCTCTTGTTACTTCGGTACTAGGAGAATATAGCTCAATGTGGGTTGCCAGTATTTTTTTTGTCGATTCTCAACTAGCTTTGAAATGTTTAAATGTTAATTTCCTTTTTGCACAAGAATTATTTACTTTGATTCGTCTTTACATATATTTAACTTTTAAATGCACTTTCATGATTTTAATCATGACTTGATAAACACTTGCACAATCTTATTTGCTTTATCAACTTGCCAGATCGTCGTGCCTAATATTCTTTATATTGGTGCCATAGGTAGCAGGACCTTCGTTTCGAATCAGAGTGCGTGTAGTGGATTCGAAGCCTTATATTTTGGTAAGTTGGTTGTGTTGACGATGTCTTGTAGACGTCGAGCTTGGTATGAGAGTTCGTCACATAATTTGGGTAGTAGTTTGTTTAGCTAGTTATCTTGGATGGCTTTTGTTAGCCTTTTTCTTTGGGTGTTAATTAATGCACTCTATATAATTTGTAACTTGAATATATGTGGGAAATGAATTCACCTGTTACTATCAGCTCTTTATATTTTGATATCATGTTTGTTCCAGTCTGAGTATGAATATTATTATGACAGCTTTGTGCTGACTGGTTGAGTGCGACACGGAATCAGATGGCCACGGGCTCCAGGTAGCAACATCAAGTAAGCTTCCGCAAAATGTTTCATTGTGATGGAATTTTTTTATCCTCACACACGCGGATCTTGGGGGAAGCAAAAAATTTTAATTAACCCCAAAAATCACACTCCCCGAGATTGGATTACTGCAGGAGTCCAGTTTCGGGGCATGACAGACTGGTATCAGAGCTGGTATGTTTCTAGGAAATAAAACACTCTAGAGACATTAAGACGTGCGGTGAGGACTCATTAGATTTTTTATTAGACGTGTTCGGTTTGAATAGATGTCGTTTTGTTGAGTTTGGCTTTACTTTTCTTTTAGTAGGGGAGAATCTCAAAGTCTCTGTACCTACATTTAGCGTCTTTCGATTGTGCTTACGCCAGATGTTGTGTGGTTCGCGCTAGAAATTGAGAACTTTGTGGGCTTAGCATTTTGTTTCCGATGGACTTCGACGGATTTTTAGCATTTCGGCATCACCAATGTGGTTAGTGAGAGAAGATGTGTGCATTTGCTTGCTAGAGAAGAGTGTGAGTAGTACATGAATGCCCCCTTTTCAGTTAATCGAGGATCGTCATGCAGCATACCAAGGCAAATAAGTGTGGATTTTTGGGTGACCTTGGACCATTTTTCTGAGACGAAAGACTACGGAGGCCAGGTTGGTGGTTGATTCTTTGAAGGGTGAGATGATTTTTCAGTTAGTAAGGTTGGGAGTGGATAACAAAACTTAGAAATATCTTGAATTTAAGGAGCTTTTGTCATAGGTTTAGTTGAGAATTGTTGGACTTGGTCGAGAACTTTCGTAACTTGTAGTTATGCTAGTGCAGTTGACTCAGCAGATGATGCCAAGTGGGTGGTTAAGAGTATTCAAGAATCAATTTTCAGCATTGAAAAGAAGAAGTATCATGCGGAAAAGAGCCTAACTTGATAGCATGATAAAAGAGATTTTTACGTATTTTTACAAACTTATGGGATACTAGATCAGACAGTGTAAATATTCAAGATGGAGAATCATCTCTTATGGACAAGTCGGTTGAAAGATCTGGATTGGAACGACGCCGACGCATGACTTGAAGTTGGTTGTAGTTTTGTTTACACTATAGATGGAGGTGCATTAGTTGCGTGGAAGAAAGTTAAAAACAAATTTGGATTTATGAGGCAGTGAACATAACTCGCGACCGGACACTCGGATGTGGATGACATAATCGTTCTTGTAGGGAAGGTAGAGCATGAGACAGAGGCAGAAGATTGAGCAGACCCTGGATTGCGAAATTCCAGTTAAGCACCATTCAAGAAAAATGACTTTACCCACGCATTGAGCAAGGATTCCGTTATTTTGGTGAACTTTGGAGGACAAACAGGAAGCGGAGGAATTGTTTTGAGATTTGGACTAAAAGTTTTAGCTTTTCACGGAATGACGCCAGGTTGGAAGGTATGCTTATATCGATAACATATTATTAACCGAAAGATCAAGAGCAAGAAGCAGATGGAATCAAAGTGAGCAGGAACTTCTGAGTGAAGTGAAGAAAGACTCGACTTTAGGATTGTAAATACAGATTGGACTTCCAAGATCGGTTATACAAGTCAAGGGTAGAGGATCTAAAGAGAGAGATCTGAAGGAGGAAGGCCATATGAAGTTTTGATATACAAAACAACGTAACATCTGGTTTGTAGCAAACCAAGTCAGGGGCTGGAGACTTACGGAATTCTGAAGTTGATGATTTCATAACAGAGAATGAATGATGAGGTGTCTGGAGGACCGCCCAACCATTTGACTCAATCAGTCTATTGCTCATGACAGAAGACAGATGATGCATGCGAGGAATCAATATGTTACTAAGTCACTAAATTCAAAGATAATGGGTTGTCATGGGACTCTTGTTTTAATAGCTTTGATGGAGATGGCAGGATTGTTTTAAGATTTTGAATGACATTGATGGAAGAGATAGGCACGTGGTAGAACTTCAGTTTCGCCAATTCTTTGAAGAGCAAGTATGTAGAATTCCAAGAATTACTGGGATAGAAACTTCTTCAATGCGAGCTTGTCTGCAACCACAACTTTATGCAAGTGCCAGCATCATCGCGTTCAGTTTTGTGTGACAGAAGGCGCAGAATCCTAGGGTAATAGAAGAAGGCAAACTTACAATTTCTTGGACCGATCGTGATTGATAAGGCAAGTAAAAGAATCGAACCAGTGCAAGGACGTCAAAGGACCACCAAGGGATGACTAGAGGAATTTTCGAACAGCGGGTTCGTCGGAGGAGCATGTTGTTGAGTAGATTTGCGGGACCGTATGGAGCCTTCAACCAAATCAGGTATGTCGTTCGCAGGCGCATCTCACCGCCATGTTTGACCAGTGAGTATCGCAACTGCCAAGGAGCGGCGTGGGAGATAGTATTAGACTGAAGGCTACGAAAGAAGATGACTATGGGCTCAAGTGTTTCCATAGGACTGAGTTGAGCAGTCTTTTGAGTTTTCACGATTTTGTGTGGGAATAATATCCCCATTTTATTTTGCATTGGTTTAGTTCATTTGGAGGACCAAATGTTCTAAAGGGGTGGAGGATGTTAGGCCCCGACCCAGGGTTAGTATTTTTTATTATTATTTTATTCGTATTTAGTTTCTAAGTGGGATTAGAGGATGATTAGCTTGAATTTTTAGTCAGATTATAACTTTGAATAGCTTTGAGAAATTTTAAGTGCGTTGAGTCTGGTTTGATAGGGCCCGGAGTGGCCACTTGGGACGCGTGTCCGTGTGGGGGGTTTGACTTTGATTTTCGGAAAATACTGATTTCTATATTTTTTAAATTTGTTATTTTGATCCAAATAACTTTTCTATTTGCTCCGTTCGCATTCGAACCCCAGAAATCACGTTTTTCGATAAAAAGGACAAAACGGTCTTTTCACACCCAAAGCTGTGCATAAATTTTGAAATTTGAAAATCATGAGAAAGATAAACTTTTTGAAAACTAGATTTTTCGACGATCATTTTTCTCTTCTTTGTCGACTTCATCCGGGACACACAAAAGGGAGTTTTAAAGCCTTGAATTTCTAGGACCATGGGACCCACAACTTAACCATTTAAAATAAAACCCACGATGGGTTCTTTTTCTTCTTCACTCTTCATCCGTTTTCTGTAGCAGCTGAAACCAGAGAGTTTTCTCTCCTTCTCCTCAACTTCTCTCCTCTTGCATGTGTAGCAAACCCACCCAAATTGAAGAAAAAATTCCACCAACCTTCTCCCTATCTTTCAAGCTTCAAAAGGGTACTGTTTTTGTGGGATTTCAGGTGGGCTTTCCCTCTTCTCCAAACTCTTCTTCTTGTCTAGAACTTCTCTCCTCTTGCATGTGTAGCAAACCCACCCAAATTGAAGAAAAAATTCCACCAGCCTTCTCCCCATCTTTCAAGCTTCAAAAGGGTACTGTTTTTGTGGGATTTCAGCTGGGCTTTCCCTCTTCTCCAAACTCTTCTTCTTGTCTAGAACTTCTCAAGGTTAGCAATGGATACCTCTCCTCAAATCTGGTTTTTATTGGACCAAGTAGAGCCTCTTATCATACATGCATGGATTCTTTTGAAGAACTCCATTATTTTTCAAAGTTTTGTGGATTTTTGAAATGGGTTCTTCCATAGGTTTGGTGTAGGATTTCAGCTGGCTGTGAGGAGTTGTTCGGAGTGAACTTGAGACCCATTTCAGCTTGCGGCAAGTGAATAATCAGTTTCTTTTGAATGCATGCAAATCTGAAACGGTTTTTCTTGAAATTCTGATTTGAAATATGTTGTTTCCTTCACTGGTTAATTGCATTCAAATCTTCAATTTTTGTGTTCATTCGGTTTGCAAATTTCTGCAGTTTTTGTGTCCAATTCATGTGCAATTGTGTTCAGATTTTTGCAGGATTTTAGTGTGCAATGGTGTTCAGATTTCTGCAGAATTTTAGTGTACAATTGTATTCAGATTAGGTGCAGATTTTTACAACTTTTAATGTTCAAATTATGTGCAGATTTCTACTACTTTTAATGTTCAGATTATGTGCAGATTTCTACAACTTTTAATGTTCAGATTTTGTGCAGATTTCTACAACTTTTAGAGTTCAGTTCTTGTTCAGATTTCTGTAACTTTTAATGTTCAGATTTTGTTTAGATTTCTGCAAGTTGCAGTGTTCAGTTTTATGTTCAGATTTCTGCAAAATGTTTTAATGTTCAGCTATGTACAGAATTCTGCAATTTTAAGTGTTCAGTTTATGTACAAATTCATGCAGGGTTTTGTTTATCCATGGTAACATGGAGAGTTCTTGTTTTTGGGTTGTTTTTCTAGTCTGGAAAATCTGATTTTTGAATCTCTGGTTCACTCATGTTAATATCTGAATGCTTCATCTAATATGTTCATGGAATGAGATGGTTTGGCCGGTGTTGATTGAAGGTTGGATTGAGGCCAGGGAAATTCTATTTAGGTGTTGGAGACTAGTGGTTAGAGAAGGAAGGAGGACAGGTTTTGTATGAGAGGGGCATTTGGGCATTGTTTGTCCATTCTCATTATGTTTTGTACTTTTTAAGCCTCTTCCTTCCTTGAATGGAACCTTGGAACAAAAATATCTATTTAACCATGAAATCGAGGAAGATTTTAGCAGGACCTTTGTATGTGAATTACCCAGGAATTTATTTTGAATTTTATTAGAGTATTGCGGTACACTCAGAGACTTCAAATGCCGAACAACTTCAGAGGCATCAAATTATCATTATAGCACGACATTTGGACTTTTAGTGTACACCGAGACGGCCCTGGGTAAACCATTCCAACACAACTAATTACCTCATTCCAGGGCAAAAGATTTATAATGTTTTCTTATAAATCGATTTGAAATAAAAATTGAGTGGTTCGCCACGTTTGAAAAATATCGGAAAGGCTACTTGTTTGATTTGTTTCGAAATTGTCCGTTTGTACTTGTATAGAGTAGTCCTTTTACCGATTTGAAATGTGTTCAGTGATTTGATTTGTATCGTTTTGGATTTTAGTCGGCACCACTAAGCTTGGGTCACTTTGTCGGACTGATCATCCGACTTAGGATCCTCAAATATTTTGCTAGCCGCAGTTTGGACCCTATTGATTGTTTGCTCCGGCCATGGCGACGGTTATTGATTGTTCCGGCCATTTTATATGGCGACGGTTATTGATTGCTCTTGTTACTTCGGTACTAGGAGAATATAGCTCAATGTGGGTTGCCAGTATTTTTTTTGTCGATTCTCAACTAGCTTTGAAATGTTTAAATGTTAATTTCCTTTTTGCACAAGAATTATTTGCTTTGATTCGTCTTTACATATGTTTAACTTTTAAATGCACTTTCGTGATTTTAATTATGACTTGATAAACACTTGCACAATCTTATTTGCTTTATCCACTTGCCAGATCGTCGTGCCTGATATTCTTTATATTGGTGCCATAGGTAGCAGGACCTTCGTTTCGAATCAGAGTGCGTGTAGTGGATTCGAAGCCTTATATTTTGGGAGGTTGGTTGTGTTGACGATGTCTTGTAGACGTCGAGCTTGGCATGAGAGTTCGTCACATAATTTGGGTAGTAGTTTGTATAGCTAGTTATCTTGGATGGCTTTTGTTAGCCTTTTTCTTTGGGTGTTAATTAATGCACTCTATATAATTTGTAACTTGAATATATGTGGGAAATGAATTCTCCTGTTACTGTCAGCTCTGTATATTTTGATATTTGTTCCAGTCTGAGTATGAATATTATTATGACAGCTTTGTGCTGACTGGTTGAGTGCGACACGGAATCAGATGGCCACGGGCTCCGATAGCAACATCAAGTAAGCTTCCGCGAAATGTTTCATTGTAATGGAATTTTTTTATCCTCACACACGCGGATCTTGGGGGAAGCAAAAATTTTTAATTAACTCCAAAAATCACGCTCCCCGAGATTGGATTACTGCAGGTGTCCAGTTTCGGGGCGTGACACAATCAAACCTAGAATGAATTCATAAAAAAGCAACTCAATAGCGATAGAAAATCTAATTTACTCAACTAAATATATTAGCTAAAGAAAAATAATTTAAATTATACAAATACACCACAAAGTGTAATATAACCGAAAGTAGACCAATAGTGGGTCCACCTCTCCCATTCAAATGTCCTCTATGAACTGTCACTTCCCATATGTGGCAAGCTTTTCCTCTAGTTGACATTCTATTTTCAAAATCAACAAAAAAGTGCCTATCTAATAATCTTGCATTTGTATGTTTACAAAGTGTACTGCTTCAAATAAGAGCTTTTCTTTAGAATTTCATCATATAAACTAAATGTAAATAAAAAATGAAGAATTATAGCTAATTGTTCTATACTTAATCTAATTACATCTTATTAAATTAGATTAGAGTTTTCAAACCCTAAGACTTAATTTACATGTTTACATATATAATATATGACTAGAAAAACAGGCATCTGCTATGCCCGGGCCCAAAAATAATTTTTTTTTTCAATTTTGAGGCTATTATTTGATATTCTAATTAGTTAGAAAAGAAAGTAAATCCGAAACAAACAAATTCATCGTTTATCAGTTTTGAAATTTTATATATCAAAGCTTATTTGAATGTGACATGTAGTAAAATCACATAATTCACTAATGGGTCTTGAATTTATAAATTTCACGTGTTTTGGTTTTTTCATGTACACAATAAGTGAAATTTATTGAATTGCAAGACAAATTCTAAGATAAATATATTTGGAGAGAATGTAAAAAGCTATAAAATATGTAATGAATAAATGGGAAGCTAGAATATGAAAATTAAAATACAAATAAAAAGAAGAATAAATCAATTATTAGTATATTGCAAATTGGAAAAAATGAAAAATAATGATAGGAAGCCAATGTCTAACCATCCAAGTTTGACAATGGAAAAACCAACCAAAAATATATTACATTGTTTTATTATGCATAATTTAAATAAAAATTAAATATTGTTTAACAAACTAAAAAATATATATAAATCCCTTTAAATTTTGGTTAGAGAATTTCTAACCAGGTGAAGTAAAGATATAAGAAAAATTCTATGAGTGAATTTCCCTCTTATGTTTGCTCTTCATAGGAAGAGGTAGACTTGTCACTCTCTACACTTGTCACTATCTTCTATCAATATCTCTATTAAATTAGTTAGAATTAATTTAAATTTGAATTAATTAAAATCAATTTAAATTTGGAAGCCAATTTCTCAATCAATTGCTCAATTGGAATCCAATTTCACAATCAATTTCGAAATCGGACTCCAATTTCGAAATCGAATATATACTTATAATATATAATAATTGCGTGGCATTGGATATTTAGATACGAAACCCATGAACCTCTCAAGGTAACAGGAGAACAGAATTATTTTCATCTCATGTGAAATGTGCATAGATCTCTTGATCTGGTCATGTCAAATCAGCGACCTTCTGTCAAATAAAGGAAAAAAAAAATGATTTTTGCCTGCATAGCTGCCATTAGATATGACATTTTCCCCAGAAAAGTAGTTCATAAATTTCCCACAACAATGTTCATGTGTGATATCCTATATTGCACTATGCAATATTCTACGTTCGTGTGATATCTCACATATTGCACTATGAGATATCATAGGGCAGTGTGATATCACACAAATGTTTACAAACAACTATGTAAGAAATTATTAAACCTCAATTATTTTTTGGGAAAATGTTAGATCTAAGGGCAGCCTTACGGTCAGAATTTGCCACCCCCTCCTCCTCCCCCTCACAAAACAAAAATAAAAATAAAATAAAAATGCTGCAACTAACACCGTACAAATAGCAAATAACACTATATGAATAGCAACTAACACCGTATGAACAGTAAAAGATAAGTTATTGGCAAGGCTACTAAAATGATCATGCAGAGTAAAAGATATGTTATTGGCAAAGCTAGTAAAGTGATTAGTGTTTCCTAGCTGCAGAAAAGTATGCGTCAATTTTCAAGGAATGAGCCTAAAAATTAGGGTCTTGGTGAAATATAGGGAGGGTTTTAGGTAACAGGATTAGATGGATGATTGTGGGTTCCACCTAGCCAAAATTGACCAGTGGCCCAGTGCTCAAATAGGGTGCTGAATTCTCATATACTGTCCCACAGGTGAAAATCCTCCATTATGAAATGACTTTTCACTAGTTTAATATAAAGTATCATGATCCTAATAACTTTATGAACATCCAGGGCTTCAAGGGAACATTTTATTTCCTTACTTTGTCCACAAAATAGCTATTAAGGAGGTTCCAAATAGGTTTACTGTCAAACAATTAGCCCACAGTCACATGGGCAGAGTCAAAAGTGGGCTCATTGGCTGCAACATATGGGTTCAGATATGGTTACCCATGTCTGCCTAGTGAAAACCATTACATATCGTCTGCAATTGCATTCTTTAGTTTTGGGTTCTTTTTTAAATATTTACTTTGAGAGAGAGAGGGAGAGAGAGAGAGAAGAGAACATGTTAATATCGGCTTGTGATATTTGCTGAATCATCCATATAGATCATAGACGTGAAACACACATCATATCAATATTCACGTTGGAATCTTTTCTATGATAAGTAAATATCATACTAGCTAGAAATCATGGCTCAACTCCTTGTGCACTATTCATAGTAGTTATGAGACAGGATCTTGTTAATTAAAAATATAATAAGTAAAAAGTTCGGTCCACTAATTTAATCAAATACAGGAGATCTCTTCATATTAGCCATGCATCTTAAAATTGAAAAAAAAAAAGTCCAACTTTTTCCAGTAACATGATTTGTTAAAACTTTATAAACTAACTAAAATCAGAAAAATAGAGAACAAACAGAATAAATGTACTACAAATTTATGAAAGCAAATTCAAATCACAAGTCCACAAATTCATTTTCATCTAAACGAATGCAAATTCCAAACACAATTGAAAATGAAGAGGTACCCCTTTTTAATCTCTTATTCTTCTTCTTGGGTGGATATGTTGAGAGTGTGCCGCTAGAGTGTTTTTTTTTTTTTTTTAGCAGCAGCAGCAGCAGCAGCTTGCTCCCCGAGAATTCTAGACTTTGCTTGGAACTATGTAGTGTGAGCCCTTTCTAACTTACTAGAGAATTCAACATTCTTCATTTGGCACTTTAGAAAGCAGACCTTTTAATTATTCCTTTTAATTTCCAAATTTGAATAGCAGGGCCCTCTCAATCACTGTTTTTATATAATCATTTTTTTTTTCAAACAATGTTAATATCTAAGATCAAACCACTAAGGGGCCGTTTATTTCCAAATCTGAAAATTTGAGCGTTCCTCTACATAGCCAAGGATTTGACATCAACATCACAATGTAGTTGAGAAAAATTGACATCAGTACATAAACTTGCAAATATGAGGATTTTCAAGCAATATTGGGGGATGTCGGACTTTGAAATCCTCAAAAATAATCTAAGATTCAACTTGAAATCTCTTTTGTTTTGCACAGGACTTTCACAAACTGCGATATTTAGGAGATCCACTAGAGGACTTGAGGAGCCCTTGAGCTTCCTTAGTCTCATCTTCACACCTATTGTTAAATTAATTGAGAGAACTGTTTCTACTCAGAATCTTTGATTTTCTCGTGACCAAACTTCATAAAATCCTTATCCATTTGGTAATTAATAAGTTTTCCTTTGCTTTTGGTTGAATCTTGTTTCTATTTACTATCCACGCGCATCATATTTACAAAAAAACTTTTTCTTCAAAAAATTAATCACGTTTCCATCCTCCCTTTTCACCTGAAGATACATTAAATAATGACTATAGTCATCTACAAATAAAATGTAGGGGGGGTGTTTAATTTCGTAAGAGCAAATTGCATTCTTCCCATATGTAGTCCAACTCATGGCGCCCACTTAGATGCCTACCTATTATTCAGTGTATGGTACATGAAAAGTCTCCTTATGGATAAGGTGATAAGTCCACAAAATTAGCACATCAAGTCATCATTTCATGTAAATTAGTGGATTTAACTAAGTCAATCCACATTCAATTACATAAATTTCTATGATTTCATGCATTTGTGCATTAAACTGGAAATTAGGTCAAAATGGGTCAAAGTTGGCACATTTGCATGGTTTTCATGGAATTAGGGTTTTCAACCACATGATCACTCCACCAATTAGACTTTTATTTTTAAAAGTTCATTGATCTCTTACACTATGATTTAATTGGGCACATTGAAACTTTAGTTGGGTCCGATGCAATTACTTAATTTCATTATTTTCATTGTTTTGCAGGAGACTAGCACCTAAGAGGGCCCACCCTTTGGAAGACCAAGAAATAAAGGGAAAAAAGAAGAAATAAATGAAAGAAGTAGGGACCACACTCCCTTAGGCGTGATTCCCTGTGCACGCCAAAGAGAGGGGCCCCACTCTCTAATTGTTGCAAGTTTTCAAAGTTTGAAGAATTCTTCTCCTACTTGATGTCCAAGATTTGAAGCACTCCTATTATTCAAAATTAAAATTTCCAAGAAAAAATATTTGTTTAATTAGGAAAGAAAATCCAAGAAGAATTTGAAGTGGTTTGAATTATGGGAGGATGAGATCTAAACCAACTAGGGTTGAAGACTAAGAGAGAGGTTATTCCCAAATTTCAAGAGGGGCAGCAACTTGTAACGGCTGTAACTCTGAATCTAACCGTCGGATCAGAGCAATCCACCCACCGATGGATGACTTATTTAGAATAAATGCCCGCAGAGCCCAAGATCGCATAAATCAGAGCTGAAATGAGGGAGATATGACCTGTGAAAGTTACTGTTGATATTTTTACTCTGGAATACAATTGTCCAGATGGAAAAGGACCCACACATACATTGAGTTGCACAAGAAGACCCTGTCCTTGGCAAGAGATTAATTCAAATCAAATTGTTGCTAAGAATGAGGAGAAAGTATAAGTCAAGCCACAAGAGTTCTATTAGGAGAAGACTCTTATCAAAAAGAGAGCCCAAAAAACTATTTAAAGAGGAGAACCCCCTTTGAATGTAAAAAAAAGGCATTCCACCCCACCAACCCACACATCCTCTCTCCCTCTCTCCACTCCACACTTCCAGCCACACACATCTCTCTTCCCCCTCATCTTCTTCTAGTTAACACTAGTCAAAACTTCAAGCGATGATGTATTCCATGTTGGATGCTCCGTTGACTTGGTGTTTTGCGTAGCTAGGGTAGTAGGTGAATCTACTATTGGAAGTAGATGGGACTTGTGAATAGGATTTCAAAACTATTGATCCACTTGAAGTAGGGATCAAGTATCCCTAAGGCCAAAAAACCAACACTTGACCCAAAAACCTCTTTTGCATGTATCAAGATCAGAAGATACACTATCTAGAAGATAGAAAACAACAGCAACAGGAAACCATGATAATCTACAAAAGAGATGATGTAGATCTAACCTTGGGAGCCCGGTTGTGCTCTAATCGGGGAGTTGATCGCTTGGCTTGTTGAGAAACTCTTTCGCAGAACAAGAATGATCTTCTACACTTAGTGATCTTCCACGCTATGACCCTCTTTAAGAGATCATCTTAAGGAGAATGGTGGGATCTCCAAGAAGAAGAAAACCCTAGACTTTCTAGTAGGAAACCAGCGGAGTGAAGAGGAGAGAGAGGAGAGAGGGGCTTGGGCGTGTGGAATTGTGTTGCACGTCCAGCCCTCTCTTATCTTTTATAGCATATGAGCACCTCATCTTCTATTATAATTAGAAGTCTCACTTCTATTATAATTACAAGTATCATTTCTATTATGAGTATGTATCCTACTCCTCCTTCCTTTAAGAGTTCAAATTGGATTAGAAACAATCTCTTCTTAGGGCTAGCGTAGGGGCCCCTAAGGATTCCTTAGAGTCTAGCTCCAACTGGGAGTCTGGACCATACATCTCATGTGAACTCCGGACTCACAATTAAGTGCAAATAACTCCGCTATATAAATGCAATTGAACTTTAGTCATAAGAATAAATTACAAGAAGACCCTAAACTTCCTAATTACTACACGTAGGCCCCTCTATCAATTATATCCATGGATCAATTGGATTAAATATGTCCAACAAAATCAGATCCATATCTTATTATCCTTGTGACCCTATTAATCACAGTGATCATTAGTACCATTCAATTAACTCTTAATTGAGATGTGTGCACACTTACCAATAATAAATCCAGTAATTGACAAAAGGGGATATACCTATTAGAGGATAGATTCAATCTTAACAATTATATGTTCCCACGGTTGCACTCCCTTGTAACCAAGATACCGAGATGCTGACCTACAATTGGCCTCACTCATTGGTGACTCAAACTAAATGTATAATAGAAACTTGAGTTCATTAATCTCTCAGGATTAAGAGCCTATTGCTAGGGAATTATGAGAACAGACTTTAAATCAAAGACATATTTGCGTAAGGTGTAACTCATGGTCTTTCAGTACATCCAATGTACCAGCATAATGATCCAGAGTCTTACACTCTGATGATTAAGACAAATCACACTATCTCATAGTGATCATAATGCTATAATCTTATCAGATGAGATGCTCAATCTCATCACTGGTTGTGAATTAATTCAAGTATAAGATTTGTGATCTATATCTTCTGTATGTGGATCTCATCCGTACATATGAATCACATCTAATATACTTATGGCCCAGCTCTGGTTCATCTCATGAACCATCTTGTCATTTTGTGTTGGTCATGTGCGAATAGGGAAAAAATAAAATAAAATATCATTCATCTCATGAAATAAAGATTATCCATCATATGAATAAATGCATGATTATATAAATTAATTAAGAAATAAATCAATTTATTTACATCATCCACTGGATTGAGACCATACAATCTAACACCTATTAGCTTTTCTAATTTCCAAACTTTTGTTCATGTAATCTTCGAGATGCTCATGGAATAAAAAAAGGATTTGTGAGTCGCATTAATCATTATTAATGGATCAACATAGCGTGTTTGCATAAGGTGACAGATTATGCTTGGTGTTGTGTTTCTGATTTATTATCATGGCCCTAAGCATGGAGTTTAAGTGTTGGAATTTGGAAATCTAAATACATATCATCTTATATATATTTTTGTTACTTTTAATATTTTTCTATTATTAATGATACTGATGGTCTAATGGATCTACTCTTTTGCAGTCTTTAGTATTAGTGTAGTTTAGGTTATTTTTAGATTAGGGTTTTTATCAAAGTTGTAATGGGATGTAATTAATTTTCAGACTTTGAAAAGTATGATGATTGATGTATATTAGGCTAGTTCTAGTTTTCATTAGGATAGGTACAAGTAAACAACTCCCTTTCGATACGATCAAGACTCACCAGGTAAAACTACAAAATTGATGGCCTTGCACTTGGCGACTAGAGATTAGATCATGAGGGTCAGAGAAAAAAGATTCAGCCCCATTAGATCATCCTAGCCCTTGATTTAATAGGCATAAAATATTGTGGGCTTTTAATCATAGATTTCTTTGACATCAACCCAATAATGTATAAAGGTTTAATGAGAGTGAAACTGGGCATGGCACCAAATCATAGGGGGATAAGGGTGTGAAACAGCCTACACTGATCAAAGGTGCGCCCAAGTGGGACCTGTAGAGCTCAACTATATATATTGTTGCTCAAAGGAAAATATTTTTCAAAAATGAGATACTTAAACCAATAGAAGAAAAAGAGTTTGATCCCCATATGTCACAGTGAATGAATTGTACTAAACCCCGTTTGGCATCTCTCACAAACAATATTAACTAGTAATATCAGATTTTAAAAAAGAGTTAGAAGAGGAAGGATGACCAAGTCTCCAATGCCAGATGCATGAGGTGCCATAAAAAGCTATTTTTCGATATCATGGGTCATTCATTCCTATCATCCAATATTGTGTTGTTAGACTGAATCTTGTTGGCATTAATCATGCTTAACAATAGATATTATATATGCTATCTTTAAAATAGTATTATATTTCAATAACTCAATAAATGGATTCATTGTTTGGCTAGCCCATCGGTTCAATTAATTTTTTTGGTACCCTAGCAAGGCTGCTGGGACCCAAGAAAGAGCCTATATACACACGGGAAAGCAACCCACTCAAGTGGGAAAGGAGCATGCACAAGCGGGAGGAGGTGACGAACCTGGGGTTCGAACCCCGGACAGCCAGGTAAGAACTGATGTTCCTCACCACTCAGGTAAGGAGGCGTTCTTGATTCAATTAATTGATAATGAGTTTTGGGCCATTTCTTTGATAATAGAATGTTGGATATGATATTAGTTATCAAAAATTTCTCATTTCAAGTAATTTAATTTTCCTTCTTTTTCTTTGCTCTTAAGTTGGACCACCACCTTGAATAGTTCACACAAAACCCCTTGGCTAACTTAGACAAGCAAGCACTCACTTCAATCTGACAATCATCTAATTGTTAATATTATTAATTTAAGGGTCAAAGACCAATAAATTAAAATGATGTCATGGGGAAGATTTTTTCGATTTTCTCTCACATTTGACAATCAAATCCTTGGGAATTCCTTACCAGCTTTTCACAAAGTGATAGAAAACCCACGCTTGGCAATTGTAAATCTTCGAGGACTTGGGGCAAGTAGACTTGTGGGGAGTTTCAGGTCCAACCTCCTCCCATAGGATTTGAAAGTTCTTATTTTCTTGGGAATTTTACCAAATAATTGTTGCTAAACCTGTATTAGCCAGATATAATCACAAATACATCAAAACACCAAATTAGCTATTCATACATGGTTTTTGGACGACTTTACTACTGAAGCTGCCGAACGACATTGTCATCTTTCCCACCTTGTCCATCCCTAATAGAACGAATTGGTCATATCCCCTTTCTTTCCCCATTCCCGCCAGAGAAAAATATATTTTTGGGAACTAGATGTTTCGACGATCATTTTACTCCTCTTCGTCGATCTCATCCGGAACCCGCAAAATGGAGTTTTAAGCCCTTGAAGTGGAGTGACCTAGTGGGGCCCACACCCCACCCAACTAAAAAAGGCACCCACTTGTCTTCTTCTCCCTCATTGTTCATTTGCATGTTTTTCAAATCAAATTCAGCAAGATAAACCAACCATTCTTCACTACTTCTCTCCTTCGCATGTTGGACTTCCCTTGACTAAAATGGAGATTTGAGTGTGCCAAACTTTTTCCCATCTCTCAAGCTTTCTATTGATACCATTTTCAAAGGATTTCAGCTGGGATCATCTTCATCTTGAAACCTTTCTCCATTGTTAGATCTTCTAGAGGTAAGTGATGGCTTTCTTCTTCAACCCATGGTTTTGTTTAGTCCATTAGAGCTCCAACTTCATGCATGCAAGGCTTCCTAAGGAGGAACCCTTTCTCTTTCGAAAATTTCTTTGATTTTGATCTCTTTTCATGGGGCTTCTTGTTGATTGGAGTTTAGCTATAGAGAGGTGTGTTAGGAGACCTTCTTTGAGTGTATTTTGAACCAAGGCAAGTGATTGAATGAAATATGAATGTGCATGCTATGATTTGTGAATTTTTAGCTTGATTCTTGTTTTAAGTCTTCATTATGTTTAATCTTGTTTTTCTTTGAAGTTTAGTAATTCTTTGAAGTTTAGTTTACTAAACAAAGGTTTTAATGCTCATTTGTTTTGGTTCATTACATGGGATTCTGTTTTGAGATTTGTTCCATTCAAATTGGAATTTTTATGCATGGATTGTTAGAAGTGGATCGAAATGAAGGAGGTTTGGTTGGTGAGATTTGAAGTGAGGGTGTTAATGGTTGAATAATGAAAAGGAGGAGCTTGTAGGCTCATTTTATTGTAGGGAAAGGAGGTGTTGTAAGGAGAAATGTTGGAGAGGAGAAGGGGCTGGAAACAACTTCAGAAAATGCAATTTCGCAGGTGGTCGGTCAGCTGGCGGTCCCCCATTGGCCAGCCGACAAGTGACCAAACCAGTTCGGTCCCAATTTGAGAGAGCTGTAGATTCCATGTTCTGAAGGTCGGCTAGTCGACGTGGTGACCGACTACAGTTCGGTTCCAATTCCAGAGAGCTGCAAATTTCATGTTCTGAAGGGTCGGCTAACCGACAAGTGACTGAAATAGGTTCGGTCATAATTCCAGCAAGCTGTTGTCCCTGTTCTTGATGGGTCGGCCAGCTGTCGGTCAGCATTCGGCTAACTGACTTGACCTTAGTTGGCTAACCGACGGCCAACCGACAGGTGACCGAATTTCACCTAAATTGAGAAAAATGAAGAGAAATGTGGGGTTTTCTATCCCAGTTCCCTTTGGACCCTTCCTAGGCGATGTGTACATCTTGATAACTTAAATGCTGTTGAAAAATGGGCACAATCTAAACGAATGAACAACATGGGATCTCAAAGTGCATATTAATTCGACGATTACGGTTCCAAGGTATTGATGAGGATTTGTGACATGGACTTGTGATTTCTAAACCAAAACCTCGTTTTGCGATTCGTATCGTCTTGAAATAATGTTTCCAAGGTTTTTAATTAAAAACCCCGTTTGGGAATCATTGCATGAATCGTGTTTTCATACACATTGTGTCGGGACTACTACTGTGAATTTTCGTGAGCAAGTGTGTGTGTCCACGATATAGTGTGAGTAGTTCATGAGTTTACAGGTATCGAGTATTTTTTTTGAAGGTTCATGTGTAACGACCTTGTCGATTTGATTAACTGCCTTGGGTCCTTAAATACTTCGTGCTAACTGCAGCTTGGAATATCGTGCGTGCGATTTTAACCCGTTCCATAGCAGGACTCTCGTGTGATGCCCAGCTATACTAGGTTACTATAATTATATGATCATGTGCTCCCTTCACCTTGTATGATGGAGAATTCTTATCATGACTGCTCTCGTCACTTCGTGTGACGGAAAATATACCTTTGTGTGGTTGCCAAGGTATTGTTTTCGAATGGTCATCTTGAATTATCATCTAATCTCATAAATGATATTGTCTTTGATTTGCTTTGTTTTATTTGGCTTCTCTCTGTCATACATGTTGTTTTGTTAATTGCGAAACTATTTGATTTATAGCATGATCGTACTTTATTCGATTACCTGTCAGACCGTCGTGTTTGACCCTTCGTTTTTTGTGCTCAGATTCAGGTTCCATTGCCCCTGAGGAGGCAGTGGTTGAGCTGCTTGTTGGGCGAGAGTGGCAGCCCAACGATGTCATCTAGACATCGGGTTGGGACTTGAGATGCATAACATTTTGGGGGATCAACCAGCTATCTTTTGGGAACCTTGTTATTAGCCTTTGTTGGCTTATCCTTTGAGAAATGTAAAACTTAACTTTATGTCTTTTGGTGTGTTGTAAACTTTATACTTAAATTATGGGTGTGCTAGTTATGTTTCTCTCTCTGACATGACATTATATAAACTCTCTCTCATGTGTGATCTACTTGTGTGTGTTTGCTATACGCTTCCGCAAATCAATCCTTATGTGTGATCGTGAGATGATTAGTGTGGAATCCTCACCGCGGGAACCTGTGGGAAACAGCGCGAGCGGGCGGAATTTTGTGGCCCGTTGCGCCACGGCGCCGGATTAGGACGGGGTCATGGTCCATGGTCATGACAAGGGTGCCAACAATGACAGTGAGTGTTGTGGGTCATAAATTGATCATACATAGGCCAGGTGGCCTAACATGCTAGGAGGTTCCATGCTAATGGGCCAAGAACTTAGATAAAGAAACATAACATAATCAAGATTCCTATCCATTTAAAAACATGACTGCGAACCATGATTTTGGACCATGAAGGCCATATTAAGGAGCATCATTGTTGTGTTTATTTTGAAGTTTTAAAAATACGAGGAAAAAGGCCATGCCACCATGGCATATGAGTTGAACATGTTTAGAAGAGCATGATGTGGAAAAAAGGAAAATTATGGGGAAAAATCTTTAAGAACTTGATTTATGACACATTCGAGTTTTGTGCCGACATTGTAATGATATCGTTACGACCATTCATAGTTCCTTTGGTAATTTTTTGTTTTCAACAAGAAATTAATGGTGACTTTATATTGAGATGCATAAACAATGAAAAAGACTCATGATTTCACTCAAATTCTAGTTTTTAAAGTTTCCTGATAACGATATCGTTATGCTGATTTATAGGTTCTTTGCCCATTTTTTTGTCTTCAACAACAAATTGGCAATCACTTTATATTGACATGCATAAACAATGAGAAAGACTTACAGGATTCACCTAGAAATTATTTCCAACATCTATTTTATGTTAACAGTTTGACTACCCTATCTTTTTTGGTTCTTTGGCAGTATGATGTCTCTAACAATCAAACTGTCATTGCAACTTACAACAGTTGTCCTACTATTCTACATCCTTAATTGGCTCCCGTAACAACATATTCAAAGCAACATCAAATGTGGTAATTACTTCCTAACGATGCAAAAACTTGTTGGGTTAAATGCAAATTAAATAACAAAATAAGTTAGGGGAGAGAAATTGATTTAAAGACAATAATGGAAAACATGTTCTGACACTGTACACTATAAACTTAAATCCATATCTTACCAAACAAGTTATGCAACTGACAACAGACCACGCAAGTCATACCTGATTGATAAATGTTCTTTGGAAGAGCCTTTTATCAGAATTCAACTATGACCATGGTGAACATGTTAGGATATCAGACAAATAAACTCAAATTAGTATTTTTATTTTTGTGTGTGTGTGTCGTTGGACTAAAAAGATGAAACCAACTTGTAGGTCATCATGATTATTCTTCAAGCTTTTAAAAATAGGTTTATGCATCATGAATTTCCACATGCATGTTTTCTTGAGGAGCAGCATCATTGGTCTACACACTTTTATTTTGGATTTAGGGTTTCAAATAAAACCATGTAAAGATTCAATATAAATGCATACATCCATGTTCTTGAAATTGAAATTAAAGCACAAACAATCAATCAGACATCAAGAATTGGGACTAAAAGCTAAGGCATTATAATTGGGAGTCATGACTTTTTTTCATATATTCATTTTGAGAGAGAAGAACTAGAAAAAGAGGGTAGAAAGAACTAGATTGTGAAATCCAAGTTATACCGGATATCTTCAGGAAAACCGTATTTGATGAAAAGTCCGTCCTCGTGCTTGTCCAAACCCATGAAAATCGTGTAATCTCCAACTTCTGGATGAGACTTGTAGTAGAAAACCATCTTCTTTGCTCTTCTTATTTCGCTCTTCTTCTTGCAGAATCAATCGAAAGAGGAAGAGCTAGGAAAAGAGTCGAAATCGAACTTCCGTGAAATGGAAAAGGGAGAGGGAGAGGGAGCAAGAGAGGGGCAGGGAGAGGGAAAGGGACAGAGGGAGAAAGAGAGGTAAAGGGGGAGAGGAAAAACAAATGCCTTGATGGTGATGGGGAAGAAGGAAGAAAGCCTCTAGCGTGAATGGGAAGGAAGGAAAACATATGTGATTTGGGGGGTTTGGGGATGACGATGTCGTTCGGCAGCATCAGGGGTAAAGTCGTCCAAAAACAATGTACGAACACTGAATTTGGTGTTTTTATGTATTTGTGATTAAATCCGGCTAATCCAAGTTTAGAAACAATTATTTGGTAAAATTCCCTATTTTCTTTATAGATTTATGCATTGATACTAATATTTATCAACTTTGTGCATTGATACGCGCCAATATCTATGTGTAATCCTGAGTGAGGAATCCTCAAATCTGCAGACTTCTTGTAGATTCATCTGATCATGTTACCAAACGCATATTCCTAGAATATGCAAGAGGTGAGAATGGAGTTCCAGTACATTCAATGAACAATTTGCAGTATCAGTCATAGTTGAAACTTCATATGGAGCAATACAACTCAGTTTCAGGCTTTCAGCAATAAAACAATGATCCTAATAAAAAAAGAAGAAAAAATTGAGCAAACTCTTCTTTAATTATTTATTTATTTTCATCAAAAGGTAAATTACAAAGTAGATGTTTACTACCATGCAAGACCAAATGCAATAATGACCACCATCATAGCACAACACACCACTCAAACTGTAAAGGCACACTTAAAACTCTCAAAACTATTGCACTAGGCAACTAAAAGTAACAACTACACATGTGCAATTGTAAAAGAAGGCATGATAGGCCAAAGTACGTAGAAAAGGAACCATGAAGACTTTATTCGCAACTTTGTCTGGAATCAACCCACAACGTAGTAGACTAGACTGCACTTCCTGCAAAGTAAATTTTAAGTTAATATAATTATGCGTAAACCTAAATAAAATGTAAAATGAAAAATCCATCTGGGTGGAGGAATTTATCGGTGCATTGTTGGAGATTCATGATTTTTCGCTACTGTTTAGAATTGAATGGAGGAAAATATGTTGGAAATCCTTTTTTCTTTCTGTTAGTTATGGAGAAAATAATTTCTCCCGCTACACTCTAGAAGCTTTAGTTGGGTGAAGAATGATTTTTTCTCCTCTAAAAAAAGCCCAAACAACGGAAAATAAGTTTCTTATGTCCGAATCATGAGCTAATCCAATGCTTTGTATAGAGTTTTTCCATGGCAAAATTTCATGATTTTGAAAATTGACTTTTAGGGGAAAATTAATAATCATGCATGGGCATGAAGAATACTTTCAAGGCTCGTCTAATTTCTCTGTACACACCTTCCCTCCCATTTCTGCAATATGAGCTTCTTCCTCAACTCGCCTTCACATTTCTCCATCTCCCTTTTCATAAATTAGTATGTTGTTTTGAATGATTTTTTCCCTTCTTTGGATGTGTTCTTTTAAATCCCATCTACAGATTCAGCAGTCTAGATTGTTTCACTCACATAATTCCTCATAAGGACATTAAACTACATAGCAAATTGAACTGTGAATTATTATATGAGGGAACTCGTTTTGAATTGACATTAGTACTATGCCAGAAACATGTTTCCTGTAAAACAAAAATAGATTGCGAATGCCACAGTAGTGTAAATGATGATTTGATGGCTAAATTTGAATCCTATCAAGTAAAAAAAAAAGATATTTACAAGAAACATGCAGCTTTTACTGGGGAGTGAAAACAGCTTTAAATTTGGTAATGGTTTGGAATATTGTATGGTGTCCATGTACAAGTGTCATTTGCAATTGTTTTTTTCCCCTTTCCATATCACCTCTAGTACTTTGGAAAGTACCTGTCCGTACTCTCTCTCTCTCTCTCTCTCTCTCTCTCTCTCTCTCTCTCTCTCTCCATCTTCTTGCATTGCTTAGTGTTTTGTTTTGACATTTGATTTCTTGAATCATCAGACCTTTCTTGAAATTTAAGCGGGAAGTTGTGAAAATTTGTATGTTTTGTTATTTTTTCAAGGTGTGTGAGATTAGAGTGTGAGAACTCATGAAACCTATGGAGTTGTATTGCCTGGATCTGAGGATTTGTGGATTGGAGGTTTTGTTGAACAATTAGGGCTAGTTCATATTTATTGGTATTGGATTGCTACGATTTCTTAGTGTTGGTTTCTTTTAGTGAAAGTGGTGGAGTGAAGGATCAGAAGTGAAGATTTGTATGGGGGCAGTTTGATAATCTATTATTTGATTTGGAAGGATAATTCTTGCAATTCACTGTGACTGTGTGTCATTTTTTGTATTTGATGATATAAGCAAGTGGTTACCATGAAGAACCATTCTGAAGACTTGGATTTCAATTTCAAAACTACCCCTCCCTAGATATGCCTCGTGTACATGTGGACATGATTGAAATTGAGGACGAGAAGCCAAACCCATTTAGGAGTAACAATGTTTTTCTTAATGGATTCCTTTAGAAACCCAATAAAATTACATTTCAGAGATCCCATGAAACTTCACTGCCCTATTCTTGATCAGAACCTTTGTGGGTGCTTGTTTTTTCCGTCTCTGGAGTGGAATAGAATATCTTGGCAATTGGGGCGCTTTCAGAGAAAGAGAGGAAGAGAGAGATGGGGGAAGGGAGGTCTTTGTCTCTGACTCCTACGTGGTCGGTCACAATGGTGATGACGGTGATGGTGAATATCTGTTTTGTGGTTGAGAGGTCCATTTATAGGTTTGGGAACATATGGAATGATGAAATTTAGAAATGTAGGATTAGGATTGTATTAGATTGATGAGTTGGTATTAGATTCACACGTTCAAACAAAATTCTGATACAGCTGTATACCTGTGAATATGTACAATGATTGCATTGGTAGTGGATTTCAAAATTTTCGGTACAATTATCAGGGACCATACTTTAGAAAAGTATGGTGGGAAGTGGGAACCACAGGAGCACATATTCAAAGGAAACCTCGTGTGCATGGACTCTTTTTCAATACTAAGGGGGCGTTTGTGAGCAGGCACGGTGCTGTGGGCCACTTTTCGATCCTGAAAAATAGGATTTTAGGATCCTCTCCATTGCAGAAAATATGCCAAAAAAGACGGCTTCTTCCCTCCAATTCTCGCCGCACCAAATGGCAGTGAAGAAGGTGCAGGAAAATCCAGTGTCTTATCTCCCAACATGTCCACAGAAACTTTCAACTAGCACCGGCTGAAGCTCACGTAGTTGAAGGACACTGAATTTGAGTCTTTTCTAAATTATAAAGAAAAAAGATAAGAACAAATAAAAAAATCATAGTTAGAACTGAAAAGATATCAAGATACTACAACAATACAACAAACAGAAGACTTAGGCAACTTACTGGGTTAGTAAAAATAATGTAAAGCCTCCATTTTTCGGACAAGGGGTCATATCAAAAGTACACATCTTCAAAACTTCCTCCTCCTCCTCCTTTTCTAAAAGAAAGTAAAAAAGCAACCTCCTTTCTCTGCAATAACATCTTTAGCATATTCTTCTTGTTTATATAGCATTGGACTCGCTATAACCAATTTTGATAAACATTAGTAAAAGCTAGTTACAAGTAGTGGGAAAACTGAGCAATCCACCATGTTCTGGCATCTGGAACCCAATTTGAGAGCTCAGGTGACCCATCTTTAGGATTCATGTTATCTGTAACAAGTCACTGTGACCTGTTCTACCAGTTCTTTGAAATGAGAAAAATATTGCACATCAACAGGGACGCTTATCTCTAATTCTTTACACAGAACTGGGTTATTCTACTACTATCAGCATTGTTTCGCAGCTGATGAAATATTTATACTTTGATTTAAGTTGGGCATTGGAATATAGAAAACTAGCAGTTTTATTATTTTTCATTTAGTTGAGCAAATATGATTGATAGATTGCCCGTTTGATGGGCCATCAGACCAAAGAGCTCATTCAAACAATTCTGATCATCGGATTAATGGATTATTGATCGTGTTGTAGGCCAACCAGATGGATGGTCTGGATTTGAACAAAAAAGGAAGAAGAAAGAAATATAGAATTAGGTGTTTTTGCTAATAATATGTTCCACATAAAGCACTGTTGTCGGTCAATGCATTTTACATGGTCTATCACAAGACCTTCCTGCTTGCATGACACACTGGTTTAAGACATTCAAAATTACCAATTCTTAGGATTGAAGGCAAGTTTTGATCTTTGAGAATGGAGTGCATTCAAGGCAACTTTCTTTCTACGTGCATGTTTGTATAACCTGATTTATCAATAAGGACAATTACTTTGTTCTTTGCCATTATGAAATATTGGTAAACAGAATTAGATAATGAATTCTAAGGACCCAAACTAGTCATTTGAAATTTTTTCTCTTGCACACTTATTGTGTGACTGTGTTTCATTTTATTGTATTTGATGATAAGCAAGTGGTTACCTGAAAGAACCACTCTGAAGACTTGGGTTTCAATTTCAAAACAACCCCTCCCCGTGTACATGTGGTGATGATTGAAATCGAGGAGAAGAAGCCAAACCCATTTAGAAATGACAATGTTTTTCTTAATGGGTTCCTTCAGAAATCCAATAAAAAAATGTTTCAGAGCTCCCATGAAACTTCACTGCCTTACTCACCTTTCAAAAAAAAATATGTATATATGAAACTTCACTGCTTTGTTCTTCATCAGAACCTTTGTGGGTGTCTGTTTTTTCTATCTCTGGAGTGGAATAGAATATCTTGGCAATTGGGGCACTTTCAAAGAATGAGCGGAAGAGAGAGATGGGGGAAGGGAGGTCTGTGTCAGAGACTCTGACGTGGTCCGTCGCAACGGTGACGACGGTGATGGTGGTGATCTGTTTTGTGTTTGTGACTTGTGAGGTCCATTTATAGGTTTGGGAATGTATGGAATGATGAAATTTAGAAATGTAGGATTAGGATTGTATTAGATTGATGACTTGGTACTGTGATATGATTTTTGATGTTATTAGTTAATGATTCTATAGATAACCAAATTATTCTTATTGAAACTTACCATAAAAATTTGCCAAAATTGTAGTCTTTGAATTTCTTTATGGAATTGAGGGAGTTGGATTGAGTAGCCTTCTTTTTGCAGTTGTTTTAAAATTTTCTTGCTGCTGTTCTTGTTGCAGTGGTTGAAGAAGACGTGGCTGAAGGCTGTTCTTTCTTCCTTGCAGAAAATAAAAGAAGGTGAGAAATCTTGGCGTTTTAAATTTAATCCTTCCTTTTCTTCTTATCAGCTGTTTTATTGAAGCTTACTATTTAGACTTTAGTTATAGCGGTACATTGGAACGCATGATTGATGCTAGGGAAAATTGAGCTAGGAAAGTAGGCATGGAGGTCCTCTTTTCTAGCAATTGTGCTTTGACTTCATTTATTCTTTTTATCTGCTTTAGCTTGCAAGTAAACTCTCTTGTACTGCACTGTTTTAATAGATAAACGTTGATATTAAAAAAAAAAAAAAAACACTGCCATATCTCTCTCATAATAATGATATAGGACCAACAGATGAAGTACTACGCACCACATAACTCATGTAATGTTTGAAACGATAATTTAAATTATTGCAAGATATGACATGCAGAACTCATATTACTAAAAACAAAGAACTTGCATGATCTTTGATACAACTCCTTACCTGCTCAAACAATGTTGAATTCAAGTCAACACTCTATTCAATATTGAAATCTTTCAACCCATTTCTGAAAGCTTTACTGTCTAGAACAGCCCATCTCCAAAGATCTCCATCTTGAATGGGTTTGAAAAGACACTGGACCCTGGCAAATTCACTTTCACAAACTAATTGTCACCCAAATCCAACACCATGTCCTCTTGAACCCGTGTAATGATTATCTAAGTCCATTCCTTTTCCAAAAATTTTCTCTTTCAAATAATCAAAAGCTATTGTCGCCCCAGTGTTTAGACTTTAGTTATAGCAGTACACAGCTGTTTAGACTTGAGTCATAGCAGTACTCTTATATGGGTTGTGATCAAATTTCACAATTCTAAAAGCTGGATCCATGTAGTCATGTAGATAGATCAATGTACAAAACATATGAATAGAAGAGAATTCTTGTATTTTAATTGCTGTACATATCTACAGATGTAGAGGATCTGGTGGGGCTTGGTTGTCTTCAGAATCTTCATTCTTATGCGTCTCTCTATTCCAAGGCCAGGGTTGAGTCTTCAGAATATTTATCCATTTATTAGTCTTATATGTGTTGAAAACGTTACTTATATTTGTATTGATTTTGAATAATCTGGAATAATGGCTGTGTTTGCACATGTAGTTTTGGAAAATCTTAAGGTAGTGAATTTGTTTTGCTTCTCCATGCTTTACGATTCCATATATCAAATCCTTTCTGCTCTTTTTTAAATGTATTTTTTATTGCTTGGGTTGTAGAAAAGTAAATTATATGGATGGTTAATGTTGAACAAGTCTTAGTTTTATACCATGATTTATAGTATGATGAACTTACAATAAAAAGGAAATTTTCGACTTAAAAAAAAAAACACAAAAAACGATGGCCTTGGCCGTCGTTCAGTTTTGGACGGCTTTCAGCCGTTCCCTTTGTACGCGACTGGGTCCCCTTTGTGATGGTGGTCCAAGAAACTAAGCTGAACAGCTTAACAATAGTCCCCAAACTGAATACATGGCATACCATAACCATAAATGCTTCTTTAAGAGCAGGTCTAAAAGCAGATTCTATATTGACATTGTCCTGAAACGCTATCTAAAAATGCATCAACCACGGTTCTTGTTTTAAACTACTATTATGTTCTCATCTGCAAATTTAGCCCAAAATCATGCCTTAGCTCTCTCAAAGGGATCTTGAGGCAAAAGGGGATTTTTTAGTCTACATTATACTTGGGAATGGTCCAAACAGTTGCACTTCTCCCATTATACTTGAACAGAAATTTGAGGTTGTTTTTAGTCTACTTCTATCCTCATTCTTGCTTACACTTTATAGTGCTCAGATGTATTGATTTTTTTTTAATTGTTAGTGGATGCTCTAGTTTCTTGAGACAGAATATGTAGCAGTTATGAAGAAAGAAAGAAATGGCAGCAGTCCCTAAGACTGGTCAGACACTACGTCAAAAAAGGCAATTTTCGAATAAAAAATATGCAAAAAAACGAAGGCCTTGGCCACTTATGTATGTGCAGTGTGTTCATATAGATACGACAACGATATAAAAACATATTTTTATGATACTTAGAGGTTGTTTAAGTATTTGATTGTGTGTGCAATATCTATAGATTTAATATAGATAGAATTCATTTAGAGATAAATAAAAACATAGTTCTATGATGTCTTTGATGTTTGGTAGTTGGATCGGACTTCAACAGATTTTGAACTGTTGTGTTATCGTAGTTTTGTTATTAGAAACAGGTGAAAGTTTCCATATGTTTCTGGGACCAACCGCACCCCCGCGGTACCTGTTGTGCGACAACTCCCCTCCCCTCTCTCGCTCTCTGTTGTGATGCCGTCCAAGGGAGTGTGGATGTTCATTCCAGATAAGATGATAGAGAGTTTAGTTGGGAGAATGTTGCAGGTAGGCTGGTTGGCTGGGAGAGTGAAGGTGGTTGTGGGTCGTGTTTCGGGCTCAAGGAGTTTGTTCATTTGCTTTAGTTTTTCTGTTTTCTTGAAATGTGTAGATTTAGCTTTTCATTGTTTATGATGTTATTCTTTTCCATTGAGTTTAATTTCACCACCATATTATTTTTTTTATACCTTCCTTCAGATATACTACAGTTTTGTGAAGATGTGTGTTCCCACCATCTCAGATTTCAAAAATCCTAGTGAAATGTTGCATATGTCCATTTATCTTTTTATGTGCAATGCTTGTAAATGATGTTTGTATTGGTTGTGTGTTCTTTAATGTAGTGTGGTATTGTAACAATAGAACATAACTTACCCTTATAAATTACATGTGCTTGCAAAAATAATATTAATAGTGTCTAAAGGCAATCATAAATCAGTCATTTAGTATTCAACAAGTTGTTGCAAGTATAGTTTGGTGGTGTCCTTGTGAAAGAGCTATGATATTGGCATTTGCTAGTTATATTATAGTTTGATCCATTTTCAATGTTTTTTTCTTTCTTTTTCTGGGCCTTACAGCATGGAAATTGGAATCTCATATGACATGGGTTTGTTTATTTGACATATCCACTTGAAATAAATACAGCAAGTATCCAAATGTTGATTTAAGATGGAAAGTAGAAACAATGTTCTTCTTCTTCTTCTTCTTCTTTTTCTTCTTTCCTTAATAGTAGAAAAAGTATACCATCTGATGTGATATCAAACTCACATCCAAAATGCAGGTAGAATAGATGACCACCATTTTCTAGTTATTCAATATCACAGCTGTTACTGGGGTCGGAACAGTGGTTCCCGCTATCAAGTACTAATCGGATATGAGGGCCAAGGCCTCTACAGCCATCTGGTACATTTCCTATGCGGTCTTTTGGGTACCATGGATCAATTGTCTTGCATTCTCAGAATTCTTAACTATGTATGCTACTGGTCGACATTTTTTTTCATCAGTTCTGTTTTTTTTTTTTTTTTTTTCTTTCTTTCATCAATTTGTTTGACATAGTATTGTTGGTTTTCGCTTGTTAATCACTTTGCTAACTGATAGAGAAAATAGAGAAAAAAATGAACATGTTTTCAAACGTGAGCAATGAATATTTATGTTTGACATGTAGACTACAATAATGGCCTCTTTAGTTGATGATTTTGAATTGTTTTCTAAACCCAACTGGTTGGTTGCATTGTACTACTTAACTTTTGGCAGTATTTTTGAACTTGAATATTCTTGGGTTGTTCTTTTTTGTACTGTTTTTTCACTTTCTAATTAAGAATATTACAATTGGGGGATTTTTTTTATTTACTTAATGGTTTTTGTCTTTGTAAGGAGTTTTTTATTTTTTAATTCACGAACTTCCATTGGGTATTCAGCATTTTTGAGGTGAGGGATTACAGAGTGTAGGATGTTGATGGGTTTTAGATCAATTCTATGCAAGCATTTAGAATGAAAGAAAAAAATGAAGAAAAAGAATGGATTTCCTTTAGTTTTTCCAATCATTGATTGGTTGTTTTTGGCAAGCATTTCTTCAAAATGAGGTGAACAGCCGGGGACAAATAAATAATTTAACTTATTTTTTTTAATGGTTAAATAATAAAAAAAGGCAATTTTCGGCTTTAAAAATATGTAAAAAACGACGGCCTTGGCGGTCGTGCAGTTTTTGACGGCTTTCAGCCGTCAATCCCTTCATATGCGATTTGATCCCCTTCAGGAAGTGTGGCCTAAGAAACTATAAGCTGAATCACTTTACAATAATCCTGCAACTGAATACCGGGCATACCATAACCATAAATGCTTTTTTAAGAGCAGGTTTAAAATCAGATTCTATGTTGACATTGTCTTGAAACATAGAGGGTAAGCTATCCAAAAATGCATCCACCACGCTTGTCACGACCCGATTTCCTCCATGGCAGCTGAAACACTAATGTTGTTACAAATAGTGCAAGATAAAGCGTTGAAATGACTTAAATGTAAGTATTTACTCAAAAAAGGAACCCCACACCATGGAAAGGAGAACCCACAATTTTTGGATGACAAGCCCACACAAGTTAGAAGGAAATCCCATGCATATGGGAAGAGACACCCATGCAAGTGGCAATGGTGGGATACCTAGGGATCGATCTTTGGGATCCCTCGTTCTAAAAAGATCAGAAATTATTTTTTAACCTTTTTTTTTCGAGGCATGTCTGTTTGCATGGAATATATATAAATTAAATAGATTTCATGGTGAAATGTGCTCCACGAAGGAATTATTAAAGAAGGGAGGGGGGGACATGCATTTAAAAGATTTCATGGTCAAATTCAAAGAATTCTTGTTTGTGGAATTCTTGAATTCCCAGACATAGTGGAACTCATGAGCACCCTGAAATTCCACCAAAAGGCAAAGGAGCTGGAATTTCTAAATTCCCAAAAAGGTCATTTGAGATCTTTCCTGTGGTCGAAATTCTGAAATGCTTGTAAAGAAATATTGCATTTGCAAATGCCAGGGAACAAGATGTCACATCATGTTAAAAAATCTCTAACATGGTGAATTCCTACCAGGAATTCCAGCAAGTGAAGCGTGGTAAATGGTCAAAACACCTCTTATTTTAACAAATGAAATTACTTTCTCATTCTACTAAATCACAAAAAATCCCTTTCTTTAAAAAAATAAGTTAAAAGGCTACAATCTCATGTCGCTAAACGATGTTATTTAATACTTTTTAATTTGACCATTCTTCTTTTCTTGTCTCTTAATTTGACCACTCACCCCACCTCATGTCACTAGTGAAGTTAGCAAACATACAGAGCTTGGAAGGTATGTCTTGGGGAAATATTTCTCTTTGCATACGCTAAAGGGTGCTCTCAACCAAAACAACTAGTGTATGGTGATGGCCAATGGGCCTCAAATCATAATACGCTCGACAAGTTTTCACCCTCCAAAATGGATGCACCCTTGATCCAATAGTCCACTTCACTTAGATAGGTACTAAACCTTAGGACCCATGCTATTAGGAAGTCCCTATTTTATGGAACACTTAAGATGGATCAAATGGTGGTCCCCACTGGATGTTCTAGAGCACGGTGAGCACCCGCGCTCAGGCGAGGGATTCCCCACCATATCTTATCTTAACCAATCTTAGCGGTTGAAGGTAATGTTCTAAGTGGGCCCACATACTAGGAAATTTGAAAATTATGAAATCCCACTCGATTGACAATTGTACTCTCTCCCAATTAACTCATTCGAAAAAACCACTAGTCGGTCCAATTTTGTTTGCGCAAGCGTAAGAGGATTCCTCGTACGGGGTCTGAGATCCATTGGCATCTTTTCTTTCTCCGTAACTCTTCCCGTTTTCTACCTCTCTCCATTCTTTGACACAAAATCCCCTAAAACGCTAATCATCGAGACTTCTCTCATACATAGAGACCAGACATAGCTTCCGCTCTTTTTCTTCCTCCTCTTCTTCTCTTCTCATCTTCTTCATCTATTTGGAGCTACTGCTTTTAATGATTTTGGGCAATCGAATCCTGTGGTGCATTCAGAGGCTTGTGGAGATCATGCCTGCTCTCGTCAAGATTATTTTGATCGTTTTTGCTCTCGATCGAGGGTTTTTCAGTTTCGGATCTCAGAGGCTCGAATCAAGCCTTCTTTCGTCAATTATGGAGGTAAAGTTCAAATCTAAGCTGCTTCTGTTCGGATCTTGCTGTTTTTTTAGGAGATTTGGGTAGATCGGGGTTGTTGTTAGGGTTTTTTTCTGTCTTAGGCTTCTGAAAATCGATTTTTGGTGGATCGGAGCGTTTTTAAGGGGTTTTTACTCTGGTTTTTTCGGTTTCTTCTTGTTTTGTGATTTTATGTCCCGTTTTTGCGGATCGAATTTCTTAAGTTTAGGTATTTTGATTTTCTCCCTTCCCTTTGAAAAATTCCCGATTTTGTGATGTCTTCGATTCTCATTTTAGATTTGTTTGTGAAAACTGTTTCAAATCCATTATCTATGCATATAACTTTGTTTATGTCAAAATCTACTAATCTTCTTGCATGCAAGTTTTCTTCTTCTTCTTCCTTTTCTCCCCCTTTTCATCTTTACTCAAAACCCCAGTTCAAGATCAAAATGCTCGATTTTTTCTTAATCGTCATCAAGTATCATGAAAAACCTAGGGTTTACAACTGCTCTTACAATATGCACCACCAATGATTATGGATTGTCTGATGATAATAGACGAACTTAAGAAACATGAAAAAACACCTGTTTTGATTTCAGGTAAATCCAATCCCATAATTGGATTGGGACATCTTTGATTTCAAGAACTTAGGAAGTTCATGTTGGGAGAGTCCCAGAATCCCCCTAATTTCCGTTAGTGGAATTCCTTTCAAATCTAATATCATGGAACATGGGTATTTTGTGGAATTGCTGCCTGCTCATATTCCTCTTATCAAGTAGGCCATTAATGAGCTATTGTTGAAACCTCAGATTCTGGTCGGATACTGGTTGGAAATTGGAGAAAGGTTTTAGAGAGAAATAGAAGCATACATTGCACTGTGGGAGACATAATTGCCCTGAGATCTCCTCTACTAAATTCAACCATGTAATCTAAGACAATACCCTCTATTTCAGCCCCCCTAATTTTTGGCTCAATATTCTTTTTGCAAAAGCTCTTAAATGGGGAACCTCATCGCCAAATATAGCCCACCATTCAGCTATGTTAGAAGACCAAAACAATAAAATCAATTGTTTGTTATAATTCATAAATTACTATATTTCATCTAATTTAAGTATTGAAATATGAAATAATACCTGGATCCATCTGCTCACGACCCAATATGGCTGCGTCTGATCTAAAACTACCTAGAGCGCCTTTGTAGTTTTTCAACTATAAAAGTTTAAATTTAGAAGTTAGCACTTAGCACTTAGCCCACTAATCTGTGAATAACAATGTCATGATCTATGACATCTTTACCTGGTTAAGAATTGTAACTTGATGTTGCGGGTTATCTGTCCTAGCTTCTAACGTTTTTTTTCAAGCCACGAAAAACTTGTTCATGGCTGGAAAAGTGTTTGCTATAGAAGCAGCTTGGGTTCAAGTAGTACGCTACATGCCATAACGTCATTAAGTAATAAGTATTGATTATTGGATTCCAAAATAAAGTAATAAACAGTAACTAGTTAGTATTTATAATAACCATAATAGTCAAAATTTACCTGCCGCATGTATGTCTTGATGCATCTGGTTGTCCCATCGATTATCAATGATTTTCCATAGCTTCTTATAATAAGTCCCATACTTTACTATGGACCTTTGCTCTATAGCAAGCTTTGCTTTATCCATGGCATCATACACAAAGCCCATTGTGGGCTTCGTATCAGCATCCACTAGTTACAAGACCAAGACAAGAGGCTCGAGTAAGTCGGTAATTCGTTTTGCCATGTTCCAAAAATCCTCCCCAAGGACAATCTGTTATACACGGCGTGCCAAAGGTTGACGTGAAAAATCTGATTTCACATTTGCTGTACTGGTCCACATCTGTATTATGTTAGCCTTGGCACGACAAAGACTCTCAAGGGCTACGAAGTGCGTAGCAAAGCGTGTGATACCCGGCCTCAAAATCTCACTACCCTCATTCATTTCTCTTAGCAGATCGGTCTTGAACTGATGGTTATAGATCAAAGATGTCACCATCTTTTCCTTATCAATAGTATCACGGACATCATCTAATTTGCCAATGTCCTCCAGCATGAGATCAATACAATGTGCCGCACACGGCACCCAAATAATACTCTTATGCTTTCGATGCAATTTCTTCGCTGTGGCCTTAAAGTTAGCCGCATTATCTGTTACAATTGCAACAACATATTTGTACCAATTTTTAACCATACCCAAGGTATCATCAATTAAACTGTACAAATATTGTGCATCCATTCTATGCCCGCTTGTATCTACTGACCTGACAAAAACTGTTCCCGTTACACAGTAAGCCATGAAATTAATAATGTGCCGCCTATTGTTGCTTGTCCACCCATCACACATAAGCGTGCACCCATACTCCTCCCAAGTTTTGAAGTGATCTTCCAAATATCTCCAATAATCAGAAACTTCTATGTCAAGATACTTTCTGCCAATCTCATAAGCGGATGGAGGTTTAACTCCGGGCCCAACCTCAGCTATAGTATCAACTGTGGAGTGATAGTATGGTGAATAAGCAACATTCGGTGGAATCCGATTATAATGGAAGAACTTTGAGATGACTCTCCCCATTTTCATGGCTCTAACTTTCATATCACCCATGATAGAGCTACTAATCTTTGGTTGTTTTGTACTTTGAGATCGATGTAAGAATGGATCCAATGTCCCTCTCCTCGCTGTGTCCCGATAAGGGTCAGGAGGTGCTCTGGAAGAACCGGCCCCAGCCCGTGTCTCATCCATACGAGCTTGCTCAGAAGAAAACTGTTCACGGCTCGCTCTCGTAGCCCTCCTAACTCCCTCGCCTCAACATCACCATCACCGTTAGTGTCATCCTCAGAAGTGTCAATCCTCTGCATATTTGCAACCTTCTCATCAATTTTTTTCTTCTTTTCTTTCTCATTCTTCTTTTCAAGCAACATGTCTCTCATTTGTTTCCTCACTTCAGTGTGGACATTTGCACATGGTTTAGCTTCCCCTTGTATACCTGCTAGGTTTTGTTTAAATCTGTGGATCCCACCACTGAGAATCTTATGACACCATTTGCATTTGACCTTATGACGGTCTCCTGCAACCATCTCCCCATGTTCCCATCCTGGGTCAACTTCTTTCTCTTTCTTTTTTGGTGTCATTTGTGATATAATCTAACTATCTAAGTGACAGTAATCTGCACAATCAAGATCTCAAGATTCTACACAATCAAATGTTTATACTTTAAGAATGTAAAAACAAAAAGAACATATTATTAATGCACACTGTCACATACAAGCATAGATGATAGATCCATGTTATTGACTGTTCTACACAATCAAAATAATAGTCTCTTAGTCTTACCTTTTACCAAAACATATTATTAATAATTAGTTTTACAAGAAAATGAGTGGAAAATATTATTATTACACAATACACATAGAAGCATAGATCATTAGATCTAGAGTTAGAACCATAGGCATCTACAAACAACCCACACATGTAATCATCTATTCTACATAATTTAAGAATGTAAAATGCAAAAAATCCATATTATTAATAATTATTTTTACAAAAAAAGGTAAGGAAAATATTATTATAACACATACAAGCATAGATCTAGAGTTAGAAGTTAGAACCATAGATCCATGTTAGATACACTCCCAAAATAATAGTCTCATACAAAAAACATAAATAAATAATGAAAAAGAATTCGGATTTTTATTTTATTTTTTTTAAATTACATCATAATCATGAAAATCACATTCTTTTAACCAAAAAATAGTTGAAATTTCATCTACAAACAACCAACACATGTAATCATCTATTCTATATAATTTAAGAATGTAAAATGCAAAAAATCCATATTATTAATAATTATTTTTACAAGAAAAAGTACGGAAAATATTATTATTACACATATATGCATATATCTAGGGTTAGAACCATAGATCCATGTTATATACACCCAAAATAATAATTTCATACAAAGAACATAAGTAAATAATATAAAAAAATTCGGATTTTTATTTTATTTTTTTAAATTACATCATAATCATGAAAATCACATTCTTTTAACCAAGCAATAGTTGAAATTTCATATACAAACAACCAACACATGTAATCATCTATTCTACATAATTTAATAATGTAAAATGCAAAAAATCCATATTATTAAAAATTATTTTTAGCAGAAAAAGTAAGGAAAATATTATTATACCACATATATGCATAGATCTAGGGTTAGAACCATAGATCCATGTTATACAAACCCAAAATAATAATTTCATACAAAGAACATAAGTAAATAATAATAAAAAAATCGGATTTTTTAATTTAGAAAAAAAAGAAGACCCAAAAATTCAAAAAATTGCATTTTTAGAAAAAATAATGATCCTCCAAACCATCTTCAAGCAATATCTTCATCTTAACATCTTCCCTAAACCATATATGCATGTAGAATCAAAAAAACAAACATCAAAGTTGAGAAATCAAAAAACCCTCTTTGATGCGAATAGTGGTTGGATTCTTTGGTATGTTTGATCTTTCAAAATGGATGGATTTGATGATGTTAGATGCTTGAAACACAATGTGGAGGCAGTTTCCTTCACTCACCAACAAGTAGAATAGCAAAAAGCCCCCCACTTTGTCAGGGGACGACTCAGACGAGTCCCCCTGGACCTGTACCGAGTCCAGGGGACTTGACTCGGTACAAGCCGAGTCCAAGTTGACTCGGACTCGGACAATTTTTAATTCCATGGTTTAAATGATGCCAAAATCCACCTAGAAAACGAGTTTCGTGGGTCCCGAGGCCAGCCGGCAAAATCACTGCGCACTGCAGCAGCTATGGCCCGCAGCAGAAACCAAGTGGGGGGGGCGGGGGGGGGCGCTTGGTGTAATGTTGGCCACTGGGATTGCAATTGGATTGGTTGCTGAGTTTTAAACAGACTGGCTGCTGAATTGTTCATGGGACTGGCTGCTGAGTTTTCAATGGAGTTGGCTGCTGAGTTCTCTTTGCAATTACTGCTCCAATAGACTGCTGAATATCAGCTATTCCTCTTTCTTTTTCGAAGGTAGCAAGGGGGGGAAATATGCAAAAAAGTGCTGGCTGCTGCTAGCAGCTGGCCGCTGGGGACAAAAGAGCTGGTGGCAGGGAAAGCTGTGCAGCACAGCAGCTGCTGTCTTGGTTCAAGGGATGGAAGGGTGACAAGGGGGAAAGAAAAACAAACTGGCTGCTGGGGTGTTAGGGCGATTAGCAGCAGCTGTTGCTACTGATCGCTGTCCTACTGCTGCTGGCTGGCTGGCTGGCTGCCATCTGTTGTGGCGGTTGATCATTCATCAGGGCTGGGTCCCACTGAAACTGAGTTTCATCTCAGATTAAGGGACAAATAATAATAATGAAAACCAATCAGTTTAATAACGAGTTAACACAGAATAGCCACAGAATAGTGATAGATAAACCGATTGCTAGACATGTTGATAAATAGAGCAATAGCAGATTAATGAATGGATTAGTGACAGATTGATAGACAGGGTATAAACAGATTCATAACAGGTTTGTTAACAAATCAAGAACATGATTAATTTAGACAATGTAATCCCAAGCAACATATACTAATTATCTTAAACACTTGCCTCAAAACCAACAACAAAGCAACCTTAACCAACGGTCACTCCAAGCTCCCAAATAACCAAGGCTTTCTCTCCCAAACAAAACCCACCAAAATCTCCCTAAAATCAAAACCCCTACATTGTCAAGCATCCACACTTATAACAGCCAACACAAGAAATAAAAGAAACGAGTTCTAGCTCAAGATACATTCAAGGATATAAGAGGCCTACCTCTTAGAAGCTCAAGAAAAAGAGAAGGTGATGAAGGAGGGGCTGCCACTGCTGGATTCGCACCAAAATAGAGTATATCGCTTAGAGGATGACAGGGGATCGATTGGCTAGATCAGCTCTTGCAAGGGAAGCCTTCAAGAAGTTGCTCTTCAAGAAGCCATGGAAGGAGAGGAGAAAAAGAAGACAGAAAGAGAGAAGCTTTTCTCTTGCTGTGGACGGTGGAAATGAGGAGTTAAATGTGTTTGGTGGTGGTAGGTGGAGACATTAATGAGGTGTAAGGTGTGGCATTGAATCTGGCTGGTGGGATATTTTGAAATAGTTAGTTTGTGAGTTTGCTACCATTCTAGCTAAACTTGGGATGCGCTAACGAAAATCTCTGGGACCCTAGACAGATTTGGTCAAAGAAGACGAATTGTAGGTCTAGAGAGGGCTTTCCAACAAGCCAAGAATAAGAATTTTCAGAGATCGGTGGCAGAATTTGTGATTTTCCAAACTGCGGTATATACCTTGAAAAGTGTGCCAGGGTTCAAATTAGGTCTTCTGGGCCTCGGATGAGTTCAGGCTGAACATGAAAGGTGTTGAGCAGGTCAAGACCTAACTTTTGAGCTCAAGGTGCAATTTTTATAAAATTCCCAGGATACCCCTGAAAAACCTCGGAATTCTAACTTAACTCGGAAAAAGTTGGATTCTCACGAAACTCCTTGAAACTCTCGGGAACTAATCCCAACTTGGCTCTAACCCTAAGAAACTCTCGATTAACCTCGAATCAAGCATCAGTAGCCACTAAACGTAATTAATTAGCATTAATTGTAATAATTAAAAATCGGGTTCTTACAATTCGTGTATGCGAAGCTACTCTCCTTCACCTAGATTCCATGTGATTTCGGTGAAATGGAATCACATAAGTGAGTGGCTGTGGTTTTAATAATTTTGTGGTTTTGAACTAGTTTTGAATTTATGAATTCGTTATTGTTTATTTCTTTATATGACCCGATAAGACTGATAAACTTGAACATATACTTACTAAACATGAAATTTTGATTATTCGTTATTGTTTTTTTTTTTTTTTTTGGATACTTTTTATTTATTTATTTATTTTCTTTTAAAGGTAAGTGCTCACACACTCACCCAAGATCCTCACCAGCAATGCTACAGCCAGGGATTGATTCCTGGTTGTTTATGTGAAAGGGAGGTGCCTCACCAATTGAGCTATTGGTGGATTGCCTTGTTTGGGTACTTGGTTTGAGTAATGCGTAGAACAAGTGTGCATGAATAGTATGCCAATTGCTGAGTATAAAATGAAAAGCTGGGTCTCTTTTGTAACTTGCGTGTTACTCAACATTTGAATACTTGGACATTGGATGCCTTTATAGTTTATGGGTCCTAAGTTTGTTTGGAAACTTGAATAATTATGAGAAGCCAATGCTGAACATTGGATACAATTATAAATAGGTCCTAATTTTGTTTGGAAACTCAGATTGAGTAATTACTAGAAACTAGTTTTGAATGCTATAATAATTGCGAGAAGCCAGTGCTGAACATTGGATACAGTTATAAGTAAGTCCTAATTTTGTTTGGAAACTCAGATTGAGTAATTACTAGAAACTAGTTTTGAATGCTATAAAAATGAAAATATGGTTTTCTTTGCAATTTGATTTTGGTTGAACTTGATTTGGGATGGATGTAATTTATGCATAAAACAAGTTTAGAAGCACATAATTTTTTCAAAAAAGAAAAAAAAGTAGCATTAGAACTATACAAAAAGTATATATATATAAACCTCATTAGACCTATAGAAAAAGCATGCAAGCTTTAATAAATCTGATGGTAAAAGATAAATTAAGTTTTCTCCCATGACCTATCGGTAAATGTCTCATACTTTAAAAGAAAAAAAAATTGTCAACATCTTTCCATTGCAAGTGGTAAACTCATTTTTTGTACACCGTAGTTTTTCAGAATATGGAATGCTGTCCATACACAGTTTTGAACACTTGATCATGTACTATGTAGTAACAGATGTTTCAGTTTTGAGCTATATATCAAATGAAGCTCAAGCCTTTGCTATTTGATTTTTATTGAGCTTGGTTCACACTGGATGTCTTTGACAGAAATTTACTTAATACATTCTGATGTTGGTTTCACTTAAATTTACTAAATGCATTTTTTTCTAAAATCTGATAGTAACAAGTGTAGGAATGCGTTCCCATCTCTTGTTCTGTCTTGTTTTTTAATGAAAGTAACCTTTTAAAAAAAAAAAAAAAAGAAGTGTAGGAATACCTGCTTAAGTACCAAATTCAAATAACTTTGATACTTGGATTGAAAAGGGTGATGTACATTAGCAGCACATTTGTATTTGTTTTCCTCTTCCCCTGTTAGTGTGTTAAGTGAGGGCACTTCATGTAATATGTATGGACTATTGATAGTAGCACTTCAACAGCAAGTGTCTTTTATTTTCTTCTTTTTCTTTTTTCTTTTTGCTCTAAAACTCTCTCCAATAGGAATAGAACTAATGAAGAACGTGCATTTCACAACTTTGGGGTTAGGAACAGAACTTGGGATCATCATATCTTCTTTTTAACTAGTAGCTTCACTAGAACCTGTGGCCTAGTGGTTGGGCATTTTCCAAAGGGGCTGCATGCTCCTTTTTTTTTTGCTTTTGCTTACTGCTGTTTGTGTTTTTGCTTTTTAGGAGACACTAGATCCTAGTAGTATAAACCTGAGATTTGTGTATGTTGCCGGGCTGTTCTATAGAGTAACTGCTACATCAGTTCTCTTGACCGGTAATTTGGTGTTTAACTGTTTCTATTTTCTTAATTTCTTTCGTTTGTTATTTTTGTTATTTTGGTTTAGATGCTTTATGTATTATTGCTAAAGTTCATCTTATATTGGTGGAACATTATATTTTGGGCATCTTTTTTAAATTGAAACTCTTTAGTGTGTTTTTTTTCTTGGCTTTATTTAAGGCTTCTATTATACTTCTATTCCCATTTTTATCCCTATTTCGAGTTTTATTGATTTGTGAGCACAATTTCTTTTGTTTCTTTTCTTGTTTTAGGTACCTATCAGAGCTAAAGAGACTTAATGGAATATCTTTTGTTATATCAGCAGGAAGTAGTGTTGCTATTGTTGGTACAAGTGGCAGCGGTAAGGCTTCAATGATTTTAATGTATATTTTAGATAAATATTATATAAAGAAACTACCTTGAACTGTGTGATTCTTTCATTCTTTTTTTCTTTTGTTTCCTTTGCAACATAGTTGACGGATGAATGAATGACAAACTAGATGTTGGAGGGAACTTTACAATAGGTGTCTCCTCATGCCATCTGTCTACAGAGGATATTCTTCATTTGTTAGCTTTATAACATTCTAAAATAAAAGGCATATAGTTCACATTGATTTTAAATGATTGACACATAGTAGAACACATTGGTCAAAATTTGGAGAAAACTTTTGTCATCCTACCATTTTTTTTTTTCCTTGAAAAATTCTTATTTAAGCACTTTTTTACTGCCATGTCTCATTTAACAACTGCCTATGCATGCTCCCAAATGTCTGCCCGGCGCCTGGTGGTTTATTGTTTGACTGGGCTTCATTTTGATGTTCTCCCTCACGGTACTGACATTCTAGTATCGAATGTTCTCCTATTGTACTTTATGTCTTTGAATATCCGATTGTACTTCATGTCTTTGAATATCCGAGACCCCTTTGATTTATGGACTACTCTTTGTTCTCTGGATGTTTCACTTGTAGCATGCCTTTTCTTTTATGGTCTATTAAGTTAATATCTTGAATGGCAGTTCTATAAGGTTATTGGAAATTATGCTTGCTATAGGGTCTTGTGTGAACATTATTTTGTGACAGATCATTGTTTCTCATCATGGAGCATTGTTTTCATTTTTCAAGTTATTATTTATATTTTCTCATTTTTTATTATGCAAAAACCAGAGACTGACCGAAGACAACGTACCGTAACATATGTAATGAGGCTGAATGACCAACCAGCCCTTCATTTCCCGGTTATTTAGAGGACCTAACCTGAAATCTCTCAAGTATGAATCTTCTTTTTAGACTAGATCGATAGTACTTTTGTAATTTTTTCCTTTTGATGTCGAGCTTTTACGCCCTTTGCTGTACATCATCTCTCTACTTAATGCAAATATCACCATTTGAGAATAAAAATCGCAATTCAAGTTGAATTATTTAATTTAGTCGCGTAATTGCACAGTTTGGACAACTATGGCCATGGCAAGTAGCCAGCAAAGCTTTGTAACAAATGGGCATACAACTAAATTTTTTCTGGGATCTGGGTGGATTCCAAGTTGTCTTGTCAGTAGGGTAGTTTCTTTTTCTTTTTGTTTGTTTTTGTGGGTTTTGTCTAACCATTGTCAAGGTTTGAAAAGCTTGTTGCTGAAATTTCACGACCGTTTGAAAAACAATAGTGCGAAAGCCATCGTGGTTGCCTTAATTTGGGTACACCCTTAATTCGGGTACATGAAAAGGGCTGTCTATTGTTGGGGACCATTGAAAAGGGAAAAAAAATTTACGGCCTTTTGAAAAACAATAGTACGGAAGCCGTCATGATTCCCTTAATTCGGGTACATGAGAAGGGCTACCTATTGTGTGGGGACCGTTGAAAAGGAAATTAAATCACCGCCTTTTGAAAAACAATAGTGCGAAAGCCATCATGGTTGTCTTAATTTGGGTACATGAAAAGGGCTGCCTATTTGTTGGGGACCGTTGAAAAGGAAAAAAAATCAAGAGAAAAGAAAAAAGAAGAAAAATCACGGCCTTTTGAAAAACAATAGTGCGAAAGCCATCATGGTTGCCTTAATTTGGGTACACCCCTAATTTTGGTACATGAAAAGGGCTGCCTGTTGTTGGGGACCATTGAAAAGGAAAAAAAATCACGGCCTTTTGAAAAACAATAGTGCGAAAGCCATCATGGTTGCCTTGATTCGGGTATATGAAAAGGGCTGCCTATTATTGGGGACCGTTGAAAAGAAAAAAAAATCACGGCCTTTTGAAAAACAATAGTGCGAAAGCCATCATGGTTGCCTTAATTTGGGTACACCCCTAATTTTGGTACATGAAAAGGGCTGCCTGTTGTGGGGGACCGTTGAAAAGGAAAAAAAATCACGGCCTTTTGAAAAACAATAGTGCGAAAGCCATCATGGTTGCCTTAATTTGGGTACACCCCTAATTTTGGTACATGAAAAGGGCTGCCTGTTGTTGGGGACTGTTGAAAAGGAAAAAAAATTTACGGCCTTTTGAAAAACAATAGTGCGAAAGCCATCATGATTCTCTTAATTCAGGTACATGAAAAGGGCTGCCTATTGTTGGGGACCGTTGAAATGGAAAAAAAAATCACGGCCTTTTGAAAAACAATAGTTCGAAAGCCATCATGGTTGCCTTAATTTGGGTACACCCTTAATTTGGGTACATGAAAAGGGCTGCCTATTGTTGGGGACCGTTGAAGAGGAAAAAAAATTAAGAGAAAAGAAAAAAGAAGAAAAATCACGGCCTTTTGAAAAACAATAGTGCGAAAGCCATCATGGTTGCCTTGATTCGGGTATATGAAAAGGGCTACCTATTGTTGGGGACCGTTGAAAAGAAAAAAAAATCACGGCCTTTTGAAAAACAATAGTGCGAAAGCCATCATGGTTGCCTTAATTTGGGTATACCCCTAATTTTGGTACATGAAAAGGGCTGCCTGTTGTTGGGGACCGTTGAAAAGGAAAAAAAATTTACGGCCTTTTGAAAAACAATAGTGCGAAAGCCATCATGATTTTCTTAATTCAGGTACATGAAAAGGGCTGCCTATTGTTGGGGACCGTTGAAAAGGAAAAAAAAATCACGGCCTTTTGAAAAACAATAGTGCGAAAGCCACATGGTTGTCTTAATTTGGGTACACCCTTAATTTGGGTACATGAAAAGGGCTGCCTATTGTTAGGGACCGTTGAAGAGGAAAAAAAATCAAGAGAAAAGAAAAAAGAAGAAAAATCACGGCCTTTTGAAAAACAATAGTGTGAAAGCCATCATGGTTGCCTTTCTTTGGGTACACCCTTAATTCTGGTACATGAAAAGGGCTGCATATTGTTGGGGACCGTTGAAGAGGAAAAAAATCACGGCCTTTTGAAAAACAATAGTGCGAAAGCCATCATGATTGCCTTCATTCGGGTATATGAAAAGGGCTGCCTATTGTTGGGGACCGTTGAAAAGAAAAAAAAAATCGCCGTCTTTTGAAAAACAATAGTGGGAAAGGCGAAAGTGGCTTTTGTTTTATGCACTAGTCTTCTTTTGTATTTTTAGGTTAGATTAGGTTAGGTTAGTTAACTTCACCTTTTCACATCTCTTGCTAGGGACTAGTAAAATGTTGGTTGGAGGTGTGATGAGTCCATGAAATTGCATATTATTACTTATTTAGGATAACTTGATTTCATTGAAATTTATAAATTCTTGCAGTTGAGCGTTCAATGTTGGAATTCAAGTCATAATTGGTCAAAATTCATTAAATTGCATGATTTTCATGAAATTTCTTTTGCATAATCCTATTATTGCATTAATTTTCTCAAAATTCACAATTTTTCTCATGTAGTTTTTTTGCATCATTGTATTCTACGGGAAAATTCGATGAATGCAGTGTATTCATATGAATTGTAAAGTGCAGTGGTGCAAATCTTCTAATGTGAATTATCCAATGGAGAGCCTCAAAGATGCTCTTCCTAATCTTTGCCTCAAATTGCCATTGTTTTCTTACTTTATTTTAGTAATTGATGGGCCATTGATGGGCCATGATGGATGGATATGGTGGTAACTGACTGTAGCCTTTAATCAAACTAGTAATCAAACTAAGTTTTCTTCAGAAACTAGTAATCAAACTAAGTTTTCTTATGCCCTTTGTCCCCTTTAATTCTTCAACTCATATGATGGCCATATCTCTGAATTGTGTGTTTTTGAGTGCGAGGCTGAGGATCCGACGCTTAAATGGATTAAGCGTGGGGCTGTATTAATGGTCACTACTAAAGGAATACGAGTACAACACGTAGCGTCAAGCTAGCAGGTCTTGACATTGTCTCAAATAAGTCTTGCTTAACCTATGGCAGAGCTTGGTGAGGTATTGAAGCAGGTCTTGGCTTATTTTCTTTTGCTGAATTTCTTAAAATATGATTCTCATTTGAGGTGTTCACAGTGCATTTTGTTGCCTTTTCTTTACCTTTGATATCTCATGCTTTACTTAATGGCAGGTGGTGTCAACGTATAAGTAGTTCAAGGACTACAAAAAGGAAATGGAAGAAACAAATGGTTGATTCCCCTGTTTCTTTAGCTTAAGTTATTCAAGACTTACCGAAAAGATTTACAGTTCTATTTCTTTGTGGCTTTTACGTGCTTATTGTTGAATGTATATAGTTGAAAGAGCTAAGAAGTGCTTGGCAAGTGGCAACAGAGCGTGCTGCGGCTTGCTGCATTGGTTAGTTCTGGAAACCTGGCCATGACTACATGCTTTGCTTAGTCCATGTTTGTTTTTCCATTAAGTTGCTGTACTCTTCCAGTAGGGAATGGTGGTGGTGTTGATGTTGCTGAGAGTAGGAAGGCACTACTTCGTAATTTGTGGACTGAACGCATGCATGGTGCAAAGCAGAATCGTAATTTGTGGACTGAACGCATACATGGTGCAAAGCAGAATGTTGAGGTGGTGCCTTTGCCCTTATCTCTCTCTCTCTCTTTCTCTCTCTCTTACTTTTTTGTTTGGATGGATTTATGGTATGGACTGGTGGATTTCTTTTCGAACAGATTCGTTGATTTGCTCTTTCCCGTCTTCCGTTCCTGTTTTTAGAAGGTTTTGGAAAATGTTAGGAGCGCGTTTTCCAAAAGTAGGGTTTTTGAAATTGTCAACAATTCGTCCTTCGCTTCGCAGTTGTCTATTTTTTTTTTCCTACCAAGTGGTCGACTTTTTGGTAATATGTGTATTTTGGGTTAGTTTACTGTAATGCCGTTTCTTTCCCCTTCTCAAAAAGGGTCTGAAAATGGTTAATCTCGTTTGTGTCCATCTGGGGCAGTTGCCCCAGATCAGATCCAGAATTATATTATTTTTTCACTATCACATCACTATGCTGTGGACATTTCATGAGCTTCGGTGTTTTACTTTATGGTCTTGTGCAAAATTGGGCTTGGCTGGTAATGTATAGGTGGGGTTATTTATGAAATGACAAAGAGGTTATGGTAACATTCTCAGGAATTAAATAACCAAATCTAGTAGAGGTGTGGGCAACTTATGAATTGCAAAGGCCCTTTATGTATTTTTTATGAAAGGTAAAATTCATTAAGAAAGGCTAGCAAAGTCCAGCCTTTATTATCGAAGGAGACGCGAAATACCCCATTTGAATTAAATCCCAATAGAACTCATAGTTAAACTTTGTTTAAAAAAAAAGAGACTGGACATTTGTTACGAGCTCCTGTTATGATATGGCACCTGGTAGAGTCTGGACATTTGTTACGAACTCCTGTTATGATATGGCACCCAGTCCAATGACCTTTACTCCCCATTTGTATTAAATCTCAATAGAAATCATAGTTAAACTTTGTTTTTTAAAAAAAAAACAGAGACTGGACATTTGTTACGAACTCCTGTCTTCCGGGCTGTATTGTCAGTTTGCCGTGGAAAGGTCTTTTTTCCATTGATTTTCATCTCCTCTGTATTTTCCATTGCAGTTGACTCATCTATCTTTTTTATTCTTGGGCTTGTCGCCTGTGAGAAGGATGAAAAGGCACTTCAATTCATCCAATAGTTGACCCAAAATGTAGACGCAGTCCGAAAAGAATTTTTTTAGAGCGAGTTTTCAACTTCTCGATTGGAGCGCAGCCAAGTTCCAAAGGTATATAGATCTATTATCTATTTGTTTTAGTAGATCTAGTTGTGCTTGTTTGTTTCTTGATCTATCTTCTTGATGGATTATTTGATCTTAATGCATGAGATTAGGTTTTTAGATCTTGAACTAGTTGGGAAAAACATGAGAAGGAACTGGTTGGGAAAAAATCGTTGTTTTTTCTGGTAAGTGTGTGTCGAGCGCTTGAGCGGATTCATCCCTGCTTGAGCGGAAGCAGTTCTGCGAGTAGGGTGCTTGAGCAGGGTTGAACCCGCTCGAGTGGACCTGGTCTCTGTGAGGTGCCTGCTCGAGCAGGTTCATCTCCGCTCGAGCTACTCGAGCGCGCAAGGCGATGTCTGTTTTGACGGTCCAGATTTTTCATTATGATATGATGAATGGTAGCTTCATAGCCCTAGTTTCTCGTGTATGTGATACTAACTTTACAGGTTGTTGTCCTCTCCATGTGGCCCCACAAGTTTCTATTTTTGTGATTTATTGGTTATTTTGGGCAACTGTAAAGGGCATCATGGTTTCCTTGGTTTTCCCGCGAAAGGGGCAAGGCTTGATGGTTTCCCTAAGCCCCTTTTATTTCCATTAATAGATTGCCATGTAAATCTCAATTTTCGAGTTATAGGAATTTTTTTTTTTTTTTAATATTTGTAAATTCCGACGGCTTTCAAGACAAGATAGATGGTGACAACGGACTCTTGACCAAAGAGTTTGGAGTCACTCATAGAGTTTGAGGAAACTCAAAAGAGTTTGGAACACTAAGAAGTCCAAGACATGATATTATCATATGAAGGTGCCATGTGGGTTAAATTAATTAAAAATATATACGGTAGCATGTAGCAATTTAACCCAACTTTAAATTTAAATTTTGGTTTGATTGAGCTATGTAGGTTTGGATCCAAGTTGATTACAATCTCCAACAATCAAGGCCTTAAATAAGATTAGTAGAGATGCCACGTTAAATTTTGACATAGTTCTATAGTATTGGAGATGTTCGAACAACAACTATACAAAGCGGGTGAAAACAGTTTATGGAGTTCTGATCTGAATTACCATCAACTTGAGCAAAACCAGTTCTACTCTCGAGCTTCCCATGCTCCAAACCATGGAGCTTTTGACGAAGATGATGGTTGGATCATCTCCTTCACACATTATGAAGATGCTAATTGTCGCATCCCCGGACCGGTTTCCAGAAATAGTAAATCTACATTCATCCCATCCTTCTCTATCATACAAGATGACTAGAGTAAGTAGAACAAGGCAAAGCAAGGCAGAATCCCAAGCCACACGAGGTAGACGGGCTCTGGCCGCGGAACCGGAAACAAGTACAAAGTATATGACTAGTCTGTAGACAGTCCAAGTGTTTAAGGACCCCTGGATAGCAGATCAGGCCGACAGGGCAGTCCAAGCTCAGTGGTATCTACTCAAATTCATGAATGAGCAAAACAAAATGCACTTACAAAACAGATTATAAATAGTGGGAGTCACTTATCAAAACAATGCAAAGCAAGACTAGTCGGGATAACATGAGCTATAAGCATATCAATACATAAGAAATGATCCCCTCAAAATTCCGCAAAACAAGAGTTTTCCTGAACCAAAAATCCCCTTTTTGGTTCTTGAAATATTTCAAAATAAAGCTGCTATTCGTCAATCAAAACAGGTACAAACCTAAAACCTCCAATTCAAATCCCAAATCTCCAAAACAAACTTCTCAAGCATATGCAAAGACCCATCACTTGACTCGTGTGTACTTGAAACCCGAATGTCGGAATTTGGAAGTGAGTTGGTGCCCTTGAAGCTAAACGACATTCTAGATTTCAGGTGTTTCTACACTCAGTCAGTTATCGATTACTTGGCGGCTAGCCACGGTTGGCTAGGTCGGCTAACCGCCAGCTGACCACTGAAATTGACAGATATGGTCACCTTTTGGAATTGTAACCACCTAAGGTCGGTGACCTACCGGTCACCTGGCGGTTAGCCGTCAGCTGATCGCCGACCCTCCTGTCCAAAAGGTTAGGTTCTAGAATTGTAACTGACTTGGGGTCGGTCATTAGCAACTAGCCGCCACCCGACGAGCAATTGCATTTCAGGCCAAGACTTTGTCATTTCTCTTCCCATTTCACTTCCTTTAATTGCTGGACAGATCTCTGCAATTTCCAAAGCCTTCATGCTCTCCAAAATATCTCAACCTCCAACTAATTCAACATCAAACTCCTCCATTCACCACAACATCTCCATATCACACCAACCGTAACAAGTTTCATGACAAGTAGAGAAGTTCCAATTCAAAACAGTAAGCAAAACCTTGGAAAAGCAAATGATTAACATGCATGTAAACATGAGCCAAATAGTATGATTAATTGACAATTATCATGGATTGAAAACTTATAAACATAGACCATGCACTTTGAAAACAACATTGCTCCAATTATCGCACATGCACAAGAAATCTAGATTAATCACTTGCCTTAGTCCAGAGTGCAAATCAAATCCTCCTAAAAGATCCCTCTCAAGTGCTAAACCAAAGATCTACAAAAATCCCAAGAGAAACACCTCAAAAACCTACAAATTTTGGAAAAACCAAGACCCATTTTGAAAAGGCTTGCATGTATGAAATCATGACTTCTTAGGAGACATAAAGACTCATTCCAAGAAATGGAGAGAAGCTCTCACCCGGGAGTGTCCAAACTAAGGAGAAACAGTCGAAAGAGAGGTGAAATTATGTAGGATATCTGCACAAATGATACCTAGCTGAAGCTTGGAGGAACAGGAAGACAATGGTGCAGTCCGATTTCAATTTTGAGGCCGAAAGGTAAGGCATGCAAGGCAAAACAAATAGAGGAAAAAGGAGTTCTCCTCTAGTTCTGAATTCTCTAAGTTTGAATGAGGGTGAGGGAGAGAACGTTAGTTTTAAGTGGGGAGTGGGCCCCACCAGGTCTAAGGTTTCAAATGGATGGAAACTCCTCTCACGGGCTTCAGATGAGATCAACAAAGGAAGAATGTTCCTCAAAAAATTTAGTTTCCAATAAGTATAAGATTCACATGGTTCAGAGACCTCGAAAATCGTGTACATATTTGAGTGTGAAAAGGTTGTTTTACCCTTTTTGGCTAAAAACTTCGGGTTTGGCTTTGGACACGGATGGAATGAATATGAAAGTTGTGAATATTAACAAAATCTTTCAAAAGAAATTAAAATCATAATTTATCAAAATCCAGAATCACCACTTTACACCTGTAACCCAGGGCATCCCTGAGCATGTCAGACTAAATCCATAACGCTCTCAAAATTTTCCAAAGCTATTACTAAGACTTAGTCAAACCACACTCTAATCAAATGGCCGCTGATCCCCCTTAAGAGACTAACAACGGCTTAATTAATACTAATCGCAATAATTTGGGTAGGGGTCTTACACTAGTATATCTCAAGCAAATTCATTCTTCATTAGCTTATTCTCTCCTCAATGGCTAGACCAACATCTATGAAAGAAAGAGCCCAGAGCCATTCAATAACTGTTAAATTAATTATCGATGCTCTACTAACATATTTTTGGAGTCTGCTCATGACCAAAATGCAGAAAAATTATTCAAGCAGCAGGAATGACTCAAATATGGAAATAGTTTTTCGATAACAGTCAATACTTTTGGAATGATACCTTGCTTTGATCGATTATATTGATGGATGACTTAAATTTCAACCAACCTTCCTTTCAATCAAATGACAATTTCAATTACATGAACAAACGTCTTGTAGCTTTTATCTCTATTGAATTTGGAAGTAGAGGAACAGGACACTGATCCCATTACATCTATTAGGTAGAGCAATGGAAGAGAAGAGGATCTTGACAACTTGTTTTACTTGTTTATATAAAAAATACAAAATCATAGTCTACAAGATTAGCTTTATATCTATGGTTCTTGAAACACATATAAACAGAGCCACAATTTCCTCTGAAAGAATTATCCATTCTGCCAATTTTTTTTTCAGAGTGGCCTAACAGAGCTACAGCCAGAAGCAAAGGAAAAGGAGAAAAAAGCCTTCTTATATTAGCTCCAAAGAATTCAATTAAAATTAACAAACCTGCCATAGGAAAAAACCTTAGTGACAGGGCAGTGAAGGGATTGAGGTTCAGCCCAAATATAAATGTGCCCAGGTCTGAAAAATGAAGATTTGGACTGTCCAACAAGCTGGTCTAAGACCTAGATTCAGGGTCCAGAAAGCATTTCCATTTTGTTCATATTACATGTAAACATGTAGATCCAAAATCAACAGATTCAACAGTAATCTTTTAACTGTCAACATTCTTATAATATGATATCCATGGTTGGTTATTACCAGTTTTCCCACTGACTTTGAACCCTTTTTTCTTTTAAAAAATATCTAAGTCATATTTTTGGAACTAACAGTGATTATAAATTGAAGTATTAAGCCTTAAAAAAAATACCATAGTGAATCTTTAGTAAATAACCATAGTCATTGCTGTAGTCATTTCTTTTTATAACAATTGTTGTAGTCATTGTCAGAGCCTTGTGAGTTCTTATTTTTATCATTTAAGACTCCAACATGCCAATGCTGGGTACTTCACCCCCAGTTTCACCAGTTTCCCATTGTCCATGTTACTCGTAATATTTCATTTCTTCTTGCAGGGGCTATTTCCAATTCTCGGTTCTATGTAAAGATGAAACCTTGTTAAACAGCATCTTCGTTTCTCTATTGATGGAGACTCATAAATTATTTCCTACATATTAATTCCTAATTCAAACATTGTCAATCCATTGTTGTTAAAATACCTGCAATTCGTACCAAATCATTAAGAGGAAAGATTAATAGATTGCAGTATATGACTGTTTTACCGCTTGTATATGATTATCTGTTAAAAGTAAATATTGTTCGAGCATATTTAAGTAAAAAAGATATCCAATGAATCTGAGGATAATAACCATAAAGTCACTAAGAAAAAAAGCAGAAAAAGCAATAAAACCAAAATCCAAATAGCCTTAACTATATGAAAATTTAAATCTTATCCAAAATAACTGGAATAGTAAACAGTTCGTGGGGGGGCGGGTGGTGTGGTGGTTGTACACAATAGAGGATCTATTATTACCTTTGCTTTAACACAGGGTGATGGTTGGGGATGTCAAGAGGTGCACACCAATGTTGGGGTCACAAAGCGCTGGAATGCAATTTTCCCTGCACAAATGTTTCTATATTTTTATGAAAACAAAAATTGAAAGTAGTTTCAGTAGAAGAACTTGAGTATGATCATGGGAAAAATGCAGAATAACCATTTAAGCAGCAAGAATGACATAACATATCAAATGAATTTGTGCATATCAAAATCTAAAGAAGAACTTGAGTTTCAGGAAATCAATTTGAGTAAAATCTCCTTCATTAAAACCATCAACAATTTGAAATTTAAAAAAAAAAAAAAGAAACAAAGAAATAACCTTCAGGAAAAAATATATATAGCAGAACTAATCCTAGTCTGTACCTAATTTAACTTGTGTGCGGCCCGCCTTTGTTTGATTCAACTCGCTTATATCACATTCCTATAGGTGAAGTACACATGATCCAGAGATCACTTAAGTTAACAATCTGAACAACGACTTTGCAATTGTTTGAAATTTAAAAATGTCAAGAAAATGTAGATTTGAAAGAGTTACAAGGATTCATAAAAAGCGATACTTCATGTAAATTGCATCAAAATTAAAAAATAAACTATCTAATGCTCCTACGAAACACAACCAAATACAAATCCCAAAAACTAAAATACTAGAAACGGAGAAAACTCATTATCTAAGCTAGTGATTGGATTGAAAGGGATATAAAAATAAGAAAAAGAAGACATGGGTTTTGGAGATTCCCTGGTGGATGATTGAATCAAAATCCTCAACGGATTACAATTGCATCATATTTGTAGAGAAACAAAGTCGGAGAGGAAACGAAGAATGGGAGTAGTTAAAAGGGAGTTTGAAACATGTTTCATGAATCGCAAGTAGAAACACCGGTCATTCAAGAAGATGCTGGTAGAAACATGTAGGCTTAGGGAGTTTCGGTATTGAAGAGAAATAAGTGCTTAAGCTATGGTATTGAAGGGTCATTTGGAGGGAGGAGTTGGAAATCATTTCAAGGGGTCCAATTAAATAGAAATGCTCAAAATCAAATTGGATGCAATATCTGATTTCTGCAATTAAACTCAGTCAGCTTCATATATATATCATATATATATATATATATATATATTGGTACGGATGTAGAGTCACAAACAAGTAAGATGAACAAATGATGATTTTCAGAGATGCCTTATCTATAAAGCCAGCTTACCACAGGCACGTGTACATGTGCATGCACACACCCACATGCATGCGTGATGGAAAACTTGCAGCTTTATCCACACAAGATCACTAATGTGAATGCATCAAACCCTAGGTGGCTACTATATTGGAAATACAAAATCACGGGCTTGTTTGTTTGCATTAAAATACATATGAATTCAATACATAAGATTTTTTTTTTTTTTTTTTAAGTGCTTATAAATGAAGATCAAAGGTTACTATCCAAAAATGAGCATTAAATAACCTTTCCTTTTATTAAAATAGAATCAAAGGAAGATGAGAAAATGAATACCAAGCCTCTCGTCTTCATTTTTAACCACTTAAAAAATTACTATGTATTGAATTCTTATATATTTTAATGGAAACAAACGGGCCCAGCAATTGGGATAATGAATTGGAATTTGCCTTTCCCCACCAAACTCATTATCACTTAATTGGCACCTGCCAATAGAGATTCCCATTACCAAACCGTATAAAGTTCATGGTTAGGATAACCATCCTGGCAGAGGAAATGGGAGAATTTGATCTTTGAAGCTAAAGAAAGATCAAGGATTTCTGCCCCTGTGGCCTGGATGGAAGCACACTTGTACACGATGAGAACGACATCCTCGGTTTTCTAATGACAAATCATGACTGACGCTAAAAACATAAAGCTTAACCAAGACTTCTGGACTTTGAGGCATCCCATTTATGGCGTCCAGAGATTTAGAAATACAGTGGAAAGAAAATGTCAGGCAAATTTAAGCTATGCCAAACACACTACCAAGCAGACATAATGAAATTTAAGATTAAAACCATGTGCCTACACATATAGCCCCATGCCTAGTCAGGGGTCCTCGATGCCAGCCTGCATCCCATACTTCTTTTTTTTTTTTTTTTTGAAAATTGATGAAATTCATTAATAAAACAAAACAGTACAAGAGAGATATACTGGCAAGTTTTACCAAAAAACACAAAAAAAGAAGAACATACTAGACATAAGCTAAGGGAAAGGCCCAAGCGCTCCAGTTTTCCACAATCATATCAGTTGGAGTGCCCCTAAAATGTGGACCGGTAGAAACCCAAGTAGCAGTTTCGAATCTGATGTGATCTAGAAGACTCTCCATACTAGAGGACTTCCCATCAAAACATATAGAGTACCTCTCTCTCCATATAACCCATAGGGTGGCAAGGAGGTTCTCCATAAATGTTTGCCTTTAGTTGTGCCTAACGTCAATTTCCAAGCATTGAAGTGGTCTAAAAGGGTTTTTGGAAAGACCCAGCTAAGACCAAACCAACCAAGAATTGAGATCCAAAGGCTATAAGCAGTTTTACACCCTAGAAGGAGATGATCCACCTTTTCCTCATCAGCTAAACATGTGGGGCAACCATTGATTATGATTATTCTCCGGCGCCAACGATTGTCCATGGTTAGAATTCTACCACAGAGAGCCAACCACCACACCAAAGCAATCACTCTAGGAGTTTTTATCTTCCAGAGAAAATGCAGAGTGCTAGGAGGATTCTGATTGCCTAGGAGAGCTGAGAACTATGGGGAGACCGAGAAAGTGCCATCTTTAGAAATTGCCCATATTCTACTATCTTGTCCCTCTTCGGGAACAAAGACAATACCTAAAATATTCATAAGGTCACAAAATGGTCTTTCCTCTTATTCAGATAAATTGCATCTGAAGTTGGGGGCCCAAACCACCCCTTTATGATTTCTCTCTAAATAGTTTTGCGCCCTTGGCTTGCCGATCCATAGCACAATTAAAAAGCTCAGGGAATTTGGGGGCTCAGGGGAAGATTCGGAAGCGAGGTAGCAAGAATATGATTCACTAATCTAATGTAAGAAAGCATGAATAGGAAATCCCAACATAGGCAAGCAGATGGAATGGAGCAATGTGGACTCAAATAAGGATAAAGGCTTACCTTCTTCCCATAAAAATTCAATAGTGAGGAAGAGAGTGCTCTATTCAAGGTTGCAACCTACCTTGGCTGATGGTATCTCAGAAAAGAGAGCCACATACGCCAATTCCCCAACCCTTGGGTTTGAATCTATTTTTTGCAAAAACCAATGAAAATGTATATGTAAAAATGAAAGCTGCAGAAGAAATTTAGGAAAGTCAATCCACCTCAGAAGCCATTTTTATTTTCTATGAAAAATCAGCCGCAAAAACAAGCACTTAGTATCAATCACGAAGGCATGTCATAATTTTCTACATAGGGTTTAAGACTATCCCCACACACACGAAAGCAAGCATTTTTTTTCTTTTTTTGTTTCCTCCTAGGGATCTATCTTTTTTACTTCCATCAATGTCATTTTCAGCCTATCCTTTTCCTTGAGAGGCCATCGACCTACATGCAGAAACTTTTCCCCGCAGTGTTGTTGCTTGTCTATGTTGAACATGCTCAAACCTATTATGAATAGCTATTGGCCAATCTCAATAAGATTGAATTCTGTCTAGATTCAGTCCCTACATTTCAACTACCAAGTCCCACAACTATGTACCAGCAGGACATAGCTGTGAATTTCAATGTTTAATAGTTGAAGACAATGCCAAACGGTTAAAGCTCTCTGACCTTCGGAACACAAAGCAATTGCTTCCATCATAGCAGAGCCTATGGTCCCACAAACAAACTATCAGGTGGCAGTTTTTAAGTTACATGATAGATTTTAGCAAGGTTGCATACACTAAAAAGGACAAGTGGGGGTGCAAAAGGTTAACATTGGAAATGGACTGGGATTGACAAGTCAATATTATGGATCATGGCTCTTGGGAGAACATCGATCTTTCTGAAGTATCTAACAAGACCGTCAACCATATCACTAATTCGGTGGAATGCGAAAGACATCAGTGGCAAAGAAAGAGAAGCCAAGTAAAAGACAACCATCCATAGTGAGCCTAAAGATATTTTCCTTTGTGATCGTGGCCACCGGGCATAAAAACTGGTTTAGCTAGTTGGTGCAGGCCGGACAATAGGTCGGCCAACCCATTGCTGCGCATAGGCCCAAGAGGACTTCCATTTAGTTAGAAAGCATTATTAAGTTGTTTGATTTGATTAGGATTAATATTAGTTAGTTTCCTATTTTATTTAGGCATTATTTAGTTATTAGAAAGTATAGCCTATGGGCTGGCCTAATGGGTTGGCCGACCTATTGTCTAGCCTGCATCACTAGTGTCACACCTCAAACCTAGACTGATCGCATCCCGAATTTTGATAACAAAACAATTACTAATTCTATTAAAAATTGACTCGTTCAATTCAATGTTTAGCTTTCTCTTTAACTCTACAAACAAGGTAAATTTTACTAAAATTTTCGGCAGAGCCTCCCTTGTATTTCGGACCTCAGAAAAATATCCAAGGTGTACAATTAATTCATTTGCTAAATAAAAAACTTCAATATATATCACCCTAGTACCCCTTGGATCTCCAAAATCAACATTCACCATTCACACATCACAGAGCACTTCTTTATCATTCAAGTATATCAAAATCTTAACTAATGTCCCAACTTACCAAGAAATCAATCAATAATGTAAACTTACTAGTGTCCTAAAACTTTCAAATTTGAGTTTTTAAGGCAATCTAGTTTAATATCATCAGAATCATCCTTAAGCATATCATCAATGATTGAAATGTCCAAAATAGTATGTGGATCTTTTCACTATAGGGTTGGATGATAACCAACCATTTTCAACACAAGTCTATTTACAAGCAACCTGTGAAGTTTTCAACTACTTTCGAAAAGGCTTATCAGCCAAAAGAGAATTATTAATTACATTCATCCACCATAATTTCAAAATACAATTATCATTTGCCAAAATAAAAAAACCATCTATTCAGCAACTTAGAGGATGTCACTAACGCTCCAGTCATTTTCCTCGCCACCTGCATCAACATCCTCATGCGCTAGCACTTCATCATCTGAAACACAAGTCCCACGGAATTGGGTGAATTAAAAGAACTCAGTAAATAGTATAATCCTACTCTCAAGGCATATCCAATTTAAATCCAATATAAAACAGGATTATATAACAATGAATAATAGGTAGTCCAATAGACCATCTAGTATGAATGATATCAACATGAATAAAGCATAAATAAAGAGATTTTGGCATTTAACATTGATTAAATAAACATATAGCAATAAGAAAAATCGCAGGATATACAAATGCAATGAATCTCAAGTATAGCCTGAAAATATATGAATGTAGTCAAGAACTCAACAACAATTATATAAGAAACTAAAATTTTATTCAACACACCAGCTCGAGTGCTTCCTCCACCCAACAAAGGTCCCCAGTATCTCCCTAAGAAATAGGTCACTAATCACATGAACGCAATCAAAATAATTCCCTCTGATGTGTAGATATAGTGACACATGAGAAAAACATCTCACCGTCTCACATAGAGCCTCCACCACGGTCTATTAGGCATACCCACTATGTTTGGCTTTGGGGTTGTCGGGTGGTGTTCAGACAATTTAGGACCAATAAATAGAGTTACAAGTTCATCTAACAGTTCATGTGTCCGTTAACCAATATTGTTGGATCACAGACAATTCAATCAATTCCTATCAATTTCATACTTGTAACTCAAAATCAATGATTATGAGTGCAACAACAAGATTTGAGTCAAGACCAACCACGAAGATCAACAATAGGTCTTGACACAGCATGTGGAAGGGGAGAAAAGTCAACGGGCTAATCTCCAAGCCAGTGGGTTAGGGTAGAATGTCTCGGTCTCACACCACAGACAAGAAAACTCACGATGAAGAGAGAAGACTCATATTTCATTCAATTTCTCATGTATTGCTTGAGAAGCATAACAATCCTTATAAAGACTCCAGACCAAGGAATTTGGGAAACAAGTCTAAGAAAGACTTTCCAAATATTATCCCTAACTATTAGCGAATCTAATAAAATCAAATCTTGCAAAAATAAGGAAGTCTCCCAAAATAGGAAGATGGTTTGTCGTTGGAGATCTTGGGAATTATCCTTCACTACTGGGCTTGCTGGGTATTGTGGGCTTTGGCCTTTCTAGTAAAGACTTTCAGGTGTTGCCCATTACTCTTGCTTGCATCAGCTCTCCCCAGCTTGGAGAAACTCGACTCCGGCGAGTTGTCAGCTGGTACTTCTTGTACAAATCCGGATTGAGTCTTTGGAAGTCTATGGCGGTGATCTAGGTAGCTTCTAAAAATGGTATGCCTTTCCATTTGACCAAAAACTTGTGATTGCTGCCAGTCTTCGTTGACACCTGTTCGTCATCATGGACATCTTCAATTTCTTCTCAAGGAGCTGGAACCATGGGAAGCCGGATAACTTTCTCTCCAAACGATTCATCTTAATAATGCCCATGATAAATTGCAAGATCTTCGACATTGAATGTAGAATTGATATTCATGTCTAGCGGAAGATCGAGCACATAGGCATTTGAGCTAATTTTCTTCAAAATCTTGAACCGACCTACACTTCGAGGGTGTAGCTTCTTGTAAGTGCCTATGGGGAACCATTCTGGTTTCATTCGCACCATGACCATGTCACCTTCATGAAATTCAACATGGCGACTTCGAGTGTCCATTTGTTTGTTATGATTCTCATTACTTTTGGCAATTTGTTAATGGGCCTCATCATGAACATCCTTCATGTGCCGGGCGAATTGTTCAACTTATTGGGTAGGCCTAACTTCAACTGGTAAAGGACTCAGATCAATCGGAAGACGTGGCTTGACTCCTGTGACAACTTCAAATGGCGATCTTCCTGTTGTTCTATTTCATGTTCTAGGTTTTTTAATGAGCTTTTCATTACTTTTTATGTTAGCATGACTAAGAAATATGAATACATATAAAAAGACTAATCATTACTATTATTTTCTATTTATACAGCGATATATGACCTCATATATTGAGGGCACTGGTATGCCCCCTTATCTTAGTTACTTTTGCAAAAGAAATACATTTTCTTTTAATTTATAATTTTTTTAATTTTCTGAAAATTTTTCGGATTTTTTGGATGAGTTTTTTGGCACAACAAAATGGTTGTCCAAACTCATAGGCTATGACTACACTATAGAATATAAAAGGGCAAGGGAAATTCTGATGTAGATGCTCTTTCTCGTGCCTGTGAAGAAACTGCAATAGCCATAATGTCCACACCTATACCCTTATGGATTGATATGGTCCGAGAATCAACTCAAAGGGATCCATATTTTCAAGATCTACATGATCGTCTGGGGAAGGGACTCCTTGATCCAGCCAAGTATGTTGTACATAATGGGATCTTATGGCGCAAAGACAGAATAATGGCGGGACCAAACTCCCTTAAAAATGACAATTTTTAACGAACTTCATTGTTCCCCAATTGCATGTCATTTGGGGCTTCACAAAACAGTCAGGCGCGTGGCTAATTCTTTTTATTAGCAAGTATAGTCATTTTCTGCCACTTTCACATTCCTATACAACTCAATCCGTTGCAAAGTTATTTTTTGATAATATGTTAAAGTTGCATGGGATGCCCGCTACAGTTGTTTCAGATCGGGAACTAGTTTTAACAAGTGCCTTCTTGAGAGAAATCTTAAAATTACAAGGGACTCAATTACAAATGACATCGTCCTGCTGCCCATAGTCAGATGGGCAAACCGAAGTCCTCAACAGAAGCATAGAAAATTACCTGCGCTGCTACACCTATGATCACCCAAAATCTTGGGTACGGTGGATTCCTTTACCTGAATGGTGGTACAATACTACCTTCCATTCAGCCACTCAAGTTACTCCCTATCAAGCTGTTTATGGGGTGGCTCCACCCACTCTCATTTCATATGTTCCAGGTAAACCTCGTGTTCAAGCAGTGGATGATGAGCTTCGTGACATGAAAAAACTCTGGGCTTACTGAAGGAGAATCTTAGAAAGGCACAAGCTAGGATGAAGTAGAATGCTAATAAGCACTGCATTGAAAGGGAGTTTGCTATTGGGGATTGGGTCTGCCTTCGTCTCCAACCATATAGGCAAAGTCCAGTCTCTGGATCGAAGACGGTTGAAGAAATTGGCTGCACATTACTTTGGCCTATTTCAAGTCTTACAAAAAGTTGGCCCAGTAGCATATCGCTTGGACTTTCCCGCAGCGAGCAAACTCCATCATGTTTTCCATGTATCCAAATTAAAGAAGAAGCTTGTATAGGACGTAATTCTGCATCCCTCACTACCTCCCCTCAATCCAAATGGTTCTTTGAACCCTTGTCCTTCTGCAATTTTGGCCAAAAGGATAGTAAAACGAGGACCTGCTGTTTCAATTGAGGTTTTAGTTAATTGGCATGGTGCGCTAGACTATGATGCGAAATGGGAGAACTATCATGATTTGGAGGCAGGATTTCCTCAATTTATCCATGAGACAAGGATCGTTTGCGGGGAAGGATTGATACAACTCTTCATAGCTTCACATCTATGGCGGTTCATTAGTTCACTTCCTTGGTTTGCATGGGTGTGAATAGGTGTTAGCTATCAAGGTTCAGGGGTCCAAGACCTGGTCTCAATGGAATAAGTGTAGACGTTAGTGCACGTGCGAGGACTTCTTAGGAGGTCACCCATCTTAGGACTGCTCCCGCCTCATGCTAAGTTAATACGGGATTTGACTTATAAGCCCAAAATCAGGACTTGGATATTTCCGATGCAGGCAAACATAGACTCACCGTTGGTTGGGTATCCTATATATAAGTAATGAAAGCTTCTCAATAAAATTCATATGGTTTTCTCTGCAAAACACTAAGGTGCAATGAATCTCTTAGAGATTATCCATCGACTTGTCTTCATAGCTCCGGGCTAGAAAAACAATCGTAACAATCTCCTTAATCCCGAGCCCAAATCGAACCACAAAATCCCACCCGAACCTCAATCGAAACCCAAACCCTTCTTCTTCTTTTCATACGTAACTTTTTTTTCCTAGAGTATGAGATTTGGATAGGACTATTCATTCCGAGAGTGGAGATAGGGATGCGGGTGGCTATTTGGAAGGTGATGAGCTTCGGGTGGGTCGATAGTTGGAAGCCAACACTCTGCTTGTGGTTTCGATGGGTCTGATTGGTATGGAAGGGTTTTACAGTTTCTGGATGACGATTTTAGGGTTCGGTTGGGCAAGGGTTCAATCACTGTTTAGTTGGGAACGGGTCTTGTAGTAGTAGTGTTTTGGGGATTTTAGGCAAAATAGGGTTTCAATTGGTTCAAGAATTGGGAGTTTTTGGGATTTCGAGTTTAAAGGGTTAGGGACGATAGTATTTAGGGCTAAGTTGGGTCTAAGGGCTCAACAGGGATAGGTCGATTGTATTCGAAGATGGGTTCGGGATGGGCATTTTTTTTATTTTTTATTTTTTTTAGGAATCCTGATGATGAATGGTATGGAACAGAATTGAATCAATGAATAGAGAGGATGGGAATACCTTGTGCTGATTTTCTAATCCGGTAGTGATTTGGGACTTTCTGGTGATTGATCTTTTACTTTAATACCATTTGATGTCGGCTCTACGGTTATGGCTTGCATGAAAAGTGATAAAGCACGTGTCTGCAGACACTATCCCACGACGTCTTCGTAGAGACTATCAACAAGGATGCACCTCAAAGGATAAATATCCACTCAATTTTAGTACTAATCAAAGTCTGATAATCAGTTGGCCTAAGACCACAGTTTGCTCCAAAGGTTGAAGGTTCGAAACTGTGCTACCACACTGGGACCACATGGGATTTACCCTGCTCTTCCTTTGGGCCCGTAGGGATTAATCTGGCCCGAACGGCTAAGACACCCTCCATTATAAGGAGAAAAAAAAAAAAAAAAAGAAGATTGAGAACCCCATCTCTACAATTCCATATAGATAAAGACTCCTAGTCAACTAGGAAAGTAAAGAAATTGGAAATCGTCCTAATTATAACTCTTGAATAAAATTAGAAAGTAATACACTTAATAAAAATTAGAAATAATAATATTTAAATAATCTTGGTTGTCCCACAGATGGGATGATCATATGTTCTTCATCAAACTATTTTGGGCTTGTGATATCCATTGAATTTTCGGGTTTGGCTAATTGAATTGATTTTAAAAACAATTGAGTCCAAGTCTTGCTCCAGGGTCGTGAACTCCTATAATAGTGAACATCAACCTGAAATAGACATGTTATTTATCAAGGAATGTTCTTGCGAACATTCCTCTTTTACATATGGAAATTCTTCAATAAATCACACTCCTATTTCATTATTATTTATATGGAATTGCAGAGATAAGATTCTCAAACATTGTTGATTAATAAAATTGAGTGGATCTTTATCCTCTGAGGTGTGTCCTTATTGATAGTCTCTACTGAGACGTCATGGGATAGTGTCTGTCAAAGATGTGCTTCAACACGGAAAATGGTCATGTGAGATAGCATTCATTCGTAAAAACGAATGTGTGATGTTACACTAGATGGTCCAAGTCCAACCACAATGGGCTCGTCCACGCTCTATCTTTTTTGAGACCCACCCAAGTACCCCATGAATCTACCTATTTACGCGCCTAGCATTCATTTGCAAAATGATGTGCGATGGTACACTAGATGGTCTACAAGTTTAGGGCTCGAGATCACTAGATTGGTCCACTCAATAAATCAGTCCAAAAAGTGTGCAAAAACAATAAATATGCAGCGGAAATAAAATCACAAGCACACACCACAAGAACACCAGATTTTTACGTGGGAAACCCTAACCAGGTCAAAAACCACAGATCCGAACTGGATTTAATCAAGCACTATGAATCTCGCAATTACAAGAAACTCAGATTTCTTCCCCAAATATCCCCTACCTAAGGACTGAAGTTACCTTGTGTCGCTTCACGCTTCAACGACTTCACACCATTGGTTGCAACAGTCTCAATCCCGCGCTTAACTCCTCAGATCTTCTAGCAAGAAGATAATCTTCTACAAATGATGCAGAAGAACTTGGCTCTCTAGAGTACTTGGCAGCACAACTCTTCAAAAATCTCTAGAGAAAATTTCTCTCAATTAAATCACCAATTCAGAACTTAATAAATGATCTGTGTCTCTTTGGGTTGTGAGAAACACTCAATTTATAGCCCCAAATCTGTGCAAGAGACTCCTAATCATAATCCACTAAGAATATCAAGTTTTCTCAAACTTCCACTCAGAGTCCGGATCGAACTTGCCTTCCTGCACCTAGCTCGCTATAGCGAGCATCACCCTCACTATAGCGAGAGGTGTTTCTGTCATTCTCGCTATAGCGAGACTACATACTGTCTCGTTCTTCATTTCAGTGTTCTGACAGGCTATTTGACTTTACAATCTCCCCTTTTGGCAATTATTGGACAAATCTCCCTAGAACAATACAATATGATCTACCCAAAAGAAAAACCCAAAATACATTGAATTTTAAACAAAAAAAAAATAGCATTGTAGATCTTGTATAGCCTTTGCTTGAACTTTTCAGATCTTGAATTGCCCTTGCTTGTAAAGCTCCCATTGGCTTTATTCTTCTCCCCCTATATTTGTCCAAAATTGACAAACAAATATCATCATGCAGCTTCTGTCAATCTGGATGACGTAGCTCCCCCTCAATTTCAACTCCCCCTGAATGTATCCTCGTATGAGCACTAGGGGTGGGAGCTTGACCTCCTTGATCAGGGCTTTTTATATGTAGCCACCCATACTTGTGTAGTTTGATCTTTCAGCATAGTGTGAGCAAAGTCCTTAGGCAAATCAGATTTTCTAACCCAAATTGGAGTCGTCTTGGGTGGAGAAAAATTCTTCCGCCATTGCTTGGTCTTGGGTAGAATTTGCAGCTTCTTGCAATGGGGACGAATGTGTCCTTTCTTTCCACAATGGTGACATGTGGATGTGCGTGCAGCATGTGACACATTCTTTTTCTTTGTACTACTCAGCACATTATTTGAAAGTGCAGTATGTGGAGTAGCATATGCAACACTTGAAACAAAAATTGTTTTACTTTTAGCATTTGAAGTGGATGCACCATGATCATAACCGATACCGCTTCTGTCAAAAGGAGACTTCTGACTGCACAAGATGTTTGTAAGAGTCTTCGAACCAGTGTTCATCTTGTTTAGTAAAATTTGTTTCACTTCTAGTTCAGACAGAGTGATCTTCAGTCTTCCTTACAAATCTTCTTTTTCAGAATTCACCTTCTGTAACTCTATTTTTAGAGTCTGAATCTCTTATTCAGCCTTATTGAATTTCTGACCCTCAGTAGTCAAATTTTCAGCTATGCAGTTTTTCTTACTTTCCAAGAGATGAACCTGTTTAAGCGTTTGCTCTAATTTAATCTTCAATGCAAAATTTTCTTCTTGAGCGGCCTTAAACTTGATGGTAATCTTGTTGTCATACTTTATCATCCTGACGTAATCAGCATATGTAGTATATACAGCTTTTCATAATCTTTTTCTTGATCTGACATTTCATCATCAATAGCATTGTCAGGTAGAGACTTAGCCATGAAAGCCACAAACTTCCTATTCATATTTTCTGAAGAATTAGCCTCAGGATTTTTTCCTTCTTAGGAAGATTCTTCATCCCAAGTTGTATTGAGAGCCTTTTGCTTTGTACCCTTTTTCTTGTTGGCACACTCATTAGCATAGTGACCATAGCCTTGGCACTCAAAATACTTTGTTCCTTTCACAGAATCCTTCTTCTCAGATTTAGAAATCTTCCACTTGGCTTGTTTTGACTTCATGTACTTCTTGAAGTAATTTAACAATTTAGCCATATCATCTTCAGCCTCAGATTCAGAATCAAACTCAATTTTCTTTTCAGGGTTCTTTCTTGATTCTTTGCTAGTTTTCAAAGCAATACCTTTCTCTTTAGATTTTCTTTTATCCAAATGGTTTGCTTCAAATGTCTGAAGATTTTCAATCAGCTGGTTTACCTTGAGGGTATCCAGATTCTTATTCTCTTCAATAGCATCAACTTTAGAATCGAACCTCAAAGGTAGAGACCTCATAATTTTCTCGACAATCTTGTTTTCTTGAATCTCCTCACCCATAATGAAAATAGAATTGACAATATCATTCAGCTTAGCATAGAATTGATCAAAGGTCTCATCTTCTTCCATCATGATGGTTTCAAATTATTTAGTCAGCCATTGTATAACGAGAGGGTGATGCTCGTTATAGCGAGCGAGGCGCAGGAAGGCAAGTTCGATCCGGACTCTAAGTGGAAGTTTGAGAAAACTTGATATTCTTAGCAGATTATGATTAGGAGTCTTTTGCACGGATTTGAGGCTATAAATGGAGTGTTTCTCACAACCCAAAGAGATATAGATCATCTTTCAAGTTCTAAATTGGTGATTTAAATGAGAGAAATTTTCTCTAGAGATTTTTAAAGAGTTGTGCTGCCAAGTACTCTAAAGAGCCAAGTTCTTTTGCATCATTTGTAGAAGATTATCTTCTTGCTAAAAGATCTGAGGAGTTAAGCGCAGGATTGAGTCTGTTGCAATCAATTTTGTGAAGTTGTTAAAGCGTGAAGCGATACAAGGTAACTTCAGTCCTTAGGCAGGAAATATCTAGGAAAGAAATCTAAGTTTCTTGTAATTGCGAGATTCATAGTGCTTGATTAGATCCAGTTCAGATCCATGGTTTTTCACCCGGTTAGGGTTTTCCACGTAAAAATCTGGTGTCCTTGTGGTGTGTGCTTGTGATTTTATTTACACTGCATATTTATTGTTTTTGCACGCAAAGACTAATAGGTTGCTTCCTTGGGTGGGTGTGATTATGTAAATAGTTGATAGGTTGCTTCTTTTGGGTGGGTGTGATTTTGTTAGCAGGGTTGGAGGTGGTGCATTTCTCCTGCACATCTCCTTCCGTTTTTTCTTTGGTTTATTGTACTTTGTACCTTCTTTTCTTTGAATGAAATCTTTCGTTATCGTTAAAAAAAAATAAATTTAGTAGTTCACCCTAGCTCTATTTGTTTGAGCCCCACCCAACTACCCCATGAATCTACCTATTTATGCGCCTAGCATTCATTTATAAAATGATGTGTGAGGGTACGCTTGATGGTCCAACCACGACTGGTTCACCCAGGCTTTATTTTTTTGAGCCCCACCCAACTACCCTATGAATCTACCTATATATAATATCCTCTCTCTTGGTATCTGACTTGGATCGAACATGAGCCCCAACTTGATAAGACACTTCGGGCTTGTTAGGCAAATCTTATATCGAACATGAGCCCCAACTTGATAATACACTTCTTGTTCTAAGTATGGGTCTAAATGTGAAAAAAAAAAAAAGGGGGTAAGATAAAGACTGATTTTATGTTGGATGTTTGAATTTATTTTTCTACAAAAATGATGCATCATATTCACCTAATTCTGGAATTTAAGTCGTGTTCATCTAACTCTTTTGGTTTTACAACTTGGATGATGAGTATTTATTGAAATTATGGTTAATCAGTACATACGTTCAAAGATAAGACACAAATTGTTGTCTTGAATACTTTGTACGTCTGCTCAGGATGTTTTTGAGATTGTTTTGCAAGGGGTGTTCCAGGTCAGCACTACATCAGATATTAAACTGATAAGAACATGTACTAACCTGATCTGAGGCTGAAGAAAGGTATGAATTTCAAAGATGCTCAAGAGCAGGTTTTTATGTTCCTTGCTGCTGTGTCTCTGTCAATGAGCGACTCTCTCTAGTCTTAAATAGTTTCAAACTCAAGAATATTCTCAATCATAATTTTTCTAGTTCTGGTCATTGAACACTAGCAAAGCGACCCCGTGCTTAGCACGGCCAATGTAATTAATAACATTAAATATACCATAAGAGTTTTGAAAAAGCTGAAAAAACTTTAATAATTAGGGGTGCACCTGTAAATTTTCAGCCTACAAAAAAGATCATCAATATGATTAAGACAATCATTAGTTGTTTCAATTTTACAGCCCTGAGAATGGAAAACTTAGTGTTATCCATCTGATTAAACGTATTTCGATTGCAACTGCTACATACTAATTGATTTATTTAAATATCACAAAACCAAAATTGATTTTGCAATCAATGGATATTGGTTTATCATATTTAAAGAGTGTAATATCTGCTTATCTTTTCCTTGAAATGAACTTTTAAGCCTTGCAGTTACAATTCTAGGCTATGATTTAACACATGTTAATGGAATTCTTGCAATCTCAATTCCTTACCGTTTTCTGCAGGAAAATCATGTTTGCATGAGAGCATTGTGGTTCCTTGGCCTTAGATATAAAAAAATGATTACTATTTGCTGTTTCTTGATATATTCCTCATATTCTTCAAACCAGCGATGTTGTTGACTCATTGCCAAAGATGTAATAATAAATTTAAAAACTACAGGGTTTTAGTCAAGAAAGAGAGACTTAGATTTAAAAAGTTGTCACATGGAAAAAGGAGCTTGAAAAAAATTGTCACCTGGCAAAAAGAGTTGAGAGATTCAAAACTCTGTAAAAAATAATTAAGTGAAATCTATTCAGAACCTTTAGAAAAAACATTATAGGAGAACAAATCTGATCAATCTGCACCAGATTCATTTGTGTGTAGCACACATCTTTGTTTGATTCAACTGACTCATATCATATCCCTGCATCATAGCAAGGCAAGATTTGAAAATGCACATGTGAAAAGGCAAGATTTGATCCAAAATCTACATCATGCATATAGTGAGGACTGAAGGATCCTGCCTTGTTGATTTTATAAGTAAGAAGTGGGATTCACAATCCAATGATCAAGTCAGTCATTGCAGCCCTATCCACCAATGACCGAGGTACAAAAATCAAAGATGGAGATCCCCACAAGTTCAATGAAGTTACAAATAGAATTGCTGCTAACAGGTAAAAAAGATCTGCATGGATCCAAATAGGCAGTACTTCATGTAAATTCCATCAAAACTAAAACATAAACTACCAGTTGCTCTCAGGTAATACAGCCAAATAAAAGACCAAATAACAAAAAACCCAGACTCGAAGAGTACCCATTAATCTAAGATAGTGATTGGATTGTAATACTTGCAAAAATAAGAACAAAGAAGATATGAGTTTTGCAGATTTCCTGGTGGATGTTCGAATTAAAGCCTTACAAATCCAACAGCAGCAACAATGGATTGGAACTGTGCCACATTGGTAGAGAAACCCAAACCCTAGATATGATAACAAAGAGGAGTGGAAGAGGAAAAGAAGGGCATTAGATCGGCTGTTGTAATCTTTCTCGTAGAAGGGCAGCTATAATCTTATCTCTGCAAATTTTTCTCTATGATTTGCAGTAGAGGAAGATTCGAAAGAAATCGCAGGATTACGTATCTACACACATACATAGAAATGAATAGGAGAGATAAATTTGGGTTGCTTGTGGGGAACGGTTGCAAACTTGCAGTACCTACATTATGAGGAGATGAAGGAGAGGAGTCATGGGTTTGTGGAAAACGTTCCAGCAGAATTGAAGAGGAAGGGTCAAAATTATTGACGTAGTTGGTAAGAGGGACGTGCAATAAGTTAACTTAAAAGGAGAAGTCAAATTCGATTTTCCAATAGTCAAAATCAAATTAGAATCAATCACTGATTTGTTCAATTGATTTCTATTCGCTTCATACATAATAACTAGCAAAAAGTCCCCGTGCAAAGCACAGGCAACGTGACTCATAATATTAGATGTTAAAAGAGTACATTATAAAATTTAAACTACATCATGGTACAATAAATTTATTTTTAAAGCATGTATTGTCAATATTAAATATATTCTAAATTCTAAAGGACTACCAGAACAATATATTACACAGAACTCTAGATTATATACTTTAATCAAGCAATTAATTTTGCCAGAATAACACAAGTGAAGAAGGGATACATGTGCAGGTGAGCAACTGCTCTCTTATCAACTAAAATTACTTAATAAAACAACAAAGTCCATTCAATAAAAAATATCTAAAATTATTTAAAGCCTTTATAGTACAAATTAGCTCCTTCGAGAAACTCTTTAAACATTAGAAACTGCCGTCGGATGGGCTCGAAAAATACCAGAGGAGATATATTCACTCATACATAGCCAAACAACAAAGGAAAAACCAAAGAATCTAATAATAATAATAATAATAATAATAATAATAATAATAATAAGGAAAGAAAGAAATACCAGAAGACTTTTCGCTTCAAATATTACATACAAGAATCCATAAATTTAAAAAATATCAGTGGCCTAACTGAAGACATAGTTCAAACTTGTAATGGCACAAGCATAGCAAGTAAAAACTTTTAATGTATAGGTCAAACTTGTAATCTCACAAGCAGAGCTGCAAAATAGAAAGTATCATGTAGAGATCATATCTGAGGCTGTTTAATAAATGAGGATCCATATGATAAGGTATGGGGGCAAAATGCAATCCATGCTCTATTTGTCTTTATACTTCTACTCCCACATAAAAGAATTGAGAGGAAAAAAAAAACTTATTAATTAGATTAACCTGTGATCAATGGCCTTTAAGATGTTTTCTCTTTTCAGCAAACGTAGGCCCACCACAAATCCAGGTCAGCTGCCTGGATGGCCTAGAGACCTGTAAAAACAATAAACAAAAAATCAAATAAAAAAGGTTATTTTAAATTTTGTTTGACACCAAGTAGAATAGACACCTTTGCGCACCTTTAAGCACACATTCCTTGCAAACTTGTACAGCTAAATTCCTTTGGCTGGATGACCCAAAAACACCAACAACATTCTTTTTCTTGATCATGCAAAGAAAAATTATAGTAGAACCAATTGTATCACAAAAAATATGACCATGGAGAAATATGCTATTAAGAACAAAACTCTACTTGAGATCAATTGGGGTGGAAATCCTGTTTTCAATGCCTCTACCCTAGCAATTAACTCAAAACCTCATTTTCTCAAAACTTTTCAAATTAATGTCAGGTTTTCTAGTAAGTTTTAAATTAGGGACAACTGGCATATTATATAAATCTAAATAGAAATATTCTTCAAAAATAAATTTTCTAAAAAGCAACCAAAATGCAAGGAATGACAATTGTTGAGACTTAAACTCAACCCAGTCACTGCACCAGCCCCATGATAATCACAAAATCTATTCTGAAAAGGGACTCTAGATTAAGGCTTCTGCATTCATGGACATCATTCAATCTGACCTTGAATTGAATGAAATTCACAACATGAAATAAATTGTAACAATCTCGAGCTAAGGATAACTACATGCTCACCTGTAATTATAAACTAATGGAAGTTGAAACTTTGCAGCTTTGGCATATCTAAGGAGACCATAAGTAAAATGAAGCAGGAACATTAAATTAATTGAAATAGAACATCTAACTTATTGTAACCGATTTTTGAATATGGAATGTATCAGCAGATTCAAATCACTTAAGGTTAAAAATTTTCACATAATAATAGCAGTTAAAAGTAACCAATACACCGGTGCCAAGCCAATGAACAAATTCCAAAACATTAAAAAAAAAAAAAAAATGAATTTTGAATAAGTAAGATCTCTTAGTGTGTATACATGCTATGCTCATGCCTGGATTGCTTATGGGGTTGGCCAAGTACAAATGCTTTTCCCACCGTCGTAAATAACCCTACAGTATCCTCTAAATTAGACTGCCAAAAAGACCTTGCATCAGAATAGTCAAAATGGCAAAAGTGAAAAAAAAAAGAAAAAAAAAGAGATAATTAGTGCCTGGGCCCGAGGGGGGGTTTGGAGGTTTAAATGTTACTATGAGTAGAAACAACACAACAATCCCAAAATCCATGATCCTAGATCTTAATAAAAAAATATTAATTTATTGTAACCGTCTTAGAAAAAAATTCATGTCAAGTGCATAATCAACACTTGATAAGTTTGACAAAACAGTGTCATTATTGGTGTGATATTATTTCTAGTGTAAGGTGTCGTGAATGGAAAATTCAGGTCAACTTAGGAATAAGATAACAATAGAACAATTTACATTATTAAAAATAGTTACAAAAGGTCAAAACAGAAAAAGGAAAGATCAAATGTAAGAAACAGAGAGATCATAGTTAAGAAAAGCAATGTGGGTTGGATTGATGTTACCATGGTGATTTTAGTAATAAAAGTTAAATGTTTTTTTATTATATGCAGAATGAATTTTGATAGAACGGCATGATGTTTTTACCTGAAAGGATAAAAAAGAGTAAAGGGATTCCATACCTCTGCTTTAACAGGGGTGTCTCCATCAAACCTGAAAATCATCAATCACCAAAAGATTTTTGCGCATTAGATACTTTCTTCGATGCATCTATATACCTTAGATTGGTTTTATAAATGAGAAAGAAGAAGACGAAGAAGAAGAGGAACGAAAGAAAGAAAGAAGACGACAAAGAAACCTGTACAAGAAGTGCTTAAGCATCTCCCCGATGAAAGCAGCGAAGACTCAAGGATTTGACATCATTGAAGTGCTTCAGCATCTCCCTGATGAAAGTAGAGAGGACTCAGGAATTTGACGTTGAGATCAGAGATAACGAAACACAACCAAATAGATCCAAGAACTAAAAACCTAGAAACAAAGAGGAAAACAAAAGGTTTTAGAAAAGAACTCATTTTGTTTTACTAAAACACGAATGTTTTCTATCCATAGCATTGCAAAAACAGCAAAACATATCACAAATTCAGAAAAACCAATTGGATTTCCAAGTAGTCAATGAAATATATGCACAATGTTCAAACTACATAATTCTAACACACGAAAACGAACAACAACAAAAAAAAAAAAAAAGAAAAAAAAAGAAAAAAAAAAAAGAAGACAATAATACCCCAATTCAACAACAACAAAGAAGAAACCACCTTGTGCCCGGAACATCAATTTTCTAAACTGCATCAAGCAAAAACATCTCTCAACTATTGGGATCTAGCGGGATACTTCCCAACCATGTGCACATCAATGGCATTCTCATTTTTAGCCAAACCTATGCCTAGAAATAAAAGCATTATCAAAGCAGGAATAATTACTATAGTCATTTCTTCCTTGTGCTTATGACAAAATTTCAAAGAACCCTTGTTTATTTCTCATCTCATGTCCAAAATAAACAAACTATATTATATTTGGATTATTTCAAAAGAATAAAAATATGGTGTGAACATATATGAACTACAAGTAAGAATATTTTCTTTTTTTGGTAGAATCTACAAGTAAGATTTGATGTAATAAATTTTACTCTTTTTTTTATTTATTTCTCAAGTAATTTGTATGTTATTCCATTCAAAAATTAAAAGGGTCTAAAACAATAATTTCATCATTTCTAAACATCTAAATCAAATTTTTTTTAGAAATCATCAAAAATACTTTCATGATTCTCTACGTCTGTCTTCATCCAAGCAGATGCATATACACCAAGAATAATGGAGTTATTTTGAAAGTTGTAAATTATTCTCATTGAATTTTCATCATACATCTAGTATGCATAATGGAACCTAACAAAACCCATTCCATCCATCAAAACTCAGAAACCATTCTGGATCTATATTTTAAAACCGCAATTGGCCAATATAAAAAATAACTTACCGTCCACCATACAATACAACAGAATATGGGTAGTGGAGATGATGAGGATTATGGAGATGATGAGGCTTTCATCAAACATGTGGTGGGTGCCTTTCTCTGCAATGACTGCATCAGTTGTTTGCAAGACGGACTGACAAAGGTGCCTGTGGAGGCATGGGCTTTCCACGATCCAATGGATTGTCGTTGAGAAGAACGTTCAGAATGAAAAAACATAGTGGGTAGAGAAGGCGACAAGAGGAAGGTAGAGAGACATGTGGGAAGTCATCGGCTTAGAGAGGACATGAATCATTGTGGAATTTGAAGTGAATGTAGTGTACATAGGCATTTGAGAGGCCAAGATGCTGCTTTTCACAATGGAGAAGATGATTGTGAAGATGAGGGGTCAGGAAGAGAAAGAGAATGATGGGAAGAGTGAGGCGTCTGCAAAAATGGTTTTTAAGAGTTTAAAGGGAAGGGTGAAAGTAAAAAAGAATAACGGTTATAAGAGTTAAAAAGCCAGGTGAGAGGTAAAACGAATTTAAAGAGGCATCTGATAGGTTCAATTCTGCAGTGATGTGGTCAAAATCAAATTGAAATGAAGCCTGATTTCTCAAATAGAATCCAGTTTGCTTCATTATATAATAATTGCCAAACAAATTCAGCATAGCTCATTCTCATAATAGAATTATTTTCGGTACAGCCCATTTTCAGATTAAAAATATTCTTAAACATGGTACAGCAGATCTAGATATTTCTATTTTCTTTGACGTCAAGCGACCATCGAGATACACAGCATACACACAGGGACATGGTTGAGATATGAGAGCTTACATGACTTTCACCTAAATGAAATCGAATTGCTTGGACCATTCATCTTGTTTGGCCGAAAATGCCTTCATAGTCGCTCTCTCGTCCTTAAATTCATATTTGAGAGTCTACATATCTTTAATTGAATACCGTTTAATAGCTCCACTTGTGTATTTAAAAATGTAATTTTGAAGCTCTTTTTTTTTTTTCACTATTCTACTGTTCTCTACATCTTATTTTGAATTTCGATCCGAAATTGGGTCATTTATTGGATACAACTTTTAGGTTCCATGTTGGAACATGATTGGGCTCTAGATCCAAATCTATCAAGATGTGACTGGATCCGAATCCATCATGGTTCCACTCTAGAACAGACCCACTTGCATTCCTACTCGTTCAACATGTACTAAATCTGGTGGGGTATAGGGTTTTGAGAGACCCCCTACAATCTACCATTGTGCAAAACAAAAATGAAAACACTCCCATCAAAGAAGCTACTTTTTTAGTGTCTCAGAGTGGTCCATTCCTTAGCCGTTAAAATATATAGCTAACAAAAACCAAATTTTGCATGATTCATTGAGGATAAAAGAAAGTTCAGATTAGTTTCAACTTAGAGCCGGTGGGACACAAGTCGGCCCTGAGCATGAAATGCGAGTCCCATACCCGGGAAAGAAGTTTTTATTTTCTTTTTCTTATCTTCATAGCACCAATCTCTCCATCTATAGCCACAACTAGGATTGCAGCAAACATAAAACAGGATCATACCTTCCTCTGCTCTTGAAGATGCCTGCATATCATCCACACCATACAGCATCAAAAATTTTCACACGATGCACCATTTACATACTACTGACTCACAACAAATTAAAATGATGATGACATCAATGAAGGTTAGTATATAAGGAAAGGCCACTTCATTACTAGCGGAATCATCAATGTTCCTAGCATCATATCCTATTTAATTACTTTTGGTCTACTTCTATTTTTCCTGTAATAGATTAGGAATTTGGTTTTGGGGGTTTAGGGCTGCCACATTCTAGATTCAAGACAAATGCCATTAATTGAATAACACAGCCTAAACTGTACGGTCAAATGCACAAACAGCTGCGCTGACCACCCTGTAAATTTGACTGAACTCACCAATAGAATGGTGTATCTCATTTCTATAAACGCAATAATTGTCGGCAACCGCCTGCATGTTCATAAGCAAGGGCTCATTAAAACTTGGCTAGAGTAGCAGTATATAAGGAAAGCTTCTCTGCTTGGATCTTTGTAGCACGGTTGCAGGTAACTTAGTTTCTGCGTAAAGGAAGCTTTGTGCATTTGGATGATCCGAGCTACCTATAAGTGATAGTTTTTTTTTTTCCTATCATGACCAAATTATAGGTAAACAGAGTTACATGGAATTAGATTTCAGTTTAATTGAGGGCACGGCAACAAGTTCTGAGGATCCAAGTCCAAACAGTAAAAACATTAACTAGAATTCATACCAAATCTAGTTTGAACACTTGGGCACAGTTTGTTTCATGGAACTGGATTCCTTAGAATTCCAAGAAAACTATTTCTAAAAGTGGCTTAAATTGAAGAAATAAAGGTGAATATCCATAAATAGCAATCAAATAATCTCCCCTTTAATGGAAAATGAATTAAAAAGATATGGGAAATGATTTATAGGATCATGATGACTGGATATTCATTTTCAATCTCCGCACAATTCTTTTTCCATCCAAGGGGAGATAATTCCATTTATGGATATTCCTCTTTACGTCTTCAATTTTAACCAGTTTTAAAAATAAATTTCTTAGAATTCCTATAAATTCAATTCCATGCGAATGATCCCTCGTTCTTTTATAAGATTACATTGTTCCGTATAACTCTTCACACTTTTAATGAACAATTTTGAAAATGTGTACAGACTGTGCACCATATATTTATAAACTCAGGGTAGGCTCATCACCCTTAATAATATGAATCTATAAATTTGATGATTAAACAAATGACTGAAATGTTGAGAAGTGGTTAAACTTAAGTTCTCCACCAAATTAAGATGTAATTCAAATTACACTGTAACTCAAATATTTTGGTAGATTGGATAATTACTTTCCGTTCTTCATTTGGAAGACCATAATTAAAAAGAAGAAACCACATTGAGGATCCACTAAGTTTGTCTTGGCGCCTGAATTATTATTGACACTGTTCACTAGTACTGATTCTGGTGGAAAATCAGACTACTGTATCCCAACTAATTTGATTTTTACCCAGCTCACTATGGACAAATCAGTGGAAAGATGGTTGGTAGCAGAGCTTTTTGAAGTTGCAACAATAAAGGGAGTGAATTGGTTGTCCTGACAATGATACACAAGAAAGGAAAATGATGAGAATGGTACTTTAATTTAGGATGCAAAGCATGTAAATGAAAGTCCACACAATAACAAAGCTCAATACAAGTTATTCATGGGACTAGAAGTGGAAAAAAACCTTCATTTGATCAGTTCACTAGTAGCAGTCAAATTAAGATCATTTCAAGATGTAAATAAAGTGAGAAAGACCTGATGGTCGCAGTTACAGCACGCACAGAGGAGGATATTATTTTGTTTATCCGCTTTTGGGTAGAGAATGTTGTTGCTGTAACCAAAACAATTAGTGTATGACATCGTATGAACAGGTACATATGAATGCACTTTCATACGCATAAACTCAATTGCAGATCATACCATTCACGACAAAACTTCATTGTACTCATAAGTACTGAACAGAGATTTTGCTGAGTTCAGACTTTTTTTTTTTTTTTTGCTAAAGAGGGAAAAACATACAAGAAAAAGACAACAGAGAAACCCAGGAAAAAAAAAAAACCCCAACACACCCAACCAGACAACTAGACTACAACAACTGCCATTCTCTTCGAGATTGATTATTTCCATAGTCAGAAATGATGAGATTCTATGATCGGAAGATTCCATTAGATGAGGATGCAATCGAATCTGAGTTGGAGCAGCAGTGAGCGAAACCCTGCATTTGACGATAAGAGGCTGCTGCTTGGAGATCTTGGATGTATAGCTTGTGAACTCCTAAAGGTAAGCAGCTCTTAAAGGTAGTGATCTCTAGAAAGTATAGCTTAGACAGCTGATCTGCCACCTTATTAGTAGTTCGAAGGCAATAATTAGCTTCCCACCATGAAATCTGAGAAAGCATATTGAGTAACTTCCGCCAATGTGCCATGAGTGCCCAAGATAGGTTGTTATATTTCTGAAGGGACTGAGTTGAGCTTAAGCAATCTCCTTCTATGATGACGTGGTTGAAGCCCCTCTTGAGGCAAATTTCCATCCCTTTAATGATAGCGAGTAGCTCTGCTTCCAAAGAGTTGCTCACATATACTTTGCAGCAGATCCTTCAATTAGAGTTTCTGTAGGACTACAAATGATACCACCAACTCCTGCAATCTGAGAAAATAGGTTGAATGAACCATCAAAGTTAAGCTTAACATGGTTAGCTGGAGGTGGAAGCCATAATTCTAGGGGAAGACTTGCTTTTGACACTGTCATGGAAAGAAGGTTAGATACATTCCATTCATGAAAAGCAAATAGAGCTTTGGATTTGACCAAGTTTGGGAATATTGGGCTATTGAGGAATATGTGTTCATTCCTCATTTTCCAAATATACCAACTAATGAGAACTCCAAACTTAAGAGAGCTTGTTGAAACCTTGGACCAAAACCAGTCACTAAGTCCCTTAAATTCAGTTGGCTTTGTAATAGATCTTGGTAAAAGGTTCCAAATGGCTTTGGTAATGGGGCAGTGGACAAATAGGTGGTTGACAGATTCTGTAAGACCCCGCCCCGAGAGTTTCTGATTAGTGTTGATTAAGACGTGCTTTAGTTATAAGCGAGATTAGTGGAATTTGGTTAAGTTTGGATTAAATAGCTTTTATATAGCTTTAGATTATTTTGGGAACTCTTTTGATTTAGTAGGACCCTTTGGGGGTTCCTTTATCTCGTTTTGTGTGATTTTGGGATTCATTTGATACTCGAAAAAATCTGTATTTTGCCCCATTTAATTTATTTTATTATTCCCGACAACTCTCGAGTTTGCCCCATTTCCATTCAAGACCTCTAGACCCTACTTTGCTAATGATAGGGGTGAAATAGTCTTTTTGCATAAAATCTAGACACTATTTTCAATATCTCCGAAACCCGCGAAATATATACTTTTTGGAAACTAGAAATTTCGATGAACGATTCTTCCTTCTTCTTCGAATCCATCCGAGGCCCGGAAGATGGTGTTTTAAGCCCAATTAGTTGGTTAAGTTGTAGGACCCATACATGTTTTCTATATGAGGAGAGCCTTTCATTCTTCTTCTTCTTCTAACTACTTTATTGTGAAAGAGAGAAAAGTTCCGGCTGCCCTAGGGTTTCCTTGCTCTTCTTCTTGTTTCTTCATCCCCAAACTCACTCCTAACTATTGCTAAAGGGAGAATGAAGATTACCATTTTCTTCCCCTCATTGAAAGCTCTCCATTGATGCAACTTGTAGAGAAATCCACCAACTCTAGAGCACTCTTTGAGCAAGCTTTAGCTATTTGAGAACCCTCCATGTAAGCTTTTCCCCTCATCTTTTAGATATGTGTTCTTCTAGCCCAAGAGAAGCTCCATCTCCATTATTGGGGGCTCTCTCATTCTACTTCATAGTTTGGCCATTTTAGGGTTTGTAATGAGTGTATTTTGGGGGTTTTTGTGTAGCTTGGTGTTTGGGCTAAAGAAGGGTGATTAGGAGCTTATTAACTTATTTGGAGACCAAGGCAAGTGGATGAATGGGTTGATTTAAATGTTTTTTTATTTTGTGGAAAAACATGGGTTTTATGATTTATTTCTCTCTTATGTCTTCCTATGGTTTTTAATGCTTTAGAAATGTGCATATGTATGAACTTTTGTTTTCTTGAGGTTTGTGTATTAGAATTTGTGTCTTTGTCATTTATGGCTCTTTATTTATGGTGATTGTTCTTTGCATTGAATGATGTTGGAGATTATTATGATTTTAATGGTTTTGAATGGAAGGTTGTTGGAGGATCTTAAATGGTGATTTGGGTAGATGGAAAGGCCATAAATGTTTTGCCAAGGGAATGACTTAAATGGAATTTTGAAGAGAAGAGAAGATGAGGCCGGACTACTGAAACAAAGTGTTTCTGGAGCATTTCGCTCGAGTGAACCATCACAGAACATGGTTAGCTCGAGCCAACTTGCAGTTCGCTCGAGCCAACCCCTCCCAGAAGTCGGTTCGCTTGAGCGAACTCCAATTCGCTCGAGTGAACCCCTTCCAGAGACTTGTTCGCTTGAGCCATTCTCCCAGTTCGCTCGACCTTTCCTGACTCGGACCAGTTCGCTCAAGCGAACTTGTATTCGCTCGAGCGAACCCTCCCAGTACGCTCGAACAAACCCTCCAGTTCGCTCGAGCGAATTGTACAGAATTACTAGGCTGTTTCCAAACATGATCAAAATGTTGTTTAAAGGTCCAGTGAGGTTGGTTTGGAGCCCCAATATGATGTGGAGGAATAAGAGGTGTTATATGGAAATTGATTTGGAAAAGAACCCCAATTCCAGAGATTTATTGAGGATAATGGGCTTATCAATTTGTATAGGGAACTCGGGATGTCTCAAACATTCCGGAGTACCAAGCCATGAGCTTTAACAGACATACGAGACCCTAATACCTATTGTTTAAATCCTGAAACCTCAATGTATGGTCCAGAAATGTGCGGGGGTCCATAGTGTCCGCTTTTATCGGATTTCATATATTTTCGACAGTTTTCGTGTATTTGTACAAGTGGCATTTCAAAGCCACTGAAATCTGTAAGTTGAATATTTGATCAGCCTTATGCATTTGGATAAGATATTATTGTGTTAAATGCGCTTACAAGCCTTCAGTTCAGTCTGTTTTGGGTGTTATACACTCCTGTTGATATGTATATGTTTTGAATGCAGTTTGACCTATGAGTTGGCACCACTAAGCTTGGACGACCTTGTCGGTTTAAACCACCGACTTGGGGTCCCCATTTAGTTTCTGTCAGCTGCAGTCTGAATTCTGTTCTGTCTTGTCACCCAGTTCCGCGGATGTGGTTTTGCTCAGTATATTTATGTATGCATATAGTTGTTTCTTGCCACCTCGTGTGCTCCGAGACCAACGCTTTTAGTGTGCTCTCATCACATTAGTGATAGAGGATTTAGCTTAAGTGTGGTTGCCATTTTATCAGTTCATGTTCCTTGATTACCCCACATGATTTATATTACATTTGTATTTTTAGATGAGCAATGCATCTTGTTTTATAACAGTTATTGTTTTAATAAGATTTCGTTATGTTTTTAATATATGCTTTGATTTCTTTAATTGTATTATCTATTCACCCACCTGCCAGACCGTTGTGTCTGACCCATTTTTGTGGTACTCAGGTCCAATCCCTGATATTGCCTTTGAGGAGGAGCCAGAGGAGGCGGTCGGTGAATCGCAGCGCTTAGTTGAATGGCAAGCTGACAATGTCATTTAGACATTTGGTTTAGCTTTGAGTTGCGAAACATCTTTTGGGGATTATTGTTTACTTTTGGTTCGTTTGGTTGTACTGGCCTTTGTTGGTCATTATTTTTGGGGATGTTTAAATCAACTTACATTTGTGTTTAAACTTCTAACTTTATATTTTGGGAACGCCAATGAGATCATTGCTCACTCTGACGTTATGTCATTTATATGTGTGTATCAGTTTTGTATTGTGGAATGGATTACGAATTTGGTTTGCTACACGCTTCTGCACCAATGTAAATGTTTTGTGAGTGTGTGTGATATCCTCACCGCGGAAACCTGTGGGAAATTCAATAAGTGTATATTCATATGTTCATTGTTGTAACCACACATCAACACTATGTTTATTATTATCACTCGCGGGCCCGGATCCCGGTCCGGGGTCACGACAGATTCCTCCTCTTGATGACAAAGATTGCATATGGGTCTAATTTCTTGGTGTAATTTTTGAAGGCAATCTGCAGTAGGAAGTTTGTTGAGAATAACTCTCCATGTGAAAAATAAGAATTTGGATGGAAGGTCCAATTTCCATAAGTGTTTCCAAGGCCAATGGGGTCCCATAGTAGCAGGGTTAAGAGCTGAATATAAAGCCTTTGAAGAACAGGATCTAGCAGGTTCAGAGCCCCAACATCGAATATCTTGACCCCCAATTGGGATGGAGAGAATTTTGGCCACAACTTCATCCTTCTAGATCATATTCAGCATATTCACATTCCATGATAGCCCAACCTCATCTTGAGTCATGAGATCCTTAACCCATTTAACTGGAGGCTAAATTGAATTAGGAGGAATTTTGGTTTAGATGTGCATCAAAAATCCCAAATATGGAATCCATCTATCCTCAAAGATTCTAACATTTTGGCCAACTCCTATCACCCAACTCTGGTTATCAAAAATGTGATACTTGGGGCTAAGAAGAGCTTTCCAGAATGGGGAGTCCTTACTTTTGGCCTTATAGTCTGAAATGTGACAGCTTTGAAGATATTTCTGACTTTAAACTCAAACCCAGAGAGCCTGTGGGTATGTAAGGAACCTCCATAAAGTTTGGCCCAACAAGGTTGAATTTAGATTTTGGAGTTTAGACTTCAAATAATCAAATTTCCAATCAAATACCTACATTTTTTCATTTGCATGGTTCTCAAGCACTTTAGTCTTCTGTTCTTATCTTTGATATGCAAGAGTTTATATGAAGAATCTTTGTTTATGCTATTGATGAGCGAAAATAGTTTAGCTACCTAAAAAATATATGAAACCATCAAATCAAATTATGTGACTGCAACTTCCAGCGAAAACAAGGATTTATTGTTGTAAGATCCCGGTCCCACATATTTATTATTTTATTATATTTTAATTAGATATTATTATTATTTTAATTGAATGTATTTTAGTTAATTAAGTGGGTAGGATTAAGTGGGGCACACGTTAGATTAGATGCGTAGATTGATGAGTTGGGTTAATGGGTAGATGGCCTGACCCGTAGTTTGAACCAATGACTTAAGCCCAGCAGTATTCTTTTTAACCTAATCCCTTTTTTAACGAAACCCTTCTTATCTCTCCCCACTAATCTCTGCAACTCCTCCCGGTTATCTTCATCTTCTTCCTCTTTCAACTTCCCAAGCCATACCAGCTTTAGAATCCAGCCATCAGAATCAAGATCAGAGGATACCAGCATTCTTCGTTCAATCTTCTTATCTCAGGTAACCCTCTCCTCAAATCATTAGGAGTAGATCTATATTCTTAGGTTATCTTCATATTCTTTCCAATGTTAGGTTTTGGGTAGGAATACCATAGATCTGTTCATCTGAGCATTCCTTTCCCATATTCTTTGTCAGATCGGTGGTAGGATTATTCTCAAGTGCTGTGGGAATCATGGTTTGGGTATTGGTTAGGATCTGTGTATTTTTTTTCAACCCCGGTAAAAGGCAAGTACCTAATCATGGTTTATAAGTTTAATATTTGTTTCTCTTTGATTGGCATGTCACTGCATGTAGAAACCTTTAATGCCTTCTTTTTATGATGTTAATTGTTTTAGTGATGAGATCGTCTTTCAAACTTCTGTTGCCATGACCGATCCCTGTTTAGATGCCAAAACCCCTTTTTCATCTTCTGTAGACCGTGAGACCACAATTTCAAGTGGCCATGATATCAGGCGGAATCATATGTTGAAGACAGTGAATCTGTGATTGGTTTACACGGTTTGGCACTGTCCATATTTTTCTTCCATGGAATCCTAGTGGGGCTACTTGATGCATGATCGGGTCCGTGGATTTGGAGGAGGACCCACGGGCGACCCTAAAGAGGCTGGACCCGTAGACAGCGGACCCCATTTGGGCCATCATCTTGTAGCCTGATCAGCAGGGGGCGGGTTTTAAGGGAGAAAATCAGTTTGGGCATCAGGCGTGGTGGGACCCGCCGGATGATTTGATTGCAGATCAGATCCCTGCATCTTGTAGAGGGGGCCTGGGTGACCATATTGATGGGTCTGATCTTGGGTCTTGAATTAGGGGGCCCCACCATCCGAGTGTCCCAGAGGTTGGCGTCGGCAAAATGGTTCTGCGTTGGGCGTTTTCACAGAACATGGGTTGGAAAGGAAGAGATGAAAGAGAGAAAGAATGGGTACGTTTGACTTGGTGGTTGGATGGGTTTTGAAAAAAATATAAGAGAAGGGAGATGTTTGGTGATGTCACCCCATGTGACATTAGTACTTGACCTGATGGGAATATGGAGGAAAGAGTGAGAGTTGTATTACTTGATGTATGACCTGATGATGCTGGGATAAAGCATTCATGTAACTAAATGGCTTAAGTGCTGTTGGGTAGTTCTTTACTCATTAACTTTTAGTAATTTAATAAAAGGCCTATTGTTTTATAAATTTTAATGAGATCCTTTGACTTAATTTGCATGTGGACAATAATTATGGATGGGTCCTTAGGTTTTCTAAAATTATAAATTAAGGATTGTTACTTCTTAGTTTTATTTGCAAATTAAGTCTTAATGGTATCTTGGGTTTTTAGTGTGCTAAAATTATATGTTTGTACTTTATTAATTGGATCATTGGACTGCGTAAATACCGTCTGGGCACACGGTATCTTACTAGCATGGGGTTTAGTGCTTAATATGACTTCGGGGAAATCCTAATGGATTCGAGCTCAACCCATCCCTATTGGAAAACCCTTAATTAGGTCTATGCACCATTAATGGAAAAGTGATGCGTTGATCTTTTATCCATTAGAGATTCCTGTGGTTATTGGGTACGAGACCTTATGTTTGACCTTAGGATTGGCTTGTGATTATCCTTTGACATTCGGGTTTGCATATATATAAATGACTATTCGAATATGATATGAAATGTGGAATGGCAAATACTTTATTTTGACTTATGATTTTTGTGTCGGAGCATTATCAATCAGGTCTATTATGAATATATGTTTATGTGTTTATGTGGGTCATTTATGGGCGACTGCAGATCGATAAATGGACGGTTGATCACTGATGTGACCGGATCACTTATAATCCGCTTTGTTTATGCACAGGTTATCCTGATTTTATTTTGATCGGTTTATGACCACCGACGTTATGGACGGGCTTTCCCGATTTATTTAGGGCTGACCACCCACAACGGGGACACTTGTCACCGTGTGATTTTATATTGCTCCTTTGTGCCATTTGGTTTTATGTCATACATTCATTATTGTTATTATATTTGTCATTATTTCATTATGATCATACTTGTCTATAGTCTTCTCGTTATCGTATTGAATTTCGAATTATGATTATGTTCTTGCTATTTACTTTGTAATATTTGGTGCATAGGTACTGAGCCCTACTTTACCCAGGAGACGGAGGAGGATCAAGCGTTTCAAACGTTTGAGCCAACTGATGAACCCGAGTGGGATGGCGGAGATGGCTTTGGAGCCATCTGAACCAACACAAGAGAGAACGTCATCTTAGAATTTTTAGATGAACTTTCTTTTAGTGTTGAGACCTCTTTTAGAAATTTTATAATTATGCAATTTTAACTATTAATGTTTATTTGATTTTTGTGTTGGGTTTCATTTATGAACATTGATTACCAATTGAATAAAGCTTCCGCTGCATATAATGAAATTTATTTTGACTCACCGCATATTGAAATTTTTTTGTGGGTCCACTTTTGGAAGCTTGTGTTGTATTAAACACAGGAATTTGAGTTTTATTTATTTTTCACGTTTTTCCCTAATTCTCATTTTGGGGGACGTGACAATTGCCAACACAGTCATGGTTGAGTGGTGTATGTTGGCAACATGGTATCACACATATGCCTAGGGATCAATCCCTGGGCCTTGAAGTTGGAAGTATCACTCTCAGCCACAAGGCCAACCTAGCAGAGAAAAAGCTTATTTACATATAGGTTGTACAGTGAACTCTAATTGAAATTCTAATTGAATTAGAAGTAGAGGCAAAGCCTCTAAATAAAAAAATAAAAAAATTAAGCTGCATGTTACTCTTTTAATAAGAGGTTATTAAAAAAAAATTCTCCAAATAAATAATATAAACTTCTATGTAAAATATTTTTATTCCATTTTCTCTTACTTTATCAGTTGTATCCGACATTTTATCAATCATATTTTCAATCTGTCAGGCCCCGACCCAGGGTTAGTATTTTTTATTATTATTTTAACCGTATTTAGTTTCTAAGTGGGATTAGAGGATGATTAGCTTGGATTTTTAGTCAGATTAGAACTTTGAATAGCTTTGAGAAATTTTGAGCGTGTTGAGTCTGGTTTGACCGGGCCTGGAGTGGCCCGTGTGACGCGTGTCCGTGTGGGGGGTTTGACTTTGATTTTCAGAAAATACTGATTTCTATATTTTTAGATTTGTTATTTTGATCCAAATAACTTTTCTATTTGCCCCATTCGCATTCGAACCCCATAAATCAAGTTTTTCGATAAAAAAAAAGGACAAAACGGTCTTTCCACACCCAAAGCTGTGCATAAATTTCGAAATTTGAAAATTATGAGAAAGATATACTTTTTGAAAACTAGATTTTTTTACGATCATTTTTCTCTTCTTTGTCGAGTTCATCCAAGACACACAAAAGGGAGTTTTAAAGCCTTGAATTTCTAGGACCATGGGACCCACAACTTAACCATTTAAAATAAAACCCACGATGGGTTCTTCTTCTTCTTCACTCTTCATCCGTTTTCTGTTGCAGCTGAAACCAGAGAGTTTCTCTCCTTCTCCTCAACTTCTCTCCTCTTGCATGTGTAGCAAACCCACCCAAATTGAAGAAAAAATTCCACCAGCCTTCTCCCCATCTTTCAAGCTTCAAAAGGGTACTGTTTTTGTGGGATTTCAGCTGGGCTTTCCCTCTTCTCCAAACTCTTCTTCTTGTCTAGAACTTCTCAAGGTTAGCAATGGATACCTCTCCTCAAATCTGGTTTTTATTGGACCAAGTAGAGCCTCTTATCATACATGCATGGATTCTTTTGAAGAACTCCATTATTTTTCAAAGTTTTGTGGATTTTTGAAATGGGTTCTTCCATAGGTTTGGTGTAGGATTTCAGCTGGCTGTGAGGAGTTGTTCGGAGTGAACTTGAGACCCATTTCAGCTTGAGGCAAGTGAATAATCAGTTTCTTTTGAATGCATGCAAATCTGAAACGGTTTTTCTTGAAATTCTGATTTGAAATATGTTGTTTCCTTCACTGGTTTATTGCATTCAAATCTTCAATTTTTGTGTTCATTCGGTTTGCAAATTTCTGCAGTTTTTGTGTCCAATTCATGTGCAATTGTGTTCAGATTTTTGCAGGATTTTAGTGTGCAATGGTGTTCAGATTTCTGCAGAATTTTAGTGTACAATTGTATTCAGATTAGGTGCAGATTTTTACAACTTTTAATGTTCAAATTATGTGCAGATTTCTACTACTTTTAATGTTCAGATTATGTGCAGATTTCTACAACTTTTAATGTTCAGATTTTGTGCAGATTTCTACAACTTTTAGAGTTCAGTTCTTGTTCAGATTTCTGTAACTTTTAATGTTCAGATTTTGTTTAGATTTCTGCAAGTTGCAGTGTTCAGTTTTATGTTCAGATTTCTGCAAAATGTTTTAATGTTCAGCTATGTACAGAATTCTGCAATTTTAAGTGTTCAGTTTATGTACAAATTCATGCAGGGTTTTGTTTATCCATGGTAACATGGAGAGTTCTTGTTTTTGGGTTGTTTTTCTAGTCTGGAAAATCTGATTTTTGAATCTCTGGTTCACTCATGTTAATATCTGAATGCTTCATCTAATATGTTCATGGAATGAGATGGTTTGGCCGGTGTTGATTGAAGGTTGGATTGAGGCCAGGGAAATTCTATTTAGGTGTTGGAGACTAGTGGTTAGAGAAGGAAGGAGGACAGGTTTTGTATGAGAGGGGCATTTGGGCATTGTTTGTCCATTCTCATTATGTTTTGTACTTTTTAAGCCTCTTCCTTCCTTGAATGGAACCTTGGAACAAAAATATCTATTTAACCATGAAATCGAGGAAGATTTTAGCAGGACCTTTGTATGTGAATTACCCAGGAATTTATTTTGAATTTTATTAGAGTATCGCGGTACACTCAGAGACTTCAAAAGCCGAACAACTTCAGAGGCATCAAATTATCATTATAGCACGACATTTGGACTTTTAGTGTACACCGAGACGGCCCAGGGTAAACCATTCCAACACAACTAATCACCTCATTCCAGGGCAAAAGATTTATAATGTTTTCTTATAAATCGATTTGAAATAAAAATTGAGTGGTTCGCCACGTTTGAAAAATATCGGAAAGGCTACTCGTTTGATTTGTTTCGAAATTGTCCGTTTGTACTTGTATAGAGTAGTCCTTTTACCGATTTGAAATGTGTTCAGTGATTTGATTTGTATCGTTTTGGATTTTAGTCGGCACCACTAAGCTTGGGTCACTTTGTCGGACTGATCATCCGGCTTAGGATCCTCAAATATTTTGCTAGCCGCAGTTTGGACCCTATTGATTGTTTGCTCCGGCCATGGCGACGGTTATTGATTGTTCCGGCCATTTTATGTGGCGACGGTTATTGATTGTTCCGGCCATTTTATATGGCGACGGTTATTGATTGTTCCGGCCATTTTATGTGGCGACGGTTATTGATTGTTCCGGCCATTTTATATGGCGACGGTTATTGATTGCTCTTGTTACTTCGGTACTAGGAGAATATAGCTCAATGTGGGTTGCCAGTATTTTTTTTGTCGATTCTCAACTAGCTTTGAAATGTTTAAATGTTAATTTCCTTTTTGCACAAGAATTATTTACTTTGATTCGTCTTTACATATGTTTAACTTTTAAATGCACTTTCATGATTTTAATTATGACTTGATAAACACTTGCACAATCTTATTTGCTTTATCCACTTGCCAGATCGTCGTGCCTGATATTCTTTATATTGGTGCCATAGGTAGTTGGACCTTCGTTTCGAATCAGAGTGCGTGTAGTGGATTCGAAGCCTTATATTTTGGGAGGTTGGTTGTGTTGACGATGTCTTGTAGACGTCGAGCTTGGCATGAGAGTTCGTCACATAATTTGGGTAGTAGTTTGTTTAGCTAGTTATCTTGGATGGCTTTTGTTAGCCTTTTTCTTTCGGTGTTAATTAATGCACTCTATATAATTTGTAACTTGAATATATGTGGGAAATGAATTCTCCTGTTACTGTCAGCTCTGTATATTTTGATATTTGTTCCAGTCTGAGTATGAATATTATTATGACAACTTTGTGCTGACTGGTTGAGTGCGACACGGAATCAGATGGCCACGGGCTCCGAGTAGCAACATCAAGTAAGCTTCCGCGAAATGTTTCATTGTGATGGAATTTTTTTATCCTCACACACGCGGATCTTGGGGGAAGGAAAAATTTTTAATTAACCCCAAAAATCACGCTCCCCGAGATTGGATTACTGCAGGTGTCTAGTTTCGGGGCGTGACACAATCAAACCTAGAATGAATTCATAAAAAAGCAACTCAATAGCGATAGAAAATCTAATTTACTCAACTAAATATATTAGCTAAAGAAAAATAATTTAAATTATACAAATACACCACAATGTGTAATATAACCGAAAGTAGACCAATAGTGGGTCCACCTCTCCCATTCAAATGTCCTCTATGAACTGTCACTTCCCATATGTGGCAAGCTTTTCCTCTAGTTGACATTCTATTTTCAAAATCAACAAAAAAGTGCCTATCTAATAATCTTGCATTTGTATGTTTACAAAGTGTACTGCTACAAATAAGAGCTTTTCTTTAGAATTTCATCATATAAACTAAATGTAAATAAAAAATGAAGAATTATAGCTAATTGTTCTATACTTAATCTAATTACATCTTATTAAATTAGATTAGAGTTTTCAAACCCTAAGACTTAATTTACATGTTTACATATATAATATATGACTAGAAAAACAGGCATCTGCTATGCCCGGGCCCAAAAATAAATTTTTTTTTTCAATTTTGATGCTATTATTTGATATTTTAATTAGTGAGAAAAGAAAGTAAATCCGAAACAAACAAATTCATCGTTTATCAGTTTTGAAATTTTATATATCAAAGCTTATTTGAATGTGACATGTAGTAAAATCACATAATGCACTAATGGGTCTTGAATTTATAAATTTCACGTGTTTTGGTTTTTTCATGTACACAATCAGTGAAATTTATTGAATTGCAAGACAAATTCTAAGATAAATATATTTGGAGAGAATGTAAAAAGCTATAAAATATGTAATGAATAAATGGGAAGCTAGAATATGAAAATTAAAATACAAATAAAAAGAAGAATAAATCAATTATTAGTATATTGCAAATTGGAAAAAATGAAAAATAATGATAGGAAGCCAATGTCTAACCATCCAAGTTTGACAATGGAAAAACCAACCAAAAATATATTACATTGTTTTATTATGCATAATTTAAATAAAAATTAAATATTGTTTAACAAACTAAAAAATATATATAAATCTCTTTAAATTTTGGTTAGAGAATTTCTAACCAGGTGAAGTAAAGATATAAGAAAAATTCTATGAGTGAATTTCCCTCTTATGTTTGCTCTTCATAGGAAGAGGTAGACTTGTCACTCTCTACACTTGTCACTATCTTCTATCAATATCTCTATTAAATTAGTTAGAATTAATTTAAATTTGAATTAATTAAAATCAATTTAAATTTGGAAGCCAATTTCTCAATCAATTGCTCAATTGGAATCCAATTTCACAATCAATTTCGAAATCGGACTCCAATTTCGAAATCGAATATATACTATAATATATAATAATTGCGTGGCATTGGATATTTAGATACGAAACCCATGAACCTCTCAAGGTAACAGGAGAACAGAATTATTTTCATCTCATGTGAAATGTGCATAGATCTCTTGATCTGGTCATGTCAAATCAGTGACCTTTTGTCAAATAAAGGAAAGAAAAAATGATTTTTGCCTGCATAGCTGCCATTAGATATGACATTTACCCCAGAAAAGTAGTTCATAAATTTCCCACAACAATGTTCATGTGTGATATCCTATATTGCACTATGCGATATTCTACGTTCGTGTGATATCTCACATATTGCACTATGAGATATCATAGGACAGTGTGATATCACACAAATGTTTACAAACAACTATGTAAGAAATTATTAAACCTCAATTATTTTTTGGGCAAATGTTAGATCTAAGGGCAGCCTTACGGTCAGAATTTGCCACCCCCTCCTCCTCCCCCTCACAAAACAAAAATAAAAATAAAATAAAAATGCTGCAACTAACACCGTACGAATAGCAAATAACACTATATGAATAGCAACTAACACCGTATGAACAGTAAAAGATAAGTTATTGGCAAGGCTACTAAAATGATCATGCAGAGTAAAAGATAAGTTATTGGCAAAACTAGTAAAGTGATTAGTGTTTCCTAGCTGCAAAAAAGTATGCGTCAATTTTCAAGGAATGAGCCTAAAAATTAGGGTCTTGGTGAAATATAGGGAGGGTTTTAGGTAACAGGATTAGATGGATGATTGTGGGTTCCACCTAGCCAAAATCGACCAGTGGCCCAGTGCTCAAATAGGGTGCTGAATTCTCATATACTGTCCCACAGGTGAAAATCCTCCATTATGAAATGACTTTTCACTAGTTTAATATAAAGTATCATGATCCTAATAACTTTATGAACATCCAGGGCTTCAAGGGAACATTTTATTTCCTTACTTTGTCCACAAAATAGCTATTAAGGAGGTTCCAAATAGGTTTACTGTCAAACAATTAGCCCACAGTCACATGGGCAGAGTCAAAAGTGGGCTCATTGGCTGCAACATATGGGTTCAGATATGGTTCCCATGTCTGCCTAGTGAAAACCATTACATATCGTCTGCAATTGCATTCTTTAGTTTTGGGTTCTTTTTTAAATATTTACTTTGAGAGAGAGAGGGAGAGAGAGAGAAGAGAACATGTTAATATCGGCTTGTGATATTTGCTGAATCATCCATATAGATCATAGAAGTGAAACACACATCATATCAATATTCACGTTGGAATCTTTTCTATGATAAGTAAATATCATACTAGCTAGAAATCATGGCTCAACTCCTTGTGCACTATTCATAGTAGTCATGAGACAGGATCTTGTTAATTAAAAATATAATAAGTAAAAAGTTTGGTCCACTAATTTAATCAAATACAAGAGATCTCTTCATATTAGCCATGAATCTTAAAATTGAAAAAAAAAAAGTCCAACTTTTTCCAGTAACATGATTTGTCATAACTTTATAAACTAACTAAAATCAGAAAAATAGAGAACAAACAGAATAAATGTACTACAAATTTATGAAAGCAAATTCAAATCACAAGTCCACAAATTCATTTTCATCTAAACGAATGCAAATTCCAAACACAATTGAAAATGAAGAGGTACCCCTTTTTAATCTCTTATTCTTCTTCTTGGGTGGATATGTTGAGAGTGTGCCGCTAGAGTGTTTTTTTTTTTTTTTAGTAGTAGCAGCAGCAGCAGCTTGCTCCCCGAGAATTCTAGACTTTGCTTGGAACTATGTAGTGTGAGCCCTTTCTAACTTACTAGAGAATTCAACATTCTTCATTTGGCACTTTAGAAAGCAGACCTTTTAATTATTCCTTTTAATTTCCAAATTTGAATAGCAGGGCCCTCTCAATCACTGTTTTTATATAATCATTTTTTTTTCAAACAATGTTAATATCTAAGATCAAACCACTAAGGGGCCGTTTATTTCCAAATCTGAAAATTTGAGCGTTCCTCTACATAGCCAAGGATTTGACATCAACATCACAATGTAGTTGAGAAAAATTGACATCAGTACATAAACCTGCAAATATGAGGATTTTCAAGCAATATTGGGGGATGTCGGACTTTGAAATCCTCAAAAATAATCTAAGATTCGACTTGAAATCTCTTTTGTTTTGCGCAGAACTTTCACAAACTGCGATATTTAGGAGATCCACTAGAGGACTTGAGGAGCCCTTGAGCTTCCTTAGTCTCATCTTCACACCTATTGTTAAATTAATTGAGAGAACTGTTTCTACTCAGAATCTTTGATTTTCTCGTGACCAAACTTCATAAAATCCTTATCCATTTGGTAATTAATAAGTTTTCCTTTGCTTTTGGTTGAATCTTGTTTCTATTTACTATCCACGCGCATCATATTTACAAAAAAACTTTTTCTTCAAAAAATTAATCACGTTTCCATCCTCCCTTTTCACCTGAAGATACATTAAATAATGACTATAGTCATCTACAAATAAAATGTAGGGGGGGTGTTTAATTTCGTAAGAGCAAACTGCATTCTTCCCATATGTAGTCCAACTCATGGCGCCCACTTAGATGCCTACCTATTATTCAGTGTAGGGTACATGAAAAGTCTCCTTATGGATAAGGTGATAAGTCCACAAAATTAGCACATCAAGTCATCATTTCATGTAAATTAGTGGATTTAACTAAGTCAATCCACATTCAATTACATAAATTTCTATGATTTCATGCATTTGTGCATTAAACTGGAAATTAGGTCAAAATGGGTCAAAGTTGGCACATTTGCATGGTTTTCATGGAATTAGGGTTTTCAACCACATGATCACTCCACCAATTAGACTTTTATTTTTAAAAGTTCATTGATCTCTTACACTATGATTTAATTGGGCACATTGAAATTTTAGTTGGGTCCGATGCAATTACTTAATTTCATTATTTTCATTGTTTTGCAGGAGACTAGCACCTAAGAGGGCCCACCCTTTGGAAGACCAAGAAATAAAAGGAAAAAAGAAGAAATAAATGAAAGAAGTAGGGACCACACTCCCTTAGGCGTGATTCCCTGTGCACGCCAAAGAGAGGGGCCCCACTCTCTAATTGTTGCAAGTTTTCAAAGTTTGAAGAATTCTTCTCCTACTTGATGTCCAAGATTTGAAGCACTCCTATTATTCAAAATTAAAATTTCCAAGAAAAAATATTTGTTCAATTAGGAAAGAAAATCCAAGAAGAATTTGAAGTGGTTTGAATTATGGGAGGATGAGATCTAAACCAACTAGGGTTGAAGACTAAGAGAGAAGTTATTCCCAGATTTCAAGAGGGGCAGCAACTTGTAACGGCTGTAACTCTGAATCTAACCGTCGGATCAGAGCAATCCACCCACCGATGGATGACTTATTTAGAGTAAATGCCCGCAGAGCCCAAGATCGCATAAATCAGAGCTGAAATGAGGGAGATATGACCTGTGAAAGTTACTGTTGATATTTTTACTCTGGAATACAATTGTCAAGATGGAAAAGGACCCACACATACATTGAGTTGCACAAGAAGACCCTGTCCTTGGCAAGAGATTAATTCAAATCAAATTGTTGCTAAGAATGAGGAGAAAGTATAAGTCAAGCCACAAGAGTTCTATTAGGAGAAGACTCTTATCAAAAAGAGAGCCCAAAAAACTATTTAAAGAGGAGAACCCCCTTTGAATGTAAAAAAAAGGCATTCCACCCCACCAACCCACACGTCCTCTCTCCCTCTCTCCACTCCACACTTCCAGCCACACACATCTCTCTTCCCCCTCATATTCTTCTAGTTAGCACTAGTCAAAACTTCAAGCGATGATGTATTCCATGTTGGATGCTCCGTTGACTTGGTGTTTTGCGTAGCTAGGGTAGTAGGTGAATCTACTATTGGAAGTAGATGGGACTTGTGAATAGGATTTCAAAACTATTGATCCACTTGAAGTAGGGATCAAGTATCCCTAAGGCCAAAAAACCAACACTTGATCCAAAAACCTCTTTTGCATGTATCAAGATCAGAAGATACACTATCTAGAAGATAGAAAACAACAGCAACAGGAAACCATGATAATCTACAAAAGAGATGATGTAGATCTAACCTTGGGAGCCCGGTTGTGCTCTAATCGAGGAGTTGATCGCTTGGCTTGTTGAGAAACTCTTTCGCAGAACAAGAATGATCTTCTACACTTAGTGATCTTCCACGCTATGACCCTCTTTAAGAGATCATCTTAAGGAGAATGGTGGGATCTCCAAGAAGAAGAAAACCCTAGACTTTCTAGTAGGAAACCAGCGGAGTGAAGAGGAGAGAGAGGAGAGAGGGGCTTGGGCGTGTGGAATTGTGTTGCACGTCCAGCCCTCTCTTCTCTTTTATAGCATATGAGCACCTCATCTTCTATTATAATTAGAAGTCTCACTTCTATTATAATTACAAGTATCATTTCTATTATGAGTATGTATCCTACTCCTCCTTCCTTTAAGAGTTCAAGTTGGATTAGAAACAATCTCTTCTTAGGGCTAGCGTAGGGGCCCCTAAGGATTCCTTAGAGTCTGGCTCCAACTGGGAGTCTGGACCATACATCTCATGTGAACTCCGGACTCACAATTAAGTGCAAATAACTCCGCTATATAAATGCAATTGAACTTTAGTCATAAGAATAAATTACAAGAAGACCCTAAACTTCCTAATCACTACACGTAGGCCCCTCTATCAATTATATCCATGGATCAATTGGATTAAATATGTCCAACAAAATCAGATCCATAGCTTATTATCCTTGTGACCCTATTAATCACAGTGATCATTAGTACCATTCAATTAACTCTTAATTGAGATGTGTGCACACTTACCAATAATAAATCCAGTAATTGACAAAAGGGGATATATCTATTAGAGGATAGATTCAATCTTAACAATTATATGTTCCCACGGTTGCACTCCCTTGTAACCAAGATACCGAGGTGCTGACCTACAATTGGCCTCACTCATTGGTGACTCAAAGTAAATGTATAATAGAAACTTGAGTTCATTAATCTCTCAGGATTAAGAGCCTATTGCTAGGGAATTATGAGAACAGACTTTAAATCAAAGACATATTTGCGTAAGGTGTAACTCATGGTCTTTCAGTACATCCAATGTACCAGCATAATGATCCAGAGTCTTACACTCTGATGATTAAGACAAATCACACTATCTCATATTGATCATAATGCTATAATCTTATCAGATGAGATGCTCAATCTCATCACTGGCTGTGAATTAATTCAAGTATAAGATTTGTGATCTATGTCTCCTGTATGTGGATCTCATCCGTACATATGAATCACATCTAATATACTTATGGCCCAGCTCTGGTTCATCTCATGAACCATCTTGTCATTTTGTGTTGGTCATGTGCGAATAGGGAAAAAATAAAATAAAATATCATTCATCTCATGAAATAAAGATTATCCATCATATGAATAAATGCACGATTATAAAAATTAATTAAGAAATAAATCAATTTATTTACATCATCCACTGGATTGAGACCATACAATCTAACATCTATTAGCTTTTCTAATTTCCAAACTTTTGTTCATGTAATCTTCGAGATGCTCATGGAATAAAAAAAGGATTTGTGAGTCGCATTAATCATTATTAATGGATCAACATAGCGTGTTTGCATAAGGTGACAGATTATGCTTGGTGTTGTGTTTCTGATTTATTATCATGGCCCTAAGCATGGAGTTTAAGTGTTGGAATTTGGAAATCTAAATACATATCATCTTATATATATTTTTTGTTACTTTTAATATTTTTCTATTATTAATGATACTGATGGTCTAATGGATCTACTCTTTTGCAGTCTTTAGTATTAGTGTAGTTTAGGTTATTTTTAGATTAGGGTTTTTATCAAAGTTGTAATGGGATGTAATTAATTTTCAGACTTTGAAAAGTATGATGATTGATGTATATTAGGCTAGTTCTAGTTTTCATTAGGATAGGTACAAGTGAACAACTCCCTTTCGATACGATCAAGACTCACCAGGTAAAACTACAAAATTGATGGCCTTGCACTTGGGGACTAGAGATTAGATCATGAGGGTCAGAGAAAAAAGATTCAGCCCCATTAGATCATCCTAGCCCTTGATTTAATAGGCATAAAATATTGTGGGCTTTTAATCATAGATTTCTTTGACATCAACCCAATAATGTATAAAGGTTTAATGAGAGTGAAACTGGGCATGGCACCAAATCATAGGGGGATAAGGGTGTGAAACAGCCTACACTGATCAAAGGTGCGCCCAAGTGGGACCTGTAGAGCTCAACTATATATATTGTTGCTCATAGGAAAACATTTTTCAAAAATGAGATACTTAAACCAATAGAAGAAAAAGAGTTTGATCCCCATATGTCACAGTGAATGAATTGTACTAAACCCCGTTTGGCATCTCTCACAAACAATATTAACTAGTAATATTAGATTTTAAAAAAGAGTTAGAAGAGGAAGGATGACCAAGTCTCCAATGCCAGATGCATGAGGTGCCATAAAAAGCTATTTTTCGATATCATGGGTCATTCATTCCTATCATCCAATATTGTGTTGTTAGACTGAATCTTGTTGGCATTAATCATGCTTAACAATAGATATTATATATGCTATCTTTAAAATAGTATTATATTTCAATAACTCAATAAATGGATTCATTGTTTGGCTAGCCCATCGGTTCAATTAATTTTTTTGGTACCCTAGCAAGGCTGCTGGGACCCAAGAAAGAGCCTACATACACAAGGGAAAGCAACCCACTCAAGTGGGAAAGAAGCCCACACAAGTGGGAAAGGAGCATGCACAAGCGGGAGGAGGTGACGAACCTGGGGTTCGAACCCCGGACAGCCAGGTAAGAACTGATGTTCCTCACCACTCAGGTAAGGAGGCGTTCTTGATTCAATTAATTGATAATGAGTTTTGGGCCATTTCTTTGATAATAGAATGTTGGATATGATATTAGTTATCAAAAATTTCTCATTTCAAGTAGTTTAATTTTCCTTCTTTTTCTTTGCTCTTAAGTTGGACCACCACCTCGAATAGTTCACACAAAGCCCCTTGGCTAACTTAGACAAGCAAGCACTCACTTCAATCTGACAATCATCTAATTGTTAATATTATTAATTTAAGGGTCAAAGACCAATAAATTAAAATGATGTCATGGGGAAGATTTTTTCGATTTTCTCTCACATTTGACAATCAAATCCTTGGGAATTCCTTACCAGCTTTTCACAAAGTGATAGAAAACCCACGCTTGGCAATTGTAAATCTTCGAGGACTTGGGGCAAGTAGAAACCCTCACTTGTGGGGAGTTTCAGGTCCAACCTCCTCCCATGCATAGGATTTGAAAGTTCTTATTTTCTTGGGAATTTTACCAAATAATTGTTGCTAAACCTGTATTAGCCAGATATAATCACAAATACATCAAAACACCAAATTAGCTATTCATACATGGTTTTTGGACGACTTTACCACTGAAGCTGCCGAACGACATTGTCATCTTTCCCACCTTGTCCGTCCCTAATAGAACGAATTGGTCATATCCCCTTTCTTTCCCCATTCCCACTAGAGCGTCCTCAGTTCAGGTTTTTCCTCTCCCGCCCTTTTCTCCTCCCTGCCCTCTCCCTCTGGGTGCCTTCTCCACTCCCTCTTCTCTCTTCCCCTCTCCCTCTACATGAACATCTCGGCTCCCTGCTCTCTCTTTCCCTCTTCCTCTTCCTCTCCATCTCCACCTAATCAGTGATTCCGGCCGGATCCTCTCACACCGGTAGCCAGCGATACTCTCTCATTGCCGGGGTTGATGGAGAAAACCGTGTATCTGAAAGAGGGTTTCTCTAGCCAAGAAAGGTGAGAACTTTTTACTTGTATCTAGTGCATAAACTATCCATTTTTTGTTGGTGTAATTGCATGGCAGTGCCCTTGATTTCCTTTTGAAGTTTTGTGTTTAGATTTCCCTACATTGAAAGCTCTATTTGTTTGAAATGGGTTTCTAAAAAGGAGATTTATGGGCATTTGAAATCCCAAAACAGGAGCTTTTGGAATGCTTGGGTTTTCTATCATGTAGTTGTTCTTTACTATTTGTTTCTTGTTTGATTTACTTATTTGGATATGGGCTTTGATCTCATCATCTTGACAGTTTTTGGAAGGTATCAATTTCCCATGTTCTGTTTCTTTAATATGATTGTATTGGGTTTGGAATGCAGCCCTGCCTTTTTATGCGATAGTAATTTTTTTATAAGATATATAGTAACTTTTTTGGCTAAAATATGTGATAGTAATTTTGGATTGCATTGTTGTTCATTATTTTGAAACTGGTTTTTATACTTATTTTCTTTTTGGTTTTGCTCTTTCTTGGAATGAGATCATGTATGAGAATGGGTATTTATGATTTGAGGGAATGTTTAAGATAGATGAGTATAGTCTGTACTTTTTTTAGCTGTTAAAATGATAGTGAATTCCTTCAATCTCTATGAGATTGAGTAATTTCTTCATTACGTACTTGACATGGGCAGCAACGACCATAAGAAACTGCATTCAAATGGGTTATGGATTTTTCCCTTGTGGTTTACTAAATAAGCTCTCGTCGATAAAGTTGAAGTGACTTCTCATGGGTTTTTTAAATTAATTTGAAGAGGGATATCATGATTGTGAAGATCAAAGATAGCACAGTTCGTCACACGAATCAAACAATATCTATATGATAAGTCCACAAAATTGTAGCTTTCATTCATCATTTCATATGCATTTGTGAACTTAATTAGGTTAATTGCATAGAATTACACTTAATTTCATGATTTCATGCATTTGAGCATCAAAGTTAGAATCTTGGTCAAAATTCATTACATTGCATAACTTTTGTGAAATTAGGGATTTTCATCTCATTCATCACCCAAAAATTAGTTCTTTTGGCTTCAATAATGCATACCTTCTAATTCTGACACCATGTGTTATTTTTGGAAAGTTGGGTATTTTTGGTGCATTAAGTAGGTATGTAGGGTCCTATGCATAGTCCATCTAGATTCCTCACACTTGATTATTTTTAGCATTATTAAATCTTATTTATGTAGGTGAAATCAAGAGTGGGACCTCCACTAATGAAATTTGAGAGAGATCAAAGGCGGGACACCCTTTATGGTGGGCCCACATATCTTGGTATCTTGGTGGAGTTGGAAAAATTGAAAATTCTCAAAGAAGAAAGAAGAACTTAGATTTGGGAAAATGGTGTTGACTTGCTAAATTTGGAAACCAAAATCAAGAAAGAGAGAGAAAACTAGAAACTTTGCAAGGAGAGTTGATTAGTCAAAGTTGCAAGTGAAGAAGCATGACAAAGATGGAAAGAGAATCAAATAAGCAAGCAAAGAAAGAGTTCAAGCATGCCTTAGATGTCCAACATGGGTCCCACACACCCCCATTGCATGCCAAACATGGAAGTTCCTTTAATTGCACCATTATTTCCGGATTTTTCTAGGGCAGCAAGTTGAAATGACCATAACTCTCAAACCGTACATTGGATTTATGCAACTCACCTACCGTTAGAAGGCTCTTTTCGAGTAGATATCCGTGGACCCAAGAGTGCATAAATTAGAGCTATATTGAGGGAGATATGTCCTCAGGAAGTTACCTATTATAATTCTATGCGGGAATTGCTAAAAGTTTCAAAATTAGCAACATGAGAGATCTTTGAGGAGTTCAATTTGGCAAGACTTAGAGCCCAAGAGACCACACTTAGCAACAAATCGTCTCCAATTCAAATTGTTGCCTAAGTGAGAAGCTTTGTTTGAAAGCTAAGCCAATAATCATCTAAAAAAGGAAACAACTCTTAACAAAAGGAGGAGTGCAAAACTGTTAAAGGAGGCCACTAGTGTAGAACAAAAAAAAGGCATATTCTCCTTCAAAAAGTAGCCAAGCCATTCTCTCTCTTTCTCTATTCTCTCTTTTCTTCTTTCCCCTCTTCTAGTTTTAGTTCTAGTTCTAGTTCTCCATATTTTTTATTTTGGGTAGCTTTGGGCCTTGTCCAAGCAAGTACTTGAAGGAGAAGTTGTAAAGATGCAATCTTTAATGGCAAATCAAGAAGTCTTCTTTGCAATGGCGGGCTAATTTTGATTAGAGCAATGGATGAAGTTAAGTGATTGCTTTTTATTTATTTAGTTATTCTAATTTAGTTCCATGTTTATGTGCTTAATGATTAATAGACTTCTCTTTGTGCCCTAGGCAAATCTCCGTTCTTGATTTCTAAAAATAAAAATTGATTTTTGACTATCCATGCTTAAGTTTGATAGGCCATGCTTAGGACTTAGATCTTTTGATGGTTTATGCTTACTTTTGATAGATAGTTCTTAGATTGTTTTTATTCTTTTATGAGGTGAAGAAAGTCTTGGGTTTTGGATTCTATAATTAAAAAAGAGTTTTAAAAGTTAGATTTTCCAAATAAAAAACATTGATTTGTCTTTGATTTGAAGTAAAAATTGGAACAAGTTAGGGTTATTTTGATAAATAATTGGTGGATGCTTATTGGATTCTTTTGCTCCATTTACTTTCATTAATTGGTAGTTTTTCATCTTTCTAAATTGGTTTCTTTCTTTTATTTCTAAATACTCAAAACTTTCCTTAATTGTTAGTTAATTAGTTCTCTTAATCTAAAAGTTTCTTTAATTAGCTCCCTGTGGGTTCGACCCGTTCTTGCCACTGTCTCATCTAGACACCCGTGCACTTGCGGTATTTTATTATTGATAAAGATCACATCACTATAGCTCAAATCTTCCCCACAAAATGCATTTACCATTAAGTAAGATTTAGATACTCGAACAAAATCCAATACTTGGAGTAGATTATCTTTTAAGTTTGGAGAGGAAGACTTCGAAGGTGTAGATTTCTATCTTATATGAAAGACAAGGGGAAAGAAGCTGGCAGTCTTTAAGGCTCACCACCCCCCACCCCCACCCCCCTCCCCACCAAATCATTTCTATCCCTTATGTATTCCTTCCGCAAATCCCGCTAGATCCTTTTCCTTCCTTCTTCCCCATCATCATCAAGGCTCTTTTGTCCTCAAAGTAACCACTTTGGTCATATACAACTAATCTCAATGGTCATTTACACAATGGAGGCAATTTCTTTCCTAGTACATTATCATGTGAAGAACAATAGAAAAATTGAAGTACTCATGTTTCCATCCATTTCTGGGGAATGTTCAGCGAATTACTAATGCCCAGTTTGCTTAGTTGATAATGAGATTCTAAGATTTTTCCTAACATACAGGCTACAGAAAGAGGTTAAGAGTGCAGGATCAAACGAAATTTATAAGGGACCTATAAATAATGGTAATGATACTATTGAAATCAAAATCCAGGTGAAGTCCTTGAGTCTTTCCCATTGTTTATGCACGTGATTATACAGTCATTATTGTTTTGGTGTAGGATGCAAAGAATTGGAGAAGAACCTATAAATTATTGTAACGATATCGTTATCAGAAAATTCTCAATAATCAATATTGAGTGAAATCGTGAGTCTTTCTCATTGTTTATGAAACTCAATATAAAGTCACCATTATTTTCTTGTTGGACCCCAAAATTGGATGAAGAAAATAAAATTGATGGTAATGATATTGTTATCAAAAAACAATTTCCTTTTTGCCAATCTAGGCCTTTTAAACATGTTCCAGTGGAAAATGCCGTCTTGAATTTTATTATTCCCTTTATTTTTAAAACTTCATTCATAAATACAACAATGAAGTTTTCTTTATAAATCATTTCGCATTATTTAACAATTTTTTCGGAGTCAATAGCATTGGGTTTTTGTTTTTTTTTTTTTTTTTTTCAGAATTTTGTTGGTTTCTATCATTGTGTATGCATCTCATTATATAGTTGATGTGATGTGGCTTTTGGGAGTAAATTAACCTTAGCCCAAAGTAATGTGTCAAATTTAGTTGGATTATCATTCTTGTCATACACCTTGCATGTGTTTATCAATTTAGTTAGTAGTTTTACTGTCTTGACAATGTGCCTGTAGCACAATGCCTGATTGTACATTATTAGTCATATTCCATACCGGATGAGAATTTGTTTGGGATAATGCAAGTCCAATTTATATTGGAGGTTGCCCAAAGATGGCCTTCCTGACTAGATCCATAACATATTCACAATTGGTTCAAAAACTATGTGATTTTCTCAAATTTGGATGGGCTTGGACTACCTTCATCAAAATGGGAAAGTATGCACTTTAGTTTGCGTTGCAAACAATGAAGATGTAGAGATTATGTTTAGAGTATCTGCGGGGGATGCCAGTGCAGTGTACTTGTACATCCAGACAAGCACGGTTAATGAAATAGATCATCACGGGAATGAACAAATGTATACTATGATTGGACTTGTTATTTTCAACATCAAGTCTTAATACTGATAGATAAGCTTTAATTTTATCTTTATGCAGAGTGGGATTTAGTAAATATGTTCAGCCTAGTAGTCCACCTTCAATTCTTGGAAAAAGGCCAGCACTAATAAGAGATATCACTATATTAGCCCAAATGCTTGCTAATTATATGCCTAACCATGCACTTCTCCCTTTTGACCTGTAGATGTAGGCGGACAGGTTCTAAACCACAATCAAATACCTAACACCAACATTCAAACTCTTAACGAGGATGCAGTTTTGCTTTCCACAATACCATCTCCTAAGTACGTTATATTCTATTTTATTCCACTTATTGAACTATATTCTTTTAGTGTCCATAATTTTAAAGTTCCTTTGTTCGTTGTAATTTTGATATGCTAATTTTTGGAATATTGAACGTCATCCCTCTCAAGCATCCCTTTCATCTTTTAAACTAGCAAACCATGTCCTCATTATAATTGATTTTGGTCTTCTTTAATATGTAAAAGATAAATGGACAAAACTTTTTTCCAAATTTTTATATTTGTAATGATTCTGCTAATTTATCATGCAAGGTTAACCCGATGAGGATAGGATCTGACTTGGCACAAAAAACAATTGCAGTCGTCAAAGAATTTACCTTTGGAACAGTCATATCCATCTGTAGAACTTGGATATGATTTTGATAGGCCCTTCTCTCATGAAGGCTCCACCTGTAGAGTAGAAGAAAATTCATTTCGATAAAAAGATGTTGAGTTGGGGATTGATAATGACAATCGAGGTTCTCTACATGTGGCTAAAGAAACTTGTAATGAAGCTCCAACAACAATTCCAATGGGATTAGACAGGCAATCTGAAGTTGTTCTAGAAAAAATACAAATGAGATTGGTACACTCGCACAGCAGACCAAGTTCATTTATGTAATAGTCAAGTTATAAGATGAAAGGGCACCACTGTTATAGTTTTCATGCTTTACATGAACATACTGACATATCAATCTGAGCAGCATCCCTAAGTCTTTCCCATTGTTTAAATATCACATTTTAAAATCGAGGCCATTAACTTGCCGGATAGTAAATTTGAGACTGAAAACTCTAAATGACAGTAACAATTACGTTGTTGGAATATTTACAATTTGGTATTCTTGGTAACGATATCGTTATAAAAATTTTTGGAAATCACTAATCTGGGTGAAATTCGTGAGCCTTTTTCATTGTTTATGTATCTCAATTTATAGTCATGGTTAGTCTCGTTCCCAGACAACAAAAATGGAAGAAAAATCTCTAAAGGATTGTAATGATAGCGTTATTAGAAAATTTAGAAATCACTAATCTAGGTGAAATCTGTGAACCTTAGTTGGGAGTACTCAAATCAAGCCATTTTTCAGAGGTGCCCATAGTTCAAACTCTGAAAATGAGAGTTCGAACCTTCATGGCCTTACTCTTCATAGTCAAGTTCTAGCGAGCTCTGGAGTTTGAACTCTCACGGTGAGCGTTTGAATGTTCATTATATGTTGATTGGATGTCATAATGTTGATCTGATTTGGGACCTTAAACAACACATTTGGGTTTTTAAACTTGCAAGCACTAATAAGAAACATTAAGGCCTTAAAAGAGAATTTGTTGTAAAGGGAGCTCTTGTACATTAAAGGAGAATAACCCATATCAGTATTCAGTAAAAATAAGAAGAGAAATAGCAAAACAAATGACAACTGTTAAATTTGAAGGAAAGAAAGAGAACTACCTAAGTAAGTGGATAAAAGGAAGAATAGAATTTGCTTGAAGCAGATAGAAAAGACAAAATGGACAGAAACAACATAAATCATATTGAGAGATAACACAAACACCCCAAATGGATGGTGCCAGTATACAAAAGATTTCCAAATTACCAAATTTAAAATAAGTTCTTCTCTAGTTATTGAGGATACATCAAAATATACAAATTATGTTCTCCTCTAGTTATTGAGGATACATCCAAAATATAATTCAAAATATGTCCCCCCTCCCTCGTGGTAAGTATTTTCAACATTTCAAATCTGAACAACGATGAGGAAAAGTTTAAGTTATATCTCATCCAAAAAAGAGGAAAATGATGATTCATCCGCTTGGAGATGGGTCTCTACATGTCTGTCTATTATGATCACGCTTCTTGCAATGGGAGCATGTTACTTGTTACCTCATTCTGTCATCTGTCCGTATCCGATTTTTTAACAGCCGGCATAGTAACATTTCAAATCTAAACAACGATGAGGAAAAGTTGAAGTTATATCTCAACAAAAAAAGAGGAAAATGATGATTCATCCGCTTGGAGGTGGATCTCTACATGTCTGTCTATTATGATCACGCTTCTTGCAATGGGACCATGTTACTTGTTACCTCATTCTGTCCTCTTTTTATATCCAAATTTTTAACAGCCGGCACAGTAACATTTCAAATTTGAACAACGATGAGGAAAAGTTGAAGTTATATCTCATCCAAAAAAGAGGAAAATGATGATTTATCCGCTTGGAGGTGGATCTCTACATGTCTGTCTATTATGATCACGCTTCTTGCAATGGGAGCATGTTACCTGTTACCTCATTTTGTCCTCTATTTGTATCCGATTTTTTTGGGTCTTCCAAGCTGTCTACGATCTACCGGGTGCAAGACACGCTCGACAGTTCTAAGATCCCACTATTTTCTGTTGTGTGTGACATGGATAACATCATTGTAAGTTGCTCGATGACAATCACTGGAGAACCAATGCTCACAGAAGTCGTACGAATCATACCGCCTAAGTTTAATTGCACAAATGCCATGTGAACAAGGAATGCCAAGAAGGTCCCATTTGCGGCATGTGCACGACCTTCGATCGAGGTGAACAACATCCGTGTACTCTGGAAACAATACCTGAAACTCTAATTCCCCTGCTTGCCAACATTGTAGTCTTCGCGATGCTTCGGTTTCGTGGTTAATGATGTTATCTACATAAGGGGTGACTCTTGTCTTCATGTTTAATCATTTTTCATGCCGGAGGTGGTAAAACTCCATCAGTGACTCTAAAATGAGATGCATACATAATGATAAAGACCCACATAATTCACCCAGAAAATTTAAAAAATAAAAACACCCAATGCTCTTAACAAAGAATAAACTGTTAAACAATGCTAAATGATTTATAAAACAAACTTCATTGGCAAATAGATTCACAAATCAATTCTAATGATATTTGTGAAAATTTTAATATTTGATGGAGCAACATAACAACGATCCTCAAACTTTTAGCTTATTATATTTGTTTTTCATGTTCTTTGTTTAAGGTTCTAATATCTAAACTCCAGAGAAGATATCTGATGATGTAACTTGCTCTCCGCTAATTACACCCACATAAATGAACTTGTTTCAAATATACAAGCTATAGTTTACTTAAAATTATAACATTTTTGTACCATTAATCTTTTTTCTCTTTTTGGGTATTGGGGCGAGGGGAATAAGTATCAGTGGTTGGTAATACCCAAACCTCTAAGTATGTTCTTTCTAGGAATGTCACTATCTCAACTCAACACCCTAATAACTTGACTGAGAGGTCACACTTCTTCATTTGAGGTACCAAGTAACCCCAAACATGATAAATAGCAAATGGTTACACCTCTCTGTTTGTTAGCAATATTTGCCCTCCAAGAGGAAATTACAAAAATTGAATTACTATATATCAATCACATGTTACTCTGACTGCGAGGATGCATCAGTAGAATAGTAGAGAAGCCTACAATGATACTAGTTCACCACAAAATTCTACTGATCCAACTTAGAAAATTTTTTGGCACAGATTGATAAAACAGTGTAGTTAATTCAAAATACAGCCAAATCGCTAATAAACATGATCAGTCCAAACGCCTAAAGGACTTGAATGAGTGTTGAGGGTTGTCGGACCCTGACCCAGGTTTGGCTTGTTTAGCATCGTTTTAGCCAAGATTAGATCTTAAGTGCGATTTGATGGCATTTAGCTTAGATTGTGAGCTTGATAGATTTTTCATAACTTTGGGAAATTTTAAGAGCCGTTGAATTTAGTTTGGCACGAGCCGAGGGTGGCCTGTGTGACCCGTGTGTGCGTGGGGAGAATTTATCCTTGATTTTGGAAAATTATGATTTTTACTTCTTTTGATTTTTCAAAATAGCACTTACAACTTTCATGTTCTCTCTGTCCGTTTTCGAAACTCAGAAATCGTGTTTTTCAGCAAAAAGGGCAAAACAGACTTTTCACCTCAAAATCTGTGCATGAATTTTGATGGTTACAAAATCATGTGAAAAATATATTTTTGGGAACTAGATGTTTCAACGATCATTTTACTCCTCTTCGTCGATCTCATCCGGGACCCACAAAATGGAGTTTTAAGCCCTTGAAGTGGAGTGACCTAGTGGGGCCCACACCCCACCCAACTCAAAAAGGCACCCACTTGTGTTCTTCTCCCTCATTGTTCATTTGCATGTTTTTCAAATCAAATTCAGCAAGATAAACCAACCATTCTTCACTACTTCTCTCCTTTGCATGTTGGACTTCCCTTGACTAAAATGGAGATTTGAGTGTGCCAAACTTTTTCCCATCTCTCAAGCTTTCTATTGATACCATTTTCAAAGGATTTCAGCTGGGATCATCTTCATCTTGAAACCTTTCTCCATTGTTAGATCTTCTAGAGGTAAGTGATGGCTTTCTTCTTCAACCCATGGTTTTGTTTAGTCCATTAGAGCTCCAACTTCATGCATGCAAGGCTTCCTAAGGAGGAACCCTTTCTCTTTCGAAAATTTCTTTGATTTTGATCTCTTTTCATGGGGCTTCTTGTTGATTGGAGTTTAGCTATAGAGAGGTGTGTTAGGAGACCTTCTTTGAGTGTATTTTGAACCAAGGCAAGTGATTGAATGAAATATGAATGTGCATGCTATGATTTGTGAATTTTTAGCTTGATTCTTGTTTTAAATCTTCATTATGTTTAATCTTGTTTTTCTTTGAAGTTTAGTGATTCTTTGAAGTTTAGTTTACTAAACAAAGGTTTTAATGCTCATTTGTTTTGGTTCATTACATGGGATTCTGTTTTGAGATTTGTTCCATTCAAATTGGAATTTTTATGCATGGATTGTTAGAAGTGGATCGAAATGAAGGAGGTTTGGTTGGTGAGATTTGAAGTGAGGGTGTTAATGGTTGAATAATGAAAAGGAGGAGCTTGTAGGCTCATTTTATTGTAGGGAAAGGAGGTGTTGTAAGGAGAAATGTTGGAGAGGAGAAGGGGCTGGAAACAACTTCAGAAAATGCAATTTCGCAGGTGGTCGGTCAGCTGGCGGTCCCCCATTGGCCAGCCGACAAGTGACCAAACCAGTTCGGTCCCAATTTGAGAGAGCTGTAGATTCCATGTTCTGAAGGTCGGCTAGTCGACGTGGTGACCGACTACAGTTCGGTTCCAATTCCAGAGAGCTGCAAATTTCATGTTCTGAAGGGTCGGCTAACCGACAAGTGACTGAAATAGGTTCGGTCATAATTCCAGCAAGCTGTTGTCCCTGTTCTTGATGGGTCGGCCAGCTGTCGGTCAGCATTCGGCTAACTGACTTGACCTTAGTTGGCTAACCGACGGCCAACCGACAGGTGACCGAATTTCACCTAAATTGAGAAAAATGAAGAGAAATGTGGGGTTTTCTATCCCAGTTCCCTTTGGACCCTTCCTAGGCGATGTGTACATCTTGATAACTTAAATGCTGTTGAAAAATGGGCACAATCTAAACGAATGAACAACATGGGATCTCAAAGTGCATATTAATTCGACGATTACGGTTCCAAGGTATTGATGAGGATTTGTGACATGGACTTGTGATTTCTAAACCAAAACCTCGTTTTGCGATTCGTATCGTCTTGAAATAATGTTTCCAAGGTTTTTAATTAAAAACCCCGTTTGGGAATCATTGCATGAATCGTGTTTTCATACACATTGTGTCGGGACTACTACTGTGAATTTTCGTGAGCAAGTGTGTGTGTCCACGATATAGTGTGAGTAGTTCATGAGTTTACAGGTATCGAGTATTTTTTTTGAAGGTTCATGTGTAACGACCTTGTCGATTTGATTAACTGCCTTGGGTCCTTAAATACTTCGTGCTAACTGCAGCTTGGAATATCGTGCGTGCGATTTTAACCCGTTCCATAGCAGGACTCTCGTGTGATGCCCAGCTATACTAGGTTACTATAATTATATGATCATGTGCTCCCTTCACCTTGTATGATGGAGAATTCTTATCATGACTGCTCTCGTCACTTCGTGTGACGGAAAATATACCTTTGTGTGGTTGCCAAGGTATTGTTTTCGAATGGTCATCTTGAATTATCATCTAATCTCATAAATGATATTGTCTTTGATTTGCTTTGTTTTATTTGGCTTCTCTCTGTCATACATGTTGTTTTGTTAATTGCGAAACTATTTGATTTATAGCATGATCGTACTTTATTCGATTACCTGTCAGACCGTCGTGTTTGACCCTTCGTTTTTTGTGCTCAGATTCAGGTTCCATTGCCCCTGAGGAGGCAGTGGTTGAGCTGCTTGTTGGGCGAGAGTGGCAGCCCAACGATGTCATCTAGACATCGGGTTGGGACTTGAGATGCATAACATTTTGGGGGATCAACCAGCTATCTTTTGGGAACCTTGTTATTAGCCTTTGTTGGCTTATCCTTTGAGAAATGTAAAACTTAACTTTATGTCTTTTGGTGTGTTGTAAACTTTATACTTAAATTATGGGTGTGCTAGTTATGTTTCTCTCTCTGACATGACATTATATAAACTCTCTCTCATGTGTGATCTACTTGTGTGTGTTTGCTATACGCTTCCGCAAATCAATCCTTATGTGTGATCGTGAGATGATTAGTGTGGAATCCTCACCGCGGGAACCTGTGGGAAACAGCGCGAGCGGGCGGAATTTTGTGGCCCGTTGCGCCACGGCGCCGGATTAGGACGGGGTCATGGTCCATGGTCATGACAAGGGTGCCAACAATGACAGTGAGTGTTGTGGGTCATAAATTGATCATACATAGGCCAGGTGGCCTAACATGCTAGGAGGTTCCATGCTAATGGGCCAAGAACTTAGATAAAGAAACATAACATAATCAAGATTCCTATCCATTTAAAAACATGACTGCGAACCATGATTTTGGACCATGAAGGCCATATTAAGGAGCATCATTGTTGTGTTTATTTTGAAGTTTTAAAAATACGAGGAAAAAGGCCATGCCACCATGGCATATGAGTTGAACATGTTTAGAAGAGCATGATGTGGAAAAAAGGAAAATTATGGGGAAAAATCTTTAAGAACTTGATTTATGACACATTCGAGTTTTGTGCCGACATTGTAATGATATCTTTACGACCATTCATAGTTCCTTTGGTAATTTTTTGTTTTCAACAAGAAATTAATGGTGACTTTATATTGAGATGCATAAACAATGAAAAAGACTCATGATTTCACTCAAATTCTAGTTTTTAAAGTTTCCTGATAACGATATCGTTATGCTGATTTATAGGTTCTTTGCCCATTTTTTTTGTCTTCAACAACAAATTGGCAATCACTTTATATTGACATGCATAAACAATGAGAAAGACTTACAGGATTCACCTAGAAATTATTTCCAACATCTATTTTATGTTAACAGTTTGACTACCCTATCTTTTTTGGTTCTTTGGCAGTATGATGTCTCTAACAATCAAACTGTCATTGCAACTTACAACAGTTGTCCTACTATTCTACATCCTTAATTGGCTCCCGTAACAACATATTCAAAGCAACATCAAATGTGGTAATTACTTCCTAACGATGCAAAAACTTGTTGGGTTAAATGCAAATTAAATAACAAAATAAGTTAGGGGAGAGAAATTGATTTAAAGACAATAATGGAAAACATGTTCTGACACTGTACACTATAAACTTAAATCCATATCTTACCAAACAAGTTATGCAACTGACAACCGACCACGCAAGTCATACCTGATTGATAAATGTTCTTTGGAAGAGCCTTTTATCAGAATTCAACTATGACCATGGTGAACATGTTAGGATATCAGACAAATAAACTCAAATTAGTATTTTTATTTTTGTGTGTGTTTGTCGTTGGACTAAAAAGATGAAACCAACTTGTAGGTCATCATGATTATTCTTCAAGCTTTTAAAAATAGGTTTATGCATCATGAATTTCCACATGCATGTTTTCTTGAGGAGCAGCATCATTGGTCTACACACTTTTATTCTGGATTTAGGGTTTCAAATAAAACCATGTAAAGATTCAATATAAATGCATACATCCATGTTCTTGAAATTGAAATTAAAGCACAAACAATCAATCAGACATCAAGAATTGGGACTAAAAGCTAAGGCATTATAATTGGGAGTCATGACTTTTTTTCATATATTCATTTTGAGAGAGAAGAACTAGAAAAAGAGGGTAGAAAGAACTAGATTGTGAAATCCAAGTTATACCGGATATCTTCAGGAAAACCGTATTTGATGAAAAGTCCGTCCTCGTGCTTGTCCAAACCCATGAAAATCGTGTAATCTCCAACTTCTGGATGAGACTTGTAGTAGAAAACCATCTTCTTTGCTCTTCTTATTTCGCTCTTCTTCTTGCAGAATCAATCGAAAGAGGAAGAGCTAGGAAAAGAGTCGAAATCGAACTTCCGTGAAATGGAAAAGGGAGAGGGAGAGGGAGCGAGAGAGGGGCAGGGAGAGGGAAAGGGAGAGAGGGAGAAAGAGAGGTAAAGGGGGAGAGGAAAAACAAATGCCTTGATGGTGATGGGGAAGAAGGAAGAAAGCCTCTAGCGTGAATGGGAAGGAAGGAAAACATATGTGATTTGGGGGGTTTGGGGATGACGATGTCGTTCGGCAGCATCAGGGGTAAAGTCATCCAAAAACAATGTACGAACACTGAATTTGGTGTTTTTATGTATTTGTGATTAAATCCGGCTAATCCAAGTTTAGAAACAATTATTTGGTAAAATTCCCTATTTTCTTTATAGATTTATGCATTGATACTAATATTTATCAACTTTGTGCATTGATACGCGCCAATATCGATGTGTAATCCTGAGTGAGGAATCCTCAAATCTGCAGACTTCTTGTAGATTCATCTGATCATGTTACCAAACGCATATTCCTAGAATATGCAAGAGGTGAGAATGGAGTTCCAGTACATTCAATGAACAATTTGCAGTATCAGTCATAGTTGAAACTTCATATGGAGCAATACAACTCAGTTTCAGGCTTTCAGCAATAAAACAATGATCCTAATAAAAAAAGAAGAAAAAATTGAGCAAACTCTTCTTTAATTATTTATTTATTTTCATCAAAAGGTAAATTACAAAGTAGATGTTTACTACCATGCAAGACCAAATGCAATAATGACCACCATCATAGCACAACACACCACTCAAACTGTAAAGGCACACTTAAAACTCTCAAAACTATTGCACTAGGCAACTAAAAGTAACAACTACACATGTGCAATTGTAAAAGAAGGCATGATAGGCCAAAGTACGTAGAAAAGGAACCATGAAGACTTTATTCGCAACTTTGTCTGGAATCAACCCACAACGTAGTAGACTAGACTGCACTTCCTGCAAAGTAAATTTTAAGTTAATATAATTATGCGTAAACCTAAATAAAATGTAAAATGAAAAATCCATCTGGGTGGAGGAATTTATCGGTGCATTGTTGGAGATTCATGATTTTTCTCTACTGTTTAGAATTGAATGGAGGAAAATATGTTGAAAATCCTTTTTTCTTTCTGTTAGTTATGGAGAAAATAATTTCTCCCGCTACACTCTAGAAGCTTTAGTTGGGTGAAGAATGATTTTTTCTCCTCTAAAAAAAGCCCAAACAACGGAAAATAAGTTTCTTATGTCCGAAGCATGAGCTAATCCAATGCTTTGTATAGAGTTTTTCCATGGCAAAATTTCATGATTTTGAAAATTGACTTTTAGGGGGAAATTAATAATCATGCATGGGCATGAAGAATACTTTCAAGGCTCGTCTAATTTCTCTGTACACACCTTCCCTCCCATCTCTCTTTCCCTCCCATTTCTGCAATATGAGCTTCTTCCTCAACTCACCTTCACATCTCCATCTCCCTATTCACATTTCTGCAACAAGAGCTTCTTCCTCAACTCACACCTTCACATCTCCATCTCCTTTCATTTTGGCTTTCGATGCATTATAGAGAGGAGGGTTGGCCCCAAAATGTCTAAACGGGTCAAGGAGATCACCAATCACTCCTTCCTTGGTCAATCGCTCGATGGTGAAGTTTTTTTTTTTTTTTTTTTTTTGGTTCATGTGTATTGGGACTTTTAGGGCATGTTTGGCATCGTTTTCGTGTTGTTCCTAGCTTTGTACTCAGATCAGGTTATTCTGAGATCGGGTTGTGCCGAGACTATATTATCCAGATCTTGTTTGACAACATTATATTAAATTATTCTGTTGCGAATATGTTGTCCAGAACTTGTTTGGTAACATTATTAAAGTTTTGCTCTAAAGAACGGAAGCAAAAGAATCATAGGATTTATAATGTGGGACCCACCTTTTATTATTTGCAGCACTCTATTATTGTCGTATATGGGACCCACCTGTAAAATTATAAGTTGGTACCACCTTTAAAAATTAGAACACGGGGCCCATATTTTTAGGATTTACGATATGGGCCCACTTTATAGGAATTATAATGTGGGGGCCACCTTTTTGTAAATGTAAATATGGGACCCACCTTTAGAAATTATAACATCGTACATACCTTTAGAAATTAGAATACGGGCCCACATTCATAAGATTTACAATGTGGGTCCACCTTTTGTGATCATGATCGTGACCCACATTTAAGAATGACAAAGTGGTGGTACATTTTTTGTGATTGTGGACACATGACCCATATTTAGAAATTACAATGTGGTGCCCACCTTTAGAAATGAGAATATGAGGACATGTTCATAGGATTTACAATGTGGGCCCCACCTTTATAGAATTTATAATGTGGGGCCATCTTTTGATTGATTGTAAATACATGACCTACGTTTAGAAATTACAAGTGGTGCCCACCTTTAGAAAATAGAACACAGGGCCTTATAATGTGGTTCCACCATTATAAGAATTATAATTTGGGTTCACCGTTTTGTGATTATGACCACGTGACCTACGTTCAAGAATTACAAAGTGGGGCCACCTTCTTTGGGATTGTGAACATGGGGCCTACCATTAGGATAAGTGAGAGGATTTGAAATCTTTTTAAATGACCTATTTAGAATTTAAGAGATAAATAGGAACTAATTGTGCCAGAAAGTTGTTTCTTAAAAAAAAACAAAGATTTTTTGTTCCAACTTTCTTATGCCAGCAGGTTAAGATCTTGGGATTCCTTCCCGTGAGACCAAAATTGGGAACAATAATTTACACTAACCAAACATGTTTTTCGTAGCCTCATCTCGTGGGAACATGAGAACATCCGAATGGCACAATGCCAAACACACTCTAAGGCCAGTTTGACAACTCTACTAATAGAGTCAAATGTAGTAACATTGATTTTGAAGAACGAATAAAATATAAGTGGGTTATGATGATATTTTGTTTTTAGTTGTTTGTTATTGAATATTTTTGACTTTTTGTACGGGAAAGTGGTGTTTCTTTTGTATTTTAGTGGATAAAGGTAGTTGCTTTTTTACTTTTTTTGAAAAAGATGAAGGGAGTTTTGAATTAAAGTGTTTTTGATGTGACATCTTGTCTGAAAAATGAAGATTTTACTTGACTTTTACTATATTAGTAAAGTGTCAAACTAGCCCTAGGGACTTTCAGGTCTGCACAACAATGATACTGTCCGCCCGTGTTTCAGGCATGAGAGGGGCACAAAAGCTAGTCCCAACTCTTATTCAACTTGGACCTTTCCCAAACTTGGATATATTTAAATGCGTAGATTTTATTTTTTTTGTCATGGGCCTATAAAAAAAACCGAAAGAATAAGCTTGTGCATGCGAAGAAATTTGGTTATCAGTCCTACTAATATTAAGGCCAAAATCTAATTACGGGTCTTAGAAAAAGTCGCACTCAATCGGGCCCATTTAGAATTTCTACATATGACATTCTTCCCAACTCTGATTGCATCAGAATTTGGCTCTGTTAAAAACACGGCCGTAGATCATTTACTTGAATGACCAATTATCAATTAATAAAGGTGGGGCCGAAGATGTGCAGAGATCCATCTAGTTTATCGATTTGGATTAAAAAGATGGCCCGTGATGGATGGAAACTAGGTCAAAACCGGAGATCGATCTGACTCTATGATTTTTAGAAAATAATATAATAATAATGCCGAATTCCTTTTTTTTTTTTTCAAAATATATAAATGACGGATTAATAGACCGTTGTTACCTTGCTTCGCACGCACGCCTTCTGCTCGTTAACGAAACGGAAACAAAGGAGAGTTGCTCTGCTACCAAACCCTCCCTCTCTCTCTCTCTCTTTCTCTCCCTCAATCAGTCATGGCATGAACCTAAACCATGTGTCCGAAGCTCCTCAAATGCGCCAGCAACGACGACATGATCACCGTCAAAGCCGAAGACGACGCCGACACCGTCACCTTCATTTTCGAAAGCCCCCGTCCCGTCGGTACTCTCTCTCTCTTTCTTTTTCTCGATCTCCTCCATCTTCTTGCATTGCTTTGTGTTTTGTTTGGATGTTTGATTTCTTGAATCATCAGAGCTTTCTTGAAATCTAAGCGGAAAGTTGTGAAAATTTTTATGTTTTGTCTATGTTACTGTCAGATTTGATTTGGATGGACATATGTTCTGTTATCCGGCTGTGTTTTCTTTCTGAAATTGTTGGTTTTTCGTGGATTCATTGACCTTTTCATAAATTAGTATGTTGTTTTGAATGATTTTTTCCCTTCTTTGGATGTGTTCTTTTAAATCCCATCTACAGATTCAGCAGTGTAGATTGTTTCACTCACATAATTCCTCATAAGGACATTAAACTACATAGCAAATTGAACTGTGAATTATTATATGAGGGAACTCGTTTTGAATTGACATTAGTACTATGCCAGAAACATGTTTCCTGTAAAACAAAAATAGATTGCGAATGCCACAGTAGTGTAAATGATGATTTGATGGCTAAATTTGAATCCTATCAAGTAAAAAAAAAAGATATTTACAAGAAACATGCAGCTTTTACTGGAGAGTGAAAACAGCTTTAAATTTGGTAATGGTTTGGAATATTGTATGGTGTCCATGTACAAGTGTCATTTGCAATTGTTTTTTTCCCCTTTCCATATCACCTCTAGTACTTTGGAAAGCACCTGTCCGTACTCTCTCTCTCTCTCTCTCTCTCTCTCTCTCTCTCTCTCTCTCTCTCTCCATCTTCTTGCATTGCTTAGTGTTTTGTTTTGACATTTGATTTCTTGAATCATCAGACCTTTCTTGAAATTTAAGCGGGAAGTTGTGAAAATTTGTATGTTTTGTTATTTTTTCAAGGTGTGTGAGATTAGAGTGTGAGAACTCATGAAACCTATGGAGTTGTATTGCCTGGATCTGAGGATTTATGGATTGGAGGTTTTGTTGAACAATTAGGGCTAGTTCATATTTATTGGTATTGGATTGCTACGGTTTCTTAGTGTTGGTTTCTTTTAGTGAAAGTGGTGGAGTGAAGGATCAGAAGTGAAGATTTGTATGGGGGCAGTTTGATAATCTATTATTTGATTTGAAAGGATAATTCATGCAATTCACTGTGACTGTGTGTCATTTTTTGTATTTGATGATATAAGCAAGTGGTTACCATGAAGAACCATTCTGAAGACTTGGATTTCAATTTCAAAACTACCCCTCCCCAGATATGCCTCGTGTACATGCGGACATGATTGAAATTGAGGACGAGAAGCCAAACCCATTTAGGAGTAACAACGTTTTTCTTAATGGATTCCTTCAGAAACCCAATAAAATTACATTTCAGAGATCCCATGAAACTTCACTGCCCTATTCTTGATCAGAACCTTTGTGGGTGCTTGTTTTTTCCATCTCTGGAGTGGAATAGAATATCTTGGCAATTGGGGCACTTTCAGAGAAAGAGAGGAAGAGAGAGATGGGGGAAGGGAGGTCTTTGTCTCTGACTCCTACGTGGTCGGTCACAATGGTGATGACGGTGATGGTGAATATCTGTTTTGTGGTTGAGAGGTCCATTTATAGGTTTGGGAACATATGGAATGATGAAATTTAGAAATGTAGGATTAGGATTGTATTAGATTGATGAGTTGGTATTAGATTCACACGTTCAAACAAAATTCTGATACAGCTGTATACCTGTGAATATGTACAATGATTGCATTGGTAGTGGATTTCAAAATTTTCGGTACAATTATCAGGGACCATACTTTAGAAAAGTATGGTGGGAAGTGGGAACCACAGGAGCACATATTCAAAGGAAACCTCGTGTGCATGGACTCTTTTTCAATACTAAAGGGGCGTTTGTGAGCAGGCACGGTGCTGTGGGCCACTTTTCGATCCTGAAAAATAGGATTTTAGGATCCTCTCCATTGCAGAAAATATGCCAAAAAAGACGGCTTCTTCCCTCCAATTCTCGCCGCACCAAATGGCAGTGAAGAAGGTGCAGGAAAATCCAGTGTCTTATCTCCCAACATGTCCACAGAAACTTTCAACTAGCACCGGCTGAAGCTCACATAGTTGAAGGACACTGAATTTGAGTCTTTTCTAAATTAGAAAGAAAAAAGATAAGAACAAATAAAAAAATCATAGTTAGAACTGAAAAGATATCAAGATACTACAACAATACAACAAACAGAAGACTTAGGCAACTTACTGGGTTAGTGAAAATAATGTAAAGCCTCCATTTTTCGGACAAGGGGTCATATCAAAAGTACACATCTTCAAAACTTCCTCCTCCTCCTTTTCTAAAAGAAAGTAAAAAAGCAACCTCCTTTCTCTGCAATAACATCTTTAGCATATTCTTCTTGTTTATATAGCATTGGACTCGCTATAACCAATTTTGATAAACATTAGTAAAAGCTAGTTACAAGTAGTGGGAAAACTGAGCAATCCACCATGTTCTGGCATCTGGAACCCAATTTGAGAGCTCAAGTGACCCATCTTTAGGATTCATGTTATCTGTAACAAGTCACTGTGACCTGTTCTACCAGTTCTTTGAAATGAGAAAAATATTGCACATCAACAGGGACGCTTATCTCTAATTCTTTACACAGAACTGGGTTATTCTACTACTATCAGCATTGTTTCGCAGCTGATGAAATATTTATACTTTGATTTAAGTTGGGCATTGGAATATAGAAAACTAGCAGTTTTATTATTTTTCATTTAGTTGAGCAAATATGATTGATAGATTGCCCGTTTGATGGGCCATCAGACCAAAGAGCTCATTCAAACAATTCTGATCATCGGATTAATGGATTATTGATCGTTGTAGGCCAACCAGATGGATGGTCTGGATTTGAACAAAAAAGGAAGAAGAAAGAAATATAGAATTAGGTGTTTTTGCTAATAATATGTTCCACATAAAGCACTGTTGTCGGTCAATGCATTTTACATGGTCTATCACAAGACCTTCCTGCTTGCATGACACACTGGTTTAAGACATTCAAAATTACCAATTCTTAGGATTGAAGGCAAGTTTTGATCTTTGAGAATGGAGTGCATTCAAGGCAACTTTCTTTCTACGTGCATGTTTGTATAACCTGATTTATCAATAAGGACAATTACTTTGTTCTTTGCCATTATGAAATATTGGTAAACAGAATTAGATAATGAATTCTAAGGACCCAAACTAGTCATTTGAAATTTTTTCTCTTGCACACTTATTGTGTGACTGTGTTTCATTTTATTGTATTTGATGATATAAGCAAGTGGTTACCTGAAAGAACCACTCTGAAGACTTGGGTTTCAATTTCAAAACAACCCCTCCCCGTGTACATGTGGTGATGATTGAAATCGAGGAGAAGAAGCCAAACCCATTTAGAAATGACAATGTTTTTCTTAATGGGTTCCTTCAGAAATCCAATAAAAAAATGTTTCAGAGCTCCCATGAAACTTCACTGCCTTACTCGCCTTTCAAAAAAAAATTTGTATATATGAAACTTCACTGCTTTGTTCTTCATCAGAACCTTTGTGGGTGTCTGTTTTTTCTATCTCTGGAGTGGAATAGAATATCTTGGCAATTGGGGCACTTTCAAAGAATGAGCGGAAGAGAGAGATGGGGGAAGGGAGGTCTGTGTCAGAGACTCTGACGTGGTCCGTCGCAACGGTGACGACGGTGATGGTGGTGATCTGTTTTGTGTTTGTGACTTGTGAGGTCCATTTATAGGTTTGGGAATGTATGGAATGATGAAATTTAGAAATGTAGGATTAGGATTGTATTAGATTGATGACTTGGTACTGTGATATGATTTTTGATGTTATTAGTTAATGATTCTATAGATAACCAAATTATTCTTATTGAAACTTACCATAAAAATTTGCCAAAATTGTAGTCTTTGAATTTCTTTATGGAATTGAGGGAGTTGGATTGAGTAGCCTTCTTTTTGCAGTTGTTTTAAAATTTTCTTGCTGCTGTTCTTGTTGTAGTGGTTGAAGAAGACGTGGCTGAAGGCTGTTCTTTCTTCCTTGCAGAAAATAAAAGAAGGTGAGAAATCTTGGCGTTTTAAATTTAATCCTTCCTTTTCTTCTTATCAGCTGTTTTATTGAAGCTTACTATTTAGACTTTAGTTATAGCGGTACATTGGAAAGCATGATTGATGCTAGGGAAAATTGAGCTAGGAAAGTAGGCATGGAGGTCCTCTTTTCTAGCAATTGTGCTTTGACTTCATTTATTCTTTTTATCTGCTTTAGCTTGCAAGTAAACTCTTTTGTACTGCACTGTTTTAATAGATAAACGTTGATATTAAAAAAAAAAAAAAAAACACTGCCACATCTCTCTCATAATAATGATATAGGACCAACAGATGAAGTACTACGCACCACATAACTCATGTAATGTTTGAAACGATAATTTAAATTATTGCAAGATATGACATGCAGAACTCATATTACTAAAAACAAAGAACTTGCATGATCTTTGATACAACTCCTTACCTGCTCAAACAATGTTGAATTCAAGTCAACACTCTATTCGATATTGAAATCTTTCAACCCATTTCTGAAAGCTTTACTGTCTAGAACAGCCCATCTCCAAAGATCTCCATCTTGAATGGGTTTGAAAAGACACTGGACCCTGGCAAATTCACTTTCACAAACTAATTGTCACCCAAATCCAACACCATGTCCTCTTGAACCCGTGTAATGATTATCTAAGTCCATTCCTTTTCCAAAAATTTTCTCTTTCAAATAATCAAAAGCTATTGTCGCCCCAGTGTTTAGACTTTAGTTATAGCAGTACACAGCTGTTTAGACTTGAGTCATAGCAGTACTCTTATATGGGTTGTGATCAAATTTCACAATTCTAAAAGCTGGATCCATGTAGTCATGTAGATAGATCAATGTACAAAACATATGAATAGAAGAGAATTCTTGTATTTTAATTGCTGTACATATCTACAGATGTAGAGGATCTGGTGGGGCTTGGTTGTCTTCAGAATCTTCATTCTTATGCGTCTCTCTATTCCAAGGCCAGGGTTGAGTCTTCAGAATATTTATCCATTTATTAGTCTTATATGTGTTGAAAACGTTACTTATATTTGTATTGATTTTGAATAATCTGGAATAATGGCTGTGTTTGCACATGTAGTTTTGGAAAATCTTAAGGTAGTGAATTTGTTTTGCTTCTCCATGCTTTACGATTCCATATATCAAATCCTTTCTGCTCTTTTTTAAATGTATTTTTTATTGCTTGGGTTGTAGAAAAGTAAATTATATGGATGGTTAATGTTGAACAAGTCTTAGTTTTATACCATGATTTATAGTATGATGAACTTACAATAAAAAGGAAATTTTCGACTTAAAAAAAAAACACAAAAAACGATGGCCTTGGCCGTCGTTCAGTTTTGGACGGCTTTCAGCCGTTCCCTTTGTACGCGACTGGGTCCCCTTTGTGATGGTGGTCCAAGAAACTATAAGCTGAACAGCTTAACAATAGTCCCCAAACTGAATACATGGCATACCATAACCATAAATGCTTCTTTAAGAGCAGGTCTAAAAGCAGATTCTATATTGACATTGTCCTGAAACGCTATCTAAAAATGCATCAACCACGGTTCTTGTTTTAAACTACTATTATGTTCTCATCTGCAAATTTAGCCCAAAATCATGCCTTAGCTCTCTCAAAGGGATCTTGAGGCAAAAGGGGATTTTTTAGTCTACATTATACTTGGGAATGGTCCAAACAGTTGCACTTCTCCCATTATACTTGAACAGAAATTTGAGGTTGTTTTTAGTCTACTTCTATCCTCATTCTTGCTTACACTTTATAGTGCTCAGATGTATTGATTTTTTTTTAATTGTTAGTGGATGCTTTAGTTTCTTGAGACAATATGTAGCAGTTATGAAGAAAGAAAGAAATGGCAGCAGTCCCTAAGACTGGTCAGACACTACGTCTAAAAAGGCAATTTTCGAATAAAAAATATGCAAAAAAACGAAGGCCTTGGCCACTTATGTATGTGCAGTGTGTTCATATAGATACGACAACGATATAAAAACATATTTTTATGATACTTAGAGGTTGTTTAAGTATTTGATTGTGTGTGCAATATCTATAGATTTAATATAGATAGAATTCATTTAGAGATAAATAAAAACATAGTTTTATGATGTCTTTGACGTTTGGTAGTTGGATCGGACTTCAACAGATTTTGAACTGTTTTGTTATCGTAGTTTTGTTATTAGAAACCGGTGAAAGTTTCCATATGTTTCTGGGACCAACCGCACCCCCGCGGTACCTGTTGTGCGACAACTCCCCTCCCCTCTCTCGCTCTCTGTTGTGATGCCGTCCAAGGGAGTGTGGATGTTCATTCCAGATAAGATGATAGAGAGTTTAGTTGGGAGAATGTTGCAGGTAGGCTGGTTGGCTGGGAGAGTGAAGGTGGTTGTGGGTCGTGTTTCGGGCTCAAGGAGTTTGTTCATTTGCTTTAGTTTTTCTGTTTTCTTGAAATGTGTAGATTTAGCTTTTCATTGTTTATGATGTTATTCTTTTCCATTGAGTTTAATTTCACCACCATATTCTTTGTTTTATACCTTCCTTCAGATATACTACAGTTTTGTGAAGATGTGTGTTCCCACCATCTCAGATTTCAAAAATCTTAGTGAAATGTTGCGTATGTCCATTTATCTTTTTATGTGCAATGCTTGTAAATGATGTTTGTATTGGTTGTGTGTTCTTTAATGTAGTGTGGTATTGTAACAATAGAACATAACTTACCCTTATAAATTACATGTGCTTGCAAAAATAATATTAATAGTGTCTAAAGGCAATCATAAATCAGTCATTTAGTATTCAACAAGTTGTTGCAAGTATAGTTTGGTGGTGTCCTTGTGAAAGAGCTATGATATTGGCATTTGCTAGTTATATTATAGTTTGATCCATTTTCAATGTTTTTTTCTTTCTTTTTCTGGGCCTTACAGCATGGAAATTGGAATCTCATATGACATGGGTTTGTTTATTTGACATATCCACTTGAAATAAATACAGCCAGTATCCAAATGTTGATTTAAGATGGAAAGTAGAAACAATGTTCTTCTTCTTCTTCTTCTTCTTCTTTTTCTTCTTTCCTTAATAGTAGAAAAAGTATACCATCTGATGTGATATCAAACTCACATCCAAAATGCAGGTAGAATAGATGACCACCATTTTCTAGTTATTCAATATCACAGCTGTTACTGGGGTCGGAACAGTGGTTCCCGCTATCAAGTACTAATCGGATATGAGGGCCAAGGCCTCTACAGCCATCTGGTACATTTCCTATGCGGTCTTTTGGGTACCATGGATCAATTGTCTTGCATTCTCAGAATTCTTAACCATGTATGCTACTGGTCGACATTTTTTTTCATCAGTTCTGTTTTTTTTTTTTTTTTTTCTTTCTTTCATCAATTTGTTTGACATAGTATTGTTGGTTTTCGCTTGTTAATCACTTTGCTAACTGATAGAGAAAATAGAGAAAAAAATGAACATGTTTTCAAACGTGAGCAATGAATATTTATGTTTGACATGTAGACTACAATAATGGCCTCTTTAGTTGATGATTTTGAATTGTTTTCTAAACCCAACTGGTTGGTTGCATTGTACTACTTAACTTTTGGCAGTATTTTTTAACTTGAATATTCTTGGGTTGTTCTTCTTTGTACTGTTTTTTCACTTTCTAATTAAGAATATTACAATTGGGGGATTTTTCTTATTTACTTAATGGTTTTTGTCTTTGTAAGGAGTTTTTTATTTTTTAATTCACGAACTTCCATTGGGTATTCAGCATTTTTGAGGTGAGGGATTACAGAGTGTAGGATGTTGATGGGTTTTAGATCAATTCTATGCAAGCATTTAGAATGAAAGAAAAAAATGAAGAAAAAGAATGGATTTCCTTTAGTTTTTCCAATCATTGATTGGTTGTTTTTGGCAAGCATTTCTTCAAAATGAGGTGAACAGCCTGGGACAAATAAATAATTTAACTTATTTTTTTTTAATGGTTAAATAATAAAAAAAGGCAATTTTCGGCTTTAAAAATATGTAAAAAACGACGGCCTTGGCGGTCGTGCAGTTTTTGACGGCTTTCAGCCGTCAATCCCTTCGTATGCGATTTGATCCCCTTCAGGAAGTGTGGCCTAAGAAACTATAAGCTGAATCGCTTTACAATAATCCTGCAACTGAATACCGGGCATACCATAACCATAAATGCCTTTTTAAGAGCAGGTTTAAAATCAGATTCTATGTTGACATTGTCTTGAAACATAGAGGGTAAGCTATCCAAAAATGCATCCACCACGCTTGTCACGACCCGATTTCCTCCATGGCAGCTGAAACACTAATGTTGTTACAAATAGTGCAAGATAAAGCGTTGAAATGACTTAAATGTAAGTATTTACTCAAAAAAGGAACCCCACACCATGGAAAGGAGAACCCACAATTTTTGGATGACAAGCCCACACAAGTTAGAAGGAAATCCCATGCATATGGGAAGAGACACCCATGCAAGTGGCACTGGTGGGATACATAGGGATCGATCTTTGGGATCCCTCGTTCTAAAAAGATCAGAAATTATTTTTTAATCTTTTTTTTTCGAGGCATGTCTGTTTGCATGGAATATATATAAATTAAATAGATTTCATGGTGAAATGTGCTCCACGAAGGAATTATTAAAGAAGGGAGGGGGGGACATGCATTTAAAAGATTTCATGGTCAAATTCAAAGAATTCTTGTTTGTGGAATTCTTGAATTCCCAGACATAGTGGAACTCATGAGCACCCTAAAATTCCACCAAAAGGCAAAGGAGCTGGAATTTCTAAATTCCCAAAAAGGTCATTTGAGATCTTTCCTGTGGTCGAAATTCTGAAATGCTTGTATAGAAATATTGCATTTGCAAATGCCAGGAAACAAGATGTCACATCATGTTAAAAAATCTCTAACATGGTGAATTCCTACCAGGAATTCCAGCAAGTGAAGCGTGGTAAATGGTCAAAACACCTCTTATTTTAACAAATGAAATTACTTTCTCATTCTACTAAATCACAAAAAATCCCTTTCTTTAAAAAAATAAGTTAAAAGGCTACAATCTCATGTCGCTAAACGATGTTATTTAATACTTTTTAATTTGACCATTCTTCTTTTCTTGTCTCTTAATTTGACCACTCACCCCACCTCATGTCACTAGTGAAGTTAGCAAACATACAGAGCTTGGAAGGTATGTCTTGGGGAAATATTTCTCTTTGCATACGCTAAAGGGTGCTCTCAACCAAAACAACTAGTGTATGGTGATGGCCAATGGGCCTCAAATCATAATACGCTCGACAAGTTTTCACCCTCCAAAATGGATGCACCCTTGATCCAATAGTCCACTTCACTTAGATAGGTACTAAACCTTAGGACCCATGCTATTAGGAAGTCCCTATTTTATGGAACACTTAAGATGGATCAAATGGTGGTCCCCACTGGATGTTCTAGAGCACGGTGAGCACCCGCGCTCAGGCGAGGGATTCCCCACCATATCTTATCTTAACCAATCTTAGCGGTTGAAGGTAATGTTCTAAGTGGGCCCACACACTAGGAAATTTGAAAATTATGAAATCCCACTCGATTGACAATTGTACTCTCTCCCAATTAACTCATTCGAAAAAACCACCAGTCGGTCCAATTTTGTTTGCGCAAGCGTAAGAGGATTCCTCGTACGGGGTCTGAGATCCATTGGCATCTTTTCTTTCTCCGTAACTCTTCCCGTTTTCTACCTCTCTCCATTCTTTGACACAAAATCCCCTAAAACGCTAATCATCGAGACTTCTCTCATACATAGAGACCAGACATAGCTTCCGCTCTTTTTCTTCCTCCTCTTCTTCTCTTCTCATCTTCTTCATCTATTTGGAGCTGCTGCTTTTAATGATTTTGGGCAATCGAATCCTGTGGTGCATTCAGAGGCTTGTGGAGATCATGCCTGCTCTCGTCAAGATTATTTTGATCGTTTTTGCTCTCGATCGAGGGTTTTTCGGTTTCGGATCTCAGAGGCTCGAATCAAGCCTTCTCTCGTCAATTATGGAGGTAAAGTTCAAATCTAAGCTGCTTCTGTTCGGATCTTGCTGTTTTTTTAGGAGATTTGGGTAGATCGGGGTTGTTGTTAGGGTTTTTTTCTGTCTTAGGCCTCTGAAAATCGATTTTTGGTGGATCGGAGCGTTTTTAAGGGGTTTTTACTCTGGTTTTTTCGGTTTCTTCTTGTTTTGTGATTTTATGTCCCGTTTTTGCGGATCGAATTTCTTAAGTTTAGGTATTTTGATTTTCTCCCTTCCCTTTGAAAAATTTCCGATTTTGTGATGTCTTCGATTCTCATTTTAGATTTGTTTGTGAAAACTGTTTCAAATCCATTATCTATGCATATAACTTTGTTTATGTCAAAATCTACTAATCTTCTTGCATGCAAGTTTTCTTCTTCTTCTTCCTTTTCTCCCCCTTTTCATCTTTACTCAAAACCCCAGTTCAAGATCAAAATGCTCGATTTTTTCTTAATCGTCATCAAGTATCATGAAAAACCTAGGGTTTACAACTGTTCTTACAATATGCACCACCAATGATTATGGATTGTCTGATGATAATAGAAGAACTTAAGAAACATGAAAAAACACCTGTTTTGATTTCAGGTAAATCCAATCCCATAATTGGATTGGGACATCTTTGATTTCAAGAACTTAGGAAGTTCATGTTGGGAGAGTCCCAGAATCCCCCTAATTTCCGTTAGTGGAATTCCTTTCAAATCTAATATCATGGAACATGGATATTTTGTGGAATTGCTGCCTGCTCATATTCCTCTTATCAAGTAGGCCATTAATGAGCTATTGTTGAAACCTCAGATTCTGGTCGGATACTGGTTGGAAATTGGAGAAAGGTTTTAGAGAGAAATAGAAGCATACATTGCACTGTGGGAGACATAATTGCCCTTAGATCTCCTCTACTAAATTCAACCATGTAATCTAAGACAATACCCTCTATTTCAGCCCCCCTAATTTTTGGCTCAATATTCTTTTTGCAAAAGCTCTTAAATGGGGAACCTCATCGCCAAATATAGCCCACCATTCAGCTATGTTAGAAGACCAAAACAATAAAATCAATTGTTTGTTATAATTCATAAATTACTATATTTCATCTAATTTAAGTATTGAAATATGAAATAATACCTGGATCCATCTGCTCACGACGATCTAAAACTACCTAGAGCGCCTTTGTAGTTTTTCAACTATAAAAGTTTAAATTTAGAAGTTAGCACTTAGCACTTAGCCCACTAATCTGTGAATAACAATGTCATGATCTATGACATCTTTACCTGGTTAAGAATTGTAACTTGATGTTGCGGGTTATCTGTCCTAGCTTCTAACGTTTTTTTTCAAGCCACGAAAAACTTGTTCATGGCTGGAAAAGTGTTTGCTATAGAAGCAGCTTGGGTTCAAGTAGTACGCTTCATGCCATAACGTCATTAAGTAATAAGTATTGATTATTGGATTCCAAAATAAAGTAATAAACAGTAACTAGTTAGTATTTATAATAACCATAATAGTCAAAATTTACCTGCCGCATGTATGTCTTGATGCATCTGGTTGTCCCATCGATTATCAATGATTTTCCATAGCTTCTTATAATAAGTCCCATACTTTACTATGGACCTTTGCTCTATAGCAAGCTTTGCTTTATCCATGGCATCATACACAAAGCCCATTGTGGGCTTCGTATCAGCATCCACTAGTTACAAGACCAAGACAAGAGGCTCGAGTAAGTCGGTAATTCGTTTTGCCATGTTCCAAAAATCCTCCCCAAGGACAATCTGTTGTACACGGCGTGCCAAAGGTTGACGTGAAAAATCTGATTTCACATTTGCTGTACTGGTCCACATCTGTATTATGTTAGCCTTGGCACGACAAAGACTCTCAAGGGCTACGAAGTGCGTAGCAAAGCGTGTGATACCCGGCCGCAAAATCTCACTACCCTCATTCATTTCTCTTAGCAGATCGGTCTTGAACTGATGGTTATAGATCAAAGATGTCACCATCTTTTCCTTATCAATAGTATCACGGACATCATCTAATTTGCCAATGTCCTCCAGCATGAGATCAATACAATGTGCCGCACACGGCACCCAAATAATACTCTTATGCTTTCGATGCAATTTCTTCGTTGTGGCCTTAAAGTTAGCCGCATTATCTGTTACAATTGCAACAACATATTTGTACCAATTTTTAACCATACCCAAGGTATCATCAATTAAACTGTACAAATATTGTGCATCCATTCTATGCCCGCTTGTATCTACTGACCTGACAAAAACTGTTCCCGTTACACAGTAAGCCATGAAATTAATAATGTGCCGCCTATTGTTGCTTGTCCACCCATCACACATAAGCGTGCACCCATACTCCTCCCAAGTTTTGAAGTGATCTTCCAAATATCTCCAATAATCAGAAACTTCTATGTCAAGATACTTTCTGCCAATCTCATAAGCGGATGGAGGTTTAACTCCGGGCCCAACCTCAGCTATAGTATCAACTGTGGAGTGATAGTATGGTGAATAAGCAACATTCAGTGGAATCCGATTATAATGGAAGAACTTTGAGATGACTCTCCCCATTTTCATGGCTCTAACTTTCATATCACCCATGATAGAGCTACTAATCTTTGGTTGTTTTGTACTTTGAGATCGATGTAAGAATGGATCCAATGTCCCTCTCCTCGCTGTGTCCCGATAAGGGTCAGGAGGTGCTCTGGAAGAACCGGCCCCAGCCCGTGTCTCATCCATACGAGCTTGCTCAGAAGAAAACTGTTCACGGCTCGCTCTCATAGCCCTCCTAACTCCCTCGCCTCAACATCACCATCACCGTTAGTGTCATCCTCAGAAGTGTCAATCCTCTGCATATTTGCAACCTTCTCATCAATTTTTTTCTTCTTTTCTTTCTCATTCTTCTTTTCAAGCAACATGTCTCTCATTTGTTTCCTCACTTCAGTGTGGACATTTGCACATGGTTTAGCTTCCCCTTGTATACCTGCTAGGTTTTGTTTAAATCTGTGGATCCCACCACTGAGAATCTTATGACACCATTTGCATTTGACCTTATGACGGTCTCCTGCAACCATCTCCCCATGTTCCCATCCTGGGTCAACTTCTTTCTCTTTCTTTTTTGGTGTCATTTGTGATATAATCTAACTATCTAAGTGACAGTAATCTGCACAATCAAGATCTCAAGATTCTACACAATCAAATGTTTATACTTTAAGAATGTAAAAACAAAAAGAACATATTATTAATGCACACAGTCACATACAAGCATAGATGATAGATCCATGTTATTGACTGTTCTACACAATCAAAATAATAGTCTCTTAGTCTTACCTTTTACCAAAACATATTATTAATAATTAGTTTTACAAGAAAATGAGTGGAAAATATTATTATTACACAATACACATAGAAGCATAGATCATTAGATCTAGAGTTAGAACCATAGGCATCTACAAACAACCCACACATGTAATCATCTATTCTACATAATTTAAGAATGTAAAATGCAAAAAATCCATATTATTAATAATTATTTTTACAAAAAAAGGTAAGGAAAATATTATTATAACACATACAAGCATAGATCTAGAGTTAGAAGTTAGAACCATAGATCCATGTTAGATACACTCCCAAAATAATAGTCATACAAAAAACATAAATAAATAATGAAAAAGAATTCGGATTTTTATTTTATTTTTTTTAAATTACATCATAATCATGAAAATCACATTCTTTTAACCAAAAAATAGTTGAAATTTCATCTACAAACAACCAACACATGTAATCATCTATTCTATATAATTTAAGAATGTAAAATGCAAAAAATCCATATTATTAATAATTATTTTTACAAGAAAAAGTACGGAAAATATTATTATCACACATATATGCATATATCTACGGTTAGAACCATAGATCCATGTTATATACACCCAAAATAATAATTTCATACAAAGAACATAAGTAAATAATATAAAAAAATTCGGATTTTTATTTTATTTTTTTAAATTACATCATAATCATGAAAATCACATTCTTTTAACCAAGCAATAGTTGAAATTTCATATACAAACAACCAACACATGTAATCATCTATTCTACATAATTTAATAATGTAAAATGCAAAAAATCCATATTATTAAAAAATATTTTTAGCAGAAAAAGTAAGGAAAATATTATTATTCCACATATATGCATAGATCTAGGGTTAGAACCATAGATCCATGTTATACACACCCAAAATAATAATTTCATACAAAGAACATAAGTAAATAATAATAAAAAAATCGGATTTTTTAATTTAGAAAAAAAAGAAGACCCAAAAATTCAAAAAATTGCATTTTTAGAAAAAATAATGATCCTCCAAACCATCTTCAAGCAATATCTTCATCTTAACATCTTCCCTAAACCATATATGCATGTAGAATCAAGAAAACAAACATCAAAGTTGAGAAATCAAAAAACCCTCTTTGATGCGAATAGTGGTTGGATTCTTTGGTATGTTTGATCTTTCAAAATGGATGGATTTGATGATGTTAGATGCTTGAAACACAATGTGGAGGCAGTTTCCTTCACTCACCAACAAGTAGAATAGCAAAACAGTGAGACTTTTAGGGTTTTAAAAGGCCCCCACTTTGTCAGGGGACGACTCAGACGAGTCCCCCTGGACCTGTACCGAGTCCAGGGGACTTGACTCGGTACAAGCCGAGTCCAAGTCGACTCGGACTCGGACAATTTTTAATTCCATGGTTTAAATGATGCCAAAATCCACCTAGAAAACGAGTTTCGTGGGTCCCGAGGCCGGCCGGCAAAATCACTGCGCACTGCAGCAGCTATGGCCCGCAGCAGAAACCAAGTGGGGGGGGGGGGGGGGGGGGGGGGGGGGGGTGCGGTGCTTGGTGTAATGTTGGCCACGGGGATTGCAATTGGATTGGTTGCTGAGTTTTAAACAGACTGGCTGCTGAATTGTTCATGGGACTGGCTGCTGAGTTTTCAATGGAGTTGGCTGCTGAGTTCTCTTTGCAATTACTGCTCCAATAGACTGCTGAATATCAGCTATTCCTCTTTCTTTTTCGAAGGTAGCAAGGGGGGGAAATATGCAAAAAAGTGCTGGCTGCTGCTAGCAGCTGGCCGCTGGGGACAAAAGAGCTGGTGGCAGGGAAAGCTGTGCAGCACAGCAGCTGCTGTCTTGGTTCAAGGGATGGAAGGGTGACAAGGGGGAAAGAAAAACAAACTGGCTGCTGGGGTGTTAGGGCGATTAGCAGCAGCTGTTGCTGCTGATCGCTGTCCTACTGCTGCTGGCTGGCTGGCTGGCTGCCATCTGTTGTGGCGGTTGATCATTCATCAGGGCTGGGTCCCACTGAAACTGAGTTTCATCTCAGATTAAGGGACAAATAATAATAATGAAAACCAATCAGTTTAATAACGAGTTAACACAGAATAGCCACAGAATAGTGATAGATAAACCGATTGCTAGACATGTTGATAAATAGAGCAATAGCAGATTAATGAATGGATTAGTGACAGATTGATAGACAGGGTATAAACAGATTCATAACAGGTTTGTTAACAAATCAAGAACATGATTAATTTAGACAATGTAATCCCAAGCAACATATACTAATTATCTTAAACACTTGCCTCAAAACCAACAACAAAGCAACCTTAACCAACGGTCACTCCAAGCTCCCAAATAACCAAGGCTTTCTCTCCCAAACAAAACCCACCAAAATCTCCCTAAAATCAAAACCCCTACATTGTCAAGCATCCACACTTATAACAGCCAACACAAGAAATAAAAGAAACGAGTTCTAGCTCAAGATACATTCAAGGATATAAGAGGCCTACCTCTTAGAAGCTCAAGAAAAAGAGAAGGTGATGAAGGAGGGGCTGCCACTGCTGAATTCGCACCAAAATAGAGTATGTCGCTTAGAGGATGACAGGGGATCGATTGGCTAGATCAGATCTTGCAAGGGAAGCCTTCAAGAAGTTGCTCTTCAAGAAGCCATGGAAGGAGAGGAGAAAAAGAAGACAGAAAGAGAGAAGCTTATCTCTTGCTGTGGACGGTGGAAATGAGGAGTTAAATGTGTTTGGTGGTGGTAGGTGGAGACATTAATGAGGTGTAAGGTGTGGCATTGAATCTGGCTGGTGGGATATTTTGAAATAGTTAGTTTGTGAGTTTGCTACCATTCTAGCTAAACTTGGGATGCGCTAACGAAAATCTCTGGGACCCTAGACAGATTTGGTCAAAGAAGAAGAATTGTAGGTCTAGAGAGGGCTTTCCAACAAGCCAAGAATAAGAATTTTCAGAGATCGGTGGCAGAATTTGTGATTTTCCAAACTGCGGTATATACCTTGAAAAGTGTGCCAGGGTTCAAATTAGGTCTTCTGGGCCTCGGATGAGTTCGGGCTGAACATGAAAGGTGTTGAGCAGGTCAAGACCTAACTTTTGAGCTCAAGGTGCAATTTTTATAAAATTCCCAGGATACCCCTGAAAAACCTCGGAATTCTAACTTAACTCGGAAAAAGTTGGATTCTCATGAAACTCCTTGAAACTCTCGGGAACTAATCCCAACTTGGCTCTAACCCTAAGAAACTCTCGATTAACCTCGAATCAAGCATCAGTAGCCACTAAACGTAATTAATTAGCATTAATTGTAATAATTAAAAATCGGGTTCTTACAATTCGTGTATGCTAAGCTACTCTCCTTCACCTAGATTCCATGTGATTTCGGTGAAATGGAATCACATAAGTGAGTGGCTGTGGTTTTAATAATTTTGTGGTTTTGAACTAGTTTTGAATTTATGAATTCGTTATTGTTTATTTCTTTATATGACCCGATAAGACTGATAAACTTGAACATATACTTACTAAACATGAAATTTTGATTATTCGTTATTGTTTTTTTTTTTTTTTTTGGATACTTTTTATTTATTTATTTATTTTCTTTTAAAGGTAAGTGCTCACACACTCACCCAAGATCCTCACCAGCAATGCTGCAGCCAGGGATTGATTCCTGGTTGTTTATGTGAAAGGGAGGTGCCTCACCAATTGAGCTATTGGTGGATTGCCTTGTTTGGGTACTTGGTTTGAGTAATGTGTAGAACAAGTGTGCATGAATAGTATGCCAATTGCTGAGTATAAAATGAAAAGCTGGGTCTCTTTTGTAACTTGCGTGTTACTCAACATTTGAATACTTGGACATTGGATGCCTTTATAGTTTATGGGTCCTAAGTTTGTTTGGAAACTTGAATAATTATGAGAAGCCAATGCTGAACATTGGATACAATTATAAATAGGTCCTAATTTTGTTTGGAAACTCAGATTGAGTAATTACTAGAAACTAGTTTTGAATGCTATAATAATTGCGAGAAGCCAGTGCTGAACATTGGATACAGTTATAAGTAAGTCCTAATTTTGTTTGGAAACTCAGATTGAGTAATTACTAGAAACTAGTTTTGAATGCTATAAAAATGAAAATATGGTTTTCTTTGCAATTTGATTTTGGTTGAACTTGATTTGGGATGGATGTAATTTATGCATAAAACAAGTTTAGAAGCACATAATTTTTTCAAAAAAGAAAAAATACTAGCATTAGAACTATACAAAAAGTATATATATATAAACCTCATTAGACCTATAGAAAAAGCATGCAAGCTTTAATAAATCTGATGGTAAAAGATAAATTAAGTTTTCTCCCATGACCTATCGGTAAATGTCTCATACTTTAAAAGAAAAAAAAATTGTCAACATCTTTCCATTGCAAGTGGTAAACTCATTTTTTGGACACCGTAGTTTTTCAGAATATGGAATGCTGTCCATACACAGTTTTGAACACTTGATCATGTACTATGTAGTAACAGATGTTTCAGTTTTGAGCTATATATCAAATGAAGCTCAAGCCTTTGCTATTTGATTTTTATTGAGCTTGGTTCACACTGGATGTCTTTGACAGAAATTTACTTAATACATTCTGATGTTGGTTTCACTTAAATTTACTAAATGCATTTTTTTCTAAAATCTGATAGTAACAAGTGTAGGAATGCGTTCCCATCTCTTGTTCTGCCTTGTTTTTTAGTGAAAGTAACCTTTTAAAAAAAAAAAAAAAAGAAGTGTAGGAATACCTGCTTAAGTACCAAATTCAAATAACTTTGATACTTGGATTGAAAAGGGTGATGTACATTAGCAGCACATTTGTATTTGTTTTCCTCTTCCCCTGTTAGTGTGTTAAGTGAGGGCACTTCATGTAATATGTATGGACTATTGATAGTAGCACTTCAACAGCAAGTGTCTTTTATTTTCTTCTTTTTCTTTTTTCTTTTTGCTCTAAAACTCTCTCCAATAAGAATAGAACTAATGAAGAACATGCATTTCACAACTTTGGGGTTAGGAACAGAACTTGGGATCATCATATCTTCTTTTTAACTAGTAGCTTCACTAGAACCTGTGGCCTAGTGGTTGGGCATTTTCCAAAGGGGCTGCATGCTCCTTTTTTTTTTTGCTTTTGCTTACTGCTGTTTGTGTTTTTGCTTTTTAGGAGACACTAGATCCTAGTAGTATAAACCTGAGATTTGTGTATGTTGCCGGGCTGTTCTATAGAGTAACTGCTACATCAGTTCTCTTGACCGGTAATTTGGTGTTTAACTGTTTCTATTTTCTTAATTTCTTTCGTTTGTTATTTTTGTTATTTTGGTTTAGATGCTTTATGTATTATTGCTAAAGTTCATCTTATATTGGTGGAACATTATATTTTGGGCATCTTTTTTAAATTGAAACTCTTTAGTGTGTTTTTTTTCTTGGCTTTATTTAAGGCTTCTATTATACTTCTATTCCCATTTTTATCCCTATTTCGAGTTTTATTGATTTGTGAGCACAATTTCTTTTGTTTCTTTTCTTGTTTTAGGTACCTATCAGAGCTAAAGAGACTTAATGGAATATCTTTTGTTATATCAGCAGGAAGTAGTGTTGCTATTGTTGGTACAAGTGGCAGCGGTAAGGCTTCAATGATTTTAATGTATATTTTAGATAAATATTATATAAAGAAACTACCTTGAACTGTGTGATTCTTTCATTCTTTTTTTCTTTTGTTTCCTTTGCAACATAGTTGACGGATGAATGAATGACAAACTAGATGTTGGAGGGAACTTTACAATAGGTGTCTCCTCATGCCATCTGTCTACAGAGGATATTCTTCATTTGTTAGCTTTATAACATTCTAAAATAAAAGGCATATAGTTCACATTGATTTTAAATGATTGACACATAGTAGAACACATTGGTCAAATAATGTCTTAATTTGGAGAAAACTTTTGTCATCCTACCATTTTTTTTTTTCCTTGAAAAATTCTTATTTAAGCACTTTTTTACTGCCATGTCTCATTTAACAACTGCCTATGCATGCTCCCAAATGTCTGCCCGGCGCCTGGTGGTTTATTGTTTGACTGGGCTTCATTTTGATGTTCTCCCTCACGGTACTGACATTCTAGTATCGAATGTTCTCCTATTGTACTTCATGTCTTTGAATATCCGATTGTACTTCATGTCTTTGAATATCCGAGACCCCTTTGATTTATGGACTACTCTTTGTTCTCTGGATGTTTCACTTGTAGCATGCCTTTTCTTCTATGGTCTATTAAGTTAATATCTTGAATGGCAGTTCTATAAGGTTATTGGAAATTATGCTTGCTATAGGGTCTTGTGTGAACATTATTTTGTGACAGATCATTGTTTCTCATCATGGAGCATTGTTTTCATTTTTCAAGTTATTATTTATATTTTCTCATTTTTTATTATGCAAAAACCAGAAACTGACCGAAGACAACGTACCGTAACATATGTAATGAGGCTGAATGACCAACCAGCCCTTCATTTCCCGGTTATTTAGAGGACCTAACCTGAAATCTCTCAAGTATGAATCTTCTTTTTAGACTAGATCGATAGTACTTTTGTAATTTTTTCCTTTTGATGTCGAGCTTTTACGCCCTTTGCTGTACATCATCTCTCTACTTAATGCAAATATCACCATTTGAGAATAAAAATCGCAATTCAAGTTGAATTATTTAATTTAGTCGCGTAATTGCACAGTTTGGACAACTATGGCCATGGCAAGTAGCCAGCAAAGCTTTGTAACAAATGGGCATACAACTAAATTTTTTCTGGGATCTGGGTGGATTCCAAGTTGTCTTGTCAGTAGGGTAGTTTCTTTTTCTTTTTGTTTGTTTTTGTGGGTTTTGTCTAACCATTGTCAAGGTTTGAAAAGCTTGTCGCTGAAATTTCACGACCTTTTGAAAAACAATAGTGCGAAAGCCATCGTGGTTGCCTTAATTTGGGTACACCCTTAATTCGAGTACATGAAAAGGGCTGTCTATTGTTGGGGACCATTGAAAAGGGAAAAAAAATTTACGGCCTTTTGAAAAACAATAGTACGGAAGCCGTCATGATTCCCTTAATTCGGGTACATGAGAAGGGCTACCTATTGTGTGGGGACCGTTGAAAAGGAAATTAAATCACGGCCTTTTGAAAAACAATAGTGCGAAAGCCATCATGGTTGTCTTAATTTGGGTACATGAAAAGGGCTGCCTATTTGTTGGGGACCGTTGAAAAGGAAAAAAAATCAAGAGAAAAGAAAAAAGAAGAAAAATCACGGCCTTTTGAAAAACAATAGTGCGAAAGCCATCATGGTTGCCTTAATTTGGGTACACCCCTAATTTTGGTACATGAAAAGGCCTGCCTGTTGTTGGGGACCATTGAAAAGGAAAAAAAATCACGGCCTTTTGAAAAACAATAGTGCGAAAGCCATCATGGTTGCCTTGATTCGGGTATATGAAAAGGGCTGCCTATTATTGGGGACCGTTGAAAAGAAAAAAAAATCACGGCCTTTTGAAAAACAATAGTGCGAAAGCCATCATGGTTGCCTTAATTTGGGTACACCCCTAATTTTGGTACATGAAAAGGGCTGCCTGTTGTTGGGGACCGTTGAAAAGGAAAAAAAATCACGGCCTTTTGAAAAACAATAGTGCGAAAGCCATCATGGTTGCCTTAATTTGGGTACACCCCTAATTTTGGTACATGAAAAGGGCTGCCTGTTGTTGGGGACCGTTGAAAAGGAAAAAAAATTTACGGCTTTTTGAAAAACAATAGTGCGAAAGCCATCATGATTCTCTTAATTCAGGTACATGAAAAGGGCTGCCTATTGTTGGGGACCGTTGAAAAGGAAAAAAAAATCACGGCCTTTTGAAAAACAATAGTGCGAAAGCCATCATGGTTGCCTTAATTTGGGTACACCCTTAATTTGGGTACATGAAAAGGGCTGCCTATTGTTGGGGACCGTTGAAGAGGAAAAAAAATCAAGAGAAAAGAAAAAAGAAGAAAAATCACGGCCTTTTGAAAAACAATAGTGCGAAAGCCATCATGGTTGCCTTGATTCGGGTATATGAAAAGGGCTGCCTATTGTTGGGGACCGTTGAAAAGAAAAAAAAATCACGGCCTTTTGAAAAACAATAGTGCGAAAGCCATCATGGTTGCCTTAATTTGGGTATACCCCTAATTTTGGTACATGAAAAGGGCTGCCTGTTGTTGGGGACCGTTGAAAAGGAAAAAAAATTTACGGCCTTTTGAAAAACAATAGTGCGAAAGCCATCATGATTTTCTTAATTCAGGTACATGAAAAGGGCTGCCTATTGTTGGGGACCGTTGAAAAGGAAAAAAAAATCACGGCCTTTTGAAAAACAATAGTGCGAAAGCCATCATGGTTGCCTTAATTTGGGTACACCCTTAATTTGGGTACATGAAAAGGGCTGCCTATTGTTGGGGACCGTTGAAGAGGAAAAAAAATCAAGAGAAAAGAAAAAAGAAGAAAAATCACGGCCTTTTGAAAAACAATAGTGTGAAAGCCATCATGGTTGCCTTTCTTTGGGTACACCCTTAATTCTGGTACATGAAAAGGGCTGCATATTGTTGGGGACCGTTGAAGAGGAAAAAAATCACGGCCTTTTGAAAAACAATAGTGCAAAATCCATCATGGTTACCTTGATTCGGGTATATGAAAAGGGCTGCTTATTGTTGGGGACCGTTGAAAAGGAAAAAAAATCATGGCCTTTTGAAAAACACTAGTGTGAAAGCCATCATGGTTGCCTTAATTCAGGTACATGAAAAGGGCTGCCTATTGTTGGGGACCGTTGAAGAGGAAAACAAATCAAGAGAAAAGAAAAAAGAAGAAAAAGAGAACCTTGTCGCTGAAATTTCACGGCCTTTTAAAAAACAATAGTGCGAAAGCCATCATGGTTGCCTTAATTTGGGTTCACCCTTAATTCGGTTACATGAAAAGGGCTACCTATTGTTAGGGACCATTGAAAAGGAAAAAAAAAATCACGGCCTTTTGAAAAATAATAGTGCGAAAGCCATCATGATTGCCTTCATTCGGGTATATGAAAAGGGCTGCCTATTGTTGGGGACCGTTGAAAAGGAAAAAAAATCATGGCCTTTTGAAAAACAATAGTGTGAAAGCCATCATGGTTGCCTTAATTCGGGTACATGAAAAGGGCTGCCTATTGTTGGGAACCGTTGAAGAGGAAAACAAATCAAGAGAAAAGAAAAAAAGAAGAAAAACAATAGTACGAAAGCCATCATGGTTGCCTTGATTGGGGTACATGAAAGGGGCTGCCTATTGTTGGGGACCGTTTTTTTGCATCATTGTATTCTACGGGAAAATTCGATGAACGCAGTGTATTCATATGAATTGTAAAGTGCAGTGGTGCAAATCTTCTAATGTGAATTATCCAATGGAGAGCCTCAAAGATGCTCTTCCTAATCTTTGCCTCAAATTGCCATTGTTTTCTTACTTTATTTTAGTAATTGATGGGCCATTGATGGGCCATGATGGATGGATATGGTGGTAACTGACTGTAGCCTTTAATCAAACTAGTAATCAAACTAAGTTTTCTTCAGAAACTAGTAATCAAACTAAGTTTTCTTATGCCCTTTGTCCCCTTTAATTCTTCAACTCATATGATGGCCATATCTCTGAATTGTGTGTTTTTGAGTGCGAGGCTGAGGATCCGACGCTTAAATGGATTGAGCGTGGGGCTGTATTAATGGTCACTACTAAAGGAATACGAGTACAACACGTAGCGTCAAGCTAGCAGGTCTTGACATTGTCTCAAATAAGTCTTGCTTAACCTATGGCAGAGCTTGGTGAGCAAAAAGGAAATGGAAGAAACAAATGGTTGATTCCCCTGTTTCTTTAGCTTAAGTTATTCAAGACTTACCGAAAAGATTTACAGTTCTATTTCTTTGTGGCTTTTACGTGCTTATTGTTGAATGTATATAGTTGAAAGAGCTAAGAAGTGCTTGGCAAGTGGCAACAGAGCGTGCTGCGGCTTGCTGCATTGGTTAGTTCTGGAAACCTGGCCATGACTACATGCTTTGCTTAGTCCATGTTTGTTTTTCCATTAAGTTGCTGTACTCTTCCAGTAGGGAATGGTGGTGGTGTTGATGTTGCTGAGAGTAGGAAGGCACTACTTCATAATTTGTGGACTGAACGCATACATGGTGCAAAGCAGAATGTTGAGGTGGTGCCTTTGCCCTTATCTCTCTCTCTCTCTTTCTCTCTCTCTTACTTTTTTGTTTGGATGGATTTATGGTATGGACTGGTGGATTTCTTTTCGAACAGATTCGTTGATTTGCTCTTTCCCGTCTTCCCTTCCTGTTTTTACAAGGTTTTGGAAAATGTTAGGAGCGCGTTTTCCAAAAGTAGGGTTTTTGAAATTGTCAACAATTCGTCCTTCGCTTCGCAGTTGTCTATTTTTTTTTTCCTACCAAGTGGTCGACTTTTTGGTAATATGTGTATTTTGGGTTAGTTTACTGTAATGCCGTTTCTTTCCCCTTCTCAAAAAGGGTCTGAAAATGGTTAATCTCGTTTGTGTCCATCTGGGGCGGTTGCCCCAGATCAGATCCAGAATTATATTATTTTTTCACTATCACATCACTATGCTGTGGACATTTCATGAGCTTCGGTGTTTTACTTTATGGTCTTGTGCAAAATTGGGCTTGGCTGGTAATGTATAGGTGGGGTTATTTATGAAATGACAAGGAGGTTATGGTAACATTCTCAGGAATTAAATAACCAAATCTAGTAGAGGTGTGGGCAACTTATGAATTGCAAAGGCCCTTTATGTATTTTTTATGAAAGGTAAAATTCATTAAGAAAGGCTAGCAAAGTCCAGCCTTTATTATCGAAGGAGACGCGAAATACCCCATTTGAATTAAATCCCAATAGAACTCATAGTTAAACTTTGTTTAAAAAAAAAGAGACTGGACATTTGTTACGAGCTCCTGTTATGATATGGCACCTGGTAGAGTCTGGACATTTGTTACGAACTCCTGTTATGATATGGCACCCAGTCCAATGACCTTTACTCCCCATTTGAATTAAATCTCAATAGAAATCATAGTTAAACTTTGTTTTTTAAAAAAAAACAGAGACTGGACATTTGTTACGAACTCCTGTCTTCCGGGCTGTATTGTCAGTTTGCCGTGGAAAGGTCTTTTTTTCTCTATCTTTTGCTGTTTCATCTCTGGTTCCTAATACTGTTCTGGTATGGATTACTTTGGTGTTTCTTCTCCAGTATGACGACTCCAGTATGATGAAGCTTGTTTTTCCATTAAGTTGCTGTACTCTTCCAGTAGGGAATGGTGTTGGTGTTGATGTTGCTGAGAGAAGGAAGGCACTATTTCGTAATATGTGGACTGAACGCATGCATGGTGCAAAGCAGGATGTTGAGGTGGATATGCCGTTTTTTCATGTTCCATTGGATTTTTTTTTATTAACATGACTTTTTTGTTTGTTATGATTCCTACTCCATAAGTTGCCCTTATCTCTCGCTCTCTCTCTTTTGCTTTTTTGTTTGGATGGATTTATGGTATGGACTGGTGGATTTCTTTTCTAACAGATTCGTTGATTTGCTCTTTCCCATCTTCCCTTCCTGTTTTTACAAGGTTTTCGAAAATGTTAGGAGCGCGTTTTCCAGAAGTAGGGTTTTTGAAATTGTCAACAATTCGTCCTTCGCTTCGCAGTTATCTGTTTTTTTTTTCCTACCAAGTGGTCGACTTTTTGGTAATATGTGTATTTTGGGTTAGTTTACTGTAATGCCTTTTCTTTCCCCTTCTTAAAAAGGGTCTGAAAATGGTTGATCTCATTTGTGTCCGCCCCAGATCAGATCCAGAATTATATTATTTTTTCACAAGGGGCTGCCGTTGTGTTTCTCATGCTTGGAATAGGATTAGGATTTGGGTGCAAACTATCACATCTCTATGCTGTGGACATTTCATGAGCTTCGGTGTTTTACTTTATGGTTTTGACTTCATTATGGTTGTGGATATCTTATAATGAACAATCATCTCGGGAATTTGTGTTCAAGTATGGATGATCTGATGTGCACATTAGCTGTTTGTTAAAATGATTTATTGCTTACTTATTTACCATATACTCTTAAGAACAAAGGAAACTGGGCAAACAAGATCAAAGTTAGTTATTTAGGCATACATAATCCTAAACTTAGCCCAACTCACGGTCCCAACAGCCAGTCCAAAACCTTTCATTTAATGTTCTGTAGCTTAGATGTATCTTTTGAATTGTTGATGAATCTATATTTTCAAGAAAAAAAAAAGTCTATACCCTTCTCATCATTCATATTTGCTTGATTATTCACTTACAAGCTGCTTTGTAGGCACCATTTGATGTGTGGCAATGATGAGTTTAGGTGGATTAGGCGCCAGTACAATCTGGCGACCAAAACCATCAATTTGGATCTTCAATTATGGTGTGTTGTATAGTTGGTGCGCTGTGATGCTTGATTATTCTAATCTGCTATTATAAATTAGTTCAACATAAGAAATGACGTAGGAATTGTGACATCTAATTTATGATTTACGAACGAATAAATCTTATTATATATAGAATTCCTCGTATTCTAACTTTCTAGCTTAATGTTTCTCATAAACAAGCATTCCCATCTTTTTCTGCTTGATTTTCATCTCCTCTGTATTTTCCATTGCAGTTGACTCATCTATCTTTTTTATTCTTGGGCCCGTCGCCTGTGAGAAGGATGAAAAGGCACTTCAATTCATCCAATAGTTGACCCAAAATGCAGACGCAGTCGGAGAGAAGGTGCTGGCCGAAATCTTGACCCAAAATACTTGTGAAGATACAAACTTGGAGGGGCTACTGATAGAGAAGCCTTCAAGTCAAAGATTCCAGTGGTCACTAATGAAGATCTTCAGCTGGAGATTCAACGTATTGTTAATGGAGATCGGTCTCCGATTCTCCCCGGTCACCCAATCTCCGAGTTCCTCACCGGGTGTGTTTTTGAATTTATTATTTTTATGAAGTATAGGAGAAGAACAAGTACAACTACCATCATTCATAGATTCCAATTTATGTTTTGTTTTTGGCAGCAGGTGGTGAGAAAAGAGAAGGCACTAAGGATTTGGAAATCATCTGCTTTTCAGGTTTTTATATTTTGTCATTTTTTCCAACATTACGTTTTCATTTTTGCTGTTTTTTTTTCCTTATTTGGCTGTTGATTTGTGGATTGTTATGATGCGTTGTTTAAAAGGAGATCAAAACCTGCGAAAAGAATTTTTTTAGAGCGAGTTTTCAACTTCTCGATTGGAGCGCAACCAAGTTCCAAAGGTATATAGATCTATTATCTATTTGTTTTAGTAGATCTAGTTGTGCTTGTTTGTTTCTTGATCTATCTTCTTGATGGATTATTTGATCTTAATGCATGAGATTAGGTTTTTAGATCTTGAACTAGTTGGGAAAAACATGAGAAGGAACTGGTTGGGAAAAAATCGTTGTTTTTTCTGGTAAGTGTGTGTCGAGCGCTTTAGCGGATTCATCCCTGCTTGAGCGGAAGCAGTTCTGCGAGTAGGGTGCTTGAGCAGGGTTGAACCCGCTCGAGTGGACCTGGTCTCTATGAGGTGCCCGCTCGAGCAGGTTCATCTCCGCTCGAGCTACTCGAGCGTGCAAGGCGATGTCTGTTTTGACGGTCCAGATTTTTCATTATGATATGATGAATGGTAGCTTCATAGCCCTAGTTTCTCGTGTATGTGATACTAACTTTGCAGGTTGTTGTCCTCTCCATGTGGCCCCACAAGTTTCTATTTTTGTGATTTATTGGTTATTTTGGGCAACTGTAAAGGGCATCATGGTTTCCTTGGTTTTCCCGCGAAAGGGCAAGGCATGATGGTTTCCCTAAGCCCCTTTTATTTCCATTAATAGATTGCCATGTAAATCTCAATTTTCGAGTTATAGGAATTTTTTTTTTTTTTAATATTTGTAAATTCCGACGGCTTTCAAGACAAGATAGATGGTGACAACGGACTCTTGACCAAAGAGTTTGGAGTCACTCATAGAGTTTGAGGAAACTCAAAAGAGTTTGGAACACTAAGAAGTCCAAGACATCTTTCCGCATGGGGCCACGTGGATGAAAGGACTTGCTAAAATTAGAATTTCTAATATTGCATGGATACTTGTTTTATTTAGACTTTCTATATTTGCATGGTTGCTTGTTTTATTTAGCATTTTTTTTTCTTTCCAAAATCTAATTCAAACACAACAGTTATTGTAATTGGTCAAATTAATTTTATATTTTGAAAATGGTTCTAAATAAGAAATTAGTATTCGTGAACTCAAAAGATAGACCCGCTAGAAATACAGTCTGGAGACAACATTTTCCAAGAGCCTTCTAGAACCCCTTACGAACTGTCGGAAGCATTGGTTTTAATATTAAACAATCCTAAATCTTATGTAATGAGTGCCTAATCCTAAAATCACCTAAAACTCATATTAAAGAGAAAAGTATCTCAGAATACTCTAAACTGCGTATATCAGTATAGAATTGTATGAAACACATTTCAAAGTAAAAGATTAGACCAGAATACCCTAAAATGCCTTAAAATCTACCGGCACGAGTTTTTATACAAATACAAGCTATTGATAATACGAAATATGTTTGTCGGTTAGAAACGGTGTAAAATCTCATGAGATTATTTAATTAAGCCTTAATTTGCCTAAAACATGATTTAAAGTAGAAAGATATCATTGAATTTTTTTAGGTGATTTTCTCAACCTTGAATTTCGTGAAACTAGGTTTACAACATAATTTTTTCCAAAGCCACCTACAATCCCTAACAAACTGCCCAAACCACAGGTTTTTAGTCCTAATTAGTCTTAAATCCCTTAGAATGCGTTCCTAAACTCAAAGACACGTGAAACCTATTTTTATTAAGTAAAATGTATCTAGCATATATTAGCCCAGAATCATATGAAACGCATTTTAAAACAATAGACATGGTCATAATACTGTAAAATGTCGTATAATTATCCATCACACGTTTTTATCGTATTATAGGCTATAGATTGCATGAAATGTGGCTTTAATTCTGAAACGGCTCAGAATTTCACGAGATTGTTTTTTAAGCCCTAATTTGCCTGAAATCCGTTTTAATGGAAAAAAATATTTTAAAATTTTCTAAAGCACAACCCTAAATCCCATTTAAATCGTTTGGACCTTACAATCCCCTAAAACCAATTTTAAAATAGAAAAGTATCTCAAGATATCTAAAATTCATATTTGAGCATAGAATTGCATGAAATGCATTTCAAAGCAAAAGACTTTGACCAAAATACCCTGAAATGTTCTAGAATCATCCAGCACGCGGTTTTAACCAGTTGCATGCTCACTATTGATCACACGAATTAAGTTGTTGGTACGTCAGAAACGGGTTTGAATCCCACCAGATTAATTATTAAATACTAATTTTTCTTAAACATATTTTACAGTAAACAGATATCACAAAATTTTCTAGAGTGCGTCTTTTAACCGTGAATTGCGTAAAACGCATGTTACCCTGACAATCTAGCAGGATATTGCAGAATTTTCTAAAGCGCGTCTTTCAAACGCGAAATGCATGAAACGCGGTTTCGAGTCAACATTTTCCTAGAGCCGCATAGAATGCGATTTGATATCAAAATAAGCATCGAACTGCCCGAAACACGCTTTTCGGACTTAAACAACCATAAATCTCATGTAAAGCGTTCCTAAGACGCTTGAAACCCATTTTAAGGAGAAAAGTATCTCTAAATGTGTCAAAATTTGTATTTGAGTTAAACAGATCAGAATTGCGTGAAATGCGATTTAGAGCCAACATTTTCCCATAGTTGTCTAAAATCCCCTTCTACCGGCCAGAAACATGGATTTCAGTCTTAAACAACACTTGATCCCATGTGATGCATTCCTAACCTAGTATTGCCTGTGAAACCCATTTTAAATAGGAAAGCATCTTAGAATAGCTTAAAATAGGTATTAGAGTCGTACGAATGCATTTCAATGCAAAAGACTAGTCTACAATATCCTAAAATTCCTCATAATATTTAGGTACACGTTTTTATCGAAATACAGGCTTTTGATTGCACAAAATACATTGTTTGTCAGCCAGAAACCGCCTTGAATACTATTAAATTAGTTCTTATGCCCTAATTTGCGTGAAGTCTGTTTTAAAGTAAAAAAGGATAACGAATTTTCTAGAGCGCTTCTTTCAGCCATGAACTTCATAAAATGCTGTTACACCCAACCTTTTTCCTGCCTAAAATCCTCTACGAACTATACAAAGCATGACTTTCGTTTTTATACAACCCTTAATCCCCTACAATGCATTCCTAACCCTAGGAGCGCGTGAAATGCATTTTAAAGCAAAACGTATCTCAAGGTATCGTAAAACTTACATTTCAGTGCATAATCGTATGAAGCATATTTTAGAGTAAAATTTTAGATCATTAGACCCTTAAATGCCCTGGAATCACCAAGCACGCTTTGTCATCCAAATATTGGCTATTGATTGCACGAAATACGAGTTTCTCTCTGAAATGGCTCAGAACCCCCACGTGATTAGTTATTAAGCCTAGATTTGCACGAAACACATTTAAAGTGAAAAGACATTCAAGAATTTTCTAGAGCGCATCTTTCAACCGTGAATCACATGAAAGGTAGTTTAGAAACAACATTTTCTTAGAGCCAAATAGAACGTGATTTTGTATTAAAATAACCGTTCGAACTGCCTGACAATCTTGATTAGTGGAGTCAGTCCTCCTTCCTATTCCAGCGAGAATCCGTAGATGGGTCCCCTGTCTGAGAGTCAAACGGAATGGAAGTCTCGATCGGTTGGTCTGACCGAGTGCCCTCTGATGCCTAAGTCAGCGATGAAGATTATCCTAAATGTGAATATGGATTGGATATAAATTCCAGTCATACCTTTCTCATTAGATTCTTTCCTTTATTCATGCAATCATTGCCTAGATTTTAAGTGCTTGTTAGCACACGTTTCTAAACCTCCAAATCATGGCCTGTGGGACGATCATGACTCATCATCATGGGATGTCTTCTCCTTTGTTCTGGTCTTCCCTCTCCTTCTTCCCCAGCTGTCTTAGCCTTTTTTTAAATCAGTCCTTTAGCAGGCGGGTCCCTCTTTCTGGGTTGGGCTAGTTTTGTAGGTTGGGATGGTTTCGACCCAAACCCAGCCCAAGCCATTTTCAAAGAGATATTATAGGCCTTAGAGAGAAAATTTTGGAGATTCAAAATGCGTATATAAGATTCAAAATTCAAGGAGAGATTGTTGGATGAACTTCAAAGCATACATTCTTTTTCTTCTATATTTCTTTGAAAGGAGAGACTTTTTAGGGATGATGTGGCACCCTCCACAGCCCACCTCCCCTTTTGCTTTAATATATAAATTTCTAACTTATCCAAAGGTCCCACATGCTACAAACAAAACACTAATTAACAGGGTTAGGGCCTATTATCCATGGAATCCCATAGTTCTATGATATTACACAATACATACACATTTGCCACAGTGGAAAGAAGGTCGCGGTCCATCCTAAGAAGCCTGAGTCACTGAAGAAGGGATCAAGATCAGGCTTCAATTACACCATGCCTACAAAGGCAATATAAACAACCGATAGAACTCTTTTTCAACCCTAGTGAAATGATGCGGAACGGATGATTAGGAGTCTTATTGGTTTCATTACTTTTTCAACCTGTGTGGAACCACCTAAAGCATATTGTTTTTCAAACCATATGTGATAACCTGCACACATGATATTATCATATGAAGGTGCCATGTGGGTTAAATTAATTAAAAATATATACGGTAGCATGTAGCAATTTAACCCAACTTTAAATTTAAATTTTGGTTTGATTGAGCTATGTAGGTTTGGATCCAAGTTGATTACAATCTCCAACAATCAAGGCCTTAAATAAGATTAGTAGAGATGCCACGTTAAATTTTGACATAGTTCTATAGTATTGGAGATGTTCGAACAACGACTATACAAAGCGGGTGAAAACAGTTTATGGAGTTCTGATCTGGATTACCATCAACTTGAGCAAAACCAGTTCTACTCTCGAGCTTCCCATGCTCCAAACCATGGAGCTTTTGACGAAGATGATGGTTGGATCATCTCCTTCACACATTATGAAGATGCTAATTGTCGCATCCCCGGACCGGTTTCTAGAACAAATTCGGGATCGCGAGTTGCACACACACAGAACGAGGAACAAGTCATCGTCCACACATGTGGTTTCTCATAGGTTTCCGTAGTGAGGATTCCCAAAACAAACTCACACGATCATAGTTGCGGAAGCATGTTGCAAATCTCACAAGACATAAACATATACAATCAAGACATAATTCCAGAGGAAGAGATGTAAACAAAGCATTTTTCTTTTTTTCTTTTTTCTTTTTACAACCCATAAGAGGCCAATAAAGGCCAATACAATTTCCAAAAGTCACAAAAGGAGAAACCCTCTACAAAATTATCCGTGTCTCAAAATCCCGCTCGACGTCTAGATGACGTCGTTGGGTTGCCACTCTTGAGCAGGTGGCGGCTCAACCACCTCCTTCGGACGCTCCTCCTCATAGGCATCGACGCCTGTACCTGAGCACCAAAATAACAAGAGTCAAACACGACGGTCAGCCAGGAGATCAATTTAAGTATGAGCTTACAGTTTAAACACATATTTCAAATTTAAAGAAATCGGCATTTAAAATGAGATGCAGAATCTAAAACATGTAAAAAAACCAAGATAGTTAGCAAGATAACAAAAATCTAAGAACAATGTACAAGACGGAAATATAGCATAAATATATAAATAATATCATGAATAGTAAATCTACATTCAACCCATCCTTCTCTATCATACAAGATGACTAGAGTAAGTAGAACAAGGCAAAGCAAGGCAGAATCCCAAGCCACACGAGGTAGACGGGGTCCGGCCGCGGAACCGGAAACAAGTACAAAGTATATGACTAGTCTGTAGACAGTCCAAGTGTTTAAGGACCCCTGGATAGCAGATCAGGCCGACAGGGCAGTCCAAGCTCAGTGGTATCTACTCAAATTCATGAATGAGCAAAACAAAATGCACTTACAAGACAGATTATAAATAGTGGGAGTCACTTATCAAAACAATGCAAAGCAAGACTAGTTGGGATAACATGAGCTATAAGCATATCAATACATAAGAAATGATCCCCTCAAAATTCCACAAAACAAGAGTTTTCCTGAACCAAAAATCCCCTTTTTGGTTCTTGAAATATTTCAAAATAAAGCTGCTATTCGTCAATCAAAACAGGTACAAACCTAAAACCTCCAATTCAAATCCCAAATCTCCAAAACAAACTTCTCAAGCATATGCAAAGACCCATCACTTGACTCGTGTGTACTTGAAACCCGAATGTCGGAATTTGGAAGTGAGTTGGTGCCCTTGAAGCTAAACGACATTCTAGATTTCAGATACACGATATCAAGTTAAAGCCCTTAACCTATTCTAGGTTTTCATTTCCATAAAAATAAAATCCTTCAAAAGTCTCTTGTTTCTACACTCAGTCAGCTATCGATTACTTGGCGGCTAGCCACGGTTGGCTAGGTCGGCTAACCGCTAGCTGACCACTGAAATTGACAGATATGGTCACCTTTTGGAATTGTAACCACCAAAGGTCGGTGACCTACCGGTCACCTGGCGGTTAGCCGTCAGCTGATCGCCGACCCTCCTGTCCAAAAGGTTAGGTTCTAGAATTGTAACTGACTTGGGGTCGGTCATTAGCGACTGGCCGCCACCCGACGAGCAATTGCATTTCAGGCCCAGACTTTGTCATTTCTCTTCCCATTTCACTTCCTTTAATTGCTGGACAGATCCCTGCAATTTCCAAAGCCTTCATGCTCTCCAAAATATCTCAACCTCCAACTAATTCAACATCAAACTCCTCCATTCACCACAACATCTCCATATCACACCAACCGTAACAAGTTTCATGACAAGTAGAGAAATTCCAATTCAAAATAGTAAGCAAAACCTTGGAAAAGCAAATGATTAACATGCATGTAAACATGAGCCAAATAGTATGATTAATTGACAATTATCATGGATTGAAAACTTATAAACATAGACCATGCACTTTGAAAACAACATTGCTCCAATTATCGCACATGCACAAGAAATCTAGATTAATCACTTGCCTTAGTCCAGAGTGCAAATCAAATCCTCCTAAAAGATCCCTCTCAAGTGCTAAACCAAAGATCTACAAAAATCCCAAGAGAAACACCTCAAAAACCTACAAATTTTGGAAAAACCAAGACCCATTTTGAAAAGGCTTGCATGTATGAAATCATGACTTCTTAGGAGACATAAAGACTCATTCCAAGAAATGGAGAGAAGCTCTCACCCGGGAGTGTCCAAACTAAGGAGAAACAGTCGAAAGAGAGGTGAAATTATGTAGGATATCTGCACAAATGATACCTAGCTGAAGCTTGGAGGAACAGGAAGACAATGGTGCAGTCCGATTTCAATTTTGAGGCCGAAAGGTAAGGCATGCAAGGCAAAACAAATAGAGGAAAAAGGAGTTCTCCTCTAGTTCTGAATTCTCTAAGTTTGAATGAGGGTGAGGGAGAGAACGTTAGTTTTAAGTGGGGAGTGGGCCCCACCAGGTCTAAGGTTTCAAATGGATGGAAACTCCTCTCACGGGCTTCAGATGAGATCAACAAAGGAAGAATGTTCCTCAAAAAATTTAGTTTCCAATAAGTATAAGATTCACATGGTTCAGAGACCTCGAAAATCGTGTACATATTTGAGTGTGAAAAGGTTGTTTTACCCTTTTTGGCTAAAAACTTTGGGTTTGGCTTTGGACACGGATGGAATGAATATGAAAGTTGTGGATATTAACAAAATCTTTCAAAAGAAATTAAAATAATAATTTATCAAAATCCAGAAGCACCACTTTACACCCGTAACCCAGGGCATCCCTGAGCATGTCAGACTAAATCCATAACGCTCTCAAAATTTTCCAAAGCTATTACTAAGACTTAGTCAAACCACACTCTAATCAAATGGCCGCTGATCCCCCTTAAGAGACTAACAACGGCTTAATTAATACTAATCGCAATAATTTGGGTAGGGGTCTTACACTAGTATATCTCAAGCAAATTCATTCTTCATTAGCTTATTCTCTCCTCAATGGCTAGACCAACATCTATGAAAGAAAGAGCCCAGAGCCATTCAATAACTGTTAAATTAATTATCGATGCTCTACTAACATATTCTTGGAGTCTGCTCATGACCAAAATGCAGAAAAATTATTCAAGCAGCAGGAATGACTCAAATATGGAAATAGTTTTTCGATAACAGTCAATACTTTTGGAATGATACCTTGCTTTGATCGATTATATTGATGGATGACTTAAATTTCAACCAACCTTCCTTTCAATCAAATGACAATTTCAATTACATGAACAAACGTCTTGTAGCTTTTATCTCTATTGAATTTGGAAGTAGAGGAACAGGACACTGATCCCATTACATCTATTAGGTAGAGCAATGGAAGAGAAGAGGATCTTGACAACTTTTTTTACTTGTTTATATAAAAAATACAAAATCATAGTCTACAAGATTAGCTTTATTATATCTATGGTTCTTGAAACACATATAAACAGAGCCACAATTTCCTCTGAAAGAATTATCCATTCTGCCAATTTTTTTTTCAGAGTGGCTTACTCTTTCATATTTTTAGTAAGACCTTATATTGTTTAGTTCACGTAAGAAAGTTGCATAGGCATGTTGGGACCACACCCCATCTCACAATCCATTATAAAATAAGACAAAAAAAAAAAAAAAAAAATACTTGAACCAATATCAAAGATATTTACATGAGAAAGTATTTTGTGATAAGATTATGGAATTAAAATAAATAAATATTTGACAAACGACATGAAAGTTGCTACAGAAATTGATAAAACAGTTGAATTATTCAATTAGTTTTTACAGTAATATGTATTAATTTATATTTCAAGCCTTCAACAACATTTTTGCAGTTATATCCAAAAAGAAGAACAAACCGATTTAAGGTCATGACTTGCCTATAAACCATTTGTGAGTTGGTCATTCTTCACCCTTTTAGTACTCTTGGATAACACAAACTCAGAATCTTTGCATTCTTGCTCCCCACGGGAACTCTTAGTGTGCCTAACAGAGCTACAGCCAGAAGCAAAGGAAAAGGAGAAAAAAGCCTTCTTATATTAGCTCCAAAGAATTCAATTAAAATTAACAAACCTGCCATAGGAAAAAACCTTAGTGACAGGGCAGTGAAGGGATTGAGGTTCAGCCCAAATATAAATGTGCCCAGGTCTGAAAAATGAAGATTTGGACTGTCCAACAAGCTGGTCTAAGACCTAGATTCAGGGTCCAGAAAGCATTTCCATTTTGTTCATATTACATGTAAACATGTAGATCCAAAATCAACAGATTCAACAGTAATCTTTTAACTGTCAACATTCTTATAATATGATATCCATGGTTGGTTATTACCAGTTTTCCCACTGACTTTGAACCCTTTTTTCTTTTAAAAAATATCTAAGTCATATTTTTGGAACTAACAGTGATTATAAATTGAAGTATTAAGCCTTAAAAAAAAAAAAAAAACCATAGTGAATCTTTAGTAAATAACCATAGTCATTGTTGTAGTCATTTCTTTTTATAACAATTGTTGTAGTCATTGTCAGAGCCTTGTGAGTTCTTATTTTTATCATTTAAGACTCCAACATGCCAATGCTGGGTACTTCACCCCCAGTTTCACCAGTTTCCCATTGTCCATGTTACTCGTAATATTTCATTTCTTCTTGCAGGGGCTATTTCCAATTCTCGGTTCTATGTAAAGATGAAACCTTGTTAAACAGCATCTTCGTTTCTCTATTGATGGAGACTCATAAATTATTTCCTACATATTAATTCCTAATTCAAACATTGTCAATCCATTGTTGTTAAAATACCTGCAATTCGTACCAAATCATTAAGAGGAAAGATTAATAGATTGCAGTATATGACTGTTTTACCGCTTGTATATGATTATCTGTTAAAAGTAAATATTGTTCGAGCATATTTAAGTAAAAAAGATATCCAATGAATCTGAGGATAATAACCATAAAGTCACTAAGAAAAAAAGCAGAAAAAGCAATAAAACCAAATCCAAATAGCCTTTAGTATATGAAAATTTAAATCTTATCCAAAATAACTGGAATAGTAAACACTTCGTGGGGGGGAGGGGGAGGGGGGGGTGTGTACACAATAGAGGATCTATTTTGGGGGGGGGGGGGGGGGGGGGGGGGGGTACACAATAGAGGATCTAGGGGGCGGGGGGCGCTGGTGGGGGGGGCGGGGGTGGGGTGGTGGTTGTACACAATAGAGGATCTATTATTACCTTTGCTTTAACACAGGGTGATGGTTGGGGATGTCAAGAGGTGCACACCAATGTTGGGGTCACAAAGCGCTGGAATGCAATTTTCCCTGCACAAATGTTTCTATATTTTTATGAAAACAAAAATTGAAAGTAGTTTCAGTAGAAGAACTTGAGTATGATCATGGGAAAAATGCAGAATAACCATTTAAGCAGCAAGAATGACATAACATATCAAATGAATTTGTGCATATCAAAATCTAAAGAAGAACTTGAGTTTCAGGAAATCAATTTGAGTAAAATCTCCTTCATTAAAACCATCAACAATTTGAAATTTAAAAAAAAAAAAAAAGAAACAAAGAAATAACCTTTAGGAAAAAATATATATAGCAGAACTAATCCTAGTATGTACCTAATTTAACTTGTGTGCGGCCCGCCTTTGTTTGATTCAACTCGCTTATATCACATTCCTATAGGTGAAGTACACATGATCCAGAGATCACTTAAGTTAACAATCTGAACAACGACTTTGCAATTGTTTGAAATTTAAAAATGTCAAGAAAATGTAGATTTGAAAGAGTTACAAGGATTCATAAAAAGCGATACTTCATGTAAATTGCATCAAAATTAAAAAATAAACTATCTAATGCTCCTACGAAACACAACCAAATACAAATCCCAAAAACTAAAATACTAGAAACGGAGAAAACTCATTATCTAAGCTAGTGATTGGATTGAAAGGGATATAAAAATAAGAAAAAGAAGACATGGGTTTTGGAGATTCCCTGGTGGATGATTGAATCAAAATCCTCAACGGATTACAATTGCATCATATTTGTAGAGAAACAAAGTTGGAGAGGAAACGAAGAATGGGAGTAGTTAAAAGGGAGTTTGAAACATGTTTCATGAATCGCAAGTAGAAACACCGGTCATTCAAGAAGATGCTGGTAGAAACATGTAGGCTTAGGGAGTTTCGGTATTGAAGAGAAATAAGTGCTTAAGCTATGGTATTGAAGGGTCATTTGGAGGGAGGAGTTGGAAATCATTTCAAGGGGTCCAATTAAATAGAAATGCTCAAAATCAAATTGGATGCAATATCTGATTTCTGCAATTAAACTCAGTCAGCTTCATATATATATATATATATATTGGTACGGATGTAGAGTCACAAACAAGTAAGATGAACAAATGATGATTTTCAGAGATGCCTTATCTATAAAGCCAGCTTACCACAGGCACGTGTACATGTGCATGCACACACCCAATGCGTGATGCAAAACTTGCAGCTTTATCCACGCAAGATCACTAATGTGAATGCATCAAACCCTAGGTGGCTACTATGTTGGAAATACAAAATCACGGGCTTGTTTGTTTGCATTAAAATACATATGAATTCAATACATAAGATTTTTTTTTATTTTTTTAAGTGCTTATAAATGAAGATCAAAGGTTACTATCCAAAAATGAGCATTAAATGACCTTTCCTTTTATTAAAATAGAATCAAAGGAAGATGAGAAAATGAATACCAAGCCTCTCGTCTTCATTTTTAACCACTTAAAAAATTACTATGTATTGAATTCTTAGATATTTTAATGGAAACAAACGGGCCCAGCAATTGGGATAATGAATTGGAATTTGCCTTTCCCCACCAAACTCATTATCACTTAATTGGCACCTGCCAATAGAGATTCCCATTACCAAACCGTATAAAGTTCATGGTTAGGATAACCATCCTGGCAGAGGAAATGGGAGAATTTGATCTTTGAAGCTAAAGAAAGATCAAGGATTTCTGCCCCTGTGGCCTGGATGGAAGCACACTTGTACACGATGAGAACGACATCCTCGGTTTTCTAATGACAAATCATGACTGACGCTAAAAACATAAAGCTTAACCAAGACTTCTGGACTTTGAGGCATCCCATTTATGGCGTCCAGAGATTTAGAAATACAGTGGAAAGAAAATGTCAAGCAAATTTAAGCTATGCCAAACACACTACCAAGCAGACATAATGAAATTTAAGATTAAAACCATGTGCCTACACCTATAGCCCCATGCCTAGTCAGGGGTCCTCGATGCCAGCCTGCATCCCATACTTCTTTTTTTTTTTTTTTTTTGAGAATTGATGAAATTCATTAATAAAACAAAACAGTACAAGAGAGATATACTGGCAAGTTTTACCAAAAAACAGAAAAAAAGAAGAACAGACTAGACATAAGCTAAGGGAAAGGCCCAAGCGCTCCAGTTTTCCACAATCATATCAGTTGGAGTGCCCCTAAAATGTGGACCGGTAGAAACCCAAGTAGGAGTTTCGAATCTGATGTGATCTAGAAGACTCTCCATACTAGAGGACTTCCCATCAAAACATATAGAGTACCTCTCTCTCCATATAACCCATAGGGTGGCAAGGAGGTTCTCCATAAATGTTTGCCTTTAGTTGTGCCTAACGTCAATTTCCAAGCATTGAAGTGGTCTAAAAGGGTTTTTGGAAAGACCCAGCTAAGACCAAACCAACCAAGAATTGAGATCCAAAGGCTATAAGCAGTTTTACACCCTAGAAGGAGATGATCCACCTTTTCCTCATCAGCTAAACATGTGGGGCAACCATTGATTATGATTATTCTCCGGCGCCAACGATTGTCCATGGTTAGAATTCTACCACAGAGAGCCAACCACCACCCCAAAGCAATCACTCTAGGAGTTTTTATCTTCCAGAGAAAATGCAGAGTGCTAGCTAGGAGGATTCTGATTGCCTAGGAGAGCTGAGAACTATGGGGAGACCGAGAAAGTGCCATCTTTAGAAATTGCCCATATTCTACTATCTTGTCCCTCTTCGGGAACAAAGACAATACCTAAAATATTCATAAGGTCACAAAATGGTCTTTCCTCTTATTCAGATAAATTGCGTCTGAAGTTGGGGGCCCAAACCACCCCTTTATGGGGGGTGGTGGTGGTGGGGTGTGGGTGTACACAATAGAGGATCTAGGGGGCGGGGGGCGCTGGTGGGGGGGGGCGGGGGTGGGGTGGTGGTTGTACACAATAGAGGATCTATTATTACCTTTGCTTTAACACAGGGTGATGGTTGGGGATGTCAAGAGGTGCACACCAATGTTGGGGTCACAAAGCGCTGGAATGCAATTTTCCCTGCACAAATGTTTCTATATTTTTATGAAAACAAAAATTGAAAGTAGTTTCAGTAGAAGAACTTGAGTATGATCATGGGAAAAATGCAGAATAACCATTTAAGCAGCAAGAATGACATAACATATCAAATGAATTTGTGCATATCAAAATCTAAAGAAGAACTTGAGTTTCAGGAAATCAATTTGAGTAAAATCTCCTTCATTAAAACCATCAACAATTTGAAATTTAAAAAAAAAAAAAAAGAAACAAAGAAATAACCTTTAGGAAAAAATATATATAGCAGAACTAATCCTAGTATGTACCTAATTTAACTTGTGTGCGGCCCGCCTTTGTTTGATTCAACTCGCTTATATCACATTCCTATAGGTGAAGTACACATGATCCAGAGATCACTTAAGTTAACAATCTGAACAACGACTTTGCAATTGTTTGAAATTTAAAAATGTCAAGAAAATGTAGATTTGAAAGAGTTACAAGGATTCATAAAAAGCGATACTTCATGTAAATTGCATCAAAATTAAAAAATAAACTATCTAATGCTCCTACGAAACACAACCAAATACAAATCCCAAAAACTAAAATACTAGAAACGGAGAAAACTCATTATCTAAGCTAGTGATTGGATTGAAAGGGATATAAAAATAAGAAAAAGAAGACATGGGTTTTGGAGATTCCCTGGTGGATGATTGAATCAAAATCCTCAACGGATTACAATTGCATCATATTTGTAGAGAAACAAAGTTGGAGAGGAAACGAAGAATGGGAGTAGTTAAAAGGGAGTTTGAAACATGTTTCATGAATCGCAAGTAGAAACACCGGTCATTCAAGAAGATGCTGGTAGAAACATGTAGGCTTAGGGAGTTTCGGTATTGAAGAGAAATAAGTGCTTAAGCTATGGTATTGAAGGGTCATTTGGAGGGAGGAGTTGGAAATCATTTCAAGGGGTCCAATTAAATAGAAATGCTCAAAATCAAATTGGATGCAATATCCGATTTCTGCAATTAAACTCAGTCAGCTTCATATATATATATATATATATTGGTACGGATGTAGAGTCACAAACAAGTAAGATGAACAAATGATGATTTTCAGAGATGCCTTATCTATAAAGCCAGCTTACCACAGGCACGTGTACATGTGCATGCACACACCCAATGCGTGATGCAAAACTTGCAGCTTTATCCACGCAAGATCACTAATGTGAATGCATCAAACCCTAGGTGGCTACTATGTTGGAAATACAAAATCACGGGCTTGTTTGTTTGCATTAAAATACATATGAATTCAATACATAAGATTTTTTTTTATTTTTTTAAGTGCTTATAAATGAAGATCAAAGGTTACTATCCAAAAATGAGCATTAAATGACCTTTCCTTTTATTAAAATAGAATCAAAGGAAGATGAGAAAATGAATACCAAGCCTCTCGTCTTCATTTTTAACCACTTAAAAAATTACTATGTATTGAATTCTTAGATATTTTAATGGAAACAAACGGGCCCAGCAATTGGGATAATGAATTGGAATTTGCCTTTCCCCACCAAACTCATTATCACTTAATTGGCACCTGCCAATAGAGATTCCCATTACCAAACCGTATAAAGTTCATGGTTAGGATAACCATCCTGGCAGAGGAAATGGGAGAATTTGATCTTTGAAGCTAAAGAAAGATCAAGGATTTCTGCCCCTGTGGCCTGGATGGAAGCACACTTGTACACGATGAGAACGACATCCTCGGTTTTCTAATGACAAATCATGACTGACGCTAAAAACATAAAGCTTAACCAAGACTTCTGGACTTTGAGGCATCCCATTTATGGCGTCCAGAGATTTAGAAATACAGTGGAAAGAAAATGTCAAGCAAATTTAAGCTATGCCAAACACACTACCAAGCAGACATAATGAAATTTAAGATTAAAACCATGTGCCTACACCTATAGCCCCATGCCTAGTCAGGGGTCCTCGATGCCAGCCTGCATCCCATACTTCTTTTTTTTTTTTTTTTTTGAGAATTGATGAAATTCATTAATAAAACAAAACAGTACAAGAGAGATATACTGGCAAGTTTTACCAAAAAACAGAAAAAAAGAAGAACAGACTAGACATAAGCTAAGGGAAAGGCCCAAGCGCTCCAGTTTTCCACAATCATATCAGTTGGAGTGCCCCTAAAATGTGGACCGGTAGAAACCCAAGTAGGAGTTTCGAATCTGATGTGATCTAGAAGACTCTCCATACTAGAGGACTTCCCATCAAAACATATAGAGTACCTCTCTCTCCATATAACCCATAGGGTGGCAAGGAGGTTCTCCATAAATGTTTGCCTTTAGTTGTGCCTAACGTCAATTTCCAAGCATTGAAGTGGTCTAAAAGGGTTTTTGGAAAGACCCAGCTAAGACCAAACCAACCAAGAATTGAGATCCAAAGGCTATAAGCAGTTTTACACCCTAGAAGGAGATGATCCACCTTTTCCTCATCAGCTAAACATGTGGGGCAACCATTGATTATGATTATTCTCCGGCGCCAACGATTGTCCATGGTTAGAATTCTACCACAGAGAGCCAACCACCACCCCAAAGCAATCACTCTAGGAGTTTTTATCTTCCAGAGAAAATGCAGAGTGCTAGCTAGGAGGATTCTGATTGCCTAGGAGAGCTGAGAACTATGGGGAGACCGAGAAAGTGCCATCTTTAGAAATTGCCCATATTCTACTATCTTGTCCCTCTTCGGGAACAAAGACAATACCTAAAATATTCATAAGGTCACAAAATGGTCTTTCCTCTTATTCAGATAAATTGCGTCTGAAGTTGGGGGCCCAAACCACCCCTTTATGGGGGGTGGTGGTGGTGGGGTGTGGGTGTACACAATAGAGGATCTAGGGGGCGGGGGGCGCTGGTGGGGGGGGGCGGGGGTGGGGTGGTGGTTGTACACAATAGAGGATCTATTATTACCTTTGCTTTAACACAGGGTGATGGTTGGGGATGTCAAGAGGTGCACACCAATGTTGGGGTCACAAAGCGCTGGAATGCAATTTTCCCTGCACAAATGTTTCTATATTTTTATGAAAACAAAAATTGAAAGTAGTTTCAGTAGAAGAACTTGAGTATGATCATGGGAAAAATGCAGAATAACCATTTAAGCAGCAAGAATGACATAACATATCAAATGAATTTGTGCATATCAAAATCTAAAGAAGAACTTGAGTTTCAGGAAATCAATTTGAGTAAAATCTCCTTCATTAAAACCATCAACAATTTGAAATTTAAAAAAAAAAAAAAAGAAACAAAGAAATAACCTTTAGGAAAAAATATATATAGCAGAACTAATCCTAGTATGTACCTAATTTAACTTGTGTGCGGCCCGCCTTTGTTTGATTCAACTCGCTTATATCACATTCCTATAGGTGAAGTACACATGATCCAGAGATCACTTAAGTTAACAATCTGAACAACGACTTTGCAATTGTTTGAAATTTAAAAATGTCAAGAAAATGTAGATTTGAAAGAGTTACAAGGATTCATAAAAAGCGATACTTCATGTAAATTGCATCAAAATTAAAAAATAAACTATCTAATGCTCCTACGAAACACAACCAAATACAAATCCCAAAAACTAAAATACTAGAAACGGAGAAAACTCATTATCTAAGCTAGTGATTGGATTGAAAGGGATATAAAAATAAGAAAAAGAAGACATGGGTTTTGGAGATTCCCTGGTGGATGATTGAATCAAAATCCTCAACGGATTACAATTGCATCATATTTGTAGAGAAACAAAGTTGGAGAGGAAACGAAGAATGGGAGTAGTTAAAAGGGAGTTTGAAACATGTTTCATGAATCGCAAGTAGAAACACCGGTCATTCAAGAAGATGCTGGTAGAAACATGTAGGCTTAGGGAGTTTCGGTATTGAAGAGAAATAAGTGCTTAAGCTATGGTATTGAAGGGTCATTTGGAGGGAGGAGTTGGAAATCATTTCAAGGGGTCCAATTAAATAGAAATGCTCAAAATCAAATTGGATGCAATATCTGATTTCTGCAATTAAACTCAGTCAGCTTCATATATATATATATATATATATTGGTACGGATGTAGAGTCACAAACAAGTAAGATGAACAAATGATGATTTTCAGAGATGCCTTATCTATAAAGCCAGCTTACCACAGGCACGTGTACATGTGCATGCACACACCCACATGCATGCGTGATGCAAAACTTGCAGCTTTATCCACGCAAGATCACTAATGTGAATGCATCAAACCCTAGGTGGCTACTATGTTGGAAATACAAAATCACGGGCTTGTTTGTTTGCATTAAAATACATATGAATTCAATACATAAGATTTTTTTTTATTTTTTTAAGTGCTTATAAATGAAGATCAAAGGTTACTATCCAAAAATGAGCATTAAATGACCTTTCCTTTTATTAAAATAGAATCAAAGGAAGATGAGAAAATGAATACCAAGCCTCTCGTCTTCATTTTTAACCACTTAAAAAATTACTATGTATTGAATTCTTAGATATTTTAATGGAAACAAACGGGCCCAGCAATTGGGATAATGAATTGGAATTTGCCTTTCCCCACCAAACTCATTATCACTTAATTGGCACCTGCCAATAGAGATTCCCATTACCAAACCGTATAAAGTTCATGGTTAGGATAACCATCCTGGCAGAGGAAATGGGAGAATTTGATCTTTGAAGCTAAAGAAAGATCAAGGATTTCTGCCCCTGTGGCCTGGATGGAAGCACACTTGTACACGATGAGAACGACATCCTCGGTTTTCTAATGACAAATCATGACTGACGCTAAAAACATAAAGCTTAACCAAGACTTCTGGACTTTGAGGCATCCCATTTATGGCGTCCAGAGATTTAGAAATACAGTGGAAAGAAAATGTCAAGCAAATTTAAGCTATGCCAAACACACTACCAAGCAGACATAATGAAATTTAAGATTAAAACCATGTGCCTACACCTATAGCCCCATGCCTAGTCAGGGGTCCTCGATGCCAGCCTGCATCCCATACTTCTTTTTTTTTTTTTTTTTTTGAGAATTGATGAAATTCATTAATAAAACAAAACAGTACAAGAGAGATATACTGGCAAGTTTTACCAAAAAACAGAAAAAAAGAAGAACAGACTAGACATAAGCTAAGGGAAAGGCCCAAGCGCTCCAGTTTTCCACAATCATATCAGTTGGAGTGCCCCTAAAATGTGGACCGGTAGAAACCCAAGTAGGAGTTTCGAATCTGATGTGATCTAGAAGACTCTCCATACTAGAGGACTTCCCATCAAAACATATAGAGTACCTCTCTCTCCATATAACCCATAGGGTGGCAAGGAGGTTCTCCATAAATGTTTGCCTTTAGTTGTGCCTAACGTCAATTTCCAAGCATTGAAGTGGTCTAAAAGGGTTTTTGGAAAGACCCAGCTAAGACCAAACCAACCAAGAATTGAGATCCAAAGGCTATAAGCAGTTTTACACCCTAGAAGGAGATGATCCACCTTTTCCTCATCAGCTAAACATGTGGGGCAACCATTGATTATGATTATTCTCCGGCGCCAACGATTGTCCATGGTTAGAATTCTACCACAGAGAGCCAACCACCACCCCAAAGCAATCACTCTAGGAGTTTTTATCTTCCAGAGAAAATGCAGAGTGCTAGCTAGGAGGATTCTGATTGCCTAGGAGAGCTGAGAACTATGGGGAGACCGAGAAAGTGCCATCTTTAGAAATTGCCCATATTCTACTATCTTGTCCCTCTTCGGGAACAAAGACAATACCTAAAATATTCATAAGGTCACAAAATGGTCTTTCCTCTTATTCAGATAAATTGCGTCTGAAGTTGGGGGCCCAAACCACCCCTTTATGGGGGGTGGTGGTGGTGGGGTGTGGGTGTACACAATAGAGGATCTAGGGGGCGGGGGGCGCTGGTGGGGGGGGGCGGGGGTGGGGTGGTGGTTGTACACAATAGAGGATCTATTATTACCTTTGCTTTAACACAGGGTGATGGTTGGGGATGTCAAGAGGTGCACACCAATGTTGGGGTCACAAAGCGCTGGAATGCAATTTTCCCTGCACAAATGTTTCTATATTTTTATGAAAACAAAAATTGAAAGTAGTTTCAGTAGAAGAACTTGAGTATGATCATGGGAAAAATGCAGAATAACCATTTAAGCAGCAAGAATGACATAACATATCAAATGAATTTGTGCATATCAAAATCTAAAGAAGAACTTGAGTTTCAGGAAATCAATTTGAGTAAAATCTCCTTCATTAAAACCATCAACAATTTGAAATTTAAAAAAAAAAAAAAAGAAACAAAGAAATAACCTTTAGGAAAAAATATATATAGCAGAACTAATCCTAGTATGTACCTAATTTAACTTGTGTGCGGCCCGCCTTTGTTTGATTCAACTCGCTTATATCACATTCCTATAGGTGAAGTACACATGATCCAGAGATCACTTAAGTTAACAATCTGAACAACGACTTTGCAATTGTTTGAAATTTAAAAATGTCAAGAAAATGTAGATTTGAAAGAGTTACAAGGATTCATAAAAAGCGATACTTCATGTAAATTGCATCAAAATTAAAAAATAAACTATCTAATGCTCCTACGAAACACAACCAAATACAAATCCCAAAAACTAAAATACTAGAAACGGAGAAAACTCATTATCTAAGCTAGTGATTGGATTGAAAGGGATATAAAAATAAGAAAAAGAAGACATGGGTTTTGGAGATTCCCTGGTGGATGATTGAATCAAAATCCTCAACGGATTACAATTGCATCATATTTGTAGAGAAACAAAGTTGGAGAGGAAACGAAGAATGGGAGTAGTTAAAAGGGAGTTTGAAACATGTTTCATGAATCGCAAGTAGAAACACCGGTCATTCAAGAAGATGCTGGTAGAAACATGTAGGCTTAGGGAGTTTCGGTATTGAAGAGAAATAAGTGCTTAAGCTATGGTATTGAAGGGTCATTTGGAGGGAGGAGTTGGAAATCATTTCAAGGGGTCCAATTAAATAGAAATGCTCAAAATCAAATTGGATGCAATATCTGATTTCTGCAATTAAACTCAGTCAGCTTCATATATATATATATATATATATTGGTACGGATGTAGAGTCACAAACAAGTAAGATGAACAAATGATGATTTTCAGAGATGCCTTATCTATAAAGCCAGCTTACCACAGGCACGTGTACATGTGCATGCACACACCCACATGCATGCGTGATGCAAAACTTGCAGCTTTATCCACGCAAGATCACTAATGTGAATGCATCAAACCCTAGGTGGCTACTATGTTGGAAATACAAAATCACGGGCTTGTTTGTTTGCATTAAAATACATATGAATTCAATACATAAGATTTTTTTTTATTTTTTTAAGTGCTTATAAATGAAGATCAAAGGTTACTATCCAAAAATGAGCATTAAATGACCTTTCCTTTTATTAAAATAGAATCAAAGGAAGATGAGAAAATGAATACCAAGCCTCTCGTCTTCATTTTTAACCACTTAAAAAATTACTATGTATTGAATTCTTAGATATTTTAATGGAAACAAACGGGCCCAGCAATTGGGATAATGAATTGGAATTTGCCTTTCCCCACCAAACTCATTATCACTTAATTGGCACCTGCCAATAGAGATTCCCATTACCAAACCGTATAAAGTTCATGGTTAGGATAACCATCCTGGCAGAGGAAATGGGAGAATTTGATCTTTGAAGCTAAAGAAAGATCAAGGATTTCTGCCCCTGTGGCCTGGATGGAAGCACACTTGTACACGATGAGAACGACATCCTCGGTTTTCTAATGACAAATCATGACTGACGCTAAAAACATAAAGCTTAACCAAGACTTCTGGACTTTGAGGCATCCCATTTATGGCGTCCAGAGATTTAGAAATACAGTGGAAAGAAAATGTCAAGCAAATTTAAGCTATGCCAAACACACTACCAAGCAGACATAATGAAATTTAAGATTAAAACCATGTGCCTACACCTATAGCCCCATGCCTAGTCAGGGGTCCTCGATGCCAGCCTGCATCCCATACTTCTTTTTTTTTTTTTTTTTTTGAGAATTGATGAAATTCATTAATAAAACAAAACAGTACAAGAGAGATATACTGGCAAGTTTTACCAAAAAACAGAAAAAAAGAAGAACAGACTAGACATAAGCTAAGGGAAAGGCCCAAGCGCTCCAGTTTTCCACAATCATATCAGTTGGAGTGCCCCTAAAATGTGGACCGGTAGAAACCCAAGTAGGAGTTTCGAATCTGATGTGATCTAGAAGACTCTCCATACTAGAGGACTTCCCATCAAAACATATAGAGTACCTCTCTCTCCATATAACCCATAGGGTGGCAAGGAGGTTCTCCATAAATGTTTGCCTTTAGTTGTGCCTAACGTCAATTTCCAAGCATTGAAGTGGTCTAAAAGGGTTTTTGGAAAGACCCAGCTAAGACCAAACCAACCAAGAATTGAGATCCAAAGGCTATAAGCAGTTTTACACCCTAGAAGGAGATGATCCACCTTTTCCTCATCAGCTAAACATGTGGGGCAACCATTGATTATGATTATTCTCCGGCGCCAACGATTGTCCATGGTTAGAATTCTACCACAGAGAGCCAACCACCACCCCAAAGCAATCACTCTAGGAGTTTTTATCTTCCAGAGAAAATGCAGAGTGCTAGCTAGGAGGATTCTGATTGCCTAGGAGAGCTGAGAACTATGGGGAGACCGAGAAAGTGCCATCTTTAGAAATTGCCCATATTCTACTATCTTGTCCCTCTTCGGGAACAAAGACAATACCTAAAATATTCATAAGGTCACAAAATGGTCTTTCCTCTTATTCAGATAAATTGCGTCTGAAGTTGGGGGCCCAAACCACCCCTTTATGGGGGGTGGTGGTGGTGGGGTGTGGGTGTACACAATAGAGGATCTAGGGGGCGGGGGGCGCTGGTGGGGGGGGGGGGCGGGGGTGGGGTGGTGGTTGTACACAATAGAGGATCTATTATTACCTTTGCTTTAACACAGGGTGATGGTTGGGGATGTCAAGAGGTGCACACCAATGTTGGGGTCACAAAGCGCTGGAATGCAATTTTCCCTGCACAAATGTTTCTATATTTTTATGAAAACAAAAATTGAAAGTAGTTTCAGTAGAAGAACTTGAGTATGATCATGGGAAAAATGCAGAATAACCATTTAAGCAGCAAGAATGACATAACATATCAAATGAATTTGTGCATATCAAAATCTAAAGAAGAACTTGAGTTTCAGGAAATCAATTTGAGTAAAATCTCCTTCATTAAAACCATCAACAATTTGAAATTTAAAAAAAAAAAAAAAGAAACAAAGAAATAACCTTTAGGAAAAAATATATATAGCAGAACTAATCCTAGTATGTACCTAATTTAACTTGTGTGCGGCCCGCCTTTGTTTGATTCAACTCGCTTATATCACATTCCTATAGGTGAAGTACACATGATCCAGAGATCACTTAAGTTAACAATCTGAACAACGACTTTGCAATTGTTTGAAATTTAAAAATGTCAAGAAAATGTAGATTTGAAAGAGTTACAAGGATTCATAAAAAGCGATACTTCATGTAAATTGCATCAAAATTAAAAAATAAACTATCTAATGCTCCTACGAAACACAACCAAATACAAATCCCAAAAACTAAAATACTAGAAACGGAGAAAACTCATTATCTAAGCTAGTGATTGGATTGAAAGGGATATAAAAATAAGAAAAAGAAGACATGGGTTTTGGAGATTCCCTGGTGGATGATTGAATCAAAATCCTCAACGGATTACAATTGCATCATATTTGTAGAGAAACAAAGTTGGAGAGGAAACGAAGAATGGGAGTAGTTAAAAGGGAGTTTGAAACATGTTTCATGAATCGCAAGTAGAAACACCGGTCATTCAAGAAGATGCTGGTAGAAACATGTAGGCTTAGGGAGTTTCGGTATTGAAGAGAAATAAGTGCTTAAGCTATGGTATTGAAGGGTCATTTGGAGGGAGGAGTTGGAAATCATTTCAAGGGGTCCAATTAAATAGAAATGCTCAAAATCAAATTGGATGCAATATCTGATTTCTGCAATTAAACTCAGTCAGCTTCATATATATATATATATATATATTGGTACGGATGTAGAGTCACAAACAAGTAAGATGAACAAATGATGATTTTCAGAGATGCCTTATCTATAAAGCCAGCTTACCACAGGCACGTGTACATGTGCATGCACACACCCACATGCATGCGTGATGCAAAACTTGCAGCTTTATCCACGCAAGATCACTAATGTGAATGCATCAAACCCTAGGTGGCTACTATGTTGGAAATACAAAATCACGGGCTTGTTTGTTTGCATTAAAATACATATGAATTCAATACATAAGATTTTTTTTTATTTTTTTAAGTGCTTATAAATGAAGATCAAAGGTTACTATCCAAAAATGAGCATTAAATGACCTTTCCTTTTATTAAAATAGAATCAAAGGAAGATGAGAAAATGAATACCAAGCCTCTCGTCTTCATTTTTAACCACTTAAAAAATTACTATGTATTGAATTCTTAGATATTTTAATGGAAACAAACGGGCCCAGCAATTGGGATAATGAATTGGAATTTGCCTTTCCCCACCAAACTCATTATCACTTAATTGGCACCTGCCAATAGAGATTCCCATTACCAAACCGTATAAAGTTCATGGTTAGGATAACCATCCTGGCAGAGGAAATGGGAGAATTTGATCTTTGAAGCTAAAGAAAGATCAAGGATTTCTGCCCCTGTGGCCTGGATGGAAGCACACTTGTACACGATGAGAACGACATCCTCGGTTTTCTAATGACAAATCATGACTGACGCTAAAAACATAAAGCTTAACCAAGACTTCTGGACTTTGAGGCATCCCATTTATGGCGTCCAGAGATTTAGAAATACAGTGGAAAGAAAATGTCAAGCAAATTTAAGCTATGCCAAACACACTACCAAGCAGACATAATGAAATTTAAGATTAAAACCATGTGCCTACACCTATAGCCCCATGCCTAGTCAGGGGTCCTCGATGCCAGCCTGCATCCCATACTTCTTTTTTTTTTTTTTTTTTGAGAATTGATGAAATTCATTAATAAAACAAAACAGTACAAGAGAGATATACTGGCAAGTTTTACCAAAAAACAGAAAAAAAGAAGAACAGACTAGACATAAGCTAAGGGAAAGGCCCAAGCGCTCCAGTTTTCCACAATCATATCAGTTGGAGTGCCCCTAAAATGTGGACCGGTAGAAACCCAAGTAGGAGTTTCGAATCTGATGTGATCTAGAAGACTCTCCATACTAGAGGACTTCCCATCAAAACATATAGAGTACCTCTCTCTCCATATAACCCATAGGGTGGCAAGGAGGTTCTCCATAAATGTTTGCCTTTAGTTGTGCCTAACGTCAATTTCCAAGCATTGAAGTGGTCTAAAAGGGTTTTTGGAAAGACCCAGCTAAGACCAAACCAACCAAGAATTGAGATCCAAAGGCTATAAGCAGTTTTACACCCTAGAAGGAGATGATCCACCTTTTCCTCATCAGCTAAACATGTGGGGCAACCATTGATTATGATTATTCTCCGGCGCCAACGATTGTCCATGGTTAGAATTCTACCACAGAGAGCCAACCACCACCCCAAAGCAATCACTCTAGGAGTTTTTATCTTCCAGAGAAAATGCAGAGTGCTAGCTAGGAGGATTCTGATTGCCTAGGAGAGCTGAGAACTATGGGGAGACCGAGAAAGTGCCATCTTTAGAAATTGCCCATATTCTACTATCTTGTCCCTCTTCGGGAACAAAGACAATACCTAAAATATTCATAAGGTCACAAAATGGTCTTTCCTCTTATTCAGATAAATTGCGTCTGAAGTTGGGGGCCCAAACCACCCCTTTATGGGGGGTGGTGGTGGTGGGGTGTGGGTGTACACAATAGAGGATCTAGGGGGCGGGGGGCGCTGGTGGGGGGGGGGGCGGGGGTGGGGTGGTGGTTGTACACAATAGAGGATCTATTATTACCTTTGCTTTAACACAGGGTGATGGTTGGGGATGTCAAGAGGTGCACACCAATGTTGGGGTCACAAAGCGCTGGAATGCAATTTTCCCTGCACAAATGTTTCTATATTTTTATGAAAACAAAAATTGAAAGTAGTTTCAGTAGAAGAACTTGAGTATGATCATGGGAAAAATGCAGAATAACCATTTAAGCAGCAAGAATGACATAACATATCAAATGAATTTGTGCATATCAAAATCTAAAGAAGAACTTGAGTTTCAGGAAATCAATTTGAGTAAAATCTCCTTCATTAAAACCATCAACAATTTGAAATTTAAAAAAAAAAAAAAAGAAACAAAGAAATAACCTTTAGGAAAAAATATATATAGCAGAACTAATCCTAGTATGTACCTAATTTAACTTGTGTGCGGCCCGCCTTTGTTTGATTCAACTCGCTTATATCACATTCCTATAGGTGAAGTACACATGATCCAGAGATCACTTAAGTTAACAATCTGAACAACGACTTTGCAATTGTTTGAAATTTAAAAATGTCAAGAAAATGTAGATTTGAAAGAGTTACAAGGATTCATAAAAAGCGATACTTCATGTAAATTGCATCAAAATTAAAAAATAAACTATCTAATGCTCCTACGAAACACAACCAAATACAAATCCCAAAAACTAAAATACTAGAAACGGAGAAAACTCATTATCTAAGCTAGTGATTGGATTGAAAGGGATATAAAAATAAGAAAAAGAAGACATGGGTTTTGGAGATTCCCTGGTGGATGATTGAATCAAAATCCTCAACGGATTACAATTGCATCATATTTGTAGAGAAACAAAGTTGGAGAGGAAACGAAGAATGGGAGTAGTTAAAAGGGAGTTTGAAACATGTTTCATGAATCGCAAGTAGAAACACCGGTCATTCAAGAAGATGCTGGTAGAAACATGTAGGCTTAGGGAGTTTCGGTATTGAAGAGAAATAAGTGCTTAAGCTATGGTATTGAAGGGTCATTTGGAGGGAGGAGTTGGAAATCATTTCAAGGGGTCCAATTAAATAGAAATGCTCAAAATCAAATTGGATGCAATATCTGATTTCTGCAATTAAACTCAGTCAGCTTCATATATATATATATATATATATTGGTACGGATGTAGAGTCACAAACAAGTAAGATGAACAAATGATGATTTTCAGAGATGCCTTATCTATAAAGCCAGCTTACCACAGGCACGTGTACATGTGCATGCACACACCCACATGCATGCGTGATGCAAAACTTGCAGCTTTATCCACGCAAGATCACTAATGTGAATGCATCAAACCCTAGGTGGCTACTATGTTGGAAATACAAAATCACGGGCTTGTTTGTTTGCATTAAAATACATATGAATTCAATACATAAGATTTTTTTTTATTTTTTTAAGTGCTTATAAATGAAGATCAAAGGTTACTATCCAAAAATGAGCATTAAATGACCTTTCCTTTTATTAAAATAGAATCAAAGGAAGATGAGAAAATGAATACCAAGCCTCTCGTCTTCATTTTTAACCACTTAAAAAATTACTATGTATTGAATTCTTAGATATTTTAATGGAAACAAACGGGCCCAGCAATTAGGATAATGAATTGGAATTTGCCTTTCCCCACCAAACTCATTATCACTTAATTGGCACCTGCCAATAGAGATTCCCATTACCAAACCGTATAAAGTTCATGGTTAGGATAACCATCCTGGCAGAGGAAATGGGAGAATTTGATCTTTGAAGCTAAAGAAAGATCAAGGATTTCTGCCCCTGTGGCCTGGATGGAAGCACACTTGTACACGATGAGAACGACATCCTCGGTTTTCTAATGACAAATCATGACTGACGCTAAAAACATAAAGCTTAACCAAGACTTCTGGACTTTGAGGCATCCCATTTATGGCGTCCAGAGATTTAGAAATACAGTGGAAAGAAAATGTCAAGCAAATTTAAGCTATGCCAAACACACTACCAAGCAGACATAATGAAATTTAAGATTAAAACCATGTGCCTACACCTATAGCCCCATGCCTAGTCAGGGGTCCTCGATGCCAGCCTGCATCCCATACTTCTTTTTTTTTTTTTTTTTTGAGAATTGATGAAATTCATTAATAAAACAAAACAGTACAAGAGAGATATACTGGCAAGTTTTACCAAAAAACAGAAAAAAAGAAGAACAGACTAGACATAAGCTAAGGGAAAGGCCCAAGCGCTCCAGTTTTCCACAATCATATCAGTTGGAGTGCCCCTAAAATGTGGACCGGTAGAAACCCAAGTAGGAGTTTCGAATCTGATGTGATCTAGAAGACTCTCCATACTAGAGGACTTCCCATCAAAACATATAGAGTACCTCTCTCTCCATATAACCCATAGGGTGGCAAGGAGGTTCTCCATAAATGTTTGCCTTTAGTTGTGCCTAACGTCAATTTCCAAGCATTGAAGTGGTCTAAAAGGGTTTTTGGAAAGACCCAGCTAAGACCAAACCAACCAAGAATTGAGATCCAAAGGCTATAAGCAGTTTTACACCCTAGAAGGAGATGATCCACCTTTTCCTCATCAGCTAAACATGTGGGGCAACCATTGATTATGATTATTCTCCGGCGCCAACGATTGTCCATGGTTAGAATTCTACCACAGAGAGCCAACCACCACCCCAAAGCAATCACTCTAGGAGTTTTTATCTTCCAGAGAAAATGCAGAGTGCTAGCTAGGAGGATTCTGATTGCCTAGGAGAGCTGAGAACTATGGGGAGACCGAGAAAGTGCCATCTTTAGAAATTGCCCATATTCTACTATCTTGTCCCTCTTCGGGAACAAAGACAATACCTAAAATATTCATAAGGTCACAAAATGGTCTTTCCTCTTATTCAGATAAATTGCGTCTGAAGTTGGTGGCCCAAACCACCCCTTTATGATTTCTCTCTAAATAGTTTTGCGCCCTTGGCTTGCCGATCCATAGCACAATTAAAAAGCTCAGGGAATTTGGGGGCTCAGGGGAAGATTCGGAAGCGAGGTAGCAAGAATATGATTCACTAATCTAATGTAAAAAAGCATGAATAGGAAATCCCAACATAGGCAAGCAGATGGAATGGAGCAATGTGGACTCAAATAAGGATAAAGGCTTACCTTCTTCCCATAAAAATTCAATAGTGAGGAAGAGAGTGCTCTATTCAAGGTTGCAACCTACCTTGGCTGATGGTATCTCAGAAAAGAGAGCCACATACGCCAATTCCCCAACCCTTGGGTTTGAATCTATTTTCTGCAAAAACCAATGAAAATGTATATGTAAAAATGAAAGTTGCAGAAGAAATTTAGGAAAGTCAATCCACCTCAGAAGCCATATTTATTTTCTATGAAAAATCAGCCGCAAAAACAAGCACTTAGTATCAATCACGAAGGCATGTCATAATTCTCTACATAGGGTTTAAGACTATCCCCACACACACGAAAGCAAGCATTTTTTTTCTTTTTTTGTTTCCTCCTAGGGATCTATCTTTTTTACTTCCATCAATGTCATTTTCAGCCTACCCTTTTCCTTGAAAGGCCATCGACCTACATGCAGAAACTTTTCCCCGCAGTGTTGTTGCTTGTCTATGTTGAACATGCTCAAACCTATTATGAATAGCTATTGGCCAATCTCAATAAGATTGAATTCTGTCTAGATTCAGTCCCTACATTTCAACTACCAAGTCCCACAACTATGTACCAGCAGGACATAGCTGTGAATTTCAATGTTTAATAGTTGAAGACAATGCCAAAAGGTTAAAGCTCTCGGACCTTCGGAACACAAAGCAACTGCTTCCATCATAGCAGAGCCTATGGTCCCACAAACAAACTATCAGGTGGCAGTTTTTAAGTTACATGATAGATTTTAGCAAGGTTGCATACACTAAAAAGGACAAGTGGGGGTGCAAAAGGTTAACATTGGAAATGGACTGGGATTGACAAGTCAATATTATGGATCATGGCTCTTGGGAGAACAGCGATCTTTCTGAAGTATCTAACAAGACCGTCAACCATATCACTAATTCGGTGGAATGCGAAAGACATCAGTGGCAGAGAAAGAGAAGCCAAGTAAAAGACAACCATCCATAGTGAGCCTAAAGATATTTTCCTTTGTGATCGTGGCCACCGGGCATAAAAACTGGTTTAGCTAGTTGGTGCAGGCCGGACAATAGGTCGGCCAACCCATTGCTGCGCATAGGCCCAAGAGGACTTCCATTTAGTTAGAAAGCATTATTAAGTTGTTTGATTTGATTAGGATTAATATTAGTTAGTTTCCTATTTTATTTAGGCATTATTCAGTTATTAGAAAGTATAGCCTATGGGCTGGCCTAATGGGTTGGCCGACCTATTGTCTAGCCTGCATCACTAGTGTCACACCTCAAACCTAGACTGATCGCATCCCGAATTTTGATAACAAAACAATTACTAATTCTATTAAAAATTGACTCGTTCAATTCAATGTTTAGCTTTCTCTTTAACTCTACAAACAAGGTAAATTTTACTAAAATTTTCGGCAGGGCCTCCCTTGTATTTCGGACCTTAGAAAAATATCCAAGGTGTACAATTAATTCATTTGCTAAATAAAAAACTTCAATATATATCACCCTAGTACCCCTTGGATCTCCAAAATCAACATTCACCATTCACACATCACAGAGCACTTCTATATCATTCAAGTATATCAAAATCTTAACTAATGTCCCAACTTACCAAGAAATCAATCAATAATGTAAACTTACTAGTGTCCTAAAACTTTCAAATTTGAGTTTTTAAGGCAATCTAGTTTAATATCATCAGAATCATCCTGAAGCATATCATCAACGATTGAAATGTCCAAAATAGTATGTGGATCTTTTCACTATAGGGTTGGATGATAACCAACCATTTTCAACACAAGTCTATTTACAAGCAACCTGTGAAGTTTTCAACTACTTTCGAAAAGGCTTATCAGCCAAAAGAGAATTATTAATTACATTCATCCACTATAATTTCAAAATACAATTATCATTTGCCAAAATAAAAAACCATCTATTCAGCAGCTTAGAGGATGTCACTAACGCTCCAATCATTTTCCTCTCCACCTGCATCAACATCCTCATGCGCTAGCACTTCATCATCTGAAACACAAGTCCCACGGAATTGGGTGAATTAAAAGAACTCAGTAAATAGTATAATCCTACTCTCAAGGCATATCCAATTTAAATCCAATATAAAACAGGATTATATAACAATGAATAATAGGTAGTCCAATAGACCATCTAGTATGAATGATATCAACATGAATAAAGCATAAATAAAGAGATTTTGGCATTTAACATTGATTAAATAAACATATAGCAATAAGAAAAATCGCAGGATATACAAATGCAATGAATCTCAAGTATAGCCTGAAAATATATGAATGTAGTCAAGAACTCAACAACAATTATATAAGAAACTACAATTTTATTCAACACACCAGCTCGAGTGCTTCCTCCACCCAACAAAGGTCCCCAGTATCTCCCTAAGAAATAGGTCACTAATCACATGAACGCAATCAAAATAATTCCCTCTGATGTGTAGATATAGTGACACATGAGAAAAACATCTCACCGTCTCACATAGAGCCTCCACATTGGTCTATTAGGCATACCCACTATGTTTGGCTTTGGGGTTGTCGGGTGGTGTTCAGACAATTTAGGACCAATAAATAGAGTTACAAGTTCATCTAACAGTTCATGTGTCCGTTAACCAATATTGTTGGATCACAGACAATTCAATCAATTCCTATCAATTTCATACTTGTAACTCAAAATCAATGATTATGAGTGCAACAACAAGATTTGAGTCAAGACCAACCTCGAAGATCAACAATAGGTCTTGACACAGCATGTGGAAGGGGAGAAAAATCAACGGGCTAATCTCCAAGCCAGTGGGTTAGGGTAGGATGTCTCGGTCTCACACCACAGACAAGAAAACTCACGATGAAGAGAGAAGACTCATATTTCATTCAATTTCTCATGTATTGCTTGAGAAGCATAACAATCCTTATAAAGACTCCAGACCAAGGAATTTGGGAAACAAGTCTAAGAAAGACTTTCCAAATATTATCCCTAACTATTAGCGAATCTAATAAAATCAAATCTTGCAAAAATAAGGAAGTCTCCCAAAATAGGAAGATGGTCTGTCGTTGGAGATCTTGGGAATTATCCTTCACTACTGGGCTTGCTGGGTCTTGTGGGCTTTGGCCTTTCTAGTAAAGACTTTCAGGTGTTGCCCATTACTCTTGCTTGCATCAGCTCTCCCCAGCTTGGAGAAACTCGACTCCGGCGAGTTGTCAGCTGGTACTTCTTGTACAAATCCAGATTGAGTCTTTGGAAGTCTATGGCGGTGATCTAGGTAGCTTCTAAAAATGGTATGCCTTTCCATTTGACCAAAAACTTGTGATTGCTGCCAGTCTTCGTTGACACCTGTTCGTCATCATGGACATCTTCAATTTCTTCTCAAGGAGCTGGAACCATGGGAAGCCGGATAACTTTCTCTCCAAACGATTCATCTTAATAATGCCCATGATAAATTGCAAGATCTTCGACATTGAATGTAGAATTGATATTCATGTCTAGCGGAAGATCTAGCACATAGGCATTTGAGCTAATTTTCTTCAAAATCTTGAACCGACCTACACTTCGAGGGTGTAGCTTCTTGTAAGTGCCTATGGGGAACCATTCTGGTTTCATTCGCACCATGACCATGTCACCTTCATGAAATTCAACATGGCGACTTCGAGTGTCCATTTGTTTGTTATGATTCTCATTACTTTTGGCAATTTGTTAATGGGCCTCATCATGAACATCCTTCATGTGCCGGGCGAATTGTTCAACTTATTGGGTAGGCCTAACTTCAACTGGTAAAGGACTCAGATCAATCGGAAGACGTGGCTTGACTCCTGTGACAACTTCAAATGGCGATCTTCCTGTTGTTCTATTTCATGTTCTAGGTTTTTTAATGAGCTTTTCATTACTTTTTATGTTAGCATGACTAAGAAATATGAATACATATAAAAAGACTAATCATTATTATTATTTTCTATTTATACAGCGATATATGACCTCATATATTGAGGGCACTGGTATGCCCCCTTATCTTAGTTACTTTTGCAAAAGAAATACATTTTCTTTTAATTTATAATTTTTTTAATTTTCTGAAAATTTTTCGGATTTTTTGGATGAGTTTTTTGGCACAACAAAAATGGTTGTCCAAACTCATAAGCTATGACTACACTATAGAATATAAAAGGGCAAGGGAAATTCTGCTGTAGATGCTCTTTCTCGTGCCTGTGAAGAAACTGCAATAGCCACAATGTCCACACCTATACCCTTATGGATTGATATGGTCCGAGAATCAACTCAAAGGGATCCATATTTTCAAGATCTACATGATCGTCTGGGGAAAGGACTCCTTGATCCAGCCAAGTATGTTGTACAGAATGGGATCTTATGGCGCAAAGACAGAATAATGGCGGGACCAAACTCCCTTAAAAATGACAATTTTTAACGAACTTCATTGTTCCCCAATTGCATGTCATTTGGGGCTTCACAAAACAGTCAGGCGCGTGGCTAATTCTTTTTATTAGCAAGTATAGTCATTTTCTGCCACTTTCACATTCCTATACAGCTCAATCCGTTGCAAAGTTATTTTTTGATAATATGTTAAAGTTGCATGGGATGCCCGCTACAGTTGTTTCAGATCGGGAACTAGTTTTAACAAGTGCCTTCTTGAGAGAAATCTTAAAATTACAAGGGACTCAATTACAAATGACATCGTCCTGCTGCCCATAGTCAGATGGGCAAACCGAAGTCCTCAACAGAAGCATAGAAAATTACCTGCGCTGCTACACCTACGATCACCCAAAATCTTGGGTACGGTGGATTCCTTTACCTGAATGGTGGTACAATACTACCTTCCATTCAACCACTCAAGTTACTCCCTATCAAGCTGTTTATGGGGTGGCTCCACCCACTCTCATTTCATATGTTCCAGGTAAAACTCGTGTTCAAGCAGTGGATGATGAGCTTCGTGACATGAAAAAACTCTGGGCTTACTGAAGGAGAATCTTAGAAAGGCACAAGCCAGGATGAAGTAGAATGCTAATAAGCACTGCATTGAAAGGGAGTTTGCTATTGGGGATTGGGTCTGCCTTCGTCTCCAACCATATAGACAAAGTCCAGTCTCTGGATCGAAGACGGTTGAAGAAATTGGCTGCACATTACTTTGGCCTATTTCAAGTCTTACAAAAAGTTGGCCCAATAGCATATCGCTTGGACTTTCCCGCAGCGAGCAAACTCCATCATGTTTTCCATGTATCCAAATTAAAGAAGAAGCTTGTATAGGACGTAATTGTGCATCCCTCACTACCTTCCCTCAATCCAAATGGTTCTTTGAACCCTTGTCCTTCTGCAATTTTGGCCAAAAGGATAGTAAAACGAGGACCTGTTGTTTCAATTGAGGTTTTAGTTAATTGGCATGGTGCGCGAGACTATGATGCGAAATGGGAGAAATATCATGATTTGGAGGCAGGATTTCCTCAATTTATCCATGAGGACAAGGATCGTTTGCGGGGAAGGATTGATACAACTCTTCATAGCTTCACATCTATGGCTGTTGATTAGTTCACTTCCTTGGTTTGCATGGGTGTGAATAGGTGTTAGCTATCAAGGTTCAGGGGTCCAAGACCTGGTCTCAATGGAATAAGTGTAGACGTTAGTGCACGTGCGAGGACTTCTTAGGAGGTCACCCATCTTAGGACTGCTCCCGCCTCATGCTAAGTTAATACGGGATTTGACTTATAAGCCCAAAATCAGGACTTGGATATTTCCGATGCAGGCAAACATAGACTCACCGTTGGTTGGGTATCCTATATATAAGTAATGAAAGCTTCTCAATAAAATTCATATGGTTTTCTCTGCAAAACACTAAGGTGCAATGAATCTCTTAGAGATTATCCATCGACTTGTCTTCATAGCTCCGGGCTGGAAAAACAATCGTAACAATCTCCTTAATCCCGAGCCCAAATCGAACCACAAAATCCCACCCGAACCTCAATCGAAACCCAAACCCTTCTCCTTCTTTTCATACGTAACTTTTTTTTCCTAGAGTATGAGATTTGGATAGGACTATTCATTCCGAGAGTGGAGATAGGGATGCGGGTGGCTATTTGGAAGGTGATGAGCTTCGGGTGGGTCGGTAGTTGGAAGCCAACACTCTGCTTGTGGTTTCGATGGGTCTGATTGGTATGGAAGGGTTTTACAGTTTCTGGATGACGATTTTAGGGTTCGGTTGGGTAGGGGTTCAATCACTGCTTAGTTGGGCACGGGTCTTGTAGTAGTAGTGTTTTGGGGATTTTAGGCAAAATAGGGTTTCAATTGGTTCAAGAATTGGGAGTTTTTGGGATTTCGAGTTTAAAGGGTTAGGGACGATAGTATTTAGTGCTAAGTTGGGTCTAAGGGCTCAACAGGGATAGGTCGATTGTATTCGAAGATGGGTTCGGGATGGGCCTTTTTTTTTTTATAGTTTTTTTAGGAATCCTGATGATGAATGGTATGGAACAGAATTGAATCAATGAATAGAGAGGATGGGAATACCTTGTGCTGATTTTCTAATCCGGTAGTGATTTGGGACTTTCCGGTGATTGATCTTTTACTTTAATACCATTTGATGTCGGCTCTACGGTTATGGCTTGCATGAAAAGTGATAAAGCACGTGTCTGCAGACACTATCCCACGACGTCTTCGTAGAGACTATCAACAAGGATGCACCTCAAAGGATAAATATCCACTCAATTTTAGTACTAATCAAAGTCTGATAATCAGTTGGCTTAAGACCACAGTTTGCTCCAAAGGTTGAAGGTTCGAAACTGTGCTACCACACTGGGACCACATGGGATTTACCCTGCTCTTCCTTTGGGCCCGTAGGGATTAATTTGGCCCGAACGGCTAAGACACCCTCCATTATAAGGAGGAAAAAAAAAAAAAAAAAAGAAGATTGAGAACCCCATCTCTACAATTCCATATAGATAAAGACTCCTAGTCAACTAGGAAAGTAAAGAAATTGGAAATCGTCCTAATTATAACTCTTGAATAAAATTAGAAAGTAATACACTTAATAAAAATTAGAAATAATAATATTTAAATAATCTTGGTGGTCCCACAGATGGGATGATCATATGTTCTTCATCAAACTATTTTGGGCTTGTGATATCCATTGAATTTTCGGGTTTGGCTAATTGAATTGATTTTAAAAACAATTGAGTCCAAGTCTTGCTCCGGGGTCGTGAACTCCTATAATAGTGAACATCAACCTGAAATAGACATGTTATTTATCAAAGAATGTTCTTGCGAACATTCCTCTTTTACATATGGAAATTCTTCAATAAATCATACTCCTATTTCATTATTATTTATATGGAATTGCAGAGATAAGATTCTCAAACATTGTTGATTAATAAAATTGAGTGGATCTTTATCCTCTGAGGTGTGTCCTTATTGATAGTCTCTACTGAGACGTCATGGGATAGTGTCTGTCAAAGATGTGCTTCAACACGGAAAATGGTCATGTGAGATAGCATTCATTCGTAAAAACGAATGTGTGATGTTACACTAGATGGTCCAAGTCCAACCACAATGGGCTCGTCCATGCTCTATTTTTTTTTAGACCCACCCAAGTACCCCATGAATCTACCTATTTACGCGCCTAGCATTCATTTGCAAAATGATGTGCGATGGTACACTAGATGGTCTACAAGTTTAGGGCTCGAGATCACTAGATTGGTCCACTCAATAAATCAGTCCAAAAAGTGTGTAAAAACAATAAATATGCGGCGGAAATAAAATCACAAGCACACACCACAAGAACACCAGATTTTTACGTGGGAAACCCTAACCAGGTGAAAAACCACAGATCCGAACTGGATTTAATCAAGCACTATGAATCTCGCAATTACAAGAAACTCAGATTTCTTCCCCAAATATCCCCTACCTAAGGACTGAAGTTACCTTGTGTCGCTTCACGCTTCAACGACTTCACACCATTGGTTGCAATAGTCTCAATCCCGCGCTTAACTCCTCAGATCTTCTAGCAAGAAGATAATCTTCTACAAATGATGCAGAAGAACTTGGCTCTCTAGAGTACTTGGCAGCACAACTCTTCAAAAATCTCTAGAGAAAATTTCTCTCAATTAAATCACCAATTCAGAACTTAATAAATGATCTGTGTCTCTTTGGGCTGTGAGAAACACTCAATTTATAGCCCCAAATCTGTGCAAGAGACTCCTAATCATAATCCACTGAGAATATCAAGTTTTCTCAAACTTCCACTCAGAGTCCGGATCGAACTTGCCTTCCTGCACCTAGCTCGCTATAGCGAGCATCACCCTCATTATAGCGAGAGGTGTTTCTGTCATTCTTGCTATAGCGAGACTACATACTGTCTCGTTCTTCATTTCAATGTTCTGACAGGCTGTTTGACTTTACAATTTCCCCATTTTGGCAATTCTTGGACAAATCTCCCTAGAACAATACAATATGATCTACCCAAAAGAAAAACCCAAAATACATTGAATTTTAAACAAAAAAAAAATTAGCATTGTAAATCTTGTATAGCCTTTGCTTGAACTTTTCAGATCTTGAATTGCCCATGCTTGTAAAGCTCCCATTGGCTTTATTCTTCTCCCCCTATATTTGTCCAAAATTGACAAACAAATATCATCATGCAGCTTCTGTCAATCTGGATGACGTAACTCCCCCTCAATTTCAACTCCCCCTGAATGTATCCTTGTATGAGCACTAGGGGTGGGAGCTTGACCTCCTTGATCAGGGCTTTTTATATGTAGCCACCCATACTTGTGTAGTTTGATCTTTCAGCATAGTGTGAGCAAAGTCCTTAGGCAAATCAGATTTTCTAACCCAAATTGGAGTCGTCTTGGGTTGAGAAAAATTCTTCCGCCATTGCTTGGTCATGGGTAGAATTTGTAGCTTCTTGCAATGGGGACGAATGTGTCCTTTCTTTCCACAATGGTGACATGTGGATGTGCGTGCAGCATGTGACACATTCTTTTTCTTTGTACTACTCAGCACATTATTTGAAAGTGCAGTATGTGGAGTAGCATATGCAACACTTGAAACAAAAATTGTTTTACTTTTAGCATTTGAAGTGGATGCACCATGACCATAACCGATACCGCTTCTGTCAAAAGGAGACTTCTGACTGCACAAGATGTTTGTAAGAGTCTTCGAACCAGTGTTCATCTTGTTTAGTAAAACTTGTTTCACTTCTAGTTCAAACAGAGTGATCTTCAGTCTTCCTTACAAATCTTCTTTTTCAGAATTCACCTTCTGTAACTCTATTTTTAGAATCTGAATCTCTTATTCAGCCTTATTGAATTTCTGACCCTCAGTAGTCAAATTTTCAGCTATGCAGTTTTTCTTACTTTCCAAGAGATGAACCTGTTTAAGCGTTTGCTCTAATTTAATCTTCAATGCAAAATTTTCTTCTTGAGCGGCCTTAAACTTGATGGTAATCTTGTTGTCATACTTTATCATCCTGACGTAATCAGCATATGTAGTATATACAGCTTTTCATAATCTTTTTCTTGATCTGACATTTCATCATCAATAGCATTGTCAGGTAGAGACTTAGCCATGAAAGCCACAAACTTCCCATTCATATTTTCTGAAGAATTAGCCTCAGGATTTTTTTCTTCTTAGGAAGATTATTCATCCCAAGTTGTATTGAGAGCCTTTTGCTTTGTACCCTTTTTCTTGTTGGCACACTCATTAGCATAGTGACCATAGCCTTGGCACTCAAAATACTTTGTTCCTTTCACAGAATCCTTCTTCTCAGATTTAGAAATCTTCCACTTGGCTTGTTTTGACTTCATGTACTTCTTGAAGTAATTTAACAATTTAACCATATCATCTTCAGCCTCAAATTCAGAATCAGACTCAATTTTCTTTTCAGGGTTCTTTCTTGATTCTTTGCTAGTTTTCAAAGCAATACCTTTCTCTTTAGATTTTCTTTTATCCAAATGGTTTGCTTCAAATGTCTGAAGATTTTCAATCAGCTGGTTTACCTTGAGGGTATCCAGATTCTTATTCTCTTCAATAGCATCAACTTTAGAATCGAATCTCAAAGGTAGAGACCTCATAATTTTCTCGACAATCTTGTTTTCTTGAATCTCCTCACCCATAATGAAAATAGAATTGACAATATCATTCAGCTTAGCATAGAATTGATCAAAGGTCTCATCTTCTTCCATCACGATGGTTTCAAATTATTTAGTCAGCCATTGTAATTTACATTGCTTCATCGTGTCTGTACCCTCATACACTGTCTGTAAGACTTCTCATGCTTCTTTGGCCATTTTGCAAGTGGAAATCCTATGAAACTCTTCAGCAGACACTCCATTGTATAAACCATTCATTGCCTTATTATTACAATTGAAGGCATGTTGCTCATCCTTAGTCCATTGGACTTTAGGTTTAGGACACTACAAAAAATTGCACTTTTACCTATAAAACGTGGGTGAAAGCCTTTCCCGGCGATTTCCCTTGCGCCAGGAAAAGTGTGTCGGCAATACCCTTTGCCGGTGAAAAAAGAATAGTGCCGGGAAAAAGTTATGCATTAACGGCGTTTTTGTTCGCCGGAAAAAGAGGTATAGAGCGCCGCAAAAAGCCGTTTATTTTTTAATAATAAATTGATTAAAAAACTTTTGTCAGCGACTTTTTTTGCCAGCAAAACATTTATATTTCATGTAAATTATTTTTTCAAAATTTGTTGCCAGCGTTTTTTTTTTTACACCGGGAAAACATTTATATTTTACGGAAATTACTTTTTTCAAAATTTGGGCCGGCAAAACATTAATATTTTACAGAATTTTTTATTAAAATTTTTGCCGGCATGTTTTCTCGTCCGGAAAACATTTATTTTTTTTAAGTAATTATATTGAAGGTGTTTTGCTGGCGAAAATATTGCGCCGGCAATCAATGTTCATTTATTGTATTTTATTTGATTTTTTAAAATTTTTTCCTGTATATACATCATTGCATCATTACAACTTCCAACCTATATCGTATGAAACTACTATTCCATTATCTAAGACCAAATCAACAACACACCCAGCATCTATTTCTATTACAAATATTCATTCCACTTCATATTAATATTCAAATATCCTTACAATATTAAAAGCACTTTACCATTACCATTACAAAATAAAAATCCATGCTAACATTCTACTCTTTGCCGACATTCAAATGCCAATGAAAATTTACATCTTCATATATAATCATCTAATTGTTGCACCAATCCAACACCTGCAACATTATTCAAAATAACTCCATACATCCTATTTAAACATATAGCAATTTGCTACTCTGCATCCATTTTTTCCGTCATGTTCGCTGCATCTTAGTTACATGGAATCTTTCAACAAAAAACTTTCTTCAATTTTCATTCAATCCTGCATAAAAAAAAAAAAGAAAAAAAGACCAAGATTAACATATAATTAAGAAGTGAAAGGCACAATGACTAATCATTTTTCTATTCTTTTAAATTTAACAAGATCCACAATTTGACAAGAAAGATTGGAAATAACAGTGAACAAAATGTTCGGTTGCTAGACAAAGAATGTGCACATAGGCACAAGTATCAACTAGACAACCCACCTCTCTGTATTAATCTGATTCCAGCCAAACAAACACAATACATCCTCACCACTTTACATAATAAAACCCACCTCACAAATCCCAACATGAAACATCCACCATAGCCATCTTTCCATCTCACCATATAGCAAAACCATAACAAAACCACAAGAAACCACAGTACTCAATATATAGCAGATTAACTTTGAGTGAAAGTGAATGAACAGTTTGAGTGAAAATGTGGGGTGCATTGTCTTTAGGTTTTATGCTCAACTTGGAAGGATGATGGCACAGCTGTATTCTCAGGAGGGAGTGATAAGCAAGTTAAAATGTGGCCATTGATGTCTGGTGGTCAACATGTTACAGTGGCCATGCATGATGCACCTGTCAAAGAACTTGCCTGGGTTCCAGAAATGAATCTCCTTGTTGCGTGCAATTTCCTGCGACGAGGAATGCTGAAACAATTGGCTTGTTCAAGGCAGCCAACCTCCTTAAGAAGATGAAGAAGAAATATGTTTTTTTTTCCTATTCATTTATCTCTTTACATCACCATTAAATACATGACACATCCAGCAACTGATCTACCCACTCACCCACTTCTATGACACTTGACACAAAACTACTCTAACCAAATGGGTCTTATCCAAACAGGAAGAAGGGCATCAACCAAAAAAACCCAAATCGTCACCTTAATTTCCTAAAGACAGCAGCTTTATCATAAAAATCCAAGAGAACCCCAAAAATAGATCCTTAAACCTACTAATCTCTGATTTGCCGGTGAAAATAAATAAAAATGTCAACTTAATTTGAAGCAAGAGGGTGTAGAGAATTCATGAAACATGGCAAAATTTAATTTTCTTGTGATTGGTGATAATTGATAACAGTAGTTTCCATCAACAACAATAATATTAAGGTGGTATATTATTATATACAACATGTCTACTCAAATCATAGTGCATCATTATTGATAGCCAAATCTAAATTACCATTGGTTAGTTGAATTTATAGTTCGAACAATACCTAAAGTTACTAAGGTGTTCTAATTTGAATTTGCAGGCAGTGGTTAGTTGAATTGTATAGTTTGATCAATACCAAAAGATATTCAAGTGTTCTAGTTTTAATTTGCAAGCTGTGCCTACTGCAGCAATTTTTCAAACAAGCAACATACAATATAAAATCAGGAAATTCTTACTAAACCAATAACTAAACTTAATTAATATTCTTCTTGAAGCAGAGTTAAAAGATAAGAAACACTTCACAAAAGATTAAAATAAAAACAAGTTCACATGATATAAAATCAAATAAAGTTACTTGAACAAGGAAAGGTTTAAAAAAATCCAATCATTCTTGAGAGGAGAACTCTTCGTGGTCTTATTTACCTATCTCATCAAATGTATCCATTAGCCAAGCTGGAATATAAAAAACTCAATCCATTATAGAGATGGACATGCATATATAGCAATTTAAGCAAATGGTACAACCATCAAGCATTTGAAACAGTGAATACAATTCCTCATTTACTGATTAGTTTAAACGAGCAGTCAATGGTCCAAAGTTGAAATGGGCAAGAACCTTTACAAGTAAAGTAGAGACATCAACAACAAGAAATATCAAGAAATAAAAACCAATTCAGAAGGAACAAAATGGGAAAAATATACATGGGTACCATAAACGGCAACATCAAAACCTCCAAAAATTCAAATAGAAAAGTACGAATCCAATCCAATTGACAAAATCATTACAATTAAAAATCACCTTTATATGCACGGTAGCGATTAAAAAAAAAAAAAAAAATAGAGAGCAGAATATCAGTGAAAACTAAATAATACTAACATCGATCCCAAATATAGAAACCAACAATAACAAAAAAAAGAAAAAGAAAACACCAACATTGATCCCAAATACAGAAACCGAACAACCATCAGAAGGATCAAATAAAAAAAAAAGCAGTTGAAAACTACCATAAGCAAAACCAACGCTAGATGGTTTTAGAGATCACAATAAATATGGTTTCAGAGAATTAAGAAGAAGGAACAAAACAGATCTTCATACTCACAATAGAAAAGGAAGAAGAAGAGGAAGAGATTCCATAGTCATAACCTAAAATCGTGAAGAAAAAAGATATCTAGATCTGATTAGATGAGAGACGTACTTTTCCAGTTTTGGGCTAGTCCGGCCGCGAGAGGGTGAGGCGCAAGAGAGGAATGGTGATGGAGGAAGGAGATGGAGATGGGGAGTTACTGGGCGTGGAGATGAGAGGGTGCAAAAGGGGTTTTTCGATTTAGAATTAGAAAAGAGCGAATAGATGGGCGCGGAAGGGGTATGGGTATTAGTAATAAGAATACCGGCGCAAATAGTGCGCCGGCGAAAATTATTTAAAACGTATATTAAGAAAAAACCTTGCCTGGTGAAGTTAATGCGCCGGCAGAAGGAAAAAAAATGGCGCCATTATTTGGTGAAGTTGGCGGGTGACATTTTGCCGGCGAACTACTTAGGTCGCCAGTAAAAAATTAACCTTTGCCGGCTAAAAAAATAAAATGCCGAGAAAACATTGACTTTTGCCAGCGAAAAAAGTAAATCGCCGGGAAAAATCAAACATTTGCCAGCGAAAATCTGTTGTCAGTAAAACTCTATCTTTTCCAGGTGAAAGAAGAATTTTTCGTTGGTAAAAGTCATACTTTCCTCGGCGTTTAATGATTGCGCCGGGAAAAAACGCCGGTAAAAGTACAAATTGTTGTAGTGGGAACAGTTTGTCCATTAACCACAATTGTTGGTTTGGAGTAGCCCTCCTCAACAATATCTCAAACATCATCATCAATGGACTTAAGAAACTCAATCATCATTTACTTCCAATAGGCATAATTAAAATCATCTAGCAAAGGGGGCTTTGAAGTTGATGTCCCTTCTCGATTGAATACCATTCTAGAAATCTTTTAGGATCAAACACAGTAACTTAGTGCAACCCACTCTGATACCAATTGAAAGTTTAGGGTTCGAGATCATTAGATTGATCCACTCAATAAACCATTCCAAAAAGTGTGCAAAAACAATAAATATGCAGTGTAAATAAAATCACAAGCACACACCACAAGGACACCAGATTTTTACTTGGAAAACCCTAACCGGGTGAAAAACCATGGATCTGAACTGGATCTAATCAAGCACTATGAATCTCGCAATTACAAGAAACTCAGATTTCTTTTCCAAATATTTCCTGCCTAAGGACTGAAGTTACCTTGTATCGCTTCACGCTTTAACGACTTCACAAAATTGATTGCAACAGACTCAATCCTGCGCCTAACTCCTCAGATCTTTTAGCAAGAAGATAATCTTCTACAAATGATGCAAAAGAACTTGGCTCTTTAGAGTACTTGGCAGCACAACTCTTTAAAAATCTCTAGAGAAAATTTCTCTCATTTTAATCACCAATTTAGAACTTGAAAGATGATCTATATCTCTTTGGGTTGTGAGAAACACTCAATTTATAGCCTCAAATCCGTGCAAAAGACTCCTAATCATAATCTGCTAAGAATATCAAGTTTTCTCAAACTTCCACTTAGAGTCTGGATCGAACTTGCCTTCCAGCGCCTAGCTCGCTATAACGAGCATCACCCTCGCTATAACGAGAGGTGTTTCTACCATTCTCGTTATAGAGAGACTACATATTGTCTCATTTTGTCTCGTTCTTCATTTCAGTGTTCTAATAGGCTGTTTGACTTCACATGGTCCAACCTTAACTACAGAGTTATCTGTTGGAATAAATGTTTCCTTCCGTTATGAGGTTAGATCGGCTAACTCTATAGCAGATGTGTTAACTAAGCAAAGACTAATAGGTTGCTTCCTTGGGTGGGTGTGATTATGTAAATAGTTGATAGGTTGCTTCTTTTGGGTGGGTGTGATTTTGTTAGCAGGGTTGGAGGTCGTGCATTTCTCCTGCACATCTCCTTCCGTTTTTTCTTTGGTTTATTGTACTTTGTACCTTCTTTTCTTTGAATGAAATCTTTCGTTATCGTTTAAAAAAAAAAAATTTAGTAGTTCACCCTAGCTCTATTTGTTTGAGCCCCACCCAACTACCCCATGAATCTACCTATTTATGCGCCTAGCATTCATTTGTAAAATGATGTGTGAGGGTACGCTTGATGGTCCAACCACGACTGGTTCACCCAGGCTTTATTTTTTTGAGCCCCACCCAACTACCCTATGAATCTACCTATATATAATATCCTCTCTCTTGGTATCTGACTTGGATCGAACATGAGCCCCAACTTGATAAGACACTTCGGGCTTGTTAGGCAAATCTTATATCGAACATGAGCCCCAACTTGATAATACACTTCCTATTCTAAGTTTGGGTCTAAATGTGAAAAAAAAAAAAAAAAAGGGTAAGATAAAGACTGATTTTATGTTGGATGTTTGAATTTATTTTTCTACAAAAATGATGCATCATATTCACCTAATTCTGGAATTTAAGTCGTGTTCATCTAACTCTTTTGGTTTTACAACTTGGATGATGAGTATTTATTGAAATTATGGTTAATCAGTACATACGTTCAAAGATAAGACACAAACTGTTGTCTTGAATACTTTGTACGTCTGCTCAGGATGTTTTTGAGATTGTTTTGCAAGGGGTGTTCCAGGTCAGCACTACATCAGATATTAAACTGATAAGAACATGTACTAACCTGATTTGAGGCTGAAGAAAGGTATGAATTTCAAAGATGCTCAAGAGCAGGTTTTTATGTTCCTTGCTGCTGTGTCTCTGTCAATGAGCGACTCTCTCTAGTCTTAAATAGTTTCAAACTCAAGAATATTCTCAATCATAATTTTTCTAGTTCTGGTCATTGAACACTGGCAAAGCGACCCCGTGGCCAATGTAATTAATAACATTAAATATACCATAAGAGTTTTGAAAAAGCTGAAAAAACTTTAATAATTAGGGTGCACCTGTAAATTTTCAGCCTACAAAAAAGATCATCAATATGATTAAGACAATCATTAGTTGTTTCAATTTTACAGCCCTGAGAATGGAAAACTTAGTGTTATCCATCTGATTAAACGTATTTCGATTGCAACTGCTACATACTAATTGATTTATTTAAACATCACAAAACCAAAATTGATTTTGCAATCAATGGATATTGGTTTATCATATTTAAAGAGTGTAATATCTGCTTATCTTTTCCTTGAAATGAACTTTTAAGCCTTGCAATTACAATTCTAGGCTATGATTTAACACATGTTAATGTAATTCTTGCAATCTCAATTCCTAACCATTTTCTGCAGGAAAATCATGTTTGCATGAGAGCATTGTGGTTCCTTGGCCTTAGATATAAAAAAATGATTACTCTTTGCTGTTTCTTGATATATTCCTCATATTCTTCAAACCAGCGATGTTGTTGACTCATTGCCAAAGATGTAATAATAAATTTAAAAACTACAGGGTTTTAGTCAAGAAAGAGAGACTTAGATTTAAAAAGTTGTCACATGGAAAAAGGAGCTTGAAAAAAATTGTCACCTGGCAAAAAGAGTTGAGAGATTCAAAACTCTGTAAAAAATAATTAAGTGAAATCTATTCAGAACCTTTAGAAAAAACATTATAGGAGAACAAATCTGATCAATCTGCACCAGATTCATTTGTGTGTAGCACACATCTTTGTTTGATTCAACTGACTCATATCATATCCCTGCATCATAGCAAGGCAAGATTTGAAAATGCACATGTGAAAAGGCAAGATTTGATCCAAAATCTACATCATGCATATAGTGAGGACTGAAGGATCCTGCCTTGTTGATTTTATAAGTAAGAAGTGGGATTCACAATCCAATGATCAAGTCAGTCATTGCAGCCCTATCCACCAATGACCGAGGTACAAAAATCAAAGATGGAGATCCCCACAAGCTCAATGAAGTTACAAATAGAATTGCTACTAACAGGTAAAAAAGATCTGCATGGATCCAAATAGGCAGTACTTCATGTAAATTCCATCAAAACTAAAACATAAACTACCAGTTGCTCTCAGGTAATACAGCCAAATAAAAGACCAAATAACAAAAAACCCAGACTCGAAGAGAACCCATTAATCTAAGATAGTGATTGGATTGTAATACTTGCAAAAATAAGAACAAAGAAGATATGAGTTTTGCAGATTTCCTGGTGGATGTTCGAATTAAAGCCTTACAAATCCAACAGCAGCAACAATGGATTGGAACTGTGCCACATTGGTAGAGAAACCCAAACCCTAGAAATGATAACAAAGAGGAGTGGAAGAGGAAAAGAAGGGCATTAGATCGGCTGTTGTAATCTTTCTCGTAGAAGGGCAGCTATAATCTTATCTCTGCAAATTTTTCTCTATGATTTGCAGTAGAGGAAGATTCGAAAGAAATCGCAGGATTACGTATCTACACACATACATAGAAATGAATAGGAGAGATAAATTTGGGTTGCTTGTGGGGAACGGTTGCAAGCTTGCAGTACCTACATTATGAGGAGATGAAGGAGAGGAGTCATGGGTTTGTGGAAAACGTTCCAGCAGAATGGAAGAGGAAGGGTCAAAATTATTGTCGTAGTTGGTAAGAGGGACGTGCAATAAGTTAACTTAAAAGGAGAAGTCAAATTCGATTTTCCAATAGTCAAAATCAAATTAGAATCAATCACTGATTTGTTCAATTGATTTCTATTCGCTTCATACATAATAACTAGCAAAAAGTCCCAGTGCAAAGCACAGGCAACGTGACTCATAATATTAAATGTTAAAAGAATACATTATAAAATTTAAACTACATCATGGTACAATAAATTTATTTTTAAAGCATGTATTGTCAATATTAAATATATTCTAAATTCTAAAGGACTACCAGAACAATATATTACACAGAACTCTAGATTATATACTTTAATCAAGCAATTAATTTTGCCAGAATAACACAAGTGAAGAAGGGATACATGTGCAGGTGAGCAACTGCTCTCTTATCAACTAAAATTACTTAATAAAACAACAAAGTCCATTCAATCAAAAATATCTAAAATTATTTAAAGCCTTTATAGTACAAATTAGCTCCTTCGTGAAACTCTTTAAACATTAGAAACTGCCATCGGATGGGCTCGAAAAATACCAGAGGAGATATATTCACTCATACATAGCCAAACAACAAAGGAAAAACCAAAGAATCTAATAATAATAATAATAATAATAATAAGGAAAGAAAGAAATACCAGAAGACTTTTCGCTTCAAATATTACATACAAGAATCCATAAATTTAAAAAATATCAGTGGCCTAACTGAAGACATAGTTCAAACTTGTAATGGCACAAGCATAGCAAGTAAAAACTTTTAATGTATAGGTCAAACTTGTAATCTCACAAGCAGAGCTGCAAAATAGAAAGTATCATGTAGAGATCATATCTGAGGCTGTTTAATAAATGATGATCCATATGATAAGGTATGGGGGCAAAATGCAATCCATGCTCTATTTGTCTTTATACTTCTACTCCCACATAAAAGAATTGAGAGGAAAAAAAAAACTTATTAATTAGATTAACCTGTGATCAATGGCCTTTAAGATGTTTTCTCTTTTCAGCAAACGTAGGCCCACCACGAATCCAGGTCAGCTGCCTGGATGGCCTAGAGACCTGTAAAAACAATAAACAAAAAATCAAATAAAAAAGGTTATTTTAAATTTTGTTTGACACCAAGTAGAATAGACACCTTTGCGCACCTTTAAGCACACATTCCTTGCAAACTTGTACAGCTAAATTCCTTTGGCTGGATGACCCAGAAACACCAACAACATTCTTTTTCTTGATCATGCAAAGAAAAATTATAGTAGAACCAATTGTATCACAAAAAATATGACCATGGAGAAATATGCTATTAAGAACAAAACTCTACTTGAGATCAATTGGGGTGGAAATCCTGTTTTCAATGCCTCTACCCTAGCAATTAACTCAAAACCTCATTTTCTCAAAACTTTTCAAATTAATGTCAGGTTTTCTAGTAAGTTTTAAATTAGGGACAACTGGCATATTATATAAATCTAAATAGAAATATTCTTCAAAAATAAATTTTCTAAAAAGCAACCAAAATGCAAGGAATGACAATTGTTGAGACTTAAACTCAACCCAGTCACTGCACCAGCCCCATGTATAATCACAAAATCTATTCTGAAAAGGGACTCTAGATTAAGGCTTCTGCATTCATGGACATCATTCAATCTGACCTTGAATTGAATGAAATTCACAACATGAAATAAATTGTAACAATCTCGAGCTAAGGATAACTGCATGCTCACCTGTAACTATAAACTAATGGAAGTTGAAACTTTGCAGCTTTGGCATATCTAAGGAGACCATAAGTAAAATGAAGCAGGAACATTAAATTAATTGAAATAGAACATCTAACTTATTGTAACCGATTTTTGAATATGGAATGTATCAGCAGATTCAAATCACTTAAGGTTAAAAATTTTCACATAATAATAGCAGTTAAAAGTAACCAATACACCGGTGCCAAGCCAATGAACAAATTCCAAAACATTAAAAAATAAAAAAAAAAACAAATGAATTTTGAATAAGTAAGATCTCTTAGTGTGTATACATGCTATGCTCATGCCTGGATTGCTTATGGGGTTGGCCAAGTACAAATGCTTTTCCCACCGTCGTAAATAACCCTACAGTATCCTCTAAATTAGACTGCCAAAAAGACCTTGCATCAGAATAGTCAAAATGGCAAAAGTGAAAAAAAAAAAGAAAAAAAAAGAGATAATTAGTGCCTGGGCCCGAGGGGGGGTTTGGAGGTTTAAATGTTACTATGAGTAGAAACAACACAACAATCCCAAAATCCATGATCCTAGATCTTAATAAAAAAATATTAATTTATTGTAACCGTCTTAGAAAAAAATTCATGTCAAGTGCATAATCAACACTTGATAAGTTTGACAAAACAGTGTCATTATTGGTGTGATATTATTTCTAGTGTAAGGTGTCGTGAATGGAAAATTCAGGTCAACTTAGGAATAAGATAACAATAGAACAATTTACATTATTAAAAATAGTTACAAAAGGTCAAAACAGAAAAAGGAAAGATCAAATGTAAGAAACAGAGAGATCATAGTTAAGAAAAGCAATGTGGGTTGGATTGATGTTACCATGGTGATTTTAGTAATAAAAGTTAAATGTTTTTTTATTATATGCAGAATGAATTTTGATAGAACGGCATGATGTTTTTACCTGAAAGGATGAAAAAGAGTAAAGGGATTCCATACCTCTGCTTTAACAGGGGTGTCTCCATCAAACCTGAAAATCATCAATCACCAAAAGATTTTTGCGCATTAGATACTTTCTTCGATGCATCTATATACCTTAGATTGGTTTTATAAATGAGAAAGAAGAAGACGAAGAAGAAGAGGAACGAAAGAAAGAAAGAAGATGACAAAGAAACCTGTACAAGAAGTGCTTAAGCATCTCCCCGATGAAAGCAGCGAAGACTCAAGGATTTGACATCATTGAAGCGCTTCAGCATCTCCCTGATGAAAGTAGAGAGGACTCAGGAATTTGACGTTGAGATCAGAGATAACGAAACACAACCAAATAGATCCAAGAACTAAAAACCTAGAAACAAAGAGGAAAACAAAAGGTTTTAGAAAAGAACTCATTTTGTTTTACTAAAACACGAATGTTTTCTATCCATAGCATTGCAAAAACAGCAAAACATATCACAAATTCAGAAAAACCAATTGGATTTCCAAGTAGTCAATGAAATATATGCACAATGTTCAAACTACATAATTCTAACACACGAAAACGCACAACAAAAAAAAAAAAAAAAAAAAGAAAAAAAAGAAAAAAAAAAAAAAGAAGACAATAATACCCCAATTCAACAACAACAAAGAAGAAACCACCTTGTGCCCGGAACATCAATTTTCTAAACTGCATCAAGCAAAAACATCTCTCAACTATTGGGATCTAGCGGGATACTTCCCAACCATGTGCACATCAATGGCATTCTCATTTTTAGCCAAACCTATGCCTAGAAATAAAAGCATTATCAAAGCAGGAATAATTACTATAGTCATTTCTTCCTTGTGCTTATGACAAAATTTCAAAGAACCCTTGTTTATTTCTCATCTCATGTCCAAAATAAACAAACTATATTATATTTGGATTATTTCAAAAGAATAAAAATATGGTGTGAACATATATGAACTACAAGTAAGAATATTTTCTTTTTTTGGTAGAATCTACAAGTAAGATTTGATGTAATAAATTTTACTCTTTTTTTTATTTATTTCTCAAGTAATTTGTATGTTATTCCATTCAAAAATTAAAAGGGTCTAAAACAATAATTTCATCATTTCTAAACATCTAAATCAAATTTTTTTTAGAAATCATCAAAAATACTTTCATGATTCTCTACGTCTGTCTTCATCCAAGCAGATGCATATACACCAAGAATAATGGAGTTATTTTGAAAGTTGTAAATTATTCTCATTGAATTTTCATCATACATCTAGTATGCATAATGGAACCTAACAAAACCCATTCCATCCATCAAAACTCAGAAACCATTATGGATCTATATTTTAAAACCGCAATTGGCCAATATAAAAAATAACTTACCGTCCACCATACAATACAACAGAATATGGGTAGTGGAGATGATGAGGATTATGGAGATGATGAGGCTTTCATCAAACATGTGGTGGGTGCCTTTCTCTGCAATGACTGCATCAGTTGTTTGCAAGACGGACTGACAAAGGTGCCTGTGGAGGCATGGGCTTTCCACGATCCAATGGATTGTCGTTGAGAAGAACGTTCAGAATGAAAAAACATAGTGGGTAGAGAAGGCGACAAGAGGAAGGTAGAGAGACATGTGGGAAGTCATCTGCTTAGAGAGGACAGGAATCATTGTGGAATCTGAAGTGAATGTAGTGTACATAGGCATTTGAGAGGCCAAGATGCTGCTTTTCACAATGGAGAAGATGATTGTGAAGATGAGGGGTCAGGAAGAGAAAGAGAATGATGGGAAGAGTGAGGCGTCTGCAAAAATGGTTTTTAAGAGTTTAAAGGGAAGGGTGAAAGTAAAAAAGAATAACGGTTATAAGAGTTAAAAAGCCAGATGAGAGGTAAAACGAATTTAAAGAGGCATTTGATAGGTTCAATTCTGCAGTGATGTGGTCAAAATCAAATTGAAATGAAGCCTGATTTCTCAAATAGAATCCAGTTTGCTTCATTATATAATAATTGCCAAACAAATTCAGCATAGCTCATTCTCATAATAGAATTATTTTCGGTACAGCCCATTTTCAGATTAAAAATATTCTTAAACATGGTACAGCAGATCTAGATATTTCTATTTTCTTTGACGTCAAGCGACCATCGAGATACACAGCATACACGCAGGGACATGGTTGAGATATGAGAGCTTACATGACTTTCACCTAAATGAAATCGAATTGCTTGGACCATTCATCTTGTTTGGCCGAAAATGCCTTCATAGTCGCTCTCTTGTCCTTAAATTCATATTTGAGAGTCTACATATCTTTAATTGAATATCGTTCAATAGCTCCACTTGTGTATTTAAAAATGTATTTTGAAGCTCTTTCTTTTTTTTTTCACTATTCTACTGTTCTCTACATCTTATTTTGAATTTCGATCCGAAATTGGGTCATTTATTGGATACAACTTTTAGGTTCCATGTTGGAACATGATTGGGCTCTAGATCTAGATCTATCAAGATGTGACTGGATCCGAATCCATCATGGTTCCACTCTAGAACAGACCCACTTGCATTCCTACTCGTTCAACATGTACTAAATCTGGTGGGGTATAGGGTTTTGAGAGACCCCCTACAATCTACCATTGTGCAAAACAAAAATGAAAACACTCCCATCAAAGAAGCTACTTTTTTAGTGTCTCAGAGTGGTCCATTCCTTAGCCGTTAAAATATATAGCTAACAAAAACCAAATTTTGCATGATTCATTGAGGATAAAAGAAAGTTCAGATTAGTTTCAACTTAGAGCCGGTGGGACACAAGTCGGCCCTGAGCATGAAATGCGAGTCCCATACCCGAGAAAGAAGTTTTTATTTTCTTTTTCTTATCTTCATAGCACCAATCTCTCCATCTATAGCCACAACTAGGATTGCAGCAAACATAAAACAGGATCATACCTTCCTCTGCTCTTGAAGATGCTTGCATATCATCCACACCATACAGCATCAAAAATTTTCACACGATGCACCATTTACATACTACTGACTCACAACAAATTAAAATGATGATGACATCAATGAAGGTTAGTATATAAGGAAAGGCCACTTCATTACTAGCGGAATCATCAATGTTCCTAGCATCATATCCTATTTAATTACTTTCGGTCTACTTCTATTTTTCCTGTAATAGATTAGGAATTTGGTTTTGGGGGTTTAGGGCTGCCACATTCTAGATTCAAGACAAATGCCATTAATTGAATAACACAGCCTAAACTGTACGGTCAAATGCACAAACAGCTGCGCTGACCACCCTGTCAATTTGACTGAACTCACCAATAGAATGGTGTATCTCATTTCTATAAACGCAATACTTGTCGGCAACCGCCTGCATGTTCATAAGCAAGGGCTCATTAAAACTTGGCTAGAGTAGCAGTGAAAGGAAGTATATAAGGAAAGCTTCTCTGCTTGGATCTTTGTAGCACGGTTGCAGGTAACTTAGTTTCTGCGTAAAGGAAGCTTTGTGCATTTGGATGATCCGAGCTACCTATAAGTGATAGTTTTTTTTTTTTCCTATCATGACCAAATTATAGGTAAACAGAGTTACATGGAATTAGATTTCAGTTTAATTGAGGGCACGGCAACAAGTTCTGAGGATCCAAGTCCAAACAGTAAAAACATTAACTAGAATTCATGCCAAATCTAGTTTGAACACTTGGGCACAGTTTGTTTCATGGAACTGGATTCCTTAGAATTTCAAGAAAACTATTTCTAAAAGTGGCTTAAATTGAAGAAATAAAGGTGAATATCCATAAATAGCAATCAAATAATCTCCCCTTTAATGGAAAATGAATCAAAAAGATATGGGAAATGATTTATAGGATCATGATGACTGGATATTCATTTTCAATCTCCGCACAATTCTTTTTCCATCCAAGGGGAGATAATTCCATTTATGGATATTCCTCTTTACGTCTTCAATTTTAACCAGTTTTAAAAATAAATTTCTTAGAATTCCTATAAATTCAATTCCATGCGAATGAGCCCTCGTTCTTTTATAAGAGTACATTGTTCCATATAACTCTTCACACTTTTAATGAACAATTTTGAAAATGTGTACAGACTGTGCACCATATATTTATAAACTCAGGGTAGGCTCATCACCCTTAATAATATGAATCTATAAATTTGATGATTAAACAAATGACTGAAATGTTGAGAAGTGGTTAAACTTAAGTTCTCCACCAAATTAAGATGTAATTCAAATTACACTGTAACTCAAATATTTTGGTAGATTGGATAATTACTTTCCGTTCTTCATTTGGAAGACCATAATTAAAAAGAAGAAACCACATTGAGGATCCACTAAGTTTGTCTTGGCGCCTGAATTATTATTGACACTGTTCACTAGTACTGATTCTGGTGGAAAATCAGACTACTGTATCCCAACTAATTTGATTTTTACCCAGCTCACTATGGACAAATCAGTGGAAAGATGGTTGGTAGCAGAGCTTTTTGAAGTTGCAACGATAAAGGGAGTGAATTGGTTGTCCTGACAATGATACACAAGAAAGGAAAATGATGAGAATGGTACTTTAATTTAGGATGCAAAGCATGTAAATGAAAGTCCACACAATAACAAAGCTCAATACAAGTTATTCATGGGACTAGAAGTGGAAAAAAAACCTTTATTTGATCAGTTCACTAGTAGCAGTCAAATTAAGATCATTTCAAGATGTAAATAAAGTGAGAAAGACCTGATGGTCGCAGTTACAGCACGCACAGAGGAGGATATTATTTTGTTTATCCGCTTTTGGGTAGAGAATGTTGTTGCTGTAACCAAAACAATTAGTGTATGACATCGTATGAACAGGTACATATGAATGCACTTTCATACGCATAAACTCAATTGCAGATCATACCATTCACGACAAAACTTCATTGTACTCATAAGTACTGAACAGAGATTTTGCTGAGTTCAGACTTTTTTTTTTTTTTGCTAAAGAGGGAAAAACATACAAGAAAAAGACAACAGAGAAACCCAGGAAAAAAAAAAAAAAAACCCCAACACACCCAACCAGACAACTAGACTACAACAACTGCCATTCTCTTCGAGATTGATTATTTCCATAGTCAGAAATGATGAGATTCTATGATCGGAAGATTCCATTAGATGAGGATGCAATCGAATCTGAGTTGGAGTAGCAGTGAGCGAAACCCTGCATTTGACGATAAGAGGCTGCTGCTTGGAGATCTTGGATGTATAGCTTGTGAACTCCTAAAGGTAAGCAGCTCTTAAAGGTAGTGATCTCTAGAAAGTATAGCTTAGACAGCTGATCTGCCACCTTATTAGTAGTTCGAAGGCAATAATTAGCTTCCCACCATGAAATCTGAGAAAGCATATTGAGTAACTTCCGCCAATGTGCCATGAGTGCCCAAGATAGGTTGTTATATTTCTGAAGGGACTGAGTTGAGCTTAAGCAATCTCCTTCTATGATGACGTGGTTGAAGCCCCTCTTGAGGCAAATTCCCATCCCTTTAATGATAGCGAGTAGCTCTGCTTCCAAAGAGTTGCTCACATATACTTTGTAGCAGATCCTTCAATTAGAGTTTCTGTAGGACTACAAATGATACCACCAACTCCTGCAATCTGAGAAAATAGGTTGAATGAACCATCAAAGTTAAGCTTAACATGGTTAGCTGGAGGTGGAAGCCATAATTCTAGGGGAAGACTTGTTTTTGACACTGTCATGGAAAGAAGGTTAGATACATTCCATTCATGAAAAGCAAATAGAGCTTTGGATTTGACCGAGTTTGGGAATATTGGGCTATTGAGGAATATGTGTTCATTCCTCATTTTCCAAATATACCAACTAATGAGAACTCCAAACTTAAGAGAGCTTGTTGAAACCTTGGACCAAAACCAGTCACTAAATCCCTTAAATTCAGTTGGCTTTGTAATAGATCTTGGTAAAAGGTTCCAAATGGCTTTGGTAATGGGGCAGTGGACAAATAGGTGGTTGACAGATTCTGTAAGACCCCGCCCCGAGAGTTTCCGATTAGTGCTGATTAAGACGTGCTTTAGTTATAAGCGAGATTAGTGGAATTTGGTTAAGTTTGGATTAAATAGCTTTTATATAGCTTTAGATTATTTTGGGAACTCTTTTGATTTAGTGGGACCCTTTGGGGGTTCCTTTATCTTGTTTTGTGTGATTTTGGGATTCATTTGATACTCGAAAAAATCTGTATTTTGCCCCATTTAATTTATTTTATTATTCCCGACAACTTTCGAGTTTGCCCCATTTCCATTCAAGACCTCTAGACCCTACTTTGCTAATGATAGGGGTGAAATAGTCTTTTTGCATAAAATCTAGACACTATTTTCAATGTCTCCGAAACCCGCGAAATATATACTTTTTGGAAACTAGAAATTTCGATGAACGATTCTTCCTTCTTCTTCGAATCCATCCGAGGCCCGGAAGATGGTGTTTTAAGCCCAATTAGTTGGTTAAGTTGTAGGACCCATACATGTTTTCTATATGAGGAGAGCCTTTCATTCTTCTTCTTCTTCTAACTACTTTATTGTGAAAGAGAGAAAAGTTCCGGCTGCCCTAGGATTTCCTTGCTCTTCTTCTTGTTTCTTCATCCCCAAACTCACTCCTAACTATTGCTAAAGGGAGAATGAAGATTACCATTTTCTTCCCCTCATTGAAAGCTCTCCATTGATGCAACTTGTAGAGAAATCCACCAACTCTAGAGCACTCTTTGAGCAAGCTTTAGCTATTTGAGAACCCTCCATGTAAGCTTTTCCCCTCATCTTTTAGATATGTGTTCTTCTAGCCCAAGAGAAGCTCCATCTCCATTATTGGGGGCTCTCTCATTCTACTTCATAGTTTGGCCATTTTAGGGTTTGTAATGAGTGTATTTTGGGGGTTTTTGTGTAGCTTGGTGTTTGGGCTAAAGAAGGGTGATTAGGAGCTTATTAACTTATTTGGAGACCAAGGCAAGTGGATGAATGGGTTGATTTAAATATTTTTTTATTTTGTGGAAAAACATGGGTTTTATGATTTATTTCTCTCTTATGTCTTCCTATGGTTTTTAATGCTTTAGAAATGTGCATATGTATGAACTTTTGTTTTCTTGAGGTTTGTGTATTAGAATTTGTGTCTTTGTCATTTATGGCTCTTTATTTATGGTGATTGTTCTTTGCATTGAATGATGTTGGAGATTATTATGATTTTAATGGTTTTGAATGGAAGGTTGTTGGAGGATCTTAAATGGTGATTTGGGTAGATGGAAAGGCCATAAATGTTTTGCCAAGGGAATGACTTAAATGGGATTTTGAAGAGAAGAGAAGATGAGGCCGGACTACTGAAACAAAGTGTTTCTGGAGCATTTCGCTCTAGTGAACCATCACAGAACATGGTTAGCTCGAGCCAACTTGCAGTTCGCTCGAGCCAACCCCTCCCAGAAGTCGGTTCGCTTGAGCGAACTCCAATTCGCTCGAGTGAACCCCTTCCAGAGACTTGTTCGCTTGAGCCATTCTCCCAGTTCGCTCGACCTTTCCTGACTCGGACCAATTCGCTCAAGCGAACTTATATTCGCTCGAGCGAACCCTCCCAATACGCTCGAACAAACCCTCCAGTTCGCTCGAGCGAATTGTACAGAATTACTAGGCTGTTTCCAAACATGATCAAAATGTTGTATAAAGGTCCAGTGAGGTTGGTTTGGAGCCCCAATATGATATGATGTGGAGGAATAAGAGGTGTTATATGGAAATTGATTTGGAAAAGAACCCCAATTCCAAAGATTTATTGAGGATAATGGGCTTATCAATTTGTATAGGGAACTCGGGATGTCTCAAACATTCCGGAGTACCAAGCCATGAGCTTTAACAGACATACGAGACCCTAATACCTATTGTTTAAATCCTGAAACCTCAATGTATGGTCCAGAAATGTGCGGGGGTCCATAGTGTCCGCTTTTATCGGATTTCATATATTTTCGACAGTTTTCGTGTATTTGTACAAGTGGCATTTCAAAGCCACTGAAATCTGTAAGTTGAATATTTGATCAGCCTTATGCATTTGGATAAGATATTATTGTGTTAAATGCGCTTACAAGCCTTCAGTTCAGTCTGTTTTGGGTGTTATACACTCCTGTTGATATGTATATGTTTTGAATGCAGTTTGACCTATGAGTTGGCACCACTAAGCTTGGACTACCTTTTCGGTTTAAACCACCGACTTGGGGTCCCCATTTAGTTTCTATCAGCTGCAGTCTGAATTCTGTTCTGTCTTGTCACCTAGTTCCGCGGATGTGGTTTTGCTCAGTATATTTATGTATGCATATAGTTGTTTCTTGCCACCTCGTGTGCTCCGAGACCAACGCTTTTAGTGTGCTCTCATCACATTAGTGATAGAGGATTTAGCTTAAGTGTGGTTGCCATTTTATCAGTTCATGTTCCTTGATTACCCCACATGATTTATATTACATTTGTATTTTTAGATGAGCAATGCATCTTGTTTTATAACAATTATTGTTTTAATAAGATTTCGTTATGTTTTTAATATATGCTTTGATCTCTTTAATTGTATTATCTATTCACCCACCTGCCAGACCGTTGTGTCTGACCCATTTTTGTGGTACTCAGGTCCAATCCCTGATATTGCCTTTGAAGAGGAGCCAGAGGAGGCGGTCGGTGAATCGCAGCGCTTAGTTGAATGGCAAGCTGACAATGTCATTTAGACATTTGGTTTAGCTTTGAGTTGCGAAACATCTTTTGGGGATTATTGTTTACTTTTGGTTCGTTTGGTTGTACTGGCCTTTGTTGGTCATTATTTTTGGGGATGTTTAAATCAACTTACATTTGTGTTTAAACTTCTAACTTTATATTTTGGGAACGCCAATGAGATCATTGCTCACTCTGACGTTATGTCATTTATATGTGTGTATCAGTTTTGTATTGTGGAATGGATTACGAATTTGGTTTGCTACACGCTTCTGCACCAATGTAAATGTTTTGTGAGTGTGTGTGATATCCTCACCGCGGAAACCTGTGGGAAATTCAATAAGTGTATATTCATATGTTCATTGTTGTAACCACACATCAACACTATGTTTATTATTATCACTCGCGGGCCCGGATCCCGGTCCGGGGTCACGACAGATTCCTCCTCTTGATGACAAAGATTGCATATGGGTCTAATTTCTTGGTGTAATTTTTGAAGGCAATCTGCAGGAGGAAGTTTGTTGAGAATAACTCTCCATGTGAAAAATAAGAATTTGGATGGAAGGTCCAATTTCCATAAGTGTTTCCAAGGCCAATGGGGTCCCATAGTAGCAGGGTTAAGAGCTGAATATAAAGCCTTTGAAGAACAGGATCTAGCAGGTTCAGAGCCCCAACATCGAATATCTTGACCCCCAATTGGGATGGAGAGAATTTTGGCCACAACTTCATCCTTCTAGATCATATTCAGCATATTCACATTCCATGATAGCCCAACCTCATCTTGAGTCATGAGATCCTTAACCCATTTAACTGGAGGCTAAATTGAATTAGGAGGAATTTTGGTTTAGATGTGCATCAAAAATCCCAAATATGGAATCCATCTATCCTCAAAGATTCTAACATTTTGGCCATCTCCTATCACCCAACTCTGGTTATAAAAAATGAGATACCTGGGGCTAAGAAGAGCTTTCCAGAATGGGGAGTCCTTTTGGCCTTATAGTCTGAAATGTGACAGCTTTGAAGATATTTCTGACTTTAAACTCAAACCCAGAGAGCCTGTGGGTTTGTAAGGAACCTCCATAAAGTTTGGCCCAACAAGGTTGAATTTAGATTTTGGAGTTTAGACTTCAAATAATCAAATTTCCAATCAAATACCTACATTTTTTTATTTGCATGGTTCTCAGGCACTTTAGTCTTCTGTTCTTATCTTTGATATGCAAGAGTTTATATGAAGAATCTTTGTTTATGCTATTGATGAGCGAAAATAGTTTAGCTACCTAAAAAATATATGAAACCATCAAATCAAATTATGTGACTGCAACTTCCAGCGAAAACAAGGATTTATTGCTGTAAGATCCCGGTCCCACATATTTATTATTTTATTATATTTTAATTAGATATTATTATTATTTTAATTGAATGTATTTTAGTTAATTAAGTGGGTAGGATTAAGTGGGGCACACGTTAGATTAGATGCGTAGATTGATGAGTTGGGTTAATGGGTAGATGGCCTGACCCGTAGTTTGAACCAATGACTTAAGCCCAGCAGTATTCTTTTTAACCTAATCCCTTTTTTAACGAAACCCTTCTTATCTCTCCCCACTAATCTCTGCAACTCCTCCCGGTTATCTTCATCTTCTTCCTCTTTCAACTTCCCAAGCCATACCAGCTTTAGAATCCAGCCATCAGAATCAAGATCAGAGGATACCAGCATTCTTCGTTCAATCTTCTTATCTCAGGTAACCCTCTCCTCAAATCATTAGGACTAGATCTATATTCTTAGGTTATCTTCATATTCTTTCCAATGTTAGGTTTTGGGTAGGAATACCATAGATCTGTTCATCTGAGCATTCCTTTCCCATATTCTTTGTCAGATCGGTGGTAGGATTATTCTCAAGCGCTGTGGGAATCGTGGTTTGGGTATTGGTTAGGATCTGTGTATTTTTCTTCAACCCCGGTAAAAGGCAAGTACCTAATCATGGTTTATAAATTTAATATTTGTTTCTCTTTGATTGGCATGTCACTGCATGTAGAAACCTTTAATGCCTTCTTTTTATGATGTTAATTGTTTTAGTGATAAGATCGTCTTTCAAACTTCTGTTGCCATGACCGATCCCTGTTTAGATGCCAAAACCCCTTTTTCATCTTCTGTAGACAGTGAGACCACAATTTCAAGTGGCCATGATATCAGGCGGAATCATATGTTGAAGACAGTGAATCTGTGATTGGTTTACACGGTTTGGCACTGTCCATATTTTTCTTCCATGGAATCCTAGTGGGGCTACTTGATGCATGATCGGGTCCGTGGATCTGGAGGAGGACCCACAGGCGACCCTAAAGAGGATGGACCCGTAGACAGCGGACCCCATTTGGGCCATCATCTTGTAGCCTGATCAGCAGGGGGTGGGTTTTAAGGGAGAAAATCAGTTTGGGCATCAGGCGTGGTGGGACCCGCCGGATGATTTGATTGCAGATCAGATCCCTGCATCTTGTAGAGGGGGCCTGGGCGACCATATTGATGGGTCTGATCTTGGGTCTTGAATTAGGGAGCCCCACCATCCGAGTGTCCCAGAGGTTGGCGTCGGCAAAATGGTTATGCGTTGGGCGTTTTCACAGAACATGGGTTGGAAAGGAAGAGATGAAAGAGAGAAAGAATGGGTACGTTTGACTTGGTGGTTGGATGGGTTTTGAAAAAAATATAAGAGAAGGGAGATGTTTGGTGATGTCACCCCATGTGACATTAGTACTTGACCTGATGGGAATATGGAGGAAAGAGTGAGAGTTGTATGACTTGATGTATGACCTGATGATGCTGGGATAAAGCATTCATGTAACTAAATGGCTAAAGTGCTGTTGGGTAGTACTTTACTCATTAACTTTTAGTAATTTAATAAAAGGCCTATTGTTTTATAAATTTTAATGAGATCCTTTGACTTAATTTGCATGTGGACAATAATTATGGATGGGTCCTTAGGTTTTCTAAAATTATAAATTAAGGATTGTTACTTCTTAGTTTTATTTGCAAATTAAGTTTTAATGGTATCTTGGGTTTTTAATGTGCTAAAATTATATGTTTGTACTTTATTAATTGGATCATTGGACTGCGTAAATACCGTCCGGGCACACGGTATCTTACTAGCATGGGGTTTAGTGTTTAATATGACTTCGGGGAAATCCTAATGGATTCGAGCTCAACCCATCCCTATTGGAAAACCCTTAATTGGGTCTATGCACCATTGATGGAAAAGTGATGCGTTGATCTTTTATCCATTAGAGATTCCTGTGGTTATTGGGTACGAGACCTTATGTTTGACCTTAGGATTGGCTTGTGATTATCCTTTGACATTTGGGTTTGCATATATATAAATGACTATTCGAATATGATATGAAATGTGGAATGGCAAATACTTTATTTTGACTTATGATTTTTGTGTCGAAGCATTATCAATCAGGTCTATTATGAATATATGTTTATGTGTTTATGTGGGTCATTTATGGACGACTGCAGATCGATATATGGACGGTTGATCACTGATGTGACCGGATCACTTATAATCCGCTTTGTTTATGCACAGGTTATCCTGATTTTATTTTGATCGGTTTATGACCACCGATGTTATGGACGGGCTTTCCCGATTTATTTAGGGCTGACCACCCACAACGGGGACACTTGTCACCGTGTGATTTTATATTGCTCCTTTGTGCCATTTGGTTTTATGTCATACATTCATTATCGTTATTATATTTGTCATTATTTCATTATGATCATACTTGTCTATAGTCTTCTCGTTATCGTATTAAATTTCGAATTATGATTATGTTCTTGCTATTTACTTTGTAATATTTGGTGCATAGGTACTGAGCCCTACTTTACCCAGGAGACGGAGGAGGATCAAGCGTTTCAAACGTTTGAGCCAATTGATGAACCCGAGTGGGATGGCGGAGATGGCTTTGGAGCCGTCTGAACCAACACAAGAGAGAACGTCATCTTAGAATTTTTAGATGAACTTTCTTTTAGTGTTGAGACCTCTTTTAGAAATTTTATAATTATGCAATTTTAACTATTAATGTTTATTTGATTTTTGTGTTGGGTTTCATTTATGAACATTGATTACCAATTGAATAAAGCTTCCGCTGCATATAATGAAATTTATTTTGACTCACCACATATTGAAATTTTTTTGTGGGTCCACTTTTGGAAGCTTGTGTTGTATTAAACACAGGAATTTGAATTTTATTTATTTTTCACGTTTTTCCCTAATTCTCATTTTGGGGGACGTGACAATTGCCAACATAGTCATGGTTGAGTGGTGTATGTTGGCAACATGGTATCACACATATGCCTAGGAATCAATCCCTGGGCCTTGAAGTTGGAAGTATCACTCTCAGCCACAAGGCCAACCTAGCAGAGAAAAAGCTTATTTACATATAGGTTGTACAATGAACTCTAATTGAAATTCTAATTGAATTAGAAGTAGAGGCAAAGCCTCTAAATAAAAAAATAAAAAAATTAAGCTGCATGTTACTCTTTTAATAAGAGGTTATTAAAAAAAAAATTCTCCAAATAAATAATATAAACTTCTATGTAAAATATTTTTATTCAATTTTCTCTTACTTTATCAGTTGTATCCGACATTTTATCAATCATATTTTCAATCTGTCAGGCCCCGACCCAGGGTTAGTATTTTTTATTATTATTTTAACCGTATTTAGTTTCTAAGTGGGATTAGAGGATGATTAGCTTGGATTTTTAGTCAGATTAGAACTTTGAATAGCTTTGAGAAATTTTGAGCGTGTTGAGTCTGGTTTGACCGGGCCTGGAGTGGCCCGTGTGACGCGTGTCCGTGTGGGGGGTTTGACTTTGATTTTCGGAAAATACTGATTTCTATATTTTTAGATTTGTTATTTTGATCCAAATAACTTTTCTATTTGCCCCATTCGCATTCGAACCCCATAAATCAAGCTTTTCGATAAAAAAAAAAAGGACAAAACGGTCTTTCCACACCCAAAGCTGTGCATAAATTCCGAAATTTGAAAATCATGAGAAAGATATACTTTTTGAAAACTAGATTTTTTTACGATCATTTTTCTCTTCTTTGTCGAGTTCATCCGAGACACACAAAAGGGAGTTTTACAGCCTTGAATTTCTAGGACCATGGGACCCACAACTTAACCATTTAAAATAAAACCCACGATGGGTTCTTCTTCTTCTTCACTCTTCATCCGTTTTCTGTAGCAGCTGAAACCAGAGAGTTTCTCTCCTTCTCCTCAACTTCTCTCCTCTTGCATGTGTAGCAAACCCACCCAAATTGAAGAAAAAATTCCACCAGCCTTCTCCCCATCTTTCAAGCTTCAAAAGGGTACTGTTTTTGTGGGATTTCAGCTGGGCTTTCCCTCTTCTCCAAACTCTTCTTCTTGTCTAGAACTTCTCAAGGTTAGCAATGGATACCTCTCCTCAAATCTGGTTTTTATTGGACCAAGTACAGCCTCTTATCATACATGCATGGATTCTTTTGAAGAACTCCATTATTTTTCAAAGTTTTGTGGATTTTTGAAATGGGTTCTTCCATAGGTTTGGTGTAGGATTTCAGCTGGCTGTGAGGAGTTGTTCGGAGTGAACTTGAGACCCATTTCAGCTAGCGGCAAGTGAATAATCAGTTTCTTTTGAATGCATGCAAATCTGAAACGGTTTTTCTTGAAATTCTGATTTGAAATATGTTGTTTCCTTCACTGGTTAATTGCATTCAAATCTTCAATTTTTGTGTTCATTCGGTTTGCAAATTTCTGCAGTTTTTGTGTCCAATTCATGTGCAATTGTGTTCAGATTTTTGCAGGATTTTAGTGTGCAATGGTGTTCAGATTTCTGCAGAATTTTAGTGTACAATTGTATTCAGATTAGGTGCAGATTTTTACAACTTTTAATGTTCAAATTATGTGCAGATTTCTACTACTTTTAATGTTCAGATTATGTGCAGATTTCTACAACTTTTAATGTTCAGATTTTGTGCAGATTTCTACAACTTTTAGAGTTCAGTTCTTGTTCAGATTTCTGTAACTTTTAATGTTCAGATTTTGTTTAGATTTCTGCAAGTTGCAGTGTTCAGTTTTATGTTCAGATTTCTGCAAAATGTTTTAATGTTCAGCTATGTACAGAATTCTGCAATTTTAAGTGTTCAGTTTATGTACAAATTCATGCAGGGTTTTGTTTATCCATGGTAACATGGAGAGTTCTTGTTTTTGGGTTGTTTTTCTAGTCTGGAAAATCTGATTTTTGAATCTCTGGTTCACTCATGTTAATATCTGAATGCTTCATCTAATATGTTCATGGAATGAGATGGTTTGGCCGGTGTTGATTGAAGGTTGGATTGAGGCCAGGGAAATTCTATTTAGGTGTTGGAGACTAGTGGTTAGAGAAGGAAGGAGGACAGGTTTTGTATGAGAGGGGCATTTGGGCATTGTTTGTCCATTCTCATTATGTTTTGTACTTTTTAAGCCTCTTCCTTCCTTGAATGGAACCTTGGAACAAAAATATCTATTTAACCATGAAATCGAGGAAGATTTTAGCAGGACCTTTGTATGTGAATTACCCAGGAATTTATTTTGAATTTTATTAGAGTATCGCGGTACACTCAGAGACTTCAAATGCCGAACAACTTCAGAGGCATCAAATTATCATTATAGCACGACATTTGGACTTTTAGTGTACACCGAGACGGCCCTGGGTAAACCATTCCAACACAACTAATTACCTCATTCCAGGGCAAAAGATTTATAATGTTTTCTTATAAATCGATTTGAAATAAAAATTGAGTGGTTCGCCACGTTTGAAAAATATCGGAAAGGCTACTCGTTTGATTTGTTTCGAAATTGTCCGTTTGTACTTGTATAGAGTAGTCCTTTTACCGATTTGAAATGTGTTCAGTGATTTGATTTGTATCGTTTTGGATTTTAGTCGGCACCACTAAGCTTGGGTCACTTTGTCGGACTGATCATCCGGCTTAGGATCCTCAAATATTTTGCTAGCCGCAGTTTGGACCCTATTGATTGTTTGCTCCGGCCATGGCGACGGTTATTGATTGTTCCGGCCATTTTATGTGGCGACGGTTATTGATTGTTCCGGCCATTTTATATGGCGACGGTTATTGATTGCTCTTGTTACTTCGGTACTAGGAGAATATAGCTCAATGTGGGTTGCCAGTATTTTTTTTGTCGATTCTCAACTAGCTTTGAAATGTTTAAATGTTAATTTCCTTTTTGCACAAGAATTATTTACTTTGATTCGTCTTTACATATATTTAACTTTTAAATGCACTTTCATGATTTTAATCATGACTTGATAAACACTTGCACAATCTTATTTGCTTTATCAACTTGCCAGATCGTCGTGCCTAATATTCTTTATATTGGTGCCATAGGTAGCAGGACCTTCGTTTCGAATCAGAGTGCGTGTAGTGGATTCGAAGCCTTATATTTTGGTAAGTTGGTTGTGTTGACGATGTCTTGTAGACGTCGAGCTTGGTATGAGAGTTCGTCACATAATTTGGGTAGTAGTTTGTTTAGCTAGTTATCTTGGATGGCTTTTGTTAGCCTTTTTCTTTGGGTGTTAATTAATGCACTCTATATAATTTGTAACTTGAATATATGTGGGAAATGAATTCACCTGTTACTATCAGCTCTTTATATTTTGATATCATGTTTGTTCCAGTCTGAGTATGAATATTATTATGACAGCTTTGTGCTGACTGGTTGAGTGCGACACGGAATCAGATGGCCACGGGCTCCAGGTAGCAACATCAAGTAAGCTTCCGCAAAATGTTTCATTGTGATGGAATTTTTTTATCCTCACACACGCGGATCTTGGGGGAAGCAAAAAATTTTAATTAACCCCAAAAATCACACTCCCCGAGATTGGATTACTGCAGGAGTCCAGTTTCGGGGCATGACAGACTGGTATCAGAGCTGGTATGTTTCTAGGAAATAAAACACTCTAGAGACATTAAGACGTGCGGTGAGGACTCATTAGATTTTTTATTAGACGTGTTCGGTTTGAATAGATGTCGTTTTGTTGAGTTTGGCTTTACTTTTCTTTTAGTAGGGGAGAATCTCAAAGTCTCTGTACCTACATTTAGCGTCTTTCGATTGTGCTTACGCCAGATGTTGTGTGGTTCGCGCTAGAAATTGAGAACTTTGTGGGCTTAGCATTTTGTTTCCGAAGGACTTCGACGGATTTTTAGCATTTCGGCATCACCAATGTGGTTAGTGAGAGAAGATGTGTGCATTTGCTTGCTAGAGAAGAGTGTGAGTAGTACATGAATGCCCCCTTTTCAGTTAATCGAGGATCGTCATGCAGCATACCAAGGCAAATAAGTGTGGATTTTTGGGTGACCTTGGACCATTTTTCTGAGACGAAAGACTACGGAGGCCAGGTTGGTGGTTGATTCTTTGAAGGGTGAGATGATTTTTCAGTTAGTAAGGTTGGGAGTGGATAACAAAACTTAGAAATATCTTGAATTTAAGGAGCTTTTGTCATAGGTTTAGTTGAGAATTGTTGGACTTGGTCGAGAACTTTCGTAACTTGTAGTTATGCTAGTGCAGTTGACTCAGCAGATGATGCCAAGTGGGTGGTTAAGAGTATTCAAGAATCAATTTTCAGCATTGAAAAGAAGAAGTATCATGCGGAAAAGAGCCTAACTTGATAGCATGATAAAAGAGATTTTTACGTATTTTTACAAACTTATGGGATACTAGATCAGACAGTGTAAATATTCAAGATGGAGAATCATCTCTTATGGACAAGTCGGTTGAAAGATCTAGATTGGAACGACGCCGACGCATGACTTGAAGTTGGTTGTAGTTTTGTTTACACTATAGATGGAGGTGCATTAGTTGCGTGGAAGAAAGTTAAAAACAAATTTGGATTTATGAGGCAGTGAACATAACTCGCGACCGGACACTCGGATGTGGATGACATAATCGTTCTTGTAGGGAAGGTAGAGCATGAGACAGAGGCAGAAGATTGAGCAGACCCTGGATTGCGAAATTCCAGTTAAGCACCATTCAAGAAAAATGACTTTACCCACGCATTGAGCAAGGATTCCGTTATTTTGGTGAACTTTGGAGGACAAACAGGAAGCGGAGGAATTGTTTTGAGATTTGGACTAAAAGTTTTAGCTTTTCACGGAATGACGCCAGGTTGGAAGGTATGCTTATATCGATAACATATTATTAACCGAAAGATCAAGAGCAAGAAGCAGATGGAATCAAAGTGAGCAGGAACTTCTGAGTGAAGTGAAGAAAGACTCGACTTTAGGATTGTAAATACAGATTGGACTTCCAAGATCGGTTATACAAGTCAAGGGTAGAGGATCTAAAGAGAGAGATCTGAAGGAGGAAGGCCATATGAAGTTTTGATATACAAAACAACGTAACATCTGGTTTGTAGCAAACCAAGTCAGGGGCTGGAGACTTACGGAATTCTGAAGTTGATGATTTCATAACAGAGAATGAATGATGAGGTGTCTGGAGGACCGCCCAACCATTTGACTCAATCAGTCTATTGCTCATGACAGAAGACAGATGATGCATGCGAGGAATCAATATGTTACTAAGTCACTAAATTCAAAGATAATGGGTTGTCATGGGACTCTTGTTTTAATAGCTTTGATGGAGATGGCAGGATTGTTTTAAGATTTTGAATGACATTGATGGAAGAGATAGGCACGTGGTAGAACTTCAGTTTCGCCAATTCTTTGAAGAGCAAGTATGTAGAATTCCAAGAATTACTGGGATAGAAACTTCTTCAATGCGAGCTTGTCTGCAACCACAACTTTATGCAAGTGCCAGCATCATCGCGTTCAGTTTTGTGTGACAGAAGGCGCAGAATCCTAGGGTAATAGAAGAAGGCAAACTTACAATTTCTTGGACCGATCGTGATTGATAAGGCAAGTAAAAGAATCGAACCAGTGCAAGGACGTCAAAGGACCACCAAGGGATGACTAGAGGAATTTTCGAACAGCGGGTTCGTCGGAGGAGCATGTTGTTGAGTAGATTTGCGGGACCGTATGGAGCCTTCAACCAAATCAGGTATGTCGTTCGCAGGCGCATCTCACCGCCATGTTTGACCAGTGAGTATCGCAACTGCCAAGGAGCGGCGTGGGAGATAGTATTAGACTGAAGGCTACGAAAGAAGATGACTATGGGCTCAAGTGTTTCCATAGGACTGAGTTGAGCAGTCTTTTGAGTTTTCACGATTTTGTGTGGGAATAATATCCCCATTTTATTTTGCATTGGTTTAGTTCATTTGGAGGACCAAATGTTCTAAAGGGGTGGAGGATGTCAGGCCCCGACCCAGGGTTAGTATTTTTTATTATTATTTTATTCGTATTTAGTTTCTAAGTGGGATTAGAGGATGATTAGCTTGAATTTTTAGTCAGATTATAACTTTGAATAGCTTTGAGAAATTTTAAGTGCGTTGAGTCTGGTTTGATAGGGCCCGGAGTGGCCACTTGGGACGCGTGTCCGTGTGGGGGGTTTGACTTTGATTTTCGGAAAATACTGATTTCTATATTTTTTAAATTTGTTATTTTGATCCAAATAACTTTTCTATTTGCTCCGTTCGCATTCGAACCCCAGAAATCACGTTTTTCGATAAAAAGGACAAAACGGTCTTTTCACACCCAAAGCTGTGCATAAATTTTGAAATTTGAAAATCATGAGAAAGATAAACTTTTTGAAAACTAGATTTTTCGACGATCATTTTTCTCTTCTTTGTCGACTTCATCCGGGACACACAAAAGGGAGTTTTAAAGCCTTGAATTTCTAGGACCATGGGACCCACAACTTAACCATTTAAAATAAAACCCACGATGGGTTCTTTTTCTTCTTCACTCTTCATCCGTTTTCTGTAGCAGCTGAAACCAGAGAGTTTTCTCTCCTTCTCCTCAACTTCTCTCCTCTTGCATGTGTAGCAAACCCACCCAAATTGAAGAAAAAATTCCACCAACCTTCTCCCTATCTTTCAAGCTTCAAAAGGGTACTGTTTTTGTGGGATTTCAGGTGGGCTTTCCCTCTTCTCCAAACTCTTCTTCTTGTCTAGAACTTCTCTCCTCTTGCATGTGTAGCAAACCCACCCAAATTGAAGAAAAAATTCCACCAGCCTTCTCCCCATCTTTCAAGCTTCAAAAGGGTACTGTTTTTGTGGGATTTCAGCTGGGCTTTCCCTCTTCTCCAAACTCTTCTTCTTGTCTAGAACTTCTCAAGGTTAGCAATGGATACCTCTCCTCAAATCTGGTTTTTATTGGACCAAGTACAGCCTCTTATCATACATGCATGGATTCTTTTGAAGAACTCCATTATTTTTCAAAGTTTTGTGGATTTTTGAAATGGGTTCTTCCATAGGTTTGGTGTAGGATTTCAGCTGGCTGTGAGGAGTTGTTCGGAGTGAACTTGAGACCCATTTCAGCTTGCGGCAAGTGAATAATCAGTTTCTTTTGAATGCATGCAAATCTGAAACGGTTTTTCTTGAAATTCTGATTTGAAATATGTTGTTTCCTTCACTGGTTAATTGCATTCAAATCTTCAATTTTTGTGTTCATTCGGTTTGCAAATTTCTGCAGTTTTTGTGTCCAATTCATGTGCAATTGTGTTCAGATTTTTGCAGGATTTTAGTGTGCAATGGTGTTCAGATTTCTGCAGAATTTTAGTGTACAATTGTATTCAGATTAGGTGCAGATTTTTACAACTTTTAATGTTCAAATTATGTGCAGATTTCTACTACTTTTAATGTTCAGATTATGTGCAGATTTCTACAACTTTTAATGTTCAGATTTTGTGCAGATTTCTACAACTTTTAGAGTTCAGTTCTTGTTCAGATTTCTGTAACTTTTAATGTTCAGATTTTGTTTAGATTTCTGCAAGTTGCAGTGTTCAGTTTTATGTTCAGATTGCTGCAAAATGTTTTAATGTTCAGCTATGTACAGAATTCTGCAATTTTAAGTGTTCAGTTTATGTACAAATTCATGCAGGGTTTTGTTTATCCATGGTAACATGGAGAGTTCTTGTTTTTGGGTTGTTTTTCTAGTCTGGAAAATCTGATTTTTGAATCTCTGGTTCACTCATGTTAATATCTGAATGCTTCATCTAATATGTTCATGGAATGAGATGGTTTGGCCGGTGTTGATTGAAGGTTGGATTGAGGCCAGGGAAATTCTATTTAGGTGTTGGAGACTAGTGGTTAGAGAAGGAAGGAGGACAGGTTTTGTATGAGAGGGGCATTTGGGCATTGTTTGTCCATTCTCATTATGTTTTGTACTTTTTAAGCCTCTTCCTTCCTTGAATGGAACCTTGGAACAAAAATATCTATTTAACCATGAAATCGAGGAAGATTTTAGCAGGACCTTTGTATGTGAATTACCCAGGAATTTATTTTGAATTTTATTAGAGTATCGCGGTACACTCAGAGACTTCAAATGCCGAACAACTTCAGAGGCATCAAATTATCATTATAGCACGACATTTGGACTTTTAGTGTACACCGAGACGGCCCTGGGTAAACCATTCCAACACAACTAATTACCTCATTCCAGGGCAAAAGATTTATAATGTTTTCTTATAAATCGATTTGAAATAAAAATTGAGTGGTTCGCCACGTTTGAAAAATATCGGAAAGGCTACTCGTTTGATTTGTTTCGAAATTGTCCGTTTGTACTTGTATAGAGTAGTCCTTTTACCGATTTGAAATGTGTTCAGTGATTTGATTTGTATCGTTTTGGATTTTAGTCGGCACCACTAAGCTTGGGTCACTTTGTCGGACTGATCATCCGACTTAGGATCCTCAAATATTTTGCTAGCTGCAGTTTGGACCCTATTGATTGTTTGCTCCGGCCATGGCGACGGTTATTGATTGTTCCGGCCATTTTATATGGCGACGGTTATTGATTGCTCTTGTTACTTCGGTACTAGGAGAATATAGCTCAATGTGGGTTGCCAGTATTTTTTTTGTCGATTCTCAACTAGCTTTGAAATGTTTAAATGTTAATTTCCTTTTTGCACAAGAATTATTTGCTTTGATTCGTCTTTACATATGTTTAACTTTTAAATGCACTTTCATGATTTTAATTATGACTTGATAAACACTTGCACAATCTTATTTGCTTTATCCACTTGCCAGATCGTCGTGCCTGATATTCTTTATATTGGTGCCATAGGTAGCAGGACCTTCGTTTCGAATCAGAGTGCGTGTAGTGGATTCGAAGCCTTATATTTTGGGAGGTTGGTTGTGTTGACGATGTCTTGTAGACGTCGAGCTTGGCATGAGAGTTCGTCACATAATTTGGGTAGTAGTTTGTATAGCTAGTTATCTTGGATGGCTTTTGTTAGCCTTTTTCTTTGGGTGTTAATTAATGCACTCTATATAATTTGTAACTTGAATATATGTGGGAAATGAATTCTCCTGTTACTGTCAGCTCTGTATATTTTGATATTTGTTCCAGTCTGAGTATGAATATTATTATGACAGCTTTGTGCTGGCTGGTTGAGTGCGACACGGAATCAGATGGCCACGGGCTCCGATAGCAACATCAAGTAAGCTTCCGCGAAATGTTTCATTGTAATGGAATTTTTTTATCCTCACACACGCGGATCTTGGGGGAAGCAAAAATTTTTAATTAACTCCAAAAATCACGCTCCCCGAGATTGGATTACTACAGGTGTCCAGTTTCGGGGCGTGACACAATCAAACCTAGAATGAATTCATAAAAAAGCAACTCAATAGCGATAGAAAATCTAATTTACTCAACTAAATATATTAGCTAAAGAAAAATAATTTAAATTATACAAATACACCACAAAGTGTAATATAACCGAAAGTAGACCAATAGTGGGTCCACCTCTCCCATTCAAATGTCCTCTATGAACTGTCACTTCCCATATGTGGCAAGCTTTTCCTCTAGTTGACATTCTATTTTCAAAATCAACAAAAAAGTGCCTATCTAATAATCTTGCATTTGTATGTTTACAAAGTGTACTGCTTCAAATAAGAGCTTTTCTTTAGAATTTCATCATATAAACTAAATGTAAATAAAAAATGAAGAATTATAGCTAATTGTTCTATACTTAATCTAATTACATCTTATTAAATTAGATTAGAGTTTTCAAACCCTAAGACTTAATTTACATGTTTACATATATAATATATGACTAGAAAAACAGGCATCTGCTATGCCCGGGCCCAAAAATAATTTTTTTTTTCAATTTTGAGGCTATTATTTGATATTCTAATTAGTTAGAAAAGAAAGTAAATCCGAAACAAACAAATTCATCGTTTATCAGTTTTGAAATTTTATATATCAAAGCTTATTTGAATGTGACATGTAGTAAAATCACATAATTCACTAATGGGTCTTGAATTTATAAATTTCACGTGTTTTGGTTTTTTCATGTACACAATAAGTGAAATTTATTGAATTGCAAGACAAATTCTAAGATAAATATATTTGGAGAGAATGTAAAAAGCTATAAAATATGTAATGAATAAATGGGAAGCTAGAATATGAAAATTAAAATACAAATAAAAAGAAGAATAAATCAATTATTAGTATATTGCAAATTGGAAAAAATGAAAAATAATGATAGGAAGCCAATGTCTAACCATCCAAGTTTGACAATGGAAAAACCAACCAAAAATATATTACATTGTTTTATTATGCATAATTTAAATAAAAATTAAATATTGTTTAACAAACTAAAAAATATATATAAATCCCTTTAAATTTTGGTTAGAGAATTTCTAACCAGGTGAAGTAAAGATATAAGAAAAATTCTATGAGTGAATTTCCCTCTTATGTTTGCTCTTCATAGGAAGAGGTAGACTTGTCACTCTCTACACTTGTCACTATCTTCTATCAATATCTCTATTAAATTAGTTAGAATTAATTTAAATTTGAATTAATTAAAATCAATTTAAATTTGGAAGCCAATTTCTCAATCAATTGCTCAATTGGAATCCAATTTCACAATCAATTTCGAAATCGGACTCCAATTTCGAAATCGAATATATACTTATAATATATAATAATTGCGTGGCATTGGATATTTAGATACGAAACCCATGAACCTCTCAAGGTAACAGGAGAACAGAATTATTTTCATCTCATGTGAAATGTGCATAGATCTCTTGATCTGGTCATGTCAAATCAGCGACCTTCTGTCAAATAAAGGAAAAAAAAAATGATTTTTGCCTGCATAGCTGCCATTAGATATGACATTTTCCCCAGAAAAGTAGTTCATAAATTTCCCACAACAATGTTCATGTGTGATATCCTATATTGCACTATGCAATATTCTACGTTCGTGTGATATCTCACATATTGCACTATGAGATATCATAGGGCAGTGTGATATCACACAAATGTTTACAAACAACTATGTAAGAAATTATTAAACCTCAATTATTTTTTGGGAAAATGTTAGATCTAAGGGCAGCCTTACGGTCAGAATTTGCCACCCCCTCCTCCTCCCCCTCACAAAACAAAAATAAAAATAAAATAAAAATGCTGCAACTAACACCGTACAAATAGCAAATAACACTATATGAATAGCAACTAACACCGTATGAACAGTAAAAGATAAGTTATTGGCAAGGCTACTAAAATGATCATGCAGAGTAAAAGATATGTTATTGGCAAAGCTAGTAAAGTGATTAGTGTTTCCTAGCTGCAGAAAAGTATGCGTCAATTTTCAAGGAATGAGCCTAAAAATTAGGGTCTTGGTGAAATATAGGGAGGGTTTTAGGTAACAGGATTAGATGGATGATTGTGGGTTCCACCTAGCCAAAATTGACCAGTGGCCCAGTGCTCAAATAGGGTGCTGAATTCTCATATACTGTCCCACAGGTGAAAATCCTCCATTATGAAATGACTTTTCACTAGTTTAATATAAAGTATCATGATCCTAATAACTTTATGAACATCCAGGGCTTCAAGGGAACATTTTATTTCCTTACTTTGTCCACAAAATAGCTATTAAGGAGGTTCCAAATAGGTTTACTGTCAAACAATTAGCCCACAGTCACATGGGCAGAGTCAAAAGTGGGCTCATTGGCTGCAACATATGGGTTCAGATATGGTTACCCATGTCTGCCTAGTGAAAACCATTACATATCGTCTGCAATTGCATTCTTTAGTTTTGGGTTCTTTTTTAAATATTTACTTTGAGAGAGAGAGGGAGAGAGGGAGAGAAGAGAACATGTTAATATCAATATAGATCATAGACGTGAAACACACATCATATCAATATTCACGTTGGAATCTTTTCTATGATAAGTAAATATCATACTAGCTAGAAATCATGGCTCAACTCCTTGTGCACTATTCATAGTAGTCATGAGACAGGATCTTGTTAATTAAAAATATAATAAGTAAAAAGTTCGGTCCACTAATTTAATCAAATACAGGAGATCTCTTCATATTAGCCATGCATCTTAAAATTGAAAAAAAAAAAGTCCAACTTTTTCCAGTAACATGATTTGTTATAACTTTATAAACTAACTAAAATCAGAAAAATAGAGAACAAACAGAATAAATGTACTACAAATTTATGAAAGCAAATTCAAATCACAAGTCCACAAATTCATTTTCATCTAAACGAATGCAAATTCCAAACACAATTGAAAATGAAGAGGTACCCCTTTTTAATCTCTTATTCTTCTTCTTGGGTGGATATGTTGAGAGTGTGCCGCTAGAGTGTTTTTTTTTTTTTTTTAGCAGCAGCAGCAGCAGCAGCTTGCTCCCCGAGAATTCTAGACTTTGCTTGGAACTATGTAGTGTGAGCCCTTTCTAACTTACTAGAGAATTCAACATTCTTCATTTGGCACTTTAGAAAGCAGACCTTTTAATTATTCCTTTTAATTTCCAAATTTGAATAGCAGGGCCCTCTCAATCACTGTTTTTATATAATCATTTTTTTTTTCAAACAATGTTAATATCTAAGATCAAACCACTAAGGGGCCGTTTATTTCCAAATCTGAAAATTTGAGCGTTCCTCTACATAGCCAAGGATTTGACATCAACATCACAATGTAGTTGAGAAAAATTGACATCAGTACATAAACTTGCAAATATGAGGATTTTCAAGCAATATTGGGGGATGTCAGACTTTGAAATCCTCAAAAATAATCTAAGATTCAACTTGAAATCTCTTTTGTTTTGCGCAGGACTTTCACAAACTGCGATATTTAGGAGATCCACTAGAGGACTTGAGGAGCCCTTGAGCTTCCTTAGTCTCATCTTCACACCTATTGTTAAATTAATTGAGAGAACTGTTTCTACTCAGAATCTTTGATTTTCTCGTGACCAAACTTCATAAAATCCTTATCCATTTGGTAATTAATAAGTTTTCCTTTGCTTTTGGTTGAATCTTGTTTCTATTTACTATCCACGCGCATCATATTTACAAAAAAACTTTTTCTTCAAAAAATTAATCACGTTTCCATCCTCCCTTTTCACCTGAAGATACATTAAATAATGACTATAGTCATCTACAAATAAAATGTAGGGGGGGTGTTTAATTTCGTAAGAGCAAATTGCATTCTTCCCATATGTAGTCCAACTCATGGCGCCCACTTAGATGCCTACCTATTATTCAGTGTATGGTACATGAAAAGTCTCCTTATGGATAAGGTGATAAGTCCACAAAATTAGCACATCAAGTCATCATTTCATGTAAATTAGTGGATTTAACTAAGTCAATCCACATTCAATTACATAAATTTCTATGATTTCATGCATTTGTGCATTAAACTGGAAATTAGGTCAAAATGGGTCAAAGTTGGCACATTTGCATGGTTTTCATGGAATTAGGGTTTTCAACCACATGATCACTCCACCAATTAGACTTTTATTTTTAAAAGTTCATTGATCTCTTACACTATGATTTAATTGGGCACATTGAAACTTTAGTTGGGTCCGATGCAATTACTTAATTTCATTATTTTCATTGTTTTGCAGGAGACTAGCACCTAAGAGGGCCCACCCTTTGGAAGACCAAGAAATAAAGGGAAAAAAGAAGAAATAAATGAAAGAAGTAGGGACCACACTCCCTTAGGCGTGATTCCCTGTGCACGCCAAAGAGAGGGGCCCCACTCTCTAATTGTTGCAAGTTTTCAAAGTTTGAAGAATTCTTCTCCTACTTGATGTCCAAGATTTGAAGCACTCCTATTATTCAAAATTAAAATTTCCAAGAAAAAATATTTGTTCAATTAGGAAAGAAAATCCAAGAAGAATTTGAAGTGGTTTGAATTATGGGAGGATGAGATCTAAACCAACTAGGGTTGAAGACTAAGAGAGAAGTTATTCCCAAATTTCAAGAGGGGCAGCAACTTGTAACGGCTGTAACTCTGAATCTAACCGTCGGATCAGAGCAATCCACCCACCGATGGATGACTTATTTAGAATAAATGCCCGCAGAGCCCAAGATCGCATAAATCAGAGCTGAAATGAGGGAGATATGACCTGTGAAAGTTACTGTTGATATTTTTACTCTGGAATACAATTGTCCAGATGGAAAAGGACCCACACATACATTGAGTTGCACAAGAAGACCCTGTCCTTGGCAAGAGATTAATTCAAATCAAATTGTTGCTAAGAATGAGGAGAAAGTATAAGTCAAGCCACAAGAGTTCTATTAGGAGAAGACTCTTATCAAAAAGAGAGCCCAAAAAACTATTTAAAGAGGAGAACCCCCTTTGAATGTAAAAAAAAGGCATTCCACCCCACCAACCCACACATCCTCTCTCCCTCTCTCCACTCCACACTTCCAGCCACACACATCTCTCTTCCCCCTCATCTTCTTCTAGTTAACACTAGTCAAAACTTCAAGCGATGATGTATTCCATGTTGGATGCTCCGTTGACTTGGTGTTTTGCGTAGCTAGGGTAGTAGGTGAATCTACTATTGGAAGTAGATGGGACTTGTGAATAGGATTTCAAAACTATTGATCCACTTGAAGTAGGGATCAAGTATCCCTAAGGCCAAAAAACCAACACTTGACCCAAAAACCTCTTTTGCATGTATCAAGATCAGAAGATACACTATCTAGAAGATAGAAAACAACAGCAACAGGAAACCATGATAATCTACAAAAGAGATGATGTAGATCTAACCTTGGGAGCCCGGTTGTGCTCTAATCGAGGAGTTGATCGCTTGGCTTGTTGAGAAACTCTTTCGCAGAACAAGAATGATCTTCTACACTTAGTGATCTTCCACGCTATGACCCTCTTTAAGAGATCATCTTAAGGAGAATGGTGGGATCTCCAAGAAGAAGAAAACCCTAGACTTTCTAGTAGGAAACCAGCGGAGTGAAGAGGAGAGAGAGGAGAGAGGGGCTTGGGCGTGTGGAATTGTGTTGCACGTCCAGCCCTCTCTTCTCTTTTATAGCATATGAGCACCTCATCTTCTATTATAATTAGAAGTCTCACTTCTATTATAATTACAAGTATCATTTCTATTATGAGTATGTATCCTACTCCTCCTTCCTTTAAGAGTTCAAATTGGATTAGAAACAATCTCTTCTTAGGGCTAGCGTAGGGGCCCCTAAGGATTCCTTAGAGTCTAGCTCCAACTGGGAGTCTGGACCATACATCTCATGTGAACTCCGGACTCACAATTAAGTGCAAATAACTCCGCTATATAAATGCAATTGAACTTTAGTCATAAGAATAAATTACAAGAAGACCCTAAACTTCCTAATTACTACACGTAGGCCCCTCTATCAATTATATCCATGGATCAATTGGATTAAATATGTCCAACAAAATCAGATCCATATCTTATTATCCTTGTGACCCTATTAATCACAGTGATCATTAGTACCATTCAATTAACTCTTAATTGAGATGTGTGCACACTTACCAATAATAAATCCAGTAATTGACAAAAGGGGATATACCTATTAGAGGATAGATTCAATCTTAACAATTATATGTTCCCACGGTTGCACTCCCTTGTAACCAAGATACCGAGATGCTGACCTACAATTGGCCTCACTCATTGGTGACTCAAACTAAATGTATAATAGAAACTTGAGTTCATTAATCTCTCAGGATTAAGAGCCTATTGCTAGGGAATTATGAGAACAGACTTTAAATCAAAGACATATTTGCGTAAGGTGTAACTCATGGTCTTTCAGTACATCCAATGTACCAGCATAATGATCCAGAGTCTTACACTCTGATGATTAAGACAAATCACACTATCTCATAGTGATCATAATGCTATAATCTTATCAGATGAGATGCTCAATCTCATCACTGGTTGTGAATTAATTCAAGTATAAGATTTGTGATCTATGTCTCCTGTATGTGGATCTCATCCGTACATATGAATCACATCTAATATACTTATGGCCCAGCTCTGGTTCATCTCATGAACCATCTTGTCATTTTGTGTTGGTCATGTGCGAATAGGGAAAAAATAAAATAAAATATCATTCATCTCATGAAATAAAGATTATCCATCATATGAATAAATGCATGATTATATAAATTAATTAAGAAATAAATCAATTTATTTACATCATCCACTGGATTGAGACCATACAATCTAACACCTATTAGCTTTTCTAATTTCCAAACTTTTGTTCATGTAATCTTCGAGATGCTCATGGAATAAAAAAAGGATTTGTGAGTCGCATTAATCATTATTAATGGATCAACATAGCGTGTTTGCATAAGGTGACAGATTATGCTTGGTGTTGTGTTTCTGATTTATTATCATGGCCCTAAGCATGGAGTTTAAGTGTTGGAATTTGGAAATCTAAATACATATCATCTTATATATATTTTTGTTACTTTTAATATTTTTCTATTATTAATGATACTGATGGTCTAATGGATCTACTCTTTTGCAGTCTTTAGTATTAGTGTAGTTTAGGTTATTTTTAGATTAGGGTTTTTATCAAAGTTGTAATGGGATGTAATTAATTTTCAGACTTTGAAAAGTATGATGATTGATGTATATTAGGCTAGTTCTAGTTTTCATTAGGATAGGTACAAGTAAACAACTCCCTTTCGATACGATCAAGACTCACCAGGTAAAACTACAAAATTGATGGCCTTGCACTTGGCGACTAGAGATTAGATCATGAGGGTCAGAGAAAAAAGATTCAGCCCCATTAGATCATCCTAGCCCTTGATTTAATAGGCATAAAATATTGTGGGCTTTTAATCATAGATTTCTTTGACATCAACCCAATAATGTATAAAGGTTTAATGAGAGTGAAACTGGGCATGGCACCAAATCATAGGGGGATAAGGGTGTGAAACAGCCTACACTGATCAAAGGTGCGCCCAAGTGGGACCTGTAGAGCTCAACTATATATATTGTTGCTCAAAGGAAAATATTTTTCAAAAATGAGATACTTAAACCAATAGAAGAAAAAGAGTTTGATCCCCATATGTCACAGTGAATGAATTGTACTAAACCCCGTTTGGCATCTCTCACAAACAATATTAACTAGTAATATCAGATTTTAAAAAAGAGTTAGAAGAGGAAGGATGACCAAGTCTCCAATGCCAGATGCATGAGGTGCCATAAAAAGCTATTTTTCGATATCATGGGTCATTCATTCCTATCATCCAATATTGTGTTGTTAGACTGAATCTTGTTGGCATTAATCATGCTTAACAATAGATATTATATATGCTATCTTTAAAATAGTATTATATTTCAATAACTCAATAAATGGATTCATTGTTTGGCTAGCCCATCGGTTCAATTAATTTTTTTGGTACCCTAGCAAGGCTGCTGGGACCCAAGAAAGAGCCTATATACACACGGGAAAGCAACCCACTCAAGTGGGAAAGGAGCATGCACAAGCGGGAGGAGGTGACGAACCTGGGGTTCGAACCCCGGACAGCCAGGTAAGAACTGATGTTCCTCACCACTCAGGTAAGGAGGCGTTCTTGATTCAATTAATTGATAATGAGTTTTGGGCCATTTCTTTGATAATAGAATGTTGGATATGATATTAGTTATCAAAAATTTCTCATTTCAAGTAATTTAATTTTCCTTCTTTTTCTTTGCTCTTAAGTTGGACCACCACCTTGAATAGTTCACACAAAACCCCTTGGCTAACTTAGACAAGCAAGCACTCACTTCAATCTGACAATCATCTAATTGTTAATATTATTAATTTAAGGGTCAAAGACCAATAAATTAAAATGATGTCATGGGGAAGATTTTTTCGATTTTCTCTCACATTTGACAATCAAATCCTTGGGAATTCCTTACCAGCTTTTCACAAAGTGATAGAAAACCCACGCTTGGCAATTGTAAATCTTCGAGGACTTGGGGCAAGTAGACTTGTGGGGAGTTTCAGGTCCAACCTCCTCCCATAGGATTTGAAAGTTCTTATTTTCTTGGGAATTTTACCAAATAATTGTTGCTAAACCTGTATTAGCCAGATATAATCACAAATACATCAAAACACCAAATTAGCTATTCATACATGGTTTTTGGACGACTTTACTACTGAAGCTGCCGAACGACATTGTCATCTTTCCCACCTTGTCCATCCCTAATAGAACGAATTGGTCATATCCCCTTTCTTTCCCCATTCCCGCCAGAGAAAAATATATTTTTGGGAACTAGATGTTTCGACGATCATTTTACTCCTCTTCGTCGATCTCATCCGGAACCCGCAAAATGGAGTTTTAAGCCCTTGAAGTGGAGTGACCTAGTGGGGCCCACACCCCACCCAACTCAAAAAGGCACCCACTTGTCTTCTTCTCCCTCATTGTTCATTTGCATGTTTTTCAAATCAAATTCAGCAAGATAAACCAACCATTCTTCACTACTTCTCTCCTTCGCATGTTGGACTTCCCTTGACTAAAATGGAGATTTGAGTGTGCCAAACTTTTTCCCATCTCTCAAGCTTTCTATTGATACCATTTTCAAAGGATTTCAGCTGGGATCATCTTCATCTTGAAACCTTTCTCCATTGTTAGATCTTCTAGAGGTAAGTGATGGCTTTCTTCTTCAACCCATGGTTTTGTTTAGTCCATTAGAGCTCCAACTTCATGCATGCAAGGCTTCCTAAGGAGGAACCCTTTCTCTTTCGAAAATTTCTTTGATTTTGATCTCTTTTCATGGGGCTTCTTGTTGATTGGAGTTTAGCTATAGAGAGGTGTGTTAGGAGACCTTCTTTGAGTGTATTTTGAACCAAGGCAAGTGATTGAATGAAATATGAATGTGCATGCTATGATTTGTGAATTTTTAGCTTGATTCTTGTTTTAAATCTTCATTATGTTTAATCTTGTTTTTCTTTGAAGTTTAGTAATTCTTTGAAGTTTAGTTTACTAAACAAAGGTTTTAATGCTCATTTGTTTTGGTTCATTACATGGGATTCTGTTTTGAGATTTGTTCCATTCAAATTGGAATTTTTATGCATGGATTGTTAGAAGTGGATCGAAATGAAGGAGGTTTGGTTGGTGAGATTTGAAGTGAGGGTGTTAATGGTTGAATAATGAAAAGGAGGAGCTTGTAGGCTCATTTTATTGTAGGGAAAGGAGGTGTTGTAAGGAGAAATGTTGGAGAGGAGAAGGGGCTGGAAACAACTTCAGAAAATGCAATTTCGCAGGTGGTCGGTCAGCTGGCGGTCCCCCATTGGCCAGCCGACAAGTGACCAAACCAGTTCGGTCCCAATTTGAGAGAGCTGTAGATTCCATGTTCTGAAGGTCGGCTAGTCGACGTGGTGACCGACTACAGTTCGGTTCCAATTCCAGAGAGCTGCAAATTTCATGTTCTGAAGGGTCGGCTAACCGACAAGTGACTGAAATAGGTTCGGTCATAATTCCAGCAAGCTGTTGTCCCTGTTCTTGATGGGTCGGCCAGCTGTCGGTCAGCATTCGGCTAACTGACTTGACCTTAGTTGGCTAACCGACGGCCAACCGACAGGTGACCGAATTTCACCTAAATTGAGAAAAATGAAGAGAAATGTGGGGTTTTCTATCCCAGTTCCCTTTGGACCCTTCCTAGGCGATGTGTACATCTTGATAACTTAAATGCTGTTGAAAAATGGGCACAATCTAAACGAATGAACAACATGGGATCTCAAAGTGCATATTAATTCGACGATTACGGTTCCAAGGTATTGATGAGGATTTGTGACATGGACTTGTGATTTCTAAACCAAAACCTCGTTTTGCGATTCGTATCGTCTTGAAATAATGTTTCCAAGGTTTTTAATTAAAAACCCCGTTTGGGAATCATTGCATGAATCGTGTTTTCATACACATTGTGTCGGGACTACTACTGTGAATTTTCGTGAGCAAGTGTGTGTGTCCACGATATAGTGTGAGTAGTTCATGAGTTTACAGGTATCGAGTATTTTTTTTGAAGGTTCATGTGTAACGACCTTGTCGATTTGATTAACTGCCTTGGGTCCTTAAATACTTCGTGCTAACTGCAGCTTGGAATATCGTGCGTGCGATTTTAACCCGTTCCATAGCAGGACTCTCGTGTGATGCCCAGCTATACTAGGTTACTATAATTATATGATCATGTGCTCCCTTCACCTTGTATGATGGAGAATTCTTATCATGACTGCTCTCGTCACTTCGTGTGACGGAAAATATACCTTTGTGTGGTTGCCAAGGTATTGTTTTCGAATGGTCATCTTGAATTATCATCTAATCTCATAAATGATATTGTCTTTGATTTGCTTTGTTTTATTTGGCTTCTCTCTGTCATACATGTTGTTTTGTTAATTGCGAAACTATTTGATTTATAGCATGATCGTACTTTATTCGATTACCTGTCAGACCGTCGTGTTTGACCCTTCGTTTTTTGTGCTCAGATTCAGGTTCCATTGCCCCTGAGGAGGCAGTGGTTGAGCTGCTTGTTGGGCGAGAGTGGCAGCCCAACGATGTCATCTAGACATCGGGTTGGGACTTGAGATGCATAACATTTTGGGGGATCAACCAGCTATCTTTTGGGAACCTTGTTATTAGCCTTTGTTGGCTTATCCTTTGAGAAATGTAAAACTTAACTTTATGTCTTTTGGTGTGTTGTAAACTTTATACTTAAATTATGGGTGTGCTAGTTATGTTTCTCTCTCTGACATGACATTATATAAACTCTCTCTCATGTGTGATCTACTTGTGTGTGTTTGCTATACGCTTCCGCAAATCAATCCTTATGTGTGATCGTGAGATGATTAGTGTGGAATCCTCACCGCGGGAACCTGTGGGAAACAGCGCGAGCGGGCGGAATTTTGTGGCCCGTTGCGCCACGGCGCCGGATTAGGACGGGGTCATGGTCCATGGTCATGACAAGGGTGCCAACAATGACAGTGAGTGTTGTGGGTCATAAATTGATCATACATAGGCCAGGTGGCCTAACATGCTAGGAGGTTCCATGCTAATGGGCCAAGAACTTAGATAAAGAAACATAACATAATCAAGATTCCTATCCATTTAAAAACATGACTGCGAACCATGATTTTGGACCATGAAGGCCATATTAAGGAGCATCATTGTTGTGTTTATTTTGAAGTTTTAAAAATACGAGGAAAAAGGCCATGCCACCATGGCATATGAGTTGAACATGTTTAGAAGAGCATGATGTGGAAAAAAGGAAAATTATGGGGAAAAATCTTTAAGAACTTGATTTATGACACATTCGAGTTTTGTGCCGACATTGTAATGATATCGTTACGACCATTCATAGTTCCTTTGGTAATTTTTTGTTTTCAACAAGAAATTAATGGTGACTTTATATTGAGATGCATAAACAATGAAAAAGACTCATGATTTCACTCAAATTCTAGTTTTTAAAGTTTCCTGATAACGATATCGTTATGCTGATTTATAGGTTCTTTGCCCATTTTTTTGTCTTCAACAACAAATTGGCAATCACTTTATATTGACATGCATAAACAATGAGAAAGACTTACAGGATTCACCTAGAAATTATTTCCAACATCTATTTTATGTTAACAGTTTGACTACCCTATCTTTTTTGGTTCTTTGGCAGTATGATGTCTCTAACAATCAAACTGTCATTGCAACTTACAACAGTTGTCCTACTATTCTACATCCTTAATTGGCTCCCGTAACAACATATTCAAAGCAACATCAAATGTGGTAATTACTTCCTAACGATGCAAAAACTTGTTGGGTTAAATGCAAATTAAATAACAAAATAAGTTAGGGGAGAGAAATTGATTTAAAGACAATAATGGAAAACATGTTCTGACACTGTACACTATAAACTTAAATCCATATCTTACCAAACAAGTTATGCAACTGACAACAGACCACGCAAGTCATACCTGATTGATAAATGTTCTTTGGAAGAGCCTTTTATCAGAATTCAACTATGACCATGGTGAACATGTTAGGATATCAGACAAATAAACTCAAATTAGTATTTTTATTTTTGTGTGTGTGTGTCGTTGGACTAAAAAGATGAAACCAACTTGTAGGTCATCATGATTATTCTTCAAGCTTTTAAAAATAGGTTTATGCATCATGAATTTCCACATGCATGTTTTCTTGAGGAGCAGCATCATTGGTCTACACACTTTTATTTTGGATTTAGGGTTTCAAATAAAACCATGTAAAGATTCAATATAAATGCATACATCCATGTTCTTGAAATTGAAATTAAAGCACAAACAATCAATCAGACATCAAGAATTGGGACTAAAAGCTAAGGCATTATAATTGGGAGTCATGACTTTTTTTCATATATTCATTTTGAGAGAGAAGAACTAGAAAAAGAGGGTAGAAAGAACTAGATTGTGAAATCCAAGTTATACCGGATATCTTCAGGAAAACCGTATTTGATGAAAAGTCCGTCCTCGTGCTTGTCCAAACCCATGAAAATCGTGTAATCTCCAACTTCTGGATGAGACTTGTAGTAGAAAACCATCTTCTTTGCTCTTCTTATTTCGCTCTTCTTCTTGCAGAATCAATCGAAAGAGGAAGAGCTAGGAAAAGAGTCGAAATCGAACTTCCGTGAAATGGAAAAGGGAGAGGGAGAGGGAGCAAGAGAGGGGCAGGGAGAGGGAAAGGGACAGAGGGAGAAAGAGAGGTAAAGGGGGAGAGGAAAAACAAATGCCTTGATGGTGATGGGGAAGAAGGAAGAAAGCCTCTAGCGTGAATGGGAAGGAAGGAAAACATATGTGATTTGGGGGGTTTGGGGATGACGATGTCGTTCGGCAGCATCAGGGGTAAAGTCGTCCAAAAACAATGTACGAACACTGAATTTGGTGTTTTTATGTATTTGTGATTAAATCCGGCTAATCCAAGTTTAGAAACAATTATTTGGTAAAATTCCCTATTTTCTTTATAGATTTATGCATTGATACTAATATTTATCAACTTTGTGCATTGATACGCGCCAATATCTATGTGTAATCCTGAGTGAGGAATCCTCAAATCTGCAGACTTCTTGTAGATTCATCTGATCATGTTACCAAACGCATATTCCTAGAATATGCAAGAGGTGAGAATGGAGTTCCAGTACATTCAATGAACAATTTGCAGTATCAGTCATAGTTGAAACTTCATATGGAGCAATACAACTCAGTTTCAGGCTTTCAGCAATAAAACAATGATCCTAATAAAAAAAGAAGAAAAAATTGAGCAAACTCTTCTTTAATTATTTATTTATTTTCATCAAAAGGTAAATTACAAAGTAGATGTTTACTACCATGCAAGACCAAATGCAATAATGACCACCATCATAGCACAACACACCACTCAAACTGTAAAGGCACACTTAAAACTCTCAAAACTATTGCACTAGGCAACTAAAAGTAACAACTACACATGTGCAATTGTAAAAGAAGGCATGATAGGCCAAAGTACGTAGAAAAGGAACCATGAAGACTTTATTCGCAACTTTGTCTGGAATCAACCCACAACGTAGTAGACTAGACTGCACTTCCTGCAAAGTAAATTTTAAGTTAATATAATTATGCGTAAACCTAAATAAAATGTAAAATGAAAAATCCATCTGGGTGGAGGAATTTATCGGTGCATTGTTGGAGATTCATGATTTTTCGCTACTGTTTAGAATTGAATGGAGGAAAATATGTTGGAAATCCTTTTTTCTTTCTGTTAGTTATGGAGAAAATAATTTCTCCCGCTACACTCTAGAAGCTTTAGTTGGGTGAAGAATGATTTTTTCTCCTCTAAAAAAAGCCCAAACAACGGAAAATAAGTTTCTTATGTCCGAATCATGAGCTAATCCAATGCTTTGTATAGAGTTTTTCCATGGCAAAATTTCATGATTTTGAAAATTGACTTTTAGGGGAAAATTAATAATCATGCATGGGCATGAAGAATACTTTCAAGGCTCATCTAATTTCTCTGTACACACCTTCCCTCCCATCTCTCTTTCCCTCCCATTTCTGCAATATGAGCTTCTTCCTCAACTCACCTTCACATCTCCATCTCCCTATTCACATTTCTGCAACAAGAGCTTCTTCCTCAACTCACACCTTCACATCTCCATCTCCTTTCATTTTGGCTTTCGATGCATTATAGAGAGGAGGGTTGGCCCCAAAATGTCTAAACGGATCAAGGAGATCACCAATCACTCCTTCCTTGGTCAATCGCTCGATGGTGAAGTTTTTTTTTTTTTTTTTTTGGTTCATGTGTATTGGGACTTTTAGGGCATGTTTAGCATCGTTTTCGTGTTGTTCCTAGCTTTGTACTCAGATCAGGTTATTCTGAGATCGGGTTGTGCCGAGACTATATTATCCAGATCTTGTTTGACAACATTATATTAAATTATTCTGTTGCGAATATGTTGTCCAGAACTTGTTTGGTAACATTATTAAAGTTTTGCTCTAAAGAACAGAAGCAAAAGAATCATAGGATTTATAATGTGGGACCCACCTTTTATTATTTGCAGCACTCTATTATTGTCGTATATGGGACCCACCTGTAAAATTATAAGTTGGTACCACCTTTAAAAATTAGAACACGGGGCCCATATTTTTAGGATTTACGATATGGGCCCACTTTATAGGAATTATAATGTGGGGGCCACCTTTTTGTAAATGTAAATATGGGACCCACCTTTAGAAATTATAACATCGTACATACCTTTAGAAATTAGAATACGGGCCCACATTCATAAGATTTACAATGTGGGTCCACCTTTTGTGATCATGATCGTGACCCACATTTAAGAATGACAAAGTGGTGGTACATTTTTTGTGATTGTGGACACATGACCCATATTTAGAAATTACAATGTGGTGCCCACCTTTAGAAATGAGAATATGAGGACATGTTCATAGGATTTACAATGTGGGCCCCACCTTTATAGAATTTATAATGTGGGGCCATCTTTTGATTGATTGTAAATACATGACCTACGTTTAGAAATTACAAGTGGTGCCCACCTTTAGAAAATAGAACACAGGGCCTTATAATGTGGTCCCACCATTATAAGAATTATAATTTGGGTTCACCTTTTTGTGATTATGACCACGTGACCTATGTTCAAGAATTACAAAGTGGGGCCACCTTCTTTGGGATTGTGAACATGGGGCCTACCATTAGGATAAGTGAGAGGATTTGAAATCTTTTTAAATGACCTATTTAAAATTTAAGAGATAAATAGGAACTAATTGTGCCAGAAAGTTGTTTCTTAAAAAAAAACAAAGATTTTTTGTTCCAACTTTCTTATGCCAGCAGGTTAAGATCTTGGGATTCCTTCCCGTGAGACCAAAATTGGGAACAATAATTTACACTAACCAAACATGTTTCTCGTAGCCTCATCTCGTGGGAACATGAGAACATCCGAATGGCACAATGCCAAACACACTCTAAGGCCAGTTTGACAACTCTACTAATAGAGTCAAATGTAGTAACATTGATTTTGAAGAACGAATAAAATATAAGTGGGTTATGATGATATTTTGTTTTTAGTTGTTTGTTATTGAATATTTTTGACTTTTTGTACGGGAAAGTGGTGTTTCTTTTGTATTTTAGTGGATAAAGGTAGTTGCTTTTTTACTTTTTTTGAAAAAGATGAAGGGAGTTTTGAATTAAAGTGTTTTTGATGTGACATCTTGTCTGAAAAATGAAGATTTTACTTGACTTTTACTATATTAGTAAAGTGTCAAACTAGCCCTAGGGACTTTCAGGTCTGCACAACAATGATACTGTCCGGCCGTGTTTCAGGCATGAGAGGGGCACAAAAGCTAGTCCCAACTCTTATTCAACTTGGACCTTTCCCAAACTTGGATATATTTAAATGCGTAGATTTTATTTTTTTTGTCATGGGCCTATAAAAAAAACCGAAAGAATAAGCTTGTGCATGCGAAGAAATTTGGTTACCAGTCCTACTAATATTAAGGCCAAAATCTAATTACGGGTCTTAGAAAAAGTCGCACTCAATCGGGCCCATTTAGAATTTCTACATATGACATTCTTCCCAACTCTGATTGCATCAGAATTTGGCCCTGTTAAAAACACGGCCGTAGATCATTTACTTGAATGACCAATTATCAATTAATAAAGGTGGGGCCGAAGATGTGCAGAGATCCATCCAGTTTATCGATTTGGATTAAAAAGATGGCCCGTGATGAATGGAAACTAGGTCAAAACCGGAGATCGATCTGACTCTATGATTTTTAGAAAATAATATAATAATAATGCCGAATTCCTTTTTTTTTTTTTCAAAATATATAAATGACGGATTAATAGACCGTTGTTACCTTGCTTCGCACGCACGCCTTCTGCTCGTTAACGAAACGGAAACAAAGGAGAGTTGCTCTGCTACCAAACCCTCCCTCTCTCTCTCTCTCTCTTTCTCTCCCTCAATCAGTCATGGCATGAACCTAAACCATGTGTCCGAAGCTCCTCAAACGCGCCAGCAACGACGACATGATCACCGTCAAAGCCGAAGACGACGCCGACACCGTCACCTTCATTTTCGAAAGCCCCCGTCCCGTCGGTACTCTCTCTCTCTTTCTTTTTCTCGATCTCCTCCATCTTCTTGCATTGCTTTGTGTTTTTTTTGGATGTTTGATTTCTTGAATCATCAGAGCTTTCTTGAAATCTAAGCGGAAAGTTGTGAAAATTTTTATGTTTTGTCTATGTTACTGTCAGATTTGATTTGGATGGACATATGTTCTGTTATCCGGCTGTGTTTTCTTTCTGAAATTGTTGGTTTTTCGTGGATTCATTGACCTTTTCATAAATTAGTATGTTGTTTTGAATGATTTTTTCCCTTCTTTGGATGTGTTCTTTTAAATCCCATCTACAGATTCAGCAGTCTAGATTGTTTCACTCACATAATTCCTCATAAGGACATTAAACTACATAGCAAATTGAACTGTGAATTATTATATGAGGGAACTCGTTTTGAATTGACATTAGTACTATGCCAGAAACATGTTTCCTGTAAAACAAAAATAGATTGCGAATGCCACAGTAGTGTAAATGATGATTTGATGGCTAAATTTGAATCCTATCAAGTAAAAAAAAAAGATATTTACAAGAAACATGCAGCTTTTACTGGGGAGTGAAAACAGCTTTAAATTTGGTAATGGTTTGGAATATTGTATGGTGTCCATGTACAAGTGTCATTTGCAATTGTTTTTTTCCCCTTTCCATATCACCTCTAGTACTTTGGAAAGTACCTGTCCGTACTCTCTCTCTCTCTCTCTCTCTCTCTCTCTCTCTCTCTCTCTCTCTCTCTCTCTCTCTCTCTCTCTCTCTCTCTCTCCATCTTCTTGCATTGCTTAGTGTTTTGTTTTGACATTTGATTTCTTGAATCATCAGACCTTTCTTGAAATTTAAGAGGGAAGTTGTGAAAATTTGTATGTTTTGTTATTTTTTCAAGGTGTGTGAGATTAGAGTGTGAGAACTCATGAAACCTATGGAGTTGTATTGCCTGGATCTGAGGATTTGTGGATTGGAGGTTTTGTTGAACAATTAGGGCTAGTTCATATTTATTGGTATTGGATTGCTACGGTTTCTTAGTGTTGGTTTCTTTTAGTGAAAGTGGTGGAGTGAAGGATCAGAAGTGAAGATTTGTATGGGGGCAGTTTGATAATCTATTATTTGATTTGGAAGGATAATTCTTGCAATTCACTGTGACTGTGTGTCATTTTTTGTATTTGATGATATAAGCAAGTGGTTACCATGAAGAACCATTCTGAAGACTTGGATTTCAATTTCAAAACTACCCCTCCCTAGATATGCCTCGTGTACATGTGGACATGATTGAAATTGAGGACGAGAAGCCAAACCCATTTAGGAGTAACAATGTTTTTCTTAATGGATTCCTTTAGAAACCCAATAAAATTACATTTCAGAGATCCCATGAAACTTCACTGCCCTATTCTTGATCAGAACCTTTGTGGGTGCTTGTTTTTTCCGTCTCTGGAGTGGAATAGAATATCTTGGCAATTGGGGCGCTTTCAGAGAAAGAGAGGAAGAGAGAGATGGGGGAAGGGAGGTCTTTGTCTCTGACTCCTACGTGGTCGGTCACAATGGTGATGACGGTGATGGTGAATATCTGTTTTGTGGTTGAGAGGTCCATTTATAGGTTTGGGAACATATGGAATGATGAAATTTAGAAATGTAGGATTAGGATTGTATTAGATTGATGAGTTGGTATTAGATTCACACGTTCAAACAAAATTCTGATACAGCTGTATACCTGTGAATATGTACAATGATTGCATTGGTAGTGGATTTCAAAATTTTCGGTACAATTATCAGGGACCATACTTTAGAAAAGTATGGTGGGAAGTGGGAACCACAGGAGCACATATTCAAAGGAAACCTCGTGTGCATGGACTCTTTTTCAATACTAAGGGGGCGTTTGTGAGCAGGCACGGTGCTGTGGGCCACTTTTCGATCCTGAAAAATAGGATTTTAGGATCCTCTCCATTGCAGAAAATATGCCAAAAAAGACGGCTTCTTCCCTCCAATTCTCGCCGCACCAAATGGCAGTGAAGAAGGTGCAGGAAAATCCAGTGTCTTATCTCCCAACATGTCCACAGAAACTTTCAACTAGCACCGGCTGAAGCTCACGTAGTTGAAGGACACTGAATTTGAGTCTTTTCTAAATTATAAAGAAAAAAGATAAGAACAAATAAAAAACTCATAGTTAGAACTGAAAAGATATCAAGATACTACAACAATACAACAAACAGAAGACTTAGGCAACTTACTGGGTTAGTAAAAATAATGTAAAGCCTCCATTTTTCGGACAAGGGATCATATCAAAAGTACACATCTTCAAAACTTCCTCCTCCTCCTCCTTTTCTAAAAGAAAGTAAAAAAGCAACCTCCTTTCTCTGCAATAACATCTTTAGCATATTCTTCTTGTTTATATAGCATTGGACTCGCTATAACCAATTTTGATAAACATTAGTAAAAGCTAGTTACAAGTAGTGGGAAAACTGAGCAATCCACCATGTTCTGGCATCTGGAACCCAATTTGAGAGCTCAGGTGACCCATCTTTAGGATTCATGTTATCTGTAACAAGTCACTGTGACCTGTTCTACCAGTTCTTTGAAATGAGAAAAATATTGCACATCAACAGGGACGCTTATCTCTAATTCTTTACACAGAACTGGGTTATTCTACTACTATCAGCATTGTTTCGCAGCTGATGAAATATTTATACTTTGATTTAAGTTGGGCATTGGAATATAGAAAACTAGCAGTTTTATTATTTTTCATTTAGTTGAGCAAATATGATTGATAGATTGCCCGTTTGATGGGCCATCAGACCAAAGAGCTCATTCAAACAATTCTGATCATCGGATTAATGGATTATTGATCGTGTTGTAGGCCAACCAGATGGATGGTCTGGATTTGAACAAAAAAGGAAGAAGAAAGAAATATAGAATTAGGTGTTTTTGCTAATAATATGTTCCACATAAAGCACTGTTGTCGGTCAATGCATTTTACATGGTCTATCACAAGACCTTCCTGCTTGCATGACACACTGGTTTAAGACATTCAAAATTACCAATTCTTAGGATTGAAGGCAAGTTTTGATCTTTGAGAATGGAGTGCATTCAAGGCAACTTTCTTTCTACGTGCATGTTTGTATAACCTGATTTATCAATAAGGACAATTACTTTGTTCTTTGCCATTATGAAATATTGGTAAACAGAATTAGATAATGAATTCTAAGGACCCAAACTAGTCATTTGAAATTTTTTCTCTTGCACACTTATTGTGTGACTGTGTTTCATTTCTTGTATTTGATGATATAAGCAAGTGGTTACCTGAAAGAACCACTCTGAAGACTTGGGTTTCAATTTCAAAACAACCCCTCCCCGTGTACATGTGGTGATGATTGAAATCGAGGAGAAGAAGCCAAACCCATTTAGAAATGACAATGTTTTTCTTAATGGGTTCCTTCAGAAATCCAATAAAAAAATGTTTCAGAGCTCCCATGAAACTTCACTGCCTTACTCGCCTTTCAAAAAAAAATATGTATATATGAAACTTCACTGCTTTGTTCTTCATCAGAACCTTTGTGGGTGTCTGTTTTTTCTATCTCTGGAGTGGAATAGAATATCTTGGCAATTGGGGCACTTTCAAAGAATGAGCGGAAGAGAGAGATGGGGGAAGGGAGGTCTGTGTCAGAGACTCTGACGTGGTCCGTCGCAACGGTGACGACGGTGATGGTGGTGATCTGTTTTGTGTTTGTGACTTGTGAGGTCCATTTATAGGTTTGGGAATGTATGGAATGATGAAATTTAGAAATGTAGGATTAGGATTGTATTAGATTGATGACTTGGTACTGTGATATGATTTTTGATGTTATTAGTTAATGATTCTATAGATAACCAAATTATTCTTATTGAAACTTACCATAAAAATTTGCCAAAATTGTAGTCTTTGAATTTCTTTATGGAATTGAGGGAGTTGGATTGAGTAGCCTTCTTTTTGCAGTTGTTTTAAAATTTTCTTGCTGCTGTTCTTGTTGCAGTGGTTGAAGAAGACGTGGCTAAAGGCTGTTCTTTCTTCCTTGCAGAAAATAAAAGAAGGTGAGAAATCTTGGCGTTTTAAATTTAATCCTTCCTTTTCTTCTTATCAGCTGTTTTATTGAAGCTTACTATTTAGACTTTAGTTATAGCGGTACATTGGAACGCATGATTGATGCTAGGGAAAATTGAGCTAGGAAAGTAGGCATGGAGGTCCTCTTTTCTAGCAATTGTGCTTTGACTTCATTTATTCTTTTTATCTGCTTTAGCTTGCAAGTAAACTCTCTTGTACTGCACTGTTTTAATAGATAAACGTTGATATTAAAAAAAAAAAAAAAACACTGCCATATCTCTCTCATAATAATGATATAGGACCAACAGATGAAGTACTACGCACCACATAACTCATGTAATGTTTGAAACGATAATTTAAATTATTGCAAGATATGACATGCAGAACTCATATTACTAAAAACAAAGAACTTGCATGATCTTTGATACAACTCCTTACCTGCTCAAACAATGTTGAATTCAAGTCAACACTCTATTCAATATTGAAATCTTTCAACCCATTTCTGAAAGCTTTACTGTCTAGAACAGCCCATCTCCAAAGATCTCCATCTTGAATGGGTTTGAAAAGACACTGGACCCTGGCAAATTCACTTTCACAAACTAATTGTCACCCAAATCCAACACCATGTCCTCTTGAACCCGTGTAATGATTATCTAAGTCCATTCCTTTTCCAAAAATTTTCTCTTTCAAATAATCAAAAGCTATTGTCGCCCCAGTGTTTAGACTTTAGTTATAGCAGTACACAGCTGTTTAGACTTGAGTCATAGCAGTACTCTTATATGGGTTGTGATCAAATTTCACAATTCTAAAAGCTGGATCCATGTAGTCATGTAGATAGATCAATGTACAAAACATATGAATAGAAGAGAATTCTTGTATTTTAATTGCTGTACATATCTACAGATGTAGAGGATCTGGTGGGGCTTGGTTGTCTTCAGAATCTTCATTCTTATGCGTCTCTCTATTCCAAGGCCAGGGTTGAGTCTTCAGAATATTTATCCATTTATTAGTCTTATATGTGTTGAAAACGTTACTTATATTTGTATTGATTTTGAATAATCTGGAATAATGGCTGTGTTTGCACATGTAGTTTTGGAAAATCTTAAGGTAGTGAATTTGTTTTGCTTCTCCATGCTTTACGATTCCATATATCAAATCCTTTCTGCTCTTTTTTAAATGTATTTTTTATTGCTTGGGTTGTAGAAAAGTAAATTATATGGATGGTTAATGTTGAACAAGTCTTAGTTTTATACCATGATTTATAGTATGATGAACTTACAATAAAAAGGAAATTTTCGACTTAAAAAAAAAACACAAAAAACGATGGCCTTGGCCGTCGTTCAGTTTTGGACGGCTTTCAGCCGTTCCCTTTGTACGCGACTGGGTCCCCTTTGTGATGGTGGTCCAAGAAACTAAGCTGAACAGCTTAACAATAGTCCCCAAACTGAATACATGGCATACCATAACCATAAATGCTTCTTTAAGAGCAGGTCTAAAAGCAGATTCTATATTGACATTGTCCTGAAACGCTATCTAAAAATGCATCAACCACGGTTCTTGTTTTAAACTACTATTATGTTCTCATCTGCAAATTTAGCCCAAAATCATGCCTTAGCTCTCTCAAAGGGATCTTGAGGCAAAAGGGGATTTTTTAGTCTACATTATACTTGGGAATGGTCCAAACAGTTGCACTTCTCCCATTATACTTGAACAGAAATTTGAGGTTGTTTTTAGTCTACTTCTATCCTCATTCTTGCTTACACTTTATAGTGCTCAGATGTATTGATTTTTTTTTAATTGTTAGTGGATGCTCTAGTTTCTTGAGACAGAATATGTAGCAGTTATGAAGAAAGAAAGAAATGGCAGCAGTCCCTAAGACTGGTCAGACACTACGTCAAAAAAGGCAATTTTCGAATAAAAAATATGCAAAAAAACGAAGGCCTTGGCCACTTATGTATGTGCAGTGTGTTCATATAGATACGACAACGATATAAAAACATATTTTTATGATACTTAGAGGTTGTTTAAGTATTTGATTGTGTGTGCAATATCTATAGATTTAATATAGATAGAATTCATTTAGAGATAAATAAAAACATAGTTCTATGATGTCTTTGATGTTTGGTAGTTGGATCGGACTTCAACAGATTTTGAACTGTTGTGTTATCGTAGTTTTGTTATTAGAAACAGGTGAAAGTTTCCATATGTTTCTGGGACCAACCGCACCCCCGCGGTACCTGTTGTGCGACAACTCCCCTCCCCTCTCTCGCTCTCTGTTGTGATGCCGTCCAAGGGAGTGTGGATGTTCATTCCAGATAAGATGATAGAGAGTTTAGTTGGGAGAATGTTGCAGGTAGGCTGGTTGGCTGGGAGAGTGAAGGTGGTTGTGGGTCGTGTTTCGGGCTCAAGGAGTTTGTTCATTTGCTTTAGTTTTTCTGTTTTCTTGAAATGTGTAGATTTAGCTTTTCATTGTTTATGATGTTATTCTTTTCCATTGAGTTTAATTTCACCACCATATTATTTTTTTTATACCTTCCTTCAGATATACTACAGTTTTGTGAAGATGTGTGTTCCCACCATCTCAGATTTCAAAAATCCTAGTGAAATGTTGCATATGTCCATTTATCTTTTTATGTGCAATGCTTGTAAATGATGTTTGTATTGGTTGTGTGTTCTTTAATGTAGTGTGGTATTGTAACAATAGAACATAACTTACCCTTATAAATTACATGTGCTTGCAAAAATAATATTAATAGTGTCTAAAGGCAATCATAAATCAGTCATTTAGTATTCAACAAGTTGTTGCAAGTATAGTTTGGTGGTGTCCTTGTGAAAGAGCTATGATATTGGCATTTGCTAGTTATATTATAGTTTGATCCATTTTCAATGTTTTTTTCTTTCTTTTTCTGGGCCTTACAGCATGGAAATTGGAATCTCATATGACATGGGTTTGTTTATTTGACATATCCACTTGAAATAAATACAGCAAGTATCCAAATGTTGATTTAAGATGGAAAGTAGAAACAATGTTCTTCTTCTTCTTCTTCTTCTTTTTCTTCTTTCCTTAATAGTAGAAAAAGTATACCATCTGATGTGATATCAAACTCACATCCAAAATGCAGGTAGAATAGATGACCACCATTTTCTAGTTATTCAATATCACAGCTGTTACTGGGGTCGGAACAGTGGTTCCCGCTATCAAGTACTAATCGGATATGAGGGCCAAGGCCTCTACAGCCATCTGGTACATTTCCTATGCGGTCTTTTGGGTACCATGGATCAATTGTCTTGCATTCTCAGAATTCTTAACCATGTATGCTACTGGTCGACATTTTTTTTCATCAGTTCTGTTTTTTTTTTTTTTTTTTTTTCTTTCTTTCATCAATTTGTTTGACATAGTATTGTTGGTTTTCGCTTGTTAATCACTTTGCTAACTGATAGAGAAAATAGAGAAAAAAATGAACATGTTTTCAAACGTGAGCAATGAATATTTATGTTTGACATGTAGACTACAATAATGGCCTCTTTAGTTGATGATTTTGAATTGTTTTCTAAACCCAACTGGTTGGTTGCATTGTACTACTTAACTTTTGGCAGTATTTTTGAACTTGAATATTCTTGGGTTGTTCTTTTTTGTACTGTTTTTTCACTTTCTAATTAAGAATATTACAATTGGGGGATTTTTTTTATTTACTTAATGGTTTTTGTCTTTGTAAGGAGTTTTTTATTTTTTAATTCACGAACTTCCATTGGGTATTCAGCATTTTTGAGGTGAGGGATTACAGAGTGTAGGATGTTGATGGGTTTTAGATCAATTCTATGCAAGCATTTAGAATGAAAGAAAAAAATGAAGAAAAAGAATGGATTTCCTTTAGTTTTTCCAATCATTGATTGGTTGTTTTTGGCAAGCATTTCTTCAAAATGAGGTGAACAGCCGGGGACAAATAAATAATTTAACTTATTTTTTTTAATGGTTAAATAATAAAAAAAGGCAATTTTCGGCTTTAAAAATATGTAAAAAACGACGGCCTTGGCGGTCGTGCAGTTTTTGACGGCTTTCAGCCGTCAATCCCTTCATATGCGATTTGATCCCCTTCAGGAAGTGTGGCCTAAGAAACTATAAGCTGAATCGCTTTACAATAATCCTGCAACTGAATACCGGGCATACCATAACCATAAATGCTTTTTTAAGAGCAGGTTTAAAATCAGATTCTATGTTGACATTGTCTTGAAACATAGAGTGTAAGCTATCCAAAAATGCATCCACCACGCTTGTCACGACCCGATTTCCTCCATGGCAGCTGAAACACTAATGTTGTTACAAATAGTGCAAGATAAAGCGTTGAAATGACTTAAATGTAAGTATTTACTCAAAAAAGGAACCCCACACCATGGAAAGGAGAACCCACAATTTTTGGATGACAAGCCCACACAAGTTAGAAGGAAATCCCATGCATATGGGAAGAGACACCCATGCAAGTGGCAATGGTGGGATACCTAGGGATCGATCTTTGGGATCCCTCGTTCTAAAAAGATCAGAAATTATTTTTTAACCTTTTTTTTTCGAGGCATGTCTGTTTGCATGGAATATATATAAATTAAATAGATTTCATGGTGAAATGTGCTCCACGAAGGAATTATTAAAGAAGGGAGGGGGGGACATGCATTTAAAAGATTTCATGGTCAAATTCAAAGAATTCTTGTTTGTGGAATTCTTGAATTCCCAGACATAGTGGAACTCATGAGCACCCTGAAATTCCACCAAAAGGCGAAGGAGCTGGAATTTCTAAATTCCCAAAAAGGTCATTTGAGATCTTTCCTGTGGTCGAAATTCTGAAATGCTTGTAAAGAAATATTGCATTTGCAAATGCCAGGGAACAAGATGTCACATCATGTTAAAAAATCTCTAACATGGTGAATTCCTACCAGGAATTCCAGCAAGTGAAGCGTGGTAAATGGTCAAAACACCTCTTATTTTAACAAATGAAATTACTTTCTCATTCTACTAAATCACAAAAAATCCCTTTCTTTAAAAAAATAAGTTAAAAGGCTACAATCTCATGTCGCTAAACGATGTTATTTAATACTTTTTAATTTGACCATTCTTCTTTTCTTGTCTCTTAATTTGACCACTCACCCCACCTCATGTCACTAGTGAAGTTAGCAAACATACAGAGCTTGGAAGGTATGTCTTGGGGAAATATTTCTCTTTGCATACGCTAAAGGGTGCTCTCAACCAAAACAACTAGTGTATGGTGATGGCCAATGGGCCTCAAATCATAATACGCTCGACAAGTTTTCACCCTCCAAAATGGATGCACCCTTGATCCAATAGTCCACTTCACTTAGATAGGTACTAAACCTTAGGACCCATGCTATTAGGAAGTCCCTATTTTATGGAACACTTAAGATGGATCAAATGGTGGTCCCCACTGGATGTTCTAGAGCACGGTGAGCACCCGCGCTCAGGCGAGGGATTCCCCACCATATCTTATCTTAACCAATCTTAGCGGTTGAAGGTAATGTTCTAAGTGGGCCCACATACTAGGAAATTTGAAAATTATGAAATCCCACTCGATTGACAATTGTACTCTCTCCCAATTAACTCATTCGAAAAAACCACTAGTCGGTCCAATTTTGTTTGCGCAAGCGTAAGAGGATTCCTCGTACGGGGTCTGAGATCCATTGGCATCTTTTCTTTCTCCGTAACTCTTCCCGTTTTCTACCTCTCTCCATTCTTTGACACAAAATCCCCTAAAACGCTAATCATCGAGACTTCTCTCATACATAGAGACCAGACATAGCTTCCGCTCTTTTTCTTCCTCCTCTTCTTCTCTTCTCATCTTCTTCATCTATTTGGAGCTACTGCTTTTAATGATTTTGGGCAATCGAATCCTGTGGTGCATTCAGAGGCTTGTGGAGATCATGCCTGCTCTCGTCAAGATTATTTTGATCGTTTTTGCTCTCGATCGAGGGTTTTTCAGTTTCGGATCTCAGAGGCTCGAATCAAGCCTTCTTTCGTCAATTATGGAGGTAAAGTTCAAATCTAAGCTGCTTCTGTTCGGATCTTGCTGTTTTTTTAGGAGATTTGGGTAGATCGGGGTTGTTGTTAGGGTTTTTTTCTGTCTTAGGCTTCTGAAAATCGATTTTTGGTGGATCGGAGCGTTTTTAAGGGGTTTTTACTCTGGTTTTTTCGGTTTCTTCTTGTTTTGTGATTTTATGTCCCGTTTTTGCGGATCGAATTTCTTAAGTTTAGGTATTTTGATTTTCTCCCTTCCCTTTGAAAAATTCCCGATTTTGTGATGTCTTCGATTCTCATTTTAGATTTGTTTGTGAAAACTGTTTCAAATCCATTATCTATGCATATAACTTTGTTTATGTCAAAATCTACTAATCTTCTTGCATGCAAGTTTTCTTCTTCTTCTTCCTTTTCTCCCCCTTTTCATCTTTACTCAAAACCCCAGTTCAAGATCAAAATGCTCGATTTTTTCTTAATCGTCATCAAGTATCATGAAAAACCTAGGGTTTACAACTGCTCTTACAATATGCACCACCAATGATTATGGATTGTCTGATGATAATAGACGAACTTAAGAAACATGAAAAAACACCTGTTTTGATTTCAGGTAAATCCAATCCCATAATTGGATTGGGACATCTTTGATTTCAAGAACTTAGGAAGTTCATGTTGGGAGAGTCCCAGAATCCCCCTAATTTCCGTTAGTGGAATTCCTTTCAAATCTAATATCATGGAACATGGGTATTTTGTGGAATTGCTGCCTGCTCATATTCCTCTTATCAAGTAGGCCATTAATGAGCTATTGTTGAAACCTCAGATTCTGGTCGGATACTGGTTGGAAATTGGAGAAAGGTTTTAGAGAGAAATAGAAGCATACATTGCACTGTGGGAGACATAATTGCCCTTAGATCTCCTCTACTAAATTCAACCATGTAATCTAAGACAATACCCTCTATTTCAGCCCCCCTAATTTTTGGCTCAATATTCTTTTTGCAAAAGCTCTTAAATGGGGAACCTCATCGCCAAATATAGCCCACCATTCAGCTATGTTAGAAGACCAAAACAATAAAATCAATTGTTTGTTATAATTCATAAATTACTATATTTCATCTAATTTAAGTATTGAAATATGAAATAATACCTGGATCCATCTGCTCACGACCCAATATGGCTGCGTCTGATCTAAAACTACCTAGAGCGCCTTTGTAGTTTTTCAACTATAAAAGTTTAAATTTAGAAGTTAGCACTTAGCACTTAGCCCACTAATCTGTGAATAACAATGTCATGATCTATGACATCTTTACCTGGTTAAGAATTGTAACTTGATGTTGCGGGTTATCTGTCCTAGCTTCTAACGTTTTTTTTCAAGCCACGAAAAACTTGTTCATGGCTGGAAAAGTGTTTGCTATAGAAGCAGCTTGGGTTCAAGTAGTACGCTACATGCCATAACGTCATTAAGTAATAAGTATTGATTATTGGATTCCAAAATAAAGTAATAAACAGTAACTAGTTAGTATTTATAATAACCATAATAGTCAAAATTTACCTGCCGCATGTATGTCTTGATGCATCTGGTTGTCCCATCGATTATCAATGATTTTCCATAGCTTCTTATAATAAGTCCCATACTTTACTATGGACCTTTGCTCTATAGCAAGCTTTGCTTTATCCATGGCATCATACACAAAGCCCATTGTGGGCTTCGTATCAGCATCCACTAGTTACAAGACCAAGACAAGAGGCTCGAGTAAGTCGGTAATTCGTTTTGCCATGTTCCAAAAATCCTCCCCAAGGACAATCTGTTATACACGGCGTGCCAAAGGTTGACGTGAAAAATCTGATTTCACATTTGCTGTACTGGTCCACATCTGTATTATGTTAGCCTTGGCACGACAAAGACTCTCAAGGGCTACGAAGTGCGTAGCAAAGCGTGTGATACCCGGCCTCAAAATCTCACTACCCTCATTCATTTCTCTTAGCAGATCGGTCTTGAACTGATGGTTATAGATCAAAGATGTCACCATCTTTTCCTTATCAATAGTATCACGGACATCATCTAATTTGCCAATGTCCTCCAGCATGAGATCAATACAATGTGCCGCACACGGCACCCAAATAATACTCTTATGCTTTCGATGCAATTTCTTCGCTGTGGCCTTAAAGTTAGCCGCATTATCTGTTACAATTGCAACAACATATTTGTACCAATTTTTAACCATACCCAAGGTATCATCAATTAAACTGTACAAATATTGTGCATCCATTCTATGCCCGCTTGTATCTACTGACCTGACAAAAACTGTTCCCGTTACACAGTAAGCCATGAAATTAATAATGTGCCGCCTATTGTTGCTTGTCCACCCATCACACATAAGCGTGCACCCATACTCCTCCCAAGTTTTGAAGTGATCTTCCAAATATCTCCAATAATCAGAAACTTCTATGTCAAGATACTTTCTGCCAATCTCATAAGCGGATGGAGGTTTAACTCCGGGCCCAACCTCAGCTATACTATCAACTGTGGAGTGATAGTATGGTGAATAAGCAACATTCGGTGGAATCCGATTATAATGGAAGAACTTTGAGATGACTCTCCCCATTTTCATGGCTCTAACTTTCATATCACCCATGATAGAGCTACTAATCTTTGGTTGTTTTGTACTTTGAGATCGATGTAAGAATGGATCCAATGTCCCTCTCTTCGCTGTGTCCCGATAAGGGTCAGGAGGTGCTCTGGAAGAACCGGCCCCAGCCCGTGTCTCATCCATACGAGCTTGCTCAGAAGAAAACTGTTCACGGCTCGCTCTCGTAGCCCTCCTAACTCCCTCGCCTCAACATCACCATCACCGTTAGTGTCATCCTCAGAAGTGTCAATCCTCTGCATATTTGCAACCTTCTCATCAATTTTTTTCTTCTTTTCTTTCTCATTCTTCTTTTCAAGCAACATGTCTCTCATTTGTTTCCTCACTTCAGTGTGGACATTTGCACATGGTTTAGCTTCCCCTTGTATACCTGCTAGGTTTTGTTTAAATCTGTGGATCCCACCACTGAGAATCTTATGACACCATTTGCATTTGACCTTATGACGGTCTCCTGCAACCATCTCCCCATGTTCCCATCCTGGGTCAACTTCTTTCTCTTTCTTTTTTGGTGTCATTTGTGATATAATCTAACTATCTAAGTGACAGTAATCTGCACAATCAAGATCTCAAGATTCTACACAATCAAATGTTTATACTTTAAGAATGTAAAAACAAAAAGAACATATTATTAATGCACACTGTCACATACAAGCATAGATGATAGATCCATGTTATTGACTGTTCTACACAATCAAAATAATAGTCTCTTAGTCTTACCTTTTACCAAAACATATTATTAATAATTAGTTTTACAAGAAAATGAGTGGAAAATATTATTATTACACAATACACATAGAAGCATAGATCATTAGATCTAGAGTTAGAACCATAGGCATCTACAAACAACCCACACATGTAATCATCTATTCTACATAATTTAAGAATGTAAAATGCAAAAAATCCATATTATTAATAATTATTTTTACAAAAAAAGGTAAGGAAAATATTATTATAACACATACAAGCATAGATCTAGAGTTAGAAGTTAGAACCATAGATCCATGTTAGATACACTCCCAAAATAATAGTCTCATACAAAAAACATAAATAAATAATGAAAAAGAATTCGGATTTTTATTTTATTTTTTTTAAATTACATCATAATCATGAAAATCACATTCTTTTAACCAAAAAATAGTTGAAATTTCATCTACAAACAACCAACACATGTAATCATCTATTCTATATAATTTAAGAATGTAAAATGCAAAAAATCCATATTATTAATAATTATTTTTACAAGAAAAAGTACGGAAAATATTATTATTACACATATATGCATATATCTAGGGTTAGAACCATAGATCCATGTTATATACACCCAAAATAATAATTTCATACAAAGAACATAAGTAAATAATATAAAAAAATTCGGATTTTTATTTTATTTTTTTAAATTACATCATAATCATGAAAATCACATTCTTTTAACCAAGCAATAGTTGAAATTTCATATACAAACAACCAACACATGTAATCATCTATTCTACATAATTTAATAATGTAAAATGCAAAAAATCCATATTATTAAAAATTATTTTTAGCAGAAAAAGTAAGGAAAATATTATTATACCACATATATGCATAGATCTAGGGTTAGAACCATAGATCCATGTTATACAAACCCAAAATAATAATTTCATACAAAGAACATAAGTAAATAATAATAAAAAAATCGGATTTTTTAATTTAGAAAAAAAAGAAGACCCAAAAATTCAAAAAATTGCATTTTTAGAAAAAATAATGATCCTCCAAACCATCTTCAAGCAATATCTTCATCTTAACATCTTCCCTAAACCATATATGCATGTAGAATCAAAAAAACAAACATCAAAGTTGAGAAATCAAAAAACCCTCTTTGATGCGAATAGTGGTTGGATTCTTTGGTATGTTTGATCTTTCAAAATAGATGGATTTGATGATGTTAGATGCTTGAAACACAATGTGGAGGCAGTTTCCTTCACTCACCAACAAGTAGAATAGCAAAAAGCCCCCCACTTTGTCAGGGGACGACTCAGACGAGTCCCCCTGGACCTATACCGAGTCCAGGGGACTTGACTCGGTACAAGCCGAGTCCAAGTTGACTCGGACTCGGACAATTTTTAATTCCATGGTTTAAATGATGCCAAAATCCACCTAGAAAACGAGTTTCGTGGGTCCCGAGGCCAGCCGGCAAAATCACTGCGCACTGCAGCAGCTATGGCCCGCAGCAGAAACCAAGTGGGGGGGCGGGGGGGGGGCGCTTGGTGTAATGTTGGCCACTGGGATTGCAATTGGATTGGTTGCTGAGTTTTAAACAGACTGGCTGCTGAATTGTTCATGGGACTGGCTGCTGAGTTTTCAATGGAGTTGGCTGCTGAGTTCTCTTTGCAATTACTGCTCCAATAGACTGCTGAATATCAGCTATTCCTCTTTCTTTTTCGAAGGTAGCAAGGGGGGGAAATATGCAAAAAAGTGCTGGCTGCTGCTAGCAGCTGGCCGCTGGGGACAAAAGAGCTGGTGGCAGGGAAAGCTGTGCAGCACAGCAGCTGCTGTCTTGGTTCAAGGGATGGAAGGGTGACAAGGGGGAAAGAAAAACAAACTGGCTGCTGGGGTGTTAGGGCGATTAGCAGCAGCTGTTGCTACTGATCGCTGTCCTACTGCTGCTGGCTGGCTGGCTGGCTGCCATCTGTTGTGGCGGTTGATCATTCATCAGGGCTGGGTCCCACTGAAACTGAGTTTCATCTCAGATTAAGGGACAAATAATAATAATGAAAACCAATCAGTTTAATAACGAGTTAACACAGAATAGCCACAGAATAGTGATAGATAAACCGATTGCTAGACATGTTGATAAATAGAGCAATAGCAGATTAATGAATGGATTAGTGACAGATTGATAGACAGGGTATAAACAGATTCATAACAGGTTTGTTAACAAATCAAGAACATGATTAATTTAGACAATGTAATCCCAAGCAACATATACTAATTATCTTAAACACTTGCCTCAAAACCAACAACAAAGCAACCTTAACCAACGGTCACTCCAAGCTCCCAAATAACCAAGGCTTTCTCTCCCAAACAAAACCCACCAAAATCTCCCTAAAATCAAAACCCCTACATTGTCAAGCATCCACACTTATAACAGCCAACACAAGAAATAAAAGAAACGAGTTCTAGCTCAAGATACATTCAAGGATATAAGAGGCCTACCTCTTAGAAGCTCAAGAAAAAGAGAAGGTGATGAAGGAGGGGCTGCCACTGCTGGATTCGCACCAAAATAGAGTATATCGCTTAGAGGATGACAGGGGATCGATTGGCTAGATCAGCTCTTGCAAGGGAAGCCTTCAAGAAGTTGCTCTTCAAGAAGCCATGGAAGGAGAGGAGAAAAAGAAGACAGAAAGAGAGAAGCTTTTCTCTTGCTGTGGACGGTGGAAATGAGGAGTTAAATGTGTTTGGTGGTGGTAGGTGGAGACATTAATGAGGTGTAAGGTGTGGCATTGAATCTGGCTGGTGGGATATTTTGAAATAGTTAGTTTGTGAGTTTGCTACCATTCTAGCTAAACTTGGGATGCGCTAACGAAAATCTCTGGGACCCTAGACAGATTTGGTCAAAGAAGACGAATTGTAGGTCTAGAGAGGGCTTTCCAACAAGCCAAGAATAAGAATTTTCAGAGATCGGTGGCAGAATTTGTGATTTTCCAAACTGCGGTATATACCTTGAAAAGTGTGCCAGGGTTCAAATTAGGTCTTCTGGGCCTCGGATGAGTTCAGGCTGAACATGAAAGGTGTTGAGCAGGTCAAGACCTAACTTTTGAGCTCAAGGTGCAATTTTTATAAAATTCCCAGGATACCCCTGAAAAACCTCGGAATTCTAACTTAACTCGGAAAAAGTTGGATTCTCACGAAACTCCTTGAAACTCTCGGGAACTAATCCCAACTTGGCTCTAACCCTAAGAAACTCTCGATTAACCTCGAATCAAGCATCAGTAGCCACTAAACGTAATTAATTAGCATTAATTGTAATAATTAAAAATCGGGTTCTTACAATTCGTGTATGCGAAGCTACTCTCCTTCACCTAGATTCCATGTGATTTCGGTGAAATGGAATCACATAAGTGAGTGGCTGTGGTTTTAATAATTTTGTGGTTTTGAACTAGTTTTGAATTTATGAATTCGTTATTGTTTATTTCTTTATATGACCCGATAAGACTGATAAACTTGAACATATACTTACTAAACATGAAATTTTGATTATTCGTTATTGTTTTTTTTTTTTTTTTTGGATACTTTTTATTTATTTATTTATTTTCTTTTAAAGGTAAGTGCTCACACACTCACCCAAGATCCTCACCAGCAATGCTACAGCCAGGGATTGATTCCTGGTTGTTTATGTGAAAGGGAGGTGCCTCACCAATTGAGCTATTGGTGGATTGCCTTGTTTGGGTACTTGGTTTGAGTAATGCGTAGAACAAGTGTGCATGAATAGTATGCCAATTGCTGAGTATAAAATGAAAAGCTGGGTCTCTTTTGTAACTTGCGTGTTACTCAACATTTGAATACTTGGACATTGGATGCCTTTATAGTTTATGGGTCCTAAGTTTGTTTGGAAACTTGAATAATTATGAGAAGCCAATGCTGAACATTGGATACAATTATAAATAGGTCCTAATTTTGTTTGGAAACTCAGATTGAGTAATTACTAGAAACTAGTTTTGAATGCTATAATAATTGCGAGAAGCCAGTGCTGAACATTGGATACAGTTATAAGTAAGTCCTAATTTTGTTTGGAAACTCAGATTGAGTAATTACTAGAAACTAGTTTTGAATGCTATAAAAATGAAAATATGGTTTTCTTTGCAATTTGATTTTGGTTGAACTTGATTTGGGATGGATGTAATTTATGCATAAAACAAGTTTAGAAGCACATAATTTTTTCAAAAAAGAAAAAAAAGTAGCATTAGAACTATACAAAAAGTATATATATATAAACCTCATTAGACCTATAGAAAAAGCATGCAAGCTTTAATAAATCTGATGGTAAAAGATAAATTAAGTTTTCTCCCATGACCTATCGGTAAATGTCTCATACTTTAAAAGAAAAAAAAATTGTCAACATCTTTCCATTGCAAGTGGTAAACTCATTTTTTGGACACCGTAGTTTTTCAGAATATGGAATGCTGTCCATACACAGTTTTGAACACTTGATCATGTACTATGTAGTAACAGATGTTTCAGTTTTGAGCTATATATCAAATGAAGCTCAAGCCTTTGCTATTTGATTTTTATTGAGCTTGGTTCACACTGGATGTCTTTGACAGAAATTTACTTAATACATTCTGATGTTGGTTTCACTTAAATTTACTAAATGCATTTTTTTCTAAAATCTGATAGTAACAAGTGTAGGAATGCGTTCCCATCTCTTGTTCTGTCTTGTTTTTTAATGAAAGTAACCTTTTAAAAAAAAAAAAAAAAGAAGTGTAGGAATACCTGCTTAAGTACCAAATTCAAATAACTTTGATACTTGGATTGAAAAGGGTGATGTACATTAGCAGCACATTTGTATTTGTTTTCCTCTTCCCCTGTTAGTGTGTTAAGTGAGGGCACTTCATGTAATATGTATGGACTATTGATAGTAGCACTTCAACAGCAAGTGTCTTTTATTTTCTTCTTTTTCTTTTTTCTTTTTGCTCTAAAACTCTCTCCAATAGGAATAGAACTAATGAAGAACGTGCATTTCACAACTTTGGGGTTAGGAACAGAACTTGGGATCATCATATCTTCTTTTTAACTAGTAGCTTCACTAGAACCTGTGGCCTAGTGGTTGGGCATTTTCCAAAGGGGCTGCATGCTCCTTTTTTTTTTGCTTTTGCTTACTGCTGTTTGTGTTTTTGCTTTTTAGGAGACACTAGATCCTAGTAGTATAAACCTGAGATTTGTGTATGTTGCCGGGCTGTTCTATAGAGTAACTGCTACATCAGTTCTCTTGACCGGTAATTTGGTGTTTAACTGTTTCTATTTTCTTAATTTCTTTCGTTTGTTATTTTTGTTATTTTGGTTTAGATGCTTTATGTATTATTGCTAAAGTTCATCTTATATTGGTGGAACATTATATTTTGGGCATCTTTTTTAAATTGAAACTCTTTAGTGTGTTTTTTTTCTTGGCTTTATTTAAGGCTTCTATTATACTTCTATTCCCATTTTTATCCCTATTTCGAGTTTTATTGATTTGTGAGCACAATTTCTTTTGTTTCTTTTCTTGTTTTAGGTACCTATCAGAGCTAAAGAGACTTAATGGAATATCTTTTGTTATATCAGCAGGAAGTAGTGTTGCTATTGTTGGTACAAGTGGCAGCGGTAAGGCTTCAATGATTTTAATGTATATTTTAGATAAATATTATATAAAGAAACTACCTTGAACTGTGTGATTCTTTCATTCTTTTTTTCTTTTGTTTCCTTTGCAACATAGTTGACGGATGAATGAATGACAAACTAGATGTTGGAGGGAACTTTACAATAGGTGTCTCCTCATGCCATCTGTCTACAGAGGATATTCTTCATTTGTTAGCTTTATAACATTCTAAAATAAAAGGCATATAGTTCACATTGATTTTAAATGATTGACACATAGTAGAACACATTGGTCAAAATTTGGAGAAAACTTTTGTCATCCTACCATTTTTTTTTTTCCTTGAAAAATTCTTATTTAAGCACTTTTTTACTGCCATGTCTCATTTAACAACTGCCTATGCATGCTCCCAAATGTCTGCCCGGCGCCTGGTGGTTTATTGTTTGACTGGGCTTCATTTTGATGTTCTCCCTCACGGTACTGACATTCTAGTATCGAATGTTCTCCTATTGTACTTCATGTCTTTGAATATCCGATTGTACTTCATGTCTTTGAATATCCGAGACCCCTTTGATTTATGGACTACTCTTTGTTCTCTGGATGTTTCACTTGTAGCATGCCTTTTCTTTTATGGTCTATTAAGTTAATATCTTGAATGGCAGTTCTATAAGGTTATTGGAAATTATGCTTGCTATAGGGTCTTGTGTGAACATTATTTTGTGACAGATCATTGTTTCTCATCATGGAGCATTGTTTTCATTTTTCAAGTTATTATTTATATTTTCTCATTTTTTATTATGCAAAAACCAGAGACTGACCGAAGACAACGTACCGTAACATATGTAATGAGGCTGAATGACCAACCAGCCCTTCATTTCCCGGTTATTTAGAGGACCTAACCTGAAATCTCTCAAGTATGAATCTTCTTTTTAGACTAGATCGATAGTACTTTTGTAATTTTTTCCTTTTGATGTCGAGCTTTTACGCCCTTTGCTGTACATCATCTCTCTACTTAATGCAAATATCACCATTTGAGAATAAAAATCGCAATTCAAGTTGAATTATTTAATTTAGTCGCGTAATTGCACAGTTTGGACAACTATGGCCATGGCAAGTAGCCAGCAAAGCTTTGTAACAAATGGGCATACAACTAAATTTTTTCTGGGATCTGGGTGGATTCCAAGTTGTCTTGTCAGTAGGGTAGTTTCTTTTTCTTTTTGTTTGTTTTTGTGGGTTTTGTCTAACCATTGTCAAGGTTTGAAAAGCTTGTCGCTGAAATTTCACGACCGTTTGAAAAACAATAGTGCGAAAGCCATCGTGGTTGCCTTAATTTGGGTACACCCTTAATTCGGGTACATGAAAAGGGCTGTCTATTGTTGGGGACCATTGAAAAGGGAAAAAAAATTTACGGCCTTTTGAAAAACAATAGTACGGAAGCCGTCATGATTCCCTTAATTCGGGTACATGAGAAGGGCTACCTATTGTGTGGGGACCGTTGAAAAGGAAATTAAATCACCGCCTTTTGAAAAACAATAGTGCGAAAGCCATCATGGTTGTCTTAATTTGGGTACATGAAAAGGGCTGCCTATTTGTTGGGGACCGTTGAAAAGGAAAAAAAATCAAGAGAAAAGAAAAAAGAAGAAAAATCACGGCCTTTTGAAAAACAATAGTGCGAAAGCCATCATGGTTGCCTTAATTTGGGTACACCCCTAATTTTGGTACATGAAAAGGGCTGCCTGTTGTTGGGGACCATTGAAAAGGAAAAAAAATCACGGCCTTTTGAAAAACAATAGTGCGAAAGCCATCATGGTTGCCTTGATTCGGGTATATGAAAAGGGCTGCCTATTATTGGGGACCGTTGAAAAGAAAAGAAAATCACGGCCTTTTGAAAAACAATAGTGCGAAAGCCATCATGGTTGCCTTAATTTGGGTACACCCCTAATTTTGGTACATGAAAAGGGCTACCTGTTGTGGGGGACCGTTGAAAAGGAAAAAAAATCACGGCCTTTTGAAAAACAATAGTGCGAAAGCCATCATGGTTGCCTTAATTTGGGTACACCCCTAATTTTGGTACATGAAAAGGGCTGCCTGTTGTTGGGGACCGTTGAAAAGGAAAAAAAATTTACGGCCTTTTGAAAAACAATAGTGCGAAAGCCATCATGATTCTCTTAATTCAGGTACATGAAAAGGGCTGCCTATTGTTGGGGACCGTTGAAATGGAAAAAAAAATCACGGCCTTTTGAAAAACAATAGTGCGAAAGCCATCATGGTTGCCTTAATTTGGGTACACCCTTAATTTGGGTACATGAAAAGGGCTGCCTATTGTTGGGGACCGTTGAAGAGGAAAAAAAATTAAGAGAAAAGAAAAAAGAAGAAAAATCACGGCCTTTTGAAAAACAATAGTGCGAAAGCCATCATGGTTGCCTTGATTCGGGTATATGAAAAGGGCTACCTATTGTTGGGGACCGTTGAAAAGAAAAAAAAATCACGGCCTTTTGAAAAACAATAGTGCGAAAGCCATCATGGTTGCCTTAATTTGGGTATACCCCTAATTTTGGTACATGAAAAGGGCTGCCTGTTGTTGGGGACCGTTGAAAAGGAAAAAAAATTTACGGCCTTTTGAAAAACAATAGTGCGAAAGCCATCATGATTTTCTTAATTCAGGTACATGAAAAGGGCTGCCTATTGTTGGGGACCGTTGAAAAGGAAAAAAAAATCACGGCCTTTTGAAAAACAATAGTGCGAAAGCCACATGGTTGTCTTAATTTGGGTACACCCTTAATTTGGGTACATGAAAAGGGCTGCCTATTGTTAGGGACCGTTGAAGAGGAAAAAAAATCAAGAGAAAAGAAAAAAGAAGAAAAATCACGGCCTTTTGAAAAACAATAGTGTGAAAGCCATCATGGTTGCCTTTCTTTGGGTACACCCTTAATTCTGGTACATGAAAAGGGCTGCATATTGTTGGGGACCGTTGAAGAGGAAAAAAATCACGGCCTTTTGAAAAACAATAGTGCGAAAGCCATCATGATTGCCTTCATTCGGGTATATGAAAAGGGCTGCCTATTGTTGGGGACCGTTGAAAAGAAAAAAAAAATCGCCGTCTTTTGAAAAACAATAGTGGGAAAGGCGAAAGTGGCTTTTGTTTTATGCACTAGTCTTCTTTTGTATTTTTAGGTTAGATTAGGTTAGGTTAGTTAACTTCACCTTTTCACATCTCTTGCTAGGGACTAGTAAAATGTTGGTTGGAGGTGTGATGAGTCCATGAAATTGCATATTATTACTTATTTAGGATAACTTGATTTCATTGAAATTTATAAATTCTTGCAGTTGAGCGTTCAATGTTGGAATTCAAGTCATAATTGGTCAAAATTCATTAAATTGCATGATTTTCATGAAATTTCTTTTGCATAATCCTATTATTGCATTAATTTTCTCAAAATTCACAATTTTTCTCATGTAGTTTTTTTGCATCATTGTATTCTACGGGAAAATTCGATGAATGCAGTGTATTCATATGAATTGTAAAGTGCAGTGGTGCAAATCTTCTAATGTGAATTATCCAATGGAGAGCCTCAAAGATGCTCTTCCTAATCTTTGCCTCAAATTGCCATTGTTTTCTTACTTTATTTTAGTAATTGATGGGCCATTGATGGGCCATGATGGATGGATATGGTGGTAACTGACTGTAGCCTTTAATCAAACTAGTAATCAAACTAAGTTTTCTTCAGAAACTAGTAATCAAACTAAGTTTTCTTATGCCCTTTGTCCCCTTTAATTCTTCAACTCATATGATGGCCATATCTCTGAATTGTGTGTTTTTGAGTGCGAGGCTGAGGATCCGACGCTTAAATGGATTAAGCGTGGGGCTGTATTAATGGTCACTACTAAAGGAATACGAGTACAACACGTAGCGTCAAGCTAGCAGGTCTTGACATTGTCTCAAATAAGTCTTGCTTAACCTATGGCAGAGCTTGGTGAGGTATTGAAGCAGGTCTTGGCTTATTTTCTTTTGCTGAATTTCTTAAAATATGATTCTCATTTGAGGTGTTCACAGTGCATTTTGTTGCCTTTTCTTTACCTTTGATATCTCATGCTTTACTTAATGGCAGGTGGTGTCAACGTATAAGTAGTTCAAGGACTACAAAAAGGAAATGGAAGAAACAAATGGTTGATTCCCCTGTTTCTTTAGCTTAAGTTATTCAAGACTTACCGAAAAGATTTACAGTTCTATTTCTTTGTGGCTTTTACGTGCTTATTGTTGAATGTATATAGTTGAAAGAGCTAAGAAGTGCTTGGCAAGTGGCAACAGAGCGTGCTGCGGCTTGCTGCATTGGTTAGTTCTGGAAACCTGGCCATGACTACATGCTTTGCTTAGTCCATGTTTGTTTTTCCATTAAGTTGCTGTACTCTTCCAGTAGGGAATGGTGGTGGTGTTGATGTTGCTGAGAGTAGGAAGGCACTACTTCGTAATTTGTGGACTGAACGCATGCATGGTGCAAAGCAGAATCGTAATTTGTGGACTGAACGCATACATGGTGCAAAGCAGAATGTTGAGGTGGTGCCTTTGCCCTTATCTCTCTCTCTCTCTTTCTCTCTCTCTTACTTTTTTGTTTGGATGGATTTATGGTATGGACTGGTGGATTTCTTTTCGAACAGATTCGTTGATTTGCTCTTTCCCGTCTTCCGTTCCTGTTTTTAGAAGGTTTTGGAAAATGTTAGGAGCGCGTTTTCCAAAAGTAGGGTTTTTGAAATTGTCAACAATTCGTCCTTCGCTTCGCAGTTGTCTATTTTTTTTTTCCTACCAAGTGGTCGACTTTTTGGTAATATGTGTATTTTGGGTTAGTTTACTGTAATGCCGTTTCTTTCCCCTTCTCAAAAAGGGTCTGAAAATGGTTAATCTCGTTTGTGTCCATCTGGGGCAGTTGCCCCAGATCAGATCCAGAATTATATTATTTTTTCACTATCACATCACTATGCTGTGGACATTTCATGAGCTTCGGTGTTTTACTTTATGGTCTTGTGCAAAATTGGGCTTGGCTGGTAATGTATAGGTGGGGTTATTTATGAAATGACAAGGAGGTTATGGTAACATTCTCAGGAATTAAATAACCAAATCTAGTAGAGGTGTGGGCAACTTATGAATTGCAAAGGCCCTTTATGTATTTTTTATGAAAGGTAAAATTCATTAAGAAAGGCTAGCAAAGTCCAGCCTTTATTATCGAAGGAGACGCGAAATACCCCATTTGAATTAAATCCCAATAGAACTCATAGTTAAACTTTGTTTAAAAAAAAAGAGACTGGACATTTGTTACGAGCTCCTGTTATGATATGGCACCTGGTAGAGTCTGGACATTTGTTACGAACTCCTGTTATGATATGGCACCCAGTCCAATGACCTTTACTCCCCATTTGTATTAAATCTCAATAGAAATCATAGTTAAACTTTGTTTTTTAAAAAAAAAACAGAGACTGGACATTTGTTACGAACTCCTGTCTTCCGGGCTGTATTGTCAGTTTGCCGTGGAAAGGTCTTTTTTCCATTGATTTTCATCTCCTCTGTATTTTCCATTGCAGTTGACTCATCTATCTTTTTTATTCTTGGGCTTGTCGCCTGTGAGAAGGATGAAAAGGCACTTCAATTCATCCAATAGTTGACCCAAAATGTAGACGCAGTCCGAAAAGAATTTTTTTAGAGCGAGTTTTCAACTTCTCGATTGGAGCGCAGCCAAGTTCCAAAGGTATATAGATCTATTATCTATTTGTTTTAGTAGATCTAGTTGTGCTTGTTTGTTTCTTGATCTATCTTCTTGATGGATTATTTGATCTTAATGCATGAGATTAGGTTTTTAGATCTTGAACTAGTTGGGAAAAACATGAGAAGGAACTGGTTGGGAAAAAATCGTTGTTTTTTCTGGTAAGTGTGTGTCGAGCGCTTGAGCGGATTCATCCCTGCTTGAGCGGAAGCAGTTCTGCGAGTAGGGTGCTTGAGCAGGGTTGAACCCGCTCGAGTGGACCTGGTCTCTGTGAGGTGCCTGCTCGAGCAGGTTCATCTCCGCTCGAGCTACTCGAGCGCGCAAGGCGATGTCTGTTTTGACGGTCCAGATTTTTCATTATGATATGATGAATGGTAGCTTCATAGCCCTAGTTTCTCGTGTATGTGATACTAACTTTACAGGTTGTTGTCCTCTCCATGTGGCCCCACAAGTTTCTATTTTTGTGATTTATTGGTTATTTTGGGCAACTGTAAAGGGCATCATGGTTTCCTTGGTTTTCCCGCGAAAGGGGCAAGGCTTGATGGTTTCCCTAAGCCCCTTTTATTTCCATTAATAGATTGCCATGTAAATCTCAATTTTCGAGTTATAGGAATTTTTTTTTTTTTTAATATTTGTAAATTCCGACGGCTTTCAAGACAAGATAGATGGTGACAACGGACTCTTGACCAAAGAGTTTGGAGTCACTCATAGAGTTTGAGGAAACTCAAAAGAGTTTGGAACACTAAGAAGTCCAAGACATCTTTCCGCATGGGGCCACGTGGATGAAAGGACTTGCTAAAATTAGAATTTCTAATATTTCATGGATACTTGTTTTATTTAGACTTTCTATATTTGCATGGTTGCTTGTTTTATTTAGCATTTTTTTTTCTTTCCAAAATCTAATTCAAACAAAACAGTTATTGTAATTGGTCAAATTAATTATATATTTTGAAAATGGTTCTAAATAAGAAATTAGTATTCGTGAACTCAAAAGATAGACCCGCTAGAAATACAGTCTTGAGACAACATTTTCCAAGAGCCTTCTAGAACCCCTTACGAACTGTCGGAAGCATTGGTTTTAATATTAAACAATCCTAAATCTTATGTAATGAGTGCCTAATCCTAAAACTCATATTAAAGAGAAAAGTATCTCAGAATACTCTAAACTGCGTATATTAGTGATAATAAGAAATATGTTTGTCGGTTAGAAACGGTGTAAAATCTCATGAGATTATTTAATTAAGCCTTAATTTGCCTAAAACATGATTTAAAGTAGAAAGATATCATTGAATTTTTTTAGGTGATTTTCTCAACCTTGAATTTCATGAAACTAGGTTTACAACATAATTTTTTCCAAAGCCACCTACAATCCCTAACAAACTGCCCAAACCACAGGTTTTTAGTCCTAATTAGTCTTAAATCCCTTAGAATGCGTTCTTAAACTCAAAGACACGTGAAACCTATTTTTAAGTAAAATGTATCTAGCATGTATTAGCCCAGAATCATATGAAACGCATTTTAAAACAATAGACATGGTCATAATACTGTAAAATGTCGTATAATTATCCATCACACGTTTTTATCGTATTATAGGCTATAGATTGCGTGAAATGTGGCTTTAATTCTGAAACGCCTCAGAATTTCACAAGATTGTTTTTTAAGCCCTAATTTGCCTGAAATCCGTTTTAATGGAAAAAAATATTTTAAAATTTTCTAAAGCGCAACCCTAAATCCCATTTAAATCGTTTGGACCTTACAATCCCCTAAAACCAATTTTAAAATAGAAAAGTATCTCAAGATATCTAAAATTCATATTTGAGCATAGAATTGCATGAAATGCATTTCAAAGCAAAAGACTTTGACCAAAATACCCTGAAATGTTCTAGAATCATCCAGCACGCGGTTTTAACTAGTTGCATGCTCACTATTGATCACACGAATTAAGTTGTTGGTACGTCAGAAACGGGTTTGAATCCCACCAGATTAATTATTAAATACTAATTTTTCTTCAACATATTTTACAGTAAACAGATATCACAAAATTTTCTAGAGTGCGTCTTTTAACTGTGAATTGCTTAAAACGCATGTTACCCCTGACAATCTAGCAGGATATAGCAGAATTTTCTAAAGCGCGTCTTTCAAACGCGAAATGCATGAAACGCGGTTTCGAGTCAACATTTTCCTAAAGCCGCATAGAATGCGATTTCATATCAAAATAAGCATCGAACTGCCCAAAACACGCTTTTCGGACTTAAACAACCATAAATCTCATGTAAAGCGTTCCTAAGACGCTTGAAACCCATTTTAAGGAGAAAAGTATATCTAAATGTGTCAAAATTTGTATTTGAGTTAAACAGATCAGAATTGCGTGAAATGCGATTTAGAGCCAACATTTTCCCATAGTTGTCTAGAATCCCCTTCTACCGGCCAGAAACGTGGATTTCAGTCTTAAACAACACTTGATCCCATGTGATGCATTCCTAACCTAGTATTGCCTGTGAAACCCATTTTAAATAGGAAAGCATCTTAGAATAGCTTAAAATAGGTATTAGAGTCGTACGAATGCATTTCAATGCAAAAGACTAGTCTACAATATCCTAAAATTCCCCATAATATTTAGGTACACGTTTTTATCGAAATACAGGCTTTTGATTGCACAAAATACATTGTTTGTCAGCCAGAAACCGCCTTGAATACTATTAAATTAGTTCTTATGCCCTAATTTGCGTGAAGTCTGTTTTAAAGTAAAAAAGGATAACGAATTTTCTAGAGCGCTTCTTTCAGCCATGAACTTCATAAAATGCTGTTACACCCAACCTTTTTCCTGCCTAAAATCCTCTACGAACTATACAAAGCATGACTTTCGTTTTTATACAACCCTTAATCCCCTACAATGCATTCCTAACCCTAGGAGCGCGTGAAATGCATTTTAAAGCAAAACGTATCTCAAGGTATCGTAAAACTTACATTTCAGTGCATAATCGTATGAAGCATATTTTAGAGTAAAATTTTAGATCATTAGACCCTTAAATGCCCTGGAATCACCAAGCACGCTTTGTCATCCAAATATTGGCTATTGATTGCATGAAATACGAGTTTCTCTCTGAAATGGCTCAGAACCCCCACGTGATTAGTTATTAAGCCTAGATTTGCACGAAACACATTTAAAGTGAAAAGACATTCAAGAATTTTCTAGAGCGCATCTTTCAACCGTGAATCACATGAAAGGTAGTTTAGAAACAACATTTTCTTAGAGCCAAATAGAACGTGATTTTGTATTAAAATAACCGTTCGAACTGCCTGACAATCTTGATTAGTGGAGTCAGTCCTCCTTCCTATTCCAGCGAGAATCCGTAGATGGGTCCCCTGTCTGAGAGTCAAACGGAATGGAAGTCTCAATCGGTTGGTCTGACCGAGTGCCCTCTGATGCCTAAGTCAACGATGAAGATTATCCTAAATGTGAATATGGATTGGATATAAATTCCAGTCATACCTTTCTCATTAGATTCTTTCCTTTATTCATGCAATCATTGCCTAGATTTTAAGTGCTTGTTAGCACACGTTTCTAAACCTCCAAATTATGGCCTGTGGGACGATCATGACTCATCATCATGGGATGTCTTCTCCTTTGTTCTGGTCTTCCCTCTCCTTCTTCCCCCAGCTGTCTTAGCCTTTTTTTAAATCAGTCCTTTAGCAGGCGGGTCCCTCTTTCCGGGTTGGGCTAGTTTCGTAGGTTGGGATGGTTTCGACCCAAACCCAGCCCAAGCCGTTTTCAAAGAGATATTATAGGCCTTAGAGAGAAAATTTTGGAGATTCAAAATGCGTATATAAGATTCAAAATTCAAGGAGAGATCGTTGGATGAACTTCAAAGCATACATTCTTTTTCTTCTATATTTCTTTGAAAGGAGAGACTTTTTAGGAATGATGTGGCACCCTCCACAGCCCACCTCCCCTTTTGCTTTAATATATAAATTTCTAACTTATCCAAAGGGTCCCACATGCTACAAACAAAACACTAATTAACAGGGTTAGGGCCTATTATCCATGGAATCCCATAGTTCTATGATATTACATAATACATACACATTTGCCACAGTGGAAAGAAGGTCGCGGTCCATCCTAAGAAGCCTGAGTCACTGAAGAAAGGATCAAGATCAGGCTTCAATTACACCATGCCTACAAAGGCAATATAAACAACCGGTAGAACTCTTTTTCAACCCTAGTGAAATGATGCGGAACGGATGATTAGGAGTCTTATTGGTTTCATTACTTTTTCAACCTGTGTGGAACCACCTAAAGCATATTGTTTCTCAAACCATATGTGATAACCTGCACACATGATATTATCATATGAAGGTGCCATGTGGGTTAAATTAATTAAAAATATATACGGTAGCATGTAGCAATTTAACCCAACTTTAAATTTAAATTTTGGTTTGATTGAGCTATGTAGGTTTGGATCCAAGTTGATTACAATCTCCAACAATCAAGGCCTTAAATAAGATTAGTAGAGATGCCACGTTAAATTTTGACATAGTTCTATAGTATTGGAGATGTTCGAACAACAACTATACAAAGCGGGTGAAAACAGTTTATGGAGTTCTGATCTGAATTACCATCAACTTGAGCAAAACCAGTTCTACTCTCGAGCTTCCCATGCTCCAAACCATGGAGCTTTTGACGAAGATGATGGTTGGATCATCTCCTTCACACATTATGAAGATGCTAATTGTCGCATCCCCGGACCGGTTTCCAGAACAAATTCGGGATCGCGAGTTGCACACACACAGAACGAGGAACAAGTCATCGTCCACACATGTGGTTTCTCATAGGTTTCCATGGTGAGGATTCCCAAAACAAACTCACACGATCATAGTTGCGGAAGCATGTTGCAAATCTCACAAGACATAAACATATACAATCAAGACATAATTCCAGAGGAAGAGATGTAAACAAAGCATTTTTCTTTTTTTCTTTTTTCTTTTTACAACCCATAAGAGGCCAATAAAGGCCAATACAATTTCCAAAAGTCACAAAAGGAGAAACCCTCTACAAAATTATCCGTGTCTCAAAATCCCGCTCGACGTCTAGATGACGTCGTCGGGTTGCCACTCTTGAGCAGGTGGCGGCTCAACCACCTCCTTCGGACGCTTCTCCTCATAGGCATCGACGCCTGTACCTGAGCACCAAAATAACAAGAGTCAAACACGACGGCCAACCAGGAGATCAATTTAAGTATGAGCTTACAGTTTAAACACATATTTCAATTTTAAAGAAATCGGCATTTAAAATGAGATGCAGAATCTAAAACATATAAAAAAACCAAGATAGTTAGCAAGATAACAAAAATCTAAGAACAATGTACAAGACGGAAATATAGCATAAATATATAAATAATATCATGAATAGTAAATCTACATTCATCCCATCCTTCTCTATCATACAAGATGACTAGAGTAAGTAGAACAAGGCAAAGCAAGGCAGAATCCCAAGCCACACGAGGTAGACGGGCTCTGGCCGCGGAACCGGAAACAAGTACAAAGTATATGACTAGTCTGTAGACAGTCCAAGTGTTTAAGGACCCCTGGATAGCAGATCAGGCCGACAGGGCAGTCCAAGCTCAGTGGTATCTACTCAAATTCATGAATGAGCAAAACAAAATGCACTTACAAAACAGATTATAAATAGTGGGAGTCACTTATCAAAACAATGCAAAGCAAGACTAGTCGGGATAACATGAGCTATAAGCATATCAATACATAAGAAATGATCCCCTCAAAATTCCGCAAAACAAGAGTTTTCCTGAACCAAAAATCCCCTTTTTGGTTCTTGAAATATTTCAAAATAAAGCTGCTATTCGTCAATCAAAACAGGTACAAACCTAAAACCTCCAATTCAAATCCCAAATCTCCAAAACAAACTTCTCAAGCATATGCAAAGACCCATCACTTGACTCGTGTGTACTTGAAACCCGAATGTCGGAATTTGGAAGTGAGTTGGTGCCCTTGAAGCTAAACGACATTCTAGATTTCAGGTGCACGATATCAAGTTAAAGCCCTTAACCTATTCTAGGTTTTCATTTCCATAAAAATAAAATCCTTCAAAAGTCTCTTGTTTCTACACTCAGTCAGTTATCGATTACTTGGCGGCTAGCCACGGTTGGCTAGGTCGGCTAACCGCCAGCTGACCACTGAAATTGACAGATATGGTCACCTTTTGGAATTGTAACCACCTAAGGTCGGTGACCTACCGGTCACCTGGCGGTTAGCCGTCAGCTGATCGCCGACCCTCCTGTCCAAAAGGTTAGGTTCTAGAATTGTAACTGACTTGGGGTCGGTCATTAGCAACTAGCCGCCACCCGACGAGCAATTGCATTTCAGGCCAAGACTTTGTCATTTCTCTTCCCATTTCACTTCCTTTAATTGCTGGACAGATCTCTGCAATTTCCAAAGCCTTCATGCTCTCCAAAATATCTCAACCTCCAACTAATTCAACATCAAACTCCTCCATTCACCACAACATCTCCATATCACACCAACCGTAACAAGTTTCATGACAAGTAGAGAAATTCCAATTCAAAACAGTAAGCAAAACCTTGGAAAAGCAAATGATTAACATGCATGTAAACATGAGCCAAATAGTATGATTAATTGACAATTATCATGGATTGAAAACTTATAAACATAGACCATGCACTTTGAAAACAACATTGCTCCAATTATCGCACATGCACAAGAAATCTAGATTAATCACTTGCCTTAGTCCAGAGTGCAAATCAAATCCTCCTAAAAGATCCCTCTCAAGTGCTAAACCAAAGATCTACAAAAATCCCAAGAGAAACACCTCAAAAACCTACAAATTTTGGAAAAACCAAGACCCATTTTGAAAAGGCTTGCATGTATGAAATCATGACTTCTTAGGAGACATAAAGACTCATTCCAAGAAATGGAGAGAAGCTCTCACCCGGGAGTGTCCAAACTAAGGAGAAACAGTCGAAAGAGAGGTGAAATTATGTAGGATATCTGCACAAATGATACCTAGCTGAAGCTTGGAGGAACAGGAAGACAATGGTGCAGTCCGATTTCAATTTTGAGGCCGAAAGGTAAGGCATGCAAGGCAAAACAAATAGAGGAAAAAGGAGTTCTCCTCTAGTTCTGAATTCTCTAAGTTTGAATGAGGGTGAGGGAGAGAACGTTAGTTTTAAGTGGGGAGTGGGCCCCACCAGGTCTAAGGTTTCAAATGGATGGAAACTCCTCTCACGGGCTTCAGATGAGATCAACAAAGGAAGAATGTTCCTCAAAAAATTTAGTTTCCAATAAGTATAAGATTCACATGGTTCAGAGACCTCGAAAATCGTGTACATATTTGAGTGTGAAAAGGTTGTTTTACCCTTTTTGGCTAAAAACTTCGGGTTTGGCTTTGGACACGGATGGAATGAATATGAAAGTTGTGAATATTAACAAAATCTTTCAAAAGAAATTAAAATCATAATTTATCAAAATCCAGAATCACCACTTTACACCTGTAACCCAGGGCATCCCTGAGCATGTCAGACTAAATCCATAACGCTCTCAAAATTTTCCAAAGCTATTACTAAGACTTAGTCAAACCACACTCTAATCAAATGGCCGCTGATCCCCCTTAAGAGACTAACAACGGCTTAATTAATACTAATCGCAATAATTTGGGTAGGGGTCTTACACTAGTATATCTCAAGCAAATTCATTCTTCATTAGCTTATTCTCTCCTCAATGGCTAGACCAACATCTATGAAAGAAAGAGCCCAGAGCCATTCAATAACTGTTAAATTAATTATCGATGCTCTACTAACATATTTTTGGAGTCTGCTCATGACCAAAATGCAGAAAAATTATTCAAGCAGCAGGAATGACTCAAATATGGAAATAGTTTTTCGATAACAGTCAATACTTTTGGAATGATACCTTGCTTTGATCGATTATATTGATGGATGACTTAAATTTCAACCAACCTTCCTTTCAATCAAATGACAATTTCAATTACATGAACAAACGTCTTGTAGCTTTTATCTCTATTGAATTTGGAAGTAGAGGAACAGGACACTGATCCCATTACATCTATTAGGTAGAGCAATGGAAGAGAAGAGGATCTTGACAACTTGTTTTACTTGTTTATATAAAAAATACAAAATCATAGTCTACAAGATTAGCTTTATATCTATGGTTCTTGAAACACATATAAACAGAGCCACAATTTCCTCTGAAAGAATTATCCATTCTGCCAATTTTTTTTTCAGAGTGGCCTAACAGAGCTACAGCCAGAAGCAAAGGAAAAGGAGAAAAAAGCCTTCTTATATTAGCTCCAAAGAATTCAATTAAAATTAACAAACCTGCCATAGGAAAAAACCTTAGTGACAGGGCAGTGAAGGGATTGAGGTTCAGCCCAAATATAAATGTGCCCAGGTCTGAAAAATGAAGATTTGGACTGTCCAACAAGCTGGTCTAAGACCTAGATTCAGGGTCCAGAAAGCATTTCCATTTTGTTCATATTACATGTAAACATGTAGATCCAAAATCAACAGATTCAACAGTAATCTTTTAACTGTCAACATTCTTATAATATGATATCCATGGTTGGTTATTACCAGTTTTCCCACTGACTTTGAACCCTTTTTTCTTTTAAAAAATATCTAAGTCATATTTTTGGAACTAACAGTGATTATAAATTGAAGTATTAAGCCTTAAAAAAAATACCATAGTGAATCTTTAGTAAATAACCATAGTCATTGCTGTAGTCATTTCTTTTTATAACAATTGTTGTAGTCATTGTCAGAGCCTTGTGAGTTCTTATTTTTATCATTTAAGACTCCAACATGCCAATGCTGGGTACTTCACCCCCAGTTTCACCAGTTTCCCATTGTCCATGTTACTCGTAATATTTCATTTCTTCTTGCAGGGGCTATTTCCAATTCTCGGTTCTATGTAAAGATGAAACCTTGTTAAACAGCATCTTCGTTTCTCTATTGATGGAGACTCATAAATTATTTCCTACATATTAATTCCTAATTCAAACATTGTCAATCCATTGTTGTTAAAATACCTGCAATTCGTACCAAATCATTAAGAGGAAAGATTAATAGATTGCAGTATATGACTGTTTTACCGCTTGTATATGATTATCTGTTAAAAGTAAATATTGTTCGAGCATATTTAAGTAAAAAAGATATCCAATGAATCTGAGGATAATAACCATAAAGTCACTAAGAAAAAAAGCAGAAAAAGCAATAAAACCAAAATCCAAATAGCCTTAACTATATGAAAATTTAAATCTTATCCAAAATAACTGGAATAGTAAACAGTTCGTGGGGGGGCGGGTGGTGTGGTGGTTGTACACAATAGAGGATCTATTATTACCTTTGCTTTAACACAGGGTGATGGTTGGGGATGTCAAGAGGTGCACACCAATGTTGGGGTCACAAAGCGCTGGAATGCAATTTTCCCTGCACAAATGTTTCTATATTTTTATGAAAACAAAAATTGAAAGTAGTTTCAGTAGAAGAACTTGAGTATGATCATGGGAAAAATGCAGAATAACCATTTAAGCAGCAAGAATGACATAACATATCAAATGAATTTGTGCATATCAAAATCTAAAGAAGAACTTGAGTTTCAGGAAATCAATTTGAGTAAAATCTCCTTCATTAAAACCATCAACAATTTGAAATTAAAAAAAAAAAAAAAGAAACAAAGAAATAACCTTCAGGAAAAAATATATATAGCAGAACTAATCCTAGTCTGTACCTAATTTAACTTGTGTGCGGCCCGCCTTTGTTTGATTCAACTCGCTTATATCACATTCCTATAGGTGAAGTACACATGATCCAGAGATCACTTAAGTTAACAATCTGAACAACGACTTTGCAATTGTTTGAAATTTAAAAATGTCAAGAAAATGTAGATTTGAAAGAGTTACAAGGATTCATAAAAAGCGATACTTCATGTAAATTGCATCAAAATTAAAAAATAAACTATCTAATGCTCCTACGAAACACAACCAAATACAAATCCCAAAAACTAAAATACTAGAAACGGAGAAAACTCATTATCTAAGCTAGTGATTGGATTGAAAGGGATATAAAAATAAGAAAAAGAAGACATGGGTTTTGGAGATTCCCTGGTGGATGATTGAATCAAAATCCTCAACGGATTACAATTGCATCATATTTGTAGAGAAACAAAGTCGGAGAGGAAACGAAGAATGGGAGTAGTTAAAAGGGAGTTTGAAACATGTTTCATGAATCGCAAGTAGAAACACCGGTCATTCAAGAAGATGCTGGTAGAAACATGTAGGCTTAGGGAGTTTCGGTATTGAAGAGAAATAAGTGCTTAAGCTATGGTATTGAAGGGTCATTTGGAGGGAGGAGTTGGAAATCATTTCAAGGGGTCCAATTAAATAGAAATGCTCAAAATCAAATTGGATGCAATATCTGATTTCTGCAATTAAACTCAGTCAGCTTCATATATATATCATATATATATATATATATATATTGGTACGGATGTAGAGTCACAAACAAGTAAGATGAACAAATGATGATTTTCAGAGATGCCTTATCTATAAAGCCAGCTTACCACAGGCACGTGTACATGTGCATGCACACACCCACATGCATGCGTGATGGAAAACTTGCAGCTTTATCCACACAAGATCACTAATGTGAATGCATCAAACCCTAGGTGGCTACTATATTGGAAATACAAAATCACGGGCTTGTTTGTTTGCATTAAAATACATATGAATTCAATACATAAGATTTTTTTTTTATTTTTTTAAGTGCTTATAAATGAAGATCAAAGGTTACTATCCAAAAATGAGCATTAAATAACCTTTCCTTTTATTAAAATAGAATCAAAGGAAGATGAGAAAATGAATACCAAGCCTCTCGTCTTCATTTTTAACCACTTAAAAAATTACTATGTATTGAATTCTTATATATTTTAATGGAAACAAACGGGCCCAGCAATTGGGATAATGAATTGGAATTTGCCTTTCCCCACCAAACTCATTATCACTTAATTGGCACCTGCCAATAGAGATTCCCATTACCAAACCGTATAAAGTTCATGGTTAGGATAACCATCCTGGCAGAGGAAATGGGAGAATTTGATCTTTGAAGCTAAAGAAAGATCAAGGATTTCTGCCCCTGTGGCCTGGATGGAAGCACACTTGTACACGATGAGAACGACATCCTCGGTTTTCTAATGACAAATCATGACTGACGCTAAAAACATAAAGCTTAACCAAGACTTCTGGACTTTGAGGCATCCCATTTATGGCGTCCAGAGATTTAGAAATACAGTGGAAAGAAAATGTCAGGCAAATTTAAGCTATGCCAAACACACTACCAAGCAGACATAATGAAATTTAAGATTAAAACCATGTGCCTACACATATAGCCCCATGCCTAGTCAGGGGTCCTCGATGCCAGCCTACATCCCATACTTCTTTTTTTTTTTTTTTTGAAAATTGATGAAATTCATTAATAAAACAAAACAGTACAAGAGAGATATACTGGCAAGTTTTACCAAAAAACACAAAAAAAGAAGAACATACTAGACATAAGCTAAGGGAAAGGCCCAAGCGCTCCAGTTTTCCACAATCATATCAGTTGGAGTGCCCCTAAAATGTGGACCGGTAGAAACCCAAGTAGCAGTTTCGAATCTGATGTGATCTAGAAGACTCTCCATACTAGAGGACTTCCCATCAAAACATATAGAGTACCTCTCTCTCCATATAACCCATAGGGTGGCAAGGAGGTTCTCCATAAATGTTTGCCTTTAGTTGTGCCTAACGTCAATTTCCAAGCATTGAAGTGGTCTAAAAGGGTTTTTGGAAAGACCCAGCTAAGACCAAACCAACCAAGAATTGAGATCCAAAGGCTATAAGCAGTTTTACACCCTAGAAGGAGATGATCCACCTTTTCCTCATCAGCTAAACATGTGGGGCAACCATTGATTATGATTATTCTCCGGCGCCAACGATTGTCCATGGTTAGAATTCTACCACAGAGAGCCAACCACCACACCAAAGCAATCACTCTAGGAGTTTTTATCTTCCAGAGAAAATGCAGAGTGCTAGGAGGATTCTGATTGCCTAGGAGAGCTGAGAACTATGGGGAGACCGAGAAAGTGCCATCTTTAGAAATTGCCCATATTCTACTATCTTGTCCCTCTTCGGGAACAAAGACAATACCTAAAATATTCATAAGGTCACAAAATGGTCTTTCCTCTTATTCAGATAAATTGCGTCTGAAGTTGGGGGCCCAAACCACCCCTTTATGATTTCTCTCTAAATAGTTTTGCGCCCTTGGCTTGCCGATCCATAGCACAATTAAAAAGCTCAGGGAATTTGGGGGCTCAGGGGAAGATTCGGAAGCGAGGTAGCAAGAATATGATTCACTAATCTAATGTAAGAAAGCATGAATAGGAAATCCCAACATAGGCAAGCAGATGGAATGGAGCAATGTGGACTCAAATAAGGATAAAGGCTTACCTTCTTCCCATAAAAATTCAATAGTGAGGAAGAGAGTGCTCTATTCAAGGTTGCAACCTACCTTGGCTGATGGTATCTCAGAAAAGAGAGCCACATACGCCAATTCCCCAACCCTTGGGTTTGAATCTATTTTCTGCAAAAACCAATGAAAATGTATATGTAAAAATGAAAGCTGCAGAAGAAATTTAGGAAAGTCAATCCACCTCAGAAGCCATTTTTATTTTCTATGAAAAATCAGCCGCAAAAACAAGCACTTAGTATCAATCACGAAGGCATGTCATAATTTTCTACATAGGGTTTAAGACTATCCCCACACACACGAAAGCAAGCATTTTTTTTCTTTTTTTGTTTCCTCCTAGGGATCTATCTTTTTTACTTCCATCAATGTCATTTTCAGCCTATCCTTTTCCTTGAGAGGCCATCGACCTACATGCAGAAACTTTTCCCCGCAGTGTTGTTGCTTGTCTATGTTGAACATGCTCAAACCTATTATGAATAGCTATTGGCCAATCTCAATAAGATTGAATTCTGTCTAGATTCAGTCCCTACATTTCAACTACCAAGTCCCACAACTATGTACCAGCAGGACATAGCTGTGAATTTCAATGTTTAATAGTTGAAGACAATGCCAAACGGTTAAAGCTCTCTGACCTTCGGAACACAAAGCAATTGCTTCCATCATAGCAGAGCCTATGGTCCCACAAACAAACTATCAGGTGGCAGTTTTTAAGTTACATGATAGATTTTAGCAAGGTTGCATACACTAAAAAGGACAAGTGGGGGTGCAAAAGGTTAACATTGGAAATGGACTGGGATTGACAAGTCAATATTATGGATCATGGCTCTTGGGAGAACATCGATCTTTCTGAAGTATCTAACAAGACCGTCAACCATATCACTAATTCGGTGGAATGCGAAAGACATCAGTGGCAAAGAAAGAGAAGCCAAGTAAAAGACAACCATCCATAGTGAGCCTAAAGATATTTTCCTTTGTGATCGTGGCCACCGGGCATAAAAACTGGTTTAGCTAGTTGGTGCAGGCCGGACAATAGGTCGGCCAACCCATTGCTGCGCATAGGCCCAAGAGGACTTCCATTTAGTTAGAAAGCATTATTAAGTTGTTTGATTTGATTAGGATTAATATTAGTTAGTTTCCTATTTTATTTAGGCATTATTCAGTTATTAGAAAGTATAGCCTATGGGCTGGCCTAATGGGTTGGCCGACCTATTGTCTAGCCTGCATCACTAGTGTCACACCTCAAACCTAGACTGATCGCATCCCGAATTTTGATAACAAAACAATTACTAATTCTATTAAAAATTGACTCGTTCAATTCAATGTTTAGTTTTCTCTTTAACTCTACAAACAAGGTAAATTTTACTAAAATTTTCGGCAGAGCCTCCCTTGTATTTCGGACCTCAGAAAAATATCCAAGGTGTACAATTAATTCATTTGCTAAATAAAAAACTTCAATATATATCACCCTAGTACCCCTTGGATCTCCAAAATCAACATTCACCATTCACACATCACAGAGCACTTCTATATCATTCAAGTATATCAAAATCTTAACTAATGTCCCAACTTACCAAGAAATCAATCAATAATGTAAACTTACTAGTGTCCTAAAACTTTCAAATTTGAGTTTTTAAGGCAATCTAGTTTAATATCATCAGAATCATCCTTAAGCATATCATCAATGATTGAAATGTCCAAAATAGTATGTGGATCTTTTCACTATAGGGTTGGATGATAACCAACCATTTTCAACACAAGTCTATTTACAAGCAACCTGTGAAGTTTTCAACTACTTTCGAAAAGGCTTATCAGCCAAAAGAGAATTATTAATTACATTCATCCACCATAATTTCAAAATACAATTATCATTTGCCAAAATAAAAAAACCATCTATTCAGCAACTTAGAGGATGTCACTAACGCTCCAGTCATTTTCCTCGCCACCTGCATCAACATCCTCATGCGCTAGCACTTCATCATCTGAAACACAAGTCCCACGGAATTGGGTGAATTAAAAGAACTCAGTAAATAGTATAATCCTACTCTCAAGGCATATCCAATTTAAATCCAATATAAAACAGGATTATATAACAATGAATAATAGGTAGTCCAATAGACCATCTAGTATGAATGATATCAACATGAATAAAGCATAAATAAAGAGATTTTGGCATTTAACATTGATTAAATAAACATATAGCAATAAGAAAAATCGCAGGATATACAAATGCAATGAATCTCAAGTATAGCCTGAAAATATATGAATGTAGTCAAGAACTCAACAACAATTATATAAGAAACTAAAATTTTATTCAACACACCAGCTCGAGTGCTTCCTCCACCCAACAAAGGTCCCCAGTATCTCCCTAAGAAATAGGTCACTAATCACATGAACGCAATCAAAATAATTCCCTCTGATGTGTAGATATAGTGACACATGAGAAAAACATCTCACCGTCTCACATAGAGCCTCCACCACGGTCTATTAGGCATACCCACTATGTTTGGCTTTGGGGTTGTCGGGTGGTGTTCAGACAATTTAGGACCAATAAATAGAGTTACAAGTTCATCTAACAGTTCATGTGTCCGTTAACCAATATTGTTGGATCACAGACAATTCAATCAATTCCTATCAATTTCATACTTGTAACTCAAAATCAATGATTATGAGTGCAACAACAAGATTTGAGTCAAGACCAACCACGAAGATCAACAATAGGTCTTGACACAGCATGTGGAAGGGGAGAAAAGTCAACGGGCTAATCTCCAAGCCAGTGGGTTAGGGTTGGATGTCTCGGTCTCACACCACAGACAAGAAAACTCACGATGAAGAGAGAAGACTCATATTTCATTCAATTTCTCATGTATTGCTTGAGAAGCATAACAATCCTTATAAAGACTCCAGACCAAGGAATTTGGGAAACAAGTCTAAGAAAGACTTTCCAAATATTATCCCTAACTATTAGCGAATCTAATAAAATCAAATCTTGCAAAAATAAGGAAGTCTCCCAAAATAGGAAGATGGTCTGTCGTTGGAGATCTTGGGAATTATCCTTCACTACTGGGCTTGCTGGGTCTTGTGGGCTTTGGCCTTTGTAGTAAAGACTTTCAGGTGTTGCCCATTACTCTTGCTTGCATCAGCTCTCCCCAGCTTGGAGAAACTCGACTCCGGCGAGTTGTCAGCTGGTACTTCTTGTACAAATCCAGATTGAGTCTTTGGAAGTCTATGGCGGTGATCTAGGTAGCTTCTAAAAATGGTATGCCTTTCCATTTGACCAAAAACTTGTGATTGCTGCCAGTCTTCGTTGACACCTGTTCGTCATCATGGACATCTTCAATTTCTTCTCAAGGAGCTGGAACCATGGGAAGCCGGATAACTTTCTCTCCAAACGATTCATCTTAATAATGCCCATGATAAATTGCAAGATCTTCGACATTGAATGTAGAATTGATATTCATGTCTAGCGAAAGATCTAGCACATAGGCATTTGAGCTAATTTTCTTCAAAATCTTGAACCGACCTACACTTCGAGGGTGTAGCTTCTTGTAAGTGCCTATGGGGAACCATTCTGGTTTCATTCGCACCATGACCATGTCACCTTCATGAAATTCAACATGGCGACTTCGAGTGTCCATTTGTTTGTTATGATTCTCATTACTTTTGGCAATTTGTTAATGGGCCTCATCATGAACATCCTTCATGTGCCGGGCGAATTGTTCAACTTATTGGGTAGGCCTAACTTCAACTGGTAAAGGACTCAGATCAATCGGAAGACGTGGCTTGACTCCTGTGACAACTTCAAATGGCGATCTTCCTGTTGTTCTATTTCATGTTCTAGGTTTTTTAATGAGCTTTTCATTACTTTTTATGTTAGCATGACTAAGAAATATGAATACATATAAAAAGACTAATCATTACTATTATTTTCTATTTATACAGCGATATATGACCTCATATATTGAGGGCACTGGTATGCCCCCTTATCTTAGTTACTTTTGCAAAAGAAATACATTTTCTTTTAATTTATAATTTTTTTAATTTTCTGAAAATTTTTCGGATTTTTCGGATGAGTTTTTTGGCACAACAAAAATGGTTGTCCAAACTCATAAGCTATGACTACACTATAGAATATAAAAGGGCAAGGGAAATTCTGCTGTAGATGCTCTTTCTTGTGCCTGTGAAGAAACTGCAATAGCCACAATGTCCACACCTATACCCTTATGGATTGATATGGTCCGAGAATCAACTCAAAGGGATCCATATTTTCAAGATCTACATGATCGTCTGGGGAAAGGACTCCTTGATCCAGCCAAGTATGTTGTACAGAATGGGATCTTATGGCGCAAAGACAGAATAATGGCGGGACCAAACTCCCTTAAAAATGACAATTTTTAACGAACTTCATTGTTCCCCAATTGCATGTCATTTGGGGCTTCACAAAACAGTCAGGCGCGGGGCTAATTCTTTTTATTAGCAAGTATAGTCATTTTCTGCCACTTTCACATTCCTATACAGCTCAATCCGTTGCAAAGTTATTTTTTGATAATATGTTAAAGTTGCATGGGATGCCCGCTACAGTTGTTTCAGATCGGGAACTAGTTTTAACAAGTGCCTTCTTGAGAGAAATCTTAAAATTACAAGGGACTCAATTACAAATGACATCGTCCTGCTGCCCATAGTCAGATGGGCAAACCGAAGTCCTCAACAGAAGCATAGAAAATTACCTGCGCTGCTACACCTACGATCACCCAAAATCTTGGGTACGGTGGATTCCTTTACCTGAATGGTGGTACAATACTACCTTCCATTCAACCACTCAAGTTACTCCCTATCAAGCTGTTTATGGGGTGGCTCCACCCACTCTCATTTCATATGTTCCAGGTAAAACTCGTGTTCAAGCAGTGGATGATGAGCTTCGTGACATGAAAAAACTCTGGGCTTACTGAAGGAGAATCTTAGAAAGGCACAAGCCAGGATGAAGTAGAATGCTAATAAGCACTGCATTGAAAGGGAGTTTGCTATTGGGGATTGGGTCTGCCTTCGTCTCCAACCATATAGACAAAGACCAGTCTCTGGATCGAAGACGGTTGAAGAAATTGGCTGCACATTACTTTGGCCTATTTCAAGTCTTACAAAAAGTTGGCCCAATAGCATATCGCTTGGACTTTCCCGCAGCGAGCAAACTCCATCATGTTTTCCATGTATCCAAATTAAAGAAGAAGCTTGTATAGGACGTAATTGTGCATCCCTCACTACCTTCCCTCAATCCAAATGGTTCTTTGAACCCTTGTCCTTCTGCAATTTTGGCCAAAAGGATAGTAAAACGAGGACCTGCTGTTTCAATTGAGGTTTTAGTTAATTGGCATGGTGCGCTAGACTATGATGCGAAATGGGAGAAATATCATGATTTGGAGGCAGGATTTCCTCAATTTATCCATGAGGACAAGGATCGTTTGCGGGGAAGGATTGATACAACTCTTCATAGCTTCACATCTATGGCTGTTGATTAGTTCACTTCCTTGGTTTGCATGGGTGTGAATAGGTGTTAGCTATCAAGGTTCAGGGGTCCAAGACCTGGTCTCAATGGAATAAGTGTAGACGTTAGTGCACGTGCGAGGACTTCTTAGGAGGTCACCCATCTTAGGACTGCTCCCGCCTCATGCTAAGTTAATACGGGATTTGACTTATAAGCCCAAAATCAGGACTTGGATATTTCCGATGCAGGCAAACATAGACTCACCGTTGGTTGGGTATCCTATATATAAGTAATGAAAGCTTCTCAATAAAATTCATATGGTTTTCTCTGCAAAACACTAAGGTGCAATGAATCTCTTAGAGATTATCCATCGACTTGTCTTCATAGCTCCGGGTTGGAAAAACAATCGTAACAATCTCCTTAATCCCGAGCCCAAATCGAACCACAAAATCCCACCCGAACCTCAATCGAAACCCAAACCCTTCTCCTTCTTTTCATACGTAACTTTTTTTTCCTAGAGTATGAGATTTGGATAGGACTATTCATTCCGAGAGTGGAGATAGGGATGCGGGTGGCTATTTGGAAGGTGATGAGCTTCGGGTGGGTCGGTAGTTGGAAGCCAACACTCTGCTTGTGGTTTCGATGGGTCTGATTGGTATGGAAGGGTTTTACAGTTTCTGGATGACGATTTTAGGGTTCGGTTGGGTAGGGGTTCAATCACTGCTTAGTTGGGCACGGGTCTTGTAGTAGTAGTGTTTTGGGGATTTTAGGCAAAATAGGGTTTCAATTGGTTCAAGAATTGGGAGTTTTTGGGATTTCGAGTTTAAAGGGTTAGGGACGATAGTATTTAGGGCTAAGTTGGGTCTAAGGGCTCAACAGGGATAGGTCGATTGTATTCGAAGATGGGTTCGGGATGGGCCTTTTTTTTTTTTTTCTAGTTTTTTTAGGAATCCTGATGATGAATGGTATGGAATAGAATTGAATCAATGAATAGAGAGGATGGGAATACCTTGTGCTGATTTTCTAATCCGGTAGTGATTTGGGACTTTCCGGTGATTGATCTTTTACTTTAATACCATTTGATGTCGGCTCTACGGTTATGGCTTGCATGAAAAGTGATAAAGCACGTGTCTGCAGACACTATCCCACGACGTCTTCGTAGAGACTATCAACAAGGATGCACCTCAAAGGATAAATATCCACTCAATTTTAGTACTAATCAAAGTCTGATAATCAGTTGGCTTAAGACCACAGTTTGCTCCAAAGGTTGAAGGTTCGAAACTGTGCTACCACACTGGGACCACATGGGATTTACCCTGCTCTTCCTTTGGGCCCGTAGGGATTAATCTGGCCCGAACGGCTAAGACACCCTCCATTATAAGGAGGAAAAAAAAAAAAAAAAAAAGAAGATTGAGAACCCCATCTCTACAATTCCATATAGATAAAGACTCCTAGTCAACTAGGAAAGTAAAGAAATTGGAAATCGCCCTAATTATAACTCTTGAATAAAATTAGAAAGTAATACACTTAATAAAAATTAGAAATAATAATATTTAAATAATCTTGGTGGTCCCACAGATGGGATGATCATATGTTCTTCATCAAACTATTTTGGGCTTGTGATATCCATTGAATTTTCGAGTTTGGCTAATTGAATTGATTTTAAAAACAATTGAGTCCAAGTCTTGCTCCGGGGTCGTGAACTCCTATAATAGTGAACATCAACCTGAAATAGACATGTTATTTATCAAGGAATGTTCTTGCGAACATTCCTCTTTTACATATGGAAATTCTTCAATAAATCATACTCCTATTTCATTATTATTTATATGGAATTGCAGAGATAAGATTCTCAAACATTGTTGATTAATAAAATTGAGTGGATCTTTATCCTCTGAGGTGTGTCCTTATTGATAGTCTCTACTGAGACGTCATGGGATAGTGTCTGTCAAAGATGTGCTTCAACACGGAAAATGGTCATGTGAGATAGCATTCATTCGTAAAAACGAATGTGTGATGTTACACTAGATGGTCCAAGTCCAACCACAATGGGCTCGTCCATGCTCTATTTTTTTTTGAGACCCACCCAAGTACCCCATGAATCTACCTATTTACGCGCCTAGCATTCATTTTCAAAATGATGTGCGATGGTACACTAGATGGTCTACAAGTTTAGGGCTCGAGATCACTAGATTGGTCCACTCAATAAATCAGTCCAAAAAGTGTGCAAAAACAATAAATATGCAGCGGAAATAAAATCACAAGCACACACCACAAGAACACCAGATTTTTACGTGGGAAACCCTAACCAGGTGAAAAACCACAGATCCGAACTGGATTTAATCAAGCACTATGAATCTTGCAATTACAAGAAACTCAGATTTCTTCACCAAATATCCCCTACCTAAGGACTGAAGTTACCTTGTGTCGCTTCACGCTTCAACGACTTCACACCATTGGTTGCAATAGTCTCAATCCCGCGCTTAACTCCTCAGATCTTCTAGCAAGAAGATAATCTTCTACAAATGATGCAGAAGAACTTGGCTCTCTAGAGTACTTGGCAGCACAACTCTTCAAAAATCTCTAGAGAAAATTTCTCTCAATTAAATCACCAATTCAGAACTTAATAAATGATCTGTGTCTCTTTGGGCTGTGAGAAACACTCAATTTATAGCCCCAAATCTGTGCAAGAGACTCCTAATCATAATCCACTGAGAATATCAAGTTTTCTCAAACTTCCACTCAGAGTCCGGATCGAACTTGCCTTCCTGCACCTAGCTCGCTATAGCGAGCATCACCCTCATTATAGCGAGAGGTGTTTCTGTCATTCTTGCTATAGCGAGACTACATACTGTCTCGTTCTTCAGTGTTCTGACAGGCTGTTTGACTTTACAATCTCCCCCTTTTGGCAATTCTTGGACAAATCTCCCTAGAACAATACAATATGATCTACCCAAAAGAAAAACCCAAAATACATTGAATTTTAAACAAAAAAAAAATAGCATTGTAGATCTTGTATAGCCTTTGCTTGAACTTTTCAGATCTTGAATTGCCCATGCTTGTAAAGCTCCCATTGGCTTTATTCTTCTCCCCCTATATTTGTCCAAAATTGACAAACAAATATCATCATGCAGCTTCTGTCAATCTGGATGACGTAACTCCCCCTCAATTTCAACTCCCCCTGAATGTATCCTTGTATGAGCACTAGGGGTGGGAGCTTGACCTCCTTGATCAGGGCTTTTTATATGTAGCCACCCATACTTGTGTAGTTTGATCTTTCAGCATAGTGTGAGCAAAGTCCTTAGGCAAATCAGATTTTCTAACCCAAATTGGAGTCGTCTTGGGTGGAGAAAAATTCTTCCGCCATTGCTTGGTCATGGGTAGAATTTGTAGCTTCTTGCAATGGGGACGAATGTGTCCTTTCTTTCCACAATGGTGATATGTGGATGTGCGTGCAGCATGTGACACATTCTTTTTCTTTGTACTACTCAGCACATTATTTGAAAGTGCAGTATGTGGAGTAGCATATGCAACACTTGAAACAAAAATTGTTTTACTTTTAGCATTTGAAGTGGATGCACCATGATCATAACCGATACCGCTTCTGTCAAAATGAGACTTCTGACTGCACAAGATGTTTGTAAGAGTCTTCGAACCAGTGTTCATCTTGTTTAGTAAAACTTGTTTCACTTCTAGTTCAAACAGAGTGATCTTCAGTCTTCCTTACAAATCTTCTTTTTCAGAATTCACCTTCTGTAACTCTATTTTTAGAATCTGAATGTCTTATTCAGCCTTATTGAATTTCTGACCCTCAGTAGTCAAATTTTCAGCTATGCAGTTTTTCTTACTTTCCAAGAGATGAACCTGTTTAAGCGTTTGCTCTAATTTAATCTTCAATGCAAAATTTTCTTCTTGAGCGGCTTTAAACTTGATGGTAATCTTGTTGTCATACTTTATCATCCTGACGTAATCAGCATATGTAGTATATACAGCTTTTCATAATCTTTTTCTTGATCTGACATTTCATCATCAATAGCATTGTCAGGTAGAGACTTAGCCATGAAAGCCACAAACCTCCCATTCATATTTTCTGAAGAATTAGCCTCAGGATTTTTTTCTTCTTAGGAAGATTCTTCATCCCAAGTTGTATTGAGAGCCTTTTGCTTTGTACCCTTTTTCTTGTTGGCACACTCATTAGCATAGTGACCATAGCCTTGGCACTCAAAATACTTTGTTCCTTTCACAGAATCCTTCTTCTCAGATTTAGAAATCTTCCACTTGGCTTGTTTTGACTTCATGTACTTCTTGAAGTAATTTAACAATTTAGCCATATCATCTTCAGCCTCAGATTCAGAATCAGACTCAATTTTCTTTTCAGGGTTCTTTCTTGATTCTTTGCTAGTTTTCAAAGCAATACCTTTCTCTTTAGATTTTCTTTTATCCAAATGGTTTGCTTCAAATGTCTGAAGATTTTCAATCAGCTGGTTTACCTTGAGGGTATCCAGATTCTTATTATCTTCAATAGCATCAACTTTAGAATCGAACCTCAAAGGTAGAGACCTCATAATTTTCTCGACAATCTTGTTTTCTTGAATCTCCTCACCCATAATGAAAATAGAATTGACAATATCATTCAGCTTAGCATAGAATTGATCAAAGGTCTCATCTTCTTCCATCACGATGGTTTCAAATTATTTAGTCAGCCATTGTAATTTACATTGCTTCATCGTGTCTGTACCCTCATACACTGTCTGTAAGACTTCTCATGCTTCTTTGGCCATTTTGCAAGTGGAAATCCTATGAAACTCTTCAGCAGACTCTCCATTGTATAAACCATTCATTGCCTTATTATTACAATTGAAGGCATGTTGCTCATCCTTAGTCCATTGGGCTTTAGGTTTAGGACACTACAAAAAATTGCACTTTTACCTATAAAACGTGGGTGAAAGCCTTTCCCGGCGATTTCCCTTGCGCCGGGAAAAGTGTGTCAGCAATACCCTTTGCCGGTGAAAAAAGAATAGTGCCGGGAAAAAGTTATGCATTAACGGCGTTTTTGTTCGCCGGAAAAAGAGGTATAGAGCGCCGCAAAAAGCCGTTTATTTTTTAATAATAAATTGATTAAAAAACTTTTGTCAGCGACTTTTTTTGCCAGCAAAACATTTATATTTCATGTAAATTATTTTTTCAAAATTTGTTGCCAGCGTTTTTTTTTTTACACCGGGAAAACATTTATATTTTACGGAAATTACTTTTTTCAAAATTTGGGCCGGCAAAACATTAATATTTTACAGAATTTTTTATTAAAATTTTTGCCGGCGTGTTTTCTCGCCGGGAAAACATTTATTTTTTTTAAGTAATTATATTGAAGGTGTTTTGCCGGCGAAAATATTGCGCCGGCAATCAATGTTCATTTATTGTATTTTATTTGATTTTTTAAATTTTTTTCCTGTATATACATCATTGCATCATTACAACTTCCAACCTATATCGTATGAAACTACTATTCCATTATCTAAGACCAAATCAACAACACACCCAGCATCTATTTCTATTACAAATATTCATTCCACTTCATATTAATATTCAAATATCCTTACAATATTAAAAGCACTTTACCATTACCATTACAAAATAAAAATCCATGCTAACATTCTACTCTTTGCCGACATTCAAATGCCAATGAAAATTTACATCTTCATATATAATCATCTAATTGTTGCACCAATCCAACACCTGCAACATTATTCAAAATAACTCCATACATCCTATTTTAACATATAGCAATTTGCTACTCTGCATCCATTTTTTCCGTCATGTTCGCTGCATCTTAGTTACATGGAATCTTTCAACAAAAAACTTTCTTCAATTTTCATTCAATCCTGCATAAAAAAAAAAAAGAAAAAAAGACCAAGATTAACATATAATTAAGAAGTGAAAGGCACAATGACTAATCATTTTTCTATTCTTTTAAATTTAACAAGATCCACAATTTGACAAGAAAGATTGGAAATAACAGTGAACAAAATGTTCGGTTGCTAGACAAAGAATGTGCACATAGGCACAAGTATCAACTAGACAACCCACCTCTCTGTATTAATCTGATTCCAGCCAAACAAACACAATACATCCTCACCACTTTACATAATAAAACCCACCTCACAAATCCCAACATGAAACATCCACCATAGCCATCTTTCCATCTCACTATATAGCAAAACCATAACAAAACCACAAGAAACCACAGTACTCAATATATAGCAGATTAGCAGTCATAACTCTCACTCATCAATACAAGATATCAAATTAGATATCAAAGGCATACAAACAAACCAACATAAAAGGTTCAACTTAATGATTTGAAACTTGTGCTTTAAATAAAACATAAGGGAAAAAGCACGTGTTTCACATATGGGAGTGAAAGTGAATGAACAGTTTGAGTGAAAATGTGGGGTGCATTGTCTTTAGGTTTTATGCTCAACTTGGAAGGATGAAAGCACAGCTGTATTCTCAGGAGGGAGTGATAAGCAAGTTAAAATGTGGCCATTGATGTCTGGTGGTCAACATGTTACAGTGGCCATGCATGATGCACCTGTCAAAGAACTTGCCTGGGTTCCAGAAATGAATCTCCTTGTTGCGTGCAATTTCCTGCGACGAGGAATGCTAAAACAATTGGCTTGTTCAAGGCAGCCAACCTCCTTAAGAAGATGAAGAAGAAATATGTTTTTTTTTCCTATTCATTTATCTCTTTACATCACCATTAAATACATGACACATCCAGCAACTGATCTACCCACTCACTCACTTCCATGACACTTGACACAAAACTACTCTAACCAAATGGGTCTTATCCAAACAGGAAGAAGGGCATCAACCAAAAAAACCCAAATCGTCACCTTAATTTCCTAAAGACAGCAGCTTTATCATAAAAATCCAAGAGAACCCCAAAAATAGATCCTTAAACCTACTAATCTCTGATTTGCCGGTGAAAATAAATAAAAATGTCAACTTAATTTGAAGCAAGAGGGTGTAGAGAATTCATGAAACATGGCAAAATTTAATTTTCTTGTGATTGGTGATAATTGATAACAGTAGTTTCCATCAACAACAATAATATTAAGGTGGTATTTTATTATATACAACATGTCTACTCAAATCATAGTGCATCATTATTGATAGCCAAATCTAAATTACCATTGGTTAGTTGAATTTATAGTTCGAACAATACCTAAAGTTACTAAGGTGTTCTAATTTGAATTTGCAGGCAGTGGTTAGTTGAATTGTATAGTTTGATCAATACCAAAAGATATTCAAGTGTTCTAGTTTTAATTTGCAAGCTGTGCCTACTGCAGCAATTTTTCAAACAAGCAACATACAATATAAAATCAGGAGATTCTTATTAAACCAATAACTAAACTTAATTAATATTCTTCTTGAAGCAGAGTTAAAAGATAAGAAACACTTCACAAAAGATTAAAATAAAAACAAGTTCACATGATATAAAATCAAATAAAGTTACTTGAACAAGGAAAGGTTTAAAAAAATCCAATCATTCTTGAGAGGAGAACTCTTCGTGGTCTTATTTACCTATCTCATCAAATGTATCCATTAGCCAAGCTGGAATATAAAAAACTCAATCCATTATAGAGATGGACATGCATATATAGCAATTTAAGCAAATGGTACGACCATCAAGCATTTGAAACAGTGAATACAATTCCTCATTTACTGATTAGTTTAAACGAGCAGTCAATGGTCCAAAGTTGAAATGGGCAAGAACCTTTACAAGTAAAGTAGAGACATCAACAACAAGAAATATCAAGAAATAAAAACCAATTCAGAAGGAACAAAATGGGAAAAATATACATGGGTACCATAAACGGCAACATCAAAACCTCCAAAAATTCAAATAGAAAAGTACGAATCCAATCCAATTGACAAAATCATTACAATTAAAAATCACCTTTATATGCACGGTAGCGATTAAAAAAAAAAAAAAAAATAGAGAGCAGAATATCAGTGAAAACTAAATAACACTAACATCGATCCCAAATATAGAAACCAACAATAACAAAAAAAAGAAAAAGAAAACACCAACATTGATCCCAAATACAGAAACCGAACAACCATCAGAAGGATCAAATAAAAAAAAAAAGCAGTTGAAAACTACCATAAGCAAAACCAACGCTAGATGGTTTTAGAGATCACAACAAATATGGTTTCAGAGAATTAAGAAGAAGGAACAAAACAGATCTTCATACTCACAATAGAAAAGGAAGAAGAAGAGGAAGAGATTCCATAGTCATAACCTAAAATCGTGAAGAAAAAAGATATCTAGATCTGATTAGATGAGAGACGTACTTTTCCAGTTTTGGGCTAGTCCGGCCGCGAGAGGGTGAGGCGCAAGAGAGGAATGGTGATGGAGGAAGGAGATGGAGATGGGGAGTTACTGGGCGTGGAGATGAGAGGGTGCAGAAGGGGTTTTTCGATTTAGAATTAGAAAAGAGCGAATAGATGGGCGCGGAAGGGGTATGGGTATTAGTAATAAGAATACCGGCGCAAATAGTGCGCCGGCGAAAATTATTTAAAACGTATATTAAGAAAAAACCTTGCCTGGTGAAGTTAATGCGCCGGCAGAAGGAAAAAAAATGGCGCCATTATTTGGTGAAGTTGGCGGGTGACATTTTGCCGGCGAACTACTTAGGTCGCCAGTAAAAAATTAACCTTTGCCGGCTAAAAAAATAAAATGCCGAGAAAACATTGACTTTTGCCAGCGAAAAAAGTAAATCGCTGGGAAAAATCAAACATTTGCCAGCGAAAATCTGTTGTTAGTAAGACTCTATCTTTTCCAGGTGAAAGAAGAATTTTTCGTCGGTAAAAGTCATACTTTCCCCGGCGTTTAATGATTGCGCCGGGAAAAAACGCCGGTAAAAGTACAAATTGTTGTAGTGGGAACAGTTTGTCCATTAACCACAATTGTTGGTTTGGAGTAGCCCTCCTCAACAATATCTCAAACATCATCATCAATGGACTTAAGAAACTCAATCATCATTTACTTCCAATAGGCATAATTAAAATCATCTAGCAAAGGGGGCTTTGAAGTTGATGTCCCTTCTCGATTGAATACCATTCTAGAAATCTTTTAGGATCAAACACAGTAACTTAGTGCAACCCACTCTGATACCAATTGAAAGTTTAGGGTTCGAGATCATTAGATTGATCCACTCAATAAACCATTCCAAAAAGTGTGCAAAAACAATAAATATGCAGTGTAAATAAAATCACAAGCACACACCACAAGGACACCAGATTTTTACGTGGAAAACCCTAACCGGGTGAAAAACCATGGATCTGAACTGGATCTAATCAAGCACTATGAATCTCGCAATTACAAGAAACTCAGATTTCTTTCCCAGATATTTCCTGCCTAAGGACTGAAGTTACCTTGTATCGCTTCACGCTTTAACGACTTCACAAAATTGATTGCAACAGACTCAATCCTGCGCCTAACTCCTCAGATCTTTTAGCAAGAAGATAATCTTCTACAAATGATGCAAAAGAACTTGGCTCTTTAGAGTACTTGGCAGCACAACTCTTTAAAAATCTCTAGAGAAAATTTCTCTCATTTAAATCACCAATTTAGAACTTGAAAGATGATCTATATCTCTTTGGGTTGTGAGAAACACTCAATTTATAGCCTCAAATCCGTGCAAAAGACTCCTAATCATAATCTGCTAAGAATATCAAGTTTTCTCAAACTTCCACTTAGAGTCTGGATCGAACTTGCCTTCCAGCGCCTAGCTCGCTATAACGAGCATCACCCTCGCTATAACGAGAGGTGTTTCTACCATTCTCGTTATAGAGAGACTACATATTGTCTCATTTTGTCTCGTTCTTCATTTCAGTGTTCTAATAGGCTGTTTGACTTCACATGGTCCAACCTTAACTACAGAGTTATCTGTTGGAATAAATGTTTCCTTCTGTTATGAGGTTAGATCGGCTAACTCTATAGCAGATGTGTTAACTAAGCAAAGACTAATAGGTTGCTTCCTTGGGTGGGTGTGATTATGTAAATAGTTGATAGGTTGCTTCTTTTGGGTGGGTGTGATTTTGTTAGCAGGGTTGGAGGTGGTGCATTTCTCCTGCACATCTCCTTCCGTTTTTTCTTTGGTTTATTGTACTTTGTACCTTCTTTTCTTTGAATGAAATCTTTCGTTATCGTTTTAAAAAAAAAAATTTAGTAGTTCACCCTAGCTCTATTTGTTTGAGCCCCACCCAACTACCCCATGAATCTACCTATTTATGCGCCTAGCATTCATTTGTAAAATGATGTGTGAGGGTACGCTTGATGGTCCAACCACGACTGGTTCACCCAGGCTTTATTTTTTTGAGCCCCACCCAACTACCCTATGAATCTACCTATATATAATATCCTCTCTCTTGGTATCTGACTTGGATCGAACATGAGCCCCAACTTGATAAGACACTTCGGGCTTGTTAGGCAAATCTTATATCGAACATGAGCCCCAACTTGATAATACACTTCCTATTCTAAGTATGGGTCTAAATGTGAAAAAAAAAAAAAAAAAAAAGGGTAAGATAAAGACTGATTTTATGTTGGATGTTTGAATTTATTTTTCTACAAAAATGATGCATCATATTCACCTAATTCTGGAATTTAAGTCGTGTTCATCTAACTCTTTTGGTTTTACAACTTGGATGATGAGTATTTATTGAAATTATGGTTAATCAGTACATACGTTCAAAGATAAGACACAAACTGTTGTCTTGAATACTTTGTACGTCTGCTCAGGATGTTTTTGAGATTGTTTTGCAAGGGGTGTTCCAGGTCAGCACTACATCAGATATTAAACTGATAAGAACATGTACTAACCTGATCTGAGGCTAAAGAAAGGTATGAATTTCAAAGATGCTCAAGAGCAGGTTTTTATGTTCCTTGCTGCTGTGTCTCTGTCAATGAGCGACTCTCTCTAGTCTTAAATAGTTTCAAACTCAAGAATATTCTCAATCATAATTTTTCTAGTTCTGGTCATTGAACACTGGCAAAGCGACCCCGTGCTTAGCACGGCCAATGTAATTAATAACATTAAATATACCATAAGAGTTTTGAAAAAGCTGAAAAAACTTTAATAATTAGGGGTGCACCTGTAAATTTTCAGCCTACAAAAAAGATCATCAATATGATTAAGACAATCATTAGTTGTTTCAATTTTACAGCCCTGAGAATGGAAAACTTAGTGTTATCCATCTGATTAAACGTATTTCGATTGCAACTGCTACATACTAATTGATTTATTTAAACATCACAAAACCAAAATTGATTTTGCAATCAATGGATATTGGTTTATCATATTTAAAGAGTGTAATATCTACTTATCTTTTCCTTGAAATGAACTTTTAAGCCTTGCAGTTACAATTCTAGGCTATGATTTAACACATGTTAATGGAATTCTTGCAATCTCAATTCCTTACCGTTTTCTGCAGGAAAATCATGTTTGCATGAGAGCATTGTGGTTCCTTGGCCTTAGATATAAAAAAATGATTACTCTTTGCTGTTTCTTGATATATTCCTCATATTCTTCAAACCAGCGATGTTGTTGACTCATTGCCAAAGATGTAATAATAAATTTAAAAACTACAGGGTTTTAGTCAAGAAAGAGAGACTTAGATTTAAAAAGTTGTCACATGGAAAAAGGAGCTTGAAAAAAATTGTCACCTGGCAAAAAGAGTTGAGAGATTCAAAACTCTGTAAAAAATAATTAAGTGAAATCTATTCAGAACCTTTAGAAAAAACATTATAGGAGAACAAATCTGATCAATCTGCACCAGATTCATTTGTGTGTAGCACACATCTTTGTTTGATTCAACTGACTCATATCATATCCCTGCATCATAGCAAGGCAAGATTTGAAAATGCACATGTGAAAAGGCAAGATTTGATCCAAAATCTACATCATGCATATAGTGAGGACTGAAGGATCCTGCCTTGTTGATTTTATAAGTAAGAAGTGGGATTCACAATCCAATGATCAAGTCAGTCATTGCAGCCCTATCCACCAATGACCGAGGTACAAAAATCAAAGATGGAGATCCCCACAAGTTCAATGAAGTTACAAATAGAATTGCTGCTAACAAGTAAAAAAGATCTGCATGGATCCAAATAGGCAGTACTTCATGTAAATTCCATCAAAACTAAAACATAAACTACCAGTTGCTCTCAGGTAATACAGCCAAATAAAAGACCAAATAACAAAAAACCCAGACTCGAAGAGAACCCATTAATCTAAGATAGTGATTGGATTGTAATACTTGCAAAAATAAGAATAAAGAAGATATGAGTTTTGCAGATTTCCTGGTGGATGTTCGAATTAAAGCCTTACAAATCCAACAGCAGCAACAATGGATTGGAACTGTGCCACATTGGTAGAGAAACCCAAACCCTAGAAATGATAACAAAGAGGAGTGGAAGAGGAAAAGAAGGGCATTAGATCGGCTGTTGTAATCTTTCTCGTAGAAGGGCAGCTATAATCTTATCTCTGCAAATTTTTCTCTATGATTTGCAGTAGAGGAAGATTCGAAAGAAATCGCAGGATTACGCATCTACACACATACATAGAAATGAATAGGAGAGATAAATTTGGGTTGCTTGTGGGGAACGGTTGATAACTTGCAGTACCTACATTATGAGGAGATGAAGGAGAGGAGTCATGGGTTTGTGGAAAACGTTCCAGCAGAATGGAAGAGGAAGGGTCAAAATTATTGTCGTAGTTGGTAAGAGGGACGTGCAATAAGTTAACTTAAAAGGAGAAGTCAAATTCGATTTTCCAATAGTCAAAATCAAATTAGAATCAATCACTGATTTGTTCAATTGATTTCTATTCGCTTCATACATAATAACTGGCAAAAAGTCCCCGTGCAAAGCACAGGCAACGTGACTCATAATATTAAATGTTAAAAGAATACATTATAAAATTTAAACTACATCATGGTACAATAAATTTATTTTTAAAGCATGTATTGTCAATATTAAATATATTCTAAATTCTAAAGGACTACCAGAACAATATATTACACAGAACTCTAGATTATATACTTTAATCAAGCAATTAATTTTGCCAGAATAACACAAGTGAAGAAGGGATACATGTGCAGGTGAGCAACTGCTCTCTTATCAACTAAAATTACTTAATAAAACAACAAAGTCCATTCAATAAAAAATATCTAAAATTATTTAAAGCCTTTATAGTACAAATTAGCTCCTTCGAGAAACTCTTTAAACATTAGAAACTGCCGTCGGATGGGCTCGAAAAATACCAGAGGAGATATATTCACTCATACATAGCCAAACAACAAAGGAAAAACCAAAGAATCTAATAATAATAATAATAATAATAATAATAAGGAAAGAAAGAAATACCCGAAGATTTTTCGCTTCAAATATTACATACAAGAATCCATAAATTTAAAAAATATCAGTGGCCTAACTGAAGACATAGTTCAAACTTGTAATGGCACAAGCATAGCAAGTAAAAACTTTTAATGTATAGGTCAAACTTGTAATCTCACAAGCAGAGCTGCAAAATAGAAAGTATCATGTAGAGATCATATCTGAGGCTGTTTAATAAATGAGGATCCATATGATAAGGTATGGGGGCAAAATGCAATCCATGCTCTATTTGTCTTTATACTTCTACTCCCACATAAAAGAATTGAGAGGAAAAAAAAAACTTATTAATTAGATTAACCTGTGATCAATGGCCTTTAAGATGTTTTCTCTTTTCAGCAAACGTAGGCCCACCACGAATCCAGGTCAGCTGCCTGGATGGCCTAGAGACCTGTAAAAACAATAAACAAAAAATCAAATAAAAAAGGTTATTTTAAATTTTGTTTGACACCAAGTAGAATAGACACCTTTGCGCACCTTTAAGCACACATTCCTTGCAAACTTGTACAGCTAAATTCCTTTGGCTGGATGACCCAGAAACACCAACAACATTCTTTTTCTTGATCATGCAAAGAAAAATTATAGTAGAACCAATTGTATCACAAAAAATATGACCATGGAGAAATATGCTATTAAGAACAAAACTCTACTTGAGATCAATTGGGGTGGAAATCCTGTTTTCAATGCCTCTACCCTAGCAATTAACTCAAAACCTCATTTTCTCAAAACTTTTCAAATTAATGTCAGGTTTTCTAGTAAGTTTTAAATTAGGGACAACTGGCATATTATATAAATCTAAATAGAAATATTCTTCAAAAATAAATTTTCTAAAAAGCAACCAAAATGCGAGGAATGACAATTGTTGAGACTTAAACTCAACCCAGTCACTGCACCAGCCCCATGTATAATCACAAAATCTATTCTGAAAAGGGACTCTAGATTAAGGCTTCTGCATTCATGGACATCATTCAATCTGACCTTGAATTGAATGAAATTCACAACATGAAATAAATTGTAACAATCTCGAGCTAAGGATAACTACATGCTCACCTGTAATTATAAACTAATGGAAGTTGAAACTTTGCAGCTTTGGCATATCTAAGGAGACCATAAGTAAAATGAAGAAGGAACATTAAATTAATTGAAATAGAACATCTAACTTATTGTAACCGATTTTTGAATATGGAATGTATCAGCAGATTCAAATCACTTAAGGTTAAAAATTTTCACATAATAATAGCAGTTAAAAGTAACCAATACACCGGTGCCAAGCCAATGAACAAATTCCAAAACATTAAAAAATAAAAAAAAAAACAAATGAATTTTGAATAAGTAAGATCTCTTAGTGTGTATACATGCTATGCTCATGCCTGGATTGCTTATGGGGTTGGCCAAGTACAAATGCTTTTCCCACCGTCGTAAATAACCCTACAGTATCCTCTAAATTAGACTGCCAAAAAGACCTTGCATCAGAATAGTCAAAATGGCAAAAGTGAAAAAAAAAAAAGAAAAAAAAAGATATAATTAGTGCCTGGGCCCGAGGGGGGGTTTGGAGGTTTAAATGTTACTATGAGTAGAAACAACACAACAATCCCAAAATCCATGATCCTAGATCTTAATAAAAAAATATTAATTTATTGTAACCGTCTTAGAAAAAAATTCATGTCAAGTGCATAATCAACACTTGATAAGTTTGACAAAACAGTGTCATTATTGGTGTGATATTATTTCTAGTGTAAGGTGTCGTGAATGGAAAATTCAGGTCAACTTAGGAATAAGATAACAATAGAACAATTTACATTATTAAAAATAGTTACAAAAGGTCAAAACAGAAAAAGGAAAGATCAAATGTAAGAAACAGAGAGATCATAGTTAAGAAAAGCAATGTGGGTTGGATTGATGTTACCATGGTGATTTTAGTAATAAAAGTTAAATGTTTTTTTATTATATGCAGAATGAATTTTGATAGAACGGCATGATGTTTTTACCTGAAAGGATAAAAAAGAGTAAAGGGATTCCATACCTCTGCTTTAACAGGGGTGTCTCCATCAAACCTGAAAATCATCAATCACCAAAAGATTTTTGCGCATTAGATACTTTCTTCGATGCATCTATATACCTTAGATTGGTTTTATAAATGAGAAAGAAGAAGACGAAGAAGAAGAGGAACGAAAGAAAGAAAGAAGATGACAAAGAAACCTGTACAAGAAGTGCTTAAGCATCTCCCCGATGAAAGCAGCGAAGACTCAAGGATTTGACATCATTGAAGCGCTTCAGCATCTCCCTGATGAAAGTAGAGAGGACTCAGGAATTTGACGTTGAGATCAGAGATAACGAAACACAACCAAATAGATCCAAGAACTAAAAACTAGAAACAAAGAGGAAAACAAAAGGTTTTAGAAAAGAACTCATTTTGTTTTACTAAAACACGAATGTTTTCTATCCATAGCATTGCAAAAACAGCAAAACATATCACAAATTCAGAAAAACCAATTGGATTTCCAAGTAGTCAATGAAATATATGCACAATGTTCAAACTACATAATTCTAACACACGAAAACGCACAACAAAAAAAAAAAAAAAAAGAAGACAATAATACCCCAATTCAACAACAACAAAGAAGAAACCACCTTGTGCCCGGAACATCAATTTTCTAAACTGCATCAAGCAAAAACATCTCTCAACTATTGGGATCTAGCGGGATACTTCCCAACCATGTGCACATCAATGGCATTCTCATTTTTAGCCAAACCTATGCCTAGAAATAAAAGCATTATCAAAGCAGGAATAATTACTATAGTCATTTCTTCCTTGTGCTTATGACAAAATTTCAAAGAACCCTTGTTTATTTCTCATCTCATGTCCAAAATAAACAAACTATATTATATTTGGATTATTTCAAAAGAATAAAAATATGGTGTGAACATATATGAACTACAAGTAAGAATATTTTCTTTTTTTGGTAGAATCTACAAGTAAGATTTGATGTAATAAATTTTACTCTTTTTTTTATTTATTTCTCAAGTAATTTGTATGTTATTCCATTCAAAAATTAAAAGGGTTTAAAACAATAATTTCATCATTTCTAAACATCTAAATCAAATTTTTTTTAGAAATCATCAAAAATACTTTCATGATTCTCTACGTCTGTCTTCATCCAAGCAGATGCATATACACCAAGAATAATGGAGTTATTTTGAAAGTTGTAAATTATTCTCATTGAATTTTCATCATACATCTAGTATGCATAATGGAACCTAACAAAACCCATTCCATCCATCAAAACTCAGAAACCATTCTGGATCTATATTTTAAAACCGCAATTGGCCAATATAAAAAATAACTTACCGTCCACCATACAATACAACAGAATATGGGTAGTGGAGATGATGAGGATTATGGAGATGATGAGGCTTTCATCAAACATGTGGTGGGTGCCTTTCTCCGCAATGACTGCATCAGTTGTTTGCAAGACGGACTGACAAAGGTGCCTGTGGAGGCATGGGCTTTCCACGATCCAATGGATTGTCGTTGAGAAGAACGTTCAGAATGAAAAAACATAGTGGGTAGAGAAGGCGACAAGAGGAAGGTAGAGAGACATGTGGGAAGTCATCTGCTTAGAGAGGACAGGAATCATTGTGGAATCTGAAGTGAATGTAGTGTACATAGGCATTTGAGAGGCCAAGATGCTGCTTTTCACAATGGAGAAGATGATTGTGAAGATGAGGGGTCAGGAAGAGAAAGAGAATGATGGGAAGAGTGAGGCGTCTGCAAAAATGGTTTTTAAGAGTTTAAAGGGAAGGGTGAAAGTAAAAAAGAATAACGGTTATAAGAGTTAAAAAGCCAGATGAGAGGTAAAACGAATTTAAAGAGGCATTTGATAGGTTCAATTCTGCAGTGATGTGGTCAAAATCAAATTGAAATGAAGCCTGATTTCTCAAATAGAATCCAGTTTGCTTCATTATATAATAATTGCCAAACAAATTCAGCATAGCTCATTCTCATAATAGAATTATTTTCGGTACAGCCCATTTTCAGATTAAAAATATTCTTAAACATGGTACAGCAGATCTAGATATTTCTATTTTCTTTGACGTCAAGCGACCATTGAGATACACAGCATACACGCAGGGACATGGTTGAGATATGAGAGCTTACATGACTTTCACCTAAATGAAATCGAATTGCTTGGACCATTCATCTTGTTTGGCCGAAAATGCCTTCATAGTCGCTCTCTTGTCCTTAAATTCATATTTGAGAGTCTACATATCTTTAATTGAATACCGTTCAATAGCTCCACTTGTGTATTTAAAAATGTAATTTTGAAGCTCTTTTTTTTTTTTCACTATTCTACTGTTCTCTACATCTTATTTTGAATTTCGATCCGAAATTGGGTCATTTATTGGATACAACTTTTAGGTTCCATGTTGGAACATGATTGGGCTCTAGATCCAGATCTATCAAGATGTGACTGGATCCGAATCCATCATGGTTCCACTCTAGAACAGACCCACTTGCATTCCTACTCGTTCAACATGTACTAAATCTGGTGGGGTATAGGGTTTTGAGAGACCCCCTACAATCTACCATTGTGCAAAACAAAAATGAAAACACTCCCATCAAAGAAGCTACTTTTTTAGTGTCTCAGAGTGGTCCATTCCTTAGCCGTTAAAAGAAAGTTCAGATTAGTTTCAACTTAGAGCCGGTGGGACACAAGTCGGCCCTGAGCATGAAATGCGAGTCCCATACCCGGGAAAGAAGTTTTTATTTTCTTTTTCTTATCTTCATAGCACCAATCTCTCCATCTATAGCCACAACTAGGATTGCAGCAAACATAAAACAGGATCATACCTTCCTCTGCTCTTGAAGATGCTTGCATATCATCCATATTAGGAATTTGGTTTTGGGGGTTTAGGGCTGCCACATTCTAGATTCAAGACAAATGCCATTAATTGAATAACACAGCCTAAACTGTACGGTCAAATGCACAAACAGCTGCGCTGACCACCCTGTCAATTTGACTGAACTCACCAATAGAATGGTGTATCTCATTTCTATAAACGCAATACTTGTCGGCAACCGCCTGCATGTTCATAAGCAAGGGCTCATTAAAACTTGGCTAGAGTAGCAGTGAAAGGAAGTATATAAGGAAAGCTTCTCTGCTTGGATCTTTGTAGCACGGTTGCAGGTAACTTAGTTTCTGCGTAAAGGAAGCTTTGTGCATTTGGATGATCCGAGCTACCTATAAGTGATAGTTTTTTTTTTTTCCTATCATGACCAAATTATAGGTAAACAGAGTTACATGGAATTAGATTTCAGTTTAATTGAGGGCACGGCAACAAGTTCTGAGGATCCAAGTCCAAACAGTAAAAACATTAACTAGAATTCATGCCAAATCTAGTTTGAACACTTGGGCACAGTTTGTTTCATGGAACTGGATTCCTTAGAATTCCAAGAAAACTATTTCTAAAAGTGGCTTAAATTGAAGAAATAAAGGTGAATATCCATAAATAGCAATCAAATAATCTCCCCTTTAATGGAAAATGAATCAAAAAGATATGGGAAATGATTTATAGGATCATGATGACTGGATATTCATTTTCAATCTCCGCACAATTCTTTTTCCATCCAAGGGGAGATAATTCCATTTATGGATATTCCTCTTTACGTCTTCAATTTTAACCAGTTTTAAAAATAAATTTCTTAGAATTCCTATAAATTCAATTCCATGCGAATGAGCCCTCGTTCTTTTATAAGAGTACATTGTTCCGTATAACTCTTCACACTTTTAATGAACAATTTTGAAAATGTGTACAGACTGTGCACCATATATTTATAAACTTAGGGTAGGCTCATCACCCTTAATAATATGAATCTATAAATTTGATGATTAAACAAATGACTGAAATGTTGAGAAGTGGTTAAACTTAAGTTCTCCACCAAATTAAGATGTAATTCAAATTACACTGTAACTCAAATATTTTGGTAGATTGGATAATTACTTTCCGTTCTTCATTTGGAAGACCATAATTAAAAAGAAGAAACCACATTGAGGATCCACTAAGTTTGTCTTGGCGCCTGAATTATTATTGACACTGTTCACTAGTACTGATTCTGGTGGAAAATCAGACTACTGTATCCCAACTAATTTGATTTTTACCCAGCTCACTATGGACAAATCAGTGGAAAGATGGTTGGTAGCAGAGCTTTTTGAAGTTGCAACGATAAAGGGAGTGAATTGGTTGTCCTGACAATGATACACAAGAAAGGAAAATTATGAGAATGGTACTTTAATTTAGGATGCAAAGCATGTAAATGAAAGTCCACACAATAACAAAGCTCAATACAAGTTATTCATGGGACTAGAAGTGGAGAAAAACCTTCATTTGATCAGTTCACTAGTAGCAGTCAAATTAAGATCATTTCAAGATGTAAATAAAGTGAGAAAGACCTGATGGTCGCAGTTACAGCACGCACAGAGGAGGATATTATTTTGTTTATCCGCTTTTGGGTAGAGAATGTTGTTGCTGTAACCAAAACAATTAGTGTATGACATCGTATGAACAGGTACATATGAATGCACTTTCATACGCATAAACTCAATTACAGATCATACCATTCACGACAAAACTTCATTGTACTCATAAGTACTGAACAGAGATTTTGCTGAGTTCAGACTTTTTTTTTTTTTGCTAAAGAGGGAAAAACATACAAGAAAAAGACAACAGAGAAACCCAGGAAAAAAAAAAAAAACCCCAACACACCCAACCAGACAACTAGACTACAACAACTGCCATTCTCTTCGAGATTGATTATTTCCATAGTCAGAAATGATGAGATTCTATGATCGGAAGATTCCATTAGATGAGGATGCAATCGAATCTGAGTTGGAGCAGCAGTGAGCGAAACCCTGCATTTGACGATAAGAGGCTGCTGCTTGGAGATCTTGGATGTATAGCTTGTGAACTCCTAAAGGTAAGCAGCTCTTAAAGGTAGTGATCTCTAGAAAGTATAGCTTAGACAGCTGATCTGCCACCTTATTAGTAGTTCGAAGGCAATAATTAGCTTCTCACCATGAAATCTGAGAAAGCATATTGAGTAACTTCCGCCAATGTGCCATGAGTGCCCAAGATAGGTTGTTATATTTCTGAAGGGACTGAGTTGAGCTTAAGCAATCTCCTTCTATGATGACGTGGTTGAAGCCCCTCTTGAGGCAAATTTCCATCCCTTTAATGATAGCGAGTAGCTCTGCTTCCAAAGAGTTGCTCACATATACTTTGTAGCAGATCCTTCAATTAGAGTTTCTGTAGGACTACAAATGATACCACCAACTCCTGCAATCTGAGAAAATAGGTTGAATGAACCATCAAAGTTAAGCTTAACATGGTTAGCTGGAGGTGGAAGCCATAATTCTAGGGGAAGACTTGTTTTTGACACTGTCATGGAAAGAAGGTTAGATACATTCCATTCATGAAAAGCAAATAGAGCTTTGGATTTGACCGAGTTTGGGAATATTGGGCTATTGAGGAATATGTGTTCATTCCTCATTTTCCAAATATACCAACTAATGAGAACTCCAAACTTAAGAGAGCTTGTTGAAACCTTGGACCAAAACCAGTCACTAAATCCCTTAAATTCAGTTGGCTTTGTAATAGATCTTGGTAAAAGGTTCCAAATGGCTTTAGTAATGGGGCAGTGGACAAATAGGTGGTTGACAGATTCTGTAAGACCCCGCCCCGAGAGTTTCCGATTAGTGCTGATTAAGACGTGCTTTAGTTATAAGCGAGATTAGTGGAATTTGGTTAAGTTTGGATTAAATAGCTTTTATATAGCTTTAGATTATTTTGGGAACTCTTTTGATTTAGTGGGACCCTTTGGGGGTTCCTTTATCTTGTTTTGTGTGATTTTGGGATTCATTTGATACTCGAAAAAATCTGTATTTTGCCCCATTTAATTTATTTTATTATTCCCGACAACTTTCGAGTTTGCCCCATTTCCATTCAAGACCTCTAGACCCTACTTTGCTAATGATAGGGGTGAAATAGTCTTTTTGCATAAAATCTAGACACTATTTTCAATATCTCCGAAACCCGCGAAATATATACTTTTTGGAAACTAGAAATTTAGATGAACGATTCTTCCTTCTTCTTCGAATCGATCCAAGGCCCGGAAGATGGTGTTTTAAGCCCAATTAGTTGGTTAAGTTGTAGGACCCATACATGTTTTCTATATGAGGAGAGCCTTTCATTCTTCTTCTTCTTCTAACTACTTTATTGTGAAAGAGAGAAAAGTTTCGGCTGCCCTAGGGTTTCCTTGCTCTTCTTCTTGTTTCTTCATCCCCAAACTCACTCCTAACTATTGCTAAAGGGAGAATGAAGATTACCATTTTCTTCCCCTCATTGAAAGCTCTCCATTGATGCAACTTGTAGAGAAATCCACCAACTCTAGAGCACTCTTTGAGCAAGCTTTAGCTATTTGAGAACCCTCCATGTAAGCTTTTCCCCTCATCTTTTAGATATGTGTTCTTCTAGCCCAAGAGAAGCTCCATCTCCATTATTGGGGGCTCTCTCATTCTACTTCATAGTTTGGCCATTTTAGGGTTTGTAATGAGTGTATTTTGGGGGTTTTTGTGTAGCTTGGTGTTTGGGCTAAAGAAGGGTGATTAGGAGCTTATTAACTTATTTGGAGACCAAGGCAAGTGGATGAATGGGTTGATTTAAATGTTTTTTTATTTTGTGGAAAAACATGGGTTTTATGATTTATTTCTCTCTTATGTCTTCCTATGGTTTTTAATGCTTTAGAAATGTGCATATGTATGAACTTTTGTTTTCTTGAGGTTTGTGTATTAGAATTTGTGTCTTTGTCATTTATGGCTCTTTATTTATGGTGATTGTTCTTTGCATTGAATGATGTTGGAGATTATTATGATTTTAATGGTTTTGAATGGAAGGTTGTTGGAGGATCTTAAATGGTGATTTGGGTAGATGGAAAGGCCATAAATGTTTTGCCAAGGGAATGACTTAAATGGGATTTTGAAGAGAAGAGAAGATGAGGCCGGACTACTGAAACAAAGTGTTTCTGGAGCATTTCGCTCGAGTGAACCATCACAGAACATGGTTAGCTCGAGCCAACTTGCAGTTCGCTCGAGCCAACCCCTCCCAGAAGTCGGTTCGCTTGAGCGAACTCCAATTCGCTCGACCTTTCCTGACTCGGACTAGTTCGCTCAAGCGAACTTGTATTCGCTCGAGCGAACCCTCCCAGTACGCTCGAACAAACCCTCCAGTTCGCTCGAGCGAATTGTGCAGAATTACTAGGCTGTTTCCAAACATGATCAAAATGTTGTTTAAAGGTCCAGTGAGGTTGGTTTGGAGCCCCAATATGATGTGGAGGAATAAGAGGTGTTATATGGAAATTGATTTGGAAAAGAACCCCAATTCCAGAGATTTATTGAGGATAATGGGCTTATCAATTTGTATAGGGAACTCGGGATGTCTCAAACATTCCGGAGTACCAAGCCATGAGCTTTAACAGACATACGAGACCCTAATACCTATTGTTTAAATCCTGAAACCTCAATGTATGGTCCAGAAATGTGCGGGGGTCCATAGTGTCTGCTTTTATCGGATTTCATATATTTTCGACAGTTTTCGTGTATTTGTACAAGTGGCATTTCAAAGCCACTGAAATCTGTAAGTTGAATATTTGATCAGCCTTATGCATTTGGATAAGATATTATTGTGTTAAATGCGCTTACAAGCCTTCAGTTCAGTCTGTTTTGGGTGTTATACACTCCTATTGATATGTATATGTTTTGAATGCAGTTTGACCTATGAGTTGGCACCACTAAGCTTGGACGACCTTTTCGGTTTAAACCACCGACTTGGGGTCCCCATTTAGTTTCTATCAGCTGCAGTCTGAATTCTGTTCTGTCTTGTCACCCAGTTCCGCGGATGTGGTTTTGCTCAGTATATTTATGTATGCATATAGTTGTTTCTTGCCACCTCGTGTGCTCCGAGACCAACGCTTTTAGTGTGCTCTCATCACATTAGTGATAGAGGATTTAGCTTAAGTGTGGTTGCCATTTTATCAGTTCATGTTCCTTGATTACCCCACATGATTTATATTACATTTGTATTTTTAGATGAGCAATGCATCTTGTTTTATAACAGTTATTGTTTTAATAAGATTTCGTTATGTTTTTAATATATGCTTTGATTTCTTTAATTGTATTATCTATTCACCCACCTGCCAGACCGTTGTGTCTGACCCATTTTTGTGGTACTCAGGTCCAATCCCTGATATTGCCTTTGAGGAGGAGCCAGAGGAGGCGGTTGGTGAATCGCAGCGCTTAGTTGAATGGCAAGCTGACAATGTCATTTAGACATTTGGTTTAGCTTTGAGTTGCGAAACATCTTTTGGGGATTATTGTTTACTTTTGGTTCGTTTGGTTGTACTAGCCTTTGTTGGTCATTATTTTTGGGGATGTTTAAATCAACTTACATTTGTGTTTAAACTTCTAACTTTATATTTTGGGAATGCCAATGAGATCATTGCTCACTCTGACGTTATGTCATTTATATGTGTGTATCAGTTTTGTATTGTGGAATGGATTACGAATTTGGTTTGCTACACGCTTCTGCACCAATGTAAATGTTTTGTGAGTGTGTGTGATATCCTCACCGCGGAAACCTGTGGGAAATTCAATAAGTGTATATTCATATGTTCATTGTTGTAACCACACATCAACACTATGTTTATTATTATCACTCGCGGGCCCGGATCCCGGTCCGGGGTCACGACAGATTCCTCCTCTTGATGACAAAGATTGCATATGGGTCTAATTTCTTGGTGTAATTTTTGAAGGCAATCTGCAGTAGGAAGTTTGTTGAGAATAACTCTCCATGTGAAAAATAAGAATTTGGATGGAAGGTCCAATTTCCATAAGTGTTTCCAAGGCCAATGGGGTCCCATAGTAGCAGGGTTAAGAGCTGAATATAAAGCCTTTGAAGAACAGGATCTAGCAGGTTCAGAGCCCCAACATCGAATATCTTGACCCCCAATTGGGATGGAGAGAATTTTGGCCACAACTTCATCCTTCTAGATCATATTCAGCATATTCACATTCCATGATAGCCCAACCTCATCTTGAGTCATGAGATCCTTAACCCATTTAACTGGAGGCTAAATTGAATTAGGAGGAATTTTGGTTTAGATGTGCATCAAAAATCCCAAATATGGAATCCATCTATCCTCAAAGATTCTAACATTTTGGCCATCTCCTATCACCCAACTCTGGTTATAAAAAATGAGATACCTGGGGCTAAGAAGAGCTTTCCAGAATGGGGAGTCCTTTTGGCCTTATAGTCTGAAATGTGACAGCTTTGAAGATATTTCTGACTTTAAACTCAAACCCAGAGAGCCTGTGGGTTTGTAAGGAACCTCCATAAAGTTTGGCCCAACAAGGTTGAATTTAGATTTTGGAGTTTAGACTTCAAATAATCAAATTTCCAATCAAATACCTACATTTTTTCATTTGCATGGTTCTCAGGCACTTTAGTCTTCTGTTCTTATCTTTGATATGCAAGAGTTTATATGAAGAATCTTTGTTTATGCTATTGATGAGCGAAAATAGTTTAGCTACCTAAAAAATATATGAAACCATCAAATCAAATTATGTGACTGCAACTTCCAGCGAAAACAAGGATTTATTGCTGTAAGATCCCGGTCCCACATATTTATTAATTTATTATATTTTAATTAGATATTATTATTATTTTAATTGAATGTATTTTAGTTAATTAAGTGGGTAGGATTAAGTGGGGCACACGTTAGATTAGATGCGTAGATTGATGAGTTGGGTTAATGGGTAGATGGCCTGACCCGTAGTTTGAACCAATGACTTAAGCCCAGCAGTATTCTTTTTAACCTAATCCCTTTTTTAACGAAACCCTTCTTATCTCTCCCCACTAATCTCTGCAACTCCTCCCGGTTATCTTCATCTTCTTCCTCTTTCAACTTCCCAAGCCATACCAGCTTTAGAATCCAGCCATCAGAATCAAGATCAGAGGATACCAGCATTCTTCGTTCAATCTTCTTATCTCAGGTAACCCTCTCCTCAAATCATTAGGACTAGATCTATATTCTTAGGTTATCTTCATATTCTTTCCAATGTTAGGTTTTGGGTAGAAATACCATAGATCTGTTCATCTGAGCATTCCTTTCCCATATTCTTTGTCAGATCGGTGGTAGGATTATTCTCAAGCGCTGTGGGAATCGTGGTTTGGGTATTGGTTAGGATCTGTGTATTTTTCTTCAACCCCGGTAAAAGGCAAGTACCTAATCATGGTTTATAAATTTAATATTTGTTTCTCTTTGATTGGCATGTCACTGCATGTAGAAACCTTTAATGCCTTCTTTTTATGATGTTAATTATTTTAGTGATAAGATCGTCTTTCAAACTTCTGTTGCCATGACCGATCCCTGTTTAGATGCCAAAACCCCTTTTTCATCTTCTGTAGACCGTGAGACCACAATTTCAAGTGGCCATGATATCAGGCGGAATCATATGTTGAAGATAGTGAATCTGTGATTGGTTTACACGGTTTGGCACTGTCCATATTTTTCTTCCATGGAATCCTAGTGGGGCTACTTGATGCATGATCGGGTCCGTGGATCTGGAGGAGGACCCACGGGCGACCCTAAAGAGGCTGGACCCGTAGACAGCGGACCCCATTTGGGCCATCATCTTGTAGCCTGATCAGCAGGGGGTGGGTTTTAAGGGAGAAAATCAGTTTGGGCATCAGGCGTGGTGGGACCCGCCGGATGATTTGATTGCAGATCAGATCCCTGCATCTTGTAGAGGGGGCCTGGGCGACCATATTGATGGGTCTGATCTTGGGTCTTGAATTAGGGGGCCCCACCATCCGAGTGTCCCAGAGGTTGGCGTCGGCAAAATGGTTATGCGTTGGGCGTTTTCACAGAACATGGGTTGGAAAGGAAGAGATGAAAGAGAGAAAGAATGGGTACGTTTGACTTGGTGGTTGGATGGGTTTTGAAAAAAATATAAGAGAAGGGAGATGTTTGGTGATGTCACCCCATGTGACATTAGTACTTGACCTGATGGGAATATGGAGGAAAGAGTGAGAGTTGTATGACTTGATGTATGACCTGATGATGCTGGGATAAAGCATTCATGTAACTAAATGGCTAAAGTGCTGTTGGGTAGTACTTTACTCATTAACTTTTAGTAATTTAATAAAAGGCCTACTGTTTTGTAAATTTTAATGAGATCCTTTGACTTAATTTGCATGTGGACAATAATTATGGATGGGTCCTTAGGTTTTCTAAAATTATAAATTAAGGATTGTTACTTCTTAGTTTTATTTGCAAATTAAGTTTTAATGGTATCTTGGGTTTTTAATGTGCTAAAATTATATGTTTGTACTTTATTAATTGGATCATTGGACTGCGTAAATACCGTCCGGGCACACGGTATCTTACTAGCATGGGGTTTAGTGCTTAATATGACTTCGGGGAAATCCTAATGGATTCGAGCTCAACCCATCCCTATTGGAAAACCCTTAATTGGGTCTATGCACCATTGATGGAAAAGTGATGCGTTGATCTTTTATCCATTAGAGATTCCTGTGGTTATTGGGTACGAGACCTTATGTTTGACCTTAGGATTGGCTTGTGATTATCCTTTGACATTCGGGTTTGCATATATATAAATGACTATTCGAATATGATATGAAATGTGGAATGGCAAATACTTTATTTTGACTTATGATTTTTGTGTCGGAGCATTATCAATCAGGTCTATTATGAATATATGTTTATGTGTTTATGTGGGTCATTTATGGACGACTGCAGATCGATATATGGACGGTTGATCACTGATGTGACCGGATCACTTATAATCCGCTTTGTTTATGCACAGGTTATCCTGATTTTATTTTGATCGGTTTATGACCACCGACGTTATGGACGGGCTTTCCCGATTTATTTAGGGCTGACCACCCACAACGGGGACACTTGTCACCGTGTGATTTTATATTGCTCCTTTGTGCCATTTGGTTTTATGTCATACATTCATTATCGTTATTATATTTGTCATTATTTCATTATGATCATACTTGTCTATAGTCTTCTCGTTATCGTATTAAATTTCGAATTATGATTATGTTCTTGCTATTTACTTTGTAATATTTGGTGCATAGGTACTGAGCCCTACTTTACCCAGGAGACGGAGGAGAATCAAGCGTTTCAAACGTTTGAGCCAATTGATGAACCCGAGTGGGATGGCGGAGATGGCTTTGGAGCCGTCTGAACCAACACAAGAGAGAACGTCATCTTAGAATTTTTAGATGAACTTTCTTTTAGTGTTGAGACCTCTTTTAGAAATTTTATAATTATGCAATTTTAACTATTAATGTTTATTTGATTTTTGTGTTGGGTTTCATTTATGAACATTGATTACCAATTGAATAAAGCTTCCGCTGCATATAATGAAATTTATTTTGACTCACCACATATTGAAATTTTTTTGTGGGTCCACTTTTGGAAGCTTGTGTTGTATTAAACACAGGAATTTGAATTTTATTTATTTTTCACGTTTTTCCCTAATTCTCATTTTGGGGGACGTGACAATTGCCAACACAGTCATGGTTGAGTGGTGTATGTTGGCAACATGGTATCACACATATGCCTAGGGATCAATCCCTGGGCCTTGAAGTTGAAAGTATCACTCTCAGCCACAAGGCCAACCTAGCAGAGAAAAAGCTTATTTACATATAGGTTGTACAGTGAACTCTAATTGAAATTCTAATTGAATTAGAAGTAGAGGCAAAGCCTCTAAATAAAAAAATAAAAAAATTAAGCTGCATGTTACTCTTTTAATAAGAGGTTATTAAAAAAAAAATTCTCCAAATAAATAATATAAACTTCTATGTAAAGTATTTTTATTCAATTTTCTCTTACTTTATCAGTTGTATCCGACATTTTATCAATCATATTTTCAATCTGTCAGGCCCCGACCCAGGGTTAGTATTTTTTATTATTATTTTAACCGTATTTAGTTTCTAAGTGGGATTAGAGGATGATTAGCTTGGATTTTTAGTCAGATTAGAACTTTGAATAGCTTTGAGAAATTTTGAGCGTGTTGAGTCTGGTTTGACCGGGCCTGGAGTGGCCCGTGTGACGCGTGTCCGTGTGGGGGGTTTGACTTTGATTTTCGGAAAATACTGATTTCTATATTTTTAGATTTGTTATTTTGATCCAAATAACTTTTCTATTTGCCCCATTCGCATACGAACCCCATAAATCAAGTTTTTCGATAAAAAAAAAAGGACAAAACGGTCTTTCCACACCCAAAGCTGTGCATAAATTCCGAAATTTGAAAATCATGAGAAAGATATACTTTTTGAAAACTAGATTTTTTTACGATCATTTTTCTCTTCTTTGTCGAGTTCATCCGAGACACACAAAAGGAAGTTTTAAAGCCTTGAATTTCTAGGACCATGGGACCCACAACTTAACCATTTAAAATAAAACCCACGATGGGTTCTTCTTCTTCTTCACTCTTCATCCGTTTTCTGTAGCAGCTGAAACCAGAGAGTTTCTCTCCTTCTCCTCAACTTCTCTCCTCTTGCATGTGTAGCAAACCCACCCAAATTGAAGAAAAAATTCCACCAGCCTTCTCCCCATCTTTCAAGCTTCAAAAGGGTACTGTTTTTGTGTGATTTCAGCTGGGCTTTCCCTCTTCTCCAAACTCTTCTTCTTGTCTAGAACTTCTCAAGGTTAGCAATGGATACCTCTCCTCAAATCTGGTTTTTATTGGACCAAGTAGAGCCTCTTATCATACATGCATGGATTCTTTTGAAGAACTCCATTATTTTTCAAAGTTTTGTGGATTTTTGAAATGGGTTCTTCCATAGGTTTGGTGTAGGATTTCAGCTGGCTGTGAGGAGTTGTTCGGAGTGAACTTGAGACCCATTTCAGCTTGAGGCAAGTGAATAGTCAGTTTCTTTTGAATGCATGCAAATCTGAAACGGTTTTTCTTGAAATTCTGATTTGAAATATGTTGTTTCCTTCACTGGTTTATTGCAATCAAATCTTCAATTTTTGTGTTCATTCGGTTTGCAAATTTCTGCAGTTTTTGTGTCCAATTCATGTGCAATTGTGTTCAGATTTTTGCAGGATTTTAGTGTGCAATGGTGTTCAGATTTCTGCAGAATTTTAGTGTACAATTGTATTCAGATTAGGTGCAGATTTTTACAACTTTTAATGTTCAAATTATGTGCAGATTTCTACTACTTTTAATGTTCAGATTATGTGCAGATTTCTACAACTTTTAATGTTCAGATTTTGTGCAGATTTCTACAACTTTTAGAGTTCAGTTCTTGTTCAGATTTCTGTAACTTTTAATGTTCAGATTTTGTTTAGATTTCTGCAAGTTGCAGTGTTCAGTTTTATGTTCAGATTTCTGCAAAATGTTTTAATGTTCAGCTATGTACAGAATTCTGCAATTTTAAGTGTTCAGTTTATGTACAAATTCATGCAGGGTTTTGTTTATCCATGGTAACATGGAGAGTTCTTGTTTTTGGGTTGTTTTTCTAGTCTGGAAAATCTGATTTTTGAATCTCTGGTTCACTCATGTTAATATCTGAATGCTTCATCTAATATGTTCATGGAATGAGATGGTTTGGCCGGTGTTGATTGAAGGTTGGATTGAGGCCAGGGAAATTCTATTTAGGTGTTGGAGACTAGTGGTTAGAGAAGGAAGGAGGACAGATTTTGTATGAGAGGGGCATTTGGGCATTGTTTGTCCATTCTCATTATGTTTTGTACTTTTTAAGCCTCTTCCTTCCTTGAATGGAACCTTGGAACAAAAATATCTATTTAACCATGAAATCGAGGAAGATTTTAGCAGGACCTTTGTATGTGAATTACCCAGGAATTTATTTTGAATTTTATTAGAGTATCGCGGTACACTCAGAGACTTCAAATGCCGAACAACTTCAGAGGCATCAAATTATCATTATAGCACGACATTTGGACTTTTAGTGTACACCGAGACGGCCCTGGGTAAACCATTCCAACACAACTAATTACCTCATTCCAGGGCAAAAGATTTATAATGTTTTCTTATAAATCAATTTGAAATAAAAATTGAGTGGTTCGCCACGTCTGAAAAATATCGGAAAGGCTACTCGTTTGATTTGTTTCGAAATTGTCCGTTTGTACTTGTATAGAGTAGTCCTTTTACCGATTTGAAATGTGTTCAGTGATTTGATTTGTATCGTTTTGGATTTTAGTCGGCACCACTAAGCTTGGGTCACTTTGTCGGACTGATCATCCGGCTTAGGATCCTCAAATATTTTGCTAGCCGCAGTTTGGACCCTATTGATTGTTTGCTCCGGCCATGGCGACGGTTATTGATTGTTCCGGCCATTTTATGTGGCGACGGTTATTGATTGTTCCGGCCATTTTATATGGCGACGGTTATTGATTGCTCTTGTTACTTCGGTACTAGGAGAATATAGCTCAATGTGGGTTGCCAGTATTTTTTTTGTCGATTCTCAACTAGCTTTGAAATGTTTAAATGTTAATTTCCTTTTTGCACAAGAATTATTTACTTTGATTCGTCTTTACATATATTTAACTTTTAAATGCACTTTCATGATTTTAATCATGACTTGATAAACACTTGCACAATCTTATTTGCTTTATCCACTTGCCAGATCGTCGTGCCTGATATTCTTTATATTGGTGCCATAGGTAGCAGGACCTTCGTTTCGAATCAGAGTGCGTGTAGTGGATTCGAAGCCTTATATTTTGGTAAGTTGGTTGTGTTGACGATGTCTTGTAGACGTCGAGCTTGGTATGAGAGTTCGTCACATAATTTGGGTAGTAGTTTGTTTAGCTAGTTATCTTGGATGGCTTTTGTTAGCCTTTTTCTTTGGGTGTTAATTAATGCACTCTATATAATTTGTAACTTGAATATATGTGGGAAATGAATTCACCTGTTACTATCAGCTCTTTATATTTTGATATCATGTTTGTTCCAGTCTGAGTATGAATATTATTATGACAGCTTTGTGCTGACTGGTTGAGTGCGACACGGAATCAGATGGCCACGGGCTCCGGGTAGCAACATCAAGTAAGCTTCCGCAAAATGTTTCATTGTGATGGAATTTTTTTATCCTCACACACGCGGATCTTGGGGGAAGCAAAAAATTTTAATTAACCCCAAAAATCACACTCCCCGAGATTGGATTACTGCAGGAGTCCAGTTTCGGGGCATGACAGACTGGTATCAGAGCTGGTATGTTTCTTGGAAATAAAACACTCTAGAGACATTAAGACGTGCGGTGAGGACTCATTAGATTTTTTATTAGACGTGTTCGGTTTGAATAGATGTCGTTTTGTTGAGTTCGGCTTTACTTTTCTTTTAGTAGGGGAGAATCTCAAAGTCTCTGTACCTACATTTAGCGTCTTTCGATTGTGCTTACGCCAGATGTTGTGTGGTTCGCGCTAGAAATTGAGAACTTTGTGGGCTCAGCATTTTGTTTCCGAAGGACTTCGACGGGTTTTTAGCCTTTCGGCATCACCAATGTGGTTAGTGAGAGAAGATGTGTGCATTTGCTTGCTAGAGAAGAGTGTGAGTAGTACATGAATGCCCCCTTTTCAGTTAATCGAGGATCGTCATGCAGCATACCAAGGCAAATAAGTGTGGATTTTTGGGTGACCTTGGACCATTTTTCTGAGACGAAAGACTACGGAGGCCAGGTTGGTGGTTGATTCTTTGAAGGGTGAGATGATTTTTCAGTTAGTAAGGTTGGGAGTGGATAACAAAACTTAGAAATATCTTGAATTTAAGGAGCTTTTGTCATAGGTTTAGTTGAGAATTTTTGGACTTGGTCGAGAACTTTCGTAACTTGTAGTTATGCTAGTGCAGTTGACTCAGCAGATGATGCCAAGTGGGTGGTTAAGAGTATTCAAGAATCAATTTTCAGCATTGAAAAGAAGAAGTATCATGCGGAAAAGAGCCTAACTCGATAGCATGATAAAAGAGATTTTTACGTATTTTTACAGACTTATGGGATACTAGATCAGACAGTGTAAATATTCAAGATGGAGAATCATCTCTTATGGACAAGTCGGTTGAAAGATCTGGATTGGAACGACGCCGACGCATGACTTGAAGTTGGTTGTAGTTTTGTTTACACTATAGATGGAGGTGCATTAGTTGCGTGGAAGAAAGTTAAAAACAAATTTGGATTTATGAGGCAGTGAACATAACTCGCGACCGGACACTCGGATGTGGATGAGATAATCGTTCTTGCAGGGAAGGTAGAGCATGAGACAGAGGCAGAAGATTGAGCAGACCCTGGATTGCGAAATTCCAGTTAAGCACCATTCAAGAAAAATGACTTTACCCACGCATTGAGCAAGGATTCCGTTATTTTGGTGAACTTTGGAGGACAAACAGGAAGCGGAGGAATTGTTTTGAGATTTGGACTAAAAGTTTTAGCTTTTCACGGAATGATGCCAGGTTGGAAGGTATGCTTATATCGATAACATATTATTAACCAAAAGATCAAGAGCAAGAAGCAGATGGAATCAAAGTGAGCAGGAACTTCTGAGTGAAGTGAAGAAAGACTCGACTTTAGGATTGTAAATACAGATTGGACTTCCAAGATCGGTTATACAAGTCAAGGGTAGAGGATCTAAAGAGAGAGATCTGAAGGAGGAAGGCCATATGAAGTTTTGATATACAAATCAACGTAACATCTGGTTTGTAGCAAACCAAGTCAGGGGCTGGAGACTTACGGAATTCTGAAGTTGATGATTTCATAACAGAGAATGAATGATGAGGTGTCTGGAGGACCGCCCAACCATTTGACTCAATCAGTCTATTGCTCATGACAGAAGACAGATGATGCATGCGAGGAATCAATATGTTACTAAGTCACTAAATTCAAAGATAATGGGTTGTCATGGGACTCTTGTTTTAATAGCTTTGATGGAGATGGCAGGATTGTTTTAAGATTTTGAATGACATTGATGGAAGAGATAGGCACGTGGTAGAACTTCAGTTTCGCCAATTCTTTGAAGAGCAAGTATGTAGAATTCCAAGAATTACTGGGATAGAAACTTCTTCAATGCGAGCTTGTCTGCAACCACAACTTTATGCAAGTGCCAGCATCATCGCGTTCAGTTTTGTGTGACATAAGGCGCAGAATCCTAGGGTAATAGAAGAAGGCAAACTTACAATTTCTTGGACCGATCGTGATTGATAAGGCAAGTAAAAGAATCGAACCAGTGCAAGGACGTCAAAGGACCACCAAGGGATGACTAGAGGAATTTTCGAACAGCGGGTTCGTCGGAGGAGCATGTTGTTGAGTAGATTTGCGGGACCGTATGGAGCCTTCAACCAAATCAGGTATGTCGTTCGCAGGCGCATCTCACCGCCATGTTTGACCAGTGAGTATCGCAATTGCCAAGGAGCGGCGTGGGAGATAGTATTAGAGTGAAGGCTACGAAAGAAGATGACTATGGGCTCAAGTGTTTCCATAGGACTGAGTTGAGCAGTCTTTTGAGTTTTCACGATTTCGTGTGGGAATAATATCCCCATTTTATTTTGCATTGGTTTAGTTCATTTGGAGGACCAAATGTTCTAAAGGAGTGGAGGATGTCAGGCCCCGACCCAGGGTTAGTATTTTTTATTATTATTTTATTCGTATTTAGTTTCTAAGTGGGATTAGAGGATGATTAGCTTGAATTTTTAGTCAGATTATAACTTTGAATAGCTTTGAGAAATTTTAAGCGCGTTGAGTCTGGTTTGATAGGGCCCAGAGTGGCCCCTTGGGACGCGTGTCCGTGTGGGGGGTTTGACTTTGATTTTTGGAAAATACTGATTTCTATATTTTTTAAATTTGTTATTTTGATCCAAATAACTTTTCTATTTGCTCCGTTCGCATTCGAACCCCAGAAATCACGTTTTTCGATAAAAAGGACAAAACGGTCTTTTCACACCCAAAGCTGTGCATAAATTTTGAAATTTGAAAATCATGAGAAAGATAAACTTTTTGAAAACTAGATTTTTCGACGATCATTTTTCTCTTCTTTGTCGACTTCATCCGGGACACACAAAAGGGAGTTTTAAAGCCTTGAATTTCTAGGACCATGGGACCCACAACTTAACCATTTAAAATAAAACCCACGATGGGTTCTTTTTCTTCTTCACTCTTCATCCGTTTTCTGTAGCAGCTGAAACCAGAGAGTTTTCTCTCCTTCTCCTCAACTTCTCTCCTCTTGCATGTGTAGCAAACCCACCCAAATTGAAGAAAAAATTCCACCAACCTTCTCCCTATCTTTCAAGCTTCAAAAGGGTACTGTTTTTGTGGGATTTCAGGTGGGCTTTCCCTCTTCTCCAAACTCTTCTTCTTGTCTAGAACTTCTCTCCTCTTGCATGTGTAGCAAACCCACCCAAATTGAAGAAAAAATTCCACCAGCCTTCTCCCCATCTTTCAAGCTTCAAAAGGGTACTGTTTTTGTGTGATTTCAGCTGGGCTTTCCCTCTTCTCCAAACTCTTCTTCTTGTCTAGAACTTCTCAAGGTTAGCAATGGATACCTCTCCTCAAATCTGGTTTTTATTGGACCAAGTAGAGCCTCTTATCATACATGCATGGATTCTTTTGAAGAACTCCATTATTTTTCAAAGTTTTGTGGATTTTTGAAATGGGTTCTTCCATAGGTTTGGTGTAGGATTTCAGCTGGCTGTGAGGAGTTGTTCGGAGTGAACTTGAGACCCATTTCAGCTTGAGGCAAGTGAATAGTCAGTTTCTTTTGAATGCATGCAAATCTGAAACGGTTTTTCTTGAAATTCTGATTTGAAATATGTTGTTTCCTTCACTGGTTTATTGCAATCAAATCTTCAATTTTTGTGTTCATTCGGTTTGCAAATTTCTGCAGTTTTTGTGTCCAATTCATGTGCAATTGTGTTCAGATTTTTGCAGGATTTTAGTGTGCAATGGTGTTCAGATTTCTGCAGAATTTTAGTGTACAATTGTATTCAGATTAGGTGCAGATTTTTACAACTTTTAATGTTCAAATTATGTGCAGATTTCTACTACTTTTAATGTTCAGATTATGTGCAGATTTCTACAACTTTTAATGTTCAGATTTTGTGCAGATTTCTACAACTTTTAGAGTTCAGTTCTTGTTCAGATTTCTGTAACTTTTAATGTTCAGATTTTGTTTAGATTTCTGCAAGTTGCAGTGTTCAGTTTTATGTTCAGATTTCTGCAAAATGTTTTAATGTTCAGCTATGTACAGAATTCTGCAATTTTAAGTGTTCAGTTTATGTACAAATTCATGCAGGGTTTTGTTTATCCATGGTAACATGGAGAGTTCTTGTTTTTGGGTTGTTTTTCTAGTCTGGAAAATCTGATTTTTGAATCTCTGGTTCACTCATGTTAATATCTGAATGCTTCATCTAATATGTTCATGGAATGAGATGGTTTGGCCGGTGTTGATTGAAGGTTGGATTGAGGCCAGGGAAATTCTATTTAGGTGTTGGAGACTAGTGGTTAGAGAAGGAAGGAGGACAGATTTTGTATGAGAGGGGCATTTGGGCATTGTTTGTCCATTCTCATTATGTTTTGTACTTTTTAAGCCTCTTCCTTCCTTGAATGGAACCTTGGAACAAAAATATTTATTTAACCATGAAATCGAGGAAGATTTTAGCAAGACCTTTGTATGTGAATTACCCAGGAATTTATTTTGAATTTTATTAGAGTATCGCGGTACACTCAGAGACTTCAAATGCCGAACAACTTCAGAGGCATCAAATTATCATTATAGCACGACATTTGGACTTTTAGTGTACACCGAGACGGCCCTGAGTAAACCATTCCAACACAACTAATTACCTCATTCCAGGGCAAGAGATTTATAATGTTTTCTTATAAATCGATTTGAAATAAAAATTGAGTGGTTCGCCACGTCTGAAAAATATCGGAAAGGCTACTCGTTTGATTTGTTTCGAAATTGTCCGTTTGTACTTGTATAGAGTAGTCCTTTTACCGATTTGAAATGTGTTCAGTGATTTGATCTGTATCGTTTTGGATTTTAGTCGGCACCACTAAGCTTGGGTCACTTTGTCGGACTGATCATCCGGCTTAGGCTCCTCAAATATTTTGCCAGCTGCAGTTTGGACCCTATTGATTGTTTGCTCCGGCCATGGCGACGGTTATTGATTGTTCCGGCCATTTTATATGGCGACGGTTATTGATTGCTCTTGTTACTTCGGTACTAGGAGAATATAGCTCAATGTGGGTTGCCAGTATTTTTTTTGTCGATTCTCAACTAGCTTTGAAATGTTTAAATGTTAATTTCCTTTTTGCACAAGAATTATTTACTTTGATTCGTCTTTACATATGTTTAACTTTTAAATGCACTTTCATGATTTTAATTATGACTTGATAAACACTTGCACAATCTTATTTGCTTTATCCACTTGCCAGATCGTCGTGCCTGATATTCTTTATATTGGTGCCATAGGTAGCAGGACCTTCGTTTCGAATCAGAGTGCGTGTAGTGGATTCGAAGCCTTATATTTTGGGAGGTTGGTTGTGTTGACGATGTCTTGTAGACGTCGAGCTTGGCATGAGAGTTCGTCACATAATTTGGGTAGTAGTTTGTATAGCTAGTTATCTTGGATGGCTTTTGTTAGCCTTTTTCTTTGGGTGTTAATTAATGCACTCTATATAATTTGTAACTTGAATATATGTGGGAAATGAATTCTCCTGTTACTGTCAGCTCTGTATATTTTGATATTTGTTCCAGTCTGAGTATGAATATTATTATGACAGCTTTGTGCTGACTAGTTGAGTGCAACACGGAATCAGATGGCCACGGGCTCCGATAGCAACATCACGTAAGCTTCCGCGAAATGTTTCATTGTAATGGAATTTTTTTATCCTCACACACGCGGATCTTGGGGGAAGCAAAAATTTTTAATTAACCCCAAAAATCACGCTCCCCGAGATTGGATTACTGTAGGTGTCCAGTTTCGGGGCGTGACACAATCAAACCTAGAATGAATTCATAAAAAAGCAACTCAATAGCGATAGAAAATCTAATTTACTCAACTAAATATATTAGCTAAAGAAAAATAATTTAAATTATACAAATACACCACAAAGTGTAATATAACCGAAAGTAGACCAATAGTGGGTCCACCTCTCCCATTCAAATGTCCTCTATGAACTGTCACTTCCCATATGTGGCAAGCTTTTCCTCTAGTTGACATTCTATTTTCAAAATCAACAAAAAAGTGCCTATCTAATAATCTTGCATTTGTATGTTTACAAAGTGTACTGCTACAAATAAGAGCTTTTCTTTAGAATTTCATCATATAAACTAAATGTAAATAAAAAATGAAGAATTATAGCTAATTGTTCTATACTTAATCTAATTACATCTTATTAAATTAGATTAGAGTTTTCAAACCCTAAGACTTAATTTACATGTTTACATATATAATATATGACTAGAAAAACAGGCATCTGCTATGCCCGGGCCCAAAAATAATTTTTTTTTTCAATTTTGATGCTATTATTTGATATTTTAATTAGTGAGAAAAGAAAGTAAATCCGAAACAAACAAATTCATCGTTTATCAGTTTTGAAATTTTATATATCAAAGCTTATTTGAATGTGACATGTAGTAAAATCACATAATTCACTAATGGGTCTTGAATTTATAAATTTCACGTGTTTTGGTTTTTTCATGTACACAATAAGTGAAATTTATTGAATTGCAAGACAAATTCTAAGATAAATATATTTGGAGAGAATGTAAAAAGCTATAAAATATGTAATGAATAAATGGGAAGCTAGAATATGAAAATTAAAATACAAATAAAAAGAAGAATAAATCAATTATTAGTATATTGCAAATTGGAAAAAATGAAAAATAATGATAGGAAGCCAATGTCTAACCATCCAAGTTTGACAATGGAAAAACCAACCAAAAATATATTACATTGTTTTATTATGCATAATTTAAATAAAAATTAAATATTGTTTAACAAACTAAAAAATATATATAAATCCCTTTAAATTTTGGTTAGAGAATTTCTAACCAGGTGAAGTAAAGATATAAGAAAAATTCTATGAGTGAATTTCCCTCTTATGTTTGCTCTTCATAGGAAGAGGTAGACTTGTCACTCTCTACACTTGTCACTATCTTCTATCAATATCTCTATTAAATTAGTTAGAATTAATTTAAATTTGAATTAATTAAAATCAATTTAAATTTGGAAGCCAATTTCTCAATCAATTGCTCAATTGGAATCCAATTTCACAATCAATTTCGAAATCGGACTCCAATTTCGAAATCGAATATATACTTATAATATATAATAATTGCGTGGCATTGGATATTTAGATACAAAACCCATGAACCTCTCAAGGTAACAGGAGAACAGAATTATTTTCATCTCATGTGAAATGTGCATAGATCTCTTGATCTGGTCATGTCAAATCAGCGACCTTCTGTCAAATAAAGGAAAAAAAAATGATTTTTGCCTGCATAGCTGCCATTAGATATGACATTTTCCCCAGAAAAGTAGTTCATAAATTTCCCACAACAATGTTCATGTGTGATATTCTATATTGCACTATGCGATATTCTACGTTCGTGTGATATCTCACATATTGCACTATGAGATATCATAGGGCAGTGTGATATCACACAAATGTTTACAAACAACTATGTAAGAAATTATTAAACCTCAATTATTTTTTGGGAAAATGTTAGATCTAAGGGCAGCCTTACGGTCAGAATTTGCCACCCCCTCCTCCTCCCCCTCACAAAACAAAAATAAAAATAAAATAAAAATGCTGCAACTAACACCGTACGAATAGCAAATAACAGTATATGAATAGCAACTAACACCGTATGAACAGTAAAAGATAAGTTATTGGCAAGGCTACTAAAATGATCATGCAGAGTAAAAGATAAGTTATTGGCAAAGCTAGTAAAGTGATTAGTGTTTCCTAGCTGCAGAAAAGTATGCATCAATTTTCAAGGAATGAGCCTAAAAATTAGGGTCTTGGTGAAATATAGGGAGGGTTTTAGGTAACAGGATTAGATGGATGATTGTGGGTTCCACCTAGCCAAAATCGACCAGTGGCCCAGTGCTCAAATAGGGTGCTGAATTCTCATATACTGTCCCACAGGTGAAAATCCTCCATTATGAAATGACTTTTCACTAGTTTAATATAAAGTATCATGATCCTAATAACTTTATGAACATCCAGGGCTTCAAGGGAACATTTTATTTCCTTACTTTGTCCACAAAATAGCTATTAAGGAGGTTCCAAATAGGTTTACTGTCAAACAATTAGCCCACAGTCACATGGGCAGAGTCAAAAGTGGGCTCATTGGCTGCAACATATGGGTTCAGATATGGTTACCCATGTCTGCCTAGTGAAAACCATTACATATCGTCTGCAATTGCATTCTTTAGTTTTGGGTTCTTTTTTAAATATTTACTTTGAGAGAGAGAGGGAGAGAGAGAGAGAAGAGAACATGTTAATATCGGCTTGTGATATTTGCTGAATCATCCATATAGATCATAGACGTGAAACACACATCATATCAATATTCACGTTGGAATCTTTTCTATGATAAGTAAATATCATACTAGCTAGAAATCATGGCTCAACTCCTTGTGCGCTATTCATAGTAGTCATGAGACAGGATCTTGTTAATTAAAAATATAATAAGTAAAAAGTTCGGTCCACTAATTTAATCAAATACAGGAGATCTCTTCATATTAGCCATGCATCTTAAAATTGAAAAAAAAAAAAAGTCCAACTTTTTCCAGTAACATGATTTGCTATAACTTTATAAACTAACTAAAATCAGAAAAATAGAGAACAAACAGAATAAATGTACTACAAATTTATGAAAGCAAATTCAAATCACAAGTCCACAAATTCATTTTCATCTAAACGAATGCAAATTCCAAACACAATTGAAAATGAAGAGGTACCCCTTTTTAATCTCTTATTCTTCTTCTTGGGTGGATATGTTGAGAGTGTGCTGCTAGAGTGTTTTTTTTTTTTTTAGCAGCAGCAGCTTGCTCCCCGAGAATTCTAGACTTTGCTTGGAACTATGTAGTGTGAGCCCTTTCTAACTTACTAGAGAATTCAACATTCTTCATTTGGCACTTTAGAAAGCAGACCTTTTAATTATTCCTTTTAATTTCCAAATTTGAATAGCAGGGCCCTCTCAATCACTGTTTTTATATAATCATTTTTTTTTTCAAACAATGTTAATATCTAAGATCAAACCACTAAGGGGCCGTTTATTTCCAAATCTGAAAATTTGAGCGTTCCTCTACATAGCCAAGGATTTGACATCAACATCACAATGTAGTTGAGAAAAATTGACATCAGTACATAAACTTGCAAATATGAGGATTTTCAAGCAATATTGGGGGATCTCGGACTTTGAAATCCTCAAAAACAATCTAAGATTCAACTTGAAATCTCTTTTGTTTTGCGCAGAACTTTCACAAACTGCGATATTTAGGAGATCCACTAGAGGACTTGAGGAGCCCTTGAGCTTCCTTAGTCTCATCTTCACACCTATTGTTAAATTAATTGAGAGAACTGTTTCTACTCAGAATCTTTGATTTTCTCGTGACCAAACTTCATAAAATCCTTATCCATTTGGTAATTAATAAGTTTTCCTTTGCTTTTGGTTGAATCTTGTTTCTATTTACTATCCACGCGCATCATATTTACAAAAAAACTTTTTCTTCAAAAAATTAATCACGTTTCCATCCTCCCTTTTCACCTGAAGATACATTAAATAATGACTATAGTCATCTACAAATAAAATGTAGGGGGGGTGTTTAATTTCGTAAGAGCAAACTGCATTCTTCCCATATGTAGTCCAACTCATGGCGCCCACTTAGATGCCTACCTATTTTTCAGTGTATGGTACATGAAAAGTCTCCTTATGGATAAGGTGATAAGTCCACAAAATTAGCACATCAAGTCATCATTTCATGTAAATTAGTGGATTTAACTAAGTCAATCCACATTCAATTACATAAATTTCTATGATTTCATGCATTTGTGCATTAAACTGGAAATTAGGTCAAAATGGGTCAAAGTTGGCACATTTGCATGGTTTTCATGGAATTAGGGTTTTCAACCACATGATCACTCCACCAATTAGACTTTTATTTTTAAAAGTTCATTGATCTCTTACACTATGATTTAATTGGGCACATTGAAATTTTAGTTGGGTCCGATGCAATTACTTAATTTCATTATTTTCATTGTTTTGCAGGAGACTAGCACCTAAAAGGGCCCACCCTTTGGAAGACCAAGAAATAAAGGGAAAAAAGAAGAAATAAATGAAAGAAGTAGGGACCACACTCCCTTAGGCGTGATTCCCTGTGCACGCCAAAGAGAGGGGCCCCACTCTCTAATTGTTGCAAGTTTTCAAAGTTTGAAGAATTCTTCTCCTACTCGATGTCCAAGATTTGAAGCACTCCTATTATTCAAAATTAAAATTTCCAAGAAAAAATATTTGTTCAATTAGGAAAGAAAATCCAAGAAGAATTTGAAGTGGTTTGAATTATGGGAGGATGAGATCTAAACCAACTAGGGTTGAAGACTAAGAAAGAAGTTATTCCCAGATTTCAAGAGGGGCAGCAACTTGTAACGGCTGTAACTCTGAATCTAACCGTCGGATCAGAGCAATCCACCCACCGTTGGATGACTTATTTAGAGTAAATGCCCGCAGAGCCCAAGATCGCATAAATCAGAGCTGAAATGAGGGAGATATGACCTGTGAAAGTTACTGTTGATATTTTTACTCTGGAATACAATTGTCAAGATGGAAAAGGACCCACACATACATTGAGTTGCACAAGAAGACCCTGTCCTTGGCAAGAGATTAATTCAAATCAAATTGTTGCTAAGAATGAGGAGAAAGTATAAGTCAAGCCACAAGAGTTCTATTAGGAGAAGACTCTTATCAAAAAGAGAGCCCAAAAAACTATTTAAAGAGGAGAACCCCCTTTGAATGTAAAAAAAAGGCATTCCACCCCACCAACCCACACATCCTCTCTCCCTCTCTCCACTCCACACTTCCAGCCACACACATCTCTCTTCCCCCTCATCTTCTTCTAGTTAGCACTAGTCAAAACTTCAAGCGATGATGTATTCCATGTTGGATGCTCCGTTGACTTGGTGTTTTGCGTAGCTAGGGTAGTAGGTGAATCTACTATTGGAAGTAGATGGGACTTGTGAATAGGATTTCAAAACTATTGATCCACTTGAAGTAGGGATCAAGTATCCCTAAGGCCAAAAAACCAACACTTGACCCAAAAACCTCTTTTGCATGTATCAAGATCAGAAGATACACTATCTAGAAGATAGAAAACAACAGCAACAGGAAACCATGATAATCTACAAAAGAGATGATGTAGATCTAACCTTGGGAGCCCGGTTGTGCTCTAATCGAGGAGTTGATCGCTTGGCTTGTTGAGAAACTCTTTTGCAGAACAAGAATGATCTTCTACACTTAGTGATCTTCCACGCTATGACCCTCTTTAAGAGATCATCTTAAGGAGAATGGTGGGATCTCCAAGAAGAAGAAAACCCTAGACTTTCTAGTAGGAAACCAGCGGAGTGAAGAGGAGAGAGAGGAGAGAGGGGCTTGGGTGTGTGGAATTGTGTTGCACGTCCAGCCCTCTCTTCTCTTTTATAGCATATGAGCACCTCATCTTCTATTATAATTAGAAGTCTCACTTCTATTATAATTACAAGTATCATTTCTATTATGAGTATGTATCCTACTCCTCCTTCCTTTAAGAGTTCAAATTGGATTAGAAACAATCTCTTCTTAGGGCTAGCGTAGGGGCCCCTAAGGATTCCTTAGAGTCTGGCTCCAACTGGGAGTCTGGACCATACATCTCATGTGAACTCCGGACTCACAATTAAGTGCAAATAACTCCGCTATATAAATGCAATTGAACTTTAGTCATAAGAATAAATTACAAGAAGACCCTAAACTTCCTAATTACTACACGTAGGCCCCTCTATCAATTATATCCATGGATCAATTGGATCAAATATGTCCAACAAAATCAGATCCATATCTTATTATCCTTGTGACCCTATTAATCACAGTGATCATTAGTACCATTCAATTAACTCTTAATTGAGATGTGTGCACACTTACCAATAATAAATCCAGTAATTGACAAAAGGGGATATACCTATTAGAGGATAGATTCAATCTTAACAATTATATGTTCCCACGGTTGCACTCCCTTGTAACCAAGATACCGAGGTGCTGACCTACAATTGGCCTCACTCATTGGTGACTCAAAGTAAATGTATAATAGAAACTTGAGTTCATTAATCTCTCAGGATTAAGAGCCTATTGCTAGGGAATTATGAGAACAGACTTTAAATCAAAGACATATTTGCGTAAGGTGTAACTCATGGTCTTTCAGTACATCCAATGTACCAGCATAATGATCCAGAGTCTTACACTCTGATGATTAAGACAAATCACACTATCTCATAGTGATCATAATGCTATAATCTTATCAGATGAGATGCTCAATCTCATCACTGGTTGTGAATTAATTCAAGTATAAGATTTGTGATCTATGTCTCCTGTATGTGGATCTCATCCGTACATATGAATCACATCTAATATACTTATGGCCCAGCTCTGGTTCATCTCATGAACCATCTTGTCATTTTGTGTTGGTCATGTGCGAATAGGGAAAAAATAAAATAAAATATCATTCATCTCATGAAATAAAGATTATCCATCATATGAATAAATGCATGATTATATAAATTAATTAAGAAATAAATCAATTTATTTACATCATCCACTGGATTGAGACCATACAATCTAACATCTATTAGCTTTTCTAATTTCCAAACTTTTGTTCATGTAATCTTCGAGATGCTCATGGAATAAAAAAAGGATTTGTGAGTCGCATTAATCATTATTAATGGATCAACATAGCGTGTTTGCATAAGGTGACAGATTATGCTTGGTGTTGTGTTTCTGATTTATTATCATGGCCCTAAGCATGGAGTTTAAGTGTTGGAATTTGGAAATCTAAATACATATCATCTTATATATATTTTTTGTTACTTTTAATATTTTTCTATTATTAATGATACTGATGGTCTAATGGATCTACTCTTTTGCAGTCTTTAGTATTAGTGTAGTTTAGGTTATTTTTAGATTAGGGTTTTTATCAAAGTTGTAATGGGATGTAATTAATTTTCAGACTTTGAAAAGTATGATGATTGATGTATATTAGGCTAGTTCTAGTTTTCATTAGGATAGGTACAAGTAAACAACTCCCTTTCGATACGATCAAGACTCGCCAGGTAAAACTACAAAATTGATGGCCTTGCACTTGGGGACTAGAGATTAGATCATGAGGGTCAGAGAAAAAAGATTCAGCCCCATTAGATCATCCTAGCCCTTGATTTAATAGGCATAAAATATTGTGGGCTTTTAATCATAGATTTCTTTGACATCAACCCAATAATGTATAAAGGTTTAATGAGAGTGAAACTGGGCATGGCACCAAATCATAGGGGGATAAGGGTGTGAAACAGCCTACACTGATCAAAGGTGCGCCCAAGTGGGACCTGTAGAGCTCAACTATATATATTGTTGCTCATAGGAAAATATTTTTCAAAAATGAGATACTTAAACCAATAGAAGAAAAAGAGTTTGATCCCCATATGTCACAGTGAATGAATTGTACTAAACCCCGTTTGGCATCTCTCACAAACAATATTAACTAGTAATATCAGATTTTAAAAAAGAGTTAGAAGAGGAAGGATGACCAAGTCTCCAATGCCAGATGCATGAGGTGCCATAAAAAGCTATTTTTCGATATCATGGGTCATTCATTCCTATCATCCAATGTTGTGTTGTTAGACGGAATCTTGTTGGCATTAATCATGCTTAACAATAGATATTATATATGCTATCTTTAAAATAGTATTATATTTCAATAACTCAATAAATGGATTCATTGTTTGGCTAGCCCATCGGTTCAATTAATTTTTTTGGTACCCTAGCAAGGCTGCTGGGACCCAAGAAAGAGCCTACATACACACGGGAAAGCAACCCACTCAAGTGGGAAAGGAGCATGCACAAGCGGGAGGAGGTGACGAACCTGGGGTTCGAACCCCGGACAGCTAGGTAAGAACTGATGTTCCTCACCACTCAGGTAAGGAGGCGTTCTTGATTCAATTAATTGATAATGAGTTTTGGGCCATTTCTTTGATAATAGAATGTTGGATATGATATTAGTTATCAAAAATTTCTCATTTCAAGTAATTTAATTTTCCTTCTTTTTCTTTGCTCTTAAGTTGGACCACCACCTTGAATAGTTCACACAAAACCCCTTGGCTAACTTAGACAAGCAAGCACTCACTTCAATCTGACAATCATCTAATTGTTAATATTATTAATTTAAGGGTCAAAGACCAATAAATTAAAATGATGTCATGGGGAAGATTTTTTCGATTTTCTCTCACATTTGACAATCAAATCCTTGGGAATTCCTTACCAGCTTTTCACAAAGTGATAGAAAACCCACGCTTGGCAATTGTAAATCTTCGAGGACTTGGGGCAAGTAGAAACCCTCACTTGTGGGGAGTTTCAGGTCCAACCTCCTCCCATAGGATTTGAAAGTTCTTATTTTCTTGGGAATTTTACCAAATAATTGTTGCTAAACCTGTATTAGCCAGATATAATCACAAATACATCAAAACACCAAATTAGCTATTCATACATGGTTTTTGGACGACTTTACCACTGAAGCTGCCGAACGACATTGTCATCTTTCCCACCTTGTCCGTCCCTAATAGAACGAATTGGTCATATCCCCTTTCTTTCCCCATTCCAGCCAGAGAAAAATATATTTTTGGGAACTAGATGTTTCGACGATCATTTTACTCCTCTTCGTCGATCTCATCCGGAACCCGCAAAATGGAGTTTTAAGCCCTTGAAGTGGAGTGACCTAGTGGGGCCCACACCCCACCCAACTCAAAAAGGCACCCACTTGTCTTCTTCTCCCTCATTGTTCATTTGCATGTTTTTCAAATCAAATTCAGCAAGATAAACCAACCGTTCTTCACTACTTCTCTCCTTTGCATGTTGGACTTCCCTTGACTAAAATGGAGATTTGAGTGTGCCAAACTTTTTCCCATCTCTCAAGCTTTCTATTGATACCATTTTCAAAGGATTTCAGCTGGGATCATCTTCATCTTGAAACCTTTCTCCATTGTTAGATCTTCTAGAGGTAAGTGATGGCTTTCTTCTTCAACCCATGGTTTTGTTTAGTCCATTAGAGCTCCAACTTCATGCATGCAAGGCTTCCTAAGGAGGAACCCTTTCTCTTTCGAAAATTTCTTTGATTTTGATCTCTTTTCATGGGGCTTCTTGTTGATTGGAGTTTAGCTATAGAGAGGTGTTAGGAGACCTTCTTTGAGTGTATTTTGAACCAAGGCAAGTGATTGAATGAAATATGAATGTGCATGCTATGATTTATGAATTTTTAGCTTGATTCTTGTTTTAAATCTTCATTATGTTTAATCTTGTTTTTCTTTGAAGTTTAGTAATTCTTTGAAGTTTAGTTTACTAAACAAAGGTTTTAATGCTCATTTGTTTTGGTTCATTACATGGGATTCTGTTTTGAGATTTGTTCCATTCAAATTGGAATTTTTATGCATGGATTGTTAGAAGTGGATCGAAATGAAGGAGGTTTGGTTGGTGAGATTTGAAGTGAGGGTGTTAATGGTTGAATAATGAAAAGGAGGAGCTTGTAGGCTCATTTTATTGTAGGGCAAGGAGGTGTTGTAAGGAGAAATGTTGGAGAGGAGAAGGGGCTGGAAACAACTTCAGAAAATGCAATTTCGCAGGTGGTCGGTCAGCTGGCGGTCCCCCATTGGCCAGCCGACAAGTGACCAAACCAGTTTGGTCCCAATTTGAGAGAGTTGTAGATTCCATGTTCTGAAGGTCGGCTAGTCGACGTGGTGACCGACTACAGTTCGGTTCCAATTCCAGAGAGCTGCAAATTTCATGTTCTGAAGGGTCGGCTAACCGACAAGTGACTGAAATAGGTTCGGTCACAATTCCAGCAAGCTGTTGTCCCTGTTCTTGATGGGTCGGCCAGCTGTCGGTTAGCATTCGGCTAACTGACTTGACCTTAGTTGGCTAACCGACGGCCAACCGACAGGTGACCGAATTTCACCTAAATTGAGAAAAATGAAGAGAAATGTGGGGTTTTCTATCCCAGTTCCCTTTGGACCCTTCCTAGGCGATGTGTACATCTTGATAACTTAAATGCTGTTGAAAAATGGGCACAATCTAAACGAATGAACAACATGGGATCTCAAAGTGCATATTAATTCGACGATTACGGTTCCAAGGTATTGATGAGGATTTGTGACATGGACTTGTGATTTCTAAACCAAAACCTCGTTTTGCGATTCGTATCGTCTTGAAATAATGTTTCCAAGGTTTTTAATTAAAAACCCCGTTTGGGAATCATTGCATGAATCGTGTTTTCATACACATTGTGTCGGGACTACTACTGTGAATTTTTGTGAGCAAGTGTGTGTGTCCACGATATAGTGTGAGTAGTTCATGAGTTTACAGGTATCGAGTATTTTTTTTTAAGGTTCATGTGACACGACCTTGTCGATTTGATTAACTGCCTTGGGTCCTTAAATACTTCGTGCTAACTGCAGCTTGGAATATCGTGCGTGCGATTTTAACCCGTTCCATAGCAGTACTCTCGTGTGATGCCCAGCTATACTAGGTTACTATAATTATATGATCATGTGCTCCCTTCACCTTGTATGATGGAGAATTCTTATCATGACTGCTCTCGTCACTTCGTGTGACGAAAAATATACCTTTGTGTGGTTGCCAAGGTATTGTTTTTGAATGGTTATCTTGAATTATCATCTAATCTCATAAATGATATTGTCTTTGATTTGCTTTGTTTTATTTGGCTTCTCTCTGTCATACATGTTGTTTTGTTAATTGCGAAACTATTTGATTTATAGCATGATCGTACTTTATTCGATTACCTGTCAGACCGTCGTGTTTGACCCTTCGTTTTTTGTGCTCAGATTCAGGTTCCATTGCCCCTGAGGAGGCAGTGGTTAAGCTGCTTGTTGGGCGAGAGTGGCAGCCCAACGATGTCATCTAGACATCGGGTTGGGACTTGAGATGCATAACATTTTGGGGGATCAACCAGCTATCTTTTGGGAACCTTGTTATTAGCCTTTGTTGGCTTATCCTTTGAGAAATGTAAAACTTAACTTTATGTCTTTTGGTGTGTTGTAAACTTTATACTTAAATTATGGGTGTGCTAGTTATGTTTCTCTCTCTGACATGACATTATATATACTCTCTCTCATGTGTGATCTACTTGTGTGTGTTTGCTATACGCTTCTGCAAATCAATCCTTATGTGTGATCATGAGATGATTAGTGTGGAATCCTCACCGCAGGAACCTGTGGGAAATAGCGCGAGCGGGCGGAATTTTGTGGCTCGTTGCGCCACGACGCCGGATTAGGACGGGGTCATGGTCCATGGTCATGACAAGGGTGCCAACAATGACAGTGAGTGTTGTGGGTCATAAATTGATCATACATAGGCCAGGTCGCCTAACATGCTAGGAGGTTCCATGCTAATGGGCCAAGAACTTAGATAAAGAAACATAACATAATCAAGATTCCTATCCATTTAAAAACATGATTGCGAACCATGATTTTGGACCATGAAGGCCATATTAAGGAGCATCATTGTTGTGTTTATTTTGAAGTTTTAAAAATACGAGGAAAAAGGCCATGCCACCATGGCATATGAGTTGAACATGTTTAGAAGAGCATGATGTGGAAAAAAGGAAAATTATGGGGAAAAATCTTTAAGAACTTGATTTATGACACATTCGAGTTTTGTGCCGACATTGTAATGATATCGTTACGACCATTCATAGTTCCTTTGGTAATTTTTTGTTTTCAACAAGAAATTAATGGTGACTTTATATTGAGATGCATAAACAATGAAAAAGACTCATGATTTCACTCAAATTCTAGTTTTTAAAGTTTCCTGATAACGATATCGTTATGCTGATTTATAGGTTCTTTGCCCATTTTTTTGTCTTCAACAACAAATTGGCAATCACTTTATATTGACATGCATAAACAATGAGAAAGACTTACAGGATTCACCTAGAAATTATTTCCAACATCTATTTTATGTTAACAGTTTGACTACCCTATCTTTTTTGGTTCTTTGGCAGTATGATGTCTCTAACAATCAAACTGTCATTGCAACTTACAACAGTTGTCCTACTATTCTACATCCTTAATTGGCTCCCGTAACAACATATTCAAAGCAACATCAAATGTGGTAATTACTTCCTAACGATGCAAAAACTTGTTGGGTTAAATGCAAATTAAATAACAAAATAAGTTAGGGGAGAGAAATTGATTTAAAGACAATAATGGAAAACATGTTCTGACACTGTACACTATAAACTTAAATCCATATCTTACCAAACAAGTTATGCAACTGACAACAGACCACGCAAGTCATACCTGATTGATAAATGTTCTTTGGAAGAGCCTTTTATCAGAATTCAACTATGACCATGGTGAACATGTTAGGATATCAGACAAATAAACTCAAATTAGTATTTTTATTTTTGTGGGTGTGTGTCGTTGGACTAAAAAGATGAAACCAACTTGTAGGTCATCATGATTATTCTTCAAGCTTTTAAAAATAGGTTTATGCATCATGAATTTCCACATGCATGTTTTCTTGAGGAGCAGCATCATTGGTCTACACACTTTTATTTTGGATTTAGGGTTTCAAATAAAACCATGTAAAGATTCAATATAAATGCATACATCCATGTTCTTGAAATTGAAATTAAAGCACAAACAATCAATCAGACATCAAGAATTGGGACTAAAAGCTAAGGCATTATAATTGGGAGTCATGACTTTTTTTCATATATTCATTTTGAGAGAGAAGAACTAGAAAAAGAGGGTAGAAAGAACTAGATTGTGAAATCCAAGTTATACCGGATATCTTCAGGAAAACCGTATTTGATGAAAAGTCCGTCCTCGTGCTTGTCCAAACCCATGAAAATCGTGTAATCTCCAACTTCTGGATGAGACTTGTAGTAGAAAACCATCTTCTTTGCTCTTCTTATTTCGCTCTTCTTCTTGCAGAATCAATCGAAAGAGGAAGAGCTAGGAAAAGAGTCGAAATCGAACTTCCGTGAAATGGAAAAGGGAGAGGGAGAGGGAGCGAGAGAGGGGCAGGGAGAGGGAAAGGGAGAGAGAGAGAAAGAGAGGTAAAGGGGGAGAGGAAAAACAAATGCCTTGATGGTGATGGGGAAGAAGGAAGAAAGCCTCTAGCGTGAATGGGAAGGAAGGAAAACATATGTGATTTGGGGGGTTTGGGGATGACGATGTCGTTCGGCAGCATCAGGGGTAAAGTCATCCAAAAACAATGTACGAACACTGAATTTGGTGTTTTTATGTATTTGTGATTAAATCCGGCTAATCCAAGTTTAGAAACAATTATTTGGTAAAATTCCCTATTTTCTTTATAGATTTATGCATTGATACTAATATTTATCAACTTTGTGCATTGATACGCTCCAATATTGATGTGTAATCCTGAGTGAGGAATCCTCAAATCTGCAGACTTCTTGTAGATTCATCTGATCATGTTACCAAACGCATATTCCTAGAATATGCAAGAGGTGAGAATGGAGATCCAGTACATTCAATGAACAATTTGCAGTATCAGTCATAGTTGAAACTTCATATGGAGCAATACAACTCAGTTTCAGGCTTTCAGCAATAAAACAATGATCCTAATAAAAAAAGAAGAAAAAATTGAGCAAACTCTTCTTTAATTATTTATTTATTTTCATCAAAAGGTAAATTACAAAGTAGATGTTTACTACCATGCAAGACCAAATGCAATAATGACCACCATCATAGCACAACACACCACTCAAACTATAAAGGCACACTTAAAACTCTCAAAACTATTGCACTAGGCAACTAAAAGTAACAACTACACATGTGCAATTGTAAAAGAAGGCATGATAGGCCAAAGTACGTAGAAAAGGAACCATGAAGACTTTATTCGCAACTTTGTCTGGAATCAACCCACAACGTAGTAGACTAGACTGCACTTCCTGCAAAGTAAATTTTAAGTTAATATAATTATGCGTAAACCTAAATAAAATGTAAAATGAAAAATCCATCTGGGTGGAGGAATTTATCGGTGCATTGTTGGAGATTCATGATTTTTCGCTACTGTTTAGAATTGAATGGAGGAAAATATGTTGGAAATCCTTTTTTCTTTCTGTTAGTTATGGAGAAAATAATTTCTCCCGCTACACTCTAGAAGCTTTAGTTGGGTGAAGAATGATTTTTTCTCCTCTAAAAAAAGCCCAAACAACGGAAAATAAGTTTCTTATGTCCGAATCATGAGCTAATCCAATGCTTTGTATAGAGTTTTTCCATGGCAAAATTTCATGATTTTGAAAATTGACTTTTAGGGGAAAATTAATAATCATGCATGGGCATGAAGAATACTTTCAAGGCTCGTCTAATTTCTCTGTACACACCTTCCCTCCCATCTCTCTTTCCCTCCCATTTCTGCAATATGAGCTTCTTCCTCAACTCACCTTCACATCTCCATCTCCCTATTCACATTTCTGCAACAAGAGCTTCTTCCTCAACTCACACCTTCACATCTCCACCTCCTTTCATTTTGGCTTTCGATGCATTATAGAGAGGAGGGTTGGCCCCAAAATGTCTAAACGGATCAAGGAGATCACCAATCACTCCTTCCTTGGTCAATCGCTCGATGGTGAAGTTTTTTTTTTTTTTTTTTTTGGTTCATGTGTATTGGGACTTTTAGGGCATGTTTGGCATCGTTTTCGTGTTGTTCCTAGCTTTGTACTCAGATCAGGTTATTCTGAGATCGGGTTGTGCCGAGACTATATTATCCAGATCTTGTTTGACAACATTATATTAAATTATTCTGTTGCGAATATGTTGTCCAGAACTTGTTTGGTAACATTATTAAAGTTTTGCTCTAAAGAACGGAAGCAAAAGAATCATAGGATTTATAATGTGGGACCCACCTTTTATTATTTGCAGCACTCTATTATTGTCGTATATGGGACCCACCTGTAAAATTATAAGTTGGTACCACCTTTAAAAATTAGAACACGGGGCCCATATTTTTAGGATTTACGATATGGGCCCACTTTATAGGAATTATAATGTGGGGGCCACCTTTTTGTAAATGTAAATATGGGACCCACCTTTAGAAATTATAACATCGTACATACCTTTAGAAATTAGAATACGGGCCCACATTCATAAGATTTACAATGTGGGTCCACCTTTTGTGATCATGATCGTGACCCACATTTAAGAATGACAAAGTGGTGGTACATTTTGTGTGATTGTGGACACATGACCCATATTTAGAAATTACAATGTGGTGCCCACCTTTAGAAATGAGAATATGAGGACATGTTCATAGGATTTACAATGTGGGCCCCACCTTTATAGAATTTATAATGTGGGGCCATCTTTTGATTGATTGTAAATACATGACCTACGTTTAGAAATTACAAGTGGTGCCCACCTTTAGAAAATAGAACACAGGGCCTTATAATGTGGTCCCACCATTATAAGAATTATAATTTGGGTTCACCTTTTTGTGATTATGACCACGTGACCTACGTTCAAGAATTACAAAGTGGGGCCACCTTCTTTGGGATTGTGAACATGGGGCCTACCATTAGGATAAGTGAGAGGATTTGAAATCTTTTTAAATGACCTATTTAAAATTTAAGAGATAAATAGGAACTAATTGTGCCAGAAAGTTGTTTCTTAAAAAAAAACAAAGATTTTTTGTTCCAACTTTCTTATGCCAGCAGGTTAAGATCTTGGGATTCCTTCTCGTGAGACCAAAATTGGGAACAATAATTTACACTAACCAAACATGTTTTTCGTAGCCTCATCTCGTGGGAACATGAGAACATCCGAATGGCACAATGCCAAACACACTCTAAGGCCAGTTTGACAACTCTACTAATAGAGTCAAATGTAGTAACATTGATTTTGAAGAACGAATAAAATATAAGTGGGTTATGATGATATTTTGTTTTTAGTTGTTTGTTATTGAATATTTTTGACTTTTTGTACGGGAAAGTGGTGTTTCTTTTGTATTTTAGTGGATAAAGGTAGTTGCTTTTTTACTTTTTTTGAAAAAGATGAAGGGAGTTTTGAATTAAAGTGTTTTTGATGTGACATCTTGTCTGAAAAATGAAGATTTTACTTGACTTTTACTATATTAGTAAAGTGTCAAACTAGCCCTAGGGACTTTCAGGTCTGCACAACAATGATACTGTCCGGCCGTGTTTCAGGCATGAGAGGGGCACAAAAGCTAGTCCCAACTCTTATTCAACTTGGACCTTTCCCAAACTTGGATATATTTAAATGCGTAGATTTTATTTTTTTTGTCATGGGCCTATAAAAAAAACCGAAAGAATAAGCTTGTGCATGCGAAGAAATTTGGTTATCAGTCCTACTAATATTAAGGCCAAAATCTAATTACGGGTCTTAGAAAAAGTCGCACTCAATCGGGCCCATTTAGAATTTCTACATATGACATTCTTCCCAACTCTGATTGCATCAGAATTTGGCCCCGTTAAAAACACGGCTGTAGATCATTTACTTGAATGACCAATTATCAATTAATAAAGGTGGGGCCGAAGATGTGCAGAGATCCATCCAGTTTATCGATTTGGATTAAAAAGATGGCCCGTGATGGATGGAAACTAGGTCAAAACCGGAGATCGATCTGACTCTATGATTTTTAGAAAATAATATAATAATAATGCCGAATTCCTTTTTTTTTTTTTCAAAATATATAAATGACGGATTAATAGACCGTTGTTACCTTGCTTCGCACGCACGCCTTCTGCTCGTTAACGAAACGGAAACAAAGGAGAGTTGCTCTGCTACCAAACCCTCCCTCTCTCTCTCTCTCTCTCTCTCTCTCTCCCTCAATCAGTCATGGCATGAACCTAAACCATGTGTCCGAAGCTCCTCAAATGCGCCAGCAACGACGACATGATCACGGTCAAAGCCGAAGACGACGCCGACACCGTCACCTTCATTTTCGAAAGCCCCCGTCCCGTCGGTACTCTCTCTCTCTTTCTTTTTCTCGATCTCCTCCATCTTCTTGCATTGCTTTGTGTTTTGTTTGGATGTTTGATTTCTTGAGTCATCAGAGCTTTCTTGAAATCTAAGCGGAAAGTTGTGAAAATTTTTATGTTTTGTCTATGTTACTGTCAGATTTGATTTGGATGGACATATGTTCTGTTATCCGGCTGCGTTTTCTTTCTGAAATTGTTGGTTTTTCGTGGATTCATTGACCTTTTCATAAATTAGTATGTTGTTTTGAATGATTTTTTCCCTTCTTTGGATGTGTTCTTTTAAATCCCATCTACAGATTCAGCAGTCTAGATTGTTTCACTCACATAATTCCTCATAAGGACATTAAACTACATAGCAAATTGAACTGTGAATTATTATATGAGGGAACTCGTTTTTGAATTGACATTAGTACTATGCCAGAAACATGTTTCCTGTAAAACAAAAATAGATTGCGAATGCCACAGTAGTGTAAATGATGATTTGATGGCTAAATTTGAATCCTATCAAGTAAAAAAAAAAGATATTTACAAGAAACATGCAGCTTTTACTGGGGAGTGAAAACAGCTTTAAATTTGGTAATGGTTTGGAATATTGTATGGTGTCCATGTACAAGTGTCATTTGCAATTGTTTTTTTCCCCTTTCCATATCACCTCTAGTACTTTGGAAAGTACCTGTCCGTACTCTCTCTCTCTCTCTCTCTCTCTCTCTCTCTCTCTCTCTCTCTCTCTCTCTCTCTCTCTCTCCATCTTCTTGCATTGCTTAGTGTTTTGTTTTTGACATTTGATTTCTTGAATCATCAGACCTTTCTTGAAATTTAAGCGGGAAGTTGTGAAAATTTGTATGTTTTGTTATTTTTTCAAGGTGTGTGAGATTAGAGTGTGAGTACTCATGAAACCTATGGAGTTGTATTGCCTGGATCTGAGGATTTGTGGATTGGAGGTTTTGTTGAACAATTAGGGCTAGTTCATATTTATTGGTATTGGATTGCTACGGTTTCTTAGTGTTGGTTTCTTTTAGTGAAAGTGGTGGAGTGAAGGATCAGAAGTGAAGATTTGTATGGGGGCAGTTTGATAATCTATTATTTGATTTGAAAGGATAATTCATACAATTCACTGTGACTGTGTGTCATTTTTTGTATTTGATGATATAAGCAAGTGGTTACCATGAAGAACCATTCTGAAGACTTGGATTTCAATTTCAAAACTACCCCTCCCTAGATATGCCTCGTGTACATGTGGACATGATTGAAATTGAGGACGAGAAGCCAAACCCATTTAGGAGTAACAATGTTTTTCTTAATGGATTCCTTCAGAAACCCAATAAAATTACATTTCAGAGATCCCATGAAACTTCACTGCCCTATTCTTGATCAGAACCTTTGTGGGTGCTTGTTTTTTCCGTCTCTGGAGTGGAATAGAATATCTTGGCAATTGGGGCGCTTTCAGAGAAAGAGAGGAAGAGAGAGATGGGGGAAGGGAGGTCTTTGTCTCTGACTCCTACGTGGTCGGTCACAATGGTGATGACGGTGATGGTGAATATCTGTTTTGTGGTTGAGAGGTCCATTTATAGGTTTGGGAACATATGGAATGATGAAATTTAGAAATGTAGGATTAGGATTGTATTAGATTGATGAGTTGGTATTAGATTCACACGTTCAAACAAAATTCTGATACAGCTGTATACCTGTGAATATGTACAATGATTGCATTGGTAGTGGATTTCAAAATTTTCGGTACAATTATCAGGGACCATACTTTAGAAAAGTATGGTGGGAAGTGGGAACTACAGGAGCACATATTCAAAGGAAACCTCGTGTGCATGGACTCTTTTTCAATACTAAGGGGGCGTTTGTGAGCAGGCACGGTGCTGTGGGCCACTTTTCGATCCTGAAAAATAGGATTTTAGGATCCTCTCCATTGCAGAAAATATGCCAAAAAAGACGGCTTCTTCCCTCCAATTCTCGCCGCACCAAATGGCAGTGAAGAAGGTGCAGGAAAATCCAGTGTCTTATCTCCCAACATGTCCACAGAAACTTTCAACTAGCACCGGCTGAAGCTCACGTAGTTGAAGGACACTGAATTTGAGTCTTTTCTAAATTATAAAGAAAAAAGATAAGAACAAATAAAAAAATCATAGTTAGAACTGAAAAGATATCAAGATACTACAACAATACAACAAACAGAAGACTTAGGCAACTTACTGGGTTAGTAAAAATAATGTAAAGCCTCCATTTTTCGGACAAGGGATCATATCAAAAGTACACATCTTCAAAACTTCCTCCTCCTCCTCCTTTTCTAAAAGAAAGTAAAAAAGCAACCTCCTTTCTCTGCAATAACATCTTTAGCATATTCTTCTTGTTTATATAGCATTGGACTCGCTATAACCAATTTTGATAAACATTAGTAAAAGCTAGTTACAAGTAGTGGGAAAACTGAGCAATCCACCATGTTCTGGCATCTGGAACCCAATTTGAGAGCTCAAGTGAACCATCTTTAGGATTCATGTTATCTGTAACAAGTCACTGTGACCTGTTCTACCAGTTCTTTGAAATGAGAAAAATATTGCACATCAACAGGGACGCTTATCTCTAATTCTTTACACAGAACTGGGTTATTCTACTACTATCAGCATTGTTTCGCAGCTGATGAAATATTTATACTTTGATTTAAGTTGGGCATTGGAATATAGAAAACTAGCAGTTTTATTATTTTTCATTTAGTTGAGCAAATATGATTGATAGATTGCCCGTTTGATGGGCCATCAGACCAAAGAGCTCATTCAAACAATTCTGATCATCGGATTAATGGATTATTGATCGTGTTGTAGGCCAACCAGATGGATGGTCTGGATTTGAACAAAAAAGGAAGAAGAAAGAAATATAGAATTAGGTGTTTTTGCTAATAATATGTTCCACATAAAGCACTGTTGTCGGTCAATGCATTTTACATGGTCTATCACAAGACCTTCCTGCTTGCATGACACACTGGTTTAAGACATTCAAAATTACCAATTCTTAGGATTGAAGGCAAGTTTTGATCTTTGAGAATGGAGTGCATTCAAGGCAACTTTCTTTCTACGTGCATGTTTGTATAACCTGATTTATCAATAAGGACAATTACTTTGTTCTTTGCCATTATGAAATATTGGTAAACAGAATTAGATAATGAATTCTAAGGACCCAAACTAGTCATTTGAAATTTTTTCTCTTGCACACTTATTGTGTGACTGTGTTTCATTTTATTGTATTTGATGATAAGCAAGTGGTTACCTGAAAGAACCACTCTGAAGACTTGGGTTTCAATTTCAAAACAACCCCTCCCCGTGTACATGTGGTGATGATTGAAATCGAGGAGAAGAAGCCAAACCCATTTAGAAATGACAATGTTTTTCTTAATGGGTTCCTTCAGAAATCCAATAAAAAAATGTTTCAGAGCTCCCATGAAACTTCACTGCCTTACTCGCCTTTCAAAAAAAAATATGTATATATGAAACTTCACTGCTTTGTTCTTCATCAGAACCTTTGTGGGTGTTTGTTTTTTCTATCTCTGGAGTGGAATAGAATATCCTGGCAATTGGGGCACTTTCAAAGAATGAGCGGAAGAGAGAGATGGGGGAAGGGAGGTCTGTGTCAGAGACTCCGACGTGGTCTGTCGCAACGGTGACGACGGTGATGGTGGTGATCTGTTTTGTGTTTGTGACTTGTGAGGTCCATTTATAGGTTTGGGAATGTATGGAATGATGAAATTTAGAAATGTAGGATTAGGATTGTATTAGATTGATGAGTTGGTACTGTGATATGATTTTTGATGTTATTAGTTAATGATTCTATAGATAACCAAATTATTCTTATTGAAACTTACCATAAAAATTTGCCAAAATTGTAGTCTTTGAATTTCTTTATGGAATTGAGGGAGTTGGATTGAGTAGCCTTCTTTTTGCAGTTGTTTTAAAGTTTTCTTGCTGCTGTTCTTGTTGCAGTGGTTGAAGAAGACATGGCTGAAGGCTGTTCTTTCTTCCTTGCAGAAAATAAAAGAAGGTGAGAAATCTTGGCATTGTAAATTTAATCCTTCCTTTTCTTCTTATCAGCTGTTTTATTGAAGCTTACTATTTAGACTTTAGTTATAGCGGTACATTGGAAAGCATGATTGATGCTAGGGAAAATTGAGCTAGGAAAGTAGGCATGGAGGTCCTCTTTTCTAGCAATTGTGCTTTGACTTCATTTATTCTTTTTATCTGCTTTAGCTTGCAAGTAAACTCTCTTGTACTGCACTGTTTTAATAGATAAACGTTGATATTTAAAAAAAAAAAAAAAAAAAAAAACACTGCCATATCTCTCTCATAATAATGATATAGGACCAACAGATGAAGTACTACGCACCACATAACTCATGTAATGTTTGAAACGATAATTTAAATTATTGCAAGATATGACATGCAGAACTCATATTACTAAAAACAAAGAACTTGCATGATCTTTGATACAACTCCTTACCTGCTCAAACAATGTTGAATTCAAGTCAACACTCTATTCAATATTGAAATCTTTCAACCCATTTCTGAAAGCTTTACTGTCTAGAACAGCCCATCTCCAAAGATCTCCATCTTGAATGGGTTTGAAAAGACGCTGGACCCTGGCAAATTCACTTTCACAAACTAATTGTCACCCAAATCCAACACCATGTCCTCTTGAACCCGTGTAATGATTATCTAAGTCCATTCCTTTTCCAAAAATTTTCTCTTTCAAATAATCAAAAGCTATTGTCGCCCCAGTGTTTAGACTTTAGTTATAGCAGTACACAGCTGTTTAGACTTTGAGTCATAGCAGTACTCTTATATGGGTTGTGATCAAATTTCACAATTCTAAAAGCTGGATCCATGTAGTCATGTAGATAGATCAATGTACAAAATATATGAATAGAAGAGAATTCTTGTATTTTAATTGCTGTACATATCTACAGATGTAGAGGATCTGGTGGGGCTTGGTTGTCTTCAGAATCTTCATTCTTATGCGTCTCTCTATTCCAAGGCCAGGGTTGAGTCTTCAGAATATTTATCCATTTATTAGTCTTATATGTGTTGAAAACGTTACTTATATTTGTATTGATTTTGAATAATCTGGAATAATGGCTGTGTTTGCACATGTAGTTTTGGAAAATCTTAAGGTAGTGAATTTGTTTTGCTTCTCCATGCTTTACGATTCCATATATCAAATCCTTTCTGCTCTTTTTTAAATGTATTTTTTATTGCTTGGGTTGTAGAAAAGTAAATTATATGGATGGTTAATGTTGAACAAGTCTTAGTTTTATACCATGATTTATAGTATGATGAACTTACAATAAAAAGGAAATTTTCGACTTAAAAAAAAAACACAAAAAACGATGGCCTTGGCCGTCGTTCAGTTTTGGACGGCTTTCAGCCGTTCCCTTTGTACGCGACTGGGTCCCCTTTGTGATGGTGGTCCAAGAAACTATAAGCTGAACAGCTTAACAATAGTCCCCAAACTGAATACATGGCATACCATAACCATAAATGCTTCTTTAAGAGCAGGTCTAAAAGCCGATTCTATATTGACATTGTCCTGAAACGCTATCTAAAAATGCATCAACCACGGTTCTTGTTTTAAACTACTATTATGTTCTCATCTGCAAATTTAGCCCAAGATCATGCCTTAGCTCTCTCAAAGGGATCTTGAGGCAAAAGGGGATTTTTTAGTCTACATTATACTTGGGAATGGTCCAAACAGTTGCACTTCTCCCATTATACTTGAACAGAAATTTGAGGTTGTTTTTAGTCTACTTCTATCCTCATTCTTGCTTACACTTTATAGTGCTCAGATGTATTGATTTTTTTTTAATTGTTAGTGGATGCTTTAGTTTCTTGAGACAGAATATGTAGCAGTTATGAAGAAAGAAAGAAATGGCAGCAGTCCCTAAGACTGGTCAGACACTACGTCAAAAAAGGCAATTTTCGAATAAAAAATATGCAAAAAAACGAAGGCCTTGGCCACTTATGTATGTGCAGTGTGTTCATATAGATACGACAACGATATAAAAACATATTTTTATGATACTTAGAGGTTGTTTAAGTATTTGATTGTGTGTGCAATATCTATAGATTTAATATAGATAGAATTCATTTAGAGATAAATAAAAACATAGTTCTATGATGTCTTTGATGTTTGGTAGTTGGATCGGACTTCAACAGATTTTGAACTGTTGTGTTATCGTAGTTTTGTTATTAGAAACAGGTGAAAGTTTCCATATGTTTCTGGGACCAACCGCACCCCCGCGGTACCTGTTGTGCGACAACTCCCCTCCCCTCTCTCGCTCTCTGTTGTGATGCCGTCCAAGGGAGTGTGGATGTTCATTCCAGATAAGATGATAGAGAGTTTAGTTGGGAGAATGTTGCAGGTAGGCTGGTTGGCTGGGAGAGTGAAGGTGGTTGTGGGTCGTGTTTCGGGCTCAAGGAGTTTGTTCATTTGCTTTAGTTTTTCTGTTTTCTTGAAATGTGTAGATTTAGCTTTTCATTGTTTATGATGTTATTCTTTTCCATTGAGTTTAATTTCACCACCATATTATTTTTTTTATACCTTCCTTCAGATATACTACAGTTTTGTGAAGATGTGTGTTCCCACCATCTCAGATTTCAAAACTCCTAGTGAAATGTTGCGTATGTCCATTTATCTTTTTATGTGCAATGCTTGTAAATGATGTTTGTATTGGTTGTGTGTTCTTTAATGTAGTGTGGTATTGTAACAATAGAACATAACTTACCCTTATAAATTACATGTGCTTGCAAAAATAATATTAATAGTGTCTAAAGGCAATCATAAATCAGTCATTTAGTATTCAACAAGTTGTTGCAAGTATAGTTTGGTGGTGTCCTTGTGAAAGAGCTATGATATTGGCATTTGCTAGTTATATTATAGTTTGATCCATTTTCAATGTTTTTTTCTTTCTTTTTCTGGGCCTTACAGCATGGAAATTGGAATCTCATATGACATGGGTTTGTTTATTTGACATATCCACTTGAAATAAATACAGCAAGTATCCAAATGTTGATTTAAGATGGAAAGTAGAAACAATGTTCTTCTTCTTCTTCTTCTTCTTTTTCTTCTTTCCTTAATAGTAGAAAAAGTATACCATCTGATGTGATATCAAACTCACATCCAAAATGCAGGTAGAATAGATGACCACCATTTTCTAGTTATTCAATATCACAGCTGTTACTGGGGTCGGAACAGTGGTTCCCGCTATCAAGTACTAATCGGATATGAGGGCCAAGGCCTCTACAGCCATCTGGTACATTTCCTATGCGGTCTTTTGGGTACCATGGATCAATTGTCTTGCATTCTCAGAATTCTTAACCATGTATGCTACTGGTCGACATTTTTTTTCATCAGTTCTGTTTTTTTTTTTTTTTTTTCTTTCTTTCATCAATTTGTTTGACATAGTATTGTTGGTTTTCGCTTGTTAATCACTTTGCTAACTGATAGAGAAAATAGAGAAAAAAATGAACATGTTTTCAAACGTGAGCAATGAATATTTATGTTTGACATGTAGACTACAATAATGGCCTCTTTAGTTGATGATTTTGAATTGTTTTCTAAACCCAACTGGTTGGTTGCATTGTACTACTTAACTTTTGGCAGTATTTTTGAACTTGAATATTCTTGGGTTGTTCTTCTTTGTACTGTTTTTTCACTTTCTAATTAAGAATATTACAATTGGGGGATTTTTTTTATTTACTTAATGGTTTTTGTCTTTGTAAGGAGTTTTTTATTTTTTAATTCACGAACTTCCATTGGGTATTCAGCATTTTTGAGGTGAGGGATTACAGAGTGTAGGATGTTGATGGGTTTTAGATCAATTCTATGCAAGCATTTAGAATGAAAGAAAAAAATGAAGAAAAAGAATGGATTTCCTTTAGTTTTTCCAATCATTGATTGGTTGTTTTTGGCAAGCATTTCTTCAAAATGAGGTGAACAGCCGGGGACAAATAAATAATTTAACTTATTTTTTTTAATGGTTAAATAATAAAAAAAGGCAATTTTCGGCTTTAAAAATATGTAAAAAACGACGGCCTTGGCGGTCGTGCAGTTTTTGACGGCTTTCAGCCGTCAATCCCTTCGTATGCGATTTGATCCCCTTCAGGAAGTGTGGCCTAAGAAACTATAAGCTGAATCGCTTTACAATAATCCTGCAACTGAATACCGGGCATACCATAACCATAAATGCTTTTTTAAGAGCAGGTTTAAAATCAGATTCTATGTTGACATTGTCTTGAAACATAGAGGGTAAGCTATCCAAAAATGCATCCACCACGCTTGTCACGATCCGATTTCCTCCATGGCAGCTGAAACACTAATGTTGTTACAAATAGTGCAAGATAAAGCGTTGAAATGACTTAAATGTAAGTATTTACTCAAAAAAGGAACCCCACACCATGGAAAGGAGAACCCACAATTTTTGGATGACAAGCCCACACATGTTAGAAGGAAATCCCATGCATATGGGAAGAGACACCCATGCAAGTGGCAATGGTGGGATACCTAGGGATCGATCTTTGGGATCCCTCGTTCTAAAAAGATCAGAAATTATTTTTTAACCTTTTTTTTTCGAGGCATGTCTGTTTGCATGGAATATATATAAATTAAATAGATTTCATGGTGAAATGTGCTCCACGAAGGAATTATTAAAGAAGGGAGGGGGGGACATGCATTTAAAAGATTTCATGGTCAAATTCAAAGAATTCTTGTTTGTGGAATTCTTGAATTCCCAGACATAGTGGAACTCATGAGCACCCTGAAATTCCACCAAAAGGCAAAGGAGCTGGAATTTCTAAATTCCCAAAAAGGTCATTTGAGATCTTTCCTGTGGTCGAAATTCTGAAATGCTTGTAAAGAAATATTGCATTTGCAAATGCCAGGAAACAAGATGTCACATCATGTTAAAAAATCTCTAACATGGTGAATTCCTACCAGCAATTCCAGCAAGTGAAGCGTGGTAAATGGTCAAAACACCTCTTATTTTAACAAATGAAATTACTTTCTCATTCTACTAAATCACAAAAAATCCCTTTCTTTAAAAAAATAAGTTAAAAGGCTACAATCTCATGTCGCTAAACGATGTTATTTAATACTTTTTAATTTGACCATTCTTCTTTTCTTGTCTCTTAATTTGACCACTCACCCCACCTCATGTCATGTCGCGACCCCAGACCGGGATCCGGGACCGCGACGGGTGGTGTGGATAGGGTAATGAACTACCCTTAACAACGATTATACCTTTCCTTAATTTCCCACAGGTTTCCGCGGTGAGGATTCCACATACACTCATAGAACATTTATATTGGTGCGGAAGCGTGTAGCAAATCAAACTCTTAATCCATTCTCATCAAATAAGACTGATGATACACAAGTATGACGTGATGTCAGAGTGAGCAATGATCTCATTAGCATTCCCAAAATATGAAGTTAAGGTTTAAACAAAAGATTAAGTTAAATTAACATTCCCCAAAAATAATGGCCAACAAAGGCCAGTACAACCAAAAGTATAAATCAGTATCATTCTATGAACTCCCCAAAATGTTCGCAGCTCAAAGTTAAACTGAATGTCTACATGACATCGTCAGCTTGCCACTCCACTAATCGTTGCGGTTCATCAACCGCCCCCTCTGGCTCCTCCTCAAAGGCAATAACGGGAGCTGGACCTGAGTACCACAAAAATGGGTCAGACACGACGGTCTGGCAGGTGGGTGAATAGATAATACCAAGGAAGAAATCAAAGCATATCATAGACGTAACGAAAACTGTCATAAAACAAGATGCATGGTTCATTTAAAGTACAGATGCAATATAAATCATGTGGGGTATTCAAGGTACAGGAACTGACTAGATGGCAACCACACTAGAGCTAAATCCTCTCCATCACTAAGGTGATGAGAGCACATTCAGTGCGTTGGGCTCGAGCACACGAAGTGACGAGAGCCAACATTATATACAGATACATATACATATAACTAGGCAAGACCACGGCCGCGGAACCGGGTAACGGGACAAGACGGGATCCAAGTTGCAACTGGCGGGAGCACAAGGGGGAGGCCCAAGTCAGTTGATAAGACTGACAAGGACGTCCAAGCTTAGTGGTGCCGACTCATAGGTTATATGAGAAATCAAAACGTATACCAAACATATCAGTATAAAACATTCGGGTAAGCGGGGCATGGTGCTCGTAGGCACACATTTCATGTCATTATCAGTTCATGCATAGACGGGGCTGGCAGGGCATATCAGGTGTATAAATCAGAATTCGAGATAAAACTAGTGGGCTCGGGTAATTATACATATAATCTGAGTAAAACAATGCAATAAATCTTTATATCATTAGGGACTATATATTAGGGCATCCATATTCAAGCAACATGTATAAGGATCTTGTATGTCTATTATTACCCTTAGTATGGTACTCGAATGATAGAGGACATACTAAGTTTCCTTATGCACGTTGATGAATGTAAAAGTCCCAATACCTTTCCGAAATGGTGTCTCTTCCTATGTCAATCTCCTTATGTCATCCCCTGGGTCTTTCCAAGGTGGTAGGGCATCAAAACAACCCATCCAAACCTTTAAATACTATATCTGAAACCAATAGAAAAGACTCAGGAATTCTGGGTGAAACTCGGTCACCTGTCGGTCATCTGGCGGTTAGCCGCCGAGGTGATCGGCGGTTAGCCGCTGGCTGACCGCGGGGCTGACCGCGGTTCCCCTGCTAAAATATAGCATTCTGTGTTTCTAACCGCGCATCTCGGCTACCTAGCGGTCACCGGGTTTTTGGATTGGCGGTTAACCGCGAGATGACCGCGCGGCTGACCGCGGTTCGCCTGTCAAAACACAGCATTCTGTGTTTCTAACCGCATCTGGGTCGGCTAGCCGCCGGCCACCTGTCGGCTAGCCGCCAAGGTGACCGCCTGCTGACCGCCCAGCTGCGGGAACTACACATCAGGTGCAGAATTCAGTCCTTTCTTCCCGAACCATTTCACCTCCATTCCAACCATTTCCTAACGTGGAATGGGTCTATTCCCTTCCATTTAACATTTAATTCTTTCCACCAACTACCATTCCATCAATGTATTTAATTCTCCTACCAATACAAATCTCATTCAATGCAAGTACAAATATCATTTAAGAAGTTTATAATGACCAAAATAAACTTTGATGATGAATGCATATATTCTCATAAGACTAACTAAGAGGAAAACCATGTCAATAAGTACATTTTCAAAAGCATTATGAAACATAATGAACCAAATGAAATAGGAATAGTAGAAATCCACATTTTCAACAAAATAAGAACTTATTCAAATCGAATCCATTCATCCACTTGCCTTGGTCTCCAAGTATGCTAGTCAAGCTCTAACCCTTCTATCAAGCTCAAAATCTACAATCTACACAAAAATCCCCAAAATACATTCATTACAACCCTAGAATGTCAAAATCAAGAAATAGATGGAGATAGCTTCCAATAATCAAGGTGAAGCACCTCCATGGCTAGAAGAATACACAACCAAGAGATGAGAAGAGGAACTTACATGAAGAGTCCTCTAATGGCAAGAGTTTGCTCAAAAGGTAGCTTGGAATGGGAGGCTCTCTCCACAAATGGTATCAAGATGAAGCTCTCATGGAGGGGAAGAAGATCAATGCCTCCATTTTGCCTTTAGCAATATATTTGAGAGAGGTTGAGAGATGGGGAAGCAAGGAGCAAGAAGGAAAAACCTAGGGCTGGGCTGGAACTTCTCTTAGTTCTCAAGGGAAAGTTGCAAGAAAAGGAAGAGAGGGAAAAAGACTCCTCCTTATAAAGACAATGGCAATGGGTCCCACAACTTAAAAATCCAATTGGGCTAAAACATCGTTCTACGGGCTTCGGACGGATTCGACGAAGAAGGAAGAATTGATCGTCGAAATTTCTACTTTCCAAAAAGTATATATTTTACGAGTTTCGGAGACGTTGAAAATAGTGTCCAGATTTTGTGTAAAAAGACTGTTTTACCCCTATAAATGGCAAAGTAGGGTTTAGAGGTCTCGAATGGAAACGGAGCAAATACAAAAGTTGTCGGGAATCATAAGATACATTAAACGGAGTAATTTACAGATTTCCAGAATTATAAATAAATCCCAAAACTAATCAAGACACAATAAAAAGGAACCCCCAAAGGGCCCCACTAGATCAAAGAGTTCCCAAAATTATTCAAAGCTATAAAAAGCTATTCTAATCCAGATTTAACCAATTTTCACTAATCTCACTTATAGCTCAAACACGTCTTAATTAACACTAAAAGGAAACTCTCGGGGCGGGGTTTTACATGTCACTAGTGAAGTTAGCAAACATACAGAGCTTGGAAGGTATGTCTTGGGGAAATATTTCTCTTTGCATACGCTAAAGGGTGCTCTCAACCAAAACAACTAGTGTATGGTGAGGGCCAATGGGCCTCAAATCATAATACGCTCGACAAGTTTTCACCCTCCAAAATGGATGCACCCTTGATCCAATAGTCCACTTCACTTAGATAGGTACTAAACCTTAGGACCCATGCTATTAGGAAGTCCCTATTTTATGGAACACTTAAGATGGATCAAATGGTGGTCCCCACTGGATGTTCTAGAGCACGGTGAGCACCCGCGCTCAGGCGAGGGATTCCCCACCATATCTTATCTTAACCAATCTTAGCGGTTGAAGGTAATGTTCTAAGTGGGCCCACACACTAGGAAATTTGAAAATTATGAAATCCCACTCGATTGACAATTGTACTCTCTCCCAATTAACTCATTCGAAAAAACCACCAGTCGGTCCAATTTTGTTTGCGCAAGCGTAAGAGGATTCCTCGTACGGGGTCTGAGATCCATTGGCATCTTTTCTTTCTCCGTAACTCTTCCCGTTTTCTACCTCTCTCCATTCTTTGACACAAAATCCCCTAAAACGCTAATCATCGAGACTTCTCTCATACATAGAGACCAGACATAGCTTCCGCTCTTTTTCTTCCTCCTCTTCTTCTCTTCTCATCTTCTTCATCTATTTGGAGCTACTGCTTTTAATGATTTTGGGCAATCGAATCCTGTGGTGCATTTAGAGGCTTGTGGAGATCATGCCTGCTCTCGTCAAGATTATTTTGATCGTTTTTGCTCTCGATCGAGGGTTTTTCAGTTTCGGATCTCAGAGGCTCGAATCAAGCCTTCTCTCGTCAATTATGGAGGTAAAGTTCAAATCTAAGCTGCTTCTGTTCGGATCTTGCTGTTTTTTTAGGAGATTTGGGTAGATCGGGGTTGTTGTTAGGGTTTTTTTCTGTCTTAGGCTTCTGAAAATCGATTTTTGGTGGATCGGAGCGTTTTTAAGGGGTTTTTACTCTGGTTTTTTCGGTTTCTTCTTGTTTTGTGATTTTATGTCCCGTTTTTGCGGATCGAATTTCTTAAGTTTAGGTATTTTGATTTTCTCCCTTCCCTTTGAAAAATTCCCGATTTTGTGATGTCTTCGATTCTCATTTTAGATTTGTTTGTGAAAACTGTTTCAAATCCATTATCTATGCATATAACTTTGTTTATGTCAAAATCTACTAATCTTCTTGCATGCAAGTTTTCTTCTTCTTCTTCCTTTTCTCCCCCTTTTCATCTTTACTCAAAACCCCAGTTCAAGATCAAAATGCTCGATTTTTTCTTAATCGTCATCAAGTATCATGAAAAACCTAGGGTTTACAACTGCTCTTACAATATGCACCACCAATGATTATGGATTGTCTGATGATAATAGACGAACTTAAGAAACATGAAAAAACACCTGTTTTGATTTCAGGTAAATCCAATCCCATAATTGGATTGGGACATCTTTGATTTCAAGAACTTAGGAAGTTCATGTTGGGAGAGTCCCAGAATCCCCCTAATTTCCGTTAGTGGAATTCCTTTCAAATCTAATATCATGGAACATGGGTATTTTGTGGAATTGCTGCCTGCTCATATTCCTCTTATCAAGTAGGCCATTAATGAGCTATTGTTGAAACCTCAGATTCTGGTCGGATACTGGTTGGAAATTGGAGAAAGGTTTTAGAGAGAAATAGAAGCATACATTGCACTGTGGGAGACATAATTGCCCTTAGATCTCCTCTACTAAATTCAACCATGTAATCTAAGACAATACCCTCTATTTCAGCCCCCCTAATTTTTGGCTCAATATTCTTTTTGCAAAAGCTCTTAAATGGGGAACCTCATCGCCAAATATAGCCCACCATTCAGCTATGTTAGAAGACCAAAACAATAAAATCAATTGTTTGTTATAATTCATAAATTACTATATTTCATCTAATTTAAGTATTGAAATATGAAATAATACCTGGATCCATCTGCTCACGACCCAATATGGCTGCGTCTGATCTAAAACTACCTAGAGCGCCTTTGTAGTTTTTCAACTATAAAAGTTTAAATTTAGAAGTTAGCACTTAGCACTTAGCCCACTAATCTGTGAATAACAATGTCATGATCTATGACATCTTTACCTGGTTAAGAATTGTAACTTGATGTTGCGGGTTATCTGTCCTAGCTTCTAACGTTTTTTTTCAAGCCACGAAAAACTTGTTCATGGCTGGAAAAGTGTTTGCTATAGAAGCAGCTTGGGTTCAAGTAGTACGCTACATGCCATAACGTCATTAAATAATAAGTATTGATTATTGGATTCCAAAATAAAGTAATAAACAGTAACTAGTTAGTATTTATAATAACCATAATAGTCAAAATTTACCTGCCGCATGTATGTCTTGATGCATCTGGTTGTCCCATCGATTATCAATGATTTTCCATAGCTTCTTATAATAAGTCCCATACTTTACTATGGACCTTTGCTCTATAGCAAGCTTTGCTTTATCCATGGCATCATACACAAAGCCCACTGTGGGCTTCGTATCAGCATCCACTAGTTACAAGACCAAGACAAGAGGCTCGAGTAAGTCGGTAATTCGTTTTGCCATGTTCCAAAAATCCTCCCCAAGGACAATCTGTTCTACACGGCGTGCCAAAGGTTGACGTGAAAAATCTGATTTCACATTTGCTGTACTGGTCCACATCTGTATTATGTTAGCCTTGGCACGACAAAGACTCTCAAGGGCTACGAAGTGCGTAGCAAAGCGTGTGATACCCGGCCTCAAAATCTCACTGCCCTCATTCATTTCTCTTAGCAGATCGGTCTTGAACTGATGGTTATAGATCAAAGATGTCACCATCTTTTCCTTATCAATAGTATCACGGACATCATCTAATTTGCCAATGTCCTCCAGCATGAGATCAATACAATGTGCTGCACACGGCACCCAAATAATACTCTTATGCTTTCGATGCAATTTCTTCGCTGTGGCCTTAAAGTTAGCCGCATTATCTGTTACAATTGCAACAACATATTTGTACCAATTTTTAACCATACCCAAGGTATCATCAATTAAACTGTACAAATATTGTGCATCCATTCTATGCCCGCTTGTATCTACTGACCTGACAAAAACTGTTCCCGTTACACAGTAAGCCATGAAATTAATAATGTGCCGCCTATTGTTGCTTGTCCACCCATCACACATAAGCGTGCACCCATACTCCTCCCAAGTTTTGAAGTGATCTTCCAAATATCTCCAATAATCAGAAACTTCTATGTCAAGATACTTTCTGCCAATCTCATAAGCGGATGGAGGTTTAACTCCGGGCCCAACCTCAGCTATAGTATCAACTGTGGAGTGATAGTATGGTGAATAAGCAACATTCGGTGGAATCCGATTATAATGGAAGAACTTTGAGATGACTCTCCCCATTTTCATGGCTCTAACTTTCATATCACCCATGATAGAGCTACTAATCTTTGGTTGTTTTGTACTTTGAGATCGATGTAAGAATGGATCCAATGTCCCTCTCCTCGCTGTGTCCCGATAAGGGTCAGGAGGTGCTCTGGAAGAACCGGCCCCAGCCCGTGTCTCATCCATACGAGCTTGCTCAGAAGAAAACTGTTCACGGCTCGCTCTCATAGCCCTCCTAACTCCCTCGCCTCAACATCACCATCACCGTTAGTGTCATCCTCAGAAGTGTCAATCCTCTGCATATTTGCAACCTTCTCATCAATTTTTTTCTTCTTTTCTTTCTCATTCTTCTTTTCAAGCAACATGTCTCTCATTTGTTTCCTCACTTCGGTGTGGACATTTGCACATGGTTTAGCTTCCCCTTGTATACCTGCTAGGTTTTGTTTAAATCTGTGGATCCCACCACTGAGAATCTTATGACACCATTTGCATTTGACCTTATGACGGTCTCCTGCAACCATCTCCCCATGTTCCCATCCTAGGTCAACTTCTTTCTCTTTCTTTTTTGGTGTCATTTGTGATATAATCTAACTATCTAAGTGACAGTAATCTGCACAATCAAGATCTCAAGATTCTACACAATCAAATGTTTATACTTTAAGAATGTAAAAACAAAAAGAACATATTATTAATGCACACAGTCACATACAAGCATAGATGATAGATCCATGTTATTGACTGTTCTACACAATCAAAATAATAGTCTCTTAGTCTTACCTTTTACCAAAACATATTATTAATAATTAGTTTTACAAGAAAATGAGTGGAAAATATTATTATTACACAATACACATAGAAGCATAGATCATTAGATCTAGAGTTAGAACCATAGGCATCTACAAACAACCCACACATGTAATCATCTATTCTACATAATTTAAGAATGTAAAATGCAAAAAATCCATATTATTAATAATTATTTTTACAAAAAAAGGTAAGGAAAATATTATTATAACACATACAAGCATAGATCTAGAGTTAGAAGTTAGAACCATAGATCCATGTTAGATACACTCCCAAAATAATAGTCTCATACAAAAAACATAAATAAATAATGAAAAAGAATTCGGATTTTTATTTTATTTTTTTTAAATTACATCATAATCATGAAAATCACATTCTTTTAACTAAAAAATAGTTGAAATTTCATCTACAAACAACCAACACATGTAATCATCTATTCTATATAATTTAAGAATGTAAAATGCAAAAAATCCATATTATTAATAATTATTTTTACAAGAAAAAGTACGGAAAATATTATTATTACACATATATGCATATATCTAGGGTTAGAACCATAGATCCATGTTATATACACCCAAAATAATAATTTCATACAAAGAACATAAGTAAATAATATAAAAAAATTCGGATTTTTATTTTATTTTTTTAAATTACATCATAATCATGAAAATCACATTCTTTTAACCAAGCAATAGTTGAAATTTCATAGACAAACAACCAACACATGTAATCATCTATTCTACATAATTTAATAATGTAAAATGCAAAAAATCCATATTATTAAAAATTATTTTTAGCAGAAAAAGTAAGGAAAATATTATTATTCCACATATATGCATAGATCTAGGGTTAGAACCATAGATCCATGTTATACACACCCAAAATAATAATTTCATACAAAGAACATAAGTAAATAATAATAAAAAAATCGGATTTTTTAATTTAGAAAAAAAAGAAGACCCAAAAATTCAAAAAATTGCATTTTTAGAAAAAATAATGATCCTCCAAACCATCTTCAAGCAATATCTTCATCTTAACATCTTCCCTAAACCATATATGCATGTAGAATCAAGAAAACAAACATCAAAGTTGAGAAATCAAAAAACCCTCTTTGATGTGAATAGTGGTTGGATTCTTTGGTATGTTTGATCTTTCAAAATGGATGGATTTGATGATGTTAGATGCTTGAAACACAATGTGGAGGCAGTTTCCTTCACTCACCAACAAGTAGAATAGCAAAACAGTGAGACTTTTAGGGTTTTAAAAGCCCCCCACTTTGTCAGGGGACGACTCAGACGAGTCCCCCTGGACCTGTACCGAGTCCAGGGGACTTGACTCGGACAATTTTTAATTCCATGGTTTAAATGATGCCAAAATCCACCTAGAAAACGAGTTTCGTGGGTCCCGAGGCCGGCCGGCAAAATCACTGCGCACTGCAGCAGCTATGGCCCGCAGCAGAAACCGGGGGGGGGGGGGGCGGGCTTGGTGTAATGTTGGCCACTGGGATTGCAATTGGATTGGTTGCTGAGTTTTAAACAGACTGGCTGCTGAATTGTTCATGGGACTGGCTGCTGAGTTTTCAATGGAGTTGGCTGCTGAGTTCTCTTTGCAATTACTGCTCCAATAGACTGCTGAATATCAGCTATTCCTCTTTCTTTTTCGAAGGTAGCAAGGGGGGGAAATATGCAAAAAAGTGCTGGCTGCTGCTAGCAGCTGGCCGCTGGGGACAAAAGAGCTGGTGGCAGGGAAAGCTGTGCAGCACAGCAGCTGCTGTCTTGGTTCAAGGGATGGAAGGGTGACAAGGGGGAAAGAAAAACAAACTGGCTGCTGGGGTGTTAGGGCGATTAGCAGCAGCTGTTGCTGCTGATCGCTGTCCTACTGCTGCTGGCTGGCTGGCTGGCTGCCATCTGTTGTGGCGGTTGATCATTCATCAGGGCTGGGTCCCACTGAAACTGAGTTTCATCTCAGATTAAGGGACAAATAATAATAATGAAAACCAATCAGTTTAATAACGAGTTAACACAGAATAGCCACAGAATAGTGATAGATAAACCGATTGCTAGACATGTTGATAAATAGAGCAATAGCAGATTAATGAATGGATTAGTGACAGATTGATAGACAGGGTATAAACAGATTCATAACAGGTTTGTTAACAAATCAAGAACATGATTAATTTAGACAATGTAATCCCAAGCAACATATACTAATTATCTTAAACACTTGCCTCAAAACCAACAACAAAGCAACCTTAACCAACGGTCACTCCAAGCTCCCAAATAACCAAGGCTTTCTCTCCCAAACAAAACCCACCAAAATCTCCCTAAAATCAAAACCCCTACATTGTCAAGCATCCACACTTATAACAGCCAACACAAGAAATAAAAGAAACGAGTTCTAGCTCAAGATACATTCAAGGATATAAGAGGCCTACCTCTTAGAAGCTCAAGAAAAAGAGAAGGTGATGAAGGAGGGGCTGCCACTGCTGGATTCGCACCAAAATAGAGTATATCGCTTAGAGGATGACAGGGGATCGATTGGCTAGATCAGATCTTGCAAGGGAAGCCTTCAAGAAGTTGCTCTTCAAGAAGCCATGGAAGGAGAGGAGAAAAAGAAGACAGAAAGAGAGAAGCTTTTCTCTTGCTGTGGGCGGTGGAAATGAGGAGTTAAATGTGTTTGGTGGTGGTAGGTGGAGACATTAATGAGGTGTAAGGTGTGGCATTGAATCTGGCTGGTGGGATATTTTGAAATAGTTAGTTTGTGAGTTTGCTACCATTCTAGCTAAACTTGGGATGCGCTAACGAAAATCTCTGGGACCCTAGACAGATTTGGTCAAAGAAGAAGAATTGTAGGTCTAGAGAGGGCTTTCCAACAAGCCAAGAATAAGAGTTTTCAGAGATCGGTGGCAGAATTTGTGATTTTCCAAACTGCGGTATATACCTTGAAAAGTGTGCCAGGGTTCAAATTAGGTCTTCTGGGCCTCGGATGAGTTCAGGCTGAACATGAAAGGTGTTGAGCAGGTCAAGACCTAACTTTTGAGCTCAAGGTGCAATTTTTATAAAATTCCCAGGATACCCCTGAAAAACCTCGGAATTCTAACTTAACTCGGAAAAAGTTGGATTCTCACGAAACTCCTTGAAACTCTCGGGAACTAATCCCAACTTGGCTCTAACCCTAAGAAACTCTCGATTAACCTCGAATCAAGCATCAGTAGCCACTAAACGTAATTAATTAGCATTAATTGTAATAATTAAAAATCGGGTGCTTACAATTCGTGTATGCGAAGCTACTCTCCTTCACCTAGATTCCATGTGATTTCGGTGAAATGGAATCACATAAGTGAGTGGCTGTGGTTTTAATAATTTTGTGGTTTTGAACTAGTTTTGAATTTATGAATTCGTTATTGTTTATTTCTTTATATGACCCGATAAGACTGATAAACTTGAACATATACTTACTAAACATGAAATTTTGATTATTCGTTATTGTTTTTTTTTTTTTTTTTTGGATACTTTTTATTTATTTATTTATTTTCTTTTAAAGGTAAGTGCTCACACACTCACCCAAGATCCTCACCAGCAATGCTACAGCCAGGGATTGATTCCTGGTTGTTTATGTGAAAGGGAGGTGCCTCACCAATTGAGCTATTGGTGGATTGCCTTGTTTGGGTACTTGGTTTGAGTAATGTGTAGAACAAGTGTGCATGAATAGTATGCCAATTGCTGAGTATAAAATGAAAAGCTGGGTCTCTTTTGTAACTTGCGTGTTACTCAACATTTGAATACTTGGACATTGGATGCCTTTATAGTTTATGGGTCCTAAGTTTGTTTGGAAACTTGAATAATTATGAGAAGCCAATGCTGAACATTGGATACAATTATAAATAGGTCCTAATTTTGTTTGGAAACTCAGATTGAGTAATTACTAGAAACTAGTTTTGAATGCTATAAAAATGAAAATATGGTTTTCTTTGCAATTTGATTTTGGTTGAACTTGATTTGGGATGGATGTAATTTATGCATAAAACAAGTTTAGAAGCACACAATTTTTTCAAAAAAGAAAAAAAAGTAGCATTAGAACTATACAAAAAGTATATATATATAAACCTCATTAGACCTATAGAAAAAGCATGCAAGCTTTAATAAATCTGATGGTAAAAGATAAATTAAGTTTTCTCCCATGACCTATCGGTAAATGTCTCATACTTTAAAAGAAAAAAAAATTGTCAACATCTTTCCATTGCAAGTGGTAAACTCATTTTTTGGACACCGTAGTTTTTCAGAATATGGAATGCTGTCCATACACAATTTTGAACACTTGATCATGTACTATGTAGTAACAGATGTTTCAGTTTTGAGCTATATATCAAATGAAGCTCAAGCCTTTGCTATTTGATTTTTATTGAGCTTGGTTCACACTGGATGTCTTTGACAGAAATTTACTTAATACATTCTGATGTTGGTTTCACTTAAATTTACTAAATGCATTTTTTTCTAAAATCTGATAGTAACAAGTGTAGGAATGCGTTCCCATCTCTTGTTCTGTCTTGTTTTTTAATGAAAGTAACCTTTAAAAAAAAAAAAAAAAGAAGTGTAGGAATACCTGCTTAAGTACCAAATTCAAATAACTTTGATACTTGGATTGAAAAGGGTGATGTACATTAGCAGCACATTTGTATTTGTTTTCCTCTTCCCCTGTTAGTGTGTTAAGTGAGGGCACTTCATGTAATATGTATGGACTATTGATAGTAGCACTTCAACAGCAAGTGTCTTTTATTTTCTTCTTTTTCTTTTTTCTTTTTGCTCTAAAACTCTCTCCAATAGGAATAGAACTAATGAAGAACGTGCATTTCACAACTTTGGGGTTAGGAACAGAACTTGGGATCATCATATCTTCTTTTTAACTAGTAGCTTCACTAGAACCTGTGGCCTAGTGGTTGGGCATTTTCCGAAGGGGCTGCATGCTCCTTTTTTTTTTGCTTTTGCTTACTGCTGTTTGTGTTTTTGCTTTTTAGGAGACACTAGATCCTAGTAGTATAAACCTGAGATTTGTGTATGTTGCCGGGCTGTTCTATAGAGTAACTGCTACATCAGTTCTCTTGACCGGTAATTTGGTGTTTAACTGTTTCTATTTTCTTAATTTCTTTCGTTTGTTATTTTTGTTATTTTGGTTTAGATGCTTTATGTATTATTGCTAAAGTTCATCTTATATTGGTGGAACATTATATTTTGGGCATCTTTTTTAAATTGAAACTCTTTAGTGTGTTTTTTTTCTTGGCTTTATTTAAGGCTTCTATTATACTTCTATTCCCATTTTTATCCCTATTTCGAGTTTTATTGATTTGTGAGCACAATTTCTTTTGTTTCTTTTCTTGTTTTAGGTACCTATCAGAGCTAAAGAGACTTAATGGAATATCTTTTGTCATATCAGCAGGAAGTAGTGTTGCTATTGTTGGTACAAGTGGCAGCGGTAAGGCTTCAATGATTTTAATGTATATTTTAGATAAATATTATATAAAGAAACTACCTTGAACTGTGTGATTCTTTCATTCTTTTTTTCTTTTGTTTCCTTTGCAACATAGTTGACGGATGAATGAATGACAAACTAGATGTTGGAGGGAACTTTACAATAGGTGTCTCCTCATGCCATCTGTCTACAGAGGATATTCTTCATTTGTTAGCTTTATAACATTCTAAAATAAAAGGCATATAGTTCACATTGATTTTAAATGATTGACACATAGTAGAACACATTGGTCAAATAATGTCTTAATTTGGAGAAAACTTTTGTCATCCTACCATTTTTTTTTTCCTTGAAAAATTCTTAATTAAGCACTTTTTTACTGCCATGTCTCATTTAACAACTGCCTATGCATGCTCCCAAATGTCTGCCCGGCGCCTGGTGGTTTATTGTTTGACTGGGCTTCATTTTGATGTTCTCCCTCACGGTACTGACATTCTAGTATCGAATGTTCTCCTATTGTACTTCATGTCTTTGAATATCCGATTGTACTTCATGTCTTTGAATATCCGAGACCCCTTTGATTTATGGACTACTCTTTCTTCTCTGGATGTTTCACTTGTAGCATGCCTTTTCTTTTATGGTCTATTAAGTTAATATCTTGAATGGCAGTTCTATAAGGTTATTGGAAATTATGCTTGCTATAGGGTCTTGTGTGAACATTATTTTCTGACAGATCATTGTTTCTCATCATGGAGCATTGTTTTCATTTTTCAAGTTATTATTTATATTTTCTCATTTTTTATTATGCAAAAACCAGAAACTGACCGAAGACAACGTACCGTAACATATGTAATGAGGCTGAATGACCAACCAGCCCTTCATTTCCCGGTTATTTAGAGGACCTAACCTGAAATCTCTCAAGTATGAATCTTCTTTTTAGACTAGATCGATAGTACTTTTGTAATTTTTTCCTTTTGATGTCGAGCTTTTACGCCCTTTGCTGTACATCATCTCTCTACTTAATGCAAATATCACCATTTGAGAATAAAAATCGCAATTCAAGTTGAATTATTTAATTTAGTCGCGTAATTGCACAGTTTGGACAACTATGGCCATGGCAAGTAGCCAGCAAAGCTTTGTAACAAATGGGCATACAACTAAATTTTTTCTGGGATCTGGGTGGATTCCAAGTTGTCTTGTCAGTAGGGTAGTTTCTTTTTCTTTTTGTTTGTTTTTGTGGGTTTTGTCTAACCATTGTCAAGGTTTGAAAAGCTTGTCGCTGAAATTTCACGACCGTTTGAAAAACAATAGTGCGAAAGCCATCGTGGTTGCCTTAATTTGGGTACACCCTTAATTCGGGTACATGAAAAGGGCTGTCTATTGTTGGGGACCATTGAAAAGGGAAAAAAAATTTACGGCCTTTTGAAAAACAATAGTACGGAAGCCGTCATGATTCCCTTAATTCGGGTACATGAGAAGGGCTACCTATTGTGTGGGGACCATTGAAAAGGAAATTAAATCACCGCCTTTTGAAAAACAATAGTGCGAAAGCCATCATGGTTGTCTTAATTTGGGTACATGAAAAGGGCTGCCTATTTGTTGGGGACCGTTGAAAAGGAAAAAAAATCAAGAGAAAAGAAAAAAGAAGAAAAATCACGGCCTTTTGAAAAACAATAGTGCGAAAGCCATCATGGTTGCCTTAATTTGGGTACACCCCTAATTTTGGTACATGAAAAGGGCTGCCTGTTGTTGGGGACCATTGAAAAGGAAAAAAAATCACGGCCTTTTGAAAAACAATAGTGCGAAAGCCATCATGGTTGCCTTGATTCGGGTATATGAAAAGGGCTGCCTATTATTGGGGACCGTTGAAAAGAAAAAAAAATCACGGCCTTTTGAAAAACAATAGTGCGAAAGCCATCATGGTTGCCTTAATTTGGGTACACCCCTAATTTTGGTACATGAAAAGGGCTGCCTGTTGTGGGGGACCGTTGAAAAGGAAAAAAAATCACGGCCTTTTGAAAAACAATAGTGCGAAAGCCATCATGGTTGCCTTAATTTGGGCACACCCCTAATTTTGGTACATGAAAAGGGCTGCCTGTTGTTGGGGACCGTTGAAAAGGAAAAAAAATTTACGGCCTTTTGAAAAACAATAGTGCGAAAGCCATCATGATTCTCTTAATTCAAGTACATGAAAAGGGCTACCTATTGTTGGGGACCGTTGAAATGGAAAAAAAAATCACGGCCTTTTGAAAAACAATAGTGCGAAAGCCATCATGGTTGCCTTAATTTGGGTACACCCTTAATTTGGGTACATGAAAAGGGCTGCCTATTGTTGGGGACCGTTGAAGAGGAAAAAAAATTAAAAGAAAAGAAAAAGGAAGAAAAATCACGGCCTTTTGAAAAACAATAGTGCGAAAGCCATCATGGTTGCCTTGATTCGGGTATATGAAAAGGGCTGCCTATTATTGGGGACCGTTGAAAAGAAAAAAAAATCACGGCCTTTTGAAAAACAATAGTGCGAAAGCCATCATGGTTGCCTTAATTTGGGTACACCCCTAATTTTGGTACATGAAAAGGGCTGCCTGTTGTGGGGGACCGTTGAAAAGGAAAAAAAATCACGGCCTTTTGAAAAACAATAGTGCGAAAGCCATCATGGTTGCCTTAATTTGGGTACACCCCTAATTTTGGTACATGAAAAGGGCTGCCTGTTGTTGGGGACCGTTGAAAAGGAAAAAAAATTTACGGCCTTTTGAAAAACAATAGTGCGAAAGCCATCATGATTCTCTTAATTCAGGTACATGAAAAGGGCTGCCTATTGTTGGGGACCGTTGAAATGGAAAAAAAAATCACGGCCTTTTGAAAAACAATAGTGCGAAACCCATCATGGTTGCCTTAATTTGGGTACACCCTTAATTTGGGTACATGAAAAGGGCTGCCTATTGTTGGGGACCGTTGAAGAGGAAAAAAAATTAAAAGAAAAGAAAAAGGAAGAAAAATCACGGCCTTTTGAAAAACAATAGTGCGAAAGCCATCATGGTTGCCTTGATTCGGGTATATGAAAAGGGCTACCTATTGTTGGGGACCGTTGAAAAGAAAAAAAAATCACGGCCTTTTGAAAAACAATAGTGCGAAAGCCATCATGGTTGCCTTAATTTGGGTATACCCCTAATTTTGGTACATGAAAAGGGCTGCCTGTTGTTGGGGACCGTTGAAAAGGAAAAAAAATTTACGGCCTTTTGAAAAACAATAGTGCGAAAGCCATCATGATTTTCTTAATTCAGGTACATGAAAAGGGCTGCCTATTGTTGGGGACCGTTGAAAAGGAAAAAAAAATCACGGCCTTTTGAAAAACAATAGTGCGAAAGCCATCATGGTTGCCTTAATTTGGGTACACCCTTAATTTGGGTACATGAAAAGGGCTGCCTATTGTTAGGGACCGTTGAAGAGGAAAAAAAATCAAGAGAAAAGAAAAAAGAAGAAAAATCACGGCCTTTTGAAAAACAATAGTGTGAAAGCCATCATGGTTGCCTTTCTTTGGGTACACCCTTAATTCTGGTACATGAAAAGGGCTGCATATTGTTGGGGACCGTTGAAGAGGAAAAAAATCACGGCCTTTTGAAAAACAATAGTGCGAAAGCCATCATGATTGCCTTCATTCGGGTATATGAAAAGGGCTGCCTATTGTTGGGGACCGTTGAAAAGAAAAAAAAAATCGCCGCCTTTTGAAAAACAATAGTGGGAAAGGCGAAAGTGGCTTTTGTTTTATGCACTAGTCTTCTTTTGTATTTTTAGGTTAGATTAGGTTAGGTTAGTTAACTTCACCTTTTCACATCTCTTGCTAGGGACTAGTAAAATGTTGGTTGGAGGTGTGATGAGTCCATGAAATTGCATATTATTACTTATTTAGGATAACTTGATTTCATTGAAATTTATAAATTCTTGCAGTTGAGCATTCAATGTTGGAATTCAAGTCATAATTGGTCAAAATTCATTAAATTGCATGATTTTCATGAAATTTCTTTTGCATAATCCTATTATTGCATTAATTTTCTCAAAATTCACAATTTTTCTCATGTAGTTTTTTTGCATCATTGTATTCTACGGGAAAATTCGATGAATGCAGTGTATTCATATGAATTGTAAAGTGCAGTGGTGCAAATCTTCTAATGTGAATTATCCAATGGAGAGCCTCAAAGATGCTCTTCCTAATCTTTGCCTCAAATTGCCATTGTTTTCTTACTTTATTTTAGTAATTGATGGGCCATTGATGGGCCATGATGGATGGATATGGTGGTAACTGACTGTAGCCTTTAATCAAACTAGTAATCAAATTAAGTTTTCTTCAGAAACTAGTAATCAAACTAAGTTTTCTTATGCCCTTTGTCCCCTTTAATTCTTCAACTCATATGATGGCCATATCTCTGAATTGTGTGTTTTTGAGTGCGAGGCTGAGGATCCGACGCTTAAATGGATTAAGCGTGGGGCTGTATTAATGGTCACTACTAAAGGAATATGAGTACAACACGTAGCGTCAAGCTAGCAGGTCTTGACATTGTCTCAAATAAGTCTTGCTTAACCTATGGCAGAGCTTGGTGAGGTATTGAAGCAGGTCTTGGCTTATTTTCTTTTGCTGAATTTCTTAAAATATGATTCTCATTTGAGGTGTTCACAGTGCATTTTGTTGCCTTTTCTTTACCTTTGATATCTCATGCTTTACTTAATGGCAGGTGGTGTCAACGTATAAGTAGTTCAAGGACTACAAAAAGGAAATGGAAGAAACAAATGGTTGATTCCCCTGTTTCTTTAGCTTAAGTTATTCAAGACTTACCGAAAAGATTTACAGTTCTATTTCTTTGTGGCTTTTACGTGCTTATTGTTGAATGTATATAGTTGAAAGAGCTAAGAAGTGCTTGGCAAGTGGCAACAGAGCGTGCTGCGGCTTGCTGCATTGGTTAGTTCTGGAAACCTGGCCATGACTACATGCTTTGCTTAGTCCATGTTTGTTTTTCCATTAAGTTGCTGTACTCTTCCAGTAGGGAATGGTGGTGGTGTTGATGTTGCTGAGAGTAGGAAGGCACTACTTCGTAATTTGTGGACTGAACGCATACATGGTGCAAAGCAGAATCGTAATTTGTGGACTGAACGCATACATGGTGCAAAGCAGAATGTTGAGGTGGTGCCTTTGCCCTTATCTCTCTCTCTCTCTCTCTCTCTCTTACTTTTTTGTTTGGATGGATTTATGGTATGGACTGGTGGATTTCTTTTCGAACAGATTCGTTGATTTGCTCTTTCCCGTCTTCCGTTCCTGTTTTTACAAGGTTTTGGAAAATGTTAGGAGCGCGTTTTCCAAAAGTAGGGTTTTTGAAATTGTCAACAATTCGTCCTTCGCTTCGCAGTTGTCTATTTTTTTTTTCCTACCAAGTGGTCGACTTTTTGGTAATATGTGTATTTTGGGTTAGTTTACTGTAATGCCGTTTCTTTCCCCTTCTCAAAAAGGGTCTGAAAATGGTTAATCTCGTTTGTGTCCATCTGGGGCAGTTGCCCCAGATCAGATCCAGAATTATATTATTTTTTCACTATCACATCACTATGCTGTGGACATTTCATGAGCTTCGGTGTTTTACTTTATGGTCTTGTGCAAAATTGGGCTTGGCTGGTAATGTATAGGTGGGGTTATTTATGAAATGACAAGGAGGTTATGGTAACATTCTCAGGAATTAAATAACCAAATCTAGTAGAGGTGTGGGCAACTTATGAATTGCAAAGGCCCTTTATGTATTTTTTATGAAAGGTAAAATTCATTAAGAAAGGCTAGCAAAGTCCAGCCTTTATTATCGAAGGAGACGCGAAATACCCCATTTGAATTAAATCCCAATAGAACTCATAGTTAAACTTTGTTTAAAAAAAAAGAGACTGGACATTTGTTACGAGCTCCTGTTATGATATGGCACCTGGTAGAGTCTGGACATTTGTTACGAACTCCTGTTATGATATGGCACCCAGTCCAATGACCTTTACTCCCCATTTGTATTAAATCTCAATAGAAATCATAGTTAAACTTTGTTTTTAAAAAAAAAAACAGAGACTGGACATTTGTTACGAACTCCTGTCTTCCGGGCTGTATTGTCAGTTTGCCGTGGAAAGGTCTTTTTTTCTCTATCTTTTGCTGTTTCATCCCTGGTTCCTAATACTGTTCTGGTATGGATTATTTTGGTGTTTCTTCTCCAGTATGATGACTCCAGTATGATGAAGCTTGTTTTTCCATTAAGTTGCTGTACTCTTCCAGTAGGGAATGGTGTTGGTGTTGATGTTGCTGAGAGAAGGAAGGCACTATTTCGTAATATGTGGACTGAACGCATACATGGTGCAAAGCAGGATGTTGAGGTGGATATGCCCTTTTTTCATGTTCCATTGGATTTTTTTTTATTAACATGACTTTTTTGTTTGTTGTGATTCCTACTCCATAAGTTGCCCTTATCTCTCGCTCTCTCTCTTTTGCTTTTTTGTTTGGATGGATTTATGGTATGGACTGGTGGATTTCTTTTCTAACAGATTCGTTGATTTGCTCTTTCCCATCTTCCCTTCCTGTTTTTACAAGGTTTTCGAAAATGTTAGGAGCGCGTTTTCCAGAAGTAGGGTTTTTGAAATTGTCAACAATTCGTCCTTCGCTTCGCAGTTATCTGTTTTTTTTTTCCTACCAAGTGGTCGACTTTTTGGTAATATGTGTATTTTGGGTTAGTTTACTGTAATGCCTTTTCTTTCCCCTTCTTAAAAAGGGTCTGAAAATGGTTGATCTCATTTGTGTCCGCCCCAGATCAGATCCAGAATTATATTATTTTTTCACAAGGGGCTTACGTTGTGTTTCTCATGCTTGGAATAGGATTAGGATTTGGGTGCAAACTATCACATCTCTATGCTGTGGACATTTCATGAGCTTCGGTGTTTTACTTTATGGTTTTGACTTCATTATGGTTGTGGATATCTTATAATGAACAATCATCTCGGGAATTTGTGTTCAAGTATGGATGATCTGATGTGCACATTAGCTGTTTGTTAAAATGATTTATTGCTTACTTATTTACCATATATACTCTTAAGAACAAAGGAAACTGGTCAAACAAGATCAAAGTTAGTTATTTAGGCATACATAATCCTAAACTTAGCCCAACTCACGGTCCCAACAGCCAGTCCAAAACCTTTCATTTAATGTTCTGTAGCTTAGATGTATCTTTTGACTTGTTGATGAATCTATATTTTCAAGAAAAAAAAAAGTCTATACCCTTCTCATCATTCATATTTGCTTGATTATTCACTTACAAGCTGCTTTGTAGGCACCATTTGATGTGTGGCAATGATGAGTTTAGGTGGATTAGGCGCCAGTACAATCTGGCGACCAAAACCATCAATTTGGATCTTCAATTATGGTGTGTTGTATAGTTGGTGCGCTGTGATGCTTGATTATTCTAATCTGCTATTATAAATTAGTTCAACATAAGAAATGAAGTAGGAATTGTGACATCTAATTTATGATTTACGAACGAATAATTATTATATCTTGCTGATATAGAATTCCTCGTATTCTAACTTTCTAGCTTAAGTATGAAACACATTTCAAAGTAAAAGATTAGACTAGAATACCCTAAAATGCCTTAAAATCTACCGGCACGAGTTTTTATACAAATACAAGCTATTGATAATACGAAATATGTTTGTCGGTTAGAAACGGTGTAAAATCTCATGAGATTATTTAATTAAGCCTTAATTTGCAATATACAATCAAGACATAATTCCAGAGGAAGAGATGTAAACAAAGCATTTTTCTTTTTTTCTTTTTTCTTTTTACAACCCATAAGAGGCCAATAAAGGCCAATACAATTTCCAAAAGTCACAAAAGGAGAAACCCTCTATACTTTTGGTTCGTTTGGTTGTACTGGCCTTTGTTGGTCATTATTTTTGGGGATGTTTAAATCAACTTACATTTGTGTTTAAACTTCTAACTTTATATTTTGGGAACGTCAATGAGATCATTGCTCACTCTGACGTTATGTCATTTATATGTGTGTATCAGTTTTGTATTGTGGAATGGATTACGAATTTGGTTTGCTACACGCTTCTGCACCAATGTAAATGTTTTGTGAGTGTGTGTGATATCCTCACCGCGGAAACCTGTGGGAAATTCAATAAGTGTATATTCATATGTTCATTGTTGTAACCACACATCAACACTATGTTTATTATTATCACTCGCGGGCCCGGATCCCGGTCCGGGGTCACGACAGATTCCTCCTCTTGATGACAAAGATTGCATATGGGTCTAATTTCTTGGTGTAATTTTTGAAGGCAATCTGCAGTAGGAAGTTTGAACAAGATGCATTGCTCATCTAAAAATACAAATGTAATATAAATCATGTGGGGTAATCAAGGAACATGAACTGATAAAATGGCAACCACACTTAAGCTAAATCCTCTATCACTAATGTGATGAGAGCACACTAAAAGCGTTGGTCTCGGAGCACACGAGGTGGCAAGAAACAACTATATGCATACATAAATATACTGAGCAAAACCACATCCACGGAACTAGGTGACAAGACAGAACAGAATTCAGACTGCAGCTGATAGAAACTAAATGGGGACCCCAAGTCGGTGGTTTAAACCGAAAAGGTCGTCCAAGCTTAGTGGTGCCAACTCATAGGTCAAACTGCATTCAAAACTAATCCCCAAAAGATGTTTCGCAACTCAAAGCTAAACCAAATGTCTAAATGACATTGTCAGCTTGCCATTCAACTAAGCGCTGCGATTCACCGACCGCCTCCTCTGGCTCCTCCTCAAAGGCAATATCAGGGATTGGACCTGAGTACCACAAAAATGGGTCAGACACAACGGTCTGGCAGGTGGGTGAATAGTGTGAAAAATAAGAATTTGGATGGAAGGTCCAATTTCCATAAGTGTTTCCAAGGCCAATGGGGTCCCATAGTAGCAGGGTTAAGAGCTGAATATAAAGCCTTTGAAGAACAGGATCTAGCAGGTTCAGAGCCCCAACATCGAATATCTTGACCCCCAATTGGGATGGAGAGAATTTTGGCCACAACTTCATCCTTCTAGATCATATTCAGCATATTCACATTCCATGATAGCCCAACCTCATCTTGAGTCATGAGATCCTTAACCCATTTAACTGGAGGCTAAATTGAATTAGGAGGAATTTTGGTTTAGATGTGCATCAAAAATCCCAAATATGGAATCCATCTATCCTCAAAGATTCTAACATTTTGGCCATCTCCTATCACCCAACTCTGGTTATAAAAAATGAGATACCTGGGGCTAAGAAGAGCTTTCCAGAATGGGGAGTCCTTACTTTTGGCCTTATAGTCTGAAATGTGACAGCTTTGAAGATATTTCTGACTTTAAACTCAAACCCAGAGAGCCTGTGGGTTTGTAAGGAACCTCCATAAAGTTTGGCCCAACAAGGTTGAATTTAGATTTTGGAGTTTAGACTTCAAATAATCAAATTTCCAATCAAATACCTACATTTTTTCATTTGCATGGTTCTCAGGCACTTTAGTCTTCTGTTCTTATCTTTGATATGCAAGAGTTTATATGAAGAATCTTTGTTTATGCTATTGATGAGCGAAAATAGTTTAGCTACCTAAAAAATATATGAAACCATCAAATCAAATTATGTGACTGCAACTTCCAGCGAAAACAAGCATCTATTGCTGTAAGATCCCGGTCCCACATATTTATTATTTTATTATATTTTAATTAGATATTATTATTATTTTAATTGAATGTATTTTAGTTAATTAAGTGGGTAGGATTAAGTGGGGCACACGTTAGATTAGATGCGTAGATTGATGAGTTGGGTTAATGGGTAGATGGCCTGACCCGTAGTTTGAACCAATGACTTAAGCCCAGCAGTATTCTTTTTAACCTAATCCCTTTTTTAACGAAACCCTTCTTATCTCTCCCCACTAATCTCTGCAACTCCTCCCGGTTATCTTCATCTTCTTCCTCTTTCAACTTCCCAAGCCATACCAGCTTTAGAATCCAGCCATCAGAATCAAGATCAGAGGATACCAGCATTCTTCGTTCAATCTTCTTATCTCAGGTAACCCTCTCCTCAAATCATTAGGACTAGATCTATATTCTTAGGTTATCTTCATATTCTTTCCAATGTTAGGTTTTGGGTAGGAATACCATAGATCTGTTCATCTGAGCATTCCTTTCCCATATTCTTTGTCAGATCGGTGGTAGGATTATTCTCAAGCGCTGTGGGAATCGTGGTCTGGGTATTGGTTAGGATCTGTGTGTTTTTCTTCAACCCCGGTAAAAGGCAAGTACCTAATCATGGTTTATAAATTTAATATTTGTTTCTCTTTGATTGGCATGTCACTGCATGTAGAAACCTTTAATGCCTTCTTTTTATGATGTTAATTGTTTTAGTGATAAGATCATCTTTCAAACTTCTGTTGCCATGACCGATCCCTGTTTAGATGCCAAAACCCCTTTTTCATCTTCTGTAGACCGTGAGACCACAATTTCAAGTGGCCATGATATCAGGCGGAATCATATGTTGAAGACAGTGAATCTGTGATTGGTTTACACGGTTTGGCACTGTCCATATTTTTCTTCCATGGAATCCTAGTAGGGCTACTTGATGCATGATCGGGTCCGTGGATCTGGAGGAGGACCCACGGGCGACCCTAAAGAGGCTGGACCCGTAGACAGCGGACCCCATTTGGGCCATCATCTTGTAGCCTGATCAGCAGGGGGCGGGTTTTAAGGGAGAAAATCAGTTTGGGCATCAGGCGTGGTGGGACCCGCCGGATGATTTGATTGCAGATCAGATCCCTGCATCTTGTAGAGGGGGCCTGGGCGACCATATTGATGGGTCTGATCTTGGGTCTTGAATTAGGGGGCCCCACCATCCGAGTGTCCCAGAGGTTGGCGTCGGCAAAATGGTTCTGCGTTGGGCGTTTTCACAGAACATGGGTTGGAAAGGAAGAGATGAAAGAGAGAAAGAATGGGTACGTTTGACTTGGTGGTTGGATGGGTTTTGAAAAAAATATAAGAGAAGGGAGATGTTTGGTGATGTCACCCCATGTGACATTAGTACTTGACCTGATGGGAATATGGAGGAAAGAGTGAGAGTTGTATGACTTGACGTATGACCTGATGATGCTGGGATAAAGCATTCATGTAACTAAATGGCTAAAGTGCCGTTGGGTAGTACTTTACTCATTAACTTTTAGTAATTTAATAAAAGGCCTATTGTTTTATAAATTTTAATGAGATCCTTTGACTTAATTTGCATGTGGACAATAATTATGGATGGGTCCTTAGGTTTTCTAAAATTATAAATTAAGGATTGTTACTTCTTAGTTTTATTTGCAAATTAAGTTTTAATGGTATCTTGGGTTTTTAATGTGCTAAAATTATATGTTTGTACTTTATTAATTGGATCATTGGACTGCGTAAATACCGTCCGGGCACACGGTATCTTACTAGCATGGGGTTTAGTGCTTAATATGACTTCGGGGAAATCCTAATGGATTCGAGCTCAACCCATCCCTATTGGAAAACCCTTAATTGGGTCTATGCACCATTGATGGAAAAGTGATGCGTTGATCTTTTATCCATTAGAGATTCCTGTGGTTATTGGGTACGAGACCTTATGTTTGACCTTAGGATTGGCTTGTGATTATCCTTTGACATTCGGGTTTGCATATATATAAATGACTATTCGAATATGATATGAAATGTGGAATGGCAAATACTTTATTTTGACTTATGATTTTTGTGTCGGAGCATTATCAATCAGGTCTATTATGAATATATGTTTATGTGTTTATGTGGGTCATTTATGGACGACTGCAGATCGATATATGGACGGTTGATCACTGATGTGACCGGATCACTTATAATCCGCTTTGTTTATGCACAGGTTATCCTGATTTTATTTTGATCGGTTTATGACCACCGACGTTATGGACGGGCTTTCCCGTCATGAGAAAGATAAACTTTTTGAAAACTAGATTTTTCTACGATCATTTTTCTCTTCTTTGTCGAGTTCATCCGAGACACACAAAAGGGAGTTTTAAAGCCTTGAATTTCTAGGACCATGGGACCCACAACTTAACCATTTAAAATAAAACCCACGATGGGTTCTTCTTCTTCTTCACTCTTCATCCGTTTTCTGTAGCAGCTGAAACCAGAGAGTTTCTCTCCTTCTCCTCAACTTCTCTCCTCTTGCATGTGTAGCAAACCCACCCAAATTGAAGAAAAAATTCCACCAGCCTTCTCCCCATCTTTCAAGCTTCAAAAGGGTACTGTTTTTGTGGGATTTCAGCTGGGCTTTCCCTCTTCTCCAAACTCTTCTTCTTGTCTAGAACTTCTCAAGGTTAGCAATGGATACCTCTCCTCAAATCTGGTTTTTATTGGACCAAGTAGAGCCTCTTATCATACATGCATGGATTCTTTTGAAGAACTCCATTATTTTTCAAAGTTTTGTGGATTTTTGAAATGGGTTCTTCCATAGGTTTGGTGTAGGATTTCAGCTGGCTGTGAGGAGTTGTTCGGAGTGAACTTGAGACCCATTTCAGCTTGAGGCAAGTGAATAATCAGTTTCTTTTGAATGCATGCAAATCTGAAACGGTTTTTCTTGAAATTCTGATTTGAAATATGTTGTTTCCTTCACTGGTTTATTGCATTCAAATCTTCGATTTTTGTGTTCATTCGGTTTGCAAATTTCTGCAGTTTTTGTGCCCAATTCATGTGCAATTGTGTTCAGATTTTTGCAGGATTTTAGTGTGCAATGGTGTTCAGATTTCTGCAGAATTTTAGTGTACAATTGTATTCAGATTAGGTGCAGATTTTTACAACTTTTAATGTTCAAATTATGTGCAGATTTCTACTTACCATGGAGAGTTCTTGTTTTTGGGTTGTTTTTCTAGTCTGGAAAATCTGATTTTTGAATCTCTGGTTCACTCATGTTAATATCTGAATGCTTCATCTAATATGTTCATGGAATGAGATGGTTTGGCCGGTGTTGATTGAAGGTTGGATTGAGGCCAGGGAAATTCTATTTAGGTGTTGGAGACTCGTGGTTAGAGAAGGAAGGAGGACAGGTTTTGTATGAGAGGGGCATTTGGGCATTGTTTGTCCATTCTCATTATGTTTTGTACTTTTTAAGCCTCTTCCTTCCTTGAATGGAACCTTGGAACAAAAAGATCTATTTAACCATGAAATCGAGGAAGATTTTAGCAGGACCTTTGTATGTGAATTACCCAGGAATTTATTTTGAATTTTATTAGAGTATCGTGGTACACTCAGAGACTTCAAATGCCGAACAACTTCAGAGGCATCAAATTATCATTATAGCACGACATTTGGACTTTTAGTGTACACCGAGACGGCCCTGGGTAAACCATTCCAACACAACTAATTACCTCATTCCAGGGCAAAAGATTTATAATGTTTTCTTATAAATCGATTTGAAATAAAAATTGAGTGGTTCGCCACGTTTGAAAAATATCGGAAAGGCTACTCGTTTGATTTGTTTCGAAATTGTCCGTTTGTACTTGTATAGAGTAGTCCTTTTACCGATTTGAAATGTGTTCAGTGATTTGATTTGTATCGTTTTGGATTTTAGTTGGCACCACTAAGCTTGGGTCACTTTGTCGGACTGATCATCCGGCTTAGGATCCTCAAATATTTTGCTAGCCGCAGTTTGGACCCTATTGATTGTTTGCTCCGGCCATGGCGACGGTTATTGATTGTTCCGGCCATTTTATGTGGCGACGGTTATTGATTGTTCCGGCCATTTTATATGGCGACGGTTATTGATTGCTCTTGTTACTTCGGTACTAGGAGAATATAGCTCAATGTGGGTTGCCAGTATTTTTTTTGTCGATTCTCAACTAGCTTTGAAATGTTTAAATGTTAATTTCCTTTTTGCACAAGAATTATTTACTTTGATTCGTCTTTACATATGCACTTTCATGATTTTAATCATGACTTGATAAAAACTTGCACAATCTTATTTGCTTTATCAACTTGCCAGATCGTCGTGCCTGATATTCTTTATATTGGTGCCATAGGTAGCAGGACCTTCGTTTCGAATCAGAGTGCGTGTAGTGGATTCGAAGCCTTATATTTTGGTAAGTTGGTTGTGTTGACGATGTCTTGTAGACGTCGAGCTTGGCATGAGAGTTCGTCACATAATTTGGGTAGTAGTTTGTTTAGCTAGTTATCTTGGATGGCTTTTGTTAGCCTTTTTCTTTGGGTGTTAATTAATGCACTCTATATAATTTGTAACTTGAATATATGTGGGAAATGAATTCACCTGTTACTGTCAGCTCTTTATATTTTGATATCATGTTTGTTCTAGTCTGAGTATGAATATTATTATGACAGCTTTGTGCTGACTGGTTGAGTGCGACACGGAATCAGATGGCCACGGGCTCCGGGTAGCAACATCAAGTAAGCTTCCGCAAAATGTTTCATTGTGATGGAATTTTTTTATCCTCACACACGCGGATCTTGGGGGAAGCAAAAAATTTTAATTAACCCCAAAAATCACACTCCCCGAGATTGGATTACTGCAGGAGTCCAGTTTCGGGGCATGACAGACTGGTATCAGAGCTGGTATGTTTCTAGGAAATAAAACACTCTAGAGACATTAAGACGTGCGGTGAGGACTCATTAGATTTTTTATTAGACGTGTTCGGTTTGAATAGATGTCGTTTTGTTGAGTTTGGCTTTACTTTTCTTTTAGTAGGGGAGAATTTCAAAGTCTCTGTACCTACATTTAGCGTCTTTCGATTGTGCTTACGCCAGATGTTGTGTGGTTCGCGCTAGAAATTGAGAACTTTGTGGGCTTAGCATTTTGTTTCCGAAGGACTTCGACGGATTTTTAGCCTTTCGGCATCACCAATGTGGTTAGTGAGAGAAGATGTGTGCATTTGCTTGCTAGAGAAGAGTGTGAGTAGTACATGAATGCCCCCTTTTCAGTTAATCGAGGATCGTCATGCAGCATACCAAGGCAAATAAGTGTGGATTTTTGGGTGACCTTGGACCATTTTTCTGAGACGAAAGACTACGGAGGCCAGGTTGGTGGTTGATTCTTTGAAGGGTGAGATGATTTTTCAGTTAGTAAGGTTGAGAGTGGATAACAAAACTTAGAAATATCTTGAATTTAAGGAGCTTTTGTCATAGGTTTAGTTGAGAATTTTTGGACTTGGTCGAGAACTTTCGTAACTTGTAGTTATGCTAGTGCAGTTGACTCAGCAGATGATGCCAAGTGGGTGGTTAAGAGTATTCAAGAATCAATTTTCAGCATTGAAAAGAAGAAGTATCATGCGGAAAAGAGCCTAACTTGATAGCATGATAAAAGAGATTTTTACGTATTTTTACAGACTTATGGGATACTAGATCAGACAGTGTAAATATTCAAGATGGAGAATCATCTCTTATGGACAAGTCGGTTGAAAGATCTGGATTGGAACGACGCCGACGCATGACTTGAAGTTGGTTGTAGTTTTGTTTACACTATAGATGGAGGTGCATTAGTTGCGTGGAAGAAAGTTAAAAACAAATTTGGATTTATGAGGCAGTGAACATAACTCACGACCGGACACTCGGATGTGGATGAGATAATCATTCTTGCAGGGAAGGTAGAGCATGAGACAGAGGCAGAAGATTGAGCAGACCCTGGATTGCGAAATTCCAGTTAAGCACCATTCAAGAAAAATGACTTTACCCACGCATTGAGCAAGGATTCCGTTATTTTGGTGAACTTTGGAGGACAAACAGGAAGCGGAGGAATTGTTTTGAGATTTGGACTAAAAGTTTTAGCTTTTCACGGAATGACGCCAGGTTGGAAGGTATGCTTATATCGATAACATATTATTAACCGAAAGATCAAGAGCAAGAAGCAGATGGAATCAAAGTGAGCAGGAACTTCTGAGTGAAGTGAAGAAAGACTCGACTTTAGGATTGTAAATACAGATTGGACTTCCAAGATCGGTTATACAAGTCAAGGGTAGAGGATCTAAAGAGAGAGATCTGAAGGAGGAAGGCCATATGAAGTTTTGATATACAAAACAACGTAACATCTGGTTTGTAGCAAACCAAGTCAGGGGCTGGAGACTTACGGAATTCTGAAGTTGATGATTTCATAACAGAGAATGAATGATGAGGTGTCTGGAGGACCGCCCAACCATTTGACTCAATCAGTCTATTGCTCATGACAGAAGACAGATGATGCATGCGAGGAATCAATATGTTACTAAGTCACTAAATTCAAAGATAATGGATTGTCATGGGACTCTTGTTTTAATAGCTTTGATGGAGATGGCAGGATTGTTTTAAGATTTTGAATGACATTGATGGAAGAGATAGGCACGTGGTAGAACTTCAGTTTCGCCAATTCTTTGAAGAGCAAGTATGTAGAATTCCAAGAATTACTGGGATAGAAACTTCTTCAATGCGAGCTTGTCTGCAACCACAACTTTATGCAAGTGCCAGCATCATCGCGTTCAGTTTTGTGTGACATAAGGCGCAGAATCCTAGGGTAATAGAAGAAGGCAAACTTACAATTTCTTGGACCGATCGTGATTGATAAGGCAAGTAAAAGAATCGAACCAGTGCAAGGACGTCAAAGGACCACCAAGGGATGACTAGAGGAATTTTCGAACAGCGGGTTCGTCGGAGGAGCATGTTGTTGAGTAGATTTGCGGGACCGTATGGAGCCTTCAACCAAATCAGGTATGTCGTTCGCAGGCGCATCTCACCGCCATGTTTGACCAGTGAGTATCGCAATTGCCAAGGAGCGGCGTGGGAGATAGTATTAGAGTGAAGGCTACGAAAGAAGATGACTATGGGCTCAAGTGTTTCCATAGGATTGAGTTGAGCAGTCTTTTGAGTTTTCACGATTTTGTGTGGGAGTAATATCCCCATTTTATTTTGCATTGGTTTAGTTCATTTGGAGGACCAAATGTTCTAAAGGGGTGGAGGATGTCAGGCCCCGACCCAGGGTTAGTATTTTTTATTATTATTTTATTCGTATTTAGTTTCTAAGTGGGATTAGAGGATGATTAGCTTGAATTTTTAGTCAGATTATAACTTTGAATAGCTTTGAGAAATTTTAAGCGCGTTGAGTCTGGTTTGATAGGGCCCGGAGTGGCCCCTTGTGACGCGTGTCCGTGTGGGGGGTTTGACTTTGATTTTAGGAAAATACTGATTTCTATATTTTTTAAATTTGTTATTTTGATCCAAATAACTTTTCTATTTACTCCGTTCGCATTCGAACCCCAGAAATCACGTTTTTCGATAAAAAGGACAAAACGGTCTTTTCACACCCAAAGCTGTGCATAAATTTCGAAATTTGAAAATCATGAGAAAGATAAACTTTTTGAAAACTAGATTTTTCTACGATCATTTTTCTCTTCTTTGTCGACTTCATCCGGGACACACAAAAGGGAGTTTTAAAGCCTTGAATTTCTAGGACCATGGGACCCACAACTTAACCATTTAAAATAAAACCCACGATGGGTTCTTTTTCTTCTTCACTCTTCATCCGTTTTCTGTAGCAGCTGAAACCAGAGAGTTTTCTCTCCTTCTCCTCAACTTCTCTCCTCTTGCATGTGTAGCAAACCCACCCAAATTGAAGAAAAAATTCCACCAACCTTCTCCCTATCTTTCAAGCTTCAAAAGGGTACTGTTTTTGTGGGATTTCAGGTGGGCTTTCCCTCTTCTCCAAACTCTTCTTCTTGTCTAGAACTTCTCAAGGTTGCATGTGTAGCAAACCCACCCAAATTGAAGAAAAAATTCCACCAGCCTTCTCCCCATCTTTCAAGCTTCAAAAGGGTACTGTTTTTGTGGGATTTCAGCTGGGCTTTCCCTCTTCTCCAATCTCTTCTTCTTGTCTAGAACTTCTCAAGGTTAGCAATGGATACCTCTCCTCAAATCTGGTTTTTATTGGACCAAGTAGAGCCTCTTATCATACATGCATGGATTCTTTTGAAGAACTCCATTATTTTTCAAAGTTTTGTGGATTTTTGAAATGGGTTCTTCCATAGGTTTGGTGTAGGATTTCAGCTAGCTGTGAGGAGTTGTTCGGAGTGAACTTGAGACCCATTTCAGCTTGAGGCAAGTGAATAATCAGTTTCTTTTGAATGCATGCAAATCTGAAACGGTTTTTCTTGAAATTCTGATTTGAAATATGTTGTTTCCTTCACTGGTTTATTGCATTCAAATCTTCAATTTTTGTGTTCATTCGGTTTGCAAATTTCTGCAGTTTTTGTGTCCAATTCATGTGCAATTGTGTTCAGGTTTTTGCAGGATTTTAGTGTGCAATGGTGTTCAGATTTCTGCAGAATTTTAGTGTACAATTGTATTCAGATTAGGTGCAGATTTTTACAACTTTTAATGTTCAAATTATGTGCAGATTTCTACTACTTTTAATGTTCAGATTATGTGCAGATTTCTACAACTTTTAATGTTCAGATTTTGTGCAGATTTCTACAACTTTTAGAGTTCAGTTCTTGTTCAGATTTCTGTAACTTTTAATGTTCAGATTTTGTTTAGATTTCTGCAAGTTGCAGTGTTCAGTTTTATGTTCAGATTTCTGCAAAATATTTTAATGTTCAGCTATGTACAGAATTCTGCAATTTTAAGTGTTCAGTTTATGTACAAATTCATGCAGGGTTTTGTTTATCCATGGTAACATGGAGAGTTCTTGTTTTTGGGTTGTTTTTCTAGTCTGGGAAATCTGATTTTTGAATCTCTGGTTCACTCATGTTAATATCTGAATGCTTCATCTAATATGTTCATGGAATGAGATGGTTTGGCCGGTGTTGATTGAAGGTTGGATTGAGGCCAGGGAAATTCTATTTAGGTGTTGGAGACTAGTGGTTAGAGAAGGAAGGAGGACAGGTTTTGTATGAGAGGGGCATTTGGGCATTGTTTGTCCATTCTCATTATGTTTTGTACTTTTTAAGCCTCTTCCTTCCTTGAATGGAACCTTGGAACAAAAATATCTATTTAACCATGAAATCGAGGAAGATTTTAGCAGGACCTTTGTATGTGAATTACCCAGGAATTTATTTTGAATTTTATTAGAGTATCGCGGTACACTCAGAGACTTCAAATGCCGAACAACTTCAGAGGCATCAAATTATCATTATAGCACGACATTTGGACTTTTAGTGTACACCGAGACGGCCCTGAGTAAACCATTCCAACACAACTAATTACCTCATTCCAGGGCAAAAGATTTATAATGTTTTCTTATAAATCGATTTGAAATAAAAATTGAGTGGTTCGCCACGTTTGAAAAATATCGGAAAGGCTACTCGTTTGATTTGTTTCGAAATTGTCCGTTTGTACTTGTATAGAGTAGTCCTTTTACCGATTTGAAATGTGTTCGGTGATTTGATCTGTATCGTTTTGGATTTTAGTTGGCACCACTAAGCTTGGGTCACTTTGTCGGACTGATCATCCGGCTTAGGCTCTTCAAATATTTTGCCAGCTGCAGTTTGGACCCTATTGATTGTTTGCTCCGGCCATGGCGACGGTTATTGATTGTTCCAGCCATTTTATATGGCGACGGTTATTGATTGCTCTTGTTACTTCGGTACTAGGAGAATATAGTTCAATGTGGGTTGCCAGTATTTTTTTTGTCGATTCTCAACTAGCTTTGAAATGTTTAAATGTTAATTTCCTTTTTGCACAAGAATTATTTACTTTGATTCGTCTTTACATATGTTTAACTTTTAAATGCACTTTCATGATTTTAATTATGACTTGATAAACACTTGCACAATCTTATTTGCTTTATCCACTTGCTAGGTCGTCGTGCCTGATATTCTTTATATTGGTGCCATAGGTAGCAGGACCTTCGTTTCGAATCAGAGTGCGTGTAGTGGATTCGAAGCCTTATATTTTGGGAGGTTGGTTGTGTTGACGATGTCTTGTAGACGTCGAGCTTGGCATGAGAGTTCGTCACATAATTTGGGTAGTAGTTTGTTTAGTTAGTTATCTTGGATGGCTTTTGTTAGCCTTTTTCTTTGGGTGTTAATTAATGCACTCTATATAATTTGTAACTTGAATATATGTGGGAAATGAATTCTCCTGTTACTGTCAGCTCTGTATATTTTGATATTTGTTCCAGTCTGAGTATGAATATTATTATGACAGCTTTGTGCTAACTGGTTGAGTGCGACACGAAATCAGATGGCCACGGGCTCCGAGTAGCAACATCAAGTAAGCTTCCGCGAAATGTTTCATTGTAATGGAATTTTTTTATCCTCACACACGCGGATCTTGGGGGAAGCAAAAATTTTTAATTAACCCCAAAAATCACGCTCCCCGAGATTGGATTACTGCAGGTGTCCAGTTTCGGGGCGTGACACAATCAAACCTAGAATGAATTCATAAAAAAGCAACTCAATAGCGATAGAAAATCTAATTTACTCAACTAAATATATTAGCTAAAGAAAAATAATTTAAATTATACAAATACACCACAAAGTGTAATATAACCGAAAGTAGACCAATAGTGGGTCCACCTCTCCCATTCAAATGTCCTCTATGAACTGTCACTTCCCATATGTGGCAAGCTTTTCCTCTAGTTGACATTCTATTTTCAAAATCAACAAAAAAGTGCCTATCTAATAATCTTGCATTTGTATGTTTACAAAGTGTACTGGGACAAATAAGAGCTTTTCTTTAGAATTTCATCATATAAACTAAATGTAAATAAAAAATGAAGAATTATAGCTAATTGACATCTTATTAAATTAGACTAGAGTTTTCAAACCCTAAGACTTAATTTACATGTTTACATATATAATATATGACTAGAAAAACAGGCATCTGCTATGCCCGGGCCCAAAAATAATTTTTTTTTTCAATTTTGATGCTATTATTTGATATTTTAATTAGTGAGAAAAGAAAGTAAATCGGAAACAAACAAATTCATCGTTTATCAGTTTTGAAATTTTATATATCAAAGCTTATTTGAATGTGACATGTAGTAAAATCACATAATTCACTAATGGGTCTTGAATTTATAAATTTCACGTGTTTTGGTTTTTTCATGTACACAATAAGTGAAATTTATTGAATTGCAAGACAAATTCTAAGATAAATATATTTGGAGAGAATGTAAAAAGCTATAAAATATGTAATGAATAAATGGGAAGCTAGAATATGAAAATTAAAATACAAATAAAAAGAAGAATAAATCAATTATTAGTATATTGCAAATTGGAAAAAATGAAAAATAATGATAGGAAGCCAATGTCTAACCATCCAAGTTTGACAATGGAAAAACCAACCAAAAATATATTACATTGTTTTATTATGCATAATTTAAATAAAAATTAAATATTGTTTAACAAACTAAAAAATATATATAAATCCCTTTAAATTTTGGTTAGAGAATTTCTAACCAGGTGAAGTAAAGATATAAGAAAAATTCTATGAGTGAATTTCCCTCTTATGTTTGCTCTTCATAGGAAGAGGTAGACTTGTCACTCTCTACACTTGTCACTATCTTCTATCAATATCTCTATTAAATTAGTTAGAATTAATTTAAATTTGAATTAATTAAAATCAATTTAAATTTGGAAGCCAATTTCTCAATCAATTGCTCAATTGGAATCCAATTTCACAATCAATTTCGAAATCGGACTCCAATTTCGAAATCGAATATATACTTATAATATATAATAATTGCGTGGCATTGGATATTTAGATACGAAACCCATGAACCTCTCAAGGTAACAGGAGAACAGAATTATTTTCATCTCATGTGAAATGTGCATAGATCTCTTGATCTGGTCATGTCAAATCAGCGACCTTCTGTCAAATAAAGGAAAAAAAAATGATTTTTGCCTGCATAGCTGCCATTAGATATGACATTTTCCCCAGAAAAGTAGTTCATAAATTTCCCACAACAATGTTCATGTGTGATATCCTATATTGCACTATGCGATATTCTAAGTTCGTGTGATATCTCACATATTGCACTATGAGATATCATAGGGCAGTGTGATATCACACAAATGTTTACAAACAACTATGTAAGAAATTATTAAACCTCAATTTTCAAGGAATGAGCCTAAAAATTAGGGTCTTGGTGAAATATAGGGAGGGTTTTAGGTAACAGGATTAGATGGATGATTGTGGGTTCCACCTAGCCAAAATCGACCAGTGGCCCAGTGCTCAAATAGGGTGCTGAATTCTCATATACTGTCCCACAGGTGAAAATCCTCCATTATGAAATGACTTTTCACTAGTTTAATATAAAGTATCATGATCCTAATAACTTTATGAACATCCAGGGCTTCAAGGGAACATTGTCCACAAAATAGCTATTAAGGAGGTTCCAAATAGGTTTACTGTCAAACAATTAGCCCACAGTCACATGGGCAGAGTCAAAAGTGGGCTCATTGGCTGCAACATATGGGTTCAGATATGGTTACCCATGTCTGCCTAGTGAAAACCATTACATATCGTCTGCAATTGCATTCTTTAGTTTTGGGTTCTTTTTTAAATATTTACTTTGAGAGAGAGAGGGAGAGAGAGAGAGAAGAGAACATGTTAATATCGGCTTGTGATATTTGCTGAATCATCCATATAGATCATAGACGTGAAACACACATCATATCAATATTCACGTTGGAATCTTTTCTATGATAAGTAAATATCATACTAGCTAGAAATCATGGCTCAACTCCTTGTGCGCTATTCATAGTAGTCATGAGACAGGATCTTGTTAATTAAAAATATAATAAGTAAAAAGTTCGGTCCACTAATTTAATCAAATACAGGAGATCTCTTCATATTAGCCATGCATCTTAAAATTGAAAAAAAAAAAAAGTCCAACTTTTTCCAGTAACATGATTTGCTATAACTTTATAAACTAACTAAAATCAGAAAAATAGAGAACAAACAGAATAAATGTACTACAAATTTATGAAAGCAAATTCAAATCACAAGTCCACAAATTCATTTTCATCTAAACGAATGCAAATTCCAAACACAATTGAAAATGAAGAGGTACCCCTTTTTAATCTCTTATTCTTCTTCTTGGGTGGATATGTTGAGAGTGTGCTGCTAGAGTGTTTTTTTTTTTTTTAGCAGCAGCAGCTTGCTCCCCGAGAATTCTAGACTTTGCTTGGAACTATGTAGTGTGAGCCCTTTCTAACTTACTAGAGAATTCAACATTCTTCATTTGGCACTTTAGAAAGCAGACCTTTTAATTATTCCTTTTAATTTCCAAATTTGAATAGCAGGGCCCTCTCAATCACTGTTTTTATATAATCATTTTTTTTTTTTTTCAAACAATGTTAATATCTAAGATCAAACCACTAAGGGGCCGTTTATTTCCAAATCTGAAAATTTGAGCGTTCCTCTACATAGCCAAGGATTTGACATCAACATCACAATGTAGTTGAGAAAAATTGACATCAGTACATAAACTTGCAAATATGAGGATTTTCAAGCAATATTGGGGGATGTCGGACTTTGAAATCCTCAAAAATAATCTAAGATTCAACTTGAAATCTCTTTTGTTTTGCGCAGAACTTTCACAAACTGCGATATTTAGGAGATCCACTAGAGGACTTGAGGAGCCCTTGAGCTTCCTTAGTCTCATCTTCACACCTATTGTTAAATTAATTGAGAGAACTGTTTCTACTCAGAATCTTTGATTTTCTCATGACCAAACTTAATAAAATCCTTATCCATTTGGTAATTAATAAGTTTTCCTTTGCTTTTGGTTGAATCTTGTTTCTATTTACTATCCACGCGCATCATATTTACAAAAAAACTTTTTCTTCAAAAAATTAATCACGTTTCCATCCTCCCTTTTCACCTGAAGATACATTAAATAATGACTATAGTCATCTACAAATAAAATGTAGGGGGGGTGTTTAATTTCGTAAGAGCAAACTGCATTCTTCCCATATGTAGTCCAACTCATGGCGCCCACTTAGATGCCTACCTATTTTTCAGTGTATGGTACATGAAAAGTCTCCTTATGGATAAGGTGATAAGTCCACAAAATTAGCACATCAAGTCATCATTTCATGTAAATTAGTGGATTTAACTAAGTCAATCCACATTCAATTACATAAATTTCTATGATTTCATGCATTTGTGCATTAAACTGGAAATTAGGTCAAAATGGGTCAAAGTTGGCACATTTGCATGGTTTTCATGGAATTAGGGTTTTCAACCACATGATCACTCCACCAATTAGACTTTTATTTTTAAAAGTTCATTGATCTCTTACACTATGATTTAATTGGGCACATTGAAATTTTAGTTGGGTCCGATGCAATTACTTAATTTCATTATTTTCATTGTTTTGCAGGAGACTAGCACCTAAAAGGGCCCACCCTTTGGAAGACCAAGAAATAAAGGGAAAAAAGAAGAAATAAATGAAAGAAGTAGGGACCACACTCCCTTAGGCGTGATTCCCTGTGCACGCCAAAGAGAGGGGCCCCACTCTCTAATTGTTGCAAGTTTTCAAAGTTTGAAGAATTCTTCTCCTACTCGATGTCCAAGATTTGAAGCACTCCTATTATTCAAAATTAAAATTTCCAAGAAAAAATATTTGTTCAATTAGGAAAGAAAATCCAAGAAGAATTTGAAGTGGTTTGAATTATGGGAGGATGAGATCTAAACCAACTAGGGTTGAAGACTAAGAAAGAAGTTATTCCCAGATTTCAAGAGGGGCAGCAACTTGTAACGGCTGTAACTCTGAATCTAACCGTCGGATCAGAGCAATCCACCCACCGTTGGATGACTTATTTAGAGTAAATGCCCGCAGAGCCCAAGATCGCATAAATCAAAGCTGAAATGAGGGAGATATGACCTGTGAAAGTTACTGTTGATATTTTTACTCTGGAATACAATTGTCAAGATGGAAAAGGACCCACACATACATTGAGTTGCACAAGAAGACCCTGTCCTTGGCAAGAGATTAATTCAAATCAAATTGTTGCTAAGAATGAGGAGAAAGTATAAGTCAAGCCACAAGAGTTCTATTAGGAGAAGACTCTTATCAAAAAGAGAGCCCAAAAAACTATTTAAAGAGGAGAACCCCCTTTGAATGTAAAAAAAAGGCATTCCACCCCACCAACCCACACATCCTCTCTCCCTCTCTCCACTCCACACTTCCAGCCACACACATCTCTCTTCCCCCTCATCTTCTTCTAGTTAGCACTAGTCAAAACTTCAAGCGATGATGTATTCCATGTTGGATGCTCCGTTGACTTGGTGTTTTGCGTAGCTAGGGTAGTAGGTGAATCTACTATTGGAAGTAGATGGGACTTGTGAATAGGATTTCAAAACTATTGATCCACTTGAAGTAGGGATCAAGTATCCCTAAGGCCAAAAAACCAACACTTGACCCAAAAACCTCTTTTGCATGTATCAAGATCAGAAGATACACTATCTAGAAGATAGAAAACAACAGCAACAGGAAACCATGATAATCTACAAAAGAGATGATGTAGATCTAACCTTAGGAGCCCGGTTGTGCTCTAATCGAGGAGTTGATCGCTTGGCTTGTTGAGAAACTCTTTTGCAGAACAAGAATGATCTTCTACACTTAGTGATCTTCCACGCTATGACCCTCTTTAAGAGATCATCTTAAGGAGAATGGTGGGATCTCCAAGAAGAAGAAAACCCTAGACTTTCTAGTAGGAAACCAGCGGAGTGAAGAGGAGAGAGAGGAGAGAGGGGCTTGGGTGTGTGGAATTGTGTTGCACGTCCAGCCCTCTCTTCTCTTTTATAGCATATGAGCACCTCATCTTCTATTATAATTAGAAGTCTCACTTCTATTATAATTACAAGTATCATTTCTATTATGAGTATGTATCCTACTCCTCCTTCCTTTAAGAGTTCAAATTGGATTAGAAACAATCTCTTCTTAGGGCTAGCGTAGGGGCCCCTAAGGATTCCTTAGAGTCTGGCTCCAACTGGGAGTCTGGACCATACATCTCATGTGAACTCCGGACTCACAATTAAGTGCAAATAACTCCGCTATATAAATGCAATTGAACTTTAGTCATAAGAATAAATTACAAGAAGACCCTAAACTTCCTAATTACTACACGTAGGCCCCTCTATCAATTATATCCATGGATCAATTGGATCAAATATGTCCAACAAAATCAGATCCATATCTTATTATCCTTGTGACCCTATTAATCACAGTGATCATTAGTACCATTCAATTAACTCTTAATTGAGATGTGTGCACACTTACCAATAATAAATCCAGTAATTGACAAAAGGGGATATACCTATTAGAGGATAGATTCAATCTTAACAATTATATGTTCCCACGGTTGCACTCCCTTGTAACCAAGATACCGAGGTGCTGACCTACAATTGGCCTCACTCATTGGTGACTCAAAGTAAATGTATAATAGAAACTTGAGTTCATTAATCTCTCAGAATTAAGAGCCTATTGCTAGGGAATTATGAGAACAGACTTTAAATCAAAGACATATTTGCGTAAGGTGTAACTCATGGTCTTTCAGTACATCCAATGTACTAGCATAATGATCCAGAGTCTTACACTCTGATGATTAAGACAAATCACACTATCTCATAGTAATCATAATGCTATAATCTTATCAGATGAGATGCTCAATCTCATCACTGGTTGTGAATTAATTCAAGTATAAGATTTGTGATCTATGTCTCCTGTATGTGGATCTCATCCGTACATATGAATCACATCTAATATACTTATGGCCCAGCTCTGGTTCATCTCATGAACCATCTTGTCATTTTGTGTTGGTCATGTGCGAATAGGGAAAAAATAAAATAAAATATCATTCATCTCATGAAATAAAGATTATCCATCATATGAATAAATGCATGATTATATAAATTAATTAAGAAATAAATCAATTTATTTACATCATCCACTGGATTGAGACCATACAATCTAACATCTATTAGCTTTTCTAATTTCCAAACTTTTGTTCATGTAATCTTCGAGATGCTCATGGAATAAAAAAAGGATTTGTGAGTCGCATTAATCATTATTAATGGATCAACATAGCGTGTTTGCATAAGGTGACAGATTGTGCTTGGTGTTGTGTTTCTGATTTATTATCATGGCCCTAAGCATGGAGTTTAAGTGTTGGAATTTGGAAATCTAAATACATATCATCTTATATATATTTTTTGTTACTTTTAATATTTTTCTATTATTAATGATACTGATGGTCTAATGGATCTACTCTTTTGCAGTCTTTAGTATTAGTGTAGTTTAGGTTATTTTTAGATTAGGGTTTTTATCAAAGTTGTAATGGGATGTAATTAATTTTCAGACTTTGAAAAGTATGATGATTGATGTATATTAGGCTAGTTCTAGTTTTCATTAGGATAGGTACAAGTAAACAACTCCCTTTCGATACGATCAAGACTCGCCAGGTAAAACTACAAAATTGATGGCCTTGCACTTGGGGACTAGAGATTAGATCATGAGGGTCAGAGAAAAAAGATTCAGCCCCATTAGATCATCCTAGCCCTTGATTTAATAGGCATAAAATATTGTGGGCTTTTAATCATAGATTTCTTTGACATCAACCCAATAATGTATAAAGGTTTAATGAGAGTGAAACTGGGCATGGCACCAAATCATAGGGGGATAAGGGTGTGAAACAGCCTACACTGATCAAAGGTGCGCCCAAGTGGGACCTGTAGAGCTCAACTATATATATTGTTGCTCATAGGAAAATATTTTTCAAAAATGAGATACTTAAACCAATAGAAGAAAAAGAGTTTGATCCCCATATGTCACAGTGAATGAATTGTACTAAACCCCGTTTGGCATCTCTCACAAACAATATTAACTAGTAATATCAGATTTTAAAAAAGAGTTAGAAGAGGAAGGATGACCAAGTCTCCAATGCCAGATGCATGAGGTGCCATAAAAAGCTATTTTTCGATATCATGGGTCATTCATTCCTATCATCCAATGTTGTGTTGTTAGACGGAATCTTGTTGGCATTAATCATGCTTAACAATAGATATTATATATGCTATCTTTAAAATAGTATTATATTTCAATAACTCAATAAATGGATTCATTGTTTGGCTAGCCCATCGGTTCAATTAATTCTTTTGGTACCCTAGCAAGGCTGCTGGGACCCAAGAAAGAGCCTACATACACACGGGAAAGCAACCCACTCAAGTGGGAAAGGAGCATGCACAAGCGGGAGGAGGTGACGAACCTGGGGTTCGAACCCCGGACAGCCAGGTAAGAACTGATGTTCCTCACCACTCAGGTAAGGAGGCGTTCTTGATTCAATTAATTGATAATGAGTTTTGGGCCATTTCTTTGATAATAGAATGTTGGATATGATATTAGTTATCAAAAATTTCTCATTTCAAGTAATTTAATTTTCCTTCTTTTTCTTTGCTCTTAAGTTGGACCACCACCTTGAATAGTTCACACGAAGCCCCTTGGCTAACTTAGACAAGCAAGCACTCACTTCAATCTGACAATCATCTAATTGTTAATATTATTAATTAATTTAAGGGTCAAAGACCAATAAATTAAAATGATGTCATGGGGAAGATTTTTTCGATTTTCTCTCACATTTGACAATCAAATCCTTGGGAATTCCTTACCAGCTTTTCACAAAGTGATAGAAAACCCACGCTTGGCAATTGTAAATCTTCGAGGACTTGGGGCAAGTAGAAACCCTCACTTGTGGGGAGTTTCAGGTCCAACCTCCTCCCATAGGATTTGAAAGTTCTTATTTTCTTGGGAATTTTACCAAATAATTGTTGCTAAACCTGTATTAGCCAGATATAATCACAAATACATCAAAACACCAAATTAGCTATTCATACATGGTTTTTGGACGACTTTACCACTGAAGCTGCCGAACGACATTGTCATCTTTCCCACCTTGTCCGTCCCTAATAGAACGAATTGGTCATATCCCCTTTCTTTCCCCATTCCCGCCAAAGAAAAATATATTTTTGGGAACTAGATGTTTCGACGATCATTTTACTCCTCTTCGTCGATCTCATCCGGAACCCGCAAAATGGAGTTTTAAGCCCTTGAAGTGGAGTGACCTAGTGGGGCCCACACCCCACCCAACTCAAAAAGGCACCCACTTGTGTTCTTCTCCCTCATTGTTCATTTGCATGTTTTTCAAATCAAATTCAGCAAGATAAACCAACCATTCTTCACTACTTCTCTCCTTTGCATGTTGGACTTCCCTTGACTAAAATGGAGATTTGAGTGTGCCAAACTTTTTCCCATCTCTCAAGCTTTCTATTGATACCATTTTCAAAGGATTTCAGCTGGGATCATCTTCATCTTGAAACCTTTCTCCATTGTTAGATCTTCAAGAGGTAAGTGATGGCTTTCTTCTTCAACCCATGGTTTTGTTTAGTCCATTAGAGCTCCAACTTCATGCATGCAAGGCTTCCTAAGGAGGAACCCTTTCTCTTTCGAAAATTTCTTTGATTTTGATCTCTTTTCATGGGGCTTCTTGTTGATTGGAGTTTAACTATAGAGAGGTGTGTTAGGAGACCTTCTTTGAGTGTATTTTGAACCAAGGCAAGTGATTGAATGAAATATGAATGTGCATGCTATGATTTGTGAATTTTTAGCTTGATTCTTGTTTTAAATCTTCATTATGTTTAATCTTGTTTTTCTTTGAAGTTTAGTAATTCTTTGAAGTTTAGTTTACTAAACAAAAGTTTTAATGCTCATTTGTTTTGGTTCATTACATGGGATTCTGTTTTGAGATTTGTTCCATTCAAATTGGAATTTTTATGCATGGATTGTTAGAAGTGGATCGAAATGAAGGAGGTTTGGTTGGTGAGATTTGAAGTGAGGGTGTTAATGGTTGAATAATGAAAAGGAGGAGCTTGTAGGCTCATTTTATTGTAGGGAAAGGAGGTGTTGTAAGGAGAAATGTTGGAGAGGAGAAGGGGCTGGAAACAACTTTAGAAAATGCAATTTCGCAGGTGGTCGGTCAGCTGGCGGTCCCCCATTGGCCAGCCGACAAGTGACCAAACCAGTATGGTCCCAATTTGAGAGAGCTGTAGATTCCATGTTCTGAAGGTCGGCTAGTCGACGTGGTGACCGACTACAGTTCGGTTCCAATTCCAGAGAGCTGCAAATTTCATGTTCTGAAGGGTCGGCTAACCGACAAGTGACTGAAATAGGTTCGGTCACAATTCCAGCAAGCTGTTGTCCCTGTTCTTGATGGGTCGGCCAGCTGTCGGTTAGCATTCGGCTAACTGACTTGACCTTAGTTGGCTAACCGACGGCCAACCGACAGGTGACCGAATTTCACCTAAATTGAGAAAAATGAAGAGAAATGTGGGGTTTTCTATCCCAGTTCCCTTTGGACCCTTCCTAGGCGATGTGTACATCTTGATAACTTAAATGCTGTTGAAAAATGGGCACAATCTAAACGAATGAACAACATGGGATCTCAAAGTGCATATTAATTCGACGATTACGGTTCCAAGGTATTGATGAGGATTTGTGACATGGACTTGTGATTTCTAAACCAAAACCTCGTTTTGCGATTCGTATCGTCTTGAAATAATGTTTCCAAGGTTTTTAATTAAAAACCCCGTTTGGGAATCATTGCATGAATCGTGTTTTCATACACATTGTGTCGGGACTACTACTGTGAATTTTCGTGAGCAAGTGTGTGTGTCCACGATATAGTGTGAGTAGTTCATGAGTTTACAGGTATCGGGTATTTTTTTTTAAGGTTCATGTGTAACGACCTTGTCGATTTGATTAACTGCCTTGGGTCCTTAAATACTTCGTGCTAACTGCAGCTTGGAATATCGTGCGTGCGATTTTAACCCGTTCCATAGCAGGACTCTCGTGTGATGCCCAGCTATACTAGGTTACTATAATTATATGATCATGTGCTCCCTTCACCTTGTATGATGGAGAATTCTTATCATGACTGCTCTCGTCACTTCGTGTGACGGAAAATATACCTTTGTGTGGTTGCCAAGGTATTGTTTTCGAATGGTTATCTTGAATTATCATCTAATCTCATAAATGATATTGTCTTTGATTTGCTTTGTTTTATTTGGCTTCTCTCTGTCATACATGTTGTTTTGTTAATTGCGAAACTATTTGATTTATAACATGATCGTACTTTATTCGATTACCTGTCAGACCGTCGTGTTTGACCCTTCGTTTTTTGTGCTCAGATTCAGGTTCCATTGCCCCTGAGGAGGCAGTGGTTAAGCTGCTTGTTGGGCGAGAGTGGCAGCCCAACGATGTCATCTAGACATCGGGTTGGGACTTGAGATGCATAACATTTTGGGGGATCAACCAGCTATCTTTTGGGAACCTTGTTATTAGCCTTTGTTGGCTTATCCTTTGAGAAATGTAAAACTTAACTTTATGTCTTTTGGTGTGTTGTAAACTTTATACTTAAATTATGGGTGTGCTAGTTATGTTTCTCTCTCTGACATGACATTATATATACTCTCTCTCATGTGTGATCTACTTGTGTGTGTTTGCTATACGCTTCCGCAAATCAATCCTTATGTGTGATCATGAGATGATTAGTGTGGAATCCTCACCGCAGGAACCTGTGGGAAACAGCACGAGCGGGGCGGAATTTTGTGGCCCGTTGCACCACGGCGCCGGATTAGGACGGGGTCATGGTCCATGGTCATGACAAGGGTGCCAACAATGACAGTGAGTGTTGTGGGTCATAAATTGATCATACATAGGCCAGGTGGCCTAACATGCTAGGAGGTTCCATGCTAATGGGCCAAGAACTTAGATAAAGAAACATAACATAATCAAGATTCCTATCCATTTAAAAACATGATTGCGAACCATGATTTTGGACCATGAAGGCCATATTAAGGAGCATCATTGTTGTGTTTATTTTGAAGTTTTAAAAATACGAGGAAAAAGGCCATACCACCATGGCATATGAGTTGAACATGTTTAGAAGAGCATGATGTGGAAAAAAGGAAAATTATGGGGAAAAATCTTTAAGAACTTGATTTATGACACATTCGAGTTTTGTGCCGACATTGTAATGATATCGTTACGACCATTCATAGTTCCTTTGGTAATTTTTTGTTTTCAACAAGAAATTAATGGTGACTTTATATTGAGATGCATAAACAATGAAAAAGACTCATGATTTCACTCAAATTCTAGTTTTTAAAGTTTCCTAATAACGATATCGTTATGCTGATTTATAGGTTCTTTGCCCATTTTTTTGTCTTCAACAACAAATTGGCAATCACTTTATATTGACATGCATAAACAATGAGAAAGACTTACAGGATTCACCTAGAAATTATTTCCAACATCTATTTTATGTTAACAGTTTGACTACCCTATCTTTTTTGGTTCTTTGGCAGTATGATGTCTCTAACAATCAAACTGTCATTGCAACTTACAACAGTTGTCCTACTATTCTACATCCTTAATTGGCTCCCGTAACAACATATTCAAAGCAACATCAAATGTGGTAATTACTTCCTAACGATGCAAAAACTTGTTGGGTTAAATGCAAATTAAATAACAAAATAAGTTAGGGGAGAGAAATTGATTTAAAGACAATAATGGAAAACATGTTCTGACACTGTACACTATAAACTTAAATCCATATCTTACCAAACAAGTTATGCAACTGACAACAGACCACGCAAGTCATACCTGATTGATAAATGTTCTTTGGAAGAGCCTTTTATCAGAATTCAACTATGACCATGGTGAACATGTTAGGATATCAGACAAATAAACTCAAATTAGTATTTTTATTTTTGTGTGTGTGTGGTTGGACTAAAAAGATGAAACCAACTTGTAGGTCATCATGATTATTCTTCAAGCTTCTAAAAATAGGTTTATGCATCATGAATTTCCACATGCATGTTTTCTTGAGGAGCAGCATCATTGGTCTACACACTTTTATTTTGGATTTAGGGTTTCAAATAAAACCATGTAAAGATTCAATATAAATGCATACATCCATGTTCTTGAAATTGAAATTAAAGCACAAACAATCAATCAGACATCAAGAATTGGGACTAAAAGCTAAGGCATTATAATTGGGAGTCATGACTTTTTTTCATATATTCATTTTGAGAGAGAAGAACTAGAAAAAGAGGGTAGAAAGAACTAGATTGTGAAATCCAAGTTATACCGGATATCTTCAGGAAAACCGTATTTGATGAAAAGTCCGTCCTCGTGCTTGTCCAAACCCATGAAAATCGTGTAATCTCCAACTTCTGGATGAGACTTGTAGTAGAAAATCATCTTCTTTGCTCTTCTCATTTCGCTCTTCTTCTTGCAGAATCAATCGAAAGAGGAAGAGCTAGGAAAAGAGTCGAAATCGAACTTCCGTGAAATGGAAAAGGGAGAGGGAGAGGGAGAGGGAGCGAGAGAGGGGCAGGGAGAGGGAAAGGGAGAGAGGGAGAAAGAGAGGTAAAGGGGGAGAGGAAAAACAAATGCCTTGATGGTGATGGGGAAGAAGGAAGAAAGCCTCTAGCGTGAATGGGAAGGAAGGAAAACATATGTGATTTGGGGGGTTTGGGGATGACGATGTCGTTCGGCAGCATCAGGGGTAAAGTCGTCCAAAAACAATGTACGAACACTGAATTTGGTGTTTTTATGTATTTGTGATTAAATCCGGCTAATCCAAGTTTAGAAACAATTATTTGGTAAAATTCCCTATTTTCTTTATAGATTTATGCATTGATACTAATATTTATCAACTTTGTGCATTGATACGCTCCAATATCGATGTGTAATCCTGAGTGAGGAATCCTCAAATCTGCAGACTTCTTGTAGATTCATCTGATCATGTTACCAAACGCATATTCCTAGAATATGCAAGAGGTGAGAATGGAGTTCCAGTACATTCAATGAACAATTTGCAGTATCAGTCATAGTTGAAACTTCATATGGAGCAATACAACTCAGTTTCAGGCTTTCAGCAATAAAACAATGATCCTAATAAAAAAAGAAGAAAAAATTGAGCAAACTCTTCTTTAATTATTTATTTATTTTCATCAAAAGGTAAATTACAAAGTAGATGTTTACTACCATGCAAGACCAAATGCAATAATGACCACCATCATAGCACAACACACCACTCAAACTGTAAAGGCACACTTAAACCTCTCAAAACTATTGCACTAGGCAACTAAAAGTAACAACTACACATGTGCAATTGTAAAAGAAGGCATGATAGGCCAAAGTACGTAGAAAAGGAACCATGAAGACTTTATTCGCAACTTTGTCTGGAATCAACCCACAACGTAGTAGACTAGACTGCACTTCCTGCAAAGTAAATTTTAAGTTAATATAATTATGCGTAAACCTAAATAAAATGTAAAATGAAAAATCCATCTGGGTGGAGGAATTTATCGGTGCATTGTTGGAGATTCATGATTTTTCGCTACTGTTTAGAATTGAATGGAGGAAAATATGTTGGAAATCCTTTTTTCTTTCTGTTAGTTATGGAGAAAATAATTTCTCCCGCTACACTCTAAAAGCTTTAGTTGGGTGAAGAATGATTTTTTCTCCTCTAAAAAAAGCCCAAACAACGGAAAATAAGTTTCTTATGTCCGAATCATGAGCTAATCCAATGCTTTGTATAGAGTTTTTCCATGGCAAAATTTCATGATTTTGAAAATTGACTTTTAGGGGAAAATTAATAATCATGCATGGGCATGAAGAATACTTTCAAGGCTCGTCTAATTTCTCTGTACACACCTTCCCTCCCATTTCTGCAATATGAGCTTCTTCCTCAACTCGCCTTCACATCTCCATCTCCCTATTCACATTTCTGCAACAAGAGCTTCTTCCTCAACTCACACCTTCACATCTCCATCTCCTTTCATTTTGGCTTTCGATGCATTATAGAGAGGAGGGTTGGCCCCAAAATGTCTAAACGGATCAAGGAGATCACCAATCACTCCTTCCTTGGTCAATCGCTCGATGGTGAAGTTTTTTTTTTTTTTTTTTGGTTCATGTGTATTGGGACTTTTAGGGCATGTTTGGCATCGTTTTCGTGTTGTTCCTAGCTTTGTACTCAGATCAGGTTATTCTGAGATCGGGTTGTGCCGAGACTATATTATCCAGATCTTGTTTGACAACATTATATTAAATTATTCTGTTACGAATATGTTGTCCAGAACTTGTTTGGTAACATTATTAAAGTTTTGCTCTAAAGAATGGAAGCAAAAGAATCATAGGATTTATAATGTGGGACCCACCTTTTATTATTTGCAGCACTCTATTATTGTCGTATATGGGACCCACCTGTAAAATTATAAGTTGGTACCACCTTTAAAAATTAGAACACGGGGCCCATATTTTTAGGATTTACGATATGGGCCCACTTTATAGGAATTATAATGTGGGGGCCACCTTTTTGTAAATGTAAATATGGGACCTACCTTTAGAAATTATAACATCGTACATACCTTTAGAAATTAGAATACGGGCCCACATTCATAAGATTTACAATGTGGGTCCACCTTTTGTGATCATGATCGTGACCCACATTTAAGAATGACAAAGTTGGTACATTTTTTGTGATTGTGGACACATGACCCATATTTAGAAATTACAATGTGGTGCCCACCTTTAGAAATGAGAATATGAGGACATGTTCATAGGATTTACAATGTGGGCCCCACCTTTATAGAATTTATAATGTGGGGCCATCTTTTGATTGATTGTAAATACATGACCTACATTTAGAAATTACAAGTGGTGCCCACCTTTAGAAAATAGAACACAGGGCCTTATAATGTGGTCCCACCATTATAAGAATTATAATTTGGGTTCACCTTTTTGTGATTATGACCACGTGACCTACATTCAAGAATTACAAAGTGGGGCCACCTTCTTTGGGATTGTGAACATGGGGCCTACCATTAGGATAAGTGAGAGGATTTGAAATCTTTTTAAATGACCTATTTAAAATTTAAGAGATAAATAGGAACTAATTGTGCCAAAAAGTTGTTTCTTAAAAAAAAACAAAGATTTTTTGTTCCAACTTTCTTATGCCAGCAGGTTAAGATCTTGGGATTCCTTCCCGTGAGACCAAAATTGGGAACAATAATTTACACTAACCAAACATGTTTTTCGTAGCCTCATCTCGTGGGAACATGAGAACATCCGAATGGCACAATGCCAAACACACTCTAAGGCCAGTTTGACAACTCTACTAATAGAGTCAAATGTAGTAACATTGATTTTGAAGAACGAATAAAATATAAGTGGGTTATGATGATATTTTGTTTTTAGTTGTTTGTTATTGAATATTTTTGACTTTTTGTACGGGAAAGTGGTGTTTCTTTTGTATTTTAGTGGATAAAGGTAGTTGCTTTTTTACTTTTTTTGAAAAAGATGAAGGGAGTTTTAAATTAAAGTGTTTTTGATGTGACATCTTGTCTGAAAAATGAAGATTTTACTTGACTTTTACTATATTAGTAGAGTGTCAAACTAGCCCTAGGGACTTTCAGGTCTGCACAACAATGATACTGTCCGGCCGTGTTTCAGGCATGAGAGGGGCACAAAAGCTAGTCCCAACTCTTATTCAACTTGGACCTTTCCCAAACTTGGATATATTTAAATGCGTAGATTTTATTTTTTTTGTCATGGGCCTATAAAAAAAACCGAAAGAATAAGCTTGTGCATGCGAAGAAATTTGGTTATCAGTCCTACTAATATTAAGGCCAAAATCTAATTACGGGTCTTAGAAAAAGTCGCACTCAATCGGGCCCATTTAGAATTTCTACATATGACATTCTTCCCAACTCTGATTGCATCAGAATTTGGCCCCGTTAAAAACACGGCTGTAGATCATTTACTTGAATGACCAATTATCAATTAATAAAGGTGGGGCCGAAGATGTGCAGAGATCCATCCAGTTTATCGATTTGGATTAAAAAGATGGCCCGTGATGGATGGAAACTAGGTCAAAACCGGAGATCGATCTGACTCTATGATTTTTAGAAAATAATATAATAATAATGCCGAATTCCTTTTTTTTTTTTTCAAAATATATAAATGACGGATTAATAGACCGTTGTTACCTTGCTTCGCACGCACGCCTTCTGCTCGTTAACGAAACGGAAACAAAGGAGAGTTGCTCTGCTACCAAACCCTCCCTCTCTCTCTCTCTCTCTTTCTCTCCCTCAATCAGTCATGGCATGAACCTAAACCATGTGTCCGAAGCTCCTCAAATGCGCCAGCAACGACGACATGATCACGGTCAAAGCCGAAGACGACGCCGACACCGTCACCTTCATTTTCGAAAGCCCCCGTCCCGTCGGTACTCTCTCTCTCTTTCTTTTTCTCGATCTCCTCCATCTTCTTGCATTGCTTTGTGTTTTGTTTGGATGTTTGATTTCTTGAATCATCAGAGCTTTCTTGAAATCTAAGCGGAAAGTTGTGAAAATTTTTATGTTTTGTCTATGTTACTGTCAGATTTGATTTGGATGGACATATGTTCTGTTATCCGGCTGTGTTTTCTTTCTGAAATTGTTGGTTTTTCGTGGATTCATTGACCTTTTCATAAATTAGTATGTTGTTTTGAATGATTTTTTCCCTTCTTTGGATGTGTTCTTTTAAATCCCATCTACAGATTCAGCAGTCTAGATTGTTTCACTCACATAATTCCTCATAAGGACATTAAACTACATAGCAAATTGAACTGTGAATTATTATATGAGGGAACTCGTTTTGAATTGACATTAGTACTATGCCAGAAACATGTTTCCTGTAAAACAAAAATAGATTGCGAATGCCACAGTAGTGTAAATGATGATTTGATGGCTAAATTTGAATCCTATCAAGTAAAAAAAAAAGATATTTACAAGAAACATGCAGCTTTTACTGGGGAGTGAAAACAGCTTTAAATTTGGTAATGGTTTGGAATATTGTATGGTGTCCATGTACAAGTGTCATTTGCAATTGTTTTTTTCCCCTTTCCATATCACCTCTAGTACTTTGGAAAGTACCTGTCCGTACTCTCTCTCTCTCTCTCTCTCTCTCTCTCTCTCTCTCTCTCTCTCTCTCTCTCTCTCCATCTTCTTGCATTGCTTAGTGTTTTGTTTTGACATTTGATTTCTTGAATCATCAGACCTTTCTTGAAATTTAAGCGGGAAGTTGTGAAAATTTGTATGTTTTGTTATTTTTTCAAGGTGTGTGAGATTAGAGTGTGAGAACTCATGAAACCTATGGAGTTGTATTGCCTGGATCTGAGGATTTGTGGATTGGAGGTTTTGTTGAACAATTAGGGCTAGTTCATATTTATTGGTATTGGATTGCTACGGTTTCTTAGTGTTGGTTTCTTTTAGTGAAAGTGGTGGAGTGAAGGATCAGAAGTGAAGATTTGTATGGGGGCAGTTTGATAAACTATTATTTGATTTGAAAGGATAATTCATGCAATTCACTGTGACTGTGTGTCATTTTTTGTATTTGATGATATAAGCAAGTGGTTACCATGAAGAACAATTCTGAAGACTTGGATTTCAATTTCAAAACTACCCCTCCCTAGATATGCCTCGTGTACATGTGGACATGATTGAAATTGAGGACGAGAAGCCAAACCCATTTAGGAGTAACAATGTTTTTCTTAATGGATTCCTTCAGAAACCCAATAAAATTACATTTCAGAGATCCCATGAAACTTCACTGCCCTATTCTTGATCAGAACCTTTGTGGGTGCTTGTTTTTTCCGTCTCTGGAGTGGAATAGAATATCTTGGCAATTGGGGCGCTTTCAGAGAAAGAGAGGAAGAGAGAGATGGGGGAAGGGAGGTCTTTGTCTCTGACTCCTACGTGGTCGGTCACAATGGTGATGACGGTGATGGTGAATATCTGTTTTGTGGTTGAGAGGTCCATTTATAGGTTTGGGAACATATGGAATGATGAAATTTAGAAATGTAGGATTAGGATTGTATTAGATTGATGAGTTGGTATTAGATTCACACGTTCAAACAAAATTCTGATACAGCTGTATACCTGTGAATATGTACAATGATTGCATTGGTAGTGGATTTCAAAATTTTCGGTACAATTATCAGGGACCATACTTTAGAAAAGTATGGTGGGAAGTGGGAACCACAGGAGCACATATTCAAAGGAAACCTCGTGTGCATGGACTCTTTTTCAATACTAAGGGGGCGTTTGTGAGCAGGCACGGTGCTGTGGGCCACTTTTCGATCCTGAAAAATAGGATTTTAGGATCCTCTCCATTGCAGAAAATATGCCAAAAAAGACGGCTTCTTCCCTCCAATTCTCGCCGCACCAAATGGCAGTGAAGAAGGTGCAGGAAAATCCAGTGTCTTATCTCCCAACATGTCCACAGAAACTTTCAACTAGCACCGGCTGAAGCTCACGTAGTTGAAGGACACTGAATTTGAGTCTTTTCTAAATTATAAAGAAAAAAGATAAGAACAAATAAAAAACTCATAGTTAGAACTGAAAAGATATCAAGATACTACAACAATACAACAAACAGAAGACTTAGGCAACTTACTGGGTTAGTAAAAATAATGTAAAGCCTCCATTTTTCGGACAAGGGATCATATCAAAAGTACACATCTTCAAAACTTCCTCCTCCTCCTCCTTTTCTAAAAGAAAGTAAAAAAGCAACCTCCTTTCTCTGCAATAACATCTTTAGCATATTCTTCTTGTTTATATAGCATTGGACTCGCTATAACCAATTTTGATAAACATTAGTAAAAGCTAGTTACAAGTAGTGGGAAAACTGAGCAATCCACCATGTTCTGGCATCTGGAACCCAATTTGAGAGCTCAAGTGAACCATCTTTAGGATTCATGTTATCTGTAACAAGTCACTGTGACCTGTTCTACCAGTTCTTTGAAATGAGAAAAATATTGCACATCAACAGGGACGCTTATCTCTAATTCTTTACACAGAACTGGGTTATTCTACTACTATCAGCATTGTTTCGCAGCTGATGAAATATTTATACTTTGATTTAAGTTGGGCATTGGAATATAGAAAACTAGCAGTTTTATTATTTTTCATTTAGTTGAGCAAATATGATTGATAGATTGCCCGTTTGATGGGCCATCAGACCAAAGAGCTCATTCAAACAATTCTGATCATCGGATTAATGGATTATTGATCGTGTTGTAGGCCAACCAGATGGATGGTCTGGATTTGAACAAAAAAGGAAGAAGAAAGAAATATAGAATTAGGTGTTTTTGCTAATAATATGTTCCACATAAAGCACTGTTGTCGGTCAATGCATTTTACATGGTCTATCACAAGACCTTCCTGCTTGCATGACACACTGGTTTAAGACATTCAAAATTACCAATTCTTAGGATTGAAGGCAAGTTTTGATCTTTGAGAATGGAGTGCATTCAAGGCAACTTTCTTTCTACGTGCATGTTTGTATAACCTGATTTATCAATAAGGACAATTACTTTGTTCTTTGCCATTATGAAATATTGGTAAACAGAATTAGATAATGAATTCTAAGGACCCAAACTAGTCATTTGAAATTTTTTCTCTTGCACACTTATTGTGTGACTGTGTTTCATTTCTTGTATTTGATGATATAAGCAAGTGGTTACCTGAAAGAACCACTCTGAAGACTTGGGTTTCAATTTCAAAACAACCCCTCCCCGTGTACATGTGGTGATGATTGAAATCGAGGAGAAGAAGCCAAACCCATTTAGAAATGACAATGTTTTTCTTAATGGGTTCCTTCAGAAATCCAATAAAAAAATGTTTCAGAGCTCCCATGAAACTTCACTGCCTTACTCGCCTTTCAAAAAAAAATATGTATATATGAAACTTCACTGCTTTGTTCTTCATCAGAACCTTTGTGGGTGTTTGTTTTTTCTATCTCTGGAGTGGAATAGAATATCCTGGCAATTGGGGCACTTTCAAAGAATGAGCGGAAGAGAGAGATGGGGGAAGGGAGGTCTGTGTCAGAGACTCCGACGTGGTCTGTCGCAACGGTGACGACGGTGATGGTGGTGATCTGTTTTGTGTTTGTGACTTGTGAGGTCCATTTATAGGTTTGGGAATGTATGGAATGATGAAATTTAGAAATGTAGGATTAGGATTGTATTAGATTGATGAGTTGGTACTGTGATATGATTTTTGATGTTATTAGTTAATGATTCTATAGATAACCAAATTATTCTTACTGAAACTTACCATAAAAATTTGCCAAAATTGTAGTCTTTGAATTTCTTTATGGAATTGAGGGAGTTGGATTGAGTAGCCTTCTTTTTGCAGTTGTTTTAAAGTTTTCTTGCTGCTGTTCTTGTTGCAGTGGTTGAAGAAGACATGGCTGAAGGCTGTTCTTTCTTCCTTGCAGAAAATAAAAGAAGGTGAGAAATCTTGGCATTTTAAATTTAATCCTTCCTTTTCTTCTTATCAGCTGTTTTATTGAAGCTTACTATTTAGACTTTAGTTATAGCGGTACATTGGAAAGCATGATTGATGCTAGGGAAAATTGAGCTAGGAAAGTAGGCATGGAGGTCCTCTTTTCTAGCAATTGTGCTTTGACTTCATTTATTCTTTTTATCTGCTTTAGCTTGCAAGTAAACTCTCTTGTACTGCACTGTTTTAATAGATAAACGTTGATATTTAAAAAAAAAAAAAAAAAAAAAAACACTGCCATATCTCTCTCATAATAATGATATAGGACCAACAGATGAAGTACTACGCACCACATAACTCATGTAATGTTTGAAACGATAATTTAAATTATTGCAAGATATGACATGCAGAACTCATATTACTAAAAACAAAGAACTTGCATGATCTTTGATACAACTCCTTACCTGCTCAAACAATGTTGAATTCAAGTCAACACTTTATTCAATATTGAAATCTTTCAACCCATTTCTGAAAGCTTTACTGTCTAGAACAGCCCATCTCCAAAGATCTCCATCTTGAATGGGTTTGAAAAGACGCTGGACCCTGGCAAATTCACTTTCACAAACTAATTGTCACCCAAATCCAACACCATGTCCTCTTGAACCCATGTAATGATTATCTAAGTCCATTCCTTTTCCAAAAACTTTCTCTTTCAAATAATCAAAAGCTATTGTCGCCCCAGTGTTTAGACTTTAGTTATAGCAGTACACAGCTGTTTAGACTTTGAGTCATAGCAGTGCTCTTATATGGGTTGTGATCAAATTTCACAATTCTAAAAGCTGGATCCATGTAGTCATGCTTAGCAGATCGGTCGTGAACTGATGGTTATAGATCAAAGATGTCACCATCTTTTCCTTATTAATAGTATCCCGGACATCATCTAATTTGCCAATGTCCTCCAGCATGAGATCAATACAATATGCCGCATATGGCACCCAAATAATACTCCTATGCTTTCGATGCAATTTCTTCGCTGTGGCCTTAAAGTTAGCCGCATTATCTGTTACAATTGCAACAACATATTTGTACCAATTTTTAACCATACCCAAGGTATCATCAATTAAACTGTACAAATATTGTGCATCCATTCTATGCCCGCTTGTATCTACTGACCTGACAAAAACTGTTCCCGTTACACAGTAAGCCATGAAATTAATAATGTGCCGCCTATTGTTGCTTGTCCACCCATCACACATAAGCGTGCACCCATACTCCTCCCAAGTTTTGAAGTGATCTTCCAAATATCTCCAATAATCAGAAACTTCTATGTCAAAATACTTTCTGCCAATCTCATAAGCGGATGGAGGTTTAACTCCGGGCCCAACCTCAGCTATAGTATCAACTGTGGAGTGATAGTATGGTGAATAAGCAACATTCGGTGGAATCCGATTATAATGAAAGAACTTTGAGATGACTCTCCCCATTTTCATGGCTCTAACTTTCATATCACCCATGATAGAGCTACTAATCTTTGGTTGTTTTGTACTTTGAGATCGATGTAAGAATGGATCCAATGTCCCTCTCCTCGCTGTGTCCCGATAAGGGTCAGGAGGTGCTCTGGAAGAACCGGCCCCAGCCCGTGTCTCATCCATACGAGCCTGCTCAGAAGAAAAATGTTCACGGCTCACTCTCATAGCCCTCCTAACTCCCTCGCCTCAACATCACCATCACTGTTAGTGTCATCCTCAGAAGTGTCAATCCTCTGCATATTTGCAACCTTCTCATCAATTTTTTTCTTCTTTTCTTTCTCATTCTTCTTTTCAAGCAATATGTCTCTCATTTGTTTCCTCACTTCAGTGTGGACATTTGCACATGGTTTAGCTTCCCCTTGTATACCTGCTAGGTGTTGTTTAAATCTGTGGATCCCACCACTGAGAATCTTATGACACCATTTGCATTTGACCTTATGACGGTCTCCTGCATCCATCTCCCCATGTTCCCATCCTGGGTCAACTTCTTTCTCTTTCTTTTTTGGTGCCATTTGTGATATAATCTAACTATCTAAGTGACAGTAATCTGCACAATCAAGATCTCAAGATTCTACACAATCAAATGTTTATACTTTAAGAATGTAAAAACAAAAAGAACATATTATTAATGCACACAGTCACATACAAGCATAGATGAACGATCCATGTTATTGACTGTTCTACACAATCAAAATAATAGTCTCTTAGTCTTACCTTTTACCAAAACATATTATTAATAATTAGTTTTACAAGAAAATGAGTGGAAAATATTATTATTACACAATACACATAGAAGCATAGATCATTAGATCTAGAGTTAGAACCATAGGCATATACAAACAACCCACACATGTAATCATCTATTCTACATAATTTAAGAATGTAAAAAGCAAAAAATCCATATTATTAATAATTATTTTTACAAAAAAAGGTAAGGAAAATATTATTATAACACATACAAGCATAGATCTAGAGTTAGAACCATAGATCCATGTTAGATACACTCCCAAAATAATAGTCTCATACAAAAAACATAAATAAATAATGAAAAAGAATTCGGATTTTTATTTTATTTTATTTAAATTACATCATAATCATGAAAATCACATTCTTTTAACCAAAAAATAGTTGAAATTTCATCTACAAACAACCAACACATGTAATCATCTATTCTATATAATTTAAGAATGTAAAATGCAAAAAATCCATATTATTAATAATTATTTTTACAAGAAAAAGTACGGAAAATATTATTATTACACATATATGCATATATCTAGGGTTAGAACCATAGATCCATGTTATATACACCCAAAATAATAATTTCATACAAAGAACATAAGTAAATAATATAAAAAAATTCGGATTTTTATTTTATTTTTTTAAATTACATCATAATCATGAAAATCACATTCTTTTAACCAAGCAATAGTTGAAATTTCATATACAAACAACCAACACATGTAATCATCTATTCTACATAATTTAATAATGTAAAATGCAAAAAATCCATATTATTAAAAATTATTTTTAGCAGAAAAAGTAAGGAAAATATTATTATTCCACATATATGCATAGATCTAGGGTTAGAACCATAGATCCATGTTATACACACCCAAAATAATAATTTCATACAAAGAACATAAGTAAATAATAATTAAAAAATCGGATTTTTTAATTTAGAAAAAAAAAAGACCCAAAAATTCAAAAAATTGCATTTTTGGAAAAAATAATGATCCTCCAAACCATCTTCAAGCAATATCTTCATCTTAACATCTTCCCTAAACCATATATGCGTGTAGAATCAAGAAAACAAACATCAAAGTTGAGAAATCAAAAAACCCTCTTTGATGCGAATAGTGGTTGGATTCTTTGGTATGTTTGATCTTTCAAAATGGATGGATTTGATGATGTTAGATGCTTGAAACACAATGTGGAGGCAGTTTCCTTCACTCACCAACAAGTAGAATAGCAAAACAGTGAGACTTTTAGGGTTTTAAAAGCCCCCCACTTTGTCAGGGGACGACTCAGACGAGTCCCCCTGGACCTGTACCGAGTCCAGGGGACTTGACTCGGTACAAGCCGAGTCCAAGTCGACTCGGACTCGGACAATTTTTAATTCCATGGTTTAAATGATGCCAAAATCCACCTAGAAAACGAGTTTCGCGGGTCCCGAGGCCGGCCGGCCGGCTGGCAAAATCACTGCGCACCGCAGCAGCTATGGCCCGCAGCAGAAACCAAGTGGGGGGAGGGAGGGGGAGTTGGTGGGGTTGGTGTAATGTTGGCCACTGGGATTGCAATTGGATTGGTTGCTGAGTTTTAAACAGACTGGCTGCTGAATTGTTCATGGGACTGGCTGCTGAGTTTTCAATGGAGTTGGCTGCTGAGTTCTCATCGCAATTACTGCTCCAATAGACTGTTGAATATCAGCTATTCCTCTTTCTTTTTCGAAGGTAGCAAGGGGGGGAAATATGCAAAAAAGTGCTGGCTCCTGCTAGCAGCTGGCCGCTGGGGACAAAAGAGCTGGTGGCGGGGAAAGCTGCAGCACGGCAGCTGCTGTCTTGGTTCAAGGGATGGAAGGGTGACAAGGGGGAAAGAAAAACAAACTGGCTGCTGGGGTGTTAGGGCGACTAGCAGCAGCTGTTGCTGCTGATCGCTGTCCTACTGCTGCTGGCTGGCTGCCATCTGTTGTGGCGGTTGATCATTCATCAGGGCTGGGTCCCACTGAAACTGAGTTTCATCTCAGATTAAGGGACAAATAATAATAATGAAAACCAATCAGTTTAATAACGAGTTAACACAGAATAGCCACAGAATAGGGATAGATTAACCGATTGCTAGACATGTTGATAAATAGAGCAATAGCAGATTAATGAATGGATTAGTGACAGGTTGATAGACAAGTAATAAACAGGGTATAAACAGATTCATAACAGGTTTGTTAACAAATCAAGAACATGATTAATTTAGACAATGTAATCCCAAGCAACATATACTAATTATCTTAAACACTTGCCTCAAAACCAACAACAAAGCAACCTTAACCAACGGTCACTCCAAGCTCCCAAATAACCAAGGCTTTCTCTCCTAAACAAAACCCACCAAAATCTCCCTAAAATCAAAACCCCTACATTGTCAAGCATCCACACTTATAACAGCCAACACAAGAAATAAAAGAAACGAGTTCTAGCTCAAGATACATTCAAGGATATAAGAGGCCTACCTCTTAGAAGCTCAAGAAAAAGAGAAGGTGATGAAGGAGGGGCTGCCACTGCTGGATTTGCACCAAAATAGAGTATGTCGCTTAGAGGATGACAGGGGATCGATTGGCTGGATCAGATCTTGCAAGGGAAGCCTTCAAGAAGTTGCTCTTCAAGAAGCCATGGAAGGAGAGGAGAAAAAGAAGACAGAAAGAGAGAAGCTTTTCTCTTGCTGTGGACGGTGGAAATGAGGAGTTAAATGTGTTTGGTGGTGGTAGGTGGAGACATTAATGAGGGGATGCGCTAACGAAAATCTCTGGGACCCTAGACAGATTTGGTCAAAGAAGAAGAATTATAGGTCTAGAGAAGGGCTTTCCAACAAGCCAAGAATAAGAATTTTCAGAGATCGGTGGTAGAATCTGTGATTTTCCAAACTGCGGTATATACCTTGAAAAGTGTGCCAGGGTTCAAATTAGGTCTTCTGGGCCTCGGATGAGTTCGGGCTGAACATGAAAGGTGTTGAGCAGGTCAAGACCTAACTTTTGAGCTCAAGGTGCAATTTTTATGAAATTCCCAGGATACCCCTGAAAAACCTCGGAATTCTAACTTAACTCGGAAAAAGTTGGATTCTCACGAAACTCCTTGAAACTCTCGGGAACTAATCCCAACTTAGCTCTAACCCTAAGAAACTCTCGATTAACCTCGAATCAAGCATCAGTAGCCACTAAACGTAATTAATTAGCATTAATTGTAATAATTAAAAATCGGGTTCTTACAATTCGTGTATGCTAAGCTACTCTCCTTCACCTGGATTCCATGTGATTTCGGTGAAATGGAATCACATAAGTGAGTGGCTGTGGTTTTAATAATTGTGGTTTTGAACTAGTTTTGAATTTATGAATTCGTTATTGTTTATTTCTTTATGTGACCCGATAAGACTGATAAACTTGAACATATACTTACTAAACATGAAATTTTGATTATTCGTTATTGTTTTTTTTTTTTTTTTTGGATACTTTTTATTTATTTATTTATTTTCTTTTAAAGGTAAGTGCTCACACACTCACCCAAGATCCTCACCAGCAATGCTACAGCCAGGGATTGATTCCTGGTTGTTTATGTGAAAGGGAGGTGCCTCACCAATTGAGCTATTGGTGGATTGCCTTGTTTGGGTACTTGGTTTGAGTAATGTGTAGAACAAGTGTGCATGAATAGTATGCCAATTGCTGAGTATAAAATGAAAAGCTGGGTCTCTTTTGTAACTTGCGTGTTACTCAACATTTGAATACTTGGACATTGGATGCCTTTATAGTTTATGGGTCCTAAGTTTGTTTGGAAACTTGAATAATTATGAGAAGCCAATGCTGAACATTGGATACAATTATAAATAGGTCCTAATTTTGTTTGGAAACTCAGATTGAGTAATTACTAGAAACTAGTTTTGAATGCTATAATAATTGCGAGAAGCCAGTGCTGAACATTGGATACAGTTATAAGTAAGTCCTAATTTTGTTTGGAAACTCAGATTGAGTAATTACTAGAAACTAGTTTTGAATGCTATAAAAATGAAAATATGGTTTTCTTTGCAATTTGATTTTGGTTGAACTTGATTTGGGATGGATGTAATTTATGCATAAAACAAGTTTAGAAGCACATAATTTTTTCAAAAAAGAAAAAAAGGTAGCATTAGAACTATACAAAAAGTATATATATATATAAACCTCATTAGACCTATAGAAAAAGCATGCAAGCTTTAATAAATCTGATGGTAAAAGATAAATTAAGTTTTCTCCCATGACCTATCTGTAAATGTCTCATACTTTAAAAGAAAAAAAAATTGTCAACATCTTTCCATTGCAAGTGGTAAACTCATTTTTTGGACACCGTAGTTTTTCAGAATATGGAATGCTCTCCATACACAGTTTTGAACACTTGATCATGTACTATGTAGTAACAGATGTTTCAGTTTTGAGCTATATATCAAATGAAGCTCAAGCCTTTGCTATTTGATTTTTATTGAGCTTGGTTCACACTGGATGTCTTTGACAGAAATTTACTTAATACATTCTGATGTTGGTTTCACTTAAATTTACTAAATGCATTTTTTACTAAAATCTGATAGTAACAAGTGTAGGAATGCGTTCCCATCTCTTGTTCTGTCTTGTTTTTTAATGAAAGTAACCATTTAAAAAAAAAAAAAAAAAAGTAGTGTAGGAATACCTGCTTAAGTACCAAATTCAAATAACTTTGATACTTGGATTGAAAAGGGTGAAGTACATTAGCAGCACATTTGTATTTGTTTTCCTCTTCCCCTGTTAGTGTGTTAAGTGAGGGCACTTCATGTAATATGTATGGACTATTGATAGTAGCACTTCAACAGCAAGTGTCTTTTATTTTCTTCTTTTTCTTTTTTCTTTTTGCTCTAAAACTCTCTCCAATAGGAATAGAACTAATGAAGAACATGCATTTCACAACTTTGGGGTTAGGAACAGAACTTGGGATCATCATATCTTCTTTTTAACTAGTAGCTTAACTAGAACCTGTGGCCTAGTGGTTGGGCATTTTCCAAAGAGGCTGCATGCTCCTTTTTTTTTTTGCTTTTGCTTACTGCTGTTTGTGTTTTTGATTTTTAGGAGACACTAGATCCTAGTAGTATAAACCTGAGATTTGTGTATGTTGCCGGGCTGTTCTATAGAGTAACTGCTACATCAGTTCTCTTGACCGGTAATTTGGTGTTTAACTGTTTCTATTTTCTTAATTTCTTTCGTTTGTTATTTTTGTTATTTTGGTTTAGATGCTTTATGTATTATTGCTAAAGTTCATCTTATATTTGGTGGAACATTATATTTTGGGCATCTTTTTTAAATTGAAACTCTTTAGTGTGTTTTTTTTCTTGGCTTTATTTAAGGCTTCTATTATACTTCTATTCCCATTTTTATCCCTATTTCGAGTTTTATTGATTTGTGAGCACAATTTCTTTTGTTTCTTTTCTTGTTTTAGGTACCTATCAGAGCTAAAGAGACTTAATGGAATATCTTTTGTTATATCAGCGGGAAGTAGTGTTGCTATTGTTGGTACAAGTGGCAGCGGTAAGGCTTCAATGATTTTAATGTATATTTTAGATAAATATTATATAAAGAAACTACCTTGAACTGTGTGATTCTTTCATTCTCTTTTTCTTTTGTTTCCTTTGCAACATAGTTGACGGATGAATGAATGACAAACTAGATGTTGGAGGGAACTTTACAATAGGTGTCTCCTCATGCCATCTGTCTACAGAGGATATTCTTCATTTGTTAGCTTTATAACATTCTAAAATAAAAGGCATATAGTTCACATTGATTTTAAATGATTGACACATAGTAGAACACATTGGTCAAATAATGTCTTAATTTGGAGAAAACTTTTGTCATCATACCATTTTTTTTTTTCGTTGAAAAATTCTTATTTAAGCACTTTTTTATTGCCATGTCTCATTTAACAACTGCCTATGCATGCTCCCAAATGTCTGCCCAGCGCCTGGTGGTTTATTGTTTGACTGGGCTTCATTTTGATGTTCTCCCTCATGGTACTGACATTCTAGTATCGAATGTTCTCCTATTGTACTTCATGTCTTTGAATATCCGATTGTACTTCATGTCTTTGAATATCCGAGACCCCTTTGATTTATGGACTACTCTTTGTTCTCTGGATGTTTCACTTGTAGCATGCCTTTTCTTTTATGGTCTATTAAGTTAATATCTTGAATGGCAGTTCTATAAGGTTATTGGAAATTATGCTTGCTATAGGGTCTTGTGTGAACATTATTTTTTGAAAGAGCATTGTTTCTCATCATAGAGCATTGTTTTCATTTTTCAAGTTATTATTTATATTTTCTCATTTTTTATTATGCAAAAACCAGAAACTGACCGAAGATACCGTAACATATGTAATGAGGCTGAATGACCAACCAGCCCTTCATTTCCCGGTTATTTAGAGGACCTAACCTGAAATCTCTCAAGTATGAATCTTCTTTTTAGACTAGATCGATAGTACTTTTGTAATTTTTTCCTTTTGATGTCGAGCTTTTACGCCCTTTGCTGTACATCATCTCTCTACTTAATGCAAATATCACCATTTGAGAATAAAAATCGCAATTCAAGTTGAATTATTTAATTTAGTCGCGTAATTGCACAGTTTGGACAACTATGGCCATGGCAAGTAGCCAGCAAAGCTTTGTAACAAATGGGCATACAACTAAATTTTTTCTGGGATCTGGGTGAATTCCAAGTTGTCTTGTCAGTAGGGTAGTTTCTTTTTCTTTTTGTTTGTTTTTGTGGGTTTTGTCTAACCATTGTCAAGGTTTGAAAAGCTTGTCGCTGAAATTTCACAACCTTTTGAAAAACAATAGTGCGAAAGCCATCATGGTTGCCTTAATTTGGGTACACCCTTAATTCGGGTACATGAAAAGGGCTGTCTATTGTTGGGGACCATTGAAAAGGGAAAAAAAATTTACGACCTTTTGAAAAATAATAGTACGAAAGCCGTCATGATTCCCTTAATTCGGGTACATGAGAAGGGCTACCTATTGTGTGGGGACCGTTGAAAAGGAAATTAAATCACGGCCTTTTGAAAAACAATAGTGCGAAAGCCATCATGGTTGTCTTAATTTGGGTACATGAAAAGGGCCGCCTATTTGTTGGGGACCGTTGAAAAGGAAAAAAAATCAAGAGAAAAGAAAAAAGAAGAAAAATCACGGCCTTTTGAAAAACAATAGTGCGAAAGCCATCATGGTTGCCTTAATTTGGGTACACCCCTAATTTTGGTACATGAAAAGGGCTGCCTGTTGTTAGGGACCATTGGAAAGGAAAAAAAATCACGGCCTTTTGAAAAACAATAGTGCGAAAGCCATCATGGTTGCCTTGATTCGGGTATATGAAAAGGGCTGCCTATTGTTGGGGACCGTTGAAAAGAAAAAAAAATCACGGCCTTTTGAAAAACAATAGTGCGAAAGCCATCATGGCTGCCTTAATTTGGGTACACCCCTAATTTTGGTACATGAAAAGGGCTGCCTGTTGTTGGGGACCGTTGAAAAGAAAAAAAAATCACGGCCTTTTGAAAAACAATAGTGCGAAAGCCATCATGGTTGCCTTAATTTGGGTACACCCCTAATTTTGGTACATGAAAAGGGCTGCCTGTTGTTGGGGACCGTTGAAAAGGAAAAAAAATTTACGGCCTTTTGAAAAACAATAGCGCGAAAGCCATCATGATTCTCTTAATTCATGTACATGAAAAGGGCTGCCTATTGTTGGGGACCGTTGAAAAGGAAAAAAAAATCACGGCCTTTTGAAAAACAATAGTGCGAAAGCCATCATGGTTGCCTTAATTTTGGTACACCCTTAATTTGGGTACATGAAAAGGGCTGCCTATTGTTGGTGACCGTTGAAGAGGAAAAAAAATCAAGAGAAAATAAAAAAGAAGAAAAATCACAGCCTTTTGAAAAACAATAGTGCGAAAGCTATCATGGTTGCCTTTCTTTGGGTACACCCTTAATTCTGGTACATGAAAAGGGCTGCATATTGTTGGGGACCGTTGAAAAGGAAAAAAATCACAGCCTTTTGAAAAACAATAGTGCGAAATCCATCATGGTTGCCTTGATTCGGGTATATGAAAAGGGCTGCTTATTGTTAGGGACCGTTGAAAAGGAAAAAAAATCATGGCCTTTTGAAAAACAATAGTGTGAAAGCCATCATGGTTGCCTTAATTCGGATACACCCTTAATTCGGGTACATGAAAAGGGCTACCTATTGTTGGGGACCGTTGAAGAGGAAAACAAATCAAGAGAAAAGAAAAAAGAAGAAAAAGAGAACCTTGTCGCTGAAATTTCACGGCCTTTTAAAAAACAATAGTGCGAAAGCCATCATGGTTGCCTTAATTTGGGTACACTCTTAATTTGGTTACATGAAAAGGGCTACCTATTGTTAGGGACCATTGAAAAGGAAAAAAAAAATCACGGCCTTTTGAAAAACAATAGTGCGAAAGCCATCATGATTGCCTTCATTCGGGTACATGAAAAGGGCTGCCTATTGTTGGGGACCGTTGAAAACGAAAAAAAATCATGGCCTTTTGAAAAACAATAGTGTGAAAGCCATCATGGTTGCCTTAATTCGGGTACACCCTTAATTCGGGTACATGAAAAGGGCTGCCTATTGTTGGGGACCGTTGAAGAGGAAAGCAAATCAAGAGAAAAGAAAAGAAGGAGAAAAACAATAGTACGAAAGCCATCATGGTTGCCTTGATTGGGGTACATGAAAGGGGCTGCCTATTGTTGGAGACCGTTGAAAAGAAAAAAAAAATCGCCGTCTTTTGAAAAACATTAGTGGGAAAGGCGAAAGTGGCTTTTGTTTTATGCACTAGTCTTCTTTTGTATTTTTAGGTTAGGTTAGTTAACTTCACCTTTTCACATCTCTTGCTAGGGACTAGTAAAATGTTGGTTGGAAGTGTGATGAGTCCATGAAATTGCATATTATTACTTATTTAGGATAACTTGATTTCATTGAAATTTATAAATTCTTGCAGTTGAGCATTCAATGTTGGAATTCAAGTCATAATTGGTCAAAATTCATTAAATTGCATGATTTTCATGAAATTTCTTTTGCACAATCCTATTATTGCATTAATTTTCTCAAAATTCACAATTTTTCTCATGTAGTTTTTTTGCATCATTGTATTCTACGGGAAAATTCGATGAACGCAGTGTATTCATATGAATTGTAAAGTGCAGTGGTGCAAATCTTCTAATGTGAATTATCCAATGGAGAGCCTCAAAGATGCTCTTCCTAATCTTTGCCTCAAATTGCCATTGTTTTCTTACTTTATTTTAGTAATTGATGGGCCATTGATGGGCCATGATGGATGGATATGGTGGTAACTGACTGTAGCCTTTAATCAAACTAGTAATCAAACTAAGTTTTCTTCAGAAACTAGTAATCAAACTAAGTTTTCTTATGCCCTTTGTCCCCTTTAATTCTTCAACTCATATGATGGCCATATCTCTGAATTGTGTGTTTTTGAGTGCGAGGCTGAGGATCCGACGCTTAAATGGATTGAGCGTGGGGCTGTCTTAATGGTCACTACTAAAGGAATACGAGTACAACACGTAGCGTCAAGCTAGCAGGTCTTGACATTGTCTCAAATAAGTCTTGCTTAACCTATATGGCAGAGCTTGATGAGGTATTGAAGCAGGTCTTGGCTTATTTTCTTTTGCTGAATTTCTTAAAATATGATTCTCATTTGAGGTGTTCACAGAGCTAAGAAGTGCTTGCCAAGTGGCAACAGAGCGTGCTGCGGCTTGCTGCATTGGTTAGTTCTGGAAACCTGGCCATGACTACATGCTTTGCTTAGTCCATGTTTGTTTTTCCATTAAGTTGCTGTACTCTTCCAGTAGGGAATGGTGGTGGTGTTGATGTTGCTGAGAGTAGGAAGGCACTACTTCGTAATTTGTGGACTGAACGCATACATGGTGCAAAGCAGAATCGTAATTTGTGGACTGAACGCATACATGGTGCAAAGCAGAATGTTGAGGTGGTGCCTTTGCCCTTATCTCTCTCTCTCTCTCTCTCTCTCTCTCTTTCTCTCTCTCTTACTTTTTTGTTTGGATGGATTTATGGTATGGACTGGTGGATTTCTTTTCGAACAGATTCGTTGATTTGCTCTTTCCCGTCTTCCCTTCCTGTTTTTACAAGGTTTTGGAAAATGTTAGGAGCGCGTTTTCCAAAAGTAGGGTTTTTGAAATTGTCAACAATTCGTCCTTCGCTTCGCAGTTGTCTGTTTTTTTTTTTCCTACCAAGTGGTCGACTTTTTGGTAATATGTGTATTTTGGGTTAGTTTACTGTAATGCCGTTTCTTTCCCCTTCTAAAAAAGGGTCTGAAAATGGTTAATCTCGTTTGTGTCCATCTGGGGCGGTTGCCCCAGATCAGATCCAGAATTATAAGAAAGGCTAGCAAAGTCCAGCCTTTATTATCGAAGGAGACGCGAAATACCCCATTTGAATTAAATCCCAATAGAACTCATAGTTAAACTTTGTTTAAAAAAAAAGAGACTGGACATTTGTTACGAGCTCCTGTTATGATATGGCACCTGGTAGAGTCTGGACATTTGTTACGAACTCCTGTTATGATATGGCACCCAGTCCAATGACCTTTACTCCCCATCTGAATTAAATCTCAATAGAAATCATAGTAAAACTTTGTTTTAAAAAAAAAAACAGAGACTGGACATTTGTTACGAACTCCTGTCTTCCGGGCTGTATTGTCAGTTTGCCGTGGAAAGGTCTTTTTTTCTCTATCTTTTGCTGTTTCATCTCTGGTTCCTAATACTGTTCTGGTATGGATTACTTTGGTGTTTCTTCTCCAGTATGATGACTCCAGTATGATGAAGCTTGTTTTTCCATTAAGTTGCTGTACTCTTCCAGTAGGGAATGGTGTTGGTGTTGATGTTGCTGAGAGAAGGAAGGCACTACTTCGTAATATGTGGACTGAACGCATACATGGTGCAAAGCAGGATGTTGAGGTGGATATGCCGTTTTTTCATGTTCCATTGGATTTTTTTTTATTAACATGACTTTTTTGTTTGTTATGATTCCTACTCCATAAGTTGCCCTTATCTATCGCTCTCTCTTTTGCTTTTTTGTTTGGATGGATTTATGGTGTGGACTGGTGGATTTCTTTTCTAACAGATTCGTTGATTTGCTCTTTCCCATCTTCCCTTCCTGTTTTTACAAGGTTTTCGAAAATGTTAGGAGCGCGTTTTCCAGAAGTAGGGTTTTTGAAATTGTCAACAATTCGTCCTTCGCTTCGCAGTTATCTGTTTTTTTTTTCCTACCAAGTGGTCGACTTTTTGGTAATATGTGTATTTTGGGTTAGTTTACTGTAATGCCTTTTCTTTCCCCTTCTCAAAAAGGGTCTGAAAATGGTTGATCTCGTTTGTGTCCGCCCCAGATCAGATCCAGAATTATATTATTTTTTCACAAGGGGCTGACGTTGTGTTTCTCATGCTTGGAATAGGATTAGGATTTGGGTGCAAACTATCACATCTCTATGCTGTGGACATTTCATGAGCTTCGGTATTTTACTTTATGGTTTTGACTTCATTATGGTTGTGGATATCTTATAATGAACAATCATCTCGGGAATTTGCGTTCAGGTATGGATGATCTGATGTGCACATTAGCTGTTTGTTAAAATGATTTATTGCTTACTTATTTACCATATACTCTTAAGAACAAAGGAAACTGATTTTGATCACCCACTCTGTATTATCTCAGTGGGGCAAACAAGATCAAAGTTAGTTATTTAGGCATACATAATCCTAAACTTAGCCCAACTCACGGTCCCAACAGCCAGTCCAAAACCTTTCATTTAATGTTCTGTAGCTTAGATGTATCTTTTGACTTGTTGATGAATCTATATTTTCAAGAAAAAAAAAAGTCTATACCCTTCTCATCATTCATATTTGCTTGATTATTCACTTACAAGCTGCTTTGTAGGCACCATTTGATGTGTGGCAATGATGAGTTTAGGTGGATTAGGCGCCAGTACAATCTGGCGACCAAAACCATCAATTTGGATCTTCAATTATGGTGTGTTGTATAGTTGGTGTGCTGTGATGCTTGATTATTCTAATCTGCTATTATAAATTAGTTCAACATAAGAAATGAAGTAGGAATTGTGACATCTAATTTATGATTTACGAACGAATAAATCTTATTATATCTTGCTGATATAGAATTCCTCGTATTCTAACTTTCTAGCTTAATGTTTCTCATAAACAAGCATTCCCATCTTTTTCTGCTTGATTTTCATCTCCTCTGTATTTTCCATTGCAGTTGACTCATCTATCTTTTTTATTCTTGGGCCTGTCGCCTGTGAGAAGGATGAAAAGGCACTTCAATTCATCCAATAGTTGACCCAAAATGCAGACGCAGTCCGAGAGAAGGTGCTGGCCGAAATCTTGACCCAAAATACTTGTGAAGATACAAACTTGGAGGGGCTACTGATAGAGAAGCCTTTAAGTCAAAGATTCCAGTGGTCACTTATGAGGATCTTCAGCTGGAGATTCAACGTATTGTTAATGGAGATCGGTCTCCGATTCTCCCCGGTCACCCAATCTCTGAGTTCCTCACCGGGTGTGTTTTTGAATTTATTATTTTTATGAAGTATAGGAGAAGAACAAGTACAACTACCATCATTCATAGATTCCAATTTATGTTTTGTTTTCGGCAGAAGGTGGTGGGAAAAGAGAAGGCACTGAGGATTTGGAAATCATATGCTTTTGAGGTTTTTATATTTTGTCATTTTTTCCAACATTACGTTTTCATTTTTGCTGTTTTTTTTCCTTATTTGGCTGTTGATTTGTGGATTGTTATGATGCGTTGTTTAAAAGGAGATCAAAACCTGCGAAAAGAATTTTTTTAGAGCGAGTTTTCAACTTCTCGATTGGAGCGCAACCAAGTTCCAAAGGTATATAGATCTATTATCTATTTGTTTTAGTAGATCTAGTTGTGCTTGTTTGTTTCTTGATCTATTTTCTTGATGGATTATTTGATCTTAATGCATGAGATTAGGTTTTTAGATCTTGAACTGGTTGGGAAAAACATGAGAAGGAAGTGGTTGGGAAAATATCGTTGTTTTTTCTGGTAAGTGTGTGTCGAGCGCTTTAGCGGATTCATCCCTGCTTGAGCGGAAGCAGTTCTGCGAGTAGGGTGCTCGAGCAGGGTTGAACCCGCTCGAGTGGACCTGGTCTCTGTGAGGTGCCCGCTCGAGCAGGTTCATCTCCGCTCGAGCTACTCGAGCGAGCAAGGCGATGTGTGTTTTGACGGTCCAGATTTTTCATTATGATATGATGAATGGTAGCTTCATAGCCCTAGTTTCTCGTGTATGTGATACTAACTTTGCAGGTTGTTGTCCTCTCCATGTGGCCCCACAAGTTTCTATTTTTGTGATTTATTGGTTATTTTGGGCAACTGTAAAGGGCATCATGGTTTCCTTGGTTTTCCCGCGAAAGGGCAAGGCATGATGGTTTCCCTAAGGCCCTTTTATTTCCATTAATAGATTGCCATGTAAATCTCAATTTTCGAGATATAGGAATTTTTTTTTTTTAATATTTGTAAATTCCGACGGCTTTCAAGACACAAGATAGATGGTGACAACGGACTCTTGACCAAAGAGTTTGGAGTCACTCATAGAGTTTGAGGAAACTCAAAAGAGTTTGGAACACTAAGAAGTCCAAGACATCTTTCCGCATGGGGCCACGTGGATGAAAGGACTTGCTAAAATTAGAATTTCTAATATTGCATGGATACTTGTTTTATTTAGACTTTCTATATTTGCATGGTTGCTTGTTTTATTTAGCATTTTTTTTTCTTTCCAAAATCTAATTCAAACACAACAGTTATTGTAATTGGTCAAATTAATTATATATTTTGAAAATGGTTCTAAATAAGAAATTAGTATTCGTGAACTCAAAAGATAGACCCGCTAGAAATACAGTCTGGAGACAACATTTTCCAAGAGCCTTCTAGAACCCCTTACGAACTGTCGGAAGCATTGGTTTTAATGTTAAACAATCCTAAATCTTATGTAATGAGTGCCTAATCCTAAAATCACCTAAAACTCATATTAAAGAGAAAAGTATCTCAGAATACCCTAAACTGCGTATATCAGTATAGAATTGTATGAAACACATTTCAAAGTAAAAGATTAGACCAGAATACCCTAAAATGCCTTAAAATCTACCGGCACGAGTTTTTATACAAATACAAGCTATTGATAATACGAAATATGTTTGTCGGTTAGAAACGGTGCAAAATCTCATGAGATTATTTAATTAAGCCTTAATTTGCCTAAAACATGATTTAAAGTAGAAAGATATCATTGAATTTTTTTGGGTGATTTTTTCAACCTTGAATTTTGTGAAACTAGGTTTACAACATAATTTTTTCCAAAGCCACCTACAATCCCTAACAAACTGCCCAAACCACAGGTTTTTAGTCCTAATTAGTCCTAAATCCCCTAGAATGCGTTCCTAAACTCAAAGACACGTGAAACCTATTTTTAAGTAAAATGTATCTAGCATTAGTAAAAAATGCATATATTAGCCCAGAATCATATGAAACGCATTTTAAAACAATAGACATGGTCATAATACTGTAAAATGTCGGAATTTCACAAGATTGTTTTTTAAGTCCTAATTTGCCTGAAATCCGTTTTAATGGAAAAAAATATTTTAAAATTTTCTAAAGCGCAACCCTAAATCCCATTTAAATCGTTTGGACCTTACAATCCCCTAAAACCAATTTTAAAATTGAAAAGTATCTCAAGATATCTAAAATTCATATTTGAGCATAGAATTGCATGAAATGCATTTCAAAGCAAAAGACTTTGACCAAAATACCCTGAAATGTTCTAGAATCATCCAGCACGCGGTTTTAACCAGTTGCATGCTCACTATTGATCACACGAATTAAGTTGTTGGTACGTCAAAAACGGGTTTGAATCCCACTAGATTAGTTATTAAATACTAATTTTTCTTAAACATATTTTACAGTAAAAAGATATCACAAAATTTTCTAGAGTGCGTCTTTTAAATGTGAATTGCTTAAAACGCATGTTACCCCTGACAATCTAGCAGGATATAGCAGAAATTAAAAAAAAAAAAAAAAAAAAGAAACAAAGAAATAACCTTCAGGAAAAAATATATATAGTAGAACTAATCCTAGTTTGTACCTAATTTAACTTGTGTGCAGCCCGCCTTTGTTTGATTCAACTCGCTTATATCACATCCCTTTCGGTATTGAAGAGAAATAAGTGCTTAAGCTATGGTATTGAAGGGTCATTTGGAGGGAGGAGTTGGAAATCATTTCAAGGGGTCCAATTAAATAGAAATGCTCAAAATCAAATTGGATGCAATATCTGATTTCTGCAATTAAACTCAGTCAGCTTCATATATATATATATATATATATTGGTACGGATGTAGAGTCACAAACAAGTAAGATGAACAAATGATGATTTTCAGAGATGCCTTATCTATAAAGCCAGCTTACCACAGGCACGTGTACATGTGCATGCACACACCCACATGCATGCGTGATGCAAAACTTGCAGCTTTATCCACACAAGATCACTAATGTGTATGCATCAAACCCTAGGTGGCTACTATGTTGGAAATACAAAATCACGGGCTTGTTTGTTTGCATTAAAATACATATGAATTCAATACATAAGATTTTTTTTTATTTTTTTAAGTGCTTATAAATGAAGATCAAAGGTTACTATCCAAAAATGAGCATTAAATAACCTTTCCTTTTATTAAAATAGAATCAAAGGAAGATGAGAAAATGAATACCAAGCCTCTCGTCTTCATTTTTAACCACTTAAAAAATTACTATGTGTTGAATTCTTATATATTTTAATGGAAACAAACGGGCCCAGCAATTGGGATAATGAATTGGAATTTGCCTTTCCCCACCAAACTCATTATCACTTAATTGGCACCTGCCAATAGAGATTCCCATTACCAAACCGTATAAAGTTCATGGTTAGGATAACCATCCTGGCAGAGGAAATGGGAGAATTTGATCTTTGAAGCTAAAGAAAGATCAAGGATTTCTGCCCCTGTGGCCTGGATGGAAGCACACTTGTACACGATGAGAACGACATCCTCGGTTTTCTAATGACAAATCATGACTGACGCTAAAAACATAAAGCTTAACCAAGACTTCTGGACTTTGAGGCATCCCATTTATGGTGTCCAGAGATTTAGAAATACAGTGGAAAGAAAATGTCAAGCAAATTTAAGCTATGCCAAGCACACTACCAAGCAGTCATAATGAAATTTAAGATTAAAACCATGTGCCTACACCTATAGCCCCCCATTCCTAGTCAGGGGTCCTCGATGCCAGCCTGCATCCCATACTTCTTCTTTTTTTTTTTTTTTTGAAAATTGATGAAATTCATAAATAAAACAAAACAGTACAAGAGAGATATACTGGCAAGTTTTACCAAAAAAACACAAAAAAAGAAGAACAGACTAGACATAAGCTAAGGGAAAGGCCTAAGCGCTCCAGTTTTCCACAATCATATCAGTTGGAGTGCCCCTAAAATGTGGACCGGTAGAAACCCAAGTAGCAGTTTCGAATCTGATGTGATCTAGAAGACTCTCCATACTAGAGGACTTCCCATCAAAACATATAGAGTACCTCTCTCTCCATATAACCCATAGGGTGGCAAGGAGGTTCTCCATAAATGTTTGCCTTTAGTTGTGCCTAACGTCAATTTCCAAGCATTGAAGTGGTCTAAAAGGGTTTTTGGAAAGACCCAGCTAAGACCAAACCAACCAAGAATTGAGATCCAAAGGCTATAAGCAGTTTTACACCCTAGAAGGAGATGATCCACCTTTTCCTCATCAGCTAAACATGTGGGGCAACCATTGATTATGATTATTCTCCGGCGCCAACGATTGTCCATGATTAGAATTCTACCACAGAGAGCCAACCACCACCCCAAAGCAATCACTCTAGGAGCTTTTATCTTCCAGAGAAAGTGCAGAGTGCTAGGAGGATTCTGATTGCCTAGGAGAGCTGAGAACTATGGAGAGACCGAGAAAGTGCCATCTTTAGAAATTGCCCATATTCTACTATCTTGTCCCTCTTTGGGAACAAAGACAATACCTAAAATATTCATAAGGTCACAAAATGGTCTTTCCTCTTATTCAGATAAATTGCGTCTGAAGTTGGGGGCCCAAACCACCCCTTTATGATTTCTCTCTAAATAGTTTTGCGCCCTTGGCTTGCCGATCCATAGCACAATTAAAAAGCTCAGGGAATTTGGGGGCTCAGGGGAAGATTCGGAAGCGAGGTAGCAAGAATATGATTCACTAATCTAATGTAAAAAAGCATGAATAGGAAATCCCAACATAGGCAAGCAGATGGAATGGAGCAATGTGGACTCAAATAAGGATAAAGGCTTACCTTCTTCCCATAAAAATTCAATAGTGAGGAAGAGAGTGCTCTATTCAAGGTTGCAACCTACCTTGGCTGATGGTATCTCAGAAAAGAGAGCCACATACGCCAATTCCCCAACCCTTGGGTTTGAATCTATTTTCTGCAAAAACCAATGAAAATGTATATGTAAAAATGAAAGCTGCAGAAGAAATTTAGGAAAGTCAATCCACCTCAGAAGCCATTTTTATTTTCTATGAAAAATCAGTCGTAAAAACAAGCACTTAGTATCAATCACGAGGCATGTCATAATTTTCTACATAGGGTTTAAGACTATCCCCACACACACGAAAGCAAGCATTTTTTTTCTTTTTTTGTTTCCTCCTAGGGATCTATCTTTTTTACTTCCATCAATGTCATTTTCAGCCTACCCTTTTCCTTGAGAGGCCATCAATCTACATGCAGAAACTTTTCCCCGCAGTGTTGTTGCTTGTCTATGTTGAACATGCTCAAACCTATTATGAATAGCTATTGGCCAATCTCAATAAGATTGAATTCTGTCTAGATGCAGTCCCTACATTTCAACTACCAAGTCCCACAACTATGTACCAGCAGGACATAGCTGTGAATTTCAATGTTTAATAGTTGAAGACAATGCCAAACGGTTAAAGCTCTCTGACCTTCGGAACACAAAGCAATTGCTTCCATCATAGCAGAGCCTATGGTCCCACAAACAAACTATCAGGTGGCAGTTTTTAAGTTACATGATAGATTTTAGCAAGGTTGCATACACTAAAAAGGACAAGTGGGGGTGCAAAAGGTTAACATTGGAAATGGACTGGGATTGACAAGTCAATATTATGGATCATGGCTCTTGGGAGAACAGCGATCTTTCTGAAGTATCTAACAAGACCGTCAACCATATCACTAATTCGGTGGAATGCGAAAGACATCAGTGGCAGAGAAAGAGAAGCCAAGTAAAAGACAACCATCCATAGTGAGCCTAAAGATATTTTCCTTTGTGATCGTGGCCACCGGGCATAAAAACTGGTTTAGCTAGTTGGTGCAGGCCGGACAATAGGTCGGCCAACCCATTGCTGCCCATAGGCCCAAGAGGACTTCCATTTAGTTAGAAAGCATTATTAAGTTGTTTGATTTGATTAGGATTAATATTAGTTAGTTTCCTATTTTATTTAGGCATTATTCAGTTATTAGAAAGTATAGCCTATGGGCTGGCCTAATGGGTTGGCCGACCTATTGTCTAGCCTGCATCACTAGTGTCACACCTCAAACCTAGACTGGTCGCATCCCGAATTTTGATAACAAAACAATTACTAATTCTATTAAAAATTGACTCGTTCAATTCAATGTTTAGCTTTCTCTTTAACTCTACAAACAAGGTAAATTTTACTAAAATTTTCGGCAGAGCCTCCCTTGTATTTCGGACCTCAGAAAAATATCCAAGGTGTACAATTAATTCATTTGCTAAATAAAAAACTTCAATATATATCACCCTAGTACCCCTTGGATCTCCAAAATCAACATTCACCATTCACACATCACAGAGCACTTCTATATCATTCAAGTATATCAAAATCTTAACTAATGTCCCAACTTACCAAGAAATCAATCAATAATGTAAACTTACTAGTGTCCTAAAACTTTCAAATTTGAGTTTTTAAGGCAATCTAGTTTAATATCATCAGAATCATCCTTAAGCATATCATCAATGATTGAAATGTCCAAAATAGTATGTGGATCTTTTCACTATAGGGTTGGATGATAACCAACCATTTTCAACACAAGTCTATTTACAAGCAACCTGTGAAGTTTTCAACTACTTTCGAAAAGGCTTATCAGCCAAAAGAGAATTATTAATTACATTCATCCACCATAATTTCAAAATACAATTATCATTTGCCAAAATAAAAAAACCATCTATTCAGCAACTTAGAGGATGTCACTAACGCTCCAGTCATTTTCCTCGCCACCTGCATCAACATCCTCATGCGCTAGCACTTCATCATCTGAAACACAAGTCCCACGGAATTGGGTGAATTAAAAGAACTCAGTAAATAGTATAATCCTACTCTCAAGGCATATCCAATTTAAATCCAATATAAAACAGGATTATATAACAATGAATAATAGGTAGTCCAATAGACCATCTAGTATGAATGATATCAACATGAATAAAGCATAAATAAAGAGATTTTGGCATTTAACATTGATTAAATAAACATATAGCAATAAGAAAAATCGCAGGATATACAAATGCAATGAATCTCAAGTATAGCCTGAAAATATATGAATGTAGTCAAGAACTCAACAACAATTATATAAGAAACTAAAATTTTATTCAACACACCAGCTCGAGTGCTTCCTCCACCCAACAAAGGTCCCCAGTATCTCCCTAAGAAATAGGTCACTAATCACATGAACGCAATCAAAATAATTCCCTCTGATGTGTAGATATAGTGACACATGAGAAAAACATCTCACCGTCTCACATAGAGCCTCCACCACGGTCTATTAGGCATACCCACTATGTTTGGCTTTGGGGTTGTCGGGTGGTGTTCAGACAATTTAGGACCAATAAATAGAGTTACAAGTTCATCTAACAGTTCATGTGTCCGTTAACCAATATTGTTGGATCACAGACAATTCAATCAATTCCTATCAATTTCATACTTGTAACTCAAAATCAATGATTATGAGTGCAACAACAAGATTTGAGTCAAGACCAACCACGAAGATCAACAATAGGTCTTGACACAGCATGTGGAAGGGGAGAAAAGTCAACGGGCTAATCTCCAAGCCAGTGGGTTAGGGTAGGATGTCTCGGTCTCACACCACAGACAAGAAGACTCACGATGAAGAGAGAAGACTCATATTTCATTCAATTTCTCATGTATTGCTTGAGAAGCATAACAATCCTTATAAAGACTCCAGACCAAGGAATTTCGGAAACAAGTTTAAGAAAGACTTTCCAAATATTATCCCTAACTATTAGCGAATCTAATAAAATCAAATCTTGCAAAAATAAGGAAGTCTCCCAAAATAGGAAGATGGTCTGTCGTTGGAGATCTTGGGAATTATCCTTCACTACTGGGCTTGCTGGGTCTTGTGGGCTTTGGCCTTTCTAGTAAAGACTTTCAGGTGTTGCCCATTACTCTTGCTTGCATCAGCTCTCCCCAGCTTGGAGAAACTCGACTCCGGCGAGTTGTCAGCTGGTACTTCTTGTACAAATCCGGATTGAGTCTTGGGAAGTCTATGGCGGTGATCTAGGTAGCTTCTAAAAATGGTATGCCTTTCCATTTGACCAAAAACTTGTGATTGCTGCCAGTCTTCGTTGACACCTGTTCGTCATCATGGACATCTTCAATTTCTTCTCAAGGAGCTGGAACCATGGGAAGCCGGATAACTTTCTCTCCAAACGATTCATCTTAATAATGCCCATGATAAATTGCAAGATCTTCGACATTGAATGTAGAATTGATATTCATGTCTAGCGGAAGATCGAGCACATAGGCATTTGAGCTAATTTTCTTCAAAATCTTGAACCGACCTACACTTCGAGGGTGTAGCTTCTTGTAAGTGCCTATGGGGAACCATTCTGGTTTCATTCGCACCATGACCATGTCACCTTCATGAAATTCAACATGGCGACTTCGAGTGTCCATTTGTTTGTTATGATTCTCATTACTTTTGGCAATTTGTTAATGGGCCTCATCATGAACATCCTTCATGTGCCGGGCGAATTGTTCAACTTATTGGGTAGGCCTAACTTCAACTGGTAAAGGACTCAGATCAATCGGAAGACGTGGCTTGACTCCTGTGACAACTTCAAATGGCGATCTTCCTGTTGTTTTATTTCATGTTCTAGGTTTTTTAATGAGCTTTTCATTACTTTTTATGTTAGCATGACTAAGAAATATGAATACATATAAAAAGACTAATCATTACTATTATTTTCTATTTATACAGCGATATATGACCTCATATATTGAGGGCACTGGTATGCCCCCTTATCTTAGTTACTTTTGCAAAAGAAATACATTTTCTTTTAATTTATAATTTTTTTAATTTTCTGAAAATTTTTCGGATTTTTTGGATGAGTTTTTTGGCACAACAAAAATGGTTGTCCAAACTCATAGGCTATGACTACACTATAGAATATAAAAGGGCAAGGGAAATTCTGCTGTAGATGCTCTTTCTCGTGCCTGTGAAGAAACTGCAATAGCCACAATGTCCACACCTATACCCTTATGGATTGATATGGTCCGAGAATCAACTCAAAGGGATCCATATTTTCAAGATCTACATGATCGTCTGGGGAAGGGACTCCTTGATCCAGCCAAGTATGTTGTACATAATGGGATCTTATGGCGCAAAGACAGAATAATGGCAGGACCAAACTCCCTTAAAAATGACAATTTTTAACGAACTTCATTGTTCCCCAATTGCATGTCATTTGGGGCTTCACAAAACAGTCAGGCGCGTGGCTAATTCTTTTTATTAGCAAGTATAGTCATTTTCTGCCACTTTCACATTCCTATACAGCTCAATCCGTTGCAAAGTTATTTTTTGATAATATGTTAAAGTTGCATGGGATGCCCGCTACAGTTGTTTCAGATCGGGAACTAGTTTTAACAAGTGCCTTCTTGAGAGAAATCTTAAAATTACAAGGGACTCAATTACAAATGACATCATCCTACTGCCCATAGTCAGATGGGCAAACCGAAGTCCTCAACAGAAGCATAGAAAATTACCTGCTCTGCTACACCTACGATCACCCAAAATCTTGGGTACGGTGGATTCCTTTACCTGAATGGTGGTACAATACTACCTTCCATTCAGCCACTCAAGTTACTCCCTATCAAGCTGTTTATGGGGTGGCTCCACCCACTCTCATTTCATATGTTCCAGGTAAAACTCGTGTTCAAGCAGTGGATGATGAGCTTCGTGACAAGAAAAAACTCTGGGCTTACTGAAGGAGAATCTTAGAAAGGCACAAGCCAGGATGAAGTAGAATGCTAATAAGCACCGCATTGAAAGGGAGTTTGCTATTGGGGATTGGGTCTGCCTTCGTCTCCAACCATATAGACAAAGTCCAGTCTCTGGATCGAAGACGATTGAAGAAATTGGCTGCACATTACTTTGGCCCATTTCAAGTCTTACAAAAAGTTGGCCCAGTAGCATATCGCTTGGACTTTCCCGCAGTGAGCAAACTCCATCATGTTTTCCATGTATCCAAATTAAAGAAGAAGCTTGTATAGGACGTAATTCTGCATCCCTCACTACCTCCCCTCAATCCAAATGGTTCTTTGAACCCTTGTCCTTCTGCAATTTTGGCCAAAAGGATAGTAAAACGAGGACCTGCTGTTTCACTTGAGGTTTTAGTTAATTGGCATGGTGCGCCAGACTATGATGCGACATGGGAGAAATATCATGATTTGGAGGCAGGATTTCCTCAATTTATCCATGAGGACAAGGATCGTTTGCGGGGAAGGATTGATACAACTCTTCATAGCTTCACATCTATGGCTGTTGTTTAGTTCACTTCCTTGGTTTGCATGGGTGTGAATAGGTGTTAGCTATTAAGGTTCAGGGGTCCAAGACCTGGTTTCAATGGAATAAGTGTAGACGTTAGTGCACATGCGAGGACTTCTTAGGAGGTCACCCATCTTAGGACTGCTCCCGCCTTATGCTAAGTTAACACGGGATTTGACTTATAAGCCCAAAATCAAGACTTGGATATTTCCGATGCAGGCAAACATAGACTCACCGTTGGCTGGGTATCCTATATATAAGTAATGAAAGCTTCTCAATAAAATTCATATGGTTTTCTCTGCAAAACACTAAGGTGCAATGAATCTCTTAGAGATTATCCATCGACTTGTCTTCATAGCTCCGGGCTGGAAAAACAATCGTAACAATCTCCTTAATCCCGAGCCCAAATCGAACCACAAAATCCCACCCGAACCTCAATCGAAACCTAAACCCTTCTCCTTCTTTTCATACGTAACTTTTTTTTCCTAGAGTATGAGATTTGGATAGGACTATTCATTCCGAGAGTGGAGATAGGGATGCGGGTGGCTATTTGGAAGGTGATGAGCTTCGGGTGGGTCAGTAGTTGGAAGCCAACACTCTGCTTGTGGTTTCGATGGGTTTGATTGGTATGGAAGGGTTTTACAGTTTCTGGATGACGATTTTAGGGTTCGGTTGGGTAGGGGTTCAATCACTGTTTAGTTGGGCACGGGTCTTGTAGTAGTAGTGTTTTGGGGATTTTAGGCAAAATAGGGTTTCAATTGGTTCAAGAATTGGGAGTTTTTGGGATTTCGAGTTTAAAGGGTTAGGGACGATAGTATTTAGGGCTAAGTTAGGTCTAAGGGCTCAACAGGGATAGGTCGATTGTATTCGAAGATGGGTTCGGGATGGGCCTTTTTTTTTTTTTTTTTTTTAGGAATCCTGATGATGAATGGTATGGAACAGAATTGAATCAATGAATAGAGAGGATGGGAATACCTTGTGCTGATTTTCTAATCCGGTAGTGATTTGGGACTTTCTGGTGATTGATCTTTTACTTTAATACCATTTGATGTCGGCTCTACGGTTATGGCTTGCATGAAAAGTGATAAAGCACATGTCTACAGACACTATCCCACGAGGTCTTCGTAGAGACTATCAACAAGGATGCACCTCAAAGGATAAATATCCACTCAATTTTAGTACTAATCAAAGTCTGATAATCAGTTGGCCTAAGACCACAGTTTGCTCCAAAGGTTGAAGGTTCGAAATTGTGCTACCACACTGGGACCACATGGGATTTACCCTGCTCTCCCTTTGGGCCCGTAGGGATTAATCTGGCCCGAACGGCTAAGACACCCTCCATTATAAGGAGAAAAAAAAAAAAAAAAAGAAGTTTGAGAACCCCATCTCTACAATTCCATATAGATAAAGACTCCTAGTCAACTAGGAAAGTAAAGAAATTGGAAATTGTCCTAATTATAACTCTTGAATAAAATTAGAAAGTAATACAATTAATAAAAATTAGAAATAATAATATTTAAATAATCTTGGTGGTCCCACAGATGGGATGATCATATGTTCTTCATCGAACTATTTTGGGCTTGTGATATCCATTGAACTTTCGGGTTTGGCTAATTGAATTGATTTTAAAAACAACTGAGTCCAAGTCTTGCTCCGGGGTCATGAAACTCCTATAATAGTGAACATCAACCTGAAATAGACATGTTATTTATCAAGGAATGTTCTTGCGAACATTCCTCTTTTACATATGGAAATTCTTCAATAAATCATACTCCTATTTCATTATTATTTATATGGAATTGCAGAGATAAGATTCTCAAACATTGTTGATTAATAAAATTGAGTGGATCTTTATCCTCTGAGGTGTGTCCTTATTGATAGTCTCTACTGAGACGTCATGGGATAGTGTCTGTCAAAGATGTGCTTCAACACGGAAAATGGTCAAGTGAGATAGCATTCATTCGTAAAAACGAATGTGTGATGTTACACTAGATGGTCGAAGTCCAACCACAATGGGCTCGTCCACGCTCTATTTTTTTTTAGACCCGCCCAAGTACCCCATGAATCTACCTATTTACGCGCCTAGCATTCATTTGCAAAATGATGTGCGATGGTACACTAGATGGTCTGCAAGTTTAGGGCTCGAGATCACTAGATTGGTCCACTCAATAAATCTGTCCAAAAAGTGTGCAAAAACAATAAATATGCAGCGAAAATAAAATCACAAGCACACACCACAAGAACACCAGATTTTTACGTGGGAAACCCTAACCAGGTGAAAAACCACAGATCCAAACTAGATTTAATCAAGCACTATAAATCTCGCAATTACAAGAAACTCATATTTCTTCCCCCAAAATATCCCCTACCTAAGGACTGAAGTTACCTTGTGTCGCTTCACGCTTCAACGACTTCACACCATTGGTTGCAACAGTCTCAATCCCGCGCTTAACTCCTCAGATCTTCTAGCAAGAAGATAATCTTCTACAAATGATGCAGAAGAACTTGGCTCTCTAGAGTACTTGGCAGCACAACTCTTCAAAAATCTCTAGAGAAAATTTCTCTCAATTAAATCACCAATTCAGAACTTAATAAATGATCTGTGTCTCTTTGGGTTGTGAGAAACACTCAATTTATAGCCCCAAATCTGTGCAAGAGACTCCTAATCATAATCCACTGAGAATATCAAGTTTTCTCAAACTTCCACTCAAAGTCCGGATCGAACTTGCCTTCTTGCACCTAGCTCGCTATAGCGAGCATCACCCTCACTATAGCGAGAGGTGTTTCTACCATTCTCGCTATAGCGAGACTACATACTGTCTCGTTTTGTCTCGTTCTTCATTTCAGTGTTCTGACAGGCTGTTTGACTTTACAATCTCCCCCTTTTGGCAATTCTTGGACAAATCTCCCTACAACAATACAATATGATCTACCCAAAAGAAAAACCCAAAATATATTGAATTTTAAACAAAAAAAAAAATAGCATTGTAGATCTTGTATAGCCTTTGCTTGAACTTTTCAGATCTTGAATTGCCCTTGCTTGTAAAGCTCCCATTGGCTTTATTCTTCTCCCCCTGTATTTGTCCAAAATTGACAAACAAATATCATCATGCAACTTCTGTCAATCTGGATGACGTAGCTCCCCCTCAATTTCAACTCCCCCTGAATGTATCCTCGTATGAGCACTAGGGGTGGGAGCTTGACCTCCTTGATCAGGGCTTTTTATATGTAGCCACCCATACTTGTATAGTTTGATCTTTCAGCATAGTGTGAGCAAAGTCCTTAGGCAAATCAGATTTTCTAACCCAAATTGGAGTCGTCTTGGGTGGAGAAAAATTCTTCCGCCATTGCTTGGTCTTAGGTAGAATTTGCAGCTTCTTGCAATGAGGACGAATGTGTCCTTTCTTTCCACAATGGTGACATGTGGATGTGCGTGCAGCATGTGACACATTCTTTTTCTTTGTACTACTCAGCACATTATTTGAAAGTGCTGTATATGGAGTAGCATATGCAACACTTGAAACAAAAATTGTTTTACTTTTAGCATTTGAAGTGGATGCACCATGATCATAACCGATACCGCTTCTGTCAAAGGGAGACTTCTGACTACACAAGATGTTTGTAAGAGTCTTCGAACCAGTGTTCATCTTGTTTAGTAAAACTTGTTTCACTTCTAGTTCAGACAGAGTGATCTTCAGTCTTCCTTGCAAATCTTCTTTTTCAGAATTCACCTTCTGTAACTCTATTTTTAGAGTCTCAATCTCTTATTCAGCCTTATTGAATTTCTGACCCTCAGTAGTCAAATTTTCAGCTATGCAGTTTTTCTTACTTTCCAAGAGATGAACCTGTTTAAGCGTTTGCTCTAATTTAATCTTCAATGCAAAATTTTCTTCTTGAGCGGCCTTAAACTTGATGGTAATCTTGTTGTCATACTTTATCATCCTGACGTAATCAACATATGTAGTATATACAACTTTTCATAATCTTTTTCTTGATCTGACATTTCATCATCAATAGCATTGTCAGGTAGAGACATAGCCATGAAAGCTATAAACTTCCCATTCATATTTTCTGAAGAATTAGCCTCAGGATCTTTTTCTTCTTAGGAAGATTCTTCATCCCAAGTTGTGTTGAGAGCCTTTTGCTTTGTACCCTTTTTCTTGTTGGCACACTCATTAGCATAGTGACCATAGCCTTGGCACTCAAAATACTTTGTTCCTTTCACAGAATCCTTCTTCTCAGATTTAGAACTCTTCCACTTGGCTTATTTTGACTTCATGTACTTCTTGAAGTAATTTAACAATTCAGCCATATCATCTTCAGCCTCAGATTTAGAATCAGACTTAATTTTCTTTTCAGGGTTCTTTCTTGATTCTTTGCTAGTTTTCAAAGCAATACCTTTCTCTTTAGATTTTCTTTTATCCAAATGGTTTGCTTCAAATGTCTGAAGATTTTCAATCAGCTGGTTTACCTTGAGGGTATCCAGATTCTTATTCTCTTCAATAGCATCAACTTTAGAATCGAACCTCAAAGGTAGAGACCTTATAATTTTCTCGACAATCTTGTTTTCTTGAATCTCCTCACCCATAATGAAAATAGAATTGACAATATCATTCAGCTTAGCATAGAATTGATCAAAGGTCTCATCTTCTTCCATCACGATGGTTTCAAATTATTTAATCAGCCATTGTAATTTACATTGCTTCATCGTGTCTGTACCCTCATACACTGTCTGTAAAACTTCTCATGCTTCTTTGGCAATTTTGCAAGTGGAAATCCTATGAAACTCTTCAGCAGACACTCCATTGTATATACCATTCATTGCCTTGTTATTACAATTGAAGGCATGTTGCTCATCCTTAGTCCATTGGGCTTTAGGTTTAGGACACTACAAAAAATTGCACTTTTACCTATAAAACGTGGGTGAAAGCCTTTCCCAGCGATTTCCCTTGCGCCGGGAAAAGTGTGCCAGCAATACCCTTTGCCGGTGAAAAAAGAATAGTGCCGGGAGAAAGTTATGCATTAACGGCGTTTTTGTTCTCCGGAAAAAGAGGTATAGAACGCCGCAAAAAGCCGTTTATTTTTTAATAATAAATTGATTAAAAAACTTTTGTCAGCGATTTTTTTTGCCAGCAAAACATTTATATTTCATGTAAATTATTTTTTCAAAATTTGTTGCCAGTGTTTTTTTTTTACACCGGGAAAACATTTATATTTTACGGAAATTACTTTTTTCAAAATTTGGGCCGGCAAAACATTAATATTTTACAGAATTTTTTATTAAAATTTTTGCCGGCGTGTTTTCTCGCCGAGAAAACATTTATTTTTTTTAAGTAATTATGTTGAAGGTGTTTTGCTGGTGAAAATATTGCGCCGGCAATCAATGTTCATTTATTGTATTTATTTGATTTTTTAAATTTTTTTCCTGTATATACATCATTGCATCATTACAACTTCCAACCTATATCGTATGAAACTAGTATTCCATTATCTAAGACCAAATCAACAACACACCCAGCATCTATTTCTATTACAAATATTCATTCCACTTCATATTAATATTCAAATATCCTTACAATATTAAAAGCACTTTACTATTACCATTACAAAATAAAAATCCATGCTAACATTCTACTCTTTGCCGACATTCAAATGCCAATGAAAATTTACATCTTCATATACAATCATCTAATTGTTGCACCAATCCAACACCTGCAACATTATTCAAAATAACTTCATACATCCTATTTTAACATATAGCAATTTGCTACTCTGCATCCATTTTTTCCATCATGTTCGCTGCATCTTAGTTACATGGAATCTTTCAACAAAAAACTTTCTTCAATTTTCATTCAATCCTGCATAAAAAAAATAAAAAATAAAAAGACCAAGATTAACATATAATTAAGAAGTGAAAGGCACAACGACTAATCATTTTTCTATTCTTTTAAATTTAACAAGATCCACAATTTGACAAGAAAGATTGGAAATAACAGTGAACAAAATGTTCGGTTGCTAGACAAAGAATGTGCACATAGGCACATGTATCAACTAGACAACCCACCTCTCTGTATTAATCTGATTCCAGCCAAACAAACACAATACATCCTCACCACTTTACATAATCAAACCCATTTCACAAATCTCAACATGAAACATCCACCATAGCCATCTTCCATCTCACTATATAGCAAAACCATAACAAAACCACAAGAAACCACAGTACTCAATATATAGCAGATTAGCAGTCATAACTCTAACTCATCAATACAAGATATCAAATTAGATATCAAAAGCACACAAACAAACCAACATAAAAAGTTCAACTTAATGATTTGAAACTTGTGCTTTAAATAAAACATAAGGGAAAAAGCACGTGTTTCACATATGGGAGTGAAAGTGAATGAACAGTTTGAGTGAAAATGTGGGGTGCATTGTCTTTAGGTTTTATGCTCAACTTGGAAGGATGATGGCACAGCTGTATTCCCAGGAGGGAGTGATAAGCAAGTTAAAATGTGGCCATTGATGTCTGGTGGTCAACATGTTACAGTGGCCATGCATGATGCACCTGTCAAAGAACTTGCCTGGGTTCCAGAAATGAATCTCCTTGTTGTGTGCAATTTCCTGCGACGAGGAATGCTGAAACAATTGGCTTGTTCAAGGCAGCCAACCTCCTTAAGAAGATGAAGAAGAAATACGTTTTTTTTTCCTATTCATTTATCTCTTTACATCACCATTAAATACATGACACATCCAGCAACTGATCTACTCACTCACCCACTTCCATGACACTTGACACAAAACTACTCTAACCAAATGGGTCTTATCCAAACAGAAAGAAGGGCATCAACCAAAAAAACCCAAATCGTCACCTTAATTTCCTAAAGACAGCAGCTTTATCATAAAAATCCAAGAGAACCCCAAAAATAGATCCTTAAACCTACTAATCTCTGATTTGCCTGTGAAAATAAATAAAAAGGTCAACTTAATTTGAAGCAAGAGGGTGTAGAGAATTCATGAAACATGGCAAAATTTAATTTTCTTGTGATTGGTGATAATTGATAACAGTAGTTTCCATCAACAACAATAATATTAAGGTGGTATATTATTATATACAACATGTCTACTCAAATCATAGTGCATCATTATTGATAGCCAAATCTAAATTACCATTGGTTAGTTGAATTTATAGTTCGAACAATACCTAAAGTTACTAAGGTGTTCTAATTTGAATTTGCAGGCAGTGGTTAGTTGAATTGTATAGTTTGATCAATACCAAAAGATATTCAAGTGTTCTAGTTTTAATTTGCAAGCTGTGCCTACTGCAGCAATTTTTCAAACAAGCAACATACAATATAAAATCAGGAAATTCTTACTAAACCAATAACTAAACTTAATTAATATTCTTCTTGAAGCAGAGTTAAAAGATAAGAAACACTTCACAAAAGATTAAAATAAAAACAAGTTCACATGATATAAAATCAAATAAAGTTACTTGAACAAGGAAAGGTTTTAAAAAATCCAATCATTCTTGAGAGGAGAACTCTTCGTGGTCTTGTTTACCTATCTCATCAAATGTATCCATTAGCCAAGCTGGAATATAAAAAACTCAATCCATTATAGAGATGGACATGCATATATAGCAATTTAAGCAAATGGTACAACCATCAAGCATTTGAAACAGTGAATACAATTCCTCATTTACTGATTAGTTTAAACAAGCAGTCAATGGTCCAAAGTTGAAATGGGCAAGAACCTTTACAAGTAAAGTAGAGACATCAACAACAAGAAATATCAAGAAATAAAAACCAATTCAGAAGGAACAAAATGGGAAAAATATACATGGGTACCATAAACGGCAACATCAAAACCTCCAAAAATTCAAATAGAAAAGTACGAATCCAATCCAATTGACAAAATCATTACAATTAAAAATCACCTTTATATGCACAGTAGCGATTAAAAAAAAAAAAAAACAGAGAGCAGAATATCAGTGAAAACTAAATAATACTAACATTGATCCCAAATTACTGTGTTGACACCAAGAAAGCCCCAAGAAAACGATAATAGATCATTGGATTGAAACCAGTAGTGCTCTGATACCAAATGTTAGAAAATTTTGGGTTTTTAAACTCTTTTTTTTTTTTTGGAATCAATCCAATAACACTATAAACAACAAATCTAAACCAGTAGAGCAAATAAATGATACCTGATTGTGCCATCTTGAGACTCTGATCCAACAGAAGGTTGGTCTTCAATGGGGAATTACAACTCTCTTGTGCTTTTCCTTTTCTTCTCCTATAAGTGATGGTTGCAGAGATACAATCGTAGCCAAGAGAGTTACCCGGGTTGCCTTTTATAAGCCCTAAATCTCTCCATCCATCAAGAAGAGAGTAAATATCCTTTAACCCTCAAATTAACATAGATGGCGGTTTCAAAAGGAAACTTAAATGAATTTAAAGAAAGAGAAAAAGAGGGATAACTTTTAATTATTATGGTCATTTGGGCCATAATATTTGGTCCAACAGAGGAATGATGAAACGAATCATCACATGGTGTGAGAAATATGAACGAAAGGTTGTTCTTCAGCTTTGAAGATTTGCATAAAGAGAGTGAAACGTGAAGGAGATGCATTTAATAGGAATAAAAAGGAAATTAAGATGAATGGAGGTTTTACACATTTAATATGATAAAAAGGAATAAGAGTTAGTGATATAACAGAAAATCTTAGGCTTAAATACGTCACGACCCGGGCCCGAGTTACGATAATCCAGGGCCGCGATCTATACTTACTCCCGTAAACTCTGAATTAACTGAAGTTAAAACAGAATCCACAAAGGATAACATTCAATTCATACCTGTCAATTGTACAAATTGCGGAAATACACACTGACAAAATAATTCAAAATTTACATGTATACAAAATAAAGTTCTTTATACATGTATCGTTCCTTCGCTTTCTTTCATCAATCATTGCATATTCAAATACTATGCATATTGACAACTAGTCAAGTTCTCAAAATATTATATCCCAAAATGAATTCCAACCATTTCAAAAAGAATTCTCAAAAGAATTGCCCAAAATATTCTTAGTCCATTCGCGCACTCGAATACCCCAATCCATTGGTGTTCCGACCATCTCATTCTATCAATCCTCCCGGAGGAACCGCAACGGTCTCCTCCGCTGCCACTGGGGCCGCCGGACCGGCATATGCAATCGGGCCTGTAATGACATCAATAACACTAATGAACACAACGGTTCAACAATGTATAAATAGAACTTGTAATAGCACATGTTAGTACATATACTAAACTCATGTAATCAGTTTAGCAAATAAATCTCAATTCTAAACAAGTCTAGATAATTCCTACAATAACAATGGTTGAGCACAATAAATCAATCAATAGAGATGTACAAGATGGCAACTACCATAGCATTCATTTCATTTCATTTCATTTATCATCTTCCCTCAAAGGAATGATTCATCTTCCAAATGGAAGGCATCGATCAGTACGCATAGATACGATCAGAATTTGTGGGACTTACCAGTGTCCGGGCAAGGGACACTAGCATCACCACGGAGCTCCGGAACGCCCCCAAATCCATCTACTATAGTAGGAATAGTTATTTGGCTCAGGGCGGAAGGGCGCACCAATCATGACCCCGGCCTCATGAAAATAATCATTTATTAATTTATTTAGAACTTAATATAATAGCTAGGTAGTGCCAGACTCAAGAGTCAATACATTTCATTAACCAATCCATTTCTGGATTCAATTCTATACAGTGATTCCATTCTTAACAATGGAAAGGAAATAAACAATAACATCAATCTTATGAGATTGCAATGCAGTGACACAGAATACCATACAATGAGAGAATTACTAATTACACAATTTTACTCATTTCTATTCCAGTTCCAACCAACCATTTAGGTGTAACCATTGGTTATCCAATGTACGTGTTATTCTCGATGGACATCACATTTATATATAATAAGTACATTGGAGTCCCCGTAATCATCACTTATGGAGGTTAGTCCACAATCCACTAACTATGAGAACCAAGATTTCTAATGGTCTAATCATAATTCCTCCTTTTATTGTTCTCAATTCTTAACAATCTTGAATCGCCCTATAATTAGTCTTAAAACTAATTTAGGGAGTGCACATACTCATTAGAAGCACTCCTAAACCGAATAAAAATCCAAAATCTACTGGACTCAAACTGAGTCCCCCTATCGATCGGAGCCAAAATTTCGCCACAGTTAACACCCTGTCCGATCGATCGGACATACTGTCTGATCGATGGGACAGAAAACTGTCCTCAGTTAAATCCCTGTCCGATCGATCGGACAGTTAGGTCTGATCGATCGGACCTGCACCGAAAACCCAACTTCAGTGCAGAAACCGATTTCTCTCTTCCTCCTTTCCCCTTCCTTCCATTCTAAACCTGCATAAAACTTGGACCTCCTGTCCACTCCTCATTCATCATCTAATACACACATTAATAACACTTCTAATCATTCCATAAATCCACAAACAATCCATTCTAAATATCAATAGAAATATACACAAACCCAAATTTATGAAATCTCTATTAAATGCTACAATGACTAACACCATTCACAAGTAATGCTTATACTTGCCTCTCTTGGAGCTTCTTAGTCAAAAGCCCTCTTTGCTTAACTTGATTTAAGGCAAATCTTCCCCACTTTCAAACCCTATTCCAAGAAACAAGACAAATGGCCTCCTATGAGCTATTCATGCTAGAAATCTACTCCAAGTACACAAGAGAACTTGAAAATCCTACAAAAACACCAATCACTTACTCTTAATCCAAGGGAAGGAGGTTTGGGTTCTCTTTCAAGTTCCAAGCTCTTCAACAATAGAGGATGGCTTGAGGAAAAAGATGAAGATGGAGAATCTCTTCAAAAACCACACCCAATCTTCACACTTGATTAGTGAAAAATGGACGGAAGCAAGAAGAATATGCAAGAAATGCTTTCTAGGGTTTGCTCCAATGAAGAATGAGTGAATGGGACTCTTTTCATTCTAATATGAGGAACTCTCACACTGAAACCCCCTTATCATTTAAGTCTATTTACACTTAGAGTCAAATGAAGGCTCATCTGACCAATTTCAAGTCAAACGCACTCGAGTCTATTATGAAAATTAACATACTCTTCGAGATACACGCGTTGGTATCAAGAATTTCCGTATTTGACAAAATACGTGAAAACTCTTATTCACAAAAAGGTCCTTAGTTTACCTTGTTTGAGTTTAAACTCATTTCAATCAACTCAATCTCATTCAAATTCATTTCCTTAGACTTAATTCAATCATTTGAGATTAACCCATCTCATATTGTTCATGAACCACAATTAGCACAATTAATCATGCTTAAGTAAAACTAATTTGAATGAATTAGCTTTAATTACGATTAGTCCGGGTCGGGGCCTAACAAAATAAGAGTTAAAGACATGGTTCGCCTTCATGATCCGACCCCAAGTTTAAAAGGATTTAATGGAAAAACGTTTCAAGGGATTTAACTGAGTCAAAATTGATTCACAGTCAAAATCAATGGCAATTGGCAATTGGATTCTATTCGCTTCATATATAATAATAGTTTCCAATGAGGTTTGATACCTTTTAAAACGGGCTTATTTTAGATTTTATAAAAAGTCACCGTGCATGAAAATCAAGAGAATTCTCGGAAATTCTTTGATTTTCTTCTGATCACCGGCTGCTCAGTTCTTGATCTTTCCAACGCATCTCTCTCACTTATCCTCTTCCTACAGCAAGAGAGCCAGCAAGCAGCCAGCTCTCATTTTATCCTCATCTTTGCTCATTCTCTGTAGCTAACGATATGCTATATCTCCTCTTCTTCCTTCTGTTACTTCTTTCTCTCCTTCGACTATTTATTTTGTATATTTTTGTATTTTCTGAATTATGTGGAATGACTAATGAAGATGATGAGGCTTGATTTGAACTTCATGTAAAAAAAGAAAGAGAGATTCAGATCCTGCTCTCTTCTTCTTCCTTGTTGAACTATGACGGTCATTCTCTTCATCTTCTTCTTGCTCATTATTCTTCTTCTCCTTATTCTCTTTATATACAACTGTCTCCTCTCTATTGCTTATCTTTTGGAAGTCTCAAAGCTAGGACTTTTGCTGGTTGGTAAAGCTCAGTTGAAAAGCAAGTAAATGTTTTGTTTATTTCTTATTTCAGATTTTAATCATTTTAGTTAGTTTCTAGAAATTTTGTTAATCTTGAAGATGATGAATAGAAAGATATATTTCCAAGTTTTATAATGTTTTTGAACTGTATATAAGTGGTGAACTATGTTTAAAAATGAAAGGAACAGAAGAAAGTTATTTCAAGTTAAAACGGAACAAACCAGAAACTGGGTTCCGTATTTGTGCGTACTCGGTCGACCGGCCACACAAGGAAGAACCCAGCCAATTTCAAAAAAATTTCTAATAATTGAGACTATGTAAATTTCGAACTCCTTTGTATCGGGTCAACTAGGGGTTCCACCTGGTCGACCAACCACTCTGAAAATTTTTATGAAATTTCTGTAGAGATTAAATTTTTATTTTTATTCATTTTAATTGATCAGTTAATGATTCTTAACCATAAAATAGGCCTATTTATAGTTATTGATTATAGTTAAGTTACATTTTAAAATTTTATCAATATTATGGCTTATTTGAGAAAAATCATTGGATACTTGATATTAATAACTTTATTAGTCATATTTGTATTTGCAAATTAACTCAAAATTTATTTGATATTCTCTGAATTTCTATATACGTGATATATTTCATGAGATGTCATCAATGATCAGTTAAGTTACATTTCAATGTATTTAGTGCATTTTGGTAAATAAGCTGTAATTTTGTTTCTTGTGATTATCTGTACATTAGTATCTTGTTTTGGAACCACATAGCTCGGTCATTTGATCAACAGGTGGTGAAGGAGGGACTGTTCCGTTCTATCACTAGCTACAGTTAGTCTTGTCTGTTGGAGTTTATTACTCCTGGTACCTCTATACTTCATTTCTATTGTGACCACCGTCTAATATACATGGTATCCATTGTTCTATATTCTGATCATTAGCAAATGTGGTATTGCCTTCAGCTATTTTCAGTTATTTAGTATTTTGTTATATCAGTTATGGTATCTCATATATTACTCGTACTTTCAGATTTAATCACTGTTATTCTATTTATTTAATTCAGTTTACTTGCTCAGTTTTACTAATGTATCTTTTAACGTTACAGGAAATTCAACAGCTCACCGAGAACTGAGACGTTCCAAAAGGGCAATACATCAGTAGTTGAGTGGACTTCCAATGAGATCACATAATCTGGACTTGTGTGACTACCATCATAATTAGAATAGTGTTCTAAGGACTGTGATTTTCTGGAAAGTTTTGTAGGTGGTGTAATGAGTAGTCAAAAGAATGTTTCAAACTTTTGTAATTATATATCATATCTGTAAATATTCAAGACTAACCAGTTGTAAATGTTCTGGGATACTTATGCTCTGTTATTACCTATTAATAAATAATGATATCACTGTTTAAATGCTTCCATAGGAAAGTTTTAAATTATTCTGATTCTCTCACCTGTGATATCTTGTGGGATAGTGTGGGATTATTATTTATTTTGTTCAAATCCTCCACTAGTTACGTCATGAAATTGGAACCTTAAAGGATACCCAATTTCAGGACGTGATAATGTGCAACACTACCTTTTTTATTCTTTTTTCTTTTTCTTTTTTTTTTTTTTTTTTGCTTGAAGTGCAACACTACTTGTTTGCCACCTAGGTTGTTGGGTATTTTTTTTAAAACCCACAATTTAAAAAATAAATCCCAAGAGACATTTGAATGTATCTTTTCAAATTGAGTGCCTTTTCAAAATTAACTACTTTGTTCCTTTATAAGAGAAAATGAGATGTGTCTCTTGGGCCAATTTGAGTGGGTGTGACCCAATTCTAAGAGATGCCTTCCAACTCTATAAATTAAGGTGATTTTCAAGTTTTTATATCGTATTCAAAATGAATAGAATGTAGTATTCACAAAGCACATTGTCTAAGAGGATTTTCTTATCTTTTCTTTTTTACTTTGATTTTAAGGGCAATTTCATATTTCTAATTCTATTGTGTAGACTTCGAATCAGAGTTGGGCACTACATCTTGGGGACAAAATTTCATGAAAACCACCTGTATGTAGGAAATTGTTGTCATTAAGAAAATACCTTAATTAGTGTGCCTTGCCCATTTTTTTTTATTGCTTTCTTATTCAATTTCTCACATTCACTTTTATTCACTAATTACTTATACTAATTATTTATTTAATTTTTTAACTGCATATTATGTAAGATTATATGGTCTCAATCCAGTGGATGATGTAAATAAATTGATTTATTTCTTATTTAATTAATATAATCATGCTTTTATTCATGTGATGAATAGTATTTTATTCCATGTTTGCACATGACCAATACAATATGATATGATAGTTCATGAGATAAACCGGAACTCACAAGTATATTAGATGTAATACACATGCTTGAATAAGATCCAAATACATGAGACATAGATCACAAATCTTATACTTGAATTGATTCACAGCCAGTGATGAGATTTAGCATCTCATCTGATAAGGTTACAGCATTATGATTACTATGAGTTAGTGTGATTTGTCTCAATCATCAGAGTGTAAGACTTTGGTTCATTGTGTTGGTGCATCATACGTACCAAAAGACCATGAGTTGCACTTTATGCAAATCTGTCTTTGATTTAAGGTATGCTCTTATAATTCTTTAGCAGCAGGCTCTTAATCCTGAGAGATTAATGAACTCAAGTTCTTGCTATGCATTTACTTTGAAACACCAATGAGTGAGGCCATTCGTAGGCCAACTCCTCGGTGTCTTTGATATATGGTAGTAGGACTATGGGAACATATAATTATCAAGATAGAATCTAACATCTTATAGATATATCCCCTTATGCCAATTAATGAATTTATCGTTGATAAGTACGTACGCATCTCAATTAAGAGTTATTTGGATGGTACTGATGATCACTTTGATTAATTGGATCACAGGGATAATAAGATATGGATATAACTTAGTTGGACATGTTTAATCCATTTGATCCATGGATATAATTGATGGAGGGGCCCACTTGTAGTAATATGGAAGATTAGGGTCTTCTTATAATTTATTCGTAAGACTGAAGTTAAATTGCATTTATTTAGTTGAGTTATTTGCAATTAACTATGGGTCCGGATTGCACATGAGATGTGGGATCCAGATATCCCAGTTCAAGATAGCTTCTAAGGAATACCTAGTGGTCCCCACGCTAGCCCTAATATAAGATTGTTTCTAATGCTATTAGCACTCTAAAAGGAAGGAGGAGAATGACGCTTTCACATAATAGATGTGAGACTTCTAATTGTGGAAGAAAAGGAGGTTGCCAAAACCTATTTAAGAGATAGAGAGTGGACGTCCAAGGTATCTCACGCCCTATGTTGGAGGTATGCCCACCTCTCCCCTCTCTCATCTCTCCTCTGGTTCCCACTAGAGAGTGTAGGGTTTCTCTTCTTCTTGGAGACCCCACGATTCTCCTTTAGAAGAAATCTGATAGAGGGCCATAGCGTGCCTACGAGGTATTGGAGATCCTTCTTGTTCTTATGAAAGAGTTTTTCAACAAGCCAAGCGATCAACTTCTCGATTAGAGCACAATCGGGCTCCCAAGGTTAGATCTACATTATCTCTTATGTAGGTTTTTGTGGTTGCTTGTTGCTGCTGTTTTCTATTTTCTAGATAGTGTATCTTCTTATCTTGATACATGAGAAAGAGGTTTTGAATCCTGAATTGGGTTTCTGGCCTTATGAATACTTGATCGCTACTTTAAGTCGTTTAAAAGTTTTAAAAACCTATCCACAAGGCCCACCTACTTCCAACACATTCTTCGTAAGTAATTTCCCCAACATATGCATCTGGTTATTTTTGAAAAAAATGGAAAAACACCTAGCCATCTATGCCTTTTAGGTTATTCCTTTTACATAGTTTAGAAATGCACAATTTGTAGGATCTAAAATGTACACCTCTAAGATATAGATGGAGCAACAAGAAGGGGTTGCTCGATTGGCTCAGTTGGTTGGCAACCCCGCATGTAACTCTCGATCGGCTGAATCGATCATTGGGTATTGCAACTCTTCCTACTTTTTGCTCTTCCTCTTCCCATTTGTGCGGGCTCTCTTGGGTCCTAGTGAAGGTAAGGGAACCTACCCACGCACGAATTGATCCCTAGGTGATACTGGTGAGAGTGGGTGTGCTATCAACAACATCTACCCTATGATTCGCATCTAAATAATCTAATTGCCCTTTACTCTTCATGATTTTAACCATCAGATGATTTCAATTGAACTAATTTATATGAGTAAATCAAAGTACATTTCATGAGTAAACTAAAGTACTTTTCAAATTGTGAGACCCCGACCCCTAATTTCCGAGATTACTTTTGATTTATTTGTGGATTAGTTTTCTAAGTGAGATTAGTAGTTGTTTTGTTGAGTTTGTGGGTTAGAATTACTTTTCATTAGTTTTGGGGGATTTTGAGAGTCAGTGAACCTAGTTAGTGACTGTAGGGTCCCATTTTTTTTGCATGGTAAGCATGGGGAGGTTCTCTGTGACTCCCAAACATTCCTATTTTGGCTTCGTTTGACTAATCTTGTCATTCCCTACAACTTTCGTGTTCACTCCGTACCCATTCGAAGCCCCGAAAATCAGTTTTTCCAGCCCCGGAGGCAAAAATCGGTTTGTTTACACTATAAGAAAAACTGCTTTTAGCGGGGGCCAAAGGCCGCAGGTAAAAGTCATAGTGGCCGTTGATAAATCCTTTAGCAGCGATCACTATGGGCACCGCATGGTGAGGGTATATCGCGGGTGGGTAAAACCGACCAATGCTATTGTTTTTTGTTTCGGCCGCCCTGACCGCCGGTAAAAGGAATCCGTGGTTACTAGAAATGACAAAGGAAACTTTTAGCGGGGGCCATTGGCCGCCGGTAATTGTAAAAGTGGTTGCCGCTAGAAATCAGTGATTTTTCTTGATGTAGAGCTGCAACAAGTAGAAGATAACCGGAGAGATGGGTCTGCGCCTAGTGGGTTTTTTTAGATGGGTTTGCTCCTGGTGGGTCTACAACAGAGATGGTTTTTTTTGGAGATGGTGGGAGAGGGTGAGAGATGCGTTGGTGGGTTTTCCGAGATGGGTCTGTGCCTGGTGGGTCTGCAACAGAGATGGTTTTTTTTTTTAGATGGTGGGAAAAGGTGAGAGCTACGTGATGGAGATAAGGGCCAGAAAGGGAGAGAGCGAGAAAGGGAGACGAGGGCCAGAGACTGGTGAGCGAGAGAGGGAGATGAGGGCTTCGAAGTGAGGGATATTAGAGCGAGGGAGATTAGGGCGCGCACATGTAATATAACTTTTAACTGCAGCCACTTATGGCCGCCGCGGAAAATAATTTTTAGCGTCGGCCAACACTTTATGGACGCTACAAACTCATTTTACCATCGAAAGTAATGGCCGCCGCTACATATTCGACGTTAAAAATAAAAAATTTCGCACGAACAAATAGCGCCATTGGATTGATAGTTTTACCCACGGTCACAGTGGAGGCCGCGGGTAAAGGTAACTTAAAAATTGAGTTGCAGCAGGGGCAGACTTGGCTGCCGGTATAAGTGACTTATAATGTCACATTTTGACGGCGGCCGCTGTAAGTTCGACACTAAAACTGTATTTTCTTGTAGTGTCATATTGAATCTGGACTCAAATTTCGAAATCTCAAAACCATGCCAAAATTATACTTTTTGAAAACTAGATTTTATGAGAAACATTTTTCTCTTCTTCGTCGAATCCATCCAGGGCCCAAAAACGCATATTTTAGTACCGACAAGTTTAAGTGATGGTGGGACCCACACCCACCCTTTTATAAAGAGCTAGCCCCTTCCTTCTTCCCCCATTTGTTCCAGCTGAGGAGCTCCAGCTCCTTGGGGCTTTTTGCCTTTTCTCTTCTTCTTCTCGCTCCCTCACACAAAATCCACCTCTAAGCTTGCCAAAAATGGAGATTAGAGCTCAACTCACTACAAGAAAAAATACATCTAGCAACGGATAAAAACTGCCGTTATATGTATGCAAACCGCCACTATAGCCTGTTGCGGCAGAAAAATGTCCACCGTCACTTTTGTCATTAGAAGTTGGTGTCGCTAAATGTATTTGCAGCAGTATAGAAGTTGCCGCAAAAAAAATTATCAATAGCGGCGGTTATAAACCGCCACTAATGATTTTAATCCGCCCCTAATCACGCGTAGAGTTTTTTCGGCTGAACCGTTGGTATGTGTGAATGTTGTAGCAGCGGATTAGAGTGAACCGCTGCCGTAAGTGTATGTTATACCAGCGGATTACATTGAACCGCTGCTATATGTGTATGTTGTAGCTGCAGATTACAGTGAACCGCTGCTATATGTGTATGTTGTACCATCAAATAGCACACCGCTGGTAAAAGCCCCACAAACCGCTGCTAAAAGCCCCTTGGAGCCCCATGCGTAGTAACTGTCTGCTAAAAGCCCCATGTGTAGCCCTTGGGAATTAAAGAAATAATGCTCATGCTACCATCAACATTGTACTGAGTTACTAAGATTCCATTCAACCTATGTCAACCCTATCTCTTTTTATCCAACTTATTGGGATAACATGCCTTTTTACTTTGAAATTTTTATCCAACTAATATTGTGAGGTTGTTTAAAAGATAGTGCTTTGGGCATCCCTGGGAACTGCAAAAAACATATAGCACATAGCACCCACATTACATGTCAGAAAGCTCTTGGAAACATGTCAATGTTGGATCAACGAAGGCATAATTATTTAATGGCAAGCCTGAAATTTGGTTATGGTCAAGAACAATCTACTAATCTGGTAAGTAATATTAGGCTTGTACTTATCCCAGACAATCATAATCATAAATTGGCCTCTGCATGTGTTAAGGCCTATTCTCAATCAAACATGTTTTTCATTGTCACAATAGTAGCCTTATCCCAATTGAACAAGCTTATCGAAGCATATCTATCAACTGGGTTAAAAGGTAACCATTTAAACCTATGTGCACCCATCCAAGTGTACCCCTTTCCAGCTCCTACACCTCCTCCTTAGTGGGTTCCACACTGGCCTCTCACCAACAGAACCATGTACCATTCACCCAAAGAGATCACATCTCCATATCTCAATATCATTCAACATAATGGTGCCCTGCATTTTGGTGGACCTCTAAAACACAAGTTTCAGCCCAAAATTTGAAACTTACTACAGTGTCCCAAAACTGATACCTTTAAGAGCTTAAGCTTGGTCCTATTCATACTCTCAACAGGTCTATTTTAACTTTTTAAGGTCCACTGATCTGATCATACTCATATGAGCCTTACACGTTGTCTTGGATCTGCATCGTAATCATCAAATCTTAGTGGATGTAGAATCCATATCCAACACATAGGAACCATGTCAGATCCAGATATTATTCTGATTGATCCTTACCTTGTGCAACTTGTCACATGTTAGTTTTTCTCCTCCTTCCAAAAGGAACAACTAAATGGGAACAACCCTTGTGTTCGAAAGAGATGATGCAACCATCGCGATGGTTGAATGTGGCGCAAGTGAGGCACTTTTAGAACTTCTCATGTCTCATTGGTGTGAGGAAACTGCAGCAAGACATTGCTGAATGTGAACATTATATTAGAGAAACAAAAGTTGCTAGGTCTGCAATTTGACAGATTACATTGCATTGCATATATTCAAAATCAAAACACATTACCATGACCTCAAAGTTACTTTAAATCAGAGAAGCACACTCTCCCCAAATCCCTCCTTAAACCCCCTTTCCCTCTCTCAGTCCCTATCACGTCAGAGTATCTGAGGCTTAATTGTGCCATTGCTTATGTCATTTTAACCGCACCCAGCCTCGCCCACACCCATTTCATCCACCTGACTGTCGTCGTCACCTGCTCTGCTATCAGCTGCCCCTGAAGCCTCTTTTGATCCTGCATTGACAATGAGGATATTAAGATTGCACGCGGTATTAAAAGTTAGATATATTTTTTTTCACAATATACATAGCAAGGCCCTACCCGCTGCCTGTGCTGTTCTCTCTTTCCCCCGTCTTAATATGGTGTACTCTTTCTCCTGTCTTAATATGGTGTAATCTTCAAGCATTGAAAGAAGCCTGACCTGCATGTCAGAGGAAAAAATAAACCAACTTCAGACACTAGCAAACCAAATTAACTAACAGGAACAAGAAGGAACAAAAGTACTTACTCCATCATAGGCGAAATCAACACCTCTCTCTCCCATGTTGTGGTTTTGCATGCCAACGCCTCCACGATCGCTATACCAGCAGGCATTGCAATAAAAAAAAATGAAGTAATTCGCACAAATTAATGAGGTAACCCAGTAATCTACCAAGAGCTGAAGTGGTTGGCAGATTTAAGCATTAGAATTCCTATTAGTGGTTAGTGGAAGTAACAAGAATTAAAAACTCGGCCGAGTCTGAAACAGTGGTTAGTGAAAGCCGAAGTAATAAATCTGCACCTGGGAGTTTGGCAACTAATGCACGAGCTTTTTCAGCACGCTTCGATGTAAGATGCGCACCTCTGGCAGCATTGTAACGGTTCTCATCCTAAAATGCCACATGCATCAGCAACAGCTAATAAAAGTTTCTCAACCTTTTCAAGTTGTTGATAGAAATTTTAGATATGAAGATGTAAAGTCAAAATGCCTAACCCTGTTGTATTCCTCAAGCCAGCTCTCCTTCTCACATGCTGCAAGCCATTTCTCAACCTTTTCAAGAATTTCTTTCCTGTTAAACGCTTCCTCTTTCACCTTTGCAATTTGAACCTCAACTTGTTCCAAGACACAAGAGGGGTCGATGGTTCCCACACAAAAGAGAAAAAACCATCAGACAAGCAAGGACATTCACATGGCCTATGAACAGTAGTTAGTCGTAGTCATTGGCCAAAAACCAAACTCTGCTGCTATCAGGATTAAAACCTACCTGACTCAATAGCTTCAATTGCATATTCCATAGAAGAATCTGCTTCTGCTACCAAGTGGGTCTGCCTGCATATCTCATCTAGCTCTGACCTCTTCTTTAAAACAAGCTCTTTCATCTTGCTTGCTTTCAGCTCTTCTAGCCTTAAAACCACTGCTTCCACCTGCATCACAAATTTATCTCTTTTTTTTTTATGGGCGACAAATGTCTCCAAGAAAGGTACCAGAAAAGAAAAAAGCTCACGTAATTAATGAAGTCCACAGAAAGAGTGCCAGGTTCTTTCATCTCATGTTCTGAAGCTGCAATGTTGCAGGTAACATTTTGAAACATCTGCTGTTCTTCAAGGGGTGTATCCATCAAATTCCAAAGCTCCAACACAGTCGTTGCCAGATCTTGAAGCTGCCACATCTTTAAAGTGAGCTAAGGGATGACTTGCAGTATCCAAAGACAAATAAATCTGCCCCCATTATTTACCTTCTGCATCCTCTGTATCTTAATCTCTCGCAGCCTCTGTATTGCAACTGTCAACCTTTTAATTGTATCATCACTAATACTCATTGATGCTTCATTGTCATATAAACTGGGATGAATTTCACCAACCATGTGCTGGAAATCCATACCAAGAAAGAAAAAAATTTCTGATTCAACAAAATGAAGAAAACACACTATATGACAATGCTTTTTATGCAACAAAAATAAAATAAAAAATAGGTCCCTAATGCATTCTCAAATCATACATGTCTTACGCAACAAAAACCATGCTTTTTATGAATACCACTATCCAAGCATGCATACTACAGCACAACTGAGGCAAGAAAAGAAATCCTCCAATTTTTCAGAGAATTGGTCTTCAACAACTCATCTCAGTGACAACATGAGGTATACAGAGTAAGTTGGCTTTGCTATGCAGAGGCCAAATGCCAATGGAGTATTTCCTTTTCCTGTATCATCATTGTCCATATTTTTGAGTCATTGAAATGGTTGGCACCTAAGGTTTCCATCTTCAAAAAAAGACCGTATCAAAAAATTCAGGATATTTCAACTCTCTCATAATATTATAATGACATCCCTAAGTATTGACTAATATCAACTAATTAATACAATCTGCCCTGTTGCAAAAAGAAATGAAACAATCTGTTGGTTGCTATCACAATGCAGCTATGTTAGCAAGTACTTATGGATAATTAGAAATAAGGTATTGTGAGAACAATTTTTACAAAAACACTATCGTTTCTACATTGACATGTTGAAACAAATACAATGACATTAACACACCTCTCAATGGGCTACATCCATCGGTATTGTACGGGTCCTGCGATCTTAACCTCTCCTGCCAAATGAATTGCCAAATGATCCATGATATCGAAGAAGGCTGGTGGAAAAATCATTTCAAGACGGCACAGTGTTGTTGAGATTCGAGTTTCTAATCCATTAAGAACATTGACTGTAGCGATTTACAAGCATATTTCCCTAAAGAAATTGCTTAACTCAACCAAGACTAGACTGATACTCAACCAAGGCCCAATTCTCCAATGATCTTTTTGGTTTCAGGAAATGCTTCTTTCAACAACTCAAGCAACTCAGTAGCGTTCTCATGGCTGTCTAAATGATGGGAAACAATAACACAATTACCAGCACAACATTACATATGAGTTGAGAGGAGCAAAAAATCTTTACCCCTATCCTTTGTTAATTTAAGCCCCTGCTGGTTGCAATCACCAAGTACCGATTCCTAATCGTGATATTTTCAGCAGCTGCAAGTTCAAGAACACGATCTAAATTAAAACAAAAAATAAAAAAAATGAACATAAACAATACAGGATTTGGAACCATACTCCACCAAACATAATCATCACAAGCAAAGGATACAATGTGCCCTCATTCTTGAAAACATTAGAATATCATCATTCTCTTGCCCATAAAACCAGTCATCCCCTCTGATTCAATTCATATCAAGGAGAAAAAAAAAATCATCTAGACAGCCAGTATATTGTATGTGACCTTTTTGCATTGGATATTGTTACACAAAATCAAATGCAAAAATAAAAACATCAGGGCATATGTGTAGTTCAGAATAATAGGCATAACTGTTGCCACCGAAACTGATACTGATAAACAATCAGTAATAGAAAGATACAAACCCAAAAAAACAACAGCACTACAAAGATGACAAAGCCCACAGTTCACACAACAAAAGACAGGCAGGGGGACCACAGTCCCATGTCAGTTGCATTCCTGAAACAGTATTTAGTATAATGCTCACAAAAACAAGTGGATTGAAGTCTTCAACCATACAAAAGAGAGAAGCATTCATGATGAATTGGGCAACCATCGTGATGGCTGGGAATAACTAAAAATGAGATGAGAAATAAATCAATTAGGAAAATTCTAGAGGGAGAAGCCACTATTGAGACAATTATTGAACACAAAGTTCACTCTTTTTTAACCAATGAAAAAAAATTATATCTTTTTTACTAATGAAGTAATTAAACTGTTACTTTACAGAAGTTGCACCACTGTTACATACCAAAAACATTACTGAACTCATACTAAAAACATTACTGAACTCGCTTTTTTTTTCTTATCTCAAATGATTTACAATGACATCTGCCAAAGAACAACAACCCTTCCAATGAAAAATTGCAACACACTCAGGTTTGATACCAGATATATGTCATGAAATCTAACAAATGTGTACAGATTTAATTAGAACTAAATTTCTTCGAAATGAACCAAAATTATTAAAACATCAACAATCGGCAATTCAGCATCCACTTGTGATGCATCAAAAGTTTCATAACAATTCAACTAAAGAAGAATTCTATTTCTATCAGAAAATACTATCTGCCTTGATAAATTAAAATAATGAATTTCAGGAATGAAAAATCTACTATTTCCAAGCATCATAAGGAAAACAAAAGATATTATATTAAACTGAACCAAAACCAACCTCCAACATCAACAAGAAAACTAAACTAACATAAACAAACCAAACTTTCTTTCAACCACGGCCTTTGAGTTTAAGGTTAGGACCTATCATAGCTCCACAAATATCAAAGTAGTAACCCTATCACTTGCGACAAAGTCCTACCCAAAAGAGCACAATCAGGTTGCTGCTCCCACGGTGTAACTGTTACATATCAAAAACATTACTGAACTCATACTTAAGATAGCTAAAATCACATTTTAAGATAATCAGACCTATGACATGTAAACAACTATTTTATTAACAATGAAAAACAGCATCTAATAAATCTAATTCTCATTTGGAATCTCTCTTATATCCGTAGGCAAATGCGCTCATAAAAGACAATTTCACTGTAGAAACTACTCCAATAGTTTTCAGACAATATTTTCATCATGGTTCCGTGTCTTAAAATTCGCTAAATGGTCAGGGGTATGGCAGAGCAAATTTCCTACTGTAGATGGCTATAGATGATGAACACAAGATATGTAAAAGAGGCTACGTAATGCATATTAAAACAAGAGAGAAAACTTTCGAAAGTCAGTTTCAGCCATATGATGGAAAACCTTAAAATTAAACCAACAACAAACTGGTTCTGTCTTTAGTTCAGTCAAGCATCTTGATAGACTCTACAGTTAGTGCATATGTCTACCTTAGTCTAGGATTTAACCAAAAAAAAAAAAAGTGACTCGACAGTTATATAATTATTATTTTCAAAGCAATAAAGAACTCACAAAACAATCAGCATTTAATATTTTTTAGAGCTAATTCCATAACCTGATATCTATGCATCATCAACATTTAAGCCCTATCCATCTATCTAGAGGTCCTTTGTGAGTTCTATTAAATGGTGGTAACGTGGAAAACCCCACCAAGGAAACTATTAAAAGTCCCAATGACCCAGTACACAAAACAAATATGTTCCACTGAGCATATTTTCTTAACCAGGTAATATGTTTTAAAATAATAAAGTTCACCAATCAGTTCTTAACTAGTATTATATGAATACATCGCATCAAAGCATAAAGTATACTAAGTTGATACGAATTTGTATATACGAATTTGTATATCACAAACTTTTAGTTTCCTTAATTACATCTAAACAACTGAAAAAAAAAAGTCTTTTGACAATGGAGATTTCCAGATCTTTCATGTGTTTGCTTATTCCAAATCCTTTTATCTCAAAAGCAACAGAGCACAAACAGAGCATTTTGTAATACATACCAAAGCCCAAACAAAATGTTGCATCAAACTAACCAATTGATGGCAACATAAAGTGATATGAATGCTGGTTTGATGTGAACCATTATATGGGAATTATTCAATCATTTTCAAATATTGGTTACTTTCTTGGTGAACCTGGAGGTAGAAAAGGACCCAAAAATGCAATTTTCTGACTCTTTATGCCACTAAAAGAACCAGAGACACAAGAGGAACATCAAAGATAAATTCAAACATTACAAGGATGGCCTAATACAGAAAGGGTACAACCAGAGAAGAAAAGGATACAAGAATCTGGCCAAAATGAGGAAAAAAAATGTTTAGCAGACAGCTGAGAGAAAATTGTCATTATCTTAAAATAGCCAGGACAATTTTAACTAGATTTCAGGTAACTAGATTTACAGGTAACCTGAATACAGGGTAACCAAGTTTCAAGAATCAAAATGAGACCTGAATACAGGGTAACTAGTTTTCCTACTCTACAGTAAACCAGGTTTCCATTTTATAGTTTCTCAAGTCCAGATTCTCATATAACTCATAAGACCTGACAGGCATAGAGTTTTAGTAACTCAGTTGCAAGGCTTTCAATTAAAATTTGAAACAGTGAATCAAAGCCAACCAAGAGACATGTCCTGGAGAACTAAAAGCCAGGCTATTTCAAAAAAAGGAACAAACTGAATCCTAACAAAAATAATAATAATAATAATAACAATCAATTTGCAACGAGTAGTAAATCAATTCAATCTACCCAGTTCAGAACACATAAGCAACTATTCCCAAAACATAAATTTCAAACAATGGCTTCAATATCACAAAGTTACACACAAACCAACACCAATTCTTACAACGCTTTTTTTTTTTTTTTTTTCATTTGCATTTCTGACACCAAAATATCATAAAGATTCGATCTTGCAATGTTGTTCTATACAAAAAACACAAAGTGAGTTAAAGCAAAAGAAAATTTAGCAACAGCAATATACACATAGGCAAACCTAATCGAGGCTAATCTAACTACAAAGTGAGTTCAAAGAAAAAGAAAATTCAACAGCAGCAATATACACATGGGCAAACCTAATCAAGGCTAATCTAACTACAAATAGCTTTCAAGTAGAACAGGTTAAAGAGGCTAAGACCACAAGACAACCTTCAATAGTGAGAATTCCAGTAGATGAACCAAAGACAGAAACGAACCCTGTTAGTATTTTTTGTTGGCTAATTCATGGGTTGGACAAAACTCTGGGTCCATTGAGTTGTATTTTCTATTTTATTTTAGAATGGCATGTGGTTGTATTGCCGGAAGTGCTGAAGCGAAGAATAGAAGAGAAAAGAAGACCAGGAGAAATCCCCCAGGCCTGATCGATCGGAGCCTCTGTCCGATCAATCGGACAGAGAATGCACCTAGTTAATTGGGCTGTCCGATCGATCGGATGTGCTGTCCGATCGATCGGACAGGCGGTGCAGAAATGGGAACGTCTCCTTTTCTGATTTGGAATTGTTTCCTTTTAAGACTTTGTTTCCCAATTTGAGTCCTACTTGTGCTCTAAGTCTAAGGCACGAATTTAGGGCTATAAATAGGGTGTTGCTCTCAACCCTAAAGTGTGTGTGCATATTGAAGATTAGAAACACACCTCTCATTAATCTGAGTCAGAGATATCTAAGAGAGAGATCATTCTCTAGAGCCATTGAGAGATCGTTCTGAATGGCTGCTCTAGAAGGTTGTTGCTGCTTTTGCTTCCTTATAGAAGATAGTTCATCTTGGCTGATAAGGTGCGAGGAGATCAAATAAGGAGAATGGGGCACGGTGGATGTCGTGTTAGTAGATTCTTTACAAGAACAACCACAGTCCTTAGGTCGAGGTACAGACTGAGGTAAAGGAGCTTGTGAGTATATCTTGTAATCGTTCGTGAACTCTTGATTTCTGGTTCGTGGTTTTTCTCCCTAAATAGGGTTTCCACCCTAAAAATTGTGTCTGCCTTCTTGTGACGTGTGATCGGTAGATAGCTAGTTCTATTTTCTGATTGGTTATTTCCGCTGCATGTTAATTGGTTAATTTAGAACTAGTATATCCATTCTGGTAGCTCCTGTAAAAACTTTCAAACCCTTAAAGCCATAAATTTAGAATCCATCACAGAACAAAAATAAAGAAAATCAAGCTTTCAGAAGCCGAAAAGATGCGAAAGATGACATTTTGGTAGAAAATCATGAAATCTTGCAAAAGAAACACAAACTTTATATGCTTCTTGGAAAATAAAACGAGCTTAAAATCAAGGGAAAACAGAAACAAACCAAACAAATCTAAGTTAGGGCAAAAGGTGGAATTCCGCATGCTACAGGGTGGGATTTACAGTGGAAACGCGCATTGAGTGTGAACAGCTAATTGCATTGAAATATTGCAATATCAAAGCTTATCCAAACGCACTCAAAATCAAACAAGAGAGAAAAAAAATAGAAAAACAAAGCAAGGAGATAGAGAAGAAAAGCACTTGCAGAGAGAACCCGAAAGAAATCCTTTCTCAATGACCTTATATAGTAGAAAACCCTAATCACTTCGCCATTTGTGGGAAGAAAAAAAGAAGGTACCTACAGCTGTTGGGACTGTGCAGAAAACCCCATTTCAACTCACAAAAGACAGTAGCATTCAAACATTAAAGCTTCAAAAGGCAGGGAAGTAGATCTTACCTTCTTCTTCTTCTTCCTGTATGGGAGATGTCGATCAGATCTGAAACCTCAAAGCTGGAGGCTCTAAACAAAAACCTCAAAGCTCGAAGTTCTGAAACCATATACGTAAGGGTTTTGGGGAAAAGAGATCTCAGAGATCGAAGATCAAAGATCGGAAAATGCAGCAAAGACGAAAATGCATATGGCTCGTCTTACTGCTGCTCACTGCTCTGGCTTCTGCTTCTTCTTCTCCGCTGTCGATCAAGCCTAAAACCTCAAAGCTGCAGAAGCTCCAAACAAATCAAACCTCAAAGCTACTATAGATTAGGGTTTTGGGGAAGAGAGATCTCAGAGATTAGGGTTTTGGGAAAGATGAAAAGAGGTTTTAGGACTGGACAACGATGAGACGTGGGTTTTGGGTTTGGTTTTGGGACTGGACGATGATATAAGAGGAGGTGGGTTTAGGGTGTTGGATGAGGAGTATAACAGCGGAACATATTTTCCGCTGTAGTATATATGCAGTGACAGAATATACTTTCCACTGCTATATGAATATAAATATATATATTATATATTTATATTTGACATTTATAGTGACATAATACATTTTCTGTATAGTGGCATAATACATTTTCTGCTGCTATATGTATAATTCATGTCCTATACATTTATAGTGGCATAATACCTTTTCTGCTGCTATATGTATTAAGTAAATGATGTAGCGACGGACTATACTTTCCGCTGCTATACATTCTATTTCAATGTATAGCATAAGTGTGGTGTTTATAGTGGCATAATACATTTTCCGCTGCTATACGTTCTGTTTATAGTGGCATAATATGTTTTCCGCTACTATACATATGTATGAATACGTTTATAGCAGTAAAATACAATTTCTGCCACTGTATGTGTAGTGATACTTAGATGTAGTGACGGATACATAAACCGCCGCTAATTGTCCCTTTTCTTGTAGTGACTTCTTCTTTTTCTCCATCATTCTAGCCCTCCATGGACATCATTTTTGTACAAAATCAAGATGGGCAGCCCCTTCTCCAAGTTTCTTCTCGTTGAGTGATGGTCTTAGAGGTATGAGCCTCCTTCCCTTTTTCTATTTTGTGCAACGGCATCCCCTTACCCTTAAGTCCTATTTCTTAGCTTTGTTTGAAGTTTGAACCCATTCCTTGTCTTTCTTGATTTGCCATTTTAGGGTTCTAAGTTTGGTTTATTTTTGGGGTTTCTTGTATTAGGTGTGCTAAGGTCTAATTGGAAGGATTAGAGGCTAATTGGAGAGCTTTGGAGACCAAGGCAAGTGACTGACATGTGATTTGGTTTAAGCATACTAAATTTTCATGAATCTCCTAGTATTCATTTCTACATTTATATTGATCTCATGGCTTCATTCATCTTGGATTTCTTCCTATTGTTTCAATTGATTTTGGTAAAAGCATGTTTGATGAATTTCTTCTTTTAGTTGAGCCTATTTAAAGTGTTAAATTTTGTTTATATTCAAGGACATTTTCTATTACAAATGGGCCTTATGTATGATGGGTTAGTGATGAATGAAGTTGGAATGAGATGATTAGATCTGTTTTGTGGAATGATTGATGGTGGAATAAGGGTGGTTTGATAGAGCAAAGAGACCCACAATTTTGGTGTCAAAGAAGGGGTTAAAAGGGGTTTTGGAAGAAGAAAATGTATGAGCCCGAAATGCACAAATGAGCAGTTTTTGAAGCTATCCGCTCGAGAGGACACACGTGCGCTCGAGCGGACCCCATACAAAAGCATGTTGGCTTAAGCCAATCTTCAGGTTCGCTTTAGCCAACCCTCCCAGATACCAATCCGCTCGAGCGGACCCATGTTCGCTCTAGCAGACCCCTCTCAGAGAGCTGTCGGCTCAAGCGGACTAGAGCCAACTGCTCCTCATGCCTGGGTTTGCTCTAGAAACTTGAAAGATGATGTTTTAATGCTTATGGAGGTTTGTTTGGAGCCCTAACGCAGTGGTGAGACCTGGGAAGCGATGAATGGAGCCCGGTTGAGAAAGGAACCCCAGCACGGAGATATATTGAGGACTCTTTGACTTACCAAAGTGTATATGACACTTAGAATGCCTTGATCTTCAGGAGCACCAAGCCAAAAACAAAACTTGGCATACGGGTGTCTTGTACACCTTGATTTAAATCTTGAAGCCTCAATGTATGGACCGGAATTATGTGGAAACCCATCGTGTTTGTTTTTACTCGAATCACGTATGCTCTCGTCTGTTTTCATGTGTCATTTCTAGTTTTTTCCTTGAAACTATTGATACATGCTCTTGATGTGTTCTGCCAACCCCGTATATGCATGACCATCTACTAATGTGAAATATGTGCCTATGAGCACCCTGTCCAGCTTGCTTGGATGTTATACACCAACATAGATATGTATATGTCTTGATTTTTCGTGTGACTTATGTATCGGCACCACTAAGCTTGGACGACCTTGTCGGCTTGATCCACCGACTATGAGGTCCCCCCTCTTGTTCCTGCCAGCTGCAGTCTGGGTCTTGTCCTGCTCCCCCCTCGCTACCCGGTTCCGCGGCCATGGTCTTATCTAGTTATATGTATATATATGTATTTCGTTGGCCCTCATCACTTTGCGTGTCTGAGACCAATGCCCCGAATGTGCTCTCATCACACTTGTGATGGAGGATTTAGCCGGTGTGGTTGCCAATCTATCCCCACGATTGTGGCTCCCCTAAAGAAGGGCAATTTGCGGGGTCTGCATAGGACTGGGTTTGTAATGTGAGGAATACCTATTTTACACTTGTTTTAAATGAATACATGATTTGTCAGATATCCATGTTTTACACCTGTTTTAAATATATGCAGCTTTTGATCAAATACCATGATTTATCACATGTTTTATTATTCAGAATATTTATTATCCATCTCAGTCACCTGCCAGACCGTCACGTCTGACCCTGTTTGTTTGGTGCTCTAGGTAATAGGTTCTTCACCCGAACTGAGTGCATGTTTCAACTGTGGAGCCATGAGTTTGTAGGTTGTAGTGTCGGCTATGTTATGTAGACATTGAGCTTGACATCGGAGCTACATCACATTAGGGGTAGTGTTTATTTAGCTTGATATTTGTACGGCTTTCATTAGCCTTTTTCTCGGGATATTTAATTATTACACATTGCTATTTGTAACTTGAACATATGTGGGAATGAAATATCTTGTTATTGTCAGCTCTGTATTTTATTATGGTCGTTTGTTCCAGTCTAGTATGGGCCTTGATATGATAACTATTTGCAAGCGGTTGAGTGCGACGCGGAATCCGATGGTCACAAAATCCGAGTCGCAATGCCACATAAGCTTCCGCAAAATATTCAAAGTGTGTTGGAATTTGTCATCCTCACACACGCAGATCCTGGGAGAAATATAATTGTTACTTAAATCTCATTCGCGCTCCCTGAGGTTGGGCCACTGCAGAGATCGAGTTCGTGGGCGTGACACAAATGTTCTACTTCACTCCTACAATCAATAAAAAAAAGCGGATAAGTGCCTCTCGTTGCACATTTGACCGTGAAATTCAAGAGGGGTCTTGCTTTATGGATGATTAGGATGGGAGCTCCCACTAAGCAATGCGTATGGGAGAATTGTTTTCCATTGTAAATAGTTTTCCATTGTACCTCTATTTTATTGAAGTAAAGTCGCGGTTTCAAGAAAATATTCACAAAAATTAATATTTTTCAATGACGTGGGTATCATTGAGGTCTTTGACCTAACAAGACTAATACGCTGGGTGGCACCCGCTAAACCCACACAAATATACTCTAGGTAAATTTGGGATGGGTTTTGAATAAAAGACGTGGGAGCAAAGCCACTATTTATGCGACTCCACCAACTTCGATGATGCAGAGTTGAATACTTTCTATGTTGACTTATTAGTCATTAGAAGCCATCCTATTTAGCCGTCGGCATAATATTCATGCTTGAATCTAGCCCATAGGCAAGAAAGTTAGGCCTAAATCCCTTGAAAAACACCATAATAATATATTAAAGCCAACGTTTTTTGCTTTAATTTTGAAGCAGATGGTGATTATTTGGATGTTTTCATTTAGAAGGTAATGAATCTATGAGTTGATTTTTTTTTATGTCCCTTTTTATGATAATTTGATTTTTATTTTTTTTTTTGCAATTATTTAGTCTTTTTATACATGAATGTTTAGTTTGCAATGTTTGGACCCACTTGTGCTGAGCACGAGTTATTGTACTAGTGTAATAATTAAACATGCATCATTTTGGCAACAAAACTTTGCAATGTAAAAATGCAATATATTAAAGCATGATGTTTTCTATAGCATCGGAGATTTTTTTTTTACTTATAAATATGCATGCATGTTTCAAACTTTAAGACAGATTATACGGAAAACATATCATAAATTGAAAAGACATATGATTGATGGCTAGGTTTGGAATTTCAAATGAGCTTTAAAAAAAAGTATTATAAATAATACAAAGTGTAGTTTGCACCCTAGGGCCACTACGTGGCTCAAGGTCATAAAAGAGAGGGGAAGTTTATTTTACAGTCCCTAACAACTTTTTTCCCCTCAAACATTAGTCTTTTATCCCAGCCTTAAGTTTGGATGTAATTTCTCAAATTTGTAAACTAAATCTTGGGTGAAATCTTTTTTTTAATTATTTTTATCATTTCATGGATTTGTCAGGATAGTGCAAGTCTTCACGGTTAGCCACTTAAAGGATTCTTAAATACCTTCCAACTGTCTTTGCAACCAAAGTTTCTTGAAAACTTGAATTCCTTGTTATTAATATCAAATCAAGCTGAACTTCTGTGGAAGGTTCACATGAGGACCAAGGAATTTTGATTCCATTAACATCAATTGATAAAAGGAGGCAGTGTTTTTTTATCTCAGGATGACCATAACTTTTCTATCATAAAACTATAGTACTTTGCCTAAACAATATATTAAACTGACAGTGGTCTTTTGTGTTTGGTCTGAGACCTAAAATATATTGGAACTTCATTATTATCATCTTTATATTCTATTTTGCTATTTTACTTATGTCCATTTGTAGGACTCTAATATAATCAACAGATGGTTAAGTCCATTTGTAGGACTCTAATAGAATCAGCAGATTGTTAAGCCAAGGCATTTGGGGACGAGTACATAAGTGGACTATTTCTCAACTGCCCCAACTGCATATCTCATGGAACCTGAGAGAGACAAGGGAAGAAAAATCTTGTCACGACTTCAAATCTAACAGAAAGCATATAATTGGAATTACAATGTGCTGAGTTTCTTGGAAAATCATAACATATGCACCAACAACTAAAGCACTGAATGACTTATATCTTGCCACTGCTTGGTTTTTTAGGCAGTTGGCACTCTTCTGCCCATGAAACAACTGAGTTTTAATCAATTTTATGTGAAACTGTGCCTGTGTTAAACAGAGTGTGTAAAGTTTATTAATTTATTTAAAAAATTATATGAGAAAGGTGCATCGTATAAAAATGCCCATTCCAAGGTTGGTTATTTCAATTCATTGGGAATTTCTTGTTTCAGCGGAAGCCTAAATTCAACTTTTCAATTTCAGGCTCACTAAATCTTACTACTTTTTTTTTACTCCATCATAAACTATTGTTTGTATTAATAAGCATATAGCATATTTCGGTGTATATTGGAGAGTGTATTTCTAGATATATCGGAGTCGAGTAGGACATTAATGTATTGCATAATCTTCTCCGGTATTCTCAAGTTTAGAAATGGCTCTCATTCCAAAATGTTAATGTGTACAACAAAATAATGACTGGCCTTTTTCAACTGACCATTGTTAGCCCCCCTAAAAGAAATCTTGGGTTTGTCACAGGTAGGCTTTTCAAAATCGGGCCCTAACTACCCTCAATTTTAGGGCAAAATAGAAAGACTATGGGCACATTTGGTAATGAGAGAGGAATATAAGACCCCTTCCCTGGAACCATGCTATCCTTAATAAGGATTTTTAAGCGGAAAAATCATCGCATTCCACGTTTGGCAAACACTGTCGAATCCTACTAGCTACACTATATGTCATCCAACGGTTCTATGTTTTTACAAATCTCTCACAATCCATGATGAATCAAAATCTAAAGTTTCGCCCCTTAGTCATTTTTGGTCTTTAAGAAATGATGAATGGTTTGGGTCCTGCAAATGGGGTCCATAGGAATAAAGAGCCTCATTTTTTAGGGTATGAACTTTTTCATAAATATCTCAAAATCCATGATGAATCTACGACTGAATTCTTCTCTAAGACACTTTTAAACTTCTTAAGGATGATGATCATTTTCGGTCAATAAAAAAAGATGAACGGTTTGGGTCGTACAAATGGCGTCAACAGGAATAAAGAATTTCAATTTTTAGGTTTTGGACTTTTTCGTAAATACCTCAAAATCCAGGATGAATCTACCGTCGAGTTCTTTCCTTAAACACTTTGTCTTTTGGGGATTATGAATGTTTAGATCGTGATTTAGGAGCCATAATAATAAAAATATTGAAAAAAGAGTGCTAAAACATCCTTTTTTTGAATTGCGGTAGATCAATGGTCTATAATTTTTTCACAATTTTATCCTAATATGCGATGAATCAAGTTGCCATATTTGACCCCTTACCTAGCTTTTGTCTTCTGAAGAGGATGAATGTTTTGGATTGTTCGCCTGTAGAAGTCCACAAATGGTCTTTTATGAAGATCCTTAAAGTATCAATGACTGATTTTTGAACTCCCAATGGTTTTGGGCCTTTTAAATAGGATGAAAGGTTCGAATCATAATTTAGGTCCTTTAAAAGGAACTGTTTTAAGCAGCAACGCTTTTCTACACATGCAAAGGAAGAGCAAGTTCCCAATTTTTTATTTATATTTTGTTTGGGAGGTACTTATTTCAGGTGTTTTGATTTTCGGCCTTCTTCATCGCTTCGTGAAAATAAGGGAAACCCAATCACTTCCTCATTGAGAATGCTATCCAAATGCACCCTTCATTTTTGCAGGTGTTTTGCGCTGGGCCGTGGGAGAAATGCTCAATTGACGGGGCCTAAATTAAGATTCTACAATTCCATAAATTAATTAATTAATTAATTAAGATTCCATTTTTAATGCCCCACAATTGTGACCCCTTTCAAGAAGGGTCCACATATGAATTGGGTTTGCAATGTGAGTCCACTGGAAATGAGCTGTCAAGATCCCTCCGCTTATAAGTCAAACTCCGTCTTAATTCAACATGAGACCTTTTAAAACCGTGCGGCCCTGAAACTCGGGTAGGAACCGTAACTTGAAAGAGAGCCCTTCCAATTTTGTCCTACCAAAAAATTGAAGTGGGCTCGACAACCTGATTAGCCGAATATTCCTCAAATAAACAATGCCTTTGATTAACAATCGTTGGATTGTCCACATGGACCTCATCAACTTGGGAGCTATTAAACTTCGTAGCCCTTAATTACGTGATTATGACCATACATAAATTCGTGTGTACTAGGTTCTGATCTGCTACTACAAGAAAAAAAAAGGGTACATTTACTTCAAAAATCCCATTAAATAGGGTAATTACAACTGAGGACCCTACATTTTTATAACGACGGCCAAGGACCTCCAGCGAAAAATCCAATATTTCATTTCGTTTTTGCCCTTGGTTGGTTGATGTCAACATAACCCTAAAATAAATAAAAAAACGTTTTTCACCCCAAAATCAAACAGCAACAGTATAATAGAAGAAAGAGAGAAAGGAGATCAACACCCTATCCCTTTTTTCTTAATCACAGTGAGAGAGATTGCTCGACGTCAATAAAACACTAGACAACAGAAAACTCAATTTTTGTTGGTGCTAACTGGGCGTTTTTGTTGACATCAACACAATTTTATGTTGATGTCGACGAATCTTCTATTGACGTCAACAAATTCATAGAGTCGCTTATGCTGTTAACTGGGCATTTTTATTGACGCAAACACAATTTTATGTTGATGTCGATGAATCTTCTATCGTCGTCAAACAAATTCACATGGTCACTGATTGTAATAACCGTGCATTTTTGTTGATGTGAACACAATTTTATGTTAATGTCGACGAATGTTTTATTGATGTCAACAAATATTACTTATGATAGAATAGGGAACTAGTTATGTTGACAACAATAAAAAATAGCAAAATGGGAAAAAAAAAGAGATGCTCTGTGCTGGAGGTCCTTGACCGTCGTTATAAAAGTTTAGGATCATCCGTTGTAGTTACCCTATTTAAGAGAATTTTTGTGGTAAATGTCTATAAAAAAAAAAAAAAAACCTTTCAATTCCCCTCTACCCCATTTATTGTGAGCAAATGAAGTGGGCCCCACAACAACTAGGTTACCTCCAATATTCCTCCTTTGACAATGTGGTGGAAAATTAGATCCAAGTCTCTTTTGACTGTTTCTGTTTGGCTGTTGCCTTTATCCGCTTTCCAACAAGAAACAGGTCCCAATGTCTGGTGGTCTGTATTTGGCCGATCGAAGCCTTCCTTCTTCTCTCGTGAGGCTGCTTTCGTCGGGAAATCCTCGAAATCGAAATGGGTTTCTTCGAAAAGATCCTTGTCATCGATTGGAAGGAGGAATCCGACCCTCTCTTCGTAGACTTCGCCGTTGTTCCCTTGCTTGCACTGTTCTTCCCAACAGTTCGATTCTTTCTGGACAGATTCGTTTTTGAGGTATTTCGTTCCGATTCCTTTTGTTTCCTCCATTTCCTTGTTGGGTTTGTGTTGGTTTGTTGTTTGGTGGACTGTTTGATGAAATGGGTCTTTGCGTTTTCTTTGGATTGGGATCTGATTTGGATGAACGTTGTTGGGTTTACGTATATTTTTCTTTGTGGGTTTTTGTCTGAATGTAATGGGTAGGTAGATTGTACGTTAGAGATGTTTATGTGAGGATTATGGGGTGATTAGGATACATTATGATGCTTAACTAAGGTATTATAGTGGAACCAGGACTTTGGATTCAGATTAGGATTATGACCTCTGATCATTCCATTCCTTTGCACCCCTCCTAAAGCTGTGCATAAGTCTCACCCATGTACAGCTTGTTCTCCAACAATCCGTGTCTCTCCTTCGTCAAGGATTTTGCAAAGATATCAGCCTGATGTTCCTCTGTAGAGATGTACAGGCTTTAAATCTGTTTGTCTTCTATGTTTTCTCTGCTAGATTGTTGGTCGAGCTGGAAGTGTCACAACAGGATCCATTGAAATAGCCAATGCACCTTGGTTGCCACACTAAAGAATACTTGTCAAAATCCAATGATGTATCTGCGCTTTTAATCCATGTGGCTTCAGCTGACATAAGAACAATTGCTCTATAATCTACTTCAGCACTTGAACGAGAAGCTGTTTGTTGTTACTTAATCCTTACTACTGTGCGAAACAAGATTACTCCCAGTATAAAAAGGAAAACACACACACAAAAACCAGTGATAGATAGTCCCGTAGTATCCAGCCCAATCAGAGCTTGAATTTGCTATTATAGTTAATTGATGAATCAAATTCAGCTCATTTCTTTTATTAATTAATCTATGAGAGTCCATTTGATATAACAATGAGTTCTTTTAGCAACCTCCACAGTCTAATATTGGGTTATTGATGTGTTGCGTGATGTGTCACTTGGTTCACAAGTGCTTTAGCAAAAGAGAAGTATTTCAAGTCTCTCAATATGCTCTGATATTCTATACTGTCATTGTTAATAACTAGTAACACCAAAAGCTCGGGCTGTTAGTGAATGACACAACAATTTACACCAACACCCCCCTTAGTTCCCGTTCGAATTCAAAACCCAACAGGTGGACAAAATATACAGACAGATGGAGGTAACATGCCTACCAGGGGTTTCAAACTCGTGACCTCTAGCTCTTATAAACTTTTATGCCGTTCACTAATAGCTCGAGCTTTTGGTGTTAATTAGTTACTAGCATGGTATTAGAGCCAAAGGTCATGAGTTAGAAATCCCTGGGAGGTATGTTATCTCCATCTGTCTGTTCCGACTGTCTGTTGGGTTTCGAATTTGAATGGCTTCCCATTCGAGGGAGGAGGGGTGATATAAATTATTATGTCGTTCACTAACAGCTCGAGCTTTTGGTGTAACTGGTTATTAACGAGGTATTAGAGCTAGAGGTCATGAGTTCGAAGCCCTTGGGAGGCGTGTTACCTTCGTCTGTTCATCTGGTCTGTTTGTTCCGTTTGTCTGTTGGGTTTTGAATTCGAATGGCGGGGGGTGGGGAGGGGCGCTTGGATATAAATTATTATGCAGTTCCCTAACAACTCAAGCATTTGGTGTTTTTGGTTATTAAGAGCCATTGGTTTGGCTTCAACCATATTACATTTCAAAAGATCCATGGTGTTTTTATTTTTTCTTAGAAATATGAATATCTCATCATTGATAGCTTTGCACAACTTGAGAATGATGGTACCGGGATTTCCATTGTTAAATCCTGGGGGTGCTCCATACGCTTCTTCCTTGAGTTCAACATGTAGAAAAGAATTCACGTCATTAATTCGGATAGTTCTCAACAATAACCAAGAACCAGTGATAAGACTATTCACGCAGTTCTTTCTTCACTAAGGGACTAATGGTTTCGTCATAATTGAAACCACGCTCTTGGTTGAAGCCCTTATTAACTAGCCACGGTTTAAAATCATTCTACACTACTGTCGTTGTTGAATGATCATAGAGCCATTTGCAGCCCCTACATTCTTATCTTTAGGATGAGGGAATTGTCTATGTCTAACATCAGTTCATGGTAGGCATTTCATAGGCCATTGCTTTTGCCTATTTTTCGTTCCTGTTGGCTTCTGCATAACTGGATTGTTCTTTTCCTTTCTGGATCCTCGGCTTGAGATGCTCAATAGATTAGTTATGGTAAGTAACCTTGGTCTCAGGATACGAATGAAAGAGTAATGAGTCCTCTCTGATCTTTTGCTAGCAATTGCATCATGATGGGGCACCAATTTAGTTTCCCCTATAAGAGACCATTTGCTGAGCATTATTCTCACCATTTTGCGGAGTGATGGAATGTAAACTTTGCATACTTTAGCTCCACTGGCCGAGGATGAACTGCTTGGACTGCTTATATCCTTTTGTAATCATCATCATCTATAATGGAAGCTTATGAAACATTAGGAGGTAAAGTTGTTGTAATTTCACTATACTTATGGAAATGACTCGTTATACAATTGCTAATTTTTTGAGCTCTTTACCTTGAATTTCTATTGATATGGGAGGCTTATATGCGTAGAGACACTATAGAACATTGAGGGTCTTACTCCATCAAATTCCATAATCAAACAAGATATCATCTCAATCAATGGAGTCCTGATTGTATTATACCATGTGCTGTAATTAAATAGGATCGACTAGTGATGTAGGCCAGACCATGGGTCGGCCAACCCATTGAGCCCAGTCCATAGGCCCAATGGGACATCCATTTAATTAGAAATATTATTTATAGAGTTTGATTTATTTAAAAGTCTTTAAATTAGTAGTTTTATTTAAGTTCGATTGTTATGCAAGTTTTGTGATTTAGTTTCCTCTTTAATTAGGATTCTTTAATTATTAGGAAAGTCTTGGTGGATAAGAAAGATGTCCAATCCTATATACAGAGGACACGCCTCAGTTGTAATTCATTGCTTATTTTTGAATAATTAAAAGTTTTCTTTGAGATTTACCTCTTATGGTATTTTCTCCTCTTGTGGGGGTGTGATCAGACCCCCAAATGCAAGAGTGCGATTGTAGTAATAATTGGTGAGACCGGGTCAATCCACATGGAGCAATGATTTTTAAGAAGCTTTCCAACTTTGACTTGTCTTAAACTAAATCTTGCCTAAATGGAAACTTACCAAATTACATCAACTTTGCTAAAATTACTGAAATTGAATAGTTTAAATACAGTCTTTCCAAACATAAAACCCTAATCTAATAAAAGAAACCTAGGCTAGAAAACCCTAAACTAACTAGAACCTGTAAAAATAGCACACTCATCAAAACAACCAATTTAATATGACAAAAATCAAGACAAAAGTTCCTAAATTATATCCTACTTACTACAACAAATTACAATGCAAATATGGATGATTTATGAGACCCCTAAATGCAAACAATGCAAATCTAGACAAGTTTTTAAAAATATGATGCATGCTGAAAAATTCTGAGTAAGGAAAAACTTGTGCACATGCTTGCTTTCATTGGACTGTACGACCTGCTTAGGATGCTCTAAACCTAAATCTAACGGTTGGAATCAACACTCTAATGATGCATGAAAAAAAAAAGTGAAAAATAACTTAAAACAAAAAAATTATGATCTTCTAAAAATGCCTAGTTGAACCAGCTATGCTGCTGAAATCTGATACGACCTTGATGGGTACCCCTGTTTATGCCTCTGGTTGACACAGGTCCTGAGGTTAATTTTCTTTGAAATTGTGGGGTTTCAAAGTCCTATTACCATACTTTAATACTTCCAAATTTAAAGGCAAACTAATTTTTTTTTCCTGGTTTTCAAATCGCGCACTTTTGGAACATAGTCAGACCCTAGCTGCTGAAACAGTGCAGCCTTTTCAATGTGCAGATTTCCAATAAGCATACCAGGTCCGAAATTTACCTTCTTAATCAGTCATTAAACATTGTGATTTCAGTAACAAGAACCTGTTCTAATGCAATTTCTAATTATGATGTATGCACAAAAACGCTTTCCAACCATAGACTATGCAAGTAACAAAAATAGAAAGTTGCCAAACTTAACAGAAGGAATGCAATTGGAAATTTTCAAAATCAGCAAAATTGTTGTAAAAAGAACTAAAAATTAACTGAGAATAAGAAGGAAAAGGATGGGAAAATAAATAGCAGGAAATTATGTATCCAAGCCCTTAGAGCACAATTTATTCCCAAGCATTGAAAATACGGGTAGTTTGGCTTCTTCCTCCTCTAAACAGAGATAGGAAAAATTCGAAACTCAATTCAAATGCGAGATATCATTCTCCTTAATTCGCCAAAATCACAAATTTCATTGTCTAATCCTTAAGCATATGATGTATCTTTCACAAAAACAACATTTCAAAGAAGTTAGAGCAAAGAAAAATTAAGTACCAATTAGAAGAAGTTGACTACACGCTGAATCAATCAAAGTATTCCTTTTATTCCTTGAACTTGGCTTACATGACATTAAAAACACCACTCTTTCATCATCTCCTTAGATAAATCCGAACAACTAGTTCCCTAGAAGACTAGAAAAAGTAGTGAAGAAGGGGCTAGAGAGAGGGAGAGAAGGGTGGAGGGATGGGATGTCCTCTCGTGTACAATGAGGCTTTCGGTTTTATGAAGGGGGCTGGTCTTATTTATTGTTTTTTTTTCTACCTCCTCTTGCTACAATTTGTTTCCTTTTTTAATTGGATTCTTTGTTTAATTCCCAAGCAATGCTTCTTACGTGGAAAGATTTTGAATTGTAGAGAATTTCTTGCCAAATTGAGTGTCTTGGAGAGCAAGACTTTCCTTACAGCTTGCCAAGAATTGGGATTTCTTGCAATTCCCTCCTAAAACTGCAGCAGCCAACTTCCCAAGGTCATATCTCTCTCAATATGGTGCAATCTTGGGCTCCACAGATATCTAGTTGAAAAGAGCTTTCCAAGGGTGGGTAGATTGTGCTGATCTGACACTCGATTCGAGAGTTATGGCTATTTTAATTTGCTGCCCCTGAAAAATCCGGGAATAATACATATGGAAGTTTCTATGTTGGGTGTGCAATGGGGTGTGTGGGACCCATTTTGGATGTCCAAGGCATGCCCGGACTCTTTCCTAGCTTGCTTATTTGATTCTCTTTCCATTTTTTCTTGCATTCCTTGCTTGCTACTTTGACTTTTCAAACTTCTTCATGCTAACTTTCCTTTCTTGACGTTTGACTCCGGAAACAAGTAGCACTTTCTAATTTCACAATTGGTAAGCACACCAAATCTTTCCAAATCTGAATGACACTCCCCTTGCTTGAATTCCCAAACTTTCCAAACTCCTCCAAGATGCCATGATGTGTGGGTCCACCATGAGGGGCGTTCCACCTTTGATCTCTCTCTAATTTCACCAATGCGGGTCCTGTGTTCTTGATTTTTCCTGCACAAAATAAATTAAACAATCTCAATAATAATCAAGTTTGTAAAATTTCAATGGACCATGTATGGAATCCTTCATGCCTACTTGGTGCTCAAAAAATGACAAAACTTTCCAAAAATAGCACATGGCGCCAAATATAGCAGGTAGGCATTGATGAAACCAAAAATCCAATTTGGAGTGATGAATTTGATGATGCAAAACCCTAATTTCACGAAAGTCATGCAATGTGATGAGTTTTGACTAATTTTGATTAGATTTCCAAATTTAAGCCCAAATGCATGAAATCATGAAATTGAGTGTAATTCTATGCAATTAACTTAATTAAGTTCACAAATGCACATGAAATGATGGCAACATAACCTAATTTTGTGGACTTATCAGGGTGCCCTAGTGGCTGAACCCATCTCGGGTTCAATTAATCTTTTAGGAGATTGATCTATTTTTTGATCGCGGATTGGGGGCTGCGCCAATTGGTATTGGAGCTGAAGAGCGATCACCGGGAGGACAACTGTCCCTTCTAGATTCTATTCCCTACACATATCCCATCATCATCGTCTTTCCATCCATCTACCACCATCAAATCCCTGCATTGACCGTCACTCATCCGAACCACCGTCACTCATCCGAACCACCACCCTCACTCATCCAAGATGTCAACCTAACTCCACCTTCTGCAAGAACCCACCACCCAAAAGCCTAATTCCTGACATTTAGAGAAATGGAATATCGAATACAGGAATGTTGATTTGAATGTCTAAAACACAGTGCCCATTAGGGTCGACTGTTCTTCCATTATAAAGGGGCTTAGTGCCCTGATTACATGCTAGTATCTCTTATCTATAGCAAGTATATCTTATCTAAAGCCTAACAACTGTATTACAAACGAAGAATGTACAGGTGGCTTCGAAGACTGGGCCCAAAATGGGTAATATATGAAGACTGGGCCCAAAATGGGCCCAGGCTTGGATTGACACCCCCCCTCAAATTGATGCTGGGGAGTCATAAAGCAGCAATTTGGAAACGAGAAAATGATGTCGAGGCCGAGGAAGTCCCTTTGTGAAGATATCTGCAAACTGAAACTTTGTAGGAACATAAGTTAGACTAATGACATCTCGTTTATATTCATCCCGAATAAAGTGACAGTCAACTTCGGTATGTTTAGTACGTTCATGGAAGACTGGATTTTCAGTGATTCAGATAGCCCCAGTATTGTCGGTATGCAAAGGAGTAGGAGAGGTTTGAGTGAATCCAAATTCCGAAAGAAGGCCCTGTAGCCATAAGATCTCAGAACAAGCAGAAGACATTGCCCTATATTCAGCTTCCGTGGAAGATCTGGACACACGTTCTTGTTTCTTGCATTTCCAAGAAATGAGTGAATTGCTAAGGTACATGCACCAACCAGTAGTAGAACGACGTGTGTCTTGACAGCCTGCCCAGTCAGCATCCGCATAAGCACTCAGATGAAGAGGATTATCCTTTGGATAATATAAACCACGAGGGACCGTTCGTAGCAGGTAACGGATAATGCGCTTGACAGCTGTCAAATAAAGATGTTGAGGAGCGGTTATGAACTGACTCACAAGATGAACATCATAGGATATATCAGGTCGAGTGATGGTGAGATAGACAAGACTGCCCACCAGGCGCCTGTATGTATGAGGATCAGGAAGAAGATCGCCATCATCTTTACTCAGCTTGAGATTTACCTCGACAGGGGTATCAACAGGCGAAGAATCATGGAGGTCAGCCAACTTGATAAGGTCTGATGTGTATTTGTGTTGATTAACAAAGAGACCTTTGGGAGATTGATGCATCTCTAAGCCAAAGAAATAATGCAAAGGGCCCAAATCCTTCATATGGAAGTAAGTCCGGAGGGAATCTTGGAGAGATTTGATCATACCAGCATCCGTGCCAGTGATAATAATATCGTCAACATATACCAGTAGCACAGTAACCCCAGTAGAGGCGTGGTGGAGAAAGAGAGATGGATCATAAGGGCTCTGAGTAAATCCAATTTCGCATAAGCGAACCCTGAAGGTTTCGAACCATGCCCGATGTGCTTGCTTCAAACCATAAAGCGATTTTTTCAACCGACAGACGGACCTTTTGGAGGGAGAGGGGACGCTTTGTGGTATACGCATATAGACCTCTTCTTGCAAATCTCCATGAAGAAATGCATTTTTCACATCCATTTGGTATAATGGCCAAGACTTAGATGCAGCAATGGCGAGAAGTAACCTAACAGAGGTCATTTTTGCCACAGGTGCAAATGTTTCCTTATAGTCAATGCCATACTCCTGTCTGTTTCCTAGTGCCACAAGGCGAGCGAGCTTTGTGTCTATCCAACGACCCATCAGATTTAAGTTTGATGGAGTAGATCCCTTTGCAACCAATGGGCTTAATTGCTGAAGGACACTCCACAATATCCCATGTGTGATTTAGATCCAATGCATCTAATTCCTCCTTCATGGCCTGGTTCCAGCAATCGTGTTGCACAGCCTGCAAATAAGAACTCGGGATAGAGATAGAAGATAGGGTGGTCATTAAAGAAGTATGGGTAAATCCATACTGCTCAGGAGGTCTAGAATTTCTAGAGGAGCGATGTAAGACAGGAGTAGGTGTTGAACCAGTTGCCGGTGGAGGATTAGGGGGAGGGCCATCTGCAATGGGAGGTTTTTCCCATCGGTGATATACAAAAGCAGGATTAAACCGAGTAACCAATGGGTGATCTGAAAAACCTGATAAGAGTGCTGGTGAAAAGGGATGAGGACAGTCCATGTGAGTTTGGAAGAAATATTGATTTTGAAAAAAAATAACATTTCGAGAAATCCTGATACGACGACCAATGGGATCATAACAAACAAGACCTTTTTGATTAGTGGCATAACCTAGAAAAGCACACCGACGAGATTGTGCTGTTAGTTTCGTTCTTTTTGTGTGAGGTAGATGAACGAAGCAAACACAGCCAAAGGTATGTACGTGATCAAACACGGGATGATGCCCAACCAATTTAAAATGAGGCGTTAAATGATCAATGGTAGGTGATGGAAGGCGGTTTATGAGATAGACAGCCGTGGTGAGAGCTTCAGTCCAAAAACGAGGGGGAACGGATGATTCAATCAGAAGAGTTCTAGTTACATCAAGAAGAAGTCTGTTTTTCCGTTCCGCGACTCCATTTTGTTGTGGAGTATAAGGACAGGTACGTTGAGAAATGATCCCTTTATTTTTTAAAAAGGATTGAAAATCCTTGGAAACAAACTCCCCCACTGAGTCTGAGTGCAAAGTTTTAATGCATTTAGAAAATTGGTTGGCAACATAGTTAACAAAAAATTTAAATGCATCAAGGACATCAGATTTCGAATGTAATAAATAAATCCAAGTAAATCTGCTGTTGTCATCAATGAATGTTACATAGTACTTGAAATGACTATGTGAAAGGGTCGGAGCAATGCCCCAAACATCACTGTGAATCAAGTCAAAACATGCAGTGCTCTATGTGGTGGATTGTGGAAAAGGTAAAGTTTTACTCTTTCCTAATTTGCAAGCATCACATTCAAAAGAAACAGAGTCAATAGGTTTATTCAATAATCTAGATTGAAATAAAGTAGACAAAGTAGAGGCATTTGGATGACCAAGTCTATTATGCCACAATCGAGAATTATTCTGAATAAAAAAACAAAATAACCGATGTAAAGTTTTATTCTCAATAATGGAAGACATTGGTAAGGGAAAAAATCAGCCATGCTTAGGCCCCCTCGCGATCACTTCCCCTGACTCTTGGTCCTGCGCAACACATCCAGAAGAAGAAACTGAGACATTGTAATTATTTTCAACAAGTTGACCTACAGAAACCAAATTGGTAGCAAGATGAGGAGAAACGAAAACATTGGTTAAGGGTAAGGGGCTAGGGGTATCATCAACAGAGGTGATGGGGAGATGGTCTTCGTTGGCAACTTGAACAGTGAGATGACCAGTGTAAGGGTTGACATTCTGTAATGTTATGGGTGAAGAGGCCATACGGTTACTTGCACCAGAATCTAAGTACCATGTATTGGAAAGAGAGGAATCAGTACCTGCGATGTTCATGGATGCTAAGGTATTGATGATCATTTGGTTAAGCATTTCAGGGGTGAGAGGAGCTGGAGACGCAGATTGAGATGAACCATGCTGTGAGAATGAATCATACTGCAGAGAACCACGGAAGTCAGATGATGCATATTGTGGAGTGGTCACGGTGTAAGCAATAGGAGCTGACGACATGGTGGAAGTACCAGGGCTTGACTGCACGTAATTGCTGGAAGTAGAATTGCGAGCCTTCTTTCGACATTTTTTAATAACATGACCAGTGGCCTTACAATATCTGCAAATTTTTGCCTTGCATTGATTTGCATAGTGACCATTTTTTTTGCAGGAGGTTGTCTGGTTGTGGCAACATAGGCAAATGGAGCCTCAGCAAATCTCTGTTGTTCTAGAGTAGTTTTAGTCACGAGACGCTGTTCTTCTCGCAGAAGTTCCTGAAGACAGGCTTCCAAGTTGGAAAGAGGAACCCTGCTCATCAAGTTTGATCTAACTGTCTCAAACTCCGGACGAAGTTTCATGAGAAGCTGATCCCGACGACTACTTTGCTGTAATGGAAGTAATTCCGGAAGAAGTGCTGCAGATATCGTGGTAAACTTAATCTCATCATATTCGGACCGCAGTCTACGGAAGCCATTGTAGTACTCCTGAAAAAACTGGGTGCCTTGAGTGAATCGAGAGATTTCAAGTTCCAATTGAAACTGGCGAGTAGTATTGCTTTGTTGATAAACTTTTTGAAGATAGTCCCACATTTCACGGGCAGTTTTGCAGGGTTTGAGGTTGAGAATAAAATGTGACTCAACAGAGCCCAGCAACCAGGTCTTGATTTTAGCATCCTTCGTTTTCCAAGCTAAAATCTTTTTATCATCTTCCGCAGGTTGAGGTTCAGATCCATCAATGTGTGTCCATAGTTCTTTTCCTTCCAAGTAAATTTGAAATTGGAAGGCCCATGAGGTATAATTTGTTCCATCAAAGCGAATCAGGGCTATCTCATGTTTGTCCATTACTAAAGACGAGTAAGAAGTACACACAAATCACTCATGGGGCAGCAGCATCGTTGTAGTCCAATTGTAAATAGACCATAGCCACAATTGATAACAACAGATAGCAACCAGCAGACAAAAGTAGTAGAAATCCAGATCAGTTCCCAGTAGACAAAAGCAAAAAAAACAGTAGAAATCCACCAATAAGCAGCAGGAATTAACAGCAGGGATCAACAGTAGTCATCAGCAGTTGAGAAAAAGAGGGCAGCAGCATCAATCGCAAGCATGCACAAGCACATGGATGTAAAACGTCCCCGTCGTCAGTGGGTAATTCCACACATGGGCCCCACTTGGTGATCTGAACATAGATCAGAGTGTGGGAATGAAAAGAGAGGATTTTCATGCAACTACTGGAGGTGGTCCCATGAAGATCAAATCCAGATTCAGAATTTTGGATGGCCAAGATGAAAACTATTGGAAAAGAATGAATTTTCACAACAAATGGTAGAAAACCTACCTCTGATGATAAAAAATTCAGGAAAAAATCTTCATAAATCCAAGAAGCTCCAGGCGACCAAGATGGTAATATTCCGCTGATGTGTTGGTGATGATCACAGGTGGGCCACGTTTGATCTGAGATGATCAGGGAAGATTAGAGATGATCTAGCTGAAGAGGATGATCACAGATGATCATAGACTGGCTCCCAATGTTTGGAAGATGAGTTAGGAGAAGATCAAAGAAGGTCGACCTTGCTTTGATACCATGACATTTAGAGAGATGGAATATCGAATACAGGAATGTTGATTTGAATGTCTAAAACACAGTGCCCCATTAGGGTCGACTGTTCTTCCATTATAAAGGGGCTTAATGCCCTGAATACATGCTAGTATCTCTTATCTATAGCAAGTGTATCTTATCTAAAGCCTAACAACTGTATTACAAACGAAGAATGTACAGGTGGCTTTGAAGACTGGGCCCAAAATGGGTAATATATGAAGACTGGGCCCAAAATGGGCTTGTGCTTGGATTGACAATTCCCAGTCACCATGCTCCCTAAAAAAATCAAATCCAAAAACCCCAAACCATTCAAACCCAATCGACCATAGCCCTAGATCCCGAGACTCCATAAACCTCAGGAACCCTAGTCGAACCCCAAATCCTATCCGTGCACTAACCTCATTCAGTCAAGCCTTCACCAAACCGCAACTCACCCTCAAAAATAAAAAACCTGACTACCGAAAACCCCAAATCCCCAACGCATCACCTTTGACCAAACCCCTTCTCTTTGGGCTGACAGAACCACTCCAATACCGTAAACTCATCCACATTACCCTTTGTTTATTAGTCCCCCAAGCCTAGGAAAAAAAAAAAACCTCCCAAATAAATCCACCCCAAAACTGCCAATCCCCACCATATTGAGCCCAACCTAGAGCGCACAGGCCCAAAGCCCACCTACATCTTTCTCCCCACCCCACAGCCCACAACGCTAGCCAATCCGGGCTCTATCCTTTCACTTTGCCCTCCGTTCGATATCCCCAAACCCAGCAGAGGGCGGAAAAAACAAGAGAAAGAAAGAAGAAAGAGAAGGAGTTTGAGTTTAAGAGCATACCTGGCACCAAAGTCGTTCCCCCCATCATTCACCTCAATCGGCCTCACCGTGCCTCTACCATGAGCATTGGAGTCATCGCAGTAGCCTGCAACAATGTTGCCAACCACCAGCTCCTTCCTCGTTGAGTTCACTAGAGCCACACCTCCTCTACCATAACCAACATCAGAGCTCTTCCTTCCTTTTCCTCAAGTCGAAAGGTGAGTCGAAGTTCAAGACAAAGGCCCTTCTTTTATTCTTTCTTTGCACAAAGTTCAAGATAGAGCCAAACAAAATGACTCACTACATGTGCCCATCATCTGAGACTGAGTGTTTGGGTCAGAGTATGGATTCGACCCGATTTTGATCAAAGAAACGGTATAAAAAGATAATAATAATACTAGTGGGCCTGGCCAACAAGAGCGAGCCCAGCCAAAGCTCAAAATTTCTAATTGATCAATCTTAGTCATTGATTCTCAAAAGCAGTTATATATTGTCCATTTGAACTCCATTCAACGATCTGTCTTCACCAGCGTACTGCCCACACACAACAGGCTAGTTCCTTCTTTTATGGAAGTTAAATTTTGATATCCTTGTCTTCAAGTCATCATGCAAATTTTTGGACACTCAATTGAAATTCAAAGAATTCAGTATGAGCGCAAATATGGCAATTGGTATTTTGAGAATGTGTTCAACTTTGAAAATTTTCTTACTAGTAACTCATGACGGTTGATGAATATACCAGCCAATTTCGAGAACTGCAAGATATATATGAACTAGAAGAGGATGAGATACATGATTTGGTTCGTTATATCAGAGACTTGCGACCAGACAGCTTAGATAATATGAATTTTTGCAAAACCAGTCAAGTGGCATACTTAGAAGCATTCCATGTAGAGAGTATGCTTAGACATGGGTCTCACATGCATTAATGTAAGCCTGAAGAAAGAAAGTCTCAACAAAGCCCAAGAGCCCATGTTGTGGAGAAACTTTTTGCCGGAGAAGTTAATCTCACTCTTGTCATCCGCCGACTCCTTAATACAAATGAGAAGGACGAAGAAGAATGGAGACAGACTAAGAAATTTCACACGTGGGTAAGAGTTGAAGACAAGTCCGTTAATTTGATTTTTGACAATGGTAGTGCAATAAATTCTGTCGCACAAGAGCTTATTGACAAGCTTAATTTGCCAACTGAGAAGCTTCCTAAGCCCTATCAAGTCACATGTTATGTCATCCCTGTGACTCATGGATGTTTGGTATCATTCAAGATTGGCCATTATGTGGACAAAATTTGGTGTGATGTGATCCATATGAATATTGCTCATATTCTTTTTGGACGTCCAAGGTATTTTTGACCGGGAAGTGCACAATGATAAAGAAGCGAATACGTACCCTTTTATGGAATGGTAAAAGGATTAGACTCATTCCAATGAATTCAATAGCCCCGTCTTCGTCTACATTATCATCTTTAACTAAAGAACCACATAAAGAACAAAAGGTTGAAAGAGAAGTCATGATTGCACCAATAGGGAAAACATAATACACCAATGATGACATCGAAGGGCAATTTCATGGCAAAGCTGATTTCGTGGGTACAAACAATATTCATCAGGGTAATGTTAAATCTCTTTTTTTTTTTTTTTAATGGTAGGGTAATGTCAATCAACAACCACAAAGGGCTGAGGAAGAACAAGGACAAGCAAACATTGAAGACTTTGATCAAGTTAGCAAAAAGATTGAACATTCGCGTGGATCTGATTGTAACACCACTTCCATAAATTCCAATTGGGTCATCGGAAATCAAATCAATTGTTTCAGAGTTTCACAAGAAGATCAAGTTGTTGATGTCCCTCACATTGACTTCATCTTTAGGGATCAACAATGGAAGCTTGAAGATTGCTCTTAGATATGACAGATTCTACGGTTGCGGTCTCTCATGGGAAAAGCGCACATCTGAGCTACATGCAAAACATCAGAAGAAACGACACTTCCATTCTACTTTTAGATGGAGGACAAGATTGAGTCAAACTTTGGAGCCATGTCATGCAAATGTAGATCAAAAGAAAAGACGGAAGTTTGTGCGATTGATTTTCAACTCAGGGGTACATTTCCCGAACTTGCGGTTGAATTCTCTCCGGTATTATCAAGCTGTCAACTCGCTGGAGTCGAGTTTTTTCCAAGCCGGGGAGAATTGATGCAGGCTAGGCCATGGGTTGGCCAATCCATTGAGCCCAGTCCTTAGTTAGGCCCAATGGGACATCCATTTAATTAAAAATATTATTTATAGAGTTTGATTTATTTATAAGTCTTTGAATTAGGAGTTTTGTTTAGGTTGGATAGTGATGCAAGTTTAGTGATTTAGTTTCCCCTTTAATTAGGATTCTTTAATTCTTAGGATAGTCTTGGTGGATAAGAAAGATGTCCAATCCTTTATATAGAGGACATGCCTCAGTTGTACTTGTAATGCAATGCTTATTTTCAAATAATTAAAAGTTTTCTTTAGGATTTATCTCTTATGGTATTTTCTGTTCTTGTGAGGGTGCCCTAGTGGCTGAACCCATCTCGGGGTTTGATCAATCTTTTGGCAGATTGATCTATTTTTTTATCGCAGATCCAGGGCTGCACCAACTAGATAGGATTAGAAACCCTGAATATATTTGATTGTAATTGTAATCACGGAGAGCCTTAATGGGCTGTAATTTATATCATAATTATATCATGTAATTGGGATATAATCTCTATAAACACAGGTGGTTGACTACGCAAGGTTGTATCACAAATTCTCCTAAATCTCTCTGTTTTATCTCGTGTGTCATGTTGCCAGAGCCCAAGGCTCTTCGATCTTCTCCTCCTTAAGAGGATAAATTTTTCCTAGAAATTTCTGAAGCTCGTCCGAATGATTGCTCAAGCCAGAAATACACTGTTGACAATTTCAGTGTTATGATCTGAAGTTGCCAAGTTGGGCCACACCATCAGTGATGTGAATCATCAAGGGAGCGACATCATTATGGTCATCCCACTTTTCTGAGATTCTCATGATTTTTATGGGATTTCTTCAGCAAATAAAGGTTGGTTTTTCCCCTCTTTTTCGTTTGACAGTTTTTTGGAAATAGTTTTTGTCATCACCATTGTTTTTTCTGATAATGGTTAGATCTACCTCAAACTTCAGGATAGGCACGAGTGCCAAATAGGTCCCCTTTATAACCCCGGTTGGTTATCTGAGGAATCCATATAAGATTGCGGAATAATTCACATTACCAATAGTCAATTTGACTGGTCGACCATCTATGACAGAAAATATAAAGCAGAGAGATTTTGGAGAATTTGTGATACAACCTTGTTTAGTTGACCATCTGCATTTGTAGGAATTATATCCCAATTCCATGCTACAGTTATGATAAAAACTACAACCCATTAAGGCTCTCTATCATTAAAATGAACTTGGTCAGGGACTCTAATCCTATCTAATATTACAGTGACCGATCCTTTCTAATTACAGCGCATGGTATAATACAATTAGGCTACATTGATTGAGATACTATCTTCTTTGATTATGTTAGTCCATGGGATTACCGCACCTTTGTTTTTTCTAGTGTCTTTTCGCATAGCACCTTGTCTCATCAAAAGTCCTATACTTGATATAAAAGTCCTTTTCAATGGGTTGAAGCACCTATAACCTTTGTGCCTATCACTGTAGCCAATACAAATAAACCCTTTGCCTTGGGAGTTACTTTATGCCATTGAGATGTAGGAGCATGCACAAAACATCAACAAAGTAAGAAGTCCAGAACCAAAATTGCTACTTTGAGAAATATTGTTTGGCGATATAGAATTTGTATTCAATGATGGCAGCCTCCTAATTATGTGGAAAGAGGTACAAAAAGCTTCTGTTAACATACATTTGGGGATTCTAGATGCATACATCATAGTTATGACTGTATGTTTTTACTCAGAAACACCATTTTGTTCAGGTGTGTTATCAGTTATGGTAGATAAATTCCTGTTTTATTCCATAATCTGAAGATGAATATTCACCTCCACCATCACTCCCGAACATATCAAGCCATCTACCTAAATATTCTTTCATAAATTATTAAATTTGTCAAATAATGAAAAAGAACCTTGGACTTATGTTTCATAAAGAAAATCCATGTGAAACGTATGAGATCATCAATGAATATGAAGTGGTATTTCAAACTAGACATGAAAGCAACTGGCGAAAGCGATCAAACATTAGAATGAATTTAACTGTAAAGGATGATGAGTCTTCTCATTACCAGAACCAGATAGAAGTTCAGTATGTTTGCTAACTTGACAATCATAATTCGTAACTAAACATCCTATCATATATATGATGATATCAAATAAAAAACTATCTCTATGGGGAGTATTAAGAGGTTGATGACCATAATATGCTAATTGTTGTGCCATATATCATATTATCAAGTTTATTTTATGAAACTGAACTAAAAAAATTGGGGAGGCGGGGACTAGGTCATCCTTGAGTCAAGTCGACTCCGCCAGGTCACACGGGTCTCGGCCGAGTTGCACCTAGTCACACCTTAGAACCCCGGGAATCTAAGAAATTACGAAAATGAATAAAATACTTTAGAAATAGAGAGCTATTTCCTATGAATTTAAGCCACTTGTTCTAATTAGTTAGAATGAATTTAAGTGATAATAGTTGCACATTTGATTTTCATGTAGTCAGATGAAGTATGAACACTACCTTTCAGTCTTTGGGTGCTTTAATCTTCCAATTTAATATGGTCTTGATCGATATAAAATATAAATGGATCCCCATTGATGGATCATTGGTAAGGCATCTTCATTTCCATGAGGATGTCCAAGGCTTGATCCTGGTTGTTGCTTTGTTGGTCAGGGACTTGTGGAGCGTGTGTGGGTGTGTGAGGTGAGTAGTTACACCAGCAAAAAAAGAAAAAAAAGAAGGGAAGAAGAAAGAGACAAGGTGAAAATGAGTTTTAACCTTTTCCCATACTACTTAGTTGAAGGAACTCAGGTCCAGACTTTTGATAAGCAAGAAATGACAAAACAATTAATGACCATGGTAATCTAGCAACCTAAACCTCTTGCTTATTATATTAAAATAATGGAAGGGTGGTGTAGGAAATTGCAATTATTTCTATTTTTCCCCATTTCTTCTCTCTTTTCCTATTCTCCTTCTCCCTATTTCTTGTTTGAGCCACAAGTTACTATACAATTTGATTCACGGCTCATTTATCTAGTATGGTAGAGCATGGTATCATTCCATGATTGATGGATCAACAATGGATAGTTTGTAGAGTGCTTACCTATTGTTCGAAATGGCCAAATCATCCATGCATATGACTGGGACAAGTGGAGGAATCAAAATTTACCAATTCAGTTATAATCAATTTGGTCAATTGTGGCCACTGCACTTCTCCTTCCTTTTTTTTTTTTTTTTTTTAATACATTATTTAATATAATATAGGAGCATTAGATAGAAATCCTCTCCAGTTGAATGGGTGGGTTAGTAACGTGAGAATTTTCTTGCTGTAACCGAGTTATTCATTGTTTTCCCTAACTTTTCTCCTTTAAATAGTTATATATTTTTTTCTTCTAATAATATTATGCTAAAATGAATGAAATACTTGTAGGAAATAAGAAAGTTCTCATCAAAAGCCTTCCAAAAGAAGAAAGAAGCACCCATTGAAATGAGATTGGCAACTATCCTTTTCTACCAGTAGATGTGTATCTATGAACTTGATTTAATGCTTAATGAACTAGTGATGGTTTTTGATATTTTTTTGTCGTCCTCTTGAGATATCTGACTAAGATGTGTAAAATATTGCAGAAGTTGGCAAAACTATGTATTCTTGGAAGGGGACATTACAAGTTAGATGTTGACACAGAAGAAAGAAGGAAGGTCAACAAATTCAAGGAGTCGGCATGGAAATTCATTTATTTTCTTTCAGCAGAGATTTTGGCTCTTTCTGTTACATATGATGAGCCTTGGTTCCGAGACACAAAATACTTTTGGGTAGGACCTGGAGAGCAGGTCTGGCCTGATCAAAAGACCAAGTAAATTTACCATTCTATGTTTTCTTTGTTGATTTTTAAATTTCAGCATGTAGTGGTACTGGATAGCTACTTGATTTTGACATTTGTTTGATTCGTGTATATGGCAGGCAACCAATCACGTCTTCTACACTGGTTCAATCCAATATAATGTCCCTAGAGAGATATATTGCACCTTACAAACCAAGGTTGGGGTGGTTTAAGTTGGACCTGAACCTTGATGGTTCATAGAGATAGGTATAGAAGGAAACAATATGAAAGAAGAAGAGGAAGGAAAGCATATTAGAATTGGATGTTTAACATGATCCTCATATTTTTTTTTTCTAACAATAATTACAAGAATTTACAAAAATGAATACAATTTTGTTAACAAATACTGTTGATGCACCATTGGAGAGTAGATTAGATTGACGGCTGCAATTAGAGTTGTTACTTTTCTTATGATTTGTGATTAGATGTCATTTTGTATCCTTGACTTAAGGGCTTCATTTGTATATCTTTTAAGTTATGCTTAATAAGGCATGACCCCAGTCGACTAGGGTTAATTATCTAATTCCACTGCAAACACTCTTCTTTCTCCTTCGTGCAAAACTTATCATGGTATGAGAGTGTGTGAATCTGTTGGGCTGGTGTTCCTTCTATCTCCCTTCTCTCCTCTCTTCTTCTTCTTTGCTCCTCTCATCTCTCTCTTTGTTTTTTTTATCCCTAGCTTGTTTCGTTCAATTGTGAACTCTTTTCTTTGCGATAGTTTCTTTTCTTTTTTCTTTTTGATGGGGTAATAAAAGGTATTATATTGAGAGAAAAAGATTATGAAGGCAAACCACCCAAGAAGAAAGATTGTAGAAACATGGTAGAAAAGCATTATACCAATAACAACTAGCAAAGATTAGAAGATGAAATAGAATTAGCCATGCTATTGGCCACTTACTCAACATGCTTGATCTCTACTTGAATCGGAGATGACAACGACCTGATCGTTGAAGTAGAATTGAAATAGCCAATTGCTAACGGCGGATGAAGAAATCTGTGAAATAGCATTCATCAAATCACTTTTCACAGTAATTTTACCTTGAAAGGAAGAACCAAGTTACAAAGCACCTCTAAGATATCCAATATTTTCGCCTCAGTAGACTCCAAATGGCACATGTTTGGAGAACATTACCAGCACTTTCCCTATCCAATATTTTTGCCTCAGCAGGCTCCAAATTACTCATGCTTGGAGAACATTACTAGCATTATCCCTGCACTAATAACAAGCACTCCACCTATACCGGCCAGCCCTGGTTTACCCCTAGCAGCTTCACAGCCTCTTAAGGCTCTAGTTTGATGGTTGGCAAGCTACTGTGTCCCCTGATCAGATCTGGTGTGCTGATTCCGCGCTGATATCTGGTGTAATCCACATTCTTGGTTTCTCATCAGTGTTGAGAATATTGAGAAATGTTAGGTTTATTTGTAATTTGGGTCATTGGGTTTATCTATAGTTTTGAAAGTAAGTTTCCTAGAGTAAGATTGAATTATTTTGGGATGGAGTTGCGATGGGATAAGGATTAGGTTTACTAGTTTAGTATTAGAGCATGTTTGATCCAGCTACCCCATCTATCTTCTTCTTTTCTGAAACACTAACCATAGCTTTGATTCTTATCAATCCCAAACCATAATCTCCATCCCAATTAAAAAAAAAAAAAAAATGAAAAGAAAAGATCCCAACCACCAACCCAGCCCCTGCTGAACCCAATCTTCTTCAGCCCCATTGCTCCTGTTACTGCAACAAACCTCTAGCCCCATCATTTCCCTTTCTCTAAAAAAAAAAAAAAGAAAAAACCAACCTCAAAAGCCCCAACCCTACCATCCTCTATCATCTACCAACAAAATTCCTTGTCTAGGAGCTCGTCAAGTAGTTGCAAAGAAGAGGTGGTTGATCTCTGTGTGGTCCGTTTGAAAGGCTCAACCCATCTTTACATTGCAAAATGCGAAGGAGGAAAGTAAAAAGTACCCACTGTTGTCAGGTACTTCCATTGGCTCTCTTTTGTTACAAAAGGATAGGGACAAAGGTTTAGAAGCTTTTTCTTTTTTGCGATTTAAAAGGCTAGTCTAGGCCAAAAAGCTGGCTTGAATTACACTGTCATCAAGGGCGGACCTACACTATACACACATGGGGCGGTTGCCCAAGGTGACATCCAAAAATCCCTAAAGTTTGAATGGCCCAGATAGTCCATGCTCCATTCTAGTAAAGGGGTTGCCCCACCTTAGGTCTGAAAAACCAATAGTTTTCTAGTCTTCTTCTTAAAGATCTCCCAAATGAAAAACCTCAACAACCCTTCGCTCAGTCGTTCTCCTTCTTCCACTTCAGGCTCAGGTAGTCCGGCTTCTACACAGTAGCACGACACAAATGTCTACACTCACTCCTCTCAATCCATTCTTTATTCTATGATTCTCTCTTTTCTTTCTTCTTTTTCACCTGGATTCACTAAGAAAACCACTCTCTCTCTCTCTTTATATATATATATATATATACAAATAAGGGATAGTGATGAGATTTCTACCTTTGAATCAAATAAATGTGGGCATAAAATGCCTTCTTCCAAATGGATTTGATGAATTGAATCTCTGATTTGTGTTTTTCTTCTTGAAAATGCATGCCACTATTTCTACACAAAAAACAGAGCTGTTGTCTCTTACAAACGCACACCACATACATTGAAACCATTTATATGCAAGTCGTTTTGGTGGTTTGGTTGCATTATGATCTTATAGCTCATTCTTTCTATTGGGATATTTAGCTCGTATAATGTTATTGCTTTTTTTTCTTCTTTTAGTTTTTGCTAATATGATGCTTGTGTTAATGGCGTTTGATTTCTTATTGATGCATTTTTTGTGTTTTTGAATTTTGACTTCTTTGCTTTTTGGTCATTTATATTTTATTATTTTTTATTTTTTCTCAATGAGAATAATCCAATACTCCAATTTTCCCCTGAAACATCCTGCCTTAGATTTTGTTTGATTTATGTGCCGAGTCTTGAATTTTAGCTTCTTTCCTTTTGCTTTCTCGATAGCTATTTTTGAATTTAATTTTTTTAAAACACGATACGATGTTTATGATTATGCTGATCTCATTTGGATTAATATGATAGATGAACTCTTAGGAACTCAAGGAAACAATCAAAGAGGCATTATTTTCATATGACAAGGATTTTACTTCTTTAGAGTTCTCTATAGTCCTTTTTTTATTATTGTCGTGTGGTTGCTAATTTAATTCTCTTTCCACTAATGTGAATAAAAGACTTCCTTTAGAAGATGGCTATTGTAGTTAAAAAAATTACGTAGGAATTGAGTGTTAGTAATAGGATATGAGTTCTTTATACTTAACTTTCCAAAAAATAAAAAATTATGAATTTAAACCATGTAATAAGTGGAGATTATTGCTGGTTGGTGTTGATTTTGACCTTTTCAATTGACCATTGTCCGCACCACCTAAATAAAAATCTTGGATCCGCCACTGACTGTCGTCACCATTTTTATGTCCAAAATAGAATGGGCCAAAAGATCAAAGAAAATTGCAAGTCATGCCATTGGATTAAAGCATCAGTTCTTTTGATTTGTAAGGAAGAAGGCATGGAGAGTGGGTAGCAAGTTTAACTTATTTACAGTACTGCCATCAAAAGGAAAAAAAGAAAGAAAAAAAAAATGATTTGGTACAACCAAGCGCCACTCACTTTAGTGCTCTTTTGTGAGATCACAAATTTTGGTGATCCCTCAAGTTGGTCAATACAGATCTAAACCTTACGGTTGACCAATCAAGCCAATCCTTATTTGCAAGGATAAGAGTGTATTGATTCGTGGAATGTTGGCTGGACAAAGTAGAGCAATATTCAACCCACAATCAACAATAATGGCTGATGGATTAGCGGATATGATGGCAACAATGGGGACATCAGCCAAGATGGCGGCAACAATGCAAACATAAATCTTGAAATTGAGGAATGAGGTTGCGATTATTAAAGAACAACTTTCCACACCCTTGGTCCCCCTACAGAATGGAAAGAATGCAATCACATTATCGGGCATTCCAACAACATGTGAGGATTATTTAATGAAATTGATGTAACTCAGCCAAATGGGTACACTTTGAGACTATCAAATTGAGTTTGAACACATTTCTAGGAAAATCATCGATATTTTGCAAGATAAGTTGGTAAGTACATTCATGTGAGGCCTCAAGGATGAATTGCAAATTGATGTTCAACGTCAGCAACCAAGATGTCTCTCTAATGCCATATCTTTTGCTCGACTCTTTGATGATAGATATTTTTTAAGGTCATTTGCAAAAGTTCTCGTCTGAAGAAAATAATAGCCTGTCTGAAGTTGTTGTTTCTCGTATGTGGTGCAGCACCAGATCTACGATCAAATAGATCAACGCCTCAGAGGTGGTTGATCGAATCCAATGAGGGGATTCGAGTTTCCACACAAGAAAGCACTCAGAACCATGACAACCACGATTAGAAAACTCAAAGATAATTGAATTAATTGATAATAGCATAACCAACTACAATGGGAACTCAACTATGCATAGAGTAGGATCGTTTCTTCGCAATCAAGACATTCTAAAAATAAGAAACTATCTAATCCGAATCAAAATAGAAATTAGGAAGCCAATTTACTAATTTAGATTGGAGTATCTAATTAAGGGATAAGGGATCTTGGGAGGATCATTGATCATGTGGGACCCATCAAGGCCTGCGGGTTCTAGACCGGATCTTGGGTTGGCCTGCGTCTGTATGCCTGATGCTCCTCTGTCCATTGAACTTAACCCGCAACCTGAATTGGAGCTTTTGACTTTAGAGCATACAATGAGTGCCCTAAATGTCATTTCTTTTCTAGTGAAAGCAACCAAATAAAGAAGGAAAAGGTTGTTGAATCCGAAGAAGTGAAAAACTTGAAAGCAAAAGAAACTATTGATGCAGTAAATTCTGTTCTGGCAATCTCGTTCAATGTCCTAACAAAAACTACTTCGATGCAGCTAGTGGCCAAATTGGTGGATTAAAACAGAATTATATATTGAAAGTCTAACTTTCTACATGCTTAGATTGTTCAATACAAATTGAGTGTGAGCTTCATCATATGATACCACCAAGTTTGATAGAACTTGATCAGCCTAAGATGGATGATGTGGCATTTTTGCAAATACTAATGCAGTTTATCCATGTCCATTTGGCATTTGATCTAGGAGGCACTACTCCGTTGCCGCTTGTTGCTCTGCAGATCTAATAGCGTTCTACAATTTTTCAATCTTGAGTACAAGGTTTCTTTCAAGCGGGGTAGATAGTAATGAGCCTTCGATATTTGTATATTCTATATTTCATTAGATTACGACTTCTTTATTTTTTTTCCTAAAATATTTTCACTAAATCTAGTAGGAGTGGGACTTCTTTTTCTTTATTTGGCAATTGTAACCTTATAAAAGGGGTATTATGGATTGTATTGGGTATTGAGAAAATTATCAATAGAAGTTCTATTTAGCGGTTTTGGTCCCACGAAGATCTGAAGGAGATGTCGGGTTACCTCGAATGATCCAAGTTTCTTGTTTGCATGTTTCACCTATGCACTTGTGAAGTACGATCAATGCATTGGAGGGACAATCAATCAGCACAATCCAATGGTTCAAAAAAAAAAAAAGGGGGGGGGGGGGGGGGGTGGGAAGGGAAGAAAAGTTTGTTTTATAATCATCCATAGATTCATCAAGGACTCTCCTTCTTGTCTTGTTTGTCAAGCCATATGATCCATATGTTTATGGGAAGATAATTACAAATTTGATCTAGTGGGCCACCATCTCTGACATACTAAAATAGAGTGGGAAGCGACAAAGTTGGACTTATGGACAGATGATGACCACCAGCAATGCATAATGGAAGTATTGACAAGATGTCAACTGAGAAATGAGTTACGTCAGAGTGATCAGTGGAAGATTATTTGAGACTTTGAATCTGCAACATCAGGTGTGTCCAATCATCATAATTCATAAAAGCTAATTTTATGAGAATATTCAAGTCAGGGAGAGAAAAACTTTATGAAGACTCCACGGTTACTTGGCAGCGTGAAATCAGGTAATCATTATGGGTGAGTGTTCAACCCTAGTTCGCATGAGAATGCCCTTTTGGATTCAGGCTCATCGGCTATGCTGTGTTGCAACCGTGGGTCAAGTTAATCAGTAGCATTGTATTATTGCTTAGTGTGTAGTTTGTGGACCACATGATGTTTTCATCTCCTTCACTAGTCAAGTTGCAACATAGCCCAAAGATCGATCTACAAGTGTTGAAAGTCAAGTTGGCACAGTTCATCCCCAAACCAGCTACAAAGGTGGAATATGGTGTTTAGTCCAATTTGTTATATGTATCTATGTATCAGCTTGAGAGGTAGTGTTGAGAATGTTGAGAACCATTTGGTTTTATTTGTAATTTGTGTCATTGGATCTAAATGTAATTTTGGGTGTAAGTTTTCTAGAGTAAGATTGAGTTATTTTGGGATAGAATTGCAATGGGGTAAGGATTAGGTTTACTAGTTTGGTATGATTAAGTTTCCCAGTTGGTTGGTTGTACTCTTAGAAATAACCTCGGACTATTCTTAATGAAAAAGTCTAAGAGATTTGAGTTCAAATTATTCTGTCAATATGTAGCCCCTAATCTCAATAACCAGTTGTAGTCAACCATTGGTGCATCAAATGCAGTCATCTTTGAGAGGTGGTTTGAATTTGGATTAGATGATATCTGAAGCTTCTGGTTGAATTCAACAACGAGCTGCTGAAGAAGAGCAAGGGATTGCATGTTTAATATGTAATTTCAGTTCATGTCTTAATCTTCAGCCTGTGTTAAAAAAGGTTGTAGTTAGGTTCTTTAGTTGAATAGTTTTAGGGTCCTGTTATTTGGGAGACTCTGTCATGTTTTTCTCTATAGCAGCATGCTCTTCCTTCGAAGTTTCTTTTGAGGACAAACGTAGTGATGGACTGCATAACAATCCCACCCAAAATAAAACTGAAAAACTAAAGAAAGGATAACTCAGATCGTTCGAGGGAACCCGACACCTCCTTTGGATTATTTGAGTGAACCGAAACTTGCAAATAGAACTTCTATTGATAATTTTTTGAATGCGTAACACAATCCCTAATGCCCTTTTTTGCTAGGTCACAATTGCCAAAGATAGAAAGAGGGGTTCTAATCCTACTAAAATAAGTGCAGAGAACTTAGGGGAAATAGATAAGTGTAACTTATCTGGGGATTTGGCTCAAGATAAATCAGAATGGAGAAACATAATTCGTGTAGCCGACCCCAACATAGTTGGGACAATGCTTTGCTGATGATGATGATGAGATAAGTCCTAAGCTAATTACAATAACGAAAATCTAGAAAGTGTAGATATTAGAGGATCGTTACAGAGTGCCTAATGCAGATAATCTAGATATTCAAAATTGTCTAGGTTAAGACAATCTCCTAGAGAATGGTTCAATAATTTTAGGTGCCCTAGTGGAGATTGGACTCAAAAGGTGTGATCTTGATCGTTTAGTGTTTCTTAGGAGGGGTCAACAAGGTACAACCATAGTTGGTGACTATGCGGATGATGCTGTGGTAACTGGTGATGACAATGTTGTAGAGCCTTTTTCTTACTCGGTTGGCAAATAGATAAGTTGTCTTCTCCAAATTTCAGTTCATTTGATGGCCAAGTTATACAGCCCTTTCACAGTAGTATATGGCCTGCCCCTCCATCGGTGATTTCATATGTGGCAGGGACCGTAATGAGCTAAAGGACCAAGTTTTTATTTTGCGAGAACTCGAAAGTTATCTAGTGAAAGCTCAAAATCAAATAAAAGTACCACATGATTAACACCGCACCGAATGGAGTTTCAATGTTGGGGATATGGTTCTCCTCAAGTTAGAACCCTGTCGACAGATTTCAGTGGAACAATGGGCTAGTGGGAAGCTAGCATATCTATATTTTGGGACCTATAGGCAATTCAACAAATAGGACCAGTGGCATATAATTTGGATTTACGTTACTCTTTCTTTTTCCAAATCCTTGTTCTCCTTGCACTTTTTCATACCGTCTACTATCCTTTCTTACATGCGCATTTAAGTTCCCTCCTAGAAAAATCTTTTCTCTAGTTGGAATTTCTCGTATTAAATCACCCATCACAGTATCAATATCAACAGATTTTCTTTCAATCTAATCTAATGAGACTAATTGCAATGTAAGTGACATTATCCTCTCATTAATACCCTATCATATGTACCACAACATTTCTAATCTATATTCTCTATCGAATAACCATTCAATATATATATCCAATCTTTCCCAAAAATGTGATTTTTGATCTTCCAGTATCAATCCAATTGCTCCTAAGAGCCTCCTGAAGCTTTTCCGACAGAAAATTGGGAAAGTTAGGGCCAAAAAGCCATGGGTCTGTGGTGACTTGTCTCAGCCTCCATTGAGTTGAAGTTGGCTTGGCACCACTGAGTCCCAGTCAACTCAATCAATTCTCAAAATCACGATAGTGATAAAGAAAAAGGTTAATGTAGGAAGCATTATTTAATTACCAAGTTCACCAGTCTAGTTGTCACGACTGAGCGCTTCAACCTATTGTGTTTAGTGGTTTATAATTACAGTGACATATGCTATGTTATGGATGATGTAACAAGTCTTCAGAACTTGGATATCTGAAATGAATTAAGTTGACTGACTGGCTTCCTGATGACCAGGTTGAAACTAAAAGGTTTATACATGTATGCTGCTGGGTTTTACACATACTCCATATTTGCTTTGATTTTTTGGGAGACGAGGAGATCGGATTTTGGAGTGTCGATGGGTCATCATGTTGCAACTCTCAGTCTCATTGTGCTGTCTTACATATTCAGGTTTTGTTCTGAAATGAGCTTTTGTTTTCTTTACTATGAGACTTGAAGAATAAATTGTATGATTTGAGTACTACTTTTTGTCCTTGAGCCTTTGAGCTTTCCTTGTAGGGCTTATGTTTGGTGATCAAGACAATTGATCTGATTAGATTTTTGGATAAGCGGGCCTTGGATTGGTTCAGGCGTGATTTTGACCTTGTCATGCCGGGCCTGTTTAAACCCATTGTCCTTTGCAGTCCTAATCTGATGTATCTTGGATGGTTTATGACAAAAAAATAATGGTGAAATCTCTCATGTCTAACCTTTTGAATGTTGAATGTGCACAATTGTTATGCTTTCTAATTGAATTTCTTTACTTCTTTCCTTCATTTTATGTGACATCAGGACTGTCAGGCACCGGGGAGATTTCTGGGACATTGTCGATCCATAATGGCTCATCAAATAAAATGGTTCTTCTAGCACGAACTTAAGACTCTGCTTTTCCTCTTCCATTTCAGAAAGGGGAAAAAAACCTCATTATTCAACTGTATTCACCTAATTTGGCTGTTCAGGCGTCAATCCTGTCAAAGCCCTGGCTAATTTGTGCTATATATGCTCATCTATGCTGGGCCATCTAGAGAACCTTAACTTCCTGTTCACTTTTTTCATCCATCTTTCACCCTTTACATGGTATCAAAGTATCCCATGATCTAGAATAACTCAAAAGAGTAGTAGAAGGAGGCTTTGAATCTAATGTTTGGTTTTTCAAAGAGTAGAATAATAGTTTATCTCAAAATCATTCATAAAGCATGTTTGGAATATAGATTTACTCACACATTTATTATTTAGGACACTATCAAAGTTTTTTTAGGAGTTTTTTCTTAAAAACATGTCACGCCCCAAATCAGGAATCCCGAAAACCACCTGAAACACCGAATTTGGCGATGTGGACATTCAGGATCTTAGTTTGCTGTGAGGGCCTATTGAAAACTTTTCACAACATTTAAAGTAAGAACATTGAAGTGGAAGCATTTGTAGAAATACGCGGAAGCGATAGTAACATCAGCGGAAGCAATGTGAATATAGATCCAATGATATCAGTCCTCATACACGTGTAGCAAATGTAAAGGGTCTAGTCTCTCCACAATATTCAAGTTTCAATGTAAAAGAACAAATTTTATTTACAACACAAAACCACAAAGCTATCACTGCGAATCAATCTCTCCAAGGATCTTCGGACGTGCTCCGGAACCACGGTGACTCAAGCTATGTCATTGGAACCCCACTCATAGTCAGCTGCCTCTATCGTCTCAAGGAACACCTCATCCTACGGGGCATCGGTAGGGGACTCACCTACAACACCAACGTTAAAGGAAAGGTCGATATATATAAAACATAGAATGAATGCATCAAAATAGAATCAAGACGATATGTATGATCAAAAGAATAACAATGATAGAAGAACTAGGCAAGTAGTGCAACAATAGAAATATCATCATGAATCAATACATTAAATCCTCTGCAATTATTCCATCCATCTAGCAAAAAGGCACATCCACGGCTAGCTGAGAGGTCATCGAGGTACAAAATTGCATTTCTCATGGCACTAGAAAAGCTCGCCGAAGTGCATTTATGGTTAGCTTTCTGGAACCATACTGCTGGCCGTGGAGGAACTACGGCTCATTGTAGGGTCTCAAAACTCAACCCCTTAAAAGTCTGAATTGATGCGAAACCCCTCCAAATCACCTTCAATTTCAACCAAACTTCACCAAAACATTATAAACACGAATTCCAACCATTACCCATCCATGATTCCCATAATTGAAGGGATTTCTGATGTGATCAGTATCAATCATAAAATATCGCAAGTGCACGGGTGTCAAGATAAGACAGTGGCAAGAACGGGTCGAACCCACAGGGAGCTAATTAAAGAAACTTTTAAATTAAGAAAACTAATTAACTGACAATTAAGGAAAGTTTTGAGTATTTAGATATAAAAACAATCAACTAATTTGGAAATTCGAAATCTACCAATTAATGAAAGTGATTAGAACATAGGAATTTAATGAGCATCCACCAATTACTCATCAAGTAACCCAAACTTATTCCAATTTTTTCTTCAAACCAAAGACAAATCAATGTTTTTGACTTGGAAAATCTAACTTTAAAAATCCCTTTTTAATTATAGAATCCAAAATTCAAGACTTACTTCATCTCATAAAAGAATAAAAATAATTTAAGAACTACCCATCAAAAGTAAGTATAAACCACCAAAAGATTTAAATCCTAAGCATGGCCTATCAAACCTAAGCATGTGTAGTCAAAAACTAATTTTTATTTTTAGAAATAAAAAATGGAGACTTGCTTAGGGCATGAAGACAAGCTTAGAATTACTAAATAAATAAAAAGAAGTTACTTACATTCAACCATAGCTCTAATCAAGAAAATTAGCCTGCCATTGCAAAGAATGCTTGTTGAAATGTCATTAAAAATTGCATCTTTACAACTTCTCTTCAAGTACTTGCTTGGACAAGGCCCAAAGCTACCCAAAATAAAGAATATGGAGAACTAGAACTAGAAGACGGGAAAGAAGAAGAGTGAAGAAGAGAGAGAATGAATGGTTGAAGGAGAATAGGCTTTTTTGTTCTAGCCCCCTTGATGCTCCTTTTTATACTTTTTGGCCTCTTGATTTGCAAGGAATTATTTCCTTTTATGACTTGATTCTTGGCTTAGCTTCCCAGCAATGCTTCTCACTTAGGCAACAATTTGAATTGGAAAGGACTTGTTACTAAGTATGGTCTCTTGGGCTTCAAGTCTTGGAAAATTGAACTCTTCAAAGATCTCTAATGTGGCCAATTTTGAAAACTTTTTGCAATTCCCGCATAGAATTATAATAGGTAACTTCCCAAGGTCATATCTCCCTCAATATAGCTCCAATTGACACAATCTTGGGCTCCACAAATATCTACTCGAAAAGACCTTTGCAACAGTACGTAGATTGCATCAATCTGATACTCGGTTTGAGAGTTATGACCATTTCAATTTGCTGCCCTGAAAAATCCGGGAATAATGGTGCAATTAAAGGAACTTCCATATTGGCATGCTATGGGGTGTGTGGGACCCATGTTGGACGTCCAAGGCATGTTTGGACTCTTTATTTGCTTTCTTATTTGAATCTCTTCCCATATTTGGCCCGCTTCTTCACTTGCAACTTTGACTAGCCAACTCCCCTTGCAAAGTTTCTAATTTGCTCTCTCTTGCTTGATTTTGGTTTTCAAATTTAGCAAGTCAACACCATCTTTCCAAATTTGAGTTTCTTCTTTCTTCTTTGAGAATTTTCAAGCTTTCCAACTCCACCAAGATGCCAACAAGATATGTGAGCCCACCATGAAGGGTGTCTCGCCTTTGATCTCTCTCAAATTTCACCAATACAGGTCCCACTCTTGATTTCTCCTACAAAAATAAAATTAAATAATGTCAATAATAATCAAGTGTAAGGAATCTAGATGGATTATGCATGGGACCCTACATGCCTACTTAATGCACCAACAAAACCCAACTTTCCAAAAATAACACATGGTGTCAAAATTAGTAGGTATGCATTAGTGAAGCTAAAAAAACTATTTTTTGGGTGATGAATGAGATGAAAATCCCTAATTTCACAAAAGTCATGCAATGTAATGAATTTTTACCAAATTTGACTAAGATTCCAACTTCGATGCTCAAATGCACGAAATCATGAAATTAAGTGTAATTCTATGCAATTAACCTAATTAAGTCCACAAATGCATATGAAATGATGAATGAAAGCTACAATTTTGTGGACTTATCAATTTCCATCAATCTGGTTTCCGATCCATACATAGGGTTCCCAAAACCATAAAGAGCTTAAAGAAGAAGGGAATTCTATCAAAATTCATCAAGATCAATCCAATTCAATGTAAGAATCAAAGAAAGGAACATGCTTGCCATGTAATCTTTATATTGTACTTACCTGAGACCCAAGCTATGGGGAATCTCACAATCCAAGCCCTCCAAAGCCAAGAAAAACCCAGAAACTCCTCAGAGCCCCAAAACTAGAATACTGCATGCTACATAGTACATAATAATTGATGATGTCATCATATTAATACATACTATATAGGGATCAGGTTTCGCTTCAACTGTTGGGTGATTAAAATTTTAGGTCTTAATTTAACTGATTTTTGGTCTTAATTTAACTGTGTAACATCAATATAGGCTAACAAATGTATCAATATTTTTCTTTTACATCATGCAATGATACAGGACCAGTATGAAAAAGAAGGGTTTTGTTTCCAAAGTGGATAAACATCAAAATCCAACATATTTTAGCATTCTGTTTTTTTTTCTTTTTGGATATTTATTTGGATTTTTTAACGACAAATTAAATTCATGCCAATACATGATATGTATTGATGCAACTGATAGATATTGCCTGATATGTATTGTTTTGGAGGGAAGCTGATGTGCCTTTTGTAAACTGTCCACCCCAGATTATTTCTCCTACAAGCAAAACATCTCTACATGCTAAACATTTTATGTTTCTTCCTTTTGTGAAACAAAACTTTACATAAATTCATTCACTCTGCATGCACGATTGCATAAATGCGAACCAATCCATTATGTCCACATGTCCCTCTGCTTACGGCTTATAGCTGACAGTTGTGCCGATCGGTTGATCCAAAATTTATCCATTGGACTAGAATAACTACCCTTCACTTTCCCTAACCTATCCATTTGCTTGTGACATCTTGGTTGGTTTGTAGATGAATGTAAGTTTGATCATGTTCCATGTAAAACTGTAATCATCGTTTCCTAACTACATTAATAGCGTGTTGTAGAGAGAATCTCCTCTGTAGAGGAGATCTGGGCTCGACCTTCCATCAGACTCTCCATATGAATGACTGCCAGTTTGTCTGGCCGCTTAAAAAGATGCTTCTCACGGTTTGGATTTGAAATTTGTTGTTTTTGCTTAAAACTTTTCCGTACATCCTTGTTTAATGCTTTACTCTTTTGACTTTCATGCTGTTCCAATTCAGTCATTTCTTTTGGTGTATTAAGAATGTGGTAGTAAAATCAATTTAAGCTATCCACCTTTCTTTTGCTCAGTTTTTCTGGTTGGTGCTCTATACTTGGATAAGGTGGGGTATTTTTTCTACCTATTCCATCTTTGCAATCACCATTTGACCTTATACATTGCTTGCTGTCAACGGAACTCCAAATGTTCACTTAATGCTGTTTCCCAAAGACTTCTCACAGCTATATTTGTCTTATTTAATTTTTGCTGTCCAATATGCCCTTTCACTTGTTTATGCAATGGCATTATTAATATGATCATGACATGGACCTGGCTTGTCCTCTCTCGGAGGAGCTGAAAGACCACTGGCCTTGAGTCTGATCCGACTAGTTATCATTTCGGAATTGACAGAAATGACCTGACACATCAATCTCGATTACTAGGTTTGATCCATCCTTATGACATTGGTATACTTAAAAAATCTGACTGTATATTCTACCTGTTGACACTGATTTGACCTTTTGTTCTTGATGCTTTTGGAGCAAGCCCACACATACTTTTTTGAGTTTTTTTAGGACACTTTTTAGAACTGATGGTTGAATTTGTAATCTTGTCTTCTACTTTATTCTTACATTTTATTTGCCTCTTCTTGCAGGTTTGCTCGTGCTGGTTCTATTGTTTTAGCACTTCACGATGCAAGCGATGTGTTTCTAGAGACAGGGAAAATGTCAAAGTACAGTGGTTATGAATGGTTTGCTGGTTTTTCATTCATTATATTTGTAGCATCTTGGATGATACTTCGCCTCACATATTACCCATTTTGGATCCTTCGAAGTACAAGGTGAGCATGACATACTTCATTTAATTATTTATTGGTTGTTACTAACATCAAGAGATTATGTTTTTCTTTATCAACATCTCTATTTGGTGCATGAATAAACTATAAAGAGATAGATGGACTTTTGTAAATTGTGACAGTGAAAAATCCAAGAAACTGCAGTGACATTTTGGTCAGAATCAATATAAAATGGGGGCACTTATTTTGAACAGAATAGGTTTTAATGAATTGGGACCTACTGAGGAGCCTAGGGGATTTCTTTGATATCCAGCCTTAAGAGTATTCAGAGTAATATAGGGGGAAGTTGAATAGATAAAGTACAAAATTTGGACCTGTGCCCTATTCTTTAAGATCAAGTGCTTCGGTATTTAGGTATTTGTTGACTGATCATTATTGAAGCCCATTTAATATATCATCTAAGATTGAGTAGCAACCAGAGTGAGAATAATATGGCCATAAGAGCTCGTTTAGCCGTAAGAGCAAAGGTTTCTTAGTAATCATGGCCATATCCTTGCGATTTCCTAAAGCTACCATGTTGGCCTTATAATGATTGACGGAGTCATTGGTTAGTTGGGAAGCTAAAACGAAATTTTCTAATGCTACAATGCCCTGCGATGGTGGTGAAGCACATTGAAAAGCTTGAACGGGACTTCCCCTGGAATGATGGAGAAGATAAAAGGAAATTTCATTTGGTTAATTGGGCCATCATTTGTGAGCCCAAAAAAGAGGGAGGTTTGGGAATTAGACCCCTAAAGCAGTTGAATCATGCCCTTTTGGGCAAGTGGTTGTGGAGATTAGGGGAAGAGCAAGAAAGCCTATAGTGCCAACTGGTTGTGTCTAAATATGGCCTCTCTAGGTGTGGATAGGATATTCAAGGCCTGCCATATCAACATTCGAGTTTTGTGGAAAGGTATTCTCTCCGTAAAGGAAGCTTTTGCATGTAATATCAGATTTAGAGTTAGATCAGGTGAGAAGATCCACTTTCGGCTTGATCCATGGCTCAGGGACAGACTGTATGAGGAGGGGCAGGTCTGTAGGGAGGATGGCACCTTCTCTGTAGCATCTTTCTTCCAGTTATCATTTGAAGGTTCTACTGAAACTAGCCCGTTTCTCACTCTTTGGAAATTCAAGGTACCTCCAAGAGTTGCTGCTTTTGGTTGGTTAGCGCTTCATGGAAGAATTCTCACTTTGGATAATCTTTGTAGAAGGAAACAATGCTTGCTCCATGTGCCTTGCTTCAGATGAAATTGTGAATCGACCACCTCCTTTTAAATTGTAAAGTTGCCCAAGCAGTTTGGAATTCAGTCCTTGGCTGGTTTGAGTGTAGTGGTGCTTCCAAGCTCTTTGCTAGATCGTTTTGAGGCTTGGAAGATGGCTGTGGGATATGCTGGAGAAAAGGTCATTTGGAGATCCTCATTTCTGACGGTCTTATGGAAAGAAAGAAATGTAAAGCGTTTTGAAGGTGTTTTTTTGTCGGTTGATGCCATAAAGGATAAAACCAAATTTCTTGTGGCTCTGTGGGTTTCCATCCCTCCAATCTTCCACGGTGTTCCCATTGATTTGATTCTTCATAATTGGAGGGAAGTTGCTTATTCTTGCAGCGATCATTAGCCTCCTGTTTCCTGTAGGATGTCTGTCATTTCCTGTGCCCCTCGTGCTTCCTCTTTTGATTGTTTTTTTGTCAAGGGTGTAGCTTCTGTTTTATGGGTTCTCTGCCATTGGGCTCCTCTATTTTTCGGGTTTGCTTTTCAATATGTCTCTCTTGTACTGTTTTGCCTCTTTTATTGAAGGTTACCACTCAAATTCTTTTTCCAAGTTTAGGGGAGAATATTCAAGTCATCTGTACCCCAAATTTAGGGGTTCCCTCTCTCTATTATAACCAAAAAAACAAAGGAACAAGAGGAGGGGAGGAAGAAGAGCCCTAACCTGCTTTGATTGGGGCTACTGTTGATGCTTTGACCGGGCTGCTGTTGGGGCTGCAGCATTGACTTGTTGGATTGGACCGCTAGTGCTGCCGCCTCCAACTCCAGGTACTCCTCCTCTTCTTCTTCTTCGTTCTTTTTATTTTCATCCGCTCATGCCCTGGAGAGTGGAGACGCCCAGCGAAAAGGGGAAAGTATCCCTACCTTTTATAAAGGAGTACGGTATGGGCCACAAAGCTTTTTTTTTTTTTTTTTTCTTTCTTTTATTAATGTTGGGCTTTTGGGCCAGTCAGTCAGCCCATTTTTCTTTTCTTTTCTTTTTAATATATGTTGAGCTATTGTCCAGTGAGGCCCACCTCATCAAAAATTTGATCCACACAGTGGGCCTTGCAATGTTTGAGCAGTTTTTTTACCTTAAATAAATTCCTAATCAAATATTTATATGTTTATATTTTTAGAAATGCTGTTCCCGTATCCGTATCCTAAATTTTTTAAGTTGGTGTACCGAATCTGCATTCCCCATGTCCGTGTCTGTACCCGTGTCCGTATCTGGGCATCATAGGTGTAGATAGTGAAAAAGGAAAAGATTCTATCAACAAATGACCCTCATGAGCTCATCCATGTTCTAAACATAAAATATTCATTCTAAAACATCAAAAGGTCTATATTCTCAAATAATCAATCCATATCCACAACTTGGCCCATGATCATATCCACATCAACATCGTAATCTCCAATCTTATCACAACCAAATGAAAATGATCAAGGATGAAAATAGCGATAGCGGCAGCCGTAGCGGCCCGCCGCCAAAACGCTACAAAACGGGCGCTACACGATGCATTTTGAAAAAATTGTCAAAAAATTCTGAAAAAACTCCAGAAAATCCAGAATATTGAAAAATGATAGAAAATGTGTTTTTTTTTTTTTTTGAAAAAGTAACTAAAATAAGGGGGCGTAGCGGTCCCCACATTGTATGAGGTCCTGTATCGCTGTATGAATATAAAATAATAGTAATGATCATTTTTTTCACATGCATTCATGTTGTTTAGTTATGCTAACTTAGAAACTAATGAAAGGCTCTAAAAGATTTTTCTATTAAAAATTAAATTTGATTAAAATTAAAAGGGCTCATTTTTTATTGAAGTGTGCCTTGGTCGAGGCCTTATTTCAGTATTTCCTATTAGATTGAAATTTGGCTAAAACTTATTTCCAATTTATGTGAAACTTGGCTGGAGCCCATTTCTAGTTAGTGTCAAAGTTTGCTATGGTCTATTTTCAATTAGAGTGAAATTTCATTTGGTTGTATTTCTAATTAGAACGAAATTTGGCTAAGGCTCTAATTTCAATTAAGTAGTATTTGGCAAGACATGCCCTTTTTATTTAATACTTGGGCATCAATGTGAAGCCCATCAATGGTTAAGAAGTAAAAAGAGCTTTTGAGGGCCCATTTATACTTTATCAAACCTTTGATAGGTGGGCCACTGTGGGGCCCATAAATGACCTTAAATAAAAGAGATGGAAGGGCTGCCCTAGTTCGTATGGAAGGAAGGATCGAGAGACACGAGACAGCAGGAGAACAGGGAAAGGAAAAGGAGGGGAAAGAAAAAAAGGGAAAGGAGAAGGAGAAGAAAAAGAAGAAGAAGAAGAAGAAGAAGGAAGAGGAGGAGCAGCTGATGCCGACGCCGCCGCCGCCTGCTGCTGCTGGCCCCTCCTGGTACCGCCGCCGCCTGCTCCTGCACCTGCTGCCGCTGCTGCCTGTGCCTGCGCCTGCTGATGCTGCCTCTGCCTTTGCATCTAGGCAAGTTGTATGCTACTACTGCTCTCTCTCTTTCCCTTCCTTTCTTCCTCTTTTCCTCTTTTTTTTTTTTTTTTCCTTTTCTTTCTTCTGGTATGTTTTCCCCCTCCTTACTGTTCATAGTTTGTAGCGGCTGATACACAAAGTATCGGTGCGTATCGGCCGCTACGAGTAAATCGCGGCCGATAAGCGGCCGATACGGATGCTACGGGTGCGACACCCGTTTTTTTCCATTTAGCGTGGCGGTCACTGCCGCCACGGCCGATATTTTCATCCATGAAAATGATCCATCATCAAGGCATTGAACTTCCTCCGCTTCGGTGTTTGATGAAGACGCCAATGTTTTTTCTTCCTCCTTGAGCTTGGATATTTTCCTTTTTCCTTTATCTTTTCTTGGAAATGTAAGTTTTCTTGTTCTAATAAAACAGATTTACAAAATTTAGTCTACAAAAAATAATAAATAGATATTAATGTTTAGACCCTGACGTTTTGTAAATTGGTCATCCATCTCTTGTACCGCTTGTCCCTACATTGGTCAGATCGTCAAGGCATTCTCCAAGGTCCATCCATGACACTTCATTGTCCAAAACAGTATCTTTTCAATGATTTACTCATATCAGAATCCACATCTGATAAGCAAATAGGATCAAGAGCTCTCTCTCTCTCTCTCTCTCTCTCTCTCGTTTTGACGGACTTGGAGATTTAGATTGTATTGAACGAAGACTAAAGCATTAACAGGCTTCTGCTCTAGCCTATTTCTCATCTTTGCATGTATCTATATAAAAGTTTTGATTAAATGTCATAATTTATACAAATCATATAACTAATTAAGGAAAATAAATTTAACAAACCTCGTGTTTGAGTGTGACAAACTCAGGATCACAGAATTTTCACAGAAAAGAGTTTGAATATACTATTGAGAATGTATTAATTTTTCTTTCTATGAAGATCGTCCATCAATATATAGGTATTTAGATGCCTTTAATCAAGGCTCTAAGAAAGGAAACCAATCTAATTACATCAATCACTAATCTAAGTTAAGAAAACAACTAATTACAACAATTGCTATTCTAAGTTAGGAAGGCAATGAAATATGTACAGCTGTCTCAATATTGACCCAAATCAATTTCACATGAGATATAGTATTGGCTTGACCGATGGGCCTTGGGCCTTGGGCTTGTTTAATACTGACATTCATAGGCATATTGAAAAGACTACTGAAACGAGAGAGAGAGAGTTCTGTGAAATATTCTCATTCGATGTATTGATTTCCTGGATTACACTTCTTTATAAAGACTTTACATTGCCTAAGTTTAGGCTAAAAATCACCACAAATCATGGAATCAAGACCTAATTATCTCTAAAGAAGGAAGGACATCCTAGCATATACAAAGTTATCTTCTGACTAGATCTCATATATACAAGTGGGCTGGGCCTATTATCATACAAGTTTTGGGCCGAGATGGGCCGGGTATATTATCACTTTAACACCCCCCCTCAAATTGATGCGGTGAATCAACCAGCAACAATTTGCGAACCAGGAATTCATGCCGTGGGCGTGGAAGACCCTTGGTGAAGATATCAGCAAGCTGGAACTCAGTGGAAATATGAGGAAGAGTAATGACTTTACGATCATACTCGTCCCGAATGAAGTGACAGTCCACTTCAATATGCTTGGTCCTCTCATGAAACACCGGATTTTCAGTGATTTGAATGGCACTTGTGTTGTTAGCATGAAGAGGAGTCGGTTGAGTCTGGGAGAATCCAAGCTCTGAGAGCAACCCACGTAGCCATAGGATCTCAGAACAAGCGGAAGACATGGCCCGGTATTCTGATTCCGTGGAAGATTTTGAGACTTTATCTTGCTTTTTACATTTCCAGGATATCAAGGCGTTTCCCAAGTAAACACACCATCCTGTGGTAGAGCGGCGTGTGTCAGGATAGCCGGCCCAATCCGCATCAGAATAAGCAGTGAGTGTAAGTGGTGTGCCAACTGGAAAAAATAAGCCGCGGGTAGAGGTACCAAGGATATATCGAATAATCCGTTTGACTGCCGCCAAATGATGATGCCGGGGGGCTGTCATAAACTGGCTGACCAGATTAACAACATAAGAGAGATCTGGTTGAGTAATGGTTACGTAGACAAGGCTACCAACCAAACGACGATAGAATGTAGGATCAGGAAGGAGATCTCTGTCTTGTTGACGAAGTTTGGCATTTACTTCCAATGGAGTGTCGACTGGACTAGAATCAGCAAGCTCGGCGAGATCCACTTGGTCAGTAGCATATTTGTGCTGATGAAGAAACAAGCCTTTCTTGGATTGATGAACTTCCAAACTGGAGAAATAATTCAAAGGTCCCAAATCCTTCATATGAAACTTGTCTTGCAGAGAGGCTTGTATCTGTCGAATCATATCACTGTGAGGGCTAGTAATAATGATATCATCGACATAGACAAGGAGAATTGTGGATCCTCGTGATGAATGAAGTGTGAACATCGAAGGATCATACGGGCTTTGTATAAAAGAAAGCTGAAGGAGAGTGGTTCGGAACTTGTCGAACCAGGCTCGGGGTGCCTGTTTAAGGCCATATAAGGAGCGTCTTAAACGAGCGACATCGGTCTTGGAAGAAGAAGGAATTCCATTAGGGAGACGCATGTAGACTTCTTCTTTAAGATCCCCATGAAGAAATGCATTCTTCACATCCATCTGATATAGAGGCCATGACTGAGAGGCAGCAATTGCAAGAACTGTACGGACAGTTGTCATTTTGGCCACCGGAGCAAAAGTCTCCTCATAGTCGATACCATACTCCTGTTGGTTTCCAAGTGCAACTAGACGGGCTTTGTAGTGATCCAAGGATCCATCAGACTTCAATTTCACCGAGTATACCCACTTGCATCCAATGGGTTTGACAGATGAAGGACAGGGAACGATGTCCCATGTATGATTTGTTTGAAGAGCAGTAAGTTCTTCCTGCATAGCCTGTATCCAACAATCATGCTGCACAGCCTGAGAGGACGAGTTAGGGATAGAAATAGAGGACAAAGTGGTTAATAAGGAAGCATGAGTAAAGCCATAATGATCAGGTGGGTTTATGTTGCGAATGGATCGGTGAAGAGCAAGAGGCTCCGGAAGTGGATTAGGTGCAGGATCCAGGGCAGGAGGCTTCGGAGGTGGATCAGGTGCAGGATCTGGTGTAGTCAGGGTAGGCGTAGCGAGAGACCCAGGAACAGGATCATCTGTAACATTCCGTCGTTTATACACAAAATTTGGCTTAAAACGAGTAACAGGTGGGGGTATTGCATCTGAAAAGGTTGGTAAAAAAGAGAACGAGACAGAGTCATTCGAATCAGCATGCCTTGGAAAGAAATATTGATTTTCAAAAAACATGACATTGCGAGAAACCCGAATTCTGTTGGCTGTAGCATCATAACATAGATAGCCTTTTTTATTAAGAGCATAACTAAGAAAGGCACATATGGAGGATTGAGCTGTTAGCTTAGTGCGCTCAGTGGGAGGAAGAAGAACAAAACTGACACACCCAAAAGGACGAAGATGATCATAAAGAGGATTCTTTTGAAAAAGTCTAAAAAACGGTGTCTGGTTGTCTAATCTAGATGAAGGTAAACGATTGATGACATGCACAGCGGTTGATAGGGCTTCGGGCCAAAACCTAGTGGGAACAGAAGATGCTAACAAAAGTGAACGAGCAATGTCCAAGAGATGTCGGTTTTTCCGTTTAGACACCATTTTGTTGGGGAGTGTAAGGACAAGATCGCTGGGAGATAATGCCTTTGGATTGCAAAAATGTTTGAAAGTCCTTAGAAACATACTCCCCCCCTGAGTCAGACCTAAGAATTTTAAGGGTAGTGGAAAACTAATTCTCAACATAAGACGAAAAAACTTTAAAAACCGAGAAAACATCAGACTTAGCATGCAAAAAATAAATCCAAGTAAAACGACTATAATCATCAATGAATGTAACAAAGTATTTATAATGAGAATGAGAGATAACAAGTGCAATACCCCAGACATCACTATGAACAATATCAAAACATTTCATTGCTAAAGAATCATGAAGAGGAAAAGGAAGGGTTTTCCCTTTCCCCATCTTGCAGCTATCACAATTAAAAGAAACATCCTTAAAAGAAACTTTATTATCAGTAATTAAACCAGAATTTAATAAAAAACATCAAAGTTTTGGAATTAGGATGTCCTAAACGATTATGCCACAACTGACATTTATTATGACTAAAATGAGAAAACAAAGCAGACTCTGAAGGAGGCTTTTCATGTGACAAAATCTGGAGAGGAAACAGTCGTCCCTGCTTAGGGCCCTTCGCTAGCACCTTCCCCGATACCTGATCCTGCACAACACAACCAGAGCGAGAAAAAAAGATGGAGCAATTACTATCAACAAGTTGACCAACGGATAACAAATTTGTGGTTAAGCGAGGGGAAAGAAAAACATTATGCAAGGGCAAGGAGTGAGGAACCTGACCAACAGCAGAAATAGGAACACTGCCACCATCAACATTATTGATGCAAAGGTCTCCATCATACTCCCTAATATGAGTCATATTGGCAAGAGAGTGTGTCATGTGATTGGAGGCCCCTGAATCAATATACCAGGTGGATACTGAAGAGGTTGGTTTACCTGATAGGCCAAGTGCAGAGAAAGCATTTATGATCATTTGCTGGACCAATTCAGGAGTAAGGGTAGAAGAAGAAGGGGCAGCAGGTGGTGCAAGCATGACTGGTGAAGAAGCTTCAGGAAGATGTGCAGAGTAGGCTTTCTGTTGCTGTGCCCTATTCTGAGGTCGCGTACGGCATTCCGAAAGAACATGACCTTTGGTTTTGCAGTAGGAACAAAACTTCTGGTCGCACTGAGTGGAAACATGTTCGAGTTTGTGGCAGCAAAAACATTTGACCTTGCTCATGTCCCGAGCTTGAGGCTTACCCCGGGCTATATAAGCAACATCGATAGGAGCAGCTTGAGGAGCATTATTTGTAAGTGTTGTCTGAGTCACCAAGCGCTGTTCCTCTCTAAGAAGTTTGCCCAAACATGATTCGAGTGAAGGGGATGGCACCCTGCTCATTAAGTTGGAGTGGACAGTTTCAAATTGAGGCCGTAACTTCATTAGAAACTGATCCCGCTGACTTGTTTGGTGGATCTCTTGAATAGTGGATAAGGAGGCAGCGGGAAGGTCAGCATAAATAATCTCAGCGTAATCAGTCCACAGACTCGTAAACTGAGAGTAGTAATCCTGTATCGACAAGGTCCCTTGAACAAACTGCGAGATTTCATGTTTTAAATGAAACCTTCGAGCAGAATTTTCTTGCAAATAGATCTTCTTTAAATGGAGCCACATTTCTTTAGCAGTCTTGTATGGGCGAAGATTCAGGGTAAACTGTGCTTCAACGGACCCCAAAATCCAGGTCATGATCTGCCAATCTTTAACCTCCCATTTAGTTAGAAGCTTATCATCAGTAGGTTTGGGATCGGAATCATCAAGATGACCCCAGAGTTCTTTACCCTTAAGGTAAATTTGAAATTGAAAAGCCCAAGTGGTTTAGTTTTTACCATTAAACTTGATCAAAGTGATATCTCCTTTCTCCATGATATTAATGCAGAGATATGTTCAGCAAAAAAGTAACAGGCAACAGAGTAAAAAAACAACTTGAAGACACACAGGACAGCCACCAGAGAGTGCCGAAAAGTAACGAAAGGAACCAGAGTAGTGGAGCAAAACAATCACAGATAATCAGAATTACTGAGATGTGTGTACTAACCCAGCATGAAGAAATGTAGCAAAAATTTCCCAGAACAGGAAAAAAATGAGCTAGACGACCTTGAGATCCAGTGCAGGAGAGATGCGTGGGCCCCACAACGTGGTCCAATCACAGATCAGAGGACATCATCCTGGAGGAGATCAAAGATGTGTCCTCTAGTCCAAGTTTGATTGGATTTGGAAAAGTATCCACAAAATTGTAAGGCTAAGATGACATCTTATTGAGTAAAAAATGCCAAAACCGTCAGAAGAAGAAGAGAGTAGATAACACCTGATCCGATGAAGAAAAAAACCATAAAAATCTTCAAAAAATCTTTGAAGAGTAGTCGATCATCACCATGTAGATTGCTGGCTACAAGTGATTTGATCAGAGGTGGGCCACCTTGATCAGAGATATCCCAGGCAGAGAGAAGAGAAGAAACGAAGCTTTAGAAATCTCTCAGAATGAAGAAGGAAGAAGATCTCCTAGAACTCGAGCTTTGATACCATGACATTCATAGGCATATTGAAAAGAATACTGAAACGAGAGAGAGAGAGAGAGAGTTCTGTGAAATATTCTCATTCGATGTATTGATTTCCTGGATTACACTTCTTTATAAAGACTTTACATTGCCTAAGTTTAGGCTAAAAATCACCACAAATCATGGAATCAAGACCTAATTATCTCTAAAGAAGGAAGGACATCCTAGCATATACAAAGTTATCTTCTGACTAGATCTCATATATACAAGTGGGCTGGGCCTATTATCATACAAGTTTTGGTCCGAGATGGGCCGGGTCTATTATCACTTTAACAAATACCCCCCCTCAAATTGATGCGGGAGAATCATCAAGCTTCAATTTGCCAACCAAGAACTGATGGTGTGGTCGTGGAAGACCTTTAGTAAATGTTAAGAATAATGCCACGTAGGGCCCATTGGGTTATTGGGTCATTGGGTTATTGGGTCAATGGACCCATGATTAGAGTATTCTGTTATGTCTTTCTTCTTGTTATTATCTGTCTTTCTTCTTGTTATTATCCTAGTTTAGCAAGTAATCTAAATTAGAGGTAATTAGTTTCCTTCTAAGTTGGGTGTTTCTATTTTAAGTGTAATTAGTAGTTATAAAGAGGGAATGCACCCTCAAAGAAAGATACGACCATTCTATTATTCCTTTGTTCTTCTTCCTTTCTTTCTTCCTTCGTTCTTCTTTCTTTATTCTTCCTCTTCCTCTGTTCTGTTCTGCTCACGGTCCAACAGGACCTGGTTGGTCACACAGATCAGTCCTACAGATGGGCTGATCATATCACAACATGGTATCAGAGCGAACCATCGTTTGAATCGATGGTCAGGGAAGGAATCCTGTGTTGTTTTTTGATCTGAGGAACACTGATCTGCTGATTAAAGTGCGACGATTGCATCTGAAAATTACTCTCGGTAGTTGAAGCAGGCGAGACTGAGGATCAGAAAAGCGGGCCCCACCTAGATTTGAGATCGGCTGGAGTAAAACAAGGTACTAACAGGTTCGCCTGTTTTTCCTAAGTAATATCAACATTTTTTTGGAATTTTTCAGCCTTGATTAGAGGTTGTTTTCTCCATTCTTCTGTTCCATAATTTCTGGGATATGAAATTCATCAAAACCGTTGAATCCATGATCTGGGTGTTCAAATACCAGAATGAAAGTCCTACAGGGTCGGTTTTGGACTGTTGCATACCTTTGTGAAGTGTTTTCTTCAAAAATAGCTGTGGAAAGTCTTCAAAAGATAGTCTCGGTCAGTGCACAGTGGGACGTCCAGCCTGGTTTTTTTTCCTGTTTTTTTTCAGATTGTTTTAATTCACAAAAAAGGTGTTTTTTTTTTGGTGATATATGGCTAGTGAAAGTAAGGTGTTCTTCCCCATCACTAGCACTATGAGTTCAACGGGAGAGGGTTCTCGTCTACGAATCACAAATATGTTGTTGAATGGACACAACTATATTCACTGGGTGCAGGCCGCGAAAATGTATATTTCGGGTCATAAGAAGTTGGGATATATCACAGGAACCAAGAAGGCTCCTGTGGAGACAGACCCAACTTATGAGGACTGGGACTCTGAGAATAATTTAGTTATGTCATGGCTAGTGAACTCTATGGAGGACCATATTAGCAGAGGGCTTATGTTTTGTAAGACAGCTAAGGAGATTTGGGATTCATTAACTGAATCATATTCCCAAAAACATGATTTAGCACTAGTCTATCAGTTGGATAGAGAGTGCGCATTTATGCAACAAGGCAGTATGACAATTGAGGAATATTGGGGAAAACTAAGGGCCAAGTGGGAAGAATTAGACCACTATCAACCAGTTCCTAAGACTGTTGAAGAGATGCATAAACAAAGAGATCAACGAAGAGTGTTTGAATTTCTGTCTGGATTAAATCCAGATAATGAGCCACAGCGGGTTCAAGTTTTGGGTCGAGAGATACTGCCTCCACTCCAAACTGTGTACAACTATGTCCGGGGAGAATCAAACCGCAGAGGTACCAATACATCTTCTGTAACTCCTGATCGCTTTGCCATGGCGATCGAGTCAAAAAACCAGAAAGGGTCACAGAGGAAATTTCTAACTCCTGAAGAAAGGGCTAAGCTCAAGTGTACTCATTGCGGGAAGACAAGACACACAAAAGATCGATGTTGGGAACTCAATCCTCACCTTAAGCCAAAAGACTTCAAGCCACGAGGGACAACTGCATACAATGCTGCCACTGAGGGGGAGTTTATTCAGAAACCGGATCCCCGCGATCAGACAATTCAGGAGTTAAATAAAAAACTTGCTGCACTCCAAACTTTGCATCATGTTGATCAGCCAGGTACAGCTGCTTCCGCCAGTGCTAACTCTGTATCCAACCCATCCGCCTCCTGGATCATTGATTCAGGAGCTACGGATCATATGACGGGTAAGCAAGAAGGTTTTTTGTCTCTCTGTCCCTTGGATGGTAAAATAAAACTTGCAGATGGTTCCTTGTCTAACATTGTAGGACAAGGCACCTTTTCTATTCCCTCATCATTTACATTACCATCTGTTCTTCATGCTCCAGCATTCCCTACTAATCTCTTATCGGTTAGTTCTCTAACCAAGACCTTGAATTGCAGCATAACTTTTTTTCCGTCTCATTGTGTCTTTCAGGATCTCAGCACGAGGAAGACGATTGGTGGTGGACATGAGGAGAATGGTCTCTACCTACTGAACACGCAGGATACACCTTCTACCTATTTTTCTGAGAGTCATAGTGATAGGACTTTTTTATGGCATGCCCGTCTGGGCCATTTACCTTTAAGTACAATGTCTGTGATGTTTCCAAATAAATTTTCTAATAAAAATTCTTTTCAATGTGAAGTGTGTGCTCTTGCAAAACATCATCGACAGTCTTATCCTATGAGTCATCATCGTAGTCTTGCTTTGTTTGATCTTGTGCATACTGATGTTTGGGGTCCTACCAAACATGTGTCTAACTTTGGGTACAAATACTTTGTATCTTTCATTGATGATTTTTCACGTACTACGTGGATATATCTTCTGAAATCTAGAGATGAAGTTCCTCGTATTATTAAACAATTTCATAACATGATTGCAACTCAGTTTGGTGTACAGATTAAAGTCTTCCGGTCAGATAATGCCAAGGAATATATGCACAGGGAGCTGCATGAGTTTTATGCTAATAGGGGCATACTCTTTCAGACTTCCTGCGCCTATACTCCTCAGCAGAATGGTATAGCTGAACGGAAGAACCGTCATCTACTTGGCGTCACTCGGTCTTTGTTATTAGGCATGAACGTCCCAAAATCATATTGGGATGAAGCTATTTTAGCCTCTGCCTATATGATCAATCGGTTTCCAAGTCCTGTTTTGAAAGGCAAATCGCCTGTTCAAATTCTCATGCCTCATTCACCTTTGTTTCATATTGAGCCAAAAGTGTTTGGTTGCCTGTGCTTTGTTCATATTCTTGGACCCTCTCGGGATAAGTTAAGTGCTCAGTCCACAAGGTGCATTTTTCTTGGGTATTCTCAAACCCAGAAAGGGTACAAGTGTTATTGTCCTCAGACAAATAGACGGTTTGTATCCAAAGATGTTACGTTCTTTGAAAACATCCCATACTTTGGAATTAAAAAAACCGTTAACTCAGATCTCCCACTTCCTTTCTTCTCCACTACTCCAGTGGTAGATTCTCAGGTCCCCAGTACTCCAGCGACTGAAGCACCACTTAAGGTGTATGTTCGGCATGGGAAGAAAAGTACTGGTCATTCTCCACTTGCTCCACCGGCTGATTCGTCTACCTTTACTGAGGTCCCTGATGAACCCTCTCCTGAGCTACCTATTGCTTTAAGAAAAGGTACTCGCTCCTGCACTCAGCATCCTATTCAAAATTTTATATCCTATCATGCTCTTTCTATCCCCTACCGAAATTTTTTGTCCGCCATGTCTTCTTGCTCTATTCCTCAAAATGTTGCCGATGCCTTGGCTGATCCCAAATGGAAAACGGCAATGGTGAATGAAATGGATGCTCTTCAGAAACAATGTACTTGGGAGCTGACTACTCTTCCACCTGAGAAACGAGCTGTGGGGTGCCGATGGGTGTTCACTGTCAAATATAATCCCGATGGTTCAGTTGAGCGGTACAAAGCCCGGTTGGTAGCCAAAGGTTATACCCAGATGTATGGGGTGGATTACCAGGAGACTTTTTCGCCTGTTGCTAAATTAACGTCTGTTCGTATAGCTCTTTCACTTGCGGCTAATCGAGGCTGGAATTTGTATCAGCTTGATGTGAAGAATGCCTTTTTGCATGGTGAGTTACAAGAAGAAGTATACATGCTTCCTCCACCTGGCTTTTATCTGCCGGGGGAGACTTCACAAGTATGTAAACTCAAGAAGGCTATATATGGCCTTAAACAGTCGCCAAGAGCGTGGTTTCAGAGGTTTAGTGCAGCCATCTCCGAGATTGGATTCCAGAGGAGCATGTTTGATTACTCTTTGTTTGTGAAAAGGGCGAAGAATTGCACTACTGTTCTAATAGTATATGTTGATGATATTATCCTGACAGGAGATAGTGAGGATGAGATTCAAAGAACCAAAGTGTTCCTTGGAAAGGTATTTGATATCAAAGACCTAGGAAGTCTCCGATATTTTCTAGGTATTGAAGTAGCAAAATCAAAGAAGGGAGTCTTCATATCACAGCAGAAATATGCTTTAGATGTCCTAAGTGAGACAGGCATGTTAGGAACAAAGACTGCAGATTCACCCATTGAGTATAATCATGGTCTACATGAGAGAGAGTCTGATCCTCTCGATGATCCAGGAAGATTTCAGAGGTTGGTAGGTAAGCTGATTTACTTAACTGTCACAAGACCGGATCTTTCTTATGCAGTTAGTGTGATTAGTCAATTCATGCATAAACCCTGCAAGCATCATTTTGAAGCAGCATACAGGATTCTTCGGTACTTGAAGAAAGCTCCGGGTAAAGGAATTTTGTATGGTAACCATGGGAATATGGAGATATGTGGATATTGCGATGCAGATTGGGCTGGTTCAAAGAATGATAGGAGATCCACAAGTGGATACTTCACTTTTGTAGGAGGTAACCTGGTTTCATGGAAGAGTAAGAAGCAAAGCGTCGTGGCAAGGTCCAGTGCAGAAGCTGAGTATAGAGCTATGGCTTTGGCAACGTGTGAACTCTTATGGCTGAAGTCTCTTATGACAGAGATGGGGTTTCATGCAAAATCTATGAGACTCTTCTGTGATAGTCAGGCAGCTATTCATATTGCAGCAAACCCGGTATTCCATGAAAGAACCAAGCACATTGAAGTTGACTGTCATTTCATCCGAGAGAAAGTGGTAGCCGGTATCATCAATACTCCGTTTATCAGAACAAATGAGCAATTAGCAGACATTCTTACCAAAGGAAGTAATGGAAAGAGTCTTCATAATGCGTTAGTCAAGCTGGGCATGTACGATATCCATGCTCCGCTTGAGGGGGAGTGTTAAGAATAATGCCACGTAGGGCCCATTGGGTTATTGGGTCATTGGGTTATTGGGTCAATGGACCCATGATTAGAGTATTCTGTTATGTCTTTCTTCTTGTTATTATCTGTCTTTCTTCTTGTTATTATCCTAGTTTAGCAAGTAATCTAAATTAGAGGTAATTAGTTTCCTTCTAAGTTGGGTGTTTCTATTTTAAGTGTAATTAGTAGTTATAAAGAGGGAATGCACCCTCAAAGAAAGATACGACCATTCTATTATTCCTTTGTTCTTCTTCCTTTCTTTCTTCCTTCGTTCTTCTTTCTTTATTCTTCCTCTTCCTCTGTTCTGTTCTGCTCACGGTCCAACAGGACCTGATTGGTCACACAGATCAGTCCTACAGATGGGCTGATCATATCACAACAGTAAAAATATCAACAATTTGAAGCGAAGTGGAGACATGCGGAAGGCTGATGACATCACGCTTTAATTCATCATGTATGAAGTGACAATCAACCTCGATGTGTTTAGTGCGTTCATGGAAAATCGGATTTTCAGTAATCTGAATTGCACTTGTATTATCAGCATAGAGGGGTAGCACCGTCTGCTGGAAACCCAATGTTTGAAAGTAGTCATCGGAGCCAAAGAATTTCGGAGCATGCAGCAGACACGGCTCGATACTTTGCTTCAGTAGATGATTTTGAAACTTTTTCATGCTTCTTGCATTTCCAAGAAATTAGACTATTACCCAAAAACATACACCATCCAGTTGTCGTTCTGTGAGTATTCGGACAACCGGCCCAATCAGCATCTGAATAGGCTTTGAGAGATACAGGATTGTCTGATGGAAAAAACAACCCGCGAGTCGGTGTGCGAATAAGGTACCGAATGATGCGGCAAACAGCAGCCATATGAAGGTAACGAGGAGCAGTCATGAACTGACTCATGAGGTTGACCGCATAGGAGATATCAGGACGAGTGATCGTGAGGTAGATTAAACTACCAACTAACTGGCGATAAGCAGTAGGATCAGGAAGAAGGTCACCCTCCTCTCGACTGAGTTTGACATTCGGTTCGATCGGTGTATCGACGGGAGTTGATGCAGTAAGGCCAACCAAGTCAATGAGATCAATAATATATTTGTGCTGGTTGAGAACAATACCTTCAGTCGATTGATGAACTTCAAGACCGAGGAAATAGTTTAAGGGGCCGAGATCCTTTATGTGAAATGTCGCATTAAGAGAAGCTTGGAGAGCCCGAATCTTGCGTGCATTAGGACCAGTAATGACTGTCATCAACGTAGACAAGGAGCACAGTAATCCTTGACAGATCATGAAAAACATAGAAGGATCATACTGGCTCGGATGAAAGTCCAAGCGGAGAAGAGCATCTTGAAAATTTTCAAACCATGCGCGAGGAGCTTGTTTCAGACCATAGAGAGAGCGACGGAATTTGGCAACCATATCTGTCTCGGATGAGTACCGCTGTGGTAGACGCATATAAACATCTTCTTTTAGATCACCATGTAGAAACGCATTTTTGACATCCATTTGATATAGAGGCCAAGACTTAGATGCAGCAACAGCAAGAATTGTGCGTACAGTGGTCATCTTGGCGACCGAAGCAAAAGTTTCATCATAATCAATGCCATATTCCTGCCGATTGCCAAGAGCGACAAGACGCGATTTATAGCGATCTAATGTGCCATTTGATTTTAACGTGAGAAAAAATCCACTTACAACCAATCGGTTTGACACCCACAGGACGGGACAACATCCCACGCATGGTTTTGTTCTAAAGCCTCCAATTCATCTTGCATAGCCTTGTTCCAACATTGGTGCTGCACAGCCTGAGAATAGGATTGTGGAATAGAAGATTACGACAAAGTGGCCATTAAGGAAGTATGAGAGAACCCATAGCGGTTTGGGGAACCGAAATGTGAATGGAGCGGCGCAATGAAGGAGGGTCAGAAGGACCAAGGGTCGGAGGTGGACCAGATGCTGGAGGAAGATCAGGAGAGGAATTCCCTGTAGCGCTTCTTTATTCCGTCTGTGATACACAAAGTTAGGATTAAATCGAACAATAGATGTGTTGTCAGAAAAACCAGGTAAGGAAACGAATGAGGAGTCGTCCGGAGGATAAAGGTGGTTTTGAAAAAAATATTGGTTTTCAAAAAACACAACATTCCTAGAGGTACGGATGCAACGAATGTGTGGGATCATAGCAAATGAACCCTTTCTGGAAGGGTGCATATCTGGAATGGTTGACGAACTCTGGAAAGCAAATCCTCGATCTGTTTTTTCTTCACGAGACAGTGATTTCTCTCTGATTATTTCCTTGGATGATTTCTAAGACTAAACACCAGAACCCTGCTCTTATACCATTACAAACTCATGATCAATAATTTTCACAGAAAAGAGTTTGAATATACTCTTGAGAATGTATTAATTTTTCTTTGTATGGAGATCGTCCATCAATATATAGGTATTTACATGCCTTAAATCAAGGCTCTAAGAAAGGAAACCAATCTAATTACATAAATCACTAATCTAAGTTAAGAAAACAACTAATTACAACAATTGCTATTCTAAGTTAGGAAGGCAATGAAATATGTACAGTTGTCTCAATATTGACCCAAATCAATCCCACGTGAGATATAGCATTGGTTTGACTGATGGGCTTTGGGCCTTGGGCCTGTTTAACAGAGTGTACTCCAGTTTTACTCACATCCTGATTCAGCCACTAGGACACACTCACAATAATGGTAAACATCATAACTGAAGAGAAAACTTAAGAGATAAATTAATTGATAGTAAGCATTAGCAATTACAATGGGGAATCATCTATATATAGAGGAGTAGGATTATTCCCCCTCTTGCTTGGATACTAAGACTTTCCTAATCAATTAAAGAGACATAAATAAAAGAGGAAACTCAAATACTAGCAATCTTATTCGAGCAAAAAAAAAAAAAAAAAAAGAAGAAAGAAAATAGTATAAAACTAGAACTCCATAGTCTATGATGCCCAGATATGGCACAGGGAACTGGGATTCGACACGCCAACTTCAAGATTTTAGGACACGGATATGGGTACAGTATTGCTAAAGATGCGATACCGACATGGGGGTACGACACGAATATGGATACGGACATATGATAGTAATTATTTACAATTAATATATTGAAACATAAATTCGAATGTGGGCCTTAAATTGGAATGTGGGCCTTGCTTATAATATTTGCAACTTAAAGTTAAACAAGGCCCAAGATCATGCAGGCCCACATTTGGTTTATATTTGGCTGCATTTGAGTTTCATTTAACCTTTTCATTGCGTTAAATGCTCTTATTTTTTAAATAGTAAGAGAGTCAAAAGCAATCTGCTGTGCTATTAAAGCACTTCGAAGTACATTGATGAATTGCCTGCCACTCTCTTCAACAAAATATATATATGTAATTGCTGTCACTTTTTCAAGTCTCATAAAATATAAAGTAACTGTTGCATGGGAATGAAATACATCGAGTCATGGCTACTTATTATTAAATGGAGATAGCTTGATGAGGGCCTACATATGATAAATTAGTAATACAGACCATTTAATTTAGGTGGTCCCTTTAAAAATTTAAGCCCCACCGGAAGATTCATCTGTATAGAAAATACTTGAATTCTTTTACAATATTTTATTAAATATAATTAATCAAAGGTAAATTGGTTTCCTACTCTATTGAAACATTACATATGTCCATACAAGGTTCATTTACATTGGATGGTTTGGATTTTCCTTATGACCCACTTATTGGTATGTTCCCATTGCTTGAGTGGAGGTTTGATGAGACACCTACACACCGTGTGATGAATAGTATTACATTTACATAAATCACAGGTTGAACTTCTCTCTCATCTTCTCAACGAGAACCCTAAACCACTTCAAGGAGAGAGAGAGAGAGAGAGAGAGAGCAGCCCTATCAGGCTACAACCACAAATCAGAAAGAGATGGTCATGATCTAGCCTCAACTCTCAGGCCTCTAACTTCCCATCTTCTCAAACTACTCTCTAGAAAATGAAGTTTCATTTCTCCATGCCTCCAAGCCTCTTCATTTCTCTTGGAAGAGATGCTCCAGCCTCCTCCAAGCGTCTTCATTTCTACACTCCTTCCTCTCCTTCAGCCCATGTTTGTCAATGGTGGATTTTGCACTCAAAGAAAAAGAAGGGAAGGATAGAAATAGTCATTCCGGGGGGGGGGGGGGGGGGGGGGGGGGTGGGGGGGTGTGGGGGTGGGGGGTTAGAAGCATGAAATAAAATCAATAAATGGGAAAGGTATGTATTTAAATTTTTTTTTAATAGTGCAACATAATCCAGATCAGTGAAAGCAATTTTAAATTTTTTTCAGATCCTCGTTTTCTAGATTTTTCGGTTTTTTTTTTTTTTTTTTTCATAAAATATGAGAGCTGTATCCTAAATAACTCCCCCTTATCCCAGCTGTATCTTGCCGTATCTCATACCCGAATCTATATTGGACCGTATCGATACGGGTACAATAGGCCAAATGCCGTATCCGGGTATCATAGACCACAGTAGCTTTTGGTCGAATTGGGCCTATGGACAGAACACAATGGACCGGGTTGACCAATAGATCAATGGATTGGCCCCAGTTGACTTGGCTTTGGTCCATACTGCATTAGCTACCTTCTATAGTTTGGGGCAATTACCCCTGTAACTCTCCCACCGCAAAGCTAGTTTATAAGAGTGAAGACAATGATTGTATAAGAATAACATAGTGGGAAAAAGGATTAAGAAATAGAAAAAAAGATTAAGAAATATGAAAATTTAGGAATACAAGTAGATTAGTGGGTTGTTTAGTTTTGGTCTTTAATCGTGTCGTTTCTCTTCCAAACATGCCAATCTTCCTCTTGAAATTGTCAATTTGTTCATCAATGAGAACCCGAGTTCTACTATGTTGAATAAATCGCTCCATTGAGTCTTACAATCCTTTTTTAACTTCCAAATTGTGATTGAGTTTCTCATCATGATGGAACGTAGGATTTAAAATAAGGAGCTGCACGCAAAGGTCGATGCAACTATAGGTTCCATCTTGAATCTATGATTCTTCATTTAGGAATTAGGATCATATTGCTTCTTCACATTGTCAAATATTTTTGCAATCGCCTCTTCAGCCCGGTCTATTGCTTGATAAATATATCCCATGGGCTGTCTTTCATCGAAGTCAACAAAGCCAAGCACTTTTACTAAGGGAGTACACGTTTGATGCAACATTTTATGGAAGGCCAAAACTCTTGGTCTACAAAGATAATATCTCTCACTCTAATGCTTTCAATTTGTTTGGAGTACGAACTTTATTCTCATTTCTTCGAAGGAAACATAGCCCACAATGCAACCCTTTGCTCGTGAATGCTTTTTAAGGTGAAAAAGTAGGTAGCAAAAAGGGTAATTTGAGCTCTTATAAGCTCTCTTCATTTGGTATGTTTTCTCATCAAATTCAACACGCATGTATGCGTATAAATAAAAACAGTAATCTTCTTCGCCTTCGTAACTGTTTCGGCATGAGTGAGCAATATCCCAATATTAGCTAGCATCAAATCAAGTAGATGTGCTGAGCAAGGTGACCAAAATAAAACTTTCCTCTTCTCCATTAGGAATTCACCCGCCTCACTAAAGCTGCGGCACTATTTGTCACCACTTGCATGATATTCTCTTCGACAGTTGAATATCAACTCAAACATGTTTTGTGCATTTTTACACATTGAAGATGTATCTACTGTAAGAAACCATATACGAACCCAAAAGCTCAAGCTGATAGGAGGAAGGCCCATACAAGTATATTAAGACATGTCAAGCCTATTACTTAGGCTATGTGGGACTTCCCAACACTCCCCCTCATGTGCAAGCCCAATAGATTTCATGGACGGGTCTATCACGTGGGCTACACAAGAACGACGGGATCGGAATCCGCTTTGATACCATGTAAAAAACCATATACTAACCCAAAAGTTTAAGCTTATAGGTGGAAGGCCCATACAAGTATATTTAGACACGTCAAGCCTATTACTTAGGCTATGTGGGATGTGGGACTTTCCAACATCTACGAGTTTAATAAACACAGCACCACATGCCCTATTGACCAAAAATAATTATTATGATTCTATTCTTTCCCTCTGTCCACGCATCCATCATCAAAGTGCACCCACATTGACTTCACTTGCTCTAATGATTTCTCTATTAGTTGTGCTTCTTTTTGGAGAAACATTTGTCTCCATGACAACTTGAGAGTTTTAACCCCGGTTTAAACAAAGCCCTTGCTTCTATCATTAGGATAAAAATGGACTTTTAACAACATTAAAAGGTAATGCATTGGCTTACAAAAATTGACAAATTGCCTAAACAATACTTTCCCTGTCTCCATTCTTCCAAATACGATTGAGTGTTGCTTGTTTGGGGTTTTCTCCTCTAACCAAAAAATTATCCTTCTTCCATAACGATGACTAAAAAAAAATCAGTGGGGCCAACAATGGCCACACTTGAAATGTTATGACATGTGGACCCACTGATGGATTCACATAAATCATAAATAAAAAAAGAAAGAAAGGGTTGGCTAGAAACTTAAAGCTGTAGATCCATGAACACTCATCCAACCATTACCGTTGGATTGAAATCGAAAAAAAGTTGACACCATTTATAATTGTTATACGTGAGGGCCAGAGATGAAGGGGTTGGATGATCTATGAGATTTATATCTTCCAAAACCATTATACTCCATTTCTTTATGATTCATGTATTTTTTTTATGTAATCAATCTGATGGTCAACTAAAATTTAAGTGAAATTTGGCTCATAGATAATACATAAGATGATGGTAAGCGGTATAGGTTTTTTATGGGGCCCCACCAATATATTTATATGGTGGATCTGGTTTTGAGAGGTATATATCCCCACTTGCATATAAGAACATCCCACCACCATCTCATTAAAGTAAATACTTTCTTTTAGTGCACAAAAAAAAAAAAAAAACAACCCTTGCATAGCGGGATGGTGGACAAGTGGCATTGACAATTGGCTTACCAATCTTGTCATACAAAAGAAAGCTTGCTGGATTAGTCATGTATAAAGGATAGACCTCATTGGACATTTTTAGCCATTCCATTAAAGGCAACGATTTTCAACCATTCATGCTTGCTTTTATGTTTGCCATCCATTTTTATTTCTTTTTATCGGATGACTGGTATTTGATGAGATTGAATTTTTTACTGATTGTTAATCTTATGTGCCCTCATTTTTTTGATGGACTACTATGCGATCCTCAAGTCTAGGTGAAATGTATGCATCATTGAACAAGAACACAAGTAGCCTCTCATGCTTGCTCATTTCATTCCATAATGCTTTACCAAAACATGAAACTTTGTCTTCCTCGTCAAACTGGAAAGAATTGCATTGCATATCTTCAATCTTTCGAATTGCGGCGAATTGAATCATGAATTTTTCGGATCGAACTATTCGTGATTCAACACCCATAGTAGTGAATTAGGTAACTATTATATGAACATTGTTTTATTTATATATTTAATTCGCTGTTCCATGTTTTGGCAGTTATGAAGTTTTGTTGGACTTGGACAAGGAGAAACACAAGGTGGATGGGCCTATATACTATTACCTGTTCAATACTCTGCTTTTCTGTTTGCTTGTTCTCCATATTTATTGGTGGGTGTTAATGTGCCGGATGCTTGCAAATCAAATCAAAGCAAGAGGCCAACTTGGGGACGATGTTCGATCTGGTATGTGTGTAAAGTTCATCAACGGTTTTGCACCCACATGCATATACACAAGCATATTCATTTGAACATTGTACTACTACTTTTTAAAAATGTCATTAAAATGCATAGTGAGCGCCATATAATGGGAGTCAGTTTTTTGATGATTAAGATCATTGATCTGATGGACCATTATGGATGGTGCCCCAAAAGTCTTCAGGATTGAGGATCCTAGCTCAGTCTTTGGCTTTATTCCAGTACTGTACTTCTTGTCTTAGGCATTTGGATGGATACAATTTCTTTTCTCAATCTTTTGGGGCAAAGGTGCTCAGTGCTCACTATTGCAACCTAAAAGGTTGTAGGTTAAGGTCATGTTATATTGCAACCTAGGTTGTCGATTAAAGTCATGTTATATATATTTTGGGGCATAACCATCATTTGTGGTCCATTAGATTGACAATCTGGATTGCCTCCTTTTTTTTTTTCTAATGAAACCGGAGATATTATGGCATTATAGTTTCTGCAGTAGTGCAGGCCCTAGAACTCCTATCACCTAATAGGCCTTTGGTAGGCATCAATATTCCATAATGGCTTCTAGAACCGATGCTTTATGCTATTTGGAAGCATTTCCTTTTGTATGACTACATTTAAAAGGACAGCACTATTGCAACAATATTTGATTTTTAAATGTTTTGGCTCTGCAGATTCTGAAAGTGAAGATGAACATGCCGACTAACCATGTAAAAGATTGATGTTTACTATTAGTGTGCATGCTGAGGTGTGTAGATCACTCTGCCTCCTTGTCTCTCTCATTACTGGCTTGACTGTAGAGGAAGCGAGATCCCTGATCCAAGGACATCCATAGTCCTCTCACATGTTGAGTTTGTCCATTAGGAACCAATGGTTTGTATATCCAAATCATTGATGAGCACCATCCTGAATAGACTGTGTGTGAGGACTTGGTCCGGGCGGCACCCTTAACCATGGGGCATAGCATGTCAATCACGGGGCTTCCGATGGTGAGTCTCCATTATTCCCGCATCGGAAATTTCCAAGTCTTGACCTTGGGCTTATAAGTCAAACCATCGTATTAACTCAAAATGACGCATTTTAAAACCATGTGGTCCCGAATCCCATAAGAATTCCGGACTTAAGCGTGCTAGCGCGGGAGCGGTATTAGGATGGGTGACCGCTTGGGAAGTCCTTGCACACGCACGTTGGCCAAAGCAGACAATATCATGCTGAGTGCCTATGAATGAAGTTAGATATTTTCCCCTCGACAAATGTGGACTGTCGTATTTCTTTCTTAACCATCCATTTCAACTCTGAGGGCTAGGAATAAGGACTCTCCCATTGTGGAGACTGTTGGTGCATATAATAAAATATTAGAGAATTTTCCGTGTTCATGTTGTTGCTTGGATGATTCAACTTTCATTTGTCTTCTCTTCCTTGAGGGCCTCCCATTTTATGCAGCTTAGATATGAGTAATGGTCCAGTGAAAGAAATAATGTTTGTGTATGTCTTGTACTGTTATTGCAGATAACCTTGGTGAAGGTTCATATGTTGACATCTCATGGATTTCATTACGACATGCAAATCAGTATCATGGAGGATATTGTGATGGGTTTTCCCTCATCATTGAATGGTCTGTACACTAGTTTGAAAAACATATGGGAAGAAAATGTAGAATGAATACTAATTTAATTGAGAACCAGCAATTGTGGGGCATGTCCTATACGTTATTCCATCATTTTAGCCAATCTTCAATGGTTGTGTCAGAAAAAATTCACATGGCTAATATTTCCTGTAGCAGAGTTGTGGATGACAGTTGTTCTCAAGTATCAGTAACTGAACTCCCTTGCGGCCCATGTTTCAGCTACTGCGGTTGCTGATATACTTCATGGGACTATGGTCCATGTCCTAAAAATTATGCTTGATGGGGAAATCTGTATTCGTCTACCGCCACCCAGAAAAAAACACGGATTTGAAGAATCACATGATGCTCAGTGTAAAATAGGCAAGATATTCGGTTCTATCCTCCAATCTTTGTTAGGTCAAGGTTTAAGTGCATTTAATCAGCTTGCTGGATCTCTGGAACAAAGGGCCATGCAGTGTTACCTAAAGCCTCATTTGGTAACAAAAGTTCCATGATGGAATGGCAGTTGCTGGTGTCATTGGTGTATCAGTAATATTTTGTCTAGATGGGTAGAAAGGAGAAGCATAGATGACAGAAGAATTCACAGGAAATGTTATGACAATCAGGTAGTGTTTCATATGGGGTCATTTTGCATTCATTTACTTGTGTAAATGGTGCACGTGAGTAATGGCTACACATGGTCAGATTTAAGGGTCTTTGGTTTGCTCCTATTTACATGTAATTAGTGAACATGCGTAATGATTTCATATCAATCTTGTTCTTCTGTAATCATTTACGCATGTGATTCATAAAAGAGGTGGGTAAATGGTGTAAAAATGAGCCACTTTATTTGAACACCTCAATGGATGGTCAATGAAAGAATAGCCCAGCCATGTGTAAAGAAGACGCGCCAGAAAGGCAGGATGGTGATTACCTTCATGAAAGGTCTTTGGTGGTTGGAAAGGCTACTAAATAATTTTTAATGTTACAAGCTTCAGAGAAAAAAAAAGTCCAAGCTTTTAAATTTAAGCATATAGGGATAAAGAAACGAGCAAACGAAAAAACCTTTGGTTGATTATGAGGATACAAAAGGTATTAAATTGAAAAACCAAGGACTTATTTACAAATACTAAAACTATAGTCTTATTTACAAATCCTACAATCCTTAGAGGGGTATAATTATTTACAAATCCTACAATCTTTAGGGGGTATATGCAAAAAGCTCTTTATTTTATAATTCCCTATCAACTTTTTTTTCCCTCAAACTTAGTCTTTTATCTTTTGCTACTCATTGAACTAATGACTAAATTATTATATATATTATACCATAAGGCTTTTGATTCAATCTAAATTGTTCCTTATAATTTCAACTCTCACAAGAACTCGTGTAAACCTATTACAATATTCATTATAGAGGAAATATTCCAATTCTATTTTGACAGACCTTTCAATTTCAACTCTCATTGGACACATCAGCCTATTATTATATTATATATTACAGCAAAAGTCTTTTTGTTCGAATTTAGCCACTGCCCTGGACCCCACATTAACCTATTATACTATGACATGCAATATTTCGACTGGCTTTACCACCGCGTGGAGGTGCAATATTAGAAGAAGACTGTCAAATAAGGATGTAATCAAACCCCTTTGATCTTTCTCCTTGTGGGCCATAAAGAAGAGCAATAAAACAACAAAGGTAACTCCACGTGCTTCAATGGAACCAAATATGAGAAAAGAATGGAATAAAATGATGTATAAGATGAACTATGAGACCACCAGTGAAAGGAAGTAACGAGATAGCTGGAGGAAAATTGAGAAAGAAGAAGAAGAAAAGAGGGAAAGGGTTTTGATAGGGTTATAAGGAATAGAGGAGTGGGGATGTCCTTGCTCATCTAATTAAAAAGAAATCGAAAAGGGCCCTTGGGACCACTACGGTGGTTACAAATGTTTTGGGTCCTTTTTAGTCTTCGGCAAGTCCAAGGAGATTTTTTGGTAAGTTCTTCTATTTTTTATGTTGCCCCACTCCCCCAAGAAAATCTCCTAGTTTCGGCCCCTAGTCTGGATTCTTTTTTAGCGTAAAGATGACTTAGGATTTTATTTGTGTTGGTTAATTTATGGATTGGACAAAACTCTGAGTCCATTGAATTATATTTTCTATTTTATTTTAGAATGGACTGTGGTTGTCTCGCTGGAAGAGCTGAAGTGAATAAAAGAGAAGAAAACAGAAGAAATTCGAAAGACAACACGAGGGCCGATCGATCGGACCTGTTGATCCGATCAATCGGATGTGGGTACCCGTTCTATCGGATCCTCTGTCCGATCGATTAGTCATCGGGAAAGTCTCCTGATTTGAGAATGGAATTATTTCTTTTTCAGACTTTGTTTTCTAATTTGAGTCATACTTGTGCTCTAACTTTAATGCACGAATTTAAGGCTATATATAGGGTGTTGCTCTCAACCCTAAAACACAAGACAAGAAGTTAATTCTCTCTTTTGATATGAGGTTTGAATACCCTATAAGAAATTTCCTTGTTCTCTAAAGCGATAGAGAGATTATTCTGAAAGACTACTCTAAAAGGTTTGAAGCTTCTTATTTGTATAAGATTGTGCATTTTAGTCTCAAGGTGTTCGAGGAGGATCAAGCACAGGAAGCGGTGCAATGCGTGATAGTAGTAGCAACCGAAGAAGTTGTGCAAGAACAACTATAGTCCTTAGGTCGACGTACTGACTGGGATAAAAGAGCTGTGAGTATATCTTGTAACCATTCAATATTGATTGAGTTCTCTGATCGTGGTTTTTCTCCTGATAAGGGTTTCTACTTTAAATTTGCATTTGCATTCTTGTGGTGATTGCTTGGTAGATTAGATTGATAGCTTTATCTTATTTGGTTGATTACTTTTGCTGCATTGATTATATTGGGACTAGTAGCCATTCTTGCAAACGCACTTTCAAATGCCACTGTCAATCAAAATGTTTTCGAACAATCCGATAAAAGGAGATTGAGTCATTTGATCGATTGTAATCTAGACCATTGATTTGGTGACTCCCACTTGAATACTTCAAAGTAAAAGAGGCTTGTTTGTTCGCATGGAACTGGCATTCATAGGAACTAAATGCCAAATGGGCATGTTTGTTTCCAAAAAGTTGAATAAATATTTAGATAAGAAATACCCATAATATTTATTTAATATAATTCTTCTTTTTGAGAATTTTCTCTAGACATGAATTCTTGAAATTATAATAAAGAAATAGGCCTTTACTTTCTTTCATCATGACATTTTTGAAAAAATAAACAACAGTTCTTGCTTTTTGTTGTCCACCCAATAGCTAATGTGGGATCCACTCAAAATACTGTGAGCACATTGGCTTAGTAGAGGGGCATCCTATATATTATATAATAATATATTAATGGACAAAGAGTCGAGCAAGGCCCTCAAGGTGGTAGTCTTTCATGATTGGGCCCCAACTACTAGGTCAAAAGAGAAAATATAAGACTCATCCTTTCCTTAGAACCAGGGTATCCTCAATGAGAATTTTTAAGTGGAGGAATCATTGCATTCCATGTTTGACAAACATTGTGAAATCCTACCAACTACACTCTGTCATCCAACGGTTCTATGTTTTTACACAATCCGTGATGAATCAAAACCTAAAGATTCAACCCTTCGTCATTTTCGGTCTTTAAGATATGATGAAGGGTTTGGGTCATGCAAATGGGGTCCACATGAATAAAGAACTTCAATTTTTAGCGTCTGAGTTTTTTTTTTTTTTATAAATATCTCAAAATCCATGATGTATTTTTGCAGCCCTCAGTCATGCTATTGCGACTGCTTAAAAACAAATATAAATAAAATAGCAGCGCCTTTCTACACATGCAGGGAAGAGCAAGTTCCCACTTTTCTATTTATATTTTTCTTGGGAGGTGATTTGGATTTTCCTTCTTCAACGCTTCATGAAAAAATTGAGGGGAACCCAATCTCTTCCTCATCTAGAATGCAATCCAAGCGTGGGCTTCATTTTTGCATGTGTTTTGGGCGGGGCCGTGGGGAGAAATGCCCAATTGACAGGGCCTAATTAAGATTCTATAATCCCAAAAAAAAAGAAAAAAAGATTCTATTCGTATATGCCTCATCCGCTACTTGAAATCGAGACCTTCCAATTTCGTCCAACCAAACAAAACCAAAGAAAAAGAAAGAAAAAGAAGTGGGCCCCACAACCTGGTTAGCCGAATATTCCTCAAATAAACAATGCCTATATAATTAATGATCACAATCACTGGATCGTCCACATGGATCTCTATTAAACTTTGCAGCCCTTAACCAAATGATTATGACCATACGTAAATTCGTGTGTACGAGGTTCTCATCTGCTACTACAAGGGAAAAAAAAAAAAAAAAACCCTTCCAATTCCACTCTACCCCAATTCTACTCTACCCCATTTATTGTCATCGAATGAAGTGGGCCCCACAACAACTAGGTTGGCTCCAATATTCCTCGTTTGACAATGTGCTGGAAAAAAGATCCAGTCTCTTTTGACTGTTCCTGTTTGGCTGCTTCCTTTACCCGCTTTCCAAGAAGAAACAGGTTCCAATGTCTTGGTGGTCTTTGCCCGATCGAAGTCTTCCTTCTTCTCTCGTGAGGCTGCTCACGTCGGGAAATCCTCGAAATCGAAATGGGTTTCTTCGAAAAGATCCTCGTCATCGATTGGAAGGAGGAATCCGACCCTCTCTTCGAAGACTTCGCCGTTGTTCCCTTGCTTGCACTGTTCTTCCCAACAGTTCGATTCTTTCTGGACAGATTCGTTTTTGAGGTATTTCGTTCAGATTCCTTTTGTTTCCTCCATTTCCTTGTTGGGTTTGTGTTGGTTTGTTGTTTGGTGGACTGTTTGATGAAATGGGTCTTTGCGTTTTCTTTGGATTGGGATCTGATTTGGATGAATGTTGTTGGGTTTACGTATATTTTTCTTTGTGGGTTTTTGTCTGAATGTAATGGGTAGGTAGATTGAATTAAATTGGGCGAGTTTGATCGACTTGGATGTACATTAGAGATGTTTATGTGAGGATTATGGGGCGATTAGGATACGATGCTTAACTAAGGTATTATAGTGGAACCAGGACTTTGGATTCAGATTAGGATTTTGACCTCTGATCATTCCATTCCTTTGCACCCCTCCTAAAGCTGTGCATAGGTCTCACCCATGTACAGCTTGTTCTCCAACAATCCGTGTCTCTCCTTCGTCAAGGATTTTGCAAAGAAATCAGCCTGTTGTTCCTCTGTAGAGATGTACAGGCTTTAAATCTGTTTGTCTTCTATGTTTTCTCTACTAGATTGTTGGTCGAGCTGTAAGTGTCACAACAGGATCCATTGAAATAGCCAATGCACCTTGGTTGCCACACTAAAGATTACTTGTCAAAATCCAATGATGTATCTGCGCTTTTAATCCATGTGGCTTCAGCTGACATAAGAACAATTGCTCTATAATCTACTTCAGCACTTGAACAAGAAGCTGTTTGTTGTTACTTAATCCTTACTACTGCGTGAAACAAGATTAGTCCCAGTATAAAAAGGAAAACACACACACAAAAATCAGTGATAGATAGCCCCCTATTATCCAGCCCAATCAGAGCTTGAATTTGCGATTATAGTTAATTGATGAATCAAATTCAGCTCATTTCTTTTATTAATTAATCTATGAGAGTCCATTTGATATAACAATGAGTTCTTTTAGCAACCTACGCAGTCTAATATTGGGTTATTGATGTGTTGCGTGATGCGTCACTTGGTTCACAAGTGCTTTAGCAAAAGAGAAGTATTTCAAGTCTCTCAATATGCTCTGATATTCTATACTGTCATTGTTAATAACTAGTAACACCAAAAGCTCGGGCTGTTAGTAAATGACATAACAATTTACACCAACACCCCCCTTGGTTCCCGTTTGAATTCAAAACCCAACAGTTGGACAAAATAGAAAGACAGATGGAGGTAACATGCCTACCAGTGATTTCAAACTCGTGACCTCTAGCTCTTATAAATTGTTATGCCGTTCACTAATAGCTCGAGGTTTTGGTGTTAACTGGTTATTAGCATGGTATTAGAGCCAATGGTCATGAGTTTGAAATCCCTGGGAGGTATGTTATCTCCATATGTCTGTTCCGGCTGTCTGCTGGGTTTCGAATTTGAACGGCTTCCCATTCGAGGGAGGAGGGGTGATACAAATTATTATGTCGTTCACTAACAGCTCAAGCTTTTGGTGTAACTGGTTATTAATAAGGGATTAGAGCTAGAGGTCATGAGTTTGAAGCCCCTGGGAGGCATGTTACCTCCGTCTATCCATCTGGTCTGTTTGTTCCGTTTGTCTGTTGGGTTTTGAATTCGAACGGCAAGGGGTGGGGAGGGGTGCTTGGATATAAATTATTATGCAGTTCCCTAACAACTTGTGCTTTTGGTGTTTTTGGTTATTAAGAGCCATTGGTTTGGCTTCAGCTATATTACATTTCAAAAGATCCATGGTTTTTTTATTTTGTTTAGAAATATGAACATCTCATCATTGATAGCTTTGCACAACCTGAGAATGATGGTACCGGGATTTCCATTGTTAAATCCTGGAGGTGCTCCATATGCTTCTTCCTTGAGTTCAACATGTAGAAAAGAATTCACGTCATTAATTTAGATAGTTCTCAACAATAACCAAGAACCACTGATAAGACTACTCACACAGTTCTTTTTTCACTAAGGGACTAATGGTTTCATCATAATCGAAACCACGCTCTTGATTGAAGCCCTTATTAACTAGCCACGTTTTAAAATCATTCTACATTACTGTCGTTGTTGAATGATCATAGAGCCATTTGCAGCCCCTACATTCTTATCTTTAGGATGAGGGAATTGTCTTCATTTCCATGAGGATGTCCAAGGCTTGATCCTGGTTGTTGCTTTGTTGGTCAGGGACCTGTGTAGCGTGTGGGTGTGTTAGGTGAGTAGTTACACCGGCAGGAAAAAAAAAAAAAAGGGAAGAAGAAAGAGAAAATATGAAAATTAGTTTTAACCTGTTCCCATACTACTTAGGTGAAGGAACTCAGGTCCAGACTTTTGATAAGCAAGAAATGACAAAACAACAATGGCCATGGTAATCTAGCAACCTAAATCTCTTGCTTATTATATTAAAATAATGGTAGGGTGGTGTAGGAAATTGCAATTATTTCTGTTTTTCCCCATTTCTTCTCTCTTTTCCTATGCTTCTTCTCCCTATTTCTTGTTTGAGCCACAAGTTACTATACAATTTGATTCACCACTCATTTATCTAGTATGGTAGAGCATGGTATCATTCCATGATTGATGGATCGACAATGGATAGTTTGTAGAGTGCTCACCTATTGTTCGAAATGGCCAAATCATCCATGCATATGGCCGGGGCAAGTGGAGGAATCAAAATTTACCAATTCATTTATAATCAATTTGGTCAATTGTGGCCACTGCACTTTTCCTTCCTTCCTTCTTTCTTTCTTTCTTTTTTTTTTTAATACATTATTTAATATAATATAGGAGCATTAGATAGAAATCCTCTCCAGTTGAATGGGTGGGTTAGTAATGTGTGAGAATTTTCTTGCTGTAACCGAGTTATTCCTTGTTTTCCCTAACTTTTCTCCTTTAAATAGTTATAAATTTTTTTCTTCTAATAATAATATTATGCTAAAATGAATGAAATACTTGTAGGAAATAAGAAAGTTCTCATCAAAAGCCTTCCAAAAGAAGAAAGAAGCACACATTGAAATGAGATTGGCAACTATCCTTTTCTACCAGTAGATGTGTATCTATTAACTTGATTTAATGCTTAATAAACTAGTGATGGTTTTTGAAATTTTTTTGTCCTCTCTAGATATCTGACTAAGATGTGTGAAATTATTGCAGAAGTTGGCAAAACGATGTATTCTTGGAAGGGGACATTACAAGTTAGATGTTGACATAGAAGAAAGAAGGAAGGTCAAGAAATTCAAGGAGTCGGCATGGAAATTCGTGTATTTTCTTTCAGCAGAAATTTTGGCTCTTTCTGTTACATATGATGAGCCTTGGTTCCGAAACACAAAATGCTTTTGGGTAGGACCTGGAGAGCAGGTCTGGCCGGATCAAAAGACCAAGTAAATTTACCATTATATGTTTTTCTTTGTTGATTTTTAAATTTCAGCATGTACCAGTACTGGATAACTACTTGATTTTGAAATTTGTTTGATTTGTGTATACGGCAGGCAGCCAATCATGTCTTCAACACTGGTTCAATCCAATATAATGTCCCTAGAGAGATATTGCACCTTACAAACCAAGGTTGGGGTGGTTTAAGTTGGACTTGAACCTTGATGGTTCATAGACATAGGTATAGAAGGAAACAATATGAAAGAAGAAGAGGAAGGAAATCATATTTGAATAGGATGTTTAACATGATCCTCATATTTTTTTTTTCTAACAATAATTACAAGAATTTACAAAAATGAATACAATTTTGTTAACAAATACCGTTAATGCACCATTGGTGTCACAACCCAAATTCCGAGGCCCCGTCGGATATCCGGATTGTGATAACTTGGCAACATTTACCATACATTCATCAAATAATTCTCACAAGGAGTTAGGCGTTTAAATCAAACTAAATCAATAACACCAATAATCTCTGAATAATCAAAATTCCTATGTCCCGACTCAAATCAATAATGTGTTAAAACATCGAATAATTTCCTAAAACAAGAGCTAATCTCTCTAAAAATTATTTGAATGTTTCTCGTTCTTCCTCTTCAGCCACGTATGCCGAAATCTACATGCTGAACGTCATTTTGCTCTGTCTCACCCGCAACGTGATTACCTGAAGGGGGCAATACAACATTAGTCATCAGTATTACTGGTGAATGAATTTTCCTAATTACACAACCAGCATATAACATAATATCACATAAACAAACAAGTCTGAATCAATAAATCAATTACCATTAAAAGTATATCTATATACATATTTGTGCCCATGCACATTACCACGCCTCCAAAGCTTATCGTATACATGTATACCGGTCACCATGGCCCTGTTTCATCATACACGTCCACCAAAGACCGGCCAATACAACGGCCATCGTGGCCAGAAGCCATCAATCATCCGGACACTAAGTCCAACATCTCAAATCTGGGATCCATTGCACAATATCTCATAATCACATAGCAATCAGAATTCATTATTATTAACAATTTACACAATACGTAGTGTGAATCCAATATTGTTGATAGATGTAGGGGTGGCCCACTCTTTATCATAAACAGAACATTACACAGCATCACATTAAAATTTACATACAACAGTCCACATAAGGCCTTGATTTATCTAATTAGAAAGATTAGGTTTCAGTCACATATAAAGTCCAAAGTTATCCTCCCTCATAGATTCCATTCAGACCGCATATTCATACCCAGAACCTAGAAAAGACAAGTGTTTCATGCCTGATATGTATTGATGAAAATCTGGTGGGTCCCACTTGGCTAGTCCAAGATCAGACTTGATGTCTGTGGTCGCCCAAGGCTGAAGTATCATATCAATGGATCTGATTCATCATCAGACCATTCTCTGGGGCCCACAGATCCAAAACAATTTCCTAAAATATCCACAAGTCATGCTTGGGGTTATTTGCATCTACCAGACAGTGGGTCCCACTGTACCAAACCCAAGATGCTCTTGTTCCCTATGGTCGACCATGGGTCCCCTACAAGATGTGGGGTTCTGATCTCTGATCAGATCAAGCAGTGGGTCCCAGTGAAGGTGTCGACCAACTGCCCTGTTTCTCCTTGAACCACGCCTCAGACACCTAATTGTTATGGATGGTGGGCCCAACGGGGCCCAATCTCTATGGGACCAGAGCTGTATGGGTCGCCCATGGGTCCACCTCAGGATCCATGGACCAGATTTTCCATCCGGTGGGCCACAGGGTCCCACAACCCCATCTTCTTTTCATGAGTACTCTCGTCAGGCTTCTGTTTCCCTCAAATTCATGCCCAAACGATGGGTATTTTGGATTGAAGCTCCATACTGATAGAGTACCACATTAATCAACAAGTTAGCAATTCATAGATTGATTTACTCCAAGTCGATGACTTCTAGTTGTCATCTTGTACCCTTCCAATTCACAGCACTCAACAATTTTTAATACCAACATCCATATCATCACTTAGACAGGAACTAGGAAGATTCACTCACCTCTGGTACATGATCGTTGTGTTTGCAATTTGCAGGCGCGAATAGGACATCCGTCACTGATTGCCTTCTTCTTCTTCTCTTGGATTGCAGTCAACAAGATCCTCCTCTCAAATTTCTCAAAAGGAAGAAGAGAATAGAATACCAACCTAAGGGGTCGTTGGTTTGCTTATATATACAAGGATGAGGTAGAGTCCTAATCCTTCTCTTATACTTCCTAATTAGAGTTGTTATACAACTCCTTCCCTTTCCAAAAACCATTCACGCGAGACACTTCTAATTCAATAATAAGTAATCAACTAAGGACCTACCTGGGCCAAACTAATCCTGGGGCCCCGGTATTACAATTGGAGAGTTGATTAGATTGACGGCTGTGATTAGAGTTGTTACTTTTCTTATGAGTTTTTATTAGATTTCATTTTGTATCCTTGACTTAAGGGCTTCATTTGCATATCTTTTAAGTTGTGCTTAATAAGGCGTGAACCCAGTCGACTAGGGTTGATTATCTAATTCCACTGCAAACACTCTTTTCTCTCCTTCGTGCACAACTTAACATGGTATGGGAGTGTGTGAATCTGTCAGGCTGGTGTTCTTTCTGTCTCCCTTCTCTCCTCTTTTCTTCCTCCTTTCTCTTCTTCTTCTTTGCTCCACTCATCTTTTCTCTTTGTTTTTTCTCCCTAGCTTGTTTTCGTTCAATTGTGAACTCTTTTATTTGCGATAGTTTCATTTCCTTTTTGATGGGTAATAAAAAGTATTATATAGGGAGAAAAAGATTATGAAGACAAACCACCCAAGAAGAAAGATTGTAGAAACATGGTAGAAAAGCATTATACCAATAACAACTAGCAAAGATTAGAAGATGAAATAGAATTAGCCATGCTATTGGCCACTTACTGAACATGCTTGATCTCTACTTGAATCGGAGATGACAACGACCTGATCTCGTTGAAGTAGAATTGAAATAGCCAATTGCTAACGGCGGATGAAGAAATCTGTGAAATAGTATTCATCAAATCACTTTTCACAGTAAATTTACCTTGAAAGGAAGAACAAAGTTACAAAGCGCCTCTAAGATATCCAATATTTTCGCCTCAGTAGACTCCAAATGGCACATGTTTGGAGAACATTACCAGCACTTTCCCTATCCAATATTTTCGCCTCAGCGGACTCCAAATGACACATGCTTGGAGAACCTTACTAGCATTATCCCTTCACTAATAAGAAGCTCCACCTATACCGGCCAGCCCTCGTATACCACTAGCAGCTTGACAGCCTCTTAAGGCTCTAGTTTGATGGTTGGCAAGCTACTGTGTCCCCTTGTCAGATCTGGTGTGCTGATTCCGCACTGATCTGGTGTAATCGACATTCTTGGTTTGTCATCAGTGTTGAGAATATTGAGAAATATTGGGTTTATTTGTAATTTGGGTCATTGGGTTTATTTATAATTTTGAGAGTAAGTTTCCTAGAGTAAGATTGAATTATTTTGGGATGGAGTTGTGATGGGATGAGGATTAGGTTTACTAGTTTAGTATTAGAGCATGTTTGATCCAGCTGCCCCATCTATCTTCTTTTCTGAAACCCTAACCATAGCTTTGATTCTCATCAATCCCAATCCATAATCTCCATCCCAATTTAAAAAAAATAAAAAATAAAAAGAAAAGATCCCAACCTCCAACCTGCTGAACCCAATCTTCTTCATCCCCATTGCTCCTGTTGCTGCAACAAACCTCTAGCCCCATCATTTCCCTTTCTCTAAAAAAAAAAAAAAAAAAAAAAAAAAAAAAACCTCAAAGGCCCCAACCCTACAATCCCTATCCTCTACCAACAAAACTCCTTGTATTCGTCCTTAGAGAAGTAGTTGCAAAGAAGAGGTGGTTGATCTCTGTGTGGTCTGTTTGAAAGGCTCAACCCATCTATACATTGCAAAATGCAAAGGAGGAAAGGAAAAAGTACTCATTGTTGACAGGTACTTCCATTGGCTCTCTTTTGTTACAAAAGGATAGGGACAATGGTTTAGAAGTTTTTACATTATTGCCATTTAAAAGGCTAGTCTAGGCCAAAAAGCTGGCTTGAATTACACCGTCATCAAAGGCGGACCTACACTATCCACACATGGGGCAGTCGCCCAAGGTGATATCCAAAAATGCCTAAAGTTTGAATGGCCCAAATGGTCCATGCTCCATTCTAGTAAAGGGGTTGCCCCACCTTAGGTCTGAAAAACTAATAGTTTTCTAGTCTCATTCGCAAAGATCTCCCAAATGACAAACCTCAACAACCCTCCACTCAATTGTTCTCCTTCTTCCACTTCAGGCTCAGGTAGCCCGGTTTCTACACAATAGCACGACACAAATGCCTGCACTCTCTCTTCTCTCAATCCATTCTTTGTTCTATGATTCTCTCTTTTCTTTCTGCTTCTTCACTTGGATTCACTAAGAACACCACTCTATCTCTATACAAATAAGGTATACTGATGAGAATTCTACCTTTGAATGAAATAAATATGGGCGTAAAATGCCTTCTTCCAAATGGATTTGATGAATTGAATATCTGATTTGTGTTTTTCTTCTTGAAATTGTATGCCACTATTTCTACACACAGACAGAGCTGTTGTCTCTTACGAACGCACACCACATACATTGAAACCATTTATATGCAAGTTGTTTTGGTGGTTTGGTTGCATTTTGATCTTATAGCTCATTCTTTCTATTGGGATATTTAGCTCGTATAATGTAATTGCTTTTTTTTTTTTCTTCTTTTAGTTTTTGCTAATATGATGCTTGTGTTAATGGCGTTTGATTTCTTATTGATGCATTTTCTGTGTTTTTGAATTTTGACTTCTTTGCTTCTTTGTCATTTATATTTTATTATTTTTTATTTTTTCTCAATTCGAATAATCCAATACTCCAATTTTCCCCCAAAACATCCTGCCTTGGATTTTGTTTGATTTATGTGCCGAGTCTTGAATTGTAGCCTCTTTCCTTTTGCTTTCTTGATAGATTTTTTTGAATTTAGTTTTTTTAAACACGATATGATGTTTATGATTATGCTGCTCTCATTTGGATTAGTATGATAGATGAACTCTTAGGAGCTTAAGGAAACAATCAAAGAGGCATTATTTTCGTATGATAAGGATTTTACTTCTTTGGAGTTCTCTATATTTCTTTTTTATTATTGTTGTGTGGTTGCTAATTTAATTCTCTTTCCACTAATTTGAATAAAAGGCTTCCTTGAGAAGATGGCTATTGTAGTTAAAAAGATTACGTAGGAATTAAGTGTCAGTAGTAGGATATGAGTTCGTTATACTTAATTTTCCAAAAAATAAAAAATTATGTATTTAAACCATGTAATAAGTGGAGATTATTGCTTGTTGGTGTTGATTTGGACCTTTTCAATTAACCGTTGTCCCCCCCACCTAAATTAAAATCTTGGGTCTGCCACTGACTGTCATCACCATTTTTATGTACAAAATATAATGGGCCAAAAGATCAAAGAAAATTACAAGTCATGCCATTGGATTAAAGCATCAGTTCTCTTGATTTGTAAGGAAGAAGGCATGGAGAGTGGGTAGCAAGTGTAACCTATTTACATTACTGCCATTGAAAGGGAAAAAAGAAAGAAAGAAAAAAAAAAAAAAAAAAAAAAAACGATTTGGTACAACCTAGCGCCACTCACTTTAGTGCTCTTTTGTGAGATCACAAATTTTGGTGATCCCTCAAGTTGGTCAATACAGATCTAAGCCTAACGGTTGACCAATCAAGCCAATCCTTATTTGCAAGGATAAGAATGTAGGTTGATTCGTGGAATGTTGGCTGGACAAAGTAAAGCAATATTCAACCCACAATCAACAATAATGGCTGATGGATTAGTAGATATGATGGCAACAATGCGGACATCAGCCAAGATGGCAGCAACAATGCAAACATAAATCTTGAAATTGTGGAATGAGGTTGCGATTATTAAAGAAAAACTATCCACACCCTTGGTCCCACTAGCGAATGTAAAGAATGCAATCACATTATCGGGCATTCCAACAACATGTGAGGATTATTTAATGAAATTGATGTAACTCAGCCAAATGGGTACACTTTGAGACTATCAAATTGAGTTTGAACACATTTCTAGGAAAATCATCGATATTTTGCAAGATAAGTTGGTAAGTACATTCATGTGAGGCCTCAAGGATGAATTGCAAATTGATGTTCAACGTCAGCAACCAAGATGTCTCTCTAATGCCATCTTTTGCTCGACTCTTTGATGATAGATATTTTTTAAGGTCATTTGCAAAAGTTCTCGTCTGAAGAAAATAATAGCCTGTGTGAAGTTGTTGTTTCTCGTATGTGGTGCAGCACCAGATCTGCGATCAAATAGATCAACGCCTCAGAGGGGGTTGATCGAATCCAACGAGGGGATTCGAGTTTCCACACAAGAAAGCACTCAGAACCATGACAACCACCATTAGAAAACTCAAAGATAATTGAATTAATTGATAATAGCATAACCAACTACAATGGGAACTCAACTATACATAGAGTAGGATCGTTTCTTGGCAATCAAGACATTCTAAAAATAAGAAACTATCTAATCCTAATCAAAATAGAAATTAGGAAGAAAAGTTACTAATTTAGATTGGAGTATCTAATTAAGGGATAAGGGATCTTGGGAGGATCATTGATCAGGTGGGACCCATCAAGGCTTGCGTGCCTGTGATCTGGACCGGAACTGGGGTCGGCCTGCATCAATATGCCTGATGCTCCTCCGTCCATTGAACTTAATCCGCAACCTGAATTGGAGCTTTTGACTTAAGAGCATACAAATGAATGCCCTAAATGTCAATTCTTTTCGAGTGAAAGCAACCAAATAAAGAAGAAAAAGGTAGTTGAATCCGAAGCAGTGAAAAATTTGAAGGCAAAAGAAACTATTGATGCAGTAAATTCTGATCTGGCAATCTTGTTCAATGTCCTAACAAAAACTACTTCGATGCAGCTAGTGGTCAAATTAGTGGATTAAAACAGAATTATATATTGAAAGCCTAACTTTCTACATGCTTAGATTGTTCAATACAAATTGAGTGTGAGCTTCATCATATGATACCACCAAGTTTTTTAGAACTTGATCAGCCTAAGATGGATGATGTGGCATTTCTGCAATTACTAATGCAGTTTATCCATGCCCATTTGGCATTTGATCTAGGAGGCACTACTACGTTGCTGTTGTCGCTTTGCAGATCTAATAGTGTTCTACAATTTTTCAACCTTGAGTACATGGTTTCTTTCAAGCGGGGTAGATAGTAACGATTCTTCGATATTTGCATATTCTATATTTCATTAGATTAGGACTACTCCATTTTTTTTCCTAAAATATTTTCACTAAATCTAGTAGGAGTAGGACTTCTTTTTCTATATTTGGCAATTGTAACCCTATAAAAGGGGTATTAGGGATTGTATTGGGTATTGAGAAAATTATCAATAGAAGTTCTATTTAGCTGTTTCGGTCCCACAAAGATCTGAAGGAGATGTCGGGTTGCCTCGAATGGTCCAAGTTTCTTGTTTGCATGTTTCACCTACTCGCTTGTGAAGTACGATCAATGCATTGGAGGGACAATCAATCAACACTATCCAATGGTTGAAAAAAAAAAAAAAAAAGAGGGAAAGAAAAGTTTGTTCTATAATCATCCATAGATTCATCAAGGACTCTCATTGTTGTCTTGTTTGTCAAGCCATATGATCCATATGTGTATGGGAGGGTAATTACAAATTTGATCTAGTTGGCCACCATCTCTGACATACGAAAATAGAGTGGGAAGCGACAAAGATGGACTTATGGACAGATGGTGACCACCAGCAAAGCATAATGAAAGTATTGACAAGACATCAACTGAGAAATGAGTTATGTCAGAGTGATCAGTGGAAGATTATTGAAGACTTTGAATCTGCAACATCAGGTGTTTCCAATCGTCATAAAAGCTAAGTTTATGAGAATATTCAAGTCAGGGAGAGAAAAACTTTATGAAGACTCCACGGTTACTTGGTAGCGTGAATTTAGGTAATCATTATGGGTGAGTGTTCAACCCTAGTTCGCATGAGAATGCCGTTTAGGGTTCAGGTTCATCGGCTATGCTGTGTTGCAACCATGGGTCAAGTTAATCAGTAGCATTGTAGCATTGCTGAGTGTCTAGTTTGTGCCTTTGTGGACCACGTGAAGTTTTCATCTCCTCCATTAGTCAAGTTACAAGATAGCCCGAAGATCGATCCACAAATGTTGAAAGTCAAGTTGGCACAGTTCATCACCAAACCAGCTACAAAGGTGGAATATGGTGTTTAGTCCAACTTGTTATATGTATCTATTCTATGTATCAGCTTGAGAGGGAGTGTTGAGATTTGAGAATGTTGAGAACAATTTGGTTTTATTTGTAATTTGGGACATTGGATTTAAATGTAATTTTGGGTGTAAGTTTCCTATAGTAAGATTGAGTTATTTTGGGATAGAATTGCGATGGGGTGAGGATTAGGTTTACTAGTTTGGTATGATTAAGTTTCCCAGTTGGTTGGTTGTACTCTTAGAAATAACCTCGGACTATTCTTAATGAAAAAGCCTAAGAGATTTGAGTTCAAATTATTCTGTCAATATGTGGCCCCTAATCTCAATAACCAGTTGCAGTCAACCATTGGTGCATCAAATGCAGTCATCTTTGAGAGGTGGTTTGAATTTGGATTAGATGATATCTGAAGCTTCTGGTTGAATTCAACAACGAGCTGCTGAAGAAGAGCAAGGGATTGCATGTTTAATACGTAATTTCAGTTCATGTCTTTAATCATCAACCTGTGTTAAAAAAGGTTGTAGTTAGGTTCTTTAGTTGAATAGTTTTAGGGTCCTGTTATTTGGGAGATTGTGTCATGTTTTTCTCTATAGCGGCATGCTCTTCCTTAAAAGTTTCTTTTGAGGACAAATGTAGTAATGGACTGCATAACAATCCCACCCAAAATAAAGCAGAAAAACAAAAGAAAAGATAACTCAGATCGTTCGAGGGAACCCACCTGACACCTCCTTTAGATTATTTGAGTGAACCAAAACTTGCAAATAGAACTTCTATTGATAATTTTTTGAATGCGTAACACAATCCCTAATGCCCCGTTTGTAGGGTCACAATTGCCAAAGATAGAAAGAGGAGTTCTAATCCTGCTTAAATAAGTGCAGAGAGTTTAGGGAAAATAGATAAGTGTAACTTATTTGAGGATTTGGTTCAAGATAAATCAGAATGGAGAAATAGAATTCGTGTAGCCGACCCCAACATAGTTGGGACAATGCTTTGATGATGATAATGATGATGAGATAAGTCCTAATCTAATTACAATAACGAAAATCTAGAAAGTGTAGATATTAGAGGATCGTTATAGAGTGCCTAATGCAAATAATCTAGATATTCAAAATTGTCTAGGTTAAGACAATCTCCTAGAGAATGGTTCAATAATTTTAGTGGTGTCCTAGTGGAGATTGGACTCAAAAGGTGTGATCTTGATCGTTTAGTGTTTCTTAAGAGGTGTAAACAAGGTACAATCATAGTTGGTGACTATGCGGATGATGTTGTGGTAACTGGTGATGACAATGTTGTAGAGCGTTTTTCTTACTCGGTTGGCAAATAGGTAAGTTGTCTTCTCCAAATTCCAGTTCATTTCATGGCCTATGGCCAGCCCCTCCATTGGTGATTTCATATGTGGCAGGGACCACTTGAGTAGCCTAGATTGATAATGAGCTAAACGACCAAGTTTATAGTTTGCGAGAACTCAAAAGTTGTCTAGTGAAAGCTCAAAATCGAATAAAAGTACCATATGATTAACACCGCACTTAATTGAGTTTCAATGTTGGGGATATGGTTCTCCTCAAGTTAGAACCCTATCGACAGATTTCAGTGGGACAATGGGCCAGTGGGAAACTAGCATATCTATATTTTGGGACCTTTAGGCAATTTGACAAATAGGATGGCGCAGCCCCGGAACTTCGATCGAAAGTGTAGACCAATCTCGGAGAGATTGATCGAATCCAAAAGGATTCCAGCCCTAAGGCACAACACAAGCCATAACACGAGAGAAACTCACGATAACTTGAATTGATTAATAATGCATAACCTTAAAATGAGGAGCTTCTTTATATATAGAGTAGCATTGTTCTTAGTAAACAAGACATTCTAAAATAAGACTATATCTAATCCTAATCAAAATAGGATTTAGGAAGCAAATATATTAAGCAACTCTATTAATTTAGAGCCTAACTAAACTAATGATACGGATCTCAAAATCAGAGAACATGTGGACCCCATCAAGCGGGTCCAGCAGGGCCTGCGGGTCCTGGTTTTGGATCGGCCTGCATCAACTCTCCTTGGCTTGATATAACTCGACTTTGGCGAGTTGACAACTTGATAATGCCGGAAAGAATTCGATGCTGGCTGTGTGCGTGATGCTGTTGTGCTGCGATGAAGATGGATTTGCAGTGGATGTGAAAATCAATGGTGTTGTTGGAGTGCTCGTCGTCGGTGTAAGGTATGCTCCCAACTCAGATCTCTTTTTCTTCTCCTTCCTTACTTCTGTTCTGTTTCTTTCCTCTATTTTTTTTTTCTGGGATTGAGGGGTGTTGGTTGTGGGCAGCAAGAGGAAAAAGGGGTCGGATGGAATAGGAGTGTGCAAGGATGGGGTGTCTGGGGTTTCGGCTGTGGGGATTTAGGGCTGCTAGGGTTTAGTGATTTGAGTTCGATTAGGTTCTAGGAAAGGTTCAAATTTGGGGGTTTTATGGATTAGGGGGATTATGGGAAATTAGGGTTTGGATTGGGAGTTTCGGAGTTAGGGGTGGTGGGGAGAAGGCTTGTAATGGGTTTGGTTGAGACGAGATTAGGGTGGGAAAAGAGGCAAGGGGATTGGGAGTTAGATTGGGTTTGGATTTTTTTTTCTGGTTTTTTTTTTTTTTTAATCGGCAGATGGGAATGGGTTTCTAGTTTCTGAATGGATGGTGGAGCATTGATGATGATTGGCTGGGTTAGATTTCTGGATGATTGTGGATGGGTTTTTGGTTGGGTTGAGGGAGATGGGTTGGACGGAGGAAGAGGATGTTGACGGGCAGATGATGACGAACCGGGGAAGACAATCGTTTCTCCGGTGACCGGATCTCGGATCTGTTACCATTTTGGCGCAGCCTAGGAACCTTGATCGAAAGTGTAGACCAATCTCGAAGAGATTGATCAAATCCAAAAGGATTCCAGCCCTAAGGCACAAAACAAACCATAAAACAAGAGAGAAACTCACGATAACTTGAATTGATTAATAATGCATAACCTTACAATGAGGGGCTTCTCTATATATAGAGTGGCATTGTTCTAAATAAATAAGACATTCAAAATAAGAATATATCTGATCTTAATCAAAATAGGATTTAGGAAGCAAATATATTAAGCAACTCTACTAATTTAGAGACTAACTAAACTAATGATAGGGATCTCAAAATCAGAGATCATGTGGACCCCTTCAAGCGGGTCCAGCAGGGTCTGCGGGTCCTGGTTTTGGATCGGCCTGCATCATAGGACCAGTGGCATATAATTTGGATTTACGTGCCTCCTTACTCATTCTTTTTCCAAATCCTTGTTCTCCATGCACTCTCATACCCTCTACTATCCTTTCCTACATGCCCATTTAAGTTCCCTCTTAGAAAAATCTTTTCTCTAGTTGGAATTTCTCGTATTCAATCACCCATCACAGTATCAATAAAAAGATTATCTTTCAATCTAATCTAATGAGACTAATTGTAATATAAGTGAAATTATCCTGTCATTAATAACCTATCATATGTACCGCTACCACAACTTTCCTAATCTATATTCTCTATCGAATAACCATTCATATATATATATATATCTATAAATATATATATCACAATCTTTCCCAAAAACGTGATGTTTGATGTTCCAGTATCAATCCAATTGCTCCTAAGAGCCTCCTGAAGCTTTTCTGACAGAAAATTGGGAAATAAAGTAAGTTGGGGCCAAAAAGCGTGGGTCTGTGGTGACTCGTCTCAGCCCTCATTGAGTTGAAATTGGCTTGGCACCACTGAGTCCCAGTCAACTCAATCAATTCTCAAAATAGCGACAGCGATAAAGAAAAGGTTAATGTAGGAAGCATTATTTAATTACCAAGTTCACCATTCTAGTTGTCACGACTGAGTGCTTCAACCTATTGTGTTTAGTGGTTTATAATTACAGATTTACAGTGATATATGCTATGTTATGGATAATTTAACAAGTCTTTAGAACTTGCATATCTGAAATGAAGTTGACTGACTGGCTTCTTGATGACCAGGTTGAAACTAAAAGGTTTATACATGTATGGTGCTGGGTTTTACACATACTCCATATTTGCTTTGATTTTTTGGGAGACAAGGAGATCGGATTTTGCAGTGTCAATGGGTCATCATGTAGCATCTGTGATTCTCATTGTGCTGTCTTACATATTCAGGTTTTGATCTGAAATGAACTTTTGTTTTCTTTACTATGAGACTTGAAGAATAAATTGTATGATTTGAGTACTACTTTTTGTCCTTGAGCCCTTGAGCTTTCCTTGTAGGGCTTATGTTTGGTGATCAAGACAATTGACCTGATTAGATTTTTGGATAAGCGGGCCCTGGATTGGTTCAGGCGTGATTTTGACCTGGTCATGCCTGGCCTGTTTAAACCCATTGTCCTTTGCAGTCCTAATCTGATGTATCTTGGATAGTTTATGACAAAAAAATAATGGTGAAATCTCTCATGTCTAACCTTTTGAATGTTGAATGTGCACAATTGTTATGTTTTCTAATTGAATTTCTTTACTTCTTTCCTTCATTTTGTGTGACATCAGTAGGACTGTCAGGCACCGGGGAGATTTTTGGGACATTGTCGATCCATAATGGCTCATCAAATAAAGTGGTTCTTCTAGCACGAACTTAAGAATCTGCTTTTCCTTGAGTTGGAAAATATATCATACGCCACTCTTCCATTTCAGAAAGGGAAAAAAAACCTCATTATTCAACTGTATTCACCTATTTTGGCTGTTCAGGCGTCAATCCTGTCAAAGCCCTGGCTAATTTGTGCTATATATGCTCATCTATGCTGGGCGATCTAGAGAACCGTAACTTCCTGTTCTTCACATTTTTCATGCATCTTTCATGCATCTTTCACCCTTTACATGGTATCAGAGTATCCCATGATCTAGAATAACTCAAAGAGTAGTAGAAGGAGGCTTTGAATCTAATGTTTGGTTTTTCAAAGAGTAGAATAATAGTTTATCTCAAAATCATTCATAAAGCATGTTTGGAACATAGATTTACTCACACACTTATTATTTGAGACGTTTTCAAAGTTTTTTTAGGAGTTTTTCTCATAAACACGTCACACCCCTAATCCGGATTCCCAAAAACCACCTGAATCACCGAAATTTTGGGATGCGGACATTCAGGATCTTAGTCTGCTGTGAGGTCCGATTGAAAACTTTTTACAATATTTAAAGGAAGAACATTTAAGTAGAAACAATTGTAGAAATATGCGGAAGCATTAGTAAAATCAGCGGAAGCAATGTGAATATAGATCCAATGATATCAGTCCTCATGCACATGTGGCAAATGTAAAGGGTCTAGTCTCACCACAATATTCAAGTTTCAATGTAAAAGAACATGTTTTATTTACAACACAAAACCACAAAGCTATCAATGCGAATCAATCTCTCCAAGGATCTTTGGACGTGCTCCGGAACCACGGTGACTCAAGCTATGTCACTGGAACCCCACTCATAGTCAGCGTCCTCTAGAGTCTCAAGGAACACCTCACCCTCTGGGGCATCAGAAGGGGACTCACCTACAACACGAAGGTTAAAGGAAAGGTCAAATCCAAAGGATCCGATAAGACAATATATATATATATATATATAGAACATAGAATGAATGCATCAAAATAGAATTAAGACAATATGTATGATCAAAAGAGTAACAATGATAGAAGAACTAGGCAAGTAGTGCAACAATAGAAATATCGTCATGAATCAATACAATAAATCCTCTGCAATTATTCCATCCATCTAGCAAAAAGGCACATCCACGGCTAGCTGAGAGGTCATCGAGGTACAAAATTGCATTTCTCATGGTACTGGAAAAGCTTGCCGAAGTACATTTATGATTAGTTTTCTGGAACCCTATACTGCTGGCCGTGGAGGAACTACGGCTCATTGTAGGGTTTCAAAACTCATCCACTTAAAGTCTGAATTGATGCGAACCCCCTCCAAATCACCTCCAATTTCAACCAAACTTCTCCAAAACATCATAAACACGAATTCCAACCATTTCCCATCCATAATTCCCATAATTGAAGGGATTTCCATCAATTTGGTTTCCAATCCATACATAGGGTTCCCAAAACCATAAAGAGCTGAAAGAAGAAGGGAATTGTATCAAAATTCATCAAGATCAATCCAATTCAATGTTAGAATCAAAGAAAGGAACATGCTTGCCATGTAATCTTTATATTGTACTTACCTTAGATCCAAGCTATGGGGAATCTCACATTCCAAGCTCTCCAAAGGCAAGAAAAACCCATAAACTCCTCGGAGCCCCAAAACTAGAATACTGCATGCTACATAGTACATAATAATTGATGATGTCATCATATTAATACATCATGCATACTATAATATAGTGATCAGGTTTTGCTTCAACTGTTGGGTGATTAAAATTTTAGGTCTTAATTTAACTGTGTAACATCAATATAGGCTAACAAATGTATCAATATTTTTCTTTTACATCATGCAATGATACAGGACCTGTATGAAAAAGAAGGGTTTTGTTTCCAAAGTGGATAACATCAAAATCCAACATATTTTAGTATTCCAGTTTTTTTTTGGATATTTATTCGGATTTTTTAACAACAAATTAAATTCATGCCAATACATGATATGTATTGCTGCAACTGATAGATATTGCCTGATGTGTATTGTTTTGGAGCGAAGCTGATGTCCCTTTTGTAGATTGTCCACCCCAGATTATTTCTCCTACAAGCAAAACATCTCTACAAGCTAAACATTTTATGTTTCTTCCTTTTGTGAAACAAAACTTTACATAAATTCATTCACTCTGCATGCACGACTTGCATAAATGCAAACCAATCCATTCTGTCCACATGTCCCTCTGCATTCGGCTTATAGCTGACAGTTGTGCTGATCGGTTGATCCAAAATTTATCCATTGGACTAGAATAACTACCCTTCACTTTCCCTAACCTATCCATTTGCTTGTGACATCTTGGTTGGTTTGTATTTTCTGGTGAACGTAAGTTTGATCATATTCCATCTAAAACTGTAATCATCTTTTCCTAACTACATTAACAGCGTGTTGTAGAGAGAATCTCCTCTGTAGAGGAGATCTGGGCTTGACCTTCCATCAGACTCTCCATATGAATGACTGCCAGTTTGTCTGGCCACTTAAAAAGAAGCATATCACGGTTTGGATTTGAAATTTGTTGTTTTTGCTCAAAACTTTTCTGTACATCCTTGTTTAATGCTTTACTCTTTTGACTTTCATGCTGTTTCAATTCAGTCATTTCTTATGGTGTATTTAGAATGTGGCAGTAAATGCACCATTTAAGCGATCCACCTTTCTTTTGCTCACCTTTTCTGGTTGGTGCTATATACTTTGGATAAGGTGGGGTATTTTTTCTGCCTATTCCATCTTTGCAATCACCATTTGACCTTATACATTGCATGCTGTCAACGGAACTCCAAATGTTCACTTCATGCTGTTTCCCAAAGACTTCTCACAGCTATATTTTTCTTATTTAATTTTTGCTGTCCAATATGCCCTTTCACTTGTTTATGCAATTGCATTATTATTATGATCATGGCATGGACCTGGCTTGTCCTCTCTGGGAGGAGCTGAAAGACCACTGGCCTTGAGTCTGATCCAACTAGTTATCATTTTGGAATTGACAGAAATGACCTGACACATCAATCTTGATTACTAGGTTTGATCCATCCTCATGACATTGGAATACTTAAAAAATCTGACTGTTTATTCTACCTGTTGACATTGATTTGACCTTTTGTTCTTGATGCTTTAGAGCAAGCCTACACGTACTTTTTTGAGTTTTTTGAAGATACTTTTTTGAACTGATGGTTGAATTTGTAATCTTGTCTTCTACTTTATTCTTACATTTTATTTGCCTCTTCTTGCAGGTTTGCTCGTGTTGGTTCTATTGTTTTAGCACTTCACGATGCAAGCGATGTGTTCATAGAGACAGGGAAAATGTCAAAGTACAGTGGTTATGAATGGTTTGCTAGTTTTTCGTTCATTATGTTTGTAGCATCTTGGATGATACTTCGCCTCACATATTACCCATTTTGGATCCTTCGAAGTACAAGGTGAGCATGACATACTTCATTTAATTATTTATTGGTTGTTACTAACATCAAGAGATTATGTTTTTCTTCATCAACTTCTCTATTTGGTGCACAAATAAACTATAAATACTTAGATGGACTTTTGTAAATTATGACTGTGTGGGAAAAACACCGCAATGACGAGATCAAGAGCCACGGTGATATGCCGACCCTCACCTTGATCTCGATAAAGCACAGCCTAGCAGTTCGGCGGCTCGGTGAGGAGCGCCGGGCCTGAAAAGCTCGCCCTGCAGCACGGCAGCTCGGCATGATCGCCAGCTCATCATTGCTCCAGCGCGGCCAGCGTGGGCCGTCACCTTCCTCCGAGAAGTACGGCGCGCCCTGACAGATAGGAGCATTCATTTATGACGATATGATTGCTCATTTATGGCGATAAGAAGTTAGCTTTATCATCCCTTAACATCAACTGACTGAAGGCATGGAAGGTTCGGATGGGATATTCCCTTTTCACCTACCGCCGAATGTTAGGGTAAGGATCGATGGGACCTCACCCCACCTACCCCCACTCATAGAGGGAACGGACGAGGAATGTCTACATATACACATGCGGGACCAGCCCCATGGAGGTACGCAACACACAATACACAAGACATCGTCTCATTCTCCTCTCCTTCCTCCTCCTGCTTAGTTTTTTAGAACTAACTCAAGCATCGGAGCGCCTTCGGCTCACAGCAGCCAGGGGCTCTAACCCAAGCCGTTTTCCTTCCCTTTTCAGGTTCTTGGCGCTCGGTATTCCCTGATCTACAAAGTTTATCTCAATCTAAGTGGGTGTCGTGTTTTCACCGCCTACAATGACAGTGAAAAATCCAAGAACCTGTAGTGACATTTTGGTCAGAATCAATATAAAATGGGGGCACTTATTTTGAACACACTAGGTTTTAATGAATTGGGACCTACGGAGGAGCCTAGGGTATTTCTTTGATATCCAGCCTTAAGAGTATTCAGAGTAATATAAGGGGGAGTTGAATAGATAAGTACAAAAATTGCATTATATTTTGGTGAGTAGAGAAACCCCAAAATTTAAATAGGTCCAAAATTTTGACCTGTGCCCTATTCTTTAAGATCAAGTACTTCGGTATTTGTTGACCGATCATTCTTGAAGCCCACTTGATATATCATCTAAGATTGAGAAGCAACCAAAGTGAGAATTATATGGCCATAAGAGCTCGTTATAAAAAAATATAGCCATAAGAGCAAAGGTTTCTTCGTAATCATGGCCATATCCTTGCGATTTCCTAAAGCTACCATGTTGGCCTTGTAATGATTGAAGGAGTCATTGGTTAGTTGGGAAGCTAAAAAGAAATTTCCTAATGCTACAATGCCCTTGGTGGTGAAGCATATTGAAAAGCTTGATCGGGACTTCCTTTGGAATGATGTAGAAGATAAAAGGAAATTTCATTTGCTTAATTGGACCACGGTTTGTAAGCCCAAAAAAGAGGGAGGTTTGGGAATTAGACCCCTAAAGCAGTTGAATCGTGCCCTTTTGGGCAAGCGGTTGTGGAGATTAGGGGAAGAGCAAGAAAGCCTATAGTGCCATCTAGGTGTGGATGGGATATTCAAGGCCCGTCATATCGACATTTGAGTTTTGTGGAAAGGTTTTCTCTCCGTAAAGGAAGCTTTTACATCTAATATCAGATTTAGAGTTAGATCAGGTGAGAAGATCCACTTTCGGCTTGAGCCATTGATAAGTGCTTAATTGTTTACAATCTAAGCCTTAATATTTGATTTATCTTGTGCTAATCATAGTTGTTTTATTTGATTTTACATAGTTTTTGTTAATTTTTATATGAAGGACAAAAGGAGTTAAAAAGAGAAGAAATCATGAAGAAGTAGGCGTGAATCCCAAAGAAGGGCCATGGTGGGTCCCATCCAAGATGTTTCAGATTCAAAGAAGACGTTCTAATTCTTGGACAACTTACAATTCAAACTAAAAGGAAAGTGTGGAGACTCATGTCATAAATCAACAAGGAAAGAGAAGGAAAGAAGAATCAGAAGGCAACTCCAAGGTGTCACACGCCCGAAGGGGGTCCACAGTCATTGCTAAAAGCTGAATTTCAGAATTGGAAACTCTTATTCAAGTACAAGTGGAGCCCAAGAATGAAGAGAAAGGAGAAAAATAAGGAAAGTTTAAAGCAAGAATTCAAGCCAAATTAGAAGTCTTAAAAAGGGGTCCCACAATCATTGAGCACGCATTATATGGGCCCACTTTTATTATAAAAGCTTCAGATTTAGTTATTGCAATCAAATCTCAAATTTGTGGGACCATGTGAAGAATTTTCTAGAAGAAACAAGTGGGATCAGATTTAGAAAGTCTTGCTAAACAAGAAAGGTGACTCCTATTTCATTCTAATTAGGAAGCCAAATTGTAAAGCAAGATGGAAACCTAAATATACAAGGGAACTACTTACTAAAGATGGCTTTTGGCAATAATTATATAAGGATACAAGGGGGTGGACGTCCAGCTATATACACAGCCACCATTCAGCCACCCATAAACCACAAAACACAGCAGCCGTACAAGCCACTTTGGAGCCAGATTGGGAGCAACTTTGGAGAGCTTTTGGAGGAGGAAAAAAGGGGAACAAGCTGCTGGCCGAATTCTTCTTCTTCAATCTTTAGAGTTCTTTTATGACTTTATTTGTCATGTTATTTTCAATTCCAAACATGAGTAGCTAATTTTTTAGGGCTAGGATGTAGTTGAAACCCTAGCCTAGTTCTATGTAGTCTCTTTTTAGCATCTTCTAATTAAAAATTCAGTTTTAGTAGTTGAGATTATAAACCATGTTTTTAATTGATGAGTTGTGTATATGCCATGCCAACCATGTCATGTTAAATTAAATTTAAGAGTAGCTAACTTATGTTTGATTGATCTTGATGATTAAGCATCTAGGGTTTAAAACCATGAATAATCTAAGTATATGCCATGCCTAGACTCATGCATTTATCATTCCCATTGTTTTTATGCATTATGTGTGTTTTGACTAGGACATATGCAATGCTTATTTTTTGCAACATGATTAGCAATTCATGTAGTATGCCATTCATGAATTAGGTTTAGGGGAATTATAATCTAGACGCATATGCTATGATCTGGGTTGATAGATGTCACTAATAAATTCTGATTTTTGATTAAAGGATAATAGGGGACATACAAAGGATTGGTTAGGGGAGTAGATGAAACCCTAGTTCAATTATTATTACTGTTTTTCAATTCTAGTACTAGTTGTGTGTTTTAGATTATTTTCCATTTAGCTTTTGAGAACTTAATTTACTGTTTTTAGTAGTTTAATTCAATCTTTCATCATTCAATTGTTTCTTTTAATATTCTGTTTTTTAGTTGCTTTTGACATTATTTTATCACGGGTGTTCGTGGGATCGACCTCATACTTACAATCATTATATTACATAGTGATCTTATGCGCTTGCGAGTTTTAATTGTGTGCATACTAGTAGCCTATTTCTAGGTTGCTTAGTGCATAGCATCTATGGCTCAGGGACAAACCGTTGGAAATTCAATTCCCAGATTTATTCTCCTATGTCAGGGACTAGATGGCCACAATTAGTAGCTACATGGAGAGACAGGGGAGACTTAGTTCAATGGGGCCCAATTTTAAGAAGAAATATGGCACCTCTTTTTCGTCTCGTGGACATTCTGAACCAAGTTTCTATATACGAGGAGGGGCAGGATTGTAAGGTGTGGCTCCATCCAAGGACAACACCTTCTCCGTAGCGGCGTAGCATCTTTCTTCCAGTTATCATTAGAGGGTTCTAATGAAACTAGCCCGTTTCACACTCTTTGGAAGTTCAAGGTCCTCCAAGAGTCTCTGCTTTTGGTTGGTTAGCGCTTCATGGAAAAATTCTCACTTTGGATAATCTTTGTAGAAGGAAACAATGCTTGCTCCATGTGCCTTGGTTCGAAAGAAATTGTGGATCGACCTCCTCCTTTTAAATTGAAAAGTTGCTCAAGCAGTTTGGAATTCAGTCCTTGCTGGTTTGAGTGTAGTTGGGTGCTTCCAAGCTCTTTGCTAGATCTTTTTGAGGCTTGGAACATGGGTGGCGCCACAGGGATCTCAGTGGGGTCAATTGACCCCACTGAGATCCGAAAGAAATAATTTTTTTTTGTCATGAATTGAAAATTTGAGTTTGACCCCACATAAATTTTTGAGTTTGACCCCACTTAATTTAAGAGTTTCACCCCCACATTAGCTAACTTTACACATTTCCTTTGTTGCTATGGTAGTGAACAAAAGTCACCATAAAATTCCTACCGCCTAAGTTAATGGGCTAACTGTCTACCAAAATATAAAAAAAGATTAATGGGCCCACGCTCTAGCAATGAGTTTTTAGAACTTAAAGGAATTGGTGACATTGCTAGAAAACTAGTGGAGAAAAAGAAGGATTTTGTATGCCAATTGGTTTATTTGCTTCTAAAATTGGCATTGATTTTACTAGTAGCAATTGCGACGGTAGAACGAGCATTTTTAGCAATGAAATACGTAAATAACAGGTTGCGTAACCGAATGTGAGATCAATGGATGAATGACTGTTTGGTCACATATTTAAAAAAATGTGGTTGCCGGTGTTGATAATGAAGCTATTATGCAACGATTTCAACACATGAAAACCTATTGAGGGCGGCTGTGGGAGTTTATGTATTTGGATTTTCTTTTTAGATTAAGAACTATTAGTAACAATGTATTATTATTTTTTTTTTTTGAGAATTCAATATTATTTTTATCGGATTATCGAAAATAGATTATTTGATAATTTTATATTATATTTGTCGAATTATCGAAAGTAGATGGCAGGTGTTGATAAAGGGGAAAATAAATTTATTCGATTTGCGGAAGATAAGTCTTTTGTCGACCCCACTGACTTAAATTCTTGGAGCCGCCACTGGCTTGGAAGATGACTGTGGGATATGCTAGAGGAAAGGTCATGTGGAGATCCTCATCTTTGACGGTCTTATGGGTTTTATGGAAAGAAAGACATGCAAGGTGTTTTGAAGGTGTTTTTTTGTCAGTTGATGCCATAAAAGATAAAACCAAATTTCTTGTGGCTCTGTGGGTGTCCATCCTTCTAATCTTCCACGGTGTTCCCATTGATTTAGTTCTTCATAATTGGAGGGAAGTTGCTTATTCTTGCAGCCATCATTGGCTTCCTTTTTCCTCTAGGATGTCTGTCATTTCCTATACCCCTCATGCTTCCTCTTTGTTTATTTTTTTGTCAAGGGTGTGGCTTCTGTTTTATGGGTTCTCTGCCTTTGGGCTCCTCTATTTTTCGGATTTGGTTTTCGGTATCTCTCTCTTGTACTGTTTTGCCTTTTTTATTGAAGGTTACCATTCAAAATTTATTTTTCCAAGTTTAGTGGAGAATATTAAAGTTAGCCGTATCCCAAATTTAGGGGTTCCCTCTCTCTATTAGAACAAAATGAAAAAAAAAAAAAGGGAAAAAGAGGAGGGGAGGAAGAAGAGCCCTAACCTGGTTCAATTGGGGTTGCTGTTGATGCTTTGACAGGGTTGTTGTTGGTGCTGCTGCTTCAACGTGTTGGATTGGACCGCTAGTGCTGCCACCGCCTCCAACTCCAGGTACCCTCCTCCTCTCCTTCCTCTTCTTCTTCTTCTTCTTTCTTTTTTTTTTTTTTTTCATCTGCTCATGCCCTACAGAGTGGAGACGCCCAGTGAGAAGGGGAAAGTATCCCTACCTTTTATGAAGGAGTACGGTACGGGTCGCAAAGGCTTTTTTTTCTTTCTTTTATTAATGTTGGGCTACTGGGCTAGTCCGTCAGCCCACTTTTCCTTTTCTTTTCATTTCTTTTTATTATATGTTGAGCTATTGTCTAGTGAGGTGCCTCATCAAAAATTTGATCCACACAGTGGGCCTTGCAATGTTTGAGCAAATTTTTACCTAAAATAAATTCCTAATCAAATATTTATATGTATATATTTTTTTATAAATGTTGTATCCGTATCCTTATCCTAAATTTTTTAAGTTGGTGTACCGAATCCGCGTTCCCCATGTCCGTGTCCGTACCCGTGTGCGTATCTGGGCATCATAGGTGTAGATGGTGAAACAGGAAAAGATTCTATAAACAAATGATCCTCATGTGCTCATCCTTGATCTAAACATAAAATATTCATTCTAAAACATCAATCTAAAAACATCAAAAGGTTTATATCCTCAAGTAATCAATCCAGATCCACAACATGGCCCATGACCATATCCACATCAACATCATCATCTCCAATCTTATCATCACCAAATGAAAATGATCCATCATCAAGGCATTGAACTTCCTCCTCTTCGGTGTTTGATGAAGACGCCAATGTTTTTTCTTCCTCCTTGAGCTTGGATAGTTTCCTTTTCCCTTTATCTGTTCTTCGAAATGTAAGTTTTCTTGGTCTACTAAAGCAAGATTACAAAATTTTGTCTACCAAAAATAATAAATAGATATTAATGTTTAGACCCTGATCTCTTGTACTATTTGTCCCTACATTGGTCAGATCATCAAGGCATTCTCCGAGGTACATCCATGACACGAACATGATCTTTTCAATGATTTACTCATCATCAGAATCCATATCTGATAAGCAAATAGGATCAAGAGCTCTCTCTCTCTCTCTCTCTCTCTCTCTCTCTCTCTCTCTCTCTTGTTTTGACGGACTTGGAGATTTAGATTATATTCAATGAAGACTCTCTCTCTCTCTCTCTCTCTCGTTTTGACGGACTTGGAGATTTAGATTATATTCAATGAAGACTAAAGCATTAACTGGCTTTTGCTTTAGCCAATTTCTCATCTTTGCATGTATCTATATAAAAGTTTGATTAAATGTCAGAATTTATACAAATCATATAACTAATTAAGGAAAATAAATTTAACAAACCTCACATGTTTGAGTGTACTCCAGTTTTGCTCACATCCTGATTCAGCCACTTGGCACACTCACAATAATGGTAAACACCATAACTGAAGAGAAAACTTAGAGATAAATTAATTGATAGTAAGCATTAGCAATTACAATGGGGAATCATCTATATATAGAGTAGGATCATTCCCCCTTTTGCTTGGATACTAGGACTTTCCTAATCAATTAAAGAAACAAAAATAAAAGAGGAAACTCAAATACTAAAAATCTTATTCAAGCAACAACAACAAAAGAAAAAAAAAAAAAAAAAACCCTAGGACTCCATAGTCTATGATGCCCAGATTTGGACACAGGGAACTGGGATTCGACATGCCAACTTCAAGAATTTAGGACACAGATACGGGTACAATATTACTAAAGATGAGATACCGACATGAGGGAACGACACGAATACGGATACAGACATCATATGATAGTAATTATTTACAATTAATATATTGAAACATAAATTCCAATGTGGGCCTTGCTTATAATATTTACAGCTTAAAGTTAAACGAGGCCCTAGATCATGCGGGCCCACATTTGGTTTATATTTGGTTGCATTTGAGTTTCATTTGACTTTTTCAGTGCATTAAATGCTCTTATTTTTTAAATAGTAAGAGAGTCAAGCAATCTGCTGTGCTATCAGGGCCGGCTGTACCATAAGGCCAACAAAGCCTTTGCTTTACTCCCCAAAAAATAAGGACAAAAAAAGGCCCCATAATAACAGCTGACATCTTTTGAAATTTCAAAAAATCAAACTTGTCAATTGCCATCTCTTTTTTTTCTTCCCAAAATATAAGGCCCGATAATAACCTTCTCTTGAGAGTATACAACCAAGATTTTCATGGGGCCTTAAAGTGTCATTTATGGCCTATTATATTTCCAAATCTGCCCGTTATATTTCTATTGCTAGGAGTCAAATTGATTTTAGCACACCATTATATTTTTAGCAATTCATGTGTATCAAATCTCAACTAGATCTTAAAATTTAAGATAAACAATGGGCCGCTGCCGGAATTTATTCACTTGCTCACATTACATATGAGCATTGTGCATCTGAAACATCCAATACGTGGGGCACACCTCTGAAATCCATCTTGGATGTTCCTGACTCATGGTGCTTATACGCACCGTACCCAGGTGAAAATGCTTCGAGCCCCATAGGTGGCATACTCAAGATTTTTTTTTTTTTTTGTGTGTGTGTGTGTGTGTGTGGGGGGGGGGGGGGGGGGGGGGGGGGGGAGGGTTTGTGGCCTAAGACTTCCATGTGAGTTTTGGGGATGGGCCCAAAATTTTCTTGTGGGTTTTGGAGGTGGACTTAAGATAGGTTAACAAAACTTAATTCATAATTTTGCATCACAAAAAAGCAAGAAAAATAAATTTTAAATAAGATATAATAATATTAAAACATAGAAAATGCCTCATTTAGGATTGTCGCTTTAGGCCTCGAATTGTCTTGAGCCGGCCCCGTGTGCTATTAAAGTACTTCTAAGTACATTGATGAATTGCCTGCCACTTATATATATACATATATATGGGAGATGCTCCTATGAGAGCATCTCTCACCTTACTATGAGAGATAAGGTGGGGGCCCTCACATCCATATCCAATGCCAACAACTTAAATGTGAGGGCCCCTACCTTATCTCTCATAGTAAGGTGAGAGATGCTCTCATAGGAGCATCTCCCTATATATAAATATATAAATGCTAACACTTTTTCAAGTCTCATAAAAAATAAAGTAATTGTTGCATGGGAATGAAATACATGGAGTCATGGCTACATATTATCAAATGGAGATAGCTTGACGAGGGCCTACATATGATAAATTAATAATACAAACTGTTTAAATTAGGTGGTCCCTTGGTTGGTTCTTAAAAATTTTCACTTAAATATTAGTTAAGCCCCCACCAGAAGATTCATTTGTATAGAAAATACTTGAATTTTTTTATAATATTTTATTAAATATAATTAATATAAGGTAAATTGGTTTCCTACTCTATTGAAACATTACATAGATCCATACAAGGGTCACTTACATTGGACGGTTTGGATCTTCCTTCTAACTAACTTATTGGTATGTTCCCATTGCTTGAGCGGAGGTTTGATTAGACACTATCACACCGTTTGATGAATAGTATTACATTTACATAAATCATGGGTCGAACTTCTCTCTCCTCTTCTCAACGAGAACCCTAAACCAGAGAGAGAGAGAGAGAGAGAGAGAGAGAGCGCAAATCAGAAAGAGATGGTCATGCTCCAGCCTCAACTCTCAGGCCTTTAACTTCCCACCTTCTCAAACTACTCTCTAGAAAATGAAGTCACATTTTTCCACTCCTCCAAGCCTCTTCATTTCTCTTGGAAGAGATGCTCCAGTCTCCTCCAAGCCCCTTCATTTCTACACTCCTTCCTCTCCTTTGGCCCACGTTTGTAATTGGTGGATTTTGCACACAAAAAAAAAAGAAGAGAAGGATAGAAATAGTCATTCGAAGGGGGTTAGTAGCATGAAATAAAATCAATAAATAAGAAAGGTATGTGTTTAAATTTTATTTTTTTTAATAGTGTAACATTTTCCAGATCAGTGACAGGAATTTTTAAAAATTTTCAGAACCTGGTTTTCTAAATTTTTCAGTTTTTTTTTTTCATAAAATATGAGAGCTGTATCCTCAAAAATTCCCCCATATCCCGGCCGTATCGCATACCAGAATATGTATCACACCGTATTGATATGGGTACGATAGGCCAAATGCCGTATCCGGGTATCATAGTCCAAAGTAGCTTTTGGTCGAATTGGGCCCGTGGACGAAACACAATGGACTGGGTTGACCAATAGATCAGTGGATTGGCCCAGTTGACTTGGCTCTGGTCCATACTGCATTAGCTAGCTTCCCCGTAACTCTCCCACCACAAAGTTAGTTTATAAGAATAAAGACAATGATTGTATACGGATAACATAGTGAAAGAAAGGATTAAGAAATAGAAAAAAAAAAAGAAATATGAAAATTTAAGAATACAAGTAAATTAGTGCCTTGTTTAGTTTTGGTCTTTAATCGTGTCGTTTATCTTCCGAACATGCCAATCTTCCTCTTGAAATTGTCAATTTGTTCATCAATGAGAACCCGAGTTCTACTATGTTGAATAAATCGCTCCATTGAGTCGTACTATCCTTTTTGAACTTCCAAATCGTGATTGAATTTCTCATCATGATGGAATGCAGGATTTAAAATAAGCAGCTTCACGCAGAGGTCGATGCAACTATAGGTTCCATCTTGAATCTATGATTCTTCATTTAGGATCATATTGCTTCTTCACATTGTCAAATATTTTTGCATTCGCCTCTTTTGCCCGGTCCATTGCTTCATAAATATATCCCATGGGCTGTCTTTCATCGAAGTCAACAAAGCCAAGGACTTTTACTAAGGGAGTTACACATTTGATGCAACATTTTATGGAAGGCCGAAACTCTTGGTCTACAAAGATAATATCTCTCACTCTAATGCCGTCAATTTGTTTTGAGTACGAACTTTATTCTTATTTCTGCAAAGGAAACATAGCCCACAATGCAACCCTTTTCTCATGAATGCTTTTTAAGGTGAAAAACTTGGTAGCAAAAAGGGTAATTGCAGCTCTTGTAGGCTCTCTTCATTTTGTATGCTTTTCATCAAATTCAACACCCATGTATGCATATAAATAAAAACAGTAATCTTCTTTGCCTTCGTAACTATTTCGGCATGAGTGAGCAATATCCCAATATTAGCTAGCTTCAAATCAAGTAGATGTGGTGAGCAAGGTGACCAAAATAAAACTTTCCTCTTCTCCATTAGGAATTCACCTGCCTTCACTAAATCGGCGGCACTATTTGTCACCACTTGCATGATATTCTCTTCTCTAATTTCTTCGACAGTTGAATATCAACTCAAACATGTTTTGTGCATTTTTACAAATTGAAGATGTACTACGAGTTTAATAAACATGGCACCACATGCGCTATTGACCAAAAATAATTATTATGATTCTATTCTTTCCCTTGGTCCACCCATCCATCATCAAAGTGCACCCACATTGACTTCACTCTTTTTTATATTGCTCTAATGATTTCTCTGTTAGTTGTACTTCCTTTTGGAGAAACGTTTGTCTCTATGACAACTTGAGAGTTTTAACCCCAGTTTAAAAGAAGCCACTGCTTCTATCATTGGGATGAAAATGGACTTTTAACAACATTAAAAGGTAATGCATTGGCTTACAAAAATTGACAAATTGCCTAAACAATACTTTCCCTGTCTCCATTCTTCCAAATACGATTGAGTGTTTGGGGTTTTCTCCTTTAACCAAAAAATTATCCTTCTTCCATTACAATGATTAAAAAAATAAGTCAGTGGGGCCAACAATGGCCACACTGGAAATGTAATGACATGTGGACCCACTGATGGATTCACATAAATCATAAATAAAAAAAGAAAGAAAGGGTTGGCTAGAAACTTAAAGCTGTAGATCCATGAACACTCATCCAACCATTACCATTGGATTGAAATCGAAAAAAAGTTGACACCATTTATAATCATTATACATGAGGGCTAGAGATGAAGGGGTTGGATGATCTATGAGATTTATATCTTCGAAAACCATTAGACTCCATTTCTTTATGATTCATGTATTCTTTTTAGATAATCAATCTGATGGTCAACTCAAATTCAAGTGAAATTTGGCTCATAGATAATACATAAGATGATGGTAATTTTGAGTGGTTTAGGTTTTTTATGGGGCCCCACCAATATATTTATATGGAGGATCTGGTTTTGAGAGGGATATATCCCCCCTTGCATATAAGAATATCCCACCACCATCTCATTAAAGTAAATACTCTCTTTTAGTGCACAACCAAAAAAAAAAAAAAAAAAGAAAGGAAAAAAAAAAAAAAAACCTTGCATAGTGGGATGGTGGACAAGTGGCATTGACAATTGGCTTACCGATCTTGTTATACAAAAGAAAGCTTGCTGGATTAGTCATGTATAAAGGATAGAGCTCATTGGACATTTTTGGCCGTTCCATTAAAGGCAACGATTTTCAACCATTCATGCTTTATTTTGTGTTTACCATCCATTTTTATTTCTTTTTATCGGATGACTGGTATTTGATGAGATTGAGTTTTTTACTGATTGTTAATCTTATGTGCCCTCATTTTTTTTATGGACTACTATGTGATCCTCAAGTCTAGGTGAAATGTATGCATCATTGAACAAGAACACAAGTAACCTCTCATGCTTGCTCATTTCATTCCCATAATCCTTTACCAAAACATGGAACTTTGTCTTCCTCATCAAGCTGGAAAGAATTACATATCTTCAATCTTTTGAATTGCGGCGAATTGAATCACGAATTTTTCAGATCGAACTAATCACGATTTAACACCCATAGTAGTGAATTAGGTAACTATTGAACATTGTTTCATTTATTTATTTAATTCTCTGTTCCATGTTTTGGCAGTTACGAAGTCTTGTTGGACTTGGACAAGGAGAAACACAAGGTGGATGGGCCTATATACTATTACCTGTTCAATACTCTGCTTTTCTGTTTGCTTGTAATCCATATTTATTGGTGGGTGTTAATGTGCCGGATGCTTGCAAATCAAATCAAAGCAAGAGGCCGACTTGGGGACGATGTTCGATCTGGTATGTGTGTAAAGTTCATCAACGGTTTTGCACCCACATGCATATTCATTTGAACATTGAACTACTACTTTTTAAAAATGTCATTAAATGTTAAGTGTGTGCCATATAAGCGGAGGCAGTTTTTTTATGATTAAGACCATTGATCTGATGGACCATTATGGATGGTGCCCCAAAAGTCTTCAAGACTGAGGATCCTAGCTCAGTCTTTGGCTTTATTCCAGTACTGTACTTCTTGTCTTCGGCATTTGGATGGATACAATTTCTTGTCTTAATCTTTTGGGGCAAAGGTGCTCACTGTTGCAACCTTAAAGGTTGTGTTAAGGTCATGTTAGATTGCAACCTAGGTTGTCGATTGAAGTCATATTATATATATTTTGGGGCTTAACCATCATTTGTGGCCCATTAGATCAACAGTCTGGATTGCCTCTTTTTTTTTTCTTTCTAATGAAACCGGATATATTATGAAAGTGAAGATGGCATTATAGTTTCTGCAGTAGCGCAGGCCCTAGAACTCCTATCACCTAGTAGGCCTCTGAAATTATGTAGGCATCAATATTCCATAATGGCTTCTAGAATCGATGCTTTATGCTATTTGGAAGCATTTCCTTTTGTATGACTACTTTTAAAAGGACAGTACTATTGCAACAATATTTGAGTTTTAAATGTTTTGGCCCTGCAGATTCTGAAAGTGAAGATGAACATGCCGACTAACCATGTAAAAGATTGATGTTTACCATTAGTGTGCATGCTGAGGTGTGTAGATCACTCTGCCTCCTTGTCTCTCTTATAAGCTTGACTGGAGAGGAAACGAGATCCCTGGACATCCATAGTCCTCTCACACGTTGAGTTTGTCTATTAGGAACCAGTTGTTTGTATATCCAGATCATTGATGGGCAACATCATGAATAGATTGTGTGTGAGGACTTGGTCCGAGCAACACCCTTAACCATGGGGCGTAGCGTGTCAATCACGAGCTTCCGATGGTGAGTCTTCGTTACTCCAGCATCAGAAACATCCAAGTCTTGACTGTGGGCTTATAAGTCAAACCCCGTATTAACTCAACATGACGCGTTTTAAAACCATGTGGTCCTGGATCCCATAAGAATTGCGAACTTAAGCGTGCCAGCGCGGGAGCAGTACTAGGATGGGTGCCCGCCTGGGAAGTCCTTGTGCGCTCACACTGGCCAAAGCAGACTATATCATGCTGAGTGCCTACCGGTCAAATGAGGACTGTCATATTTCTTTCTTAACCATCCATTTCAATTCTGAGGGCTAGGAATATGGATTCTTCCATTGTGGAGACTGTTGGTGCATATGATAAATATTAGAAAATTTTCCGTGTTCATGTTGCTGGGATGATTTAACTTTCATTTTTTTGTCTTCTCTTCCTTGAGGGCCTCCCATTTTATGCAGCTTAGATATGGGTAATGGTCCATTGAAAGAAATAATGTTTGTCTATGTCTTGTACTGTTATTGCAGATAACCTTAGCGATGGTTCATATGTTGACATCTCATGGATTTCATTACGACATGCAAATCAGTTTCATGGAGTATATTGTGATGGGTTGTGTCCCTCATCATTGAATGGTCTGTACACTAATTTGAAAAACATTCGTGGAAGCAAATGTAGAATGAATACTAATTGCATCGAGAATCAGAAATTGTGGGGCATGTCCTATACATTATTCCATCATTCTAGCCAATCTTCAATGGTTGTTTCAGAAAAAAATCAGATGGCTTAAGCCATGCAATATTTCCTGTAGCAGAGTTGTGCATGACAGTTGTTCTCAAGTATCAGTGACTGAACTCCCTTGTGCCCCACGTTTCAGCAATTGTGGTTGCTGATATACTTCGTGGGACTATGGTCCATGTCCGAAAAAACATGCTTGATGGGGAAATCTGTATTCGGCTGCCACCACCCAGAAAAAAACACGAATTAGAAGAATAACATGATGCTCAGTGTAAAATAGGCAAGATATTCGATTCTATCCTCCTATCTCTGTTACTCTAGGTCAAGGTTTATGTGCATTGAGACAATTTTATCAGCTTGCTGGATCTCTGGAACAAAGGGCGATGCAGTGTTACCTAAAGCCTCATTTGGTAACAAAAGTTCCATGATGGAAAGATAGTTGCTGGTGTCATAATCAGTAATATTTTGTCTAGATGGGTAGAAAGGAGAAGCGTAGATGACAGAAGAATTCACAGGAAATATTATGACAATCAGGTGGTATTTCATAACGGGTCATTTTGCATTCATTTACTTGTGTAAATAGTGCACATGAGCAATGGCTACACATGATCACATTTAAGGGTCTTTTGTTTGCACCTAATTACATATATGTAATTAGTGAACATGCATAATGATTTCATATCAAACTCGTTCTTCTGCAATCATTTACACATGTTATTCATAAAAGAGGTGGGCAAATGGTGTGAAAATGAGCCACTTTATTTGATCACCTCAATAGATGGTCAATGAAAGAATAGCCCAGCCATATGTGTAAATAATACATACCAGAAAGGCGGGATGGCGATTACCGTCATGGAAGGTCTTTGGTTCGATTCCCCTCTATCTCCCCACATCTCTTTTTTTTTATATCATCTCTTTGGAAACTTTTGGTTTGGATTAAGTTTGTGTTTAGGCTTCTCAGTAAGAACCAGATAAATATTAGCAGTAAACTTTTATGAATTAACTCTTTGCATCAGTTGTGCATATTATGTTGGTTGGGACTTTCAGATCTCGTGTAGATCAACAAACCGTTTTCTAGATCAGGGACAGCCCCTTCTATGATTGTAGCTATATGTCCAAATAATCCATTTGTTGCACTTTTCTCTATGTTTTTCATAATTATGTCAAGCAATTTTTCCCAGTCTTTATTTTTCAGGATAAGAATAGTTCTGCACACCTGTTTGGCAACCATACCTTGCAAACCACTTCCAATAATCAGTGTAGAAATAATCAAGTTGTGGGTCCCAAGATCAGTTCGCCACATGATCACATCGATCTCTGCTGTCAGGTTGATGGCCATCAAATGTATGGTTAGGAAGAGATGATTATCCTAATTAGAGAAAATTTGCATTACGCCCATTCTCAATGTGGGGTACACATGCCCGCATATCTGGTACCAATGGGGATGTGTGCATGTAATTCCTTCATCCATAAATAGTTCCCAGGCCCACCTGGATCCCAATACCTAAGAACTCTCAACACAGTAGGTAGAAAATAGTCATCCATGCCCATGGCTCAGCGCTTGAAACAGTGCAGGATATAAGAAATGGTCATTCAGTGCGTATCCATATATAGCTGGGCGGGAGATACCCTTGGTTATAAAAAAAAATAAAAAAAGATTGTGTGTCCATATAAAGGAAACTGATGAAACATTACTTCACTTCTTTAGTTAGTGTGTGATCTGTGAGAAGAGCTTGGAAGGAGAGGAATTTAAGACATACCCAATAGATAATTGCTGTAAAAGATCGAAGTGTTTAATGAATTGGGCTTTTTTGAGGTAGGTTTTACATGGGGATTTGAAAGGTGAGGTCTTTTTAGTTTGTGTTAGAGGTGGTACAGATATGGGTTGCAGTGGATTGCAAACTTATTTTGTATGTCAAGAGCATTGGTTGTGGAGAAAGTTCACGAACTCCTATCGAGCAATGGAAAAAAAATCATTGACTCCTTAAAATTGACATAGAATTACTAGTTCACTATAGTTAGCGAACACTTCAGCTCCTACGATTCAAAGAAAATAAAGTTCAGTTTTTATTTTATGAGGGCTTATTATTCTGTGAACCTGGCTGTTACTGGTCACATTGTTGATAAATTAGTAGAACTGTAAATTTAAAAATGATTGGTTCATCTCCCCAATCCATTAGGGCATAAGTCTACATATTTTCTATTGAGTATATGTTAGTTACCTCCGGTAAGCTTTATGCAAAGTTGAGGAGTTGAAGAGCAAGATTATGGTTCTTTTATTTGATTTTGCTTTTAGGATTTTTAGATTAGAACACTGTCGGCCAACGCCAGCCAACTCCAAATTGTTGGGTTAAGGCTCTTGTTAGGATTTTGAGTGTCGGCTAATTCATAGGTTGGACAAGCTCCGGGTCCATTTAGTTATATTTTTATTCTTAAGAGTTACGTTGGGTTGTGATTGTGCTTCACTTTGAATAAAAAAGTATGGAAGAATTAGAAGATAGAAGTCTGGAAAGATTAAAAAAAGGATGTTGAAGGAAGAAAGAGAAGTCCGAAAAAATATGAAGTGTGCTGAAATTCCGGATCTAGAATTTTGGTCTGCTCGAGCACGCCCTATCCCGCTTGAGTGCGCTCTATCAAAAAGTAGCCAGACTCCATATAGAATGGGTACCTGCTCGAGCGTGCATACACCCGCTCGACTAGATGATGCGAAAGTGTCCTACGTAGATTTTTTTCTATTTCTGATTTGGGAAAACTGCTTGTTTTGGTCCTAATCATATTAGGCAATTTTAAGCATGTCCCTAAGCCTATTTAAAGGACTCATGGGTTCCCCTAAAGATACACCTTTCTCACTATTTTGAGTAAGAAAATCAACTTGAGAGAGTTCTTCATCTCTAGAAGGTCCATTGAAGAGTTGTGTTGCAGAGTTCATCTAGAGAGTTGTTTCTTCTACAACCCTTGTAGAAAATCATCTTCTTTCGTAGAAGATTTGAGGAGCCAGGCGGGTTTGAATATGTTGCCATCAACGGTGTGAAGTCGTCGAGGTATGACGCTACATAAGAGGTAACTGCAGTCCTTTGGTAGTGATTATCTGAGGAGGTATCTATGAGTGTTTAGTAATTGCTAGATTCATAGTGCTTGATTGTTGATCCATTTTGAATTCGTAGTTTTTCACCTAGTTAGGGTTTTTCACGTTATATTTGGTGCCTCTTGTGGTGTGCGCTTTTCTGATTTTATTTCCGTTGCATATCTTATTATTTTTTGTATACTATTGGGCTGTTGAGTTGACCAATGTAGAGATCTCAAAGAACTTTCGGCTTTGTCATTCATCACAATGATGATGGATTTCTTGTTTCTCTTGCTGTCATTCTCTTGAATTCTCTTGATGAACTGTGGAGATGTTTTCCTAGATAGAGAGATGAGCCATATATCTCAGCTGTCAATGGGTGGTTTAGTGGTTTTTTATAGACCATACAGGAAACCAAAGGCGTATCTGTATAATATGGAGTTACTAAGAGCCGGCAACTGAATTTGCAATGAAATGTTGGATTATTTAAGTAAGGGATGTGATCCGGTGAGAACAGTTCTCACGGAGTCACCGTGAGAACTTTTTTGTGGGACCCACTGGAGGGCCTATTTTGGAATGAGACCGGTGGGCATTGAAATATCTATATGAGACCCCCACGAATATTAAGTCTGCCCCCAATCCCATGCTTCTAACCCTTTCATCCATGGCCGACAAGCCTAATCCATTCGTATGGGTATATAGTTGATCCAATGGTCCAATTCATTCGCATCGGTGCCAAACCATGAGGCGTGTGACTATCAAAGGGGTCCATGTCCATTGCAAGGTTTGGATTGGGTGATAGGTGGCCCCACCCCATAGTTCCCATGGTTTGAACCGTGAGAACACTTCTCACCTGATTATTTTCCTTTAAGTAATGCTTGTTGAAGGTTTGAATGTCAGGACATTATTTTATTCTCTCTCTCTCTCAGATGCGATTTTGGGAACTTACTATTTGTTTTATGTTTAGTTTGTTATTTATTTCTCTTGAAATGCATTTTCTTTTCCGAGGGAGTGCATTTCATTGGTGGCTAAACTACTTGTTGCTTTTGCTAACTGATTAGAAGTGCAGTTAATACATGCATGGATGGAAAACTATAGGTTTTTGCTCTCTCCTCTGTAAAGAGAAGAATAGAAAGCTTGCGCAGAAGAAAACGAAACAAAACGTATGTCAATCTGCTTCTATTGTCAAATTATATAACCAAAGACTCCGGCCTAACACTAAGCTTTTGGTCTGTCAAAAAGATGACTGTGAGTCCTCCTTCTACAAAGAGAACATAAATGTCCTCGAAGGACTTCAATATCGAAAGGAGATGCCAGAGCAGACTCTAAAATGTTTTACTTCTGCCTTCTCCCGATATTGAGGCTTAGTGTCGACTTAGCATTCTTCGGAGAATAGTTCGGGAGAGCTTTTGAGGGAGTCTCAGCCTCTACTATTCTTGAAGAAACCTCTTCCTGCCTTTTTTTTCCTTGGGATCAACACCTTTTATATAGACTTTTGGGCGCAGGTCCCACTTCGGCATCGCAGGTTTGGATGCCTTCCTCCATGGATTGAGGGGATCTCAATCCGCACCCCCTGCCTTGATTGGTTTCCCGCGTAGGTAGGTCTTAGCTCCTTTTTTATAAAAGGGGAGGGCTCAGTTTTCTTCCCTTATCGGGCCAGCAGGTTGTTGGGCCGCTTTTACGGGTCTGGTCCTCTCATTCTTGCTAGCTCGCTGGTTTCATGGGACTGGCCTATATTGTTCATGCCTACATTCTCAAATACCAACTACTCCATTTCCACAAGTTTAAAGATCCAAACTGACAATCCTCCTTACAATGAATGGAATGGACTATCCACGTCTTCCCAACAAATGGTATAGTTGAAAGGGTAGGATTGTCATCTGAATTTTTTGGCATGAGGCTGGTCCATAGTTTAATTCACTGGATGGATGGCTCGGTTCTCATGTGCCAATAAGTGAACCGATTCAGTGATAACTTGAGGAGAGAACTGAGCAATGTTGTAGACTTTCCCCTTTCTTGGTTAATAATTCATACTCATATTATTCCCATCAAATCCAAACAGTGAGGCCATCTCTCATACCATCAAATTGTCATTTTACACCATCGCCCTGTGATTGGCCAATGGTTGTATTCGTGAATATCACTCCATTTTCTATTCAATGGCGCCGGACATTAGACTGATATTGAAGGCATCACTTTATAACTGGGGGAGGGTTTCTACTGGATCCTAATTAACCAATTGCCACCACGAAAGTTGGGTCCATTTTGATGAATTTATTGTTCGAACTATATATTTTGTGTGGTCCACATGACCGCCAAAGAGAGAACATGACCGCCAAATAGTTTCTGTCTGTCTCTCCGTTTCTGATGAAAGTGCATGAATGAGCTCTTGGGTTTCCTTTTTTTGGCTTTGTAAAACCTATAAACTATTTTATGACATTTAAGGAAGGGAAATAATAAAGGCTTGCATCTCTTGATGGAAGAGACGCATGTGGGAAAGCCTGTAGAAGGAATACTTCATGGGTAAAACACGTGATGACTTCCTTGACAAGGATTTTAGGTGTGGAGAGTTAGCATGCTTAAAATATGTTCTCTTACTCCCTAGCCCTATTATATCTCAAACTTGTTAATCGGTTCATTAAAGATGGACGAGAGCTTTATATGTTACCTCGAATTACTTTTTCACAAAATCAAGGAGGTCCTTTATACTATCCTTAATTACAATTTACCTTCTTAGACTTTTTGACGGTATTTAAGATAATGTTGAGGCAAATTTTATTACATTTTTATCATTCATCATAGATACGAAATGAGGTACAACTTAGGGTTGCATGGACTCCCTTACCTAACTACTAGTATTGTTTTAAGTCACTTAAAAATCTGGCCTGATCCAATTTATGGGCCCATTGGTAGTTTAGTTGGTTTTAGGTTCAGTCAAGTCTAGATTTTATGGGCTTGTTTGTTAACGTGGAACTGAGTTTTAAGTGATTCATTGTAAAATGGATGCCAACAAAAGATTATTAAAGAGGTGAGGGATAATGGATATATGGTATGATGGAATTGCATTGATCCCATGGAAGACAGATTAATTGTGATTTTCTTTGTGTTTCCAAGCTATGGAATTAGACATCTACATCAATGTAATAGAGTAAGGATATAGATTATTACGACATCACAACATGGAACATGTTTAAATAAAAAACACATATCATAACAAGATGGCACGTAAAAGAAACAAACTTGATAGATTTAGAATTGCCAAACAAAGATTTTACTCTTGCAAATATTAATCATTTGTAAATCCTTTTTATTCCCTGGTATTCTAATTAGGGGTGAATCATGGTAAAAGAGAAAAGAAGAATACCACGTGGACAAAATATGTGGATGAGTACCTAATTAATGTGTCGCCGGAACAAGTAAATCTAGGGAGAAAAGACAAGCGTGGATTTACTTTAGAAGGGTGGAGGGAGAGATGGGAAAAAAAACTGAAGGAACAATAAAGAGGCGCAGATGATAAAACTAAAATTAGAACATTAAAGAGTCATTATATTGTATAAAGACTTTGGTCAGATTACGTGACTTTGAATGGGATGACAACATGAAAAGGGTTCTGGCAAGTGACCAAGTGTGGGAGAAATATATCAGAGTAAGCGATTGGTAATTTGTCTTTGTATTATATTTTTGATGATTTTACCAAAACAATGACTTTATGTGGCCAGTGCACCAAATATGAAACTTTGGCCAAACTCACACAAAAAAGGAAATCCATACAGAAAAACCAACTTTTTTTTATGATTTTTTTTGTAGTCGCTATCGACATTCATTTTCTATGTTGATGGTCGACGGCGACCCTCACTATAACAAGTGAGGGTTGCTATTGACCATGACCAAGCATAAATTCATCATCTTCATCCTTCTTTCTCTCTTCTCCAAACTCAATCCAATGATTCAGAAGCAGTGGGAGCTCTCTGACGAGTTGAAGCAGATGCAGGCCACTGAAGCCACTTGTGTTGTCAAAACAGGACAATGCTGAAAATGTTTAAATTTTGTTTTAATCATTTTCTAAAGTAATTCAGAAATCAATGCAAGTTTATCTCAAGATTTCATCAAATGAACCCATGTGAACCAAGTTAAAAGACAAAATAACAATACCCAGATTTATGGAAGTAACTAGAGCATGTCCAAGAGCTTGCTACGAATCAACGCAAACAGAGGAGTGTGTTTCATTCAACTATATGAAATAGTGATTCCTTTTTTCTTTTTCTTTTTTATCCTTTTTCTCTATCCTTTTTCTTGGTCTTAAATTTCTTGGTGGTGATCTAACTGTTGTAGTTTGCACATTTAACTTGATGCTAGTCTAAGGTCTTATATAGAAGCCAAAGTGAAAATAGAAGACCAAATGCATGTGGCCGATAGGAGACAAAATGCATGTGGCCGAGATATAGATGATGAAAGATATTGGACTTCCCCTTAAATGAACACGTAATGAGCAGGCATGGACTTCTCCATCTTTGGATTGGGTTTGTGGGAGAGGGAAGAAGATATAGAGTTTATGCCTGCTCATGGTCAACGGGGATCTTCATTTGTTATAGTGAAGGTCGCCGTCGACCTTCAACACAGAAAATGAAGGTCGACAGCGACCAAAAAAAAAAGGTAAAAAAAGTTTAGTTTTTCTGTATGAATTTCCTGTTTGGTGTGAGCTTCGCTAAAGTTCTCTTTTTGGTGCACTGGCCACATAGTTTTTTTTTTTTTTTTTTTTTTTGTAAAATCCTCTATACTTTTTTATTATTTACACATTTAACTAATTACCCTATTTTATCCCACTTCTTCAAATTACGCACACCCTAAATATAAATATAATTGTGAAAGTAGTTTTCAGATGTGGAGATTCAATAGAAGATGAAAGAGATGTGACATTGACAAACTAACATTCACGACATCCAATGGCAATGGAAGCCCCAAAGTACCCCCTGACGATGTGATAACGGAGTGGTCTAGTTTGAATTAGTAGTGAGACGAGAGTTTCTTGAGAGCTCAGTGAACAAAAAAATAATTATGAGTTATTTGCACTTCTCGAGTTGGAATTGGATTTGAGCGTTAGCTCGTGGGAGCAGTAAAGGACATAGCCACCACCTTGGTCAATGTTGCTAATAAGTTGGTCCAGAACAAGTCAAACTAAGCCCGTTTTGGTCACGGTTCAAAAAAATAAACAAATAGAACCATGCCCGGACTCATTTTGCTTATTGCAATCTAAAATAAGGACCCAAACCCAATTATTAACTTGTCTGAACTTCTGGGTAATTAGAGAATCAATTACCCATTTACATCCCTGAGCTCGTTTGACACTTTAGTATAATAGTAACAGTAAAGTAAAACCTCTATTTTTCAGACAAAATGTCACATCAAAATCACTTTAATGTAAAATTCCCTCCATCTATTTTAACAAAAGTAAAAAACCAGCAACCTTTATCCAAAAAAAAAAAAGCTTTATTTTTTTATACAAAAAGTAAAAAAGATTCAATATCAAACAACTAAAAACAAAATACCATCATAACCTCTTTATATTTTTATTCCTTAAGTACATGTAATGCCCAAAAAGCATCTTATACTGCATACTCTGATTTTTTAGACCAAATTGCCCCTCCAACCTCTTTCTTGCTACATCGAGATTTGATTTGGCACATTAAAGTATTTCGAGACTAGTTGAACTCTTTTTTTGCAACATCGAGACTTTATTTCGCGACATCGATACTTTATTTGGCAGGGCATATTGAAGTATTTCAAGTCTACTTCAACTACTTTCTCGCGACATTGAGACTTGATTTAGGGCATTGCAGTTCACGCTAATTTTTTTGTTCAATTTTCAGACTCCCTAGTTGATTTTTCCCTTTTCTCATTAGCCTTTAGATTGCATTGTTTTCAAATTACAGAATTTTGAAGAGCAAATCTAAGGGCTAATGAGAAAAGGGAAAAATCAACTAGCGAGTTTGAGAATTGAAAAAAAAAAAAAAAACTTCAATGTGCCAAATCAAGTCTCAATTTCGCAAGAAATGGATTGAATTAACCTCGAAATGCTTGAATATGTCGTGCCAAATCAAGTCTTGATGTCGCGAAATCAAGTCTCAATGTCACGAGAAAATGATTGAATTAACCTCGAAATACTTCAATGTGTTGTACCAAATCAAGTCTCGATGTTACGAAATAAGGTCTTGATGTCGCGAGAAAGGGGTCGAAGTAATCTTGAAATACTTCAATGCGCCCCGCCAAAATTAAGTCTCAATGTTGCGAGAAAAGAGTTGAACTAACTATAAAATACTTCAATATGTCCAATCAAGTATCGATGTTGCGAAAAAAGAGTTTGAGAGGCAACTTGGTTAAAAGAATCAAAATATATGATATGAAAAGCTTTTGATAATACATATATTTAAAGATATTTATAGAAGTATATCAATATTTGAGAATTCTTTTGGCAAAAAACTCCTTTTGAACCTCGCCGACTAAAGACAACTCATGAGTCACGAAAGCATAAAAGAATGCCTTTCATGAAGTGACTGAAGCAATTGATTTGACCAAACATGTTAAAAGGGACGTATTGCGTTCCAAGGAGTCCGGAGCACTTAGTGTAGCTGGCCCACCTTCATGGTGATCAATTATTAAGGGCAGCCACATCAGCGGTAAATAATGCACATGTTTTTTTAATGGAGGTTTTTCCATCTTTGGTGCTGAATTAATTCTTCTGTGCTCATAGATTAATCACATAAAATTTATGGGCCCTCTAAACGGTAGTACAAGTGGACTCAATTTTCAATTTCTGAAAAAAAAGAGAATCGGAAGCCAATACTAAAACCTCTAGCCCGAAAAAGAGAAGAGCCATAGTTCTACACACTTCGCCAACCCTTGGGATTGCAAATAATGTATCATTTGCACGTGATAAAAACATAATTTGTGGGACGCGTGGGTTACTGTAATTGGCCCACTTATGATAGGAGGTGGGGGGTGGGGGGTGGGGTACTGCATCGAAGGGAATCTCCAGCTGTAAATCAATGGGGGTTGAAAGGACGGATTGCCTAGTCATTATATTGGATGATTTTGAAGATCCTTGGGCCCTATGGCCTGCTCTGGAAAATACAGCCCGTAGTGGCTGTGAATAAGGACGTGATATGTGATTTTAAAGATCCTTGGGGAACCCCACAACCCCTGCTCTCTTGCCAAAATTAGCTCTTACGGGCACATTTGGTAACGAGCAAGGAATCCTTTCTTCTGAGGATTCTTTGGATCCACGGAATTAGACTTTCTTCGATAAGGATTTATGAGAGAGCGAATTCATCACATTCCATGTTTGGTAAGCATGAAAGAATCATCAATGAATCCTTCACATCCAGTTTGATAACGAGAGAGGAATCCACATAAAAAAAAAAAAAAAAACAAACACATTCCTTATCTTTTGGAAAACTACCATAAAGAGTATTCTTTAGACATGATAGTTCTCTTTTTCACACCATTGGCCTATTTGGATCTCTATAACTGAGTGGAGCTAACTCAGTTTACAATTTATTCAAGGCTCATGCATTTGGATAATAAACAGGTAACCTGAGTTAAATTTGCTGGCAAACAAAATGAAAGGCAACAGAGTTCCTAGGTTCCAAACAGAAAAAAATAAAACTTGGTGTTGAAAGCATCCCATCCACACAACAGTTGTATATAGTGTAATGGAACAAGAGCTGCACAATGGACAAATCATTTTTTTCTTCTTTCATTACATCTTCGACCTCTTTGCATTGTTATATTGGTAACAATTAAAAAAAAATCATAAACTGTGACATTCACATCTATTCGCATTCCTAGAAAACAATCACCAATGGTTCACAAAATCTAAAATTGAATTCAATAGACTAACTTGAACTCAAATATACAATTTGTAATATTTGAATATTCATACATGATACATCCACCTTATATAACCTTCTAACTGAATTCATCCACTTCATTTCTAAAAAACTAAAACCAAAGAGTCCATCCCAGTGCCTTTTAACTTTCAAAGCAAATCATGTTGAATTTTAGGCCTCAGTCTCACGATGCTACTAGCTTCGGTGGCAATACGCAGTTGATTGCTCATCAGCCTCATAGTCTCCACTAAAGCCTTCTCGTTCTACTTCTCTTTTGCAACATTGTTCTTGAGCCAAATAAACCACCTAGCATACTCTGTACCCCAAAAATTAAATCATGAACAAAATCTTATATAACATAAAATAGCACTCAAAAGTAGTCAAGGAACTAAATATTTCAAAACAGTTTAACAATCTAGTCAATTTTGTGACAGCACAATCTATTATTACAGACGAAAATAGCTTCATATTGCATAAATCATCAGAGGTGCATCCAAATGTAAATGCACTATATAATCATACCAAGCACACCACCTGTATAGAATATAGCATCTCTTGAGTCAAACAGTACGCTTGGACTGCACCCATACCTCATACAAATCTGCTGAGTCATTTGACGAAATCTGAGCAATAACAAATTTAAATTCAGAATGGGTGCTAAGAGCTGCATCAAATCAATTCTAAGTTTCAATTCTGAAAGTATGTGCCTTAAAAAATTGACCGCATCAGTTTTGTTTGATATGCGAGACTTTGGTTTGTATGGTGTTGGATTCTTATATATGGACTTCAAACCCAACTCCCAAAGAATCATAGAATCATAGACCTTGTCTTGAAACATAACTGCTTTAAACAAACAAAACGAAGCAATGACTGAAACTCCAACAAATACAAAGCACCCATCCCATCAAGCAATGACTGAAATAAATTACAACCGTTCACCCATTTTCATTGACCAGCATGCAGAGAGAGGTATAAAAGGAAGACCTGTACAGATTATATGCATCTCATGAATCATAAAGCACATCATATGACAGTTACTGTCTATTTATCACTAATTTTTCCATGTTAAACCAAACATCAAGTTGATTTGCTAACGTCATAGTTTATAGCCACCCAACACCCAACATGGATATTATAAATATGAGTGACAACTTAAGGTTGCCTGTAGTGCCTGCAACAGATCAAGTCAACATGGGCTGATCAAATCTATACATGTGAACCTCACCTTTCAATGGTCTGAATTGTCCAGATCATGAGGTATGTACTCACTTTACCCATGATGAGTCAGGCTCCACTGTAATCAAAGACCTAGCCCCCAACAAAATGGAAAATCATATTCCTTTAGTTCCATGCACCCTCAATCTTCAAGATGCTGGTCATCCGCATGATTAGAAGTGACTAGGATAAAGCCATATTACAAGGTAATAAGGATTTCATGGAAATGATATTTAGCCATAGTCAAGGAGCAGGAGCTCCTATCTGAAATGCCATGATCCTTTCAAAATCAGAGTTAAAACAGCAACTAAAATGAAGTTTGTGCTTCCTGTAAAGAAAAATATAAATATTGGTGTAGAGAAAAGATGTAGAAACATGAATTAATCAAAGCTGCCTCAACCTCTAAAAGCCAAACTCGAAATACACTTGGTTTGATCACATGAACCTAATCTGAAGAGTCAACAGTTGCTTCACAAAAATTATAACTCAAATTTGAGGCACTCACACCCAAGATGAGATCCGCCGCCTAGCTTCAAGGGCATTGGCAAGGATATTGTCTTGAATAAAAAGTTAGCATTGGACAAAGCAATTAGAACTGGATGATAAATTTGTCTGCTCCAGCTACTTTCTTGTAATAAGGGGGTGGGGGGTAGAGAGCTTCCACCAGGGAGGTCTGTGCAAATTGACACTGGACTACCATGATTGTAATCTATATGCATGAAAGAATCTTGATGTAGTGTTTACATATTTCTTCCATATCAATTTAAACAAGGCTTCTTGAATTTACATGGTATGATCATTAAATTCACACAATAGTGTTTAACATTACTATAAAAAAAACAAGCATGTTCTTAATAAGATAGGTCATTCTGCTACTTTGATTTGTGTTACAAAAAGTGAAAGATACATTTCCATCCTTGGCACTCAATATTGACCATACTTTAGAACCATGCATAATAAACTGGAATAAAATCCATATTAATTGTTCAATGCTTGAATGATCCTTGGAGTCCAATAATGTGGGCCATCATTTTTCTTCTGTTTACTTATGTTGTCAATTCCATTTATACTCCATCAAAAGAAGCACAATTCTTTGTTGGCAACTGAATTAGATAGACTGATATGAAATCCCAAAACTTCACAAGCATAAAAGTTCTACAAAAAAAATCAAGGGCAGTGAGTTTAACATCTTAAATCCCAAAACTTCACAAGTATAACAGTTCTCCATTCAAATAAGATCATGGGGACGTAAGATGTTAAACTCATCTGTCTGTATTTATGCACTTGCACATGAGAGATAGAATTACATAAATTGCAATAAAAGGAGAAACAAGTATGAATCTACAAAAGAGATCATGGGTAGAGAATTTTGTTAAAAGAAGAAAAAATCTGGAGTGTTTAACTTTAGGTACTCATTTTCAAAGGGATTAAGTAGCTATTCAATAGGATGTGCCCAAAGAACTACAAGAACTACACGGATTTGACAGTTGAATCAAATTAGACTAAGCTATCAACTCCAATGGTTCAAATCTCGGTTTGATTTTTAGAACATTATTCTTCTGTTTAAAGCAAGTCACGAGAAGCTTATAAGGTTATTGGTGATGAGCTTCCAGCACTCTAAGCTTCCATCACATTTGATATCAGATTTTCACATTCTGGCAGATCCACTGAAAACTGCTTGAGAAACCCAAAGAGAGAGATACAAAATGCCTTTGTTTCCGACAGAGAGGATGAAGAACGGAGATCCACTGAAAACTACTTAAGAAACCCAAAGAGAGAGATATAAAATGCCTTTGTTTCAGACAGAGAAGATGAAAAACGGCAAGATGATTTGGATTTGGCTGTCAAATAATAAGGAGAGAGAGAGGGGGGGGGGGGGGGGGGGAGAGGAAGAGAGAGAGGGAGAGGGAGATAGACCTATTTGGAGAAAATAGCCGGCCGGAGATGATCTTTTCCAATGCTTCGCAGGAGAGGAACGTCTAGGGCAACAAACGTTGAAGAGATGAGATGAACATCTCTGTTGGCAAGAATCCATGCGAACAAAGTAGCTTTTATAGCTCCTCCGTTTTAATTGATGATTCATCCGTTCCTATGGGGAGAGGTCAGACCGGGGAAACCCATGTTATAAGTGATTCTCAAAATCATCAAGGCTGAAAATCCTCTCCAAAAAAAAAAATACCCAAACATGGGTTTTCCTCTATTCCAAGGAAAAATGGAAAGGATTCCCCTCTGTGGATGATTACCAAACATGCGGTAAATGAAATAACCTCATTGTTTGTACGCGGAAAACGATTTTACTAAGCAGCCATGCATCCGCAGGATGCAAAACCGCCACCACCTTTTATTGTAACGAAGGCTTAGTTTATCATCAAAAGAACTAGATGAAGGGCCCATAAGTTTTTTCCATCCAAACAAGTGATCAATGGATCTGACAGTCCAGTCTAATTCAGACGGGCTCCAAACTTGGAATCGGTGAATAAGGGGTTTCAAATTTTGTGGTCCACTCGGATGGATCATAAGGTGACCCATTAGGTGCGGTGTTCACGATTAGACCAGTGTTCGACTTATGTTTTCTCTTAAATGAATATTAGGTATGATTAGCCCTTGTTTAAGGTGATCTAATTCGAAAGGATTATCCTCCCATCTCTTTCTTCTTTTTTTTTTACTATATCAATTATTATATATGAAGTGAAGTGGTTTCAAATTGAAACCAGTTCTTTTGGTTTGACCCTATCAAACGGGTCGGGTCGGGGTAAATTAGGTAGGGTCAGAGATAAAGCACAATTTTTGGACCCAATCCGACCCGTGTATTTTTAATGACATGGTAAAAATTAATTATGATATGTGCCGAGATTCGAACTCAAGACAATATGGATTTTAAAGGAGCGACCCTACCATTACAACACAGAGCATCTTTGTGTTAATAGTTATCGACAAAAACTTAAAATTAGCTAATAAGGGACTAGCCCCACTTTGGAATATTGACCGGGACTTGGAATTTATCTACGATGTATTTATAAAAATAACTATATTTTTAGAATATTGACTCCTATAAATACTGTTGTTATTATTTTTATACTTATGCATTGTACTTTAAGCATAGATGCTTAACTTTTGAACTAACTATTTTATATGATTTCCTATATTGTCATTAATTTTCTATGATAAACATTTTACAATAAAACTAAACTCAAATGAATATATAATATATGGAATTGATCAACAAAAATAATAAGTTTCAAAATTAATAAGAAAATGACAATAGTATTGAAAAAAGAAAAACTCGCGACAAGAGCATGGAGCAAAAGAGGAGGCGGAAAACTTTCCATGTAACTAATGTGCTACCATGCACGCTTGCCGAGGGAGGAAGGGTGGAGTCTGGTTTTTTCTTTTTTGTGTGTGGCTTTAACTTTTATAAATCATGATATAAATGGAGTGAAGCACTACAATAGACCCCATCTATTAAAAATCACAAACATTAAGACAAACATCCTTACTATTTATGGGAAACCTCAAATTTTCACCTCATTGTAGGTTATTTCTACGGTCAAATTGATTCTCTGATAAAAAAAATTACAAAATATTAGAGTTTTCTTTTCTTTTTTTTTCTTTTTTTTTATGATTTGGACTCTCCATCATGCCTTTCATCTATTAAGAAACTCCCAATATCATCATATTTCTATAAAAGCAATAATATTTGATTGTTAATGGGTCACGGTGTTTAAGTGCCACTAACCTAAAGAATTTCAAGTATTTTTGTTTGTTCTAATTATATGATTTTTTTTTTTAGAATGTGAAATGCCGATTTTTAGGTTGTCTGGTTTATTTAATCCTTAGTATTTTTTATTTAATCCACTCTCGGTCCTGGGTTGTTTGGTTTTTTTTTTTTTTTTATCTATTGATTTTGATTGTACACTTCTTTTTAAGAATGCGGAACTAATGGTAAAAGGAATATCCAATAATATTGGTCCATTTAAATAAAGAATTAAGCTCATTCTTATTATCATCATTTTCCACTTTCTCCAAAATAATTCTATTTATCTATGTCAACAAGAGAACTTTCATTTTTTTCCATTCATTTGATTTTAAGTTCATTGTGTTTTTTTAGAGCAACTTCAATAATTTTTTTGTTTCTTCGTGTCTCTTTTTAGTACCGTCTCATGTTTCATTTGCATGTTTAGTTTAGATCAGCGTTCAACCCATTTTAAAATGTGAGGATCTTGAGACAATTAGTGAAATTATTAAACATTTCAATTTGCGAGGTAAAGCTTTTTAATTCATTTACTTTTGAGTTCATCATATTTTATTTGAACAATTTTAATTATGTCATTTTAATATGATTTATACAAAAGAATCATCATTTTAAATTTTCTATAGATTTGCAAATATTTTTATGGTTTGTATTTGTATGGTTTTCATAGATTGTGAGTTTTTCTTTTTACCCCTTTTTTGTTTCAACTTTTGGGTATTGGGTTCTCTTTGGTTTTTTTATTCTTTTTAATCACTTTTTATTATGAGATTTTCTGTGAATTCTCATTTTTCTGTTGTATTTTTTTTTATTTTTTTAATGCTTATCATTATTAGTTAATTATTTATTTTACTTCAATTGAGTTCTTTTTTGTGAAATCTTTTTACGGATTTTTCTTATTTCTTTTGTAGCTTCAGATTTTCATTTTTGAGTATTAAATTATCATAAGTTGATTTGGTTCTTCTAAATTTCTTTTATCATTGTATTGTCTATGGATCTTTACTTATATATATTTTTATAGACTTTTCAATAAAATTTATTTCATTTTATTTTGTATTGCTTTTATTATAATTTCTCACTTGTGATGGGTTTTTAGTTTTTTTTTTTATGATGGTTTTTCATGAATTTGTAGGTTATTTTGTCTTTGCCCTTTTGTGCTCCATTTTTTAGTTTTTTTTTCCTCATGAGTGTTTGATTCTTTTAAATTGCTTATGTTATTGAATTGATTATGAATTTTCATTTCTATATTTTATTTCTATGTGTCTTTCAAATTTCATTGGATCTTATTCTTAGTTTATATTGTTTGTTTGTTTTGATATTATTTTTTGATTTTCTTGATCATTAATCTTCAAATTTCATGGGCTTGTGTTTTTTTTTTTAATTATATGGTATTAGGTATTGGATTCTTATGGACTTCTTTTTGTTTTTCCTTTCTCACAAACTAAAACATTTTGCATTTAATTTTAAAGAAAATGATCATAAAGTTGTTTTTTTATAAATTTTAATCTAATGATTATATTGCCCGTAGCTAAGCACGGGCATGTTTTTCTATTATTATGATTTTCTATTATTATGATAGCAGGATTGTATCAATAGGTATCAAAATCATCTTGCCTGTTTTTATGTTATCTATAGTTCGAGAGTTAGAAATTGTGGTGAAAGGGTTTAAAGATACTATTGGTAAAATAAGAAATCTTGATAAACTTAAATGGAGAAATTGATAGGTTCTCAAATACCATCAAATCTTCCAATGAGCATTGGCAAAAAGAGATCAAAATCTCAAGTCCCATCAAGATGAACATCTAGAAATGAGATCATCTCAAGACCATAGTGGTCATAAAGAGGAAACAGTAGCCATTGTTCCTCGCACTATACAAGTGGATTTTATAAGATAAGAAGGACACGACCCAATTGGATGGGTTCATCATGCCGACCACTTTAAAAGATTCAATAATCTCTCGGATGATTAGAGGGTCGCATTGACCTCTCTATCTCGGCAGCGGCACTATAGAATGACACCAAGGAATGGAAAAGAAACTTTGCGATTTGACATGGACCAATTTACTTGGCTCAAGAACCGTCTATGTCCCCACTAGAGATTTCCACATGTTAGACCTTAAAGGACAAGGGCTCGTTTAAGGGGTGGGGAATGATAGACACTCAAGCATTAGACGTTTACTAACTAGCCATATATCCAGGGCATTCATTATCTTGCAGTTGCTCATAACAATACATCATTCATTATTGTTATAATGTCCAACCACGCATCATCTACTACTTTTTTATTTAAATGTTACGAGCAACAAAAGCAGGTCATAAGCCCGGCAAAAAAATAAAATAAATAAATAAATAATAAATTTAGAATCTTTAAATATTATTGAAAATAACATAAATTCATGATGAACAATATATTATTTATTTTTTTTAAAATTATATTTGTTAATTCTTTGTTTAAAAGAAAAAAGTGTAATAAACTTAGTTAAAGATGGTGATGAAAAGATATTACTTTAGCAGTTTGTATTTATGAATGAGATGATGATCCAATTACTACACATGGATGCATGGGAGAATCCTTATGACATTACTTCATGTGGGCTATAATTTAAGCGATGAATATAGTATAAAAAAGAAGAGAAGTACGTGATACCATGTGCTTGGAGGGTCATCCATTGGTGGGCCCACCTAGTCAACAGGTTTGGAAGAAAGAAGAAGAAATGGCATTTTGGGTATTTTGAAAAATCCGGAGAGAGAAGTTGCCCGAATACTCGTATTATACCCTGATGTCTTGATTTGAAAAGGTAAATGGAAAAACTAAGCCCCTGAATTGAAATATGATTAATTGAGTGATAGCCCTATGGCCCGCTCTGAAAAATACAGCCCATAGCGGCTGTGCAGAAGCATGCGATATGTCAGTCAATGGGATGATTTTGAAGATCCTTGGGCCCTATTGCCGGTTCTGAAAAATACAGCCCATAGTGGTTGTGAATAAGCATGTGATATGTCACTCAGTGGGATGATTTTGACGATCCTTGGGCGCTATGGCCGGCTCTGAAAAACATTCGTGGCTGTGAATAAGCATGTGATATGTGATTTTAAAGATCCTTGGGGAACCCCACTACCCCTGCTTTCTTACCCAAAATTAGCTCTTAAATGGAATAACCCTGCCGTTTGGATGGTTCGTACGGTCATAAAAAAAAAGAAAGAGATAGATAAGAAGAAGAAGAAAAGAGAAAGAAGAAAGAAACAAAAAGAAAGAAAGGGAGAAAAAAAAAAAAAAAAGGAAAGTTTTATGGATCCCAACTTCTATTGTTGCGGGGGGGGGGGGGGGGGGGGGCGGGGGGGGGGGTGTATGTTGTTTTAAGAAAAAACGAAAATGAAAAGAAAGAAAGAAAGAAAAAGGGGAAGTTTTTTTTTTATCCCTACTTCTACCATGGGTTTTTGGAGAAAAAGACTTATATGAAGCCATTGATGAAAAAGAATATGAACTTGAAGATCATTGGGGAAGAAAAGCTCTTGGTCTTGAAGCACTCTTAAGATCTATGCAAAAGAAACCAATGAGAGCAAGGGATCGAATCTCTCTTTGCTTTTATAGAAGAGATTAAACAAAATAAGGAAAGGAGAAAAGCAAGGCGGTAAGTGCTAAAAATTAGCAACCTTCCTAAAAGAAAGGGAATTTGAAATATTCTCTAAAAAAAAGATATTTTGAGAGATTCTCTCCAAGAAAGAAGATATTTTGATATATTCTCTACAAAGTGACCTCACATGAGATCTAAGCCATCTTAAAGGTTTAAGATCCAATGGGTCAGCCTATATGAGCCACGTTTGACTAACTAGGCATTAAAAGGGGCTTCCTACCAATTGAGCCCCACCCAAAATTTTGGAAAACCTTTTCCAACAAAAAGCCCTCTTACCAAGAGCATACAAAATGGTCCCATGCCTTTTTTTAGTTGATTGGACCACTAAAAAATCTCAAGCCTTATGAGCTTCCAAAATTCAAGCCATCTAAGCTCATGTATGAAATTAAGCCAAAACATTCCACAAAAATCCAAACCACTCCATTGGACCCAAAATAATCCCAAAGAGTGACCTAAATCCAAATTTTGGCCCCCTAACTTGCCACGTACAGCTTGTTAGGTCCCAAGGTAAAAAACAAAAATATTTTCTCCTTACCCCTTAACCTGCCACATACAGCTTGTTAGGTCATAAGGTCAAAAATAAAAACCCCAAAAGAAAAACCTCCTCTTGACCGCCTAATGCGCCACATAAAGTCTTTAGGTTCACAAGGTCAAAAAGAAAAATTCAAAATCCAAAAACCTAAATCCAAAACCTACATGTTATTTTCAAAACTTTGCCTTGAGAAGGTACATGATCATCCCTCTCACTACCACAAATTCCCTTAAAGACTCAAAAAGCTACTCCATCAAAAGAAAATGGGTAAAAGCTATCCTTCAAAGCTCAAAAGTTCTCTTCGAGGCACACCGACTTCAAACTTATGCAACTCGTCGCTGTACCTCAAGGGGGCATTTGTTGACACAAAAAATGTCACTTTGTCTCTTCATATACTTCCAACATCAAAGAAGCTACATGAAGCTGCACTAGACCACAATGGGCAAAGTCGCTTCAAGCATTAGATCTTGTAGAAACCAAGCCTCTCGGCAGCGGAGACCACCGAGGCCATCAATCATCAAATAAAGCACATGGATGGTCCCAAAATTCTTCCAAGGGGCTACATGTCAAGTTTCATGTCATTTCGACATCATTTGACCAAACTTTGACCCCTCGGAAGCTAAATCAGGTCCCCTGGCGACGAAGCCCCACAAGACCATGATTTGAGAATAAGAGCAAATGGATCATCTTAAAATGATTCCAAGAGGCTCCATATCAAATTTCAGGTGAATTAGAGATCGTTTGACCGTATGGAAATCATGTAAAAAACTGTATAAAAATGCCAAGAAAAATATGCCAAAGAAAAATCAGAAAAAAAAAAAAAAACAAGAAAGAGGACGAAAGCTGAGACCAAAAGGGCAGGTTTGGCTCATGGGCCATTGTCGCCGGCCACCCTAGAAATCCAGGGTCTCCGGATTTTGTCGAAAACCCCAATTTTGGGTCTTTTTCGCGCTTCGAGTCATTTGGCCTCTGTGATATTCTGAGAATCTGATTTTCGGGGCACGAAATCCGTCGATCTTTGACAACATCACAGATTCGCTGTCGAAATTAATGGTTTGTCATCAGACACCTCAAGATAATCAACTGGCCAATCAAAAAAGCATACTTTCTACTCGACCGATTGAAAAGTCAATAGACAGATGGTACTAGCCCACTGGTAGCAATCAATGTCTAAATTTGCATGATCATCCGACGATAATTGGTATGAGAAATCCACCGGTGCTCAAGGCTCCCTATGTCATGGGTAGAATTCCAAAAGACGCGGCATGGCCCGCGACTCTTCAAGTACTTCAACGGCCACTTAATGCGGTTGATGACCTATTTTTATGACAAATGAATGTGGTTAATTACTCACTATCATGGACGACCCAGTCAGAACCCAAGAAGGAGGAGTTACAAATGAAAACAATTATGGTATTGAAACCATGTAACTCCTCCCATCATGAAGGTTAAATGCAAATAAAGGCTTATTATTCTCCAATGGTCAATCAAAACTCCAGAAAAATGAGTTACAAAAGGAGCTACAAAAAACATAAACTAAAATGTGTAACTCCTCTTATCAAGGAGTATTAATGCATTTAATGCATTTAAAGCCCATAAACTCCCCCCGGCCACCAAAAGCCTATTAAAGGAGGCCATTTTCACCATTCCAAGGCATGATGATGTGCAAATCCCACAAAAATTTCTACATCATTGCTTCGATGCTCCAACGATGATTTCTCCTCCATTGAAGAAGCTCTGCAGAGACCACCACTACAAGGTGATTGAAGACACTTGCCCCCCACCACCCAGCCGCCCCTCCTCTCGAAAGCCCTTTCCTTCTATTTCCATGGCTTAGATGTGGCTTTTTAGCCCATCTACTTAGATTTTCATGGGATATTGAATCTCTTCTTAATTCTTATTCTCTAAAAGTCTGAGGTTCAAGCCAAGCCAAGAGAAAAAAAAACATCTTATGTTATCATCTGAAGGATGGCGACGAATCCCAAACATGGCTTGCGACCGTCAATCTAAAGGAGTCCTTGCAATCTCCTGTGAAGTCATATTTCATTTTCTTTCTTCTCATGGTATTTGTATTTTTAAAAGAGACACAAAAAATAAAATTCTTGCCTTTTCTTTCAATGAGAATTGTAAATCGCCTTTCACGGCAAAACACAAAATCGACTTACATGACAAAAACATCACCTTTCACGGCATACAAATTTTAAATCATGTCACTTTTCTAAACACATATGCAATGAAAGTTAGAAAAAAAATTATTTTCTTTTTTACTTGAAAAGGTGGATCTACGAACCTCGGTTTGTTATTTCTAAGTAGAATATAAAATTTGGCATACCCATACAAAAAAGAAATCGATGCGTTTTGCTTGCCTCTGGTCATGAAAGGGTTGGACCCCACAGATTCTCACATCCGCTGAGCTTGGTAGTCTCGAGGCGATCCGTGAACAAGTGCCATTAGATATGAATAGTGGAAAACATATATTCGCAATTTTTCCACCGTTATGAATAATGGAAAACCTATATTTGCAGTTTTTCCTCTCACAAAAAAGTATAAAAATAAATAAATAAGTGGTGGGAAGATTGAGTTTGTGTTGTACAATCTGCGGGGGCCCTTCGCAAGGAATGTTCAAATTCTGAGATTTTTCCCATAAAATCTTTTTGAGTACCCTACTACCTGGACAACGAGTGGGTGATATTTTTTATTTTTCCAAAGTTACAGTAGACTAATACATGCACCTTTGCATGGAGAGTTCCCTATTTCTTTTATAGTAGGGCCAGACTTTCTAGGCTTGCTATGATCTTGTTAGAAAAAGTGCTTTCGCCAGGAACTCTAGATATTACGTACAGATCAATGCGGAAATAGCTTTAGACGAAGATGATAAAAAACCATACCTTCGAGATCTCTCTGATTTGATCTCGGTCTTTCTGATTTGATCTCGGTCTTACAGCAACACGAAAATCTCTAGATCTTCTACTGTATTCCACTATGCTCGAACTCTCACCAGGGAGTAGGCCTCTTCTACGAATTCTCCTTGCTCTCTCTATACGAGATTTCTCTTGTATATTGACCTAGAGAGCAATAGTGCATATTTATATGCTACAATAGGGACCTTAAGAAGTAAATAAGGATAGGCTCCTTATGGAAGCAGGAAATCCTAATTCGACCCAAATTAGAATCCTAGTTCCATAAATTACAATTCAGTCCACTAAAGAATTATAATTGGACTCCTATTCTTATTCTCAAAATAATATTTCGAGCTTTATATTATGAAATGCTTATTAATCTCCACACGTTAAGATTTTAGATATCCATCGATTAAATAATTACTAACAACTATATATAATTGATATCTTTATAATTCATTGAGATCTTACATTTGACTTATTTGATATGTCAGACACAAAGTCCACCTGCAAGGTTTGATAATCAAACTTAAAAGCTTCATCAAGGGGATATCATCAATCCCAATTACGGGACATGGATTCCGTCAATAAACTAATATGCAACATACACGTAGTGTAGTCATCCAATTTACTGAGATTATTGACCCATAAAAGATCTCACTCCTTCATAAATTAAAATGCCAAGCACTAAATGTATGTGTCTATTATTTATATTGAGATTAAGAGTACAAGTACTCATAATAACCATTTGGACGTTGATCATCTTATATAGTCAGTATAAAAACAATAAACCCAAAGACGGTTATGTTCAATATACACAAAGCGTACCAGCATAATGAGTTGAAATTATATATTTTCTCGTAGCCAAGACAAGCCTGCTGAAACATCATCCTACAATCATACCGATGGTGTGTCCAAATCCATTTAGATTGTGTACAACAACTTATATTCTATAAGAACTTACAAATAGGTCTTCCGTGTATAACTTTATACACCAACTTGCCTACTTTATAGAATAAAAGACACACACATGCATAATTATAAATAATGTAACCATTTGCCCATACAAAATCTCAGTTAAATGAAAAAGACAAAATATAATAATAAATCAGTTAAAGACAAATACATAAAAGTATGATTTTAATATAAATTTCCAACAATCTCCCACTTAGACTCAAAGTCATATTGACATGCATTTCAACCCAATGCCTTCTACATGTCTATCAAAGCACTTTGCAAGTAAGCTCTTTGTAAAAGGATCTGCCCAATTGTCCGCCAATGCAATCTTGGTCACAATTATATCACCTCTCCGTACGATTTCTCGTATGAAATTATACTTACAGTGGATGTGCTTGAAAGTGCAGCTAGGGCCAATGAACAAGTCCTAGAGGGGGGGGGGGGGGGGGGGGGGGGGGGGTTTGAATAGGACTAATTAATATTCTTTGCCAATTAAAAATATCTCATTCCAATTTTAATCCCAATTAGGACAAAGAACACAATGAACACATTTAAGAATACAACTTATGCGGAATATGTGTTCAATGTGTGAATGCTTAAACAATCAAAGATATGACAATTAGTTTCATGTTAATAAGCACAAGCGTGTGTAAGACACTCTTCACAAATTCACTTGTGATTCACATCAATGTAAAAATAACTATGTAACCAAGGTGCTCAAGTGAATATATGTAAAAGAGTGTGTCCTAAACAATATATGATTTACCAATATGTTCAATGTTATTGTCGCACAAGTGCATGTGTGTCAATAAAACTCAATGATGAAATAGTATCCTTATCAATCTCCACAACATATAGATATGTAAATCATGTACAGGTGATAGAGATAGAGAAATTGATATAAGGTTCGGTTACACAGACCTACATCCACTCTCAATGGCTACACAGTCCCCTGGTTCCACTATGAAGAATCAAACTACACAAGTACTGATTCTACATTGATTTTGTTATCGAGGTTCGATCACAAAGATCTACTCCCCTCTTTTGTTCACGAGGTTCGACCACAAAGATCTACTCCCCTCTACAATTTTTATAGTGGTTAAATCACAAAGAAATAAACCACTCTTACAATGCTCTTAATTGAATGAAGTGAGGGAGAAGAACACTTGCCTCTTTTGACAAAATCTGGAGGTTGCCACTTACCCCTTTGATGAAGTCCAGAGGATGCTCTTCGAAGCTTGTCACCGTAGCTCCAAACTTTTATGCATCTTGCAATGCTTCCTTGATATTGATGATGATGCTCCAATGTTGTGCTCAATCAAGGGAAGAGGTCTTTGGTCTAGGAATATGGATTTTAACTTTTGATGGCTCAAGTTCTTCCCTAGATGATATCGTTGTCACACATCACACTTTCCTTGAGCTAATGAAGCTCATAGATTTGCCAATGCAAGCTCATAGTGTGTGTGAAATGATCTATGAGAGCTCAAATATGATGCACCATGGTTAGGACATGAGCTCTTATGATCTTGGAGCACACTTGGATGATTTGGAGCCTTTTCTATTTATAAACAATCTTCAAACGGCTCTCTAACGGCACATGGCGGCTAGCCACCTTCACATCCGCGGTTAGCAGCTACCCCAACGGATACTTCCAACGGTCAGATATTTCAAATTTTCCAAATGGGCGGCTAGCTGTCGGTCAGCAGGCGGTCGACCGACAACTGACCGATAGCTGACCGCCCCTTTGATTTTCAGCCAAAAACAGCTTCTGGAAAAGTGACCGGAAGGTGACCGTGAGATATGGCGGTTAGCCGACTTCTGGAACTAGTTTTGAGTCTTGAAAAGGCCAAAAAACATTTTCTAAAAACCTATTAAATAAGCCATTAAACTAAGAGTTTTTAGGGCCATTTCTTGGTTGGTTTGGGGTCCCATTTACCTGAATAGGTTGTCACGCATATGGAGGTTTTCCTTGATGAATTCAAGCCTTCCAAGACTTGATCTTTTGACTTCAAACTTGATCTTCCTTGTGAAACTTTGAGAGGCAAGGTCTTGAATTCTTTGACACGGAATCGATAATATAAGTGCTCATGGAAGTGTGGCACTAACAGTGCTTACCCTACTTATTCATCCTGGGTTCCTTTGTATTAGCAACTGCACTGGTATTATCACAATAAAGTATTATAGGTGATTTTACCGAATGCACCACTTCTAAATCCATCAAGAAGTTTCTCAACCAAACTGCCCCCTTGGCTGCTTCAGAAGCTGCCACATATTCGGCTTCAATGGTAGAGTCAGCAATACATGTTTGCTTGACACTCCTCCAACTTATATCTCTACCTCCCTAGGTAAATACAAATCGTGAGGTCGATTTTCTGGCATCATTATCTGACTAGAAGTCCGAGTCTGTGTACCCAATGGGTATCAAACTCTCTGCTTGGTAAATCAGCATATAATTTCTAGTCTTCTTAAGGTACTTAAGTACATGCTTTACCGTAGTCTAATGTTCTCTCCCTGGATTAGACTGGTATCTATTAACCATGCCAACGACATATCAGGTCTAGTACATAACATTGCATACATGAGGCTTCTCGCCGCCGATGCATAAGGTACTTCCTTCATTTTTTCCATCTCATAAGGTGTCTTGGGACACTGATCCTTGGATAAAGTAATTCCATGCCTGAAAGGAAGGAATCCTTTCTTGGAATCTAGCATGCTAAATCGGGCAAGAATCGTATTAATATAAACCACTTGAGATAAGCTCAACATTCTTTGTTTCCGATCTCGCAAGAGCTTGATCCGTAGAATGTGACGGGCTTCTCCTAAGTCTTTCATATTGAACTGACTTCTCAACCATACTTTGACCGAAGACAACACCCGAACATCGTTTCCAATGAGTAGGATATCATCTACATAAAGTACTAAGAAAATCACCACATTGTCGTTGCACCTTTTATACACATAGGATTCAACGGGGCTCTGCTCGAAACCATAAGATTTAATGGCTTGTTTAAAACAGATGTTCCAAGATCTAGATGCTTGGTTAGGTCCATAAATGGACTTCTTAAGCTTGCACAACATGTGCTCACGACCTTCAGCTACGAATCCATCCGTTTGTACCATATAGATACATTTGTCAAGATTTCCATTGAGGAAAGCTGTCTTGACATCCATTTGCCAAATGTCGTAATCAAAATAAGCCATAATCGATAAAAGAATCCGGATGGATTTCAGCATGGCTACTGGTGAGTAAGTTTCTTTATAATTGATACCTTCTTTTTTAGTAAACCCTTTTGCAACAAGCCTAGCTTTGAAGGTTTCAACCTTTCTATCCACCCCTCTTTTCTTGTTGTAGACCCATTTACACCCCTTTTTTCTTCTTGTAGACCCACTTACAATGATGGTCCCGGCTTTCTCGGCGAAAAGAAAAGAAAATGCGAGCATCAACATTTTTTTGTATGGGTATGCCAGATTTTCTATTATACTTAGAATTTGAAATGGTGATCCGGAGATTCACCTTCACAAGTAGAAAGGAAATCAAACTTTTTTTCTAACTTTCCATTGCACATATATTTTAAGAAAAGAGACAGATTTAGAATGCCGTGAGAGGCGATTTTCTTTAGTTTGTCGTGAAATGCGGTTTTGTGCCATGGAAGGCAATTTTTCCACGAAAGGCGATTTACAAATCTCATCAATGATGAAAGACAAGAGTTGTGATTTTTGTCTCTTTAAAAAATACAAAATACAATAGAAAAGAAAGAAAGAGGAATCTGACTTCTCAGGAGATTGTGGGAACTCATTCAGATCGACGGTCGCGAGTCATGTATGGACTCCGCCATTGTCCTTCAGATGAGAACACTTGATGCTTTAATTCACTTGGCTTCGCTTGGACCTCGAATTCTTAGAGGACAAAGACCAAGGGAAGGTCCTATATCCAATAAAAATGTAGGTAGACGGGCTGAAAAGCCACATCTAGACCACGTTGGATGGAAGAAGAGGGGAAACCTTGGGGGAGTGGATCCCCAAGGGACTTCAATCACCTTGTAGTGTTTTCAACAGAGTTTCTTCAGAACGAGAGTGCTTCTTTGTGGAGAGATTTTCAAGGCAATTTTCCATAACTCTTCGGATGATTTTTTTGGACCCTTTCCCTTTGGAATGACCGCCTATTTATAGGCTTTTGGTAGTCATTAGGAAGGTTTATGGGCATTAATGGCATTGATGCTCCATGATGCGAGGAGTTTCAAGTATTTAATTCTTGATTTTGTAACTTCTTTTCTTTTGAATTTGATTGGCTGATGGAGAATAATGGGTATTTAATCTCCATGATGATGGGAGTTTCATAATTAATTACCATGATTAATCTCCATAATGATAAGAGTCGCGGGCCTCGCCGTGTCTTTTTGAATTCTTCTGGTAATGATTATTGATGGATTTCCATGTTGATCGACATCGGATGACCATGAAATTTTAGACATTGATTGGTACCAATGGGCCAGCAACATCTGTCCAGTCGATTTCACGATCGGTCGGGCAGAAAGTGTGCTTTCTTGGTCGGCCGGTTGGCGATTTTGAAGTGTCCAATGATGATAGAATGATTTCGACGGGGGATCCGTGATGTTGACTAAGATCGACGGATATCATATTTCAAAAATCAGAATTTGAGAAAATCACAGGGGGCAAATATCGTGAAACACAAAAAGAATCCGAAAAAGTGGGTTTTCGGGCAAAATCCGGCAACCCGGATCCCTATGGTCGCCGGTGACCGTGCACCCATGGTCGCCGGCGACCATGGGGCATTTGTCCCCTTTTGGTCGCCGTTTTTCCGTCTTTTTTGCTTTTTTTTTCGTCTGTATTTTTCTTGACATTTCTCCTCATTTATTGGCTTGATTCTCCTGAAGAAAACTTGTCGAGAAGCCGTGCAAATTAGAGCACAAAGTTTCCTATTTTTGGAAAAGCCGAAGACTTTGTAGCCAATTTTCCACCAAGAGTTGAAACTAGGTCAAACGATGTCGAAATGACCTGAAATTTGAGGTGAAGTTTCATGAGCAATAGATAGGACCGACCATGGGCTTTTATTTGAGTTTTGAAGCGGTTTGGGGTCCCGTTGATGCTAGACTTGATTTCACCGCGTGGAAGTTGTTGAGTTTTGATGTGCTGTCAACCGATGTCCGATTGACTCGAAATTTGACAGGGAGCCTATTGGAGTCATTTTCAGATGATCCATTAGCTCCGATTTGGATGCCATAGTCTCAGGGAGCTCCACCGCCGATTGGCTTGATTCTGCTTCCGAGCGTCAAAGCCGGGTCAATTGTTGTCGGAATGATCTGAAATTTGACGTGCAACCCTTTGGAAGCATGTAGAAGCTACCCATGTGCTTTGTTTGATGAGTGACGACATCAGGGGTTTTCGCTGCCGAGAGGCTTGATTTCGCCGTTCAAAAATTGATGGATGGTCAAACGGTGTCGGTTTGACTTGAAATTCGACGTGGAGCCTTTTGGAGGCATTTTGAGACCATCCATGGGTTTTGACCGAAGATTTGACGTCTTCGACACTGTCGCAGCCGGAAACTCCTGCTCAGCCGTTGGAGGATTGAAGTTAGGCTAAATGGTGTTGACACGGCCCGAAACTTCACGTGCATCCTTCTCTTGGCTATCTTGAAGGACATTGCAATTTTTGTTTGATTATGACAAGATCTTTCGCTTAAAGCAGCTCTGCTTGTTTGTAGTAGGATGCGGCTCCATGTAGCTTTTAATGTTGAGGAGGCAAAGTGACATTTTTGGTGTCAACAAATGCCCCATCGAGATACAGCGACGGATTGCATAGCTTTTGCAGTAGATGTGCCTCGAAGAAAACTTTGAAGAAGAGTTTCTGACTTGACAAAGAGTCTTTGAGCATTTTTCTTTTGATAGAGTAAACTTTTGAGTTTCCTAAGGGATTTTATGGTAGTGAGAGAGATCACGAACCATCTCAAGGCAAAATTTTAAAATGGCATTTGGATTGGGTTTTTGGGTTTTGGAATTTTCTTTTTGACCTTGTGAGCCTAAAGGCTTCATGTGGCGCATTAGGCGGTCAAGAAAGTTTTTGGTTTTTGACCTTGTGACCTAACAAGCTGTATGTGGCAGGTTAGGGGGTCGGATTTTGGATTTTGATTTTTTGGTCTTGTGACCTAACAAGCTGTATGTGGCAAGTTAGGGGACCAGGAATTTGTTTTGGTTTTGGCCTTGCATCCTAACAAGCTGTACGTGGCAAGTTAGGGGACCATGGTTGGGTTTTTTTGTCACTTTTTGGGACAATTTTCGGTCCATTGGAGTGGTTTGGTTTTTTGTAAAATGTCAATTTCAAGGTTTTTGGCTTAATTTGGGTCATGAGGTGGGATGGTTTGGATTTTTGGAAACTCATGAGGCTTGCGAGAATTTTGTACGGTCCAATCAACTCAAAAGAGGCATGGAACCATTTTTGTATGCTCTTAGTAAGAGGAATTTTGACTAAAAGCCACTTTTGTGCCTAGGTGGTCAAACATGGCTCATGTGGGCTAGCCCATGGGACCTTAAGCTTTAAAAATGGCTTAGATCTTATGTAGTGTCATTTTTGTGAAGAAAATATAAAAATATCTTTTTTTGGTAGAGAATCTCTCAAGTTTCCTTGATTTTGGGAGAGAATCTCTCAAGTTTCCTTGATTTTGGGAGAGATTTTCTCAAAATGTCTTTTTTTGGGAGAAAGTTTCTCATAATCCCTCTCTTTTTGGAGAGAATTTCTCAAAGAATCTTCTCTTTAGGAGAGAATATCTCAAATTCCTCTTCTTCTGGGAAGGTTGCTCATTTTTAGCACTTACCTCCTTTCTTTTCTCCTTCTTTCCTCTTTTGGTTTGTTGTCTCTTATCAAAGCAAGGAGGTTGGATCTCTTGTTTCTTGTTGCTATTGCTCTCTTTTTGCAAGAATCTTCAAGAGTGCTCAAAGCTCAAGAACTTTTCTTCTTATTCAAGGATCTTCAAGCTTTTTTTTCTTCTTCTCCATCAATGGCTTCAAGTAAGTTTCATTCTTCTTTAAGAAACTCCATGTAGAAGTAGGAAAAAAAGCTTATTTCTTTTCTTTTCTTTTCCTTTTCTTTTCCTTTTCGTTTTCTTTTCTTTTCCTTTTCTTTCTTTTCTTTTTTTTCTTTTCATGTGTTTTCTTCTTCTTTTTTTCACATGTTTTTCTTTCTTCTCTTTTTTTCTTTCTTATTTTTTTTTTGTGACCGTACGATCATGGCTGTACAACCACGTGGCCTGCCTCTTTTTTTTCTTTTTTTTTGAAAGAGATTGTTTTCTTCTCTCTTTTTTTTTCTTCTTTCCCGGATTTCGAGATGCCCATGCATGACAACTTTCCTTCTACGCAATTTTTTTTATGAAATTGGAAGTATGATAGTACACACCTGGAAATCTTTTGCAAGTCTTGGGATTTGGAGCTCGCTGCAATGTTGAGTCCTTTCTTGGTATTGCAGGGATTTTTAAGGAGCTTTGTAAGTTTTGGATTCTGGAGCTCGCAGCAATGTTGAGCAATTTTCCAATATTGTGGATATTTGAGAAGATTTAGCTTGATCTCGCAGCAATGTTTGAGTTCGAGCCTTTCTTGAGAATGTTCTATTGATTATGAGCTTGCAGCGATGTTGAGCCCATCTTCAAGCTCCCTATTTCTTTCGGGGTGTTTCCCTTTTCTTCAGAATTGCCCCAGAACTATGCCAAAATTTCGCTAGAATTTTTTAGCAAAATTCTATCATTTTGATGATTGATTTTCTCTTTTTCCATCCTTTGCAGGTAGTTCCTCCAGAACGAACAAGGGTAGGGAGTCTGTCACTGATGCACCTCGCCGTTCTACCAGATCTTTTAATGTGGTTGTACAGCAGGCCTGGGAGAAGGTCCAGTATGTTGAAAGGAACTTGGGAGAGTGTGACTCTCTCAACCGAGATCAGATGAGGCAACGTTTCATCGCCCTCAAGGATGAGGAGTTTTATAAGATTATGGTAAGCAACCGTCCTTAGGTCACGGACGATCAGAGCATTGCCCAAGCCTACCTTCTTCTTTGGTAATGCAGTACCCGACGATCCAACATACCAAAGGAGATGTTTTCAGTTCTCTTACACAGTTGATGGTGAGAAGAGAATTGTTTCTACCGGGTCGACCTTCGATCGAACTATCTCGATCATGAGCCTTTGCTCCACATGCTCAAAGAGGGAAGATCCTCCAAGCTGGGTAAAGAGGACTAATGTGATCAAGACAGGGGTTTTCGTTGGCGGCCCTTCTGGTCTTGTAGAGAAGTCGCCTGCCCGTATGGACATTTTGATGCCGGCCAGAGGCTACCAAGGTTTAAACCATCCTTTGGTCGATTTGAGACCGGTGGGCCTTGGCATTTTCAAGGGCGATGGCAGCAATTGGGTGAAGCATTTTCTACTTCACGGCCGTTTTAGTGCTGACTCGAGCTGGGAGTCGTGGATTGATCACATCCTGCAGGTCCGTGGTGCCATTCTGAAGGAGGCCGAGATTTTTGATGCGGTTCGCGCTTTTTGGCAAACCGTAGTTTTCTCCGATAAGGCCTTCATGGCCATGCTGGAGTCGTTCCTTCCACAAACCAATACCTTCGTTGTCACGAACAGTGAGATTGGTTTTTCTTTAAAGGAATTGAGCGCCATCACCGGGCTGCCAATCCTTGGCAAACTCTATGAGGAGTTCATACCTATCGACAGCGTCCTTGAGGAGCAGTCTAAGGAGTTCAGGCTTTTGTACTTTCAACTCGTTGCCTTCTACAAATTTTTTAAAGAGGAGGAGGGCTCGAAAGTCCGGTGTAGCAGTTGAAAGAGTGGTAGCTCTTTGTCTTCCAACTTCTTTGACAGCGGGGAGTCTTCTGAGAGTACGACCCAGGAAGCCAGGGCTAAGAACCCGGATTAGAAAAAGATCTCCGCCATGCGAGAAAATCTGAAGGAATTCTTCGCAAACACAGACGCCGTTCATTCTGACATTGCGCTGCGGAGAGATCTCGCTGTTTACCTCACTTATTGGTTGGGTGAGGTTGTTTTTGCCGGAGGAGATGGAAGGCACATCAGGCCGCACTACATTTTTTCGGCTTGTCAGATGGCATTTGGAGAGCGGCTTACTTTGGTGCCTGCTCTTTACTCCTATTTGTGCACCGAACTGCAGGCTGCTGCTTTCCTAGTTCAGCTTGGGCTTCCCATGAATAGGGTATTTTCAGCCCATATCCTTTATTCGTGGTATGTGTACCATTGTCCTGGTTTCCACCGATTGGGTGCTGCACAGGATGATGACCCTTTTATGATTCGATTGGCCAAAGGGAAGCCTGTTTCCGAATCTCTTTTATCTGCCTGTTTGAGTATCTGACGATTCTAGGACGTTGAGATGGGGAAGTCTTCAGTGAAGCTTTCTCCGGGCTTACGGAAGAAGGCTTTTGATTTTGGTGTCTCCCGAGATTCCACTAGGGCAGGGTCGAGGAGACACTATTCTTTGACAAACGCAGAGAAAGCTTGGCTTTCCAACATACGTGTTCGGCATGATGGTGTATCGTAAACATCTTTTCGTCGACATCTAGCTGTATGTTCCCTCGCATTTTGCCTTGCAGTTGGGCTTCTCTCTGGGCATTGTTGGAGTGCCTTCGAGTAAGGTGGAGCGTTTTGGAGGTCTGCAGGACGGGAGAAATGCATGGGCCTTTTATAGTGCGGAAGACACTACTGCCATGATTCCTTATCCTGAGTTGCCCACCTTCCGGACTGCTGGCATCACGAAGTGGTTCGTGGAGAGCTTTTCAGTGTACCGAGGGCTTTCCAAGAAGGAGCTCAATGTAAAGCAGTCTTCTAGGAAGGGTCTTGGGAAGTCAGATGGCGTCCGCTGAGAGGAAGTTCTGGCTTTCCTTTCAGGTGAAAAGCACAAAATAGGCTTTCTCAAGGATCAGGATGTCATCAGATCGGGAGCTGCACAAGAGATACCTGATGAGGTCTTGGAACAGCTCACAGAGGAGGAGGCTGAAGTCGCTGCTTGGATACAAGCAGAACGAGCGAAAGCTTCCATGGAGTCTGCTGGCAAGAGCAGACCATCCAGTGAGGACTCTGGCAAGAGGCCTGATTTTGATGGTAGGGCGGGTACTTCAAGCAATTCGTCCCATAGGAGCAAGAGGAGAAGAGGACAGCGCGAAAGTGAGAAACGACACGAAAACTCTCCTGATTTGGAAGTCCCTTTCACCATTGTTGAGGAAGCATCAGGAGATGACAATGAGCCTCCAGAGTAGGAGCCGAGGAGAAAAGAAGTAAGAGACGACACGAAAACTCTCCTGATCTGGAAGTCCCTTCCACCATTGCTGAGGAAGCATCAGGAGATGACGATGAGCCTTCAGAGAAGAGGAGCCGAGGAGAAAAGATCAGTAGTGATGGCATGACCCTTCTTCTCTCTTTTTCTGCTTCTTTCTTTTATGAGGCTTTTGTTTTTGATCTACTACTTTTCTTTCTTTTGGCAGAAGATGATGATTTGATGATGCCTGAGGTTTGGGCCGATGAGGGGGTGACGGATCCGATCGTGGCATTTGAGGAAGAACCCAGAGGCTCTGAAGTAGATCCAGAATCTCCACCTGGTATGATTTCTTTTTTCTTTTTGTTTTTCTTTACTGCCACTTGCTGACATATTTTTTGGTTTCTTGCCAGTTGACTTGCCAGAGGATTCCGATGACTTCGAGCCATCCATGGATGCAACTTTTAACGATGCTTCGGATGAGATCATGAAGGCAGAAAGCATTCCACCGGTTGTCGAAGAAGGTATATAGTAATATTCTTGATATTTGATTTTTTGACAAGATCATATTAATACGCTTTTCATCTTTCATTGGCAAGTTGTGAGGCGATAGGAGAAGTTCCTCTATCATTCTCAGAGCCAGAGCAGGGGGTGCCCGCGGCTGATCCAGGAGTAGGGGCTTCTTCTACCAATTTTGATGAGGCAGAGGTGAGTCTGCATGCTAATATTCCTTCTCCAACGGCTCCGGTTGGAAAGAGCTTCTTGATTACTCTTTCAATGGTGAATGGCATGGGCAATCGACCAACGAAGAATGGTGAGTCTACATCTGAGCCATCCTGGCAGTTTGCAAGGAAGGTGTTGAAGAGAGTTTTGAGCTCATGGGTCGAGACTCTCTCTTCTGGCCATTTGGAAGCTGACTTCGGCATGATTAAGCATGTGCAGGACATTCTTGTTGATAGCGAAGAGGTCAGTCTGAACATTACAAATGCCAAGGCTTTTGTTGATGAAGTCATCGCTCTAGGCAACAAGTGGATTGAGGCCAAGAGTTTTCCAAATGATGACTTCTTCAACGAGATGTTTTTGAAGCCTTCTGGAGAGGTCAAATCTGAACTGGATGAGATCTCGCGGACTTGGAAGTGGCTTGTTTGTGAGAGGAACGTCACTTAGTTGACTATTATTGAGCTAATACAGGACCAACACCATCTTGACAGGGAGGTCATTGAGGCCAGACAACGCCTTGAGCTATTGGAAGAACAAGCCGCTGCCAAGTGGACTGTTATTTTGAAAGCTCGCGATAGAGAGAGGACTCTCATTCGCCAAGTTGAGGTGGCTGAAAGCAATCTCCGCAGGAATATGAACAATGACAAATTCTCTAGGAAGAGTTTCCTCGTGCTGAAGATGGCTCACGACAGCCTACCGCATTTTATGGGAAAATCCTGAAGAAACGTGGCCTGGAAGCTTTGGAGGCTAAGGCCAAGAGTTTGCTTAAGGAGTTAAGTCTTTGGCTGAAGACCATGTTGGACTAGTCTCCTGATTTTATAACAAACTTTTCTTTTTTTCTTTTGGTACCTCCATGTATAAATATTTTTTTTGGCACCTTTTTTTTTTTGTATTCCCTCGTTTCACTTAAATTCTTTTTTGATGAAAATAGGTAAAAGTTGGATGGGAATGTTTTTTTGAAGATTTGATCAAAAGGTTATCATTTTGTGAAAAATTTTTTGTCAAATGGTTATTTTGGGCATGAAAGCCAGATTTTGTTGCAAAAAGCCTGGTCATTTGATGGCTTGAAAGCGGAATTTTGAATGACATGAAAGCTGAATTTTGGTGGCATAGGAACCAAAATTTTTTTGTGGCATGAAAGCTGGTTTTTGGCATAAGAGCCGATTTTTGTGGTGTGAAAGCCAAGTTTTGGTTTTGTGGCATGAGAGCCAAAGTTTTGTTTTTTGGCATGAAAGCCAGATTTTGTGGCATAAAAGCCGATTTTTTTTTTTTTTTTTGAAAGCCAAGTTTTGTTTTGTTGGCACAGAAGCCAGATTTTTTATTTTTCTAGCATGAAAGCCAGGTTCTTGGCATGAAAGCCGGGTTTTTTATTTTTGGCATGAAAGCCAGGTTTTTGGTTTTTAAAATGCAAGTATCGACTAAGAGTCGCCTCCTTGCTGAATGGTATTGCAAGTATCAATAGAATGTCGCTTCCTTGCTCATTCAGTTGCAAGTATCGATGGAATGTCGCCTCTTCGCGCGTTTTGGTGCAAGTATCGATTAAATGTCGCTTCCTTGCTCTTCGTTTTTCAAAAAAAAATTTTTGTGGGTATCGATGGAATGTCTCCTTCCCACAATTTTTGAAATTTGAGGTTTTTTCGAACCTTTGTTTTTTGTTTTGAAATTTAGGTTGTGGATATCAACTGAAATGTTGATTCTCCACGATTTTTAAAATTTGGGTTGTGGATATCAACTGAAACGTTGTGTCTTCACGATTTTTGAAACTTTGGTTATGGATATCAACTGGAACGGTGCGTCTCCACGTTTTCTTGAAAATTTGGGTTGTGGATATCAACTGGAACGTTGCGTCTCCACGTTTTTTTGAAAATTTTGCAAGTATTGACTAGGTGTCACTTCCTTGCAATTTGAGGTTTTGGAAGTATCGAATGGGGTTCGCATTCTTCCGATTCTTGAGTTTTGTGAGTATTGACTAAGCGTCGTTTCCCGCGATTTTTTTGAAAAACAATGTTTGTTTAAAGACACGAGGGTCGTAAATTTTGACTCAAAACCATTTTTGGTGGTAAAAGTCGGGGTGGACTAAGGTGGAAATGCCTGAGTCCTGATTTTTGTTACAAACCATGAATTTTGGGTTCAAGGATCGAAAGTTTTGGTCAAGTTAGGGAAGAGGCTTTTAAACTTCGATTTTGGGTTGTTGTTTTTTTTTTTTTAATAATGAAACATTGAAAGTAAGAATTGTTTTGAGGTTTCTTTTAGGAACTTCAACGTAAAGAGGAAAATTCCAAAAGGAGTAGGTTTGACGAGCAAGTACCTAGGAATCTGCTTTGGCCATGCAGGCATCGCTCTGACCCGATGTAGGAAGTCTTCAAGGGTAGTACCGCTTCAAGAACTTGCCATTGATGGGCATCATATATCTGTTGCCTTCCATATTTAGAAGAGCATATGCGCCGTTGGAGAAGACTTTGTCGATGACGAAGGGTCCCTCACATTTTGGTTCGAATTTGCCTTTGGATTTGTGGGAAAAAACCATTGGCCTTTTCACTACAAGAACCAAGTCACCCTTTTTGTGGGCGCATTGCCTGACCTTCTTATCGAAAGATCCTGCCATGCGTGCTTGGTAAAGCTCGACGCTTTGCAGAGTTTCGAGCCGTCTTTTATTGAGATTATCCAGTTCTTGGAGTCTCAATTTGACACTGCTTTCTTGCGTCATTTCATTTGGTAGAGATACCCTTAAGGAAGGATTTTGTACCTCTAGAGGGACAGCTGCTTCACATCTATAGACCAAGGAGAATGGTGTGCTATGGGTTGGTCCTCGAACGGTAGTCCGATAGGCCCATAAAGTTTTAGGCAGTTTGTCGCTCCAGTCTTTTTTGTGACTAGAGACCATTTTCTTGAGAATTTTGCAGAGTGTCTTGTTGAAGGCTTCTGCTAGTCCATTCGCTGCCGGGTTATAAGGAGTCGAAGGACAGCTTTGGATTTTGTATTTGTCCCAGAACCTGTAGAATCTATGATCCTTTAATTGTGGTCCGTTATCGTGGATGAATCTTTTAGGTATGCCAAAGAGACAAATGATGTTGGTGCGCAAGAATTGAAGGACTGATGAGGTCTTCATTTCACTGAACACAAATGCTTTTGACCACTTGGAGAAATAATCCGTAGTGGCAAAAATGAAGCGATGACCTTTGCTTGATGGGGGAGAGACCTATGATGTCCATACCCCAGGCTTCGAATGGCCATGAGATCGCTCTAGGATGTAGCCATTTTAGAGGCATGTGTACATAATCTCCATGAACTTGGCATTGTTGGCAACGTTTAGCAAATTGCATCACGTTAGCTACCATGGTAGGCCAATAGTAACCTAACCTTTTTATCTGATCGTATAGCTTAGAACCAACCTGATGGGCTCCACAAAGACCAGCATGAACTTCTTTTAGAGTTTCTTCCACCTCTTGTTGTGACAAGTAGTGTAAAAGTACTCCGTTAAAGGATTTTCTGTTAAAGCATTTTGGAGGGAATATCCAAATGAAAATTTGGGGCTCATATTTGGATACTTACCCGCTCTTTTGGATCTTCTGGTAGGATTCCAAACATAATGTAATCGATGAACGGATCCCTCCAGTCGTCGATCGGAGGTTTAAAGATGGAAATCCAACTTCCGATCACTCGGTGGCATTTAGCGACTGCTTGGTGTGTGTTGAGAGGAGGGAGAATCCTCCTTTGACACACTGTAATTTTCATGTTTTCCCCTTCTTGGATTGCCATAGATGCAGCAAGTCTAGCCAAGGCATCTGCACGGATGTTTTCACCTCTGCGGATGTGGGTGATGTGACAGACATAAAACTTTTGTCAAGTGCTTGTGCCTTGTTGTGGTAAGGCAACAGATCAGGCTTCCTGATTTCATATTTCTGATTCATCTGATTGATGATCAGTTGAGAATCTCCAAATGCTTCCAGCATGGTGATGCTAGATTCGAGGGCGAGTTCCAACCCTATGATCAGAGCTTGGTGCTCAGCCGCATTGTTTGAACATGGTTCAAGTAGTAAGAATGCGTGTGGAATCATGTATTTGTTGGGACTAGCAAAGAGAATGCCAATTCCCGATATCGGCTTTCCCTTTTCATTTGTCCTGGTTGCACCGTCGAAGTACATGTCCCAGGAGGCATTTGGCGAGGAAGTCTTCACGTTGTAGACAGGTTTGTCTGGGAGATCATCCCTGAGCGGAGAATCCTTAGGCAGCGGATGCTCTGCGAGAAAGTTTGCTAGAGCTTGGCCTTTGATTGCTTTTTGTGGTACATATCTAATGTCAAACTATGACAGAAGAATAGGCCATTTTGCCAGTGGGGCATTGAGAGAACCTGCTTTTGTAATGATGACCTTTATGTAGTTGATCCTCGAAATCAGGTAGACTTAACTGGTAGGAAGGTAGTGACGCAACTTCAAGAACAACTTCGAAGAAATTTGTTATGCAGCATAAACCTATCTCCTTCGAAGTTGAAGAAAGCATATGCTCCATTGGAGAAAGCTTTGTCAATGATATAGGGACCTTCCCATCTTAATTCATCATTGGTTTTAGATGTATGAACGAGGATCAATTGCTTTTTAACTGCAAACACAAGCTTACCTTTCTTGAATGACTCTGTGGGGTTTGGATCATCAAGAGCGATGTTGAGATCCGGTATGTGCTGGATACTCTCTATCAAGGAAGACTCAACGTCGTCACCTTCTTGTTTGATGGGATGACCCACCATATTGTCAAGAGAGATATTTAAGTCCGGTACAAGATACCTTCCTTCAAAAGGTTCAAGTGCTGGACTTGATGAACATGCTTCAAAATTGTGGAAGATGGAAGACGTGGTATCTTCTTCTTCTATTTCTGAATCAGAGTCAGTGTCTTGCATGATTCACACCAAGGAGACAGTGAACTTGCCCCCAGTCTTTTCTTTTGTCCTCTTTGCTTTGGTTGTGGTGACCAAAGGCTTTGATGTTTTGGGAGAGATCACGAAGGGAGATTGATTGCTTACTTCGAGTGATTCTTGAGAAGGGTCTTCATTTGGAAGATCACTATTGGGATCAAGGGGTTGATCCTTCTCATTTGCTGACAACGTTTTTGCAGTAGCATTGCCGTCTTCAGTAATTGCGTTGCATGGAGGATTTTCCTGGAACAAGTTCTGAACAGCTTCCACCAACTTTTCTTCTTTGTGAAGTATTTCATCGGTCCAGACATCTCCTAAGAGGTTGGGTATCTGAGACCAATTGACCGGGTTTTCTTTGAAGACTTCATCAGCCAGAGCCTCTTCATGGTGATCGATTGGAAGAGGCTTGAATTTTGATGTCACAGTTTCAGGAGACGAAGGCTAAGAAGATGCTATCTTAGTGGATGTCACCCGAGAAGATGTAGCTCCAGAGGATATGCTACCAAACGTAGTCTAAGAGTTTGCAACTTCGGCAGATGGAGCTTCAGAGGCGCTATCATCCTGGACTATCACATCACAAGCAACTTTGATAGTAAATGCCTCCATAACGGATTGTTGGGAATCAGACTCATCCTCCGATGTAAGAGGAATATCAACCCAGCAATCTTCTTCATTTTCTGGAGTTACTGGAGGAGATACTTGTAGGTTTTCCAGGACCTACGGGTCTGGATTGTGACAAAGTTGATTGATGCGATCCTGCTCTTACTCTATGGCCAGACGTTGCAAGATCATTGCATATTCTTCGAGATCGGGCATAGGAGCCAAATCTTCTTCTTCGTCTGCCTCTTGTGGTTCAACATTATTGGGTTCCACTAGGACATTGGCGGGTGCTGGATTGACAGCATTATCTTGAACAGCCTCTTGGTCTGCTTCATCATCAGACCGGGATCCTTGTGGCTGTAAGGGGTTATACCAGATTACTGGCATAATGTGAGATTCTGGGATCCATTCTTCATCGAAGAGATATTCCCCGGTTTCAAGGGATTCTTCTCACTCATCGGTGTCACTGGCAGTGTCACTAGACTCGTATCCATTTAGGAGAATCCAACTACCGAGTTGCAAGAGTATGGCGCCCCCTGCGTAGTCTCATCTCTGAGCTGTGGTGGCATGAAATCACTGAGGGTGAATTTTCTTACCACTCTTGAAGCCTTGGGAAGAGACTCCTTTGCTGCCCCCAGTGAAGCGGTAGAGGAGGTTTCTGCCTTTTCAGGGACCTCTTACTTGGTTTGAGCCTTCTCCTGCTGTTTGAGCTTGCGGAGTTGTCTCTTGGCATGCCGTCGTTGTTGAGCGGTCGGCTTTGTTTTGACGATCTCGCAGTTTTCATCTTCTAGGAAATCGAGATGCACCCATATGGGCTGTCCATCTGGTGTTGGGTAAGGCACTAGCTCTTGGGACGTTTGAGTCATTTTTATCACCTTGAAGGAAGTGGTGACTTTTCCCTTTGGTGATTTTGATGTTTGTCCATATGACACCATGTTAACGGAGGAGGACCCATAGTTTTTGTCAAAGGTGATGACTCCGTTTTTCCACTTCTCGTTGATTTTCTCTCACAACGAAACATTGATTGAGAAGATGCGAGACCATTTGGTGGTATGGACAATATCAGGGATCATTGGTTTTGCCAACATCTCCTAATCTTTTGGGGTCTAGCAAAGTAAGTTTGCCATTTGCTAAGAGAGCTCCAAAGATTTCTTCAACATCTTCATCGAACGGGTATTTCTTTTCTACTCGTTCTTTGAAGGCATTAGAGAGTTCAGGCCTCTTACCTGCAGTTTTGTTTTCACCTTTCTTTGGTGGCTGAGGAGCTGACTTAGTTTGCACATTGAGAACCTCCTTTTTCTTTGGCTTGGAGGTCGGAATGGCGGTCAGCTCCTTCTTTGATGAATTCTGACTGTTGAGGTCTTTGATCACCGTTTTAGCTTCCATAGACACTTCTAGGAGTTCTCCCAGATTCTTTGATTTGTTGCCAATGATCATGGAGCGGATCCTTGCTCTCATGTTATTTCGGCAGATGTCAACCAATGACACTTGTGGCAGCACATCTGAGCATTTGTATGTTATTGCCTTCCACTTGTGAATGAAGTCGTATGTTGAATCATTCTCTCCCTATTTTAGGCTGCAGAGCTGAGCCATAGTAACGGGATAATCCTCACCTTTGAAGTGGGTAAGGAAGCGTGTCTCTAGCATGGTCCAGTTTTGAATGGAATCTTCTGGCAGAGTGCAGTACCAATCAAAGGTCGTACCTTTTAAGGTACTTGCAAATAGACGGATCTTGAGAACATCTTGATCCACAATAGCTCCCGTCAGGATTTTGAAGTGGATGACATGCTGTCTAGCTAAACCTTTCCCCGTATATGTTTGGAGAACAAGTTGTTTGAACTTTGCAGGGAACGGAACCGAGTCCATCCATAAGGGATATGGTGGCTTGATTCCATGCTCCTTCAGTGTATCCTCTTATTTTGCTTTGGCGAGGATACTGTCAACGTCCTTTTTAGTAAGGGCGTGTGACTCACCTTCTCCACCATTTGCCTCATCGTGTCGAGGAACTTCATGATTTAGTGGATGTTGGAGAGTGAGAAGAAGGTTTTCCATTAGGGCTTCTATCCTCTGCTGTCCTTGTTCCAGCTGCTGGATGCGTGTAGTCATGTTATCATTCGGTGGAGGTTACTCAGAGTCTGTAACTAGGACATTCACTCTTCGTGAATCGAAAGAGGATATTGTCTTAGTGACTAAGCTAGATTTCATTCTTCTAGATGAAGAGCCCGAGGATTGATCACTCCGATGTCCTTGGCTTAAAGGAGTGGGAGAGTCTTCCTGATGTCTTCGTGTCCGGGAGATGCTGCGAGTCACCGGCCGTCTGACATGTATTTTTATTGCTGACTTATGGCGTCTTTTGGCTTTACCAACCATATGGACAGCAACAACTTGGTTGGGTCCTTCTTTTTCGACCCATTTTTGGGAGACTTGAAGCTCAGAATGCTGTGTTCTTCGCTTCTCAATCTCTTTTGTCGATATGCCGGGCAACGACATATACGATGAGCAATTTGATCTTCAGTTAGCTCAGACTGTGCTCTGGCAATGAAGGATGTGGTCCCTCGTACGCAGCAACCGAGCTTGTCTTCCTTGAAGACTGGCATGGACAGGATCTGGACGTGGTCCTTAGCCTATCGCAGCGAAGCTTTAAATTTCGCAAGCTCAGCCCCTGTTAAGATGAAGGGTCGAGTTGCATGAGAGCAAGCCCTGGCAGGTTCTTGTCGAGGCCTTGTGATGCATGATTTGATTTTGGGCTTGTAGGAGCAACCTGGCTCATGCTGAGTAGTTTTTGCTGTTTGGTGGATGGTAGGTTTCTCCTCTTTCATGTAGGCGAGAGGATAAAACCAGTTCTCCTTGAGAGGGGCCAGGTATGCTGGCTTTGCAGATGTCCGGAACCTTCTTTGTTATGGTGAAGATCTCGGGGACCAAGTCTTGGGGCAGACCTGGTTTTTTGTAGGTTGAGGTTTCGCGGGATTGTCACGAGCCTCAGGTTTCTTGGTGACCGCCTTTGGTGTCGGGGCAGCAACATGTTCAGGGGTAATCTTCTGCTACTTGGCAGGCACAGTTTCTTCTATGGGTAGTGGGAATGATCCCAGTGACCTAAAGACGATAGTTCAGGGAGCGGAAGTCGACCAGGTGTTTTGAGAGTTGCCAAGGGAGGTGACGCTTCTGCAGCTGGCAGGGCGCTTGTAACTGCGATTGCTTTGCTTCTCTTGAAGCATGAGTGGTACTTGTTTTCGTCAAAGGTGATGGTCAATGAAGTTGCCATTGTTAGTTTGGAAAACTTCTGAAACAAGACTACATCCATTAGTAATCACAAGAATATGGTGGTCATAAATGTAAAATAGTATGGTTTTGTCTTTTTAAATCGCTCAGGGGGCATGGCCCATTCTGAGCGTAATGAAGAAGACAAAAAGCCATAGAGGGTACAATTGTTCTAAACGCAAGTACGGTCGGCTTGAAATGAGCGTTCCAGTGACTGCTAGAAGCAATTGTAAACCTTAATTCAAGTTACCGAGAAGCAAAGCTTACTTGAGGTAAAATGATATAAGGTTGGAGATACAAATGTATCGGTCACGAATACAGTAGACCCGAAAGGGCGTACTAGCACCGCTAGGCACAAATGTTATAAATTGCATCCTTGAGAAGGACACGAGATTGGATTTTTTGAAAGGTCAAGATTGAATTCGCAAAAGAGAGCAAATGGTATTCCAATCCGAATACAGGCTTAGTGATTTCCACGAGCGCTAAATCCGAAAAGGAAGGAATCAGGATTTCTCATATTTGAATCCAATAATGACGGAAGTTTTTTTTTTTTTATTTGAAAAGTCAAGATTGAATTCATAAAAGAGAGCAAATGGTATCCCAATTTGTGAGTGCTAAATCCGAAAAGGAAGGAGCCAAAATTTCTCGAATCTGAACACAATAGTGACAGAAGTTGTTTTTTTTTTTTTTTTTTTTGAAGAGAGATATTTTTTAAAGATTTTTTTTTGAAGAGATTTTTTTTTTAAAGATTTTTTTTTTGAGATTTTCTTAAAAGATTTTTTTTCGAAGAGTGCACATAGGTCTTCCAATTCGGTCTTATGAAACCTTAGTGGATAGATCGGCCCCCAAATAAGGATATGATTACTTAGTGAACCTGTTTAAAGGGCCCTTGCCTCGAACAGTCTAGCTGCCTCCATACTCTGGACAAGGCTTTTCTTAGATTCACTTTGGTCAAAGAATGCAATCGGTGCAACCTTAACGTGTTTTTTTTTCCTTTTATTCTTTTTTTTTTTTTTGAATGATCACTAATGGACCCATCAAAGAGAGGAAATTGCCCCTTCCCAATCCGAACGCTGGCTCAGCGATTTCCACGAGCCATTATATAAAAAGGAAAGAACAAAAATTTCTCCAATTTGAATCCAAAAGAATTTTTAAATTTTTTTTTTTTTTTTTTGAAAGATCACCAATGGACCCATCAAAGAGAGGGAAATGGCCCCTCTCAATCTGAATGCTGGGTCAATGATTTCTACGTGCCATTGTACGAAAAGGAAAGAACCAAAGTCTTTCCAATTTGAATCCAAAAGAGAGAAATCTGAATTTTTTTTTAAACTCAAGATTAGATTCACAAAAGAGAAGAAATGGTATTCCAATCCGAACAAAGGCTCAGCGATTTCCGTAAGCGCTAATCCGAAAGGGAAGAAACCAGAATTTCTCAAATCTGAACCCAACGATAAAAAAAAAACTCTTTTTTTTTTTTAGAAAAGATAGAATGGAAATAAACTCAAAGACAAAAATTTCCAGAGAATCCCATTTCATTTTTTTTCTTAAGATGCAAGATCCAACACAGGCCACAAACTAGAAAGGAGCCAAGGAGTCTAAGTATCGTGTTCTCAAATGAACGAGTCCCACTTGGTATGCCAACTTGATGGTCCCGGCTTTCTCTCTCGCCTACCTCCACCCCGGGTCCGCCGGGGGGCGGCGGGGCGAAAAGAAGAGAAAAGGCGAGCATCAACATTTTTTTGTACGGGTATGCCAGATTTTCTATTATACTTGGAATTTGAAATGGCGATCTGGAGATTCACCTTCACAAGTAGAAAGGAAATCAAACTTTTTTTTCTAACTTTCCATTGCACATATATTTTAAGAAAAGAGACAGATTTAGAATGCCGTGAGAGGCGATTTTCTTTAGTTTGTCGTGAAATGCGGTTTTGTGCTATGGAAGGCAATTTTTCCATGAAAGGCGATTTACAAATCTCATCAATGATGAAAGACAAGAGTTGTGATTTTTGTCTCTTTAAAAAATACAAAATACAATAGAAAAGAAAGAAAGAGGAATCTGACTTCTCAGGAGATTGTGGGAACTCATTCAGATAGACGGTCGCGAGTCATGTATGGACTCCGCCATTGTCCTTCAGATGAGAACACTTGATGCTTTAATTCACTTGGCTTCGCTTGGACCTCGAATTTTTAGATGACAAAGACCAAGGGAAGGTCCTATATCCAATAAAAATGTAGGTAGATGGGCTGAAAAGCCACATCTAGACCACGTTGGATGGAAGAAGAGGGGAAACCTTAGGGGGGTGGCCCCCTAAGGGACTTCAATCACCTTGTAATGTTTTCAGCAAAGTTTCTTTAGAATGAGAGAGCTTCTTTGCGGAAAGATTTTCAAGGCAATTTTCCATAACTCTTCGGATGATTTTTTCGAACCCTTTCCCTTTGGAATGACCGCCTATTTATAGGCTTTTGGTAGTCATTAGGAAGGTTTATGGGCATTAATGGCATTGATGCTCCATGATGCGAGGAGTTACAAGTATTTAATTCTTGATTTTGTAACTCCTTTTCTTTTGAATTTGATTGGCCGATGGAGAATAATGGGTATTTAATCTCCATGATGATAGGAGTTTCATAATTAATTACCATGATTAATCTCCATAATGATAGGAGTTACATGGTTAATTGTCATGATTAATTAGACTTGTAACTCCCATTTGCTTGAATCTGATTGGGCCATCCAAAATAATGAGTTAATGACCGCATTAACTTGTCATAAACGGGTCAATTAACGGCATTAATTGGTCGCCAAGTCGCTTGAAGAGTAGCGGGCCGCGTCGCATCTTTTGGAATTCTTCTGGTAATGATTATTGATGGATTTCCATGTTGATCGACATCGGATGACCATGAAATTTCAGACATCGATTGGTACCAATGAGCTAGCAACATCTGTCCAGTCGATTTCACGATCGGTCGGGCAGAAAGTGTACTTTCTTGGTCGGCCGGATGGCGATTTTCAGAGTGTCCAATGATGATTGAATGATTTCGACGGTGGATCCGTGATGTTGACGAAGATCAACGAATATCATTCCTCAAAAATCAGAATTTGAAAAAATCACAGGAGCCAAACATTGTGAAATGCGAAAAGAACCCGAAAAAGTGGGTTTTCGGGCAAAATCCGGCAACCCGGATCCCTATGGTCGCCGGCGACCATGGGGCATTTATCCCCTTTCAATTGTAGTTCGGTCGACGTTTTTCCGTCTTTTTCGCTTTTTTTTTTCTTTTGTATTTTTTTTTGACATTTCTCCTCATTTATTGGCTTGATTCTCCTAAAGAAAACCTGTCGAGAAGCCATGCAAATTAGAGCACAAAGTTTCATATTTTTGGAAAAGTTGAAGACTTTGTAGCCGATTTCCACCAAGAGTCGAAACTAGGTCAAACGATGTCAGAATGACCTGAAATTTGAGGTGAAGCTTCCTGAGCAATAGATAGGACCGACCATGTGCTTTTATTTGAGTTTTGAAGCCTTTTGGGGTCCCGTCAATGCTAGACTTGATTTCACCGCGCGGAAGATGTCGAGCTTTGATGTGCTGTCAATTGATGTTCGATTGACCCGAAATTTGACAGGGAGCTTATTGGAGTTATTTTGAGATGATTCATTAATTCCGATTTGGATGCCATAGTCCCGGGGAGCTCCACCGCCGATAGGCTTGTTTCTGCTTCCGAGCGTCAAAGTCGGGTCAATCGTTGTCGGAATGACCTGAAATTTGACGTGCGGCCCTTTGGAAGCATGTAAAAGCTACCCATGTGCTTTGTTTTATGAGTGACGACATTGGGGGTTCTCGCCGCCGAGAGGCTTGATTTCGCTGTTTGAGAATTAATAGATGGTCAAACGGTGTCGCTTTGACTTGAAATTCGATGTGGAGCCTTTTGGAGGTATTATGAGAACATCCATAGGCTCTGATCGAAGATTTGATGTCTTCGACACTATCACTGTCGGAAGCTCCTGCTCAGCCGTTGGAGGATTGAAGTTAGGCTAAATGGTGTTGACACGACCCGAAACTTCATTTGCACCCTTCTTTTGGCTATTTTGAAGGATCTTGCAGTTTTTGTTTGATTCTGACAAGATCTAATCGTTGAAGAGGCTCTGCCTGTTTGTAGTAGGATGCGGCTCCATGTAGCTTTTGATGTTGAGGAGGCAAAGTGACATTTTTGGTGTCAACATACAATTGATAGGTTTTATCTCCTCTAGTGGTTCTATAAGATCCCATACTTGATTTTGGTACATTGACTCCATTTCTGACTGCATAGCTTGTTGCCATAGTTCTGCATATTTGTCTTAGAGTGCTTCATTATAGTTACGGGGGTTGGTATCTAGCTCATCAGGGACTTTGTCGTGTGACTCTCCCAAGAACATATACCGTTTGGGTTGATGAATAACCCTCCCACTACGACGAGGCACATCCTTTCTCTGTGTATGAGTAGTGTCACGCTGTGCTAAAACTAATCCTGGTGTGCTATCATTGACATGCTGATTCGGTTCATCGCCTATCATGGTTGTGGTTTCACTTGGAGCATCATTTGCTTGGGACTCGGCAATCCTCCCACTATGACGAGGTAATGGAACGCCTAGTTCTCCATCTTGAGGTGTCTCTTCTTGTGCTATTGGCGATAGAAAAGTTTGGGTAGGTCTTTCTTCCCTCAATTCCTCTAGGGCAATTCTACTTTTAGGTTTATGGTTCATTACATAGTCATCTTTTAAGAATCGAGCATTGGTGCTAACAATGACCTTTCAATCTTTAGGATAATAGAACAAACCACCTTTTGTTGCTCTGGGATATCCAATGAAAATGTAAACTTCCGTTCTTTGTTCCAACTTATCTATGTTCCCTTTCAGCACATGTGCTGGACTACCCCCAATCGGAATATGCTTTAAACTGGGTTTGCGCCCAATCCATAGTTCTGTGGGTGTGGTAGGTACTGACTTAGATGGAACTAAGTTTAGAATGTATGCAGCCATTTCTAGAGCATGCCCCTAGAATGAATTAGGTAAATCAGAATAACTCATCCTTGACCTTATCATATCCATAAGAGTCTTATTCCTTCTTTATGCTACACCATTTTATTTAGGTGTACCTGGTGCAGACAGCTGGGATGTAATCCCCTCTTGTGCTAAGTAATCCCTAAATTCTCCAAAAAGGTACTTGCCACCTAGATCAGATCGTAGTGTCCTGATACTCTTACTTAAGCGCTTCTCTATTCCCGCCCTATACTCCTTGAATTTCTTAAAGCATTCGGACTTACGACGCATTAAGTAAATGTACCCACTTGAATAGTCATCAATAAAAGTAATGAAATACTCAAAGCTACCTCTTGCCTGGACATTCATGGGCCCACACAGGTCAGAGTGAACCAATTCCAACGGTTCTTTGGCCCTATAGCCTTTTGTCGAAAAAGGATGCTTGGTCATTTTACCCTCTAAACAAGATTCACAGTCTGGAGGGCCTCGACTGGCAATGACTGTAATGGTCCATTTGCAACCAATCTTGAAATCCGGTGTAGATTAATATGACCCGGGCGTAAATGCTAAAGATACGTTTGGTTCAATTGCGATTGTTCATTTCTCTTACATGGTAGGGTAATTGTGTTATTCAATTCAGTTAGTTGTGGCGTAGGAGAGATTTGATTAACAGTATAAAGATCATCTACCAATGAACCAGAACAGATAAAACGCTTATTGAACTTAATAACCACAAATTTATTAAAATAAATGAAATATCTGTCTTTAACCAACTTGGAAACAGAAATTAAATTCCTCCTAATGGAGGGAACATAAAGACAATCTTTTAAAATTAAAGTCCTATCTCTACTAAAACTTATACTAACATCTCCTACTGCCACTCCCGTAGCATCACCCACTACAAGAATTTGCATTTTTGCCGGCGTTTTTTGTAGAGCGCAATAATTAAATGCCTACTTTTCCCGGTGAAATAAGATTTTTCACCGGAAAAAGTCATACTTTTCCCTACGAAATTTTTTCGTTGGCAAAGGTCCAGCTTTGCTTGGCGAACTCATTTTTTCGCTGGAAAAAGGTCGATGTTTCCCCGGTGAAACATTTTTGTCGCCGGCAAATGTCACCCTGCCAAATTTTAAGCATATATTTAACTTCTGCCGGTTTACTAAGCGTCGGGAAAAAAATATATTTTCATTATGTTTTTTTAGGAAGAAAAGTTAACTGGGGCCTTGAAAATCACTGCTGCCCTAAAAATAAAATTCCAGCGTTGTGGCCCGCGCCATTTTCCATTTTCCATTTTCCATTTCCCGCGCCCACTCAAAGTGCATACCATTTCCATCGCCCACTCTGTCTCTTCTCCAAAGCCCCAGACTGAATTCTCAATCCCTCATCTCCCTGACTCTCTCTCGCCCAGCAATCACTCCTCTCTATCACCCTTTCCCGCCCGCCATCCCTCCATTTCCTTTTCCTTCACGACCTCAGCCCTCTCCATCTCCCAGGCGACCTGCGCTCCTCCATCTCTCCAGGCGACCTACGCTCCTCCGTCTCCCAGGTGCAGAAGCTCCTCCATCTCCCAGGCACAGAACCCCCCCTCTCCTCCATCTCCCAGGCGTAAAACCCCCCTTTCTTACATCTCGATCACCCTCTGCATCTCTCTCGGTGTGCCACCTCTTCTGTTTTTCTGATTTATGGTTTGTTGATTTGAGCTTACTGGTGCTTTTGTATTTCTTCATTTTTTTAGTGGTAGAAATGGAAAGGAATGATCTTGCCGTGTCGTATTTTGTTATTTCAAAGGAATGGATAGAAATTGTGAATTTCCTCTTTATTGTTAAGGAATTTATGACTATATCTAATTTATGACTATACTAGATTTCTGGGTTTCTTTCATCTGATTCTATGCTCTTGAAAGATGGAAGCTTTTTCATTGAAGAACCCATGGTTTTCTGCATCTATTCCTTTTATGAGTCTCGGTAGCTGAGCAGCTTCAGTGGCTGAAGGTGCCTTATTTTTTTGTTCTTTGATTTGTTTTTCTTTTCTTTTTTCTTTATGTGTTTAGAGTCTCTGCTTCTTTACTTGCAAACCCACCAGGAATTTTCTTCCCTTTGAATGAGATTGAACTTTGTGTGGATATTGCATGCCTTATTATGAGCTTCTGTTATTTTAGTTTTTTTGTTCAATCTTGTATTTGGTAATGCTTGAAAATGATCTCTGTTTATTGGTTTCTACTTTAAGATTGCTTTGTTTTAGACAACTTTCGTACCATTTATATTATTTTGTTGGAGAAGTTTGGATCTTTAATGGAGGAGGGAGTTCTGCTTTTGGGCAAGAAATTTCTAACAATCTCTTCCTCTCTGTTGGACTAATTGCCCAGCCCCCATGCCTGTCTCAGCCTCTACATGTGTCTCTTCATCCTTTTTCCTTCACCCATTAAATTACCGCTCTCCCATTCCTCTGATTTAATCCTCCCTTTTCTCAGCATTTTCCGGCTAAGAATTTCAGTCTTTTGGGTGAAAATTGCAACTAATTGAGATGAGTTCATCTTTTGACTACCAATATAATGCTTTTGCAGTCTGGGTGGTTTTTGTGATAGAGTGAACATCATGGACAGATACAAATTCAGAGTTTTATTGTGGTGCCCTTCCTCTGAGATGATCTAAGGCACCACAACCTGCTTCCATTCCAAGTCCAGTTGCTACAATGGAAACCTCATCTGCTTGTAGCCCTCATCCATCTCACTTCACAGTTCACACCCCTGATTAGCCATGGGGCACCAACTTTGGCTTGCACAAGCTGTTTTCCTGTCTTGCAGTATAGTAGCCATGCATCCATCACTCTCTCTACCCTCTGTAAGTTGCAACCTGCAAGGCATCACCGTGAGATCTGTCTAGGGGAGGCCGCTAAGCTTCGTCGTCTGAAACTTTCATATTTATATAGGCCCCTTATTGGCTCCTTTACATGAATTTTCTCCTTCTAATCTTTATTCATTGATGGAGAAGTCAAGGAGTTGAACCTAAGTCGGCTATTATTGCAATGTCCCTCTTCCTGCAATGAACCGGGTGTACATCACTGCCATAGTTTGAGGGGCCTTGCCGTGCTCAAACAACATAACCTGCTATTCTAGCCCCATTGCTACACAATGATACTATATTCTGTGCATTGTTATTTAACATGACTATATCTAATTCATTCTTTTTTTTTTTTCCCAAATTAGTTTATAACTTTTGTAGATGTTGCAGTTTTTTTCTTATTTTTCATACCAAAGCAGAGTATTCTATCACTGAAGAGTCGCTTAGGGTATACATAGACATGTCGAAGGTCATGGATTAATTTCACACAATATTTTTCCTGATCTGTCTTCATTAATTATTTTTTACAGATTTAGCCATCAACAGAAGAAAGGTGGCATAACAAAGTAAAAGAAAACTCGTCATTCATTAAAAAGAAAAGGTAAAGACCCTTCATCTGTTTTTTCTGTTTTTAAATTTTAAACTTCATCTGTTGCCATAAAAGTTAGTTATTATTTAATACCCACCTCTTATTACATGATCTAGATAAGTACATCCCTTATCTATTTTTATCACCTCTTCTTACATGATCTAGATCTCTAGTTTTTCTCTCTTCATCTTGGCAAGCTTGTAAACCTCTTTCTCACCCCCTCTAGTTCATAAATACAAATACAAGTTTGCTTTAGTTTCATACTTCACTTTTGATTTTTTTTTTTAGTGTGAGTTTTGAAAGCTTAAGTTAAATACTTTCTAGAAAGAGATCTCAGTAAAGGGAGTATTTTATGATTAAGCTTTTCAGATGTGCATGTCACCCTCAAGTAGTTCTTTCATTAATTAACAGGAAAAAAAAAAGTTATCTCAGAGAATGCATCTTTCAACCTATCAAGTCTTGTAAATGTATAAAATGGATTCCAGGTGAAGTCCTTTCATTGGATTACCTCTCATCTAATCCCTTGTTCCAATATGAAAATAATATATACTAATTAGGATGATCAAGAAATATTCGATCAAGAACCAATGCTTATCTATTGTAAAGCATAAAGAGAAGAAAATATCAGTTGATGGATGTAGTCAAGAATAAGGATAAATGTAGATAAGAATATAGAGAGCTATAGATCTATGGTTCTTTAGTTATCATAAGAAGCATACATTTATACCAGATTGTTGCATATATGATAAAGACATACCATGTGAAGACTAGAGTTCAATATATAACATGACAGAACAAAGTAGCTTTGAGAAAAAGGTTGTCGGAGAACTTGGGAACCATCGTCTACCTTGGGCCTGACAGTTGAACATCTCAACAACTGGTTGATAAGAACACGACCATTAAAAACGTCGGCTTCTGAATGCTGCACTTACAATTAGTTTTTATTGATAGGGTCTTCATTAAGCTATCATTTTCACATCTATCATTTTCACATCACTAGGTTGTGCTATGCCAATAAGAATAAAAGGGAAGGAAGCTAATGATAAATACCATCACTTACCTTGATCCATCTTTAGAATTTTCATGCTTCACATTGGTTCTTGCAAAATCACAACTTAAATATTATATTGCCATGGTATCAGGATACATTGCCAAGAGTTTAACATATCAGAAATTTTCATTTCATAATATCTGTTAAAAGTCATGACGTGTGGACAAATAACTTCATTAAAAATCATACATATTCCCCTTGTTAAGTTGAATTAGTCTTTCTGTCTTTTTTTCTAATTTTGGTAAAAAACTAGTCTTTCTGTTGGTGTAGCCTAAAGGGTCTTTTGGAAACTCTAGTGACTAGTCTAATCTAATTAGAGCCAAGAGCTCTAGTTTTTAAGCTCTAATTTACAATTATTGTGAGTGTTTGGCAAAATAAATGAAGATATATCTATGCAGACTTTTTTCATTGATCTCGGCCTTTTATCATTTTTCATTTAAGGGCCAAAAAGGGGTCAAATCTTTTGCAACCTAACATGCTTATTTTCCTGCAGACTTAATCTAGATTATGGCCCATGGGTCTAAAAACTGGGCCCATGCTAGCCCATTTGCATTATTCTATCTGCCCTTCTATTTTCAGGCCGGACTGGTCTTTGTTGGGCCCTTAAAAACATGCATATGGGCCTGATTACTATAGGACCAGAAAGGTAAGCCTGTGCATCTTGTAGTTGGGCAGGTAGAGTGTAGCTGCTAGGCACATTGAATTTTCCATTTATAACAAATTCACGTTTCTCACATGGTCATGCTATACCCAGTTACTGCAATGCCCATATCATTCCAATAGACGCAAGAGATAACTTCAGAGGATTTTTAAGAAATCCTAACTGGGTCTTGTGTCTTCTACTTAGTTGGGTAATGGGTCACTTTCATTTCTCTCTGAAAATGGGCTTTTGGGTCTAGGTCTCTCTCTGCTCACTGTTCTCTCAAACTGCTCTCTTTACTTTTCTCTGCAAAAATCCCAAGGTAAAACATCACAATCCCGGTTTATTTTCTATTTTATTGCTTTTGAAGGTTCTCAAATATATGAATAGATATGTGGGGATTTAAGGTTTCTTTGATTTGGGGATTTTAAGGATTTGTTTTTCTTATATTTGAAATGTTCTTCTTTTATTCTTTGTTTTTTTTTTTTTTTTTATAATCTTTTTTGCATTTATTTTATACCATCTATTGGTTGAATTTGAGTTAACCACCACCTTACATATGTAAACAGATATGGACAAGAGTTGGATGTTACAGTATCATGATAGATTCAGTCAGCCGTATATAGACGAGGTGAATTCTTTTATTGAATTCGCAAAGGCGACTTCGGGTGGGAGTAGAGTGATTAAATGCCCATGTAACTACTGCTCCCATCAGAAAACTTAATCCTCCCATTTCATTGCAAGACTTTTAGAGACTCAATTCTTTTTTCTTTTTTGGAGCAGCTTGTCTCCCTTGATGCTCATTCTAGCAAGATCAAATGGTGGGTTTCTTTTATTATAATTATTATTCTTATTTTTTTGCAATTCACGGGTAGAATGTTTCATATGTAATGTCCATTTGCCACTACAAACTTGATTTGTTTCATAGGATAAACTCCATAGATTTTTTCAGTAGTACTTTTGCATCTCTTGCCACACTTGCATTTTTTGATGTACTTTTACTTCTGTTTTCCCTCACGAGTTTTCTTCTGTTGTTCTATGAGTTGCTCAATAAAAAGTTCACCAGGTAGCCCTGTTGAGCCATGTTCTGAATTTCCTTCTACACTATTATTCAATGTATCAATGCTATGTAGAGGAATTGAACCCGTCAACTGAGTGGAGCCCTCAATCTGAATTGCATCTGTTTGAATTGAACCTGTCAACTGAGAGGGGGCTTCAATCTGAACCACATCATGACTCTCATTCATATTATGAACCAAAGTGTTAGGAGTTCAGGGTGCACTAACTATAGCAACCAATTGCCTTTAGGAATTTTGAACATTCATACCTGTTAACCCGTCCTGGCTTGGTTGTACCTCTAATGAATATTCAGTTGGGTGACTCCAGGTGGTACCCACTGCTGATGGTGTGGAACCTGCATTTCTTGATTCTGCACTAGGAGAAATCCATGGAACAAAATCTGAAAAGGTAGTAATAGTGCTAGGCTCCTGAATAGGGACCAACATCTTTTTGGCATGCCTTTAGTCATTAAATCTTTGACCTTCGGACTTTCAATCAGGGGCAAGATTTGCATGCGCCAGACAAGATAGTTGTTCAGATTTAACTTGACTGAAACAATGGTGATGAGATGATGCAGTGCTGTGGCTGAAAGTGTGAGAGAAATGGTTGTTGAAGATGAACTAGCCATTAATAACTTAAAAGGAGTGAAAAACCTGATCAGTCTTGGACTGCTTGGTTGATCTCCCCTTTCTAGTTCCTAGAACCTACGATGCCCCTGATATGGGTACAAAGTTCAAGGATAGACTCTGCACTTTCTGAAATCAGAGACAAACACAAATATGGCTACCCTATCCATAACAAGAAATTTCATTCTTTTTCATATTAAGATTTTTATTTTCACCTTCATTACATTTCTTATGTTGGTTTGTTTGTGTGCCTTTGATATCTAATTTGATATCTTGTATTGATGAGTTAGAGTTATGACTGCTAATCTGCTATATGTCCATTTTTTGGGTTTTTTTTGTGGTTTTGTTATGGTTTTGCTATATAATGAGATGGAAGATGGATATGATGGATGTTTCATGTTGGGATTTGTGAAGTAGGTTTTATGTAAAGTGGTGAGGATGTATTGTATTTGTTTGGCTGGAATCAGATTAGTATAGAAAGGTGGGTTGTCTAGTTGATACATGTTGCAGAGATGAGGGATTAAAGAGATAAAAGAAGAAGGGGAAAACAGGGAGAGATGGGGAGTGAAAGAGAAAGGAGGTGGGTTGTATCTGTAAAGAAGAAAATGAGGGAGAAAGAAGATAGAAGATGGTGATGAACTCAGTTTCTGTGATGTAGGATAGGTTGAATGGGCTGAGTGGAAGTTGGTCTGGAAAGTTGATATGATCTTTGCAGATTTTGAGATGTGATTTAGAGATTGGAAAGGATGGTGAAAGGTGTGGCAATGCACAGATGGGTCATGTGGTTGGGTTGTTAGTCATGGTTGATTTGAGTTTGTTACACCATTGGATTAACTGTTTGATGAAAAGCATGATAATAATTATTAATAAGATTGTGTTTATTACTTTTTCATCAAATAGTCAATTCAATAGTAGAACAAACTCTATGGGTGTATAGCTTTTAGATACCGCATACAACTAAGGGTGTTTATTCTGAAGGGTTTCAAGGTCAATAGGTGGGCCCCTTCATGGAATTTCACTTCTTCGAACTCAGGTTTCTCTTGTTAAAGCCTCCCAGGATCCCATTCCGGTTCAACAAGATCAGGTTTCTTATTTGCTGTAACTTCGTTGTTTGTCTATATACCAACCTTAACTTGAGAAAAAAAAAAAAAAAAAAAAAAAAGGAACTACCACCTGGGACCAAAAATGCCTCACTTGATTGTAATTGTTGACTACTTGGGTGTTGGGATATACATGCTATAGAATAACTTAGTCCAATTTGTTACAAATTCCCAAGTGAATTTGTGTCTATTGTTCCCTTGTTCATTCTGTACAGTTTACTTTTGCAAGGTCTCGTTTTCCTTTCCCAAATCCCACCTATCTAAATTGCTTGGTCTATATTCTCTAGCCTTCATTTCTGTATTTGCAGAAGGCCCATAGCATAGCTTTCAAAGTATATGATTAGATGTACTCAAGTCACTGATGAACCTGATACTTTGTTATTAACCTTTCCATTGAATTTGGGTGGCAAGGAAAAGGGAACCAAGTTGCAGGGCTATTGTTTTTCCACTGTTTCTGCCAAAATGAAGCTGGGCTGGTTCATCATACATGTTTTTCCTTAATGTAGCTGGAGGAAGCTTCTTGAAATTCCATTACCAGTGAATAGATTTCACAAAGTTGTTAGCTTTTGCTCTAATATCAATGTCTCTAGACAACGTTCTCAGATAGATGGAGACTAGTATAGTCACTAGACTCATGACATGTGAAATTGTGAATGCAATGCATGAGTCAATCTTCTTCTTCTTCTTCTGTGTAATTTTGCTGATGCTGCTACCTACTAGTAAGGTAAGGTATATCTTGCTATTTGTCACCGTTTGCCTTTTGTTTTGGGGTTGAGATTGTGTGATTTCTAAATGTAACTTGGAAGGTAAAATTTTAGTGATGTGAAGCTTTAATTGAAGTATATTTTCCACAATCATCCAAAGGCACATTTAGTTTATAGCTACAATGATTTGGGAGTAGCATAACTTTGACAGACTTATGGGCTCATATTCTGGCTTTTTGTGAGCTCTTCTTCCATCTTCATGGGTTATTAGGCCTTTTCTGTTATTAGACTAGTATAGTCACTAGCTTTTGCACTGGCACATTGACTTTTGGAGATTGTCTAATGATCAATCCTACAGGAAGTTTACTTGTGCCTATGTGGCCATTCTTTGTCTAGCAACCGAACATTTTTTTTCATTGATATTTCCAGCCTTTCTTGTTAAATTGTGGATCTTGTTAAATTTAAAAGAAAAGAAAAAGGATTAGTCGTTTTGTCTTTCACTTCTTAATCATATGTTAATCTTGCTCTTTTTTTTATGCAGGATTGAATGAAAATTGAAAGTTTTTTGTTGAAAGATTTCATGCAGTGAACATGAAGGAAAAATGTATGCAGGGTAGTAGATTGCTATATGTTAAAATGGGATGTATGAAGTTTTTTTGAACAATGTTGCATGTGTTACAATGGATTTTTATTTTGTAATGCTAATGATAAAGTACTTTTAATGTTGTAAGGATATTTGAATATTAATATGAAGTGGAATGGATATTTGGAATCGAAATAGATGTTGGGTGTGTAGTATATTTGGTCTTTGATAATGGGATTAGCAGTTTCAATTTGTTCATACGATACAAGCTGGAAGTTGTAATGATACAATGATGTATATATAGGAAAAAAAATTAAAAAAATCAAATAAATAAAATAAATAAATATTGATTGCCGGCATAACCTTTACCGGCAAAAAGAATGTCGGTAAAATGCCTTAAAAAAATCTTTCCCGGCGAGAAAAAACACCTGCAAACAAATTTTAAAAAATAATTTATGTAAAATATAAATGTTTTGCCGGCGCAAAAAAACGTCGGGAACAAATTTTAAAAAAATAAATTTGATAAAATATAAAAGTTTTGCCAGCGCAAAAAAACGCTAGGAAACAATTTTGAAAAAATAATTCTCATAAAATATAAAAGTTTTAACGATGCAGAAAAACGCCGGGAAAATTTTTTTAATCAATTTATTATTGAAAAATAAATGTTTTTTTACGGCATTATGTACCTCCTTTCCCGGCGAACAAAAACGCCGTTAATGTATACATATTTCCCGGCGCTGCCCTTTTTCGCCTACAAATGGTATTGCTGGCATACCTTCCTTGGCGCATTACCGGCACAAGAGAAATCGCCGGTAAAGGTTTTTACCGACGTTTTTCAGACCTTTACCGGCGTTTATTTAGCGCCGGCAAAAGTGCTAATTGTTGTAGTGACCCATAAGCAAATAAATCTCCCCATCACTTAGTTGCCTGGTTTCCTGGAATTTCTACAAAGAATTGCAAATATGATTAGTGGCTTCCGTATCTTCACACCAGGTATTGGTAAATATAACCGCTAAACATGATTCAACAACTAGTGAATGAAATTTACCTTTGTTGTTCACTTTGTTGGGATAAGTTGGACATTGCTTTTTCCAGTGCCATGCTTCCTTGCAATGAAAACACTTGCCCTTGGGCTTTTTCACTCCTTGTGGTCCATTGCCCCCTTTAGGAACTACATTACGATTCTGATCCTTTTTTTGTTTCTGCTTGCCTTTCGGCTTAGAAACATAACCTTTTTCAGCAACGTGAACACTAAGTGGCTTTTTCAGAAGGCCCTTAGCAGCCTGAAGTTCCTTGAGTAATTCCGCCAGAGAAAAATTGAGCTTGTTGATGTGGTAATTTAGGCGAAAATTCTTAAAGGAATCAGTCAAGGATTGGAGAATGATATCGATCTGGGTCTCCCCATCAATTTCATCTCCAAGGACTTGAAGTTCATTGAGGTGTCCCATCATTTTCAGAACATTATCCCTCACAGGGGTACCTTCAGCCATCTTAGTGTTAAATAGTTCTTTCATAGGAACCTGTCTTGCTGCCCAATCTTGATCACCAAACATCTCCTTGAGACCGTACATGATATCGTAGTAGGACAAGACTGATATTGATGTTGCAAAACATTTGACATGGATGCCAACATGTAACATCGCGCCATCTCATCAGCCTTTTTTCATTTTTTGTATGCCTCGATGGCTACCTCATCGGCACATCCATCCATAGGTTTCTTTGGGCACACCTCAGTGAGCATATATTTGTACTCTTCAGCAGTTAGCATAATATCCAAATTTCTTTTCCAGTCAATGTAATTAGGTCTAGTGAGTTTGTGTTCTTTGTGAACAACAGGAAGTGGATTGAAAACACCCATCTTAAAACCTGAGATTTAAATAATCAGCAAATTATGATGGGCAAAAATAAATCTTTGGATTCAAATAAAAGGAAAATGGCTCCCTCTACCAATAAATAAAAGAATCCGATAGCAATTTAAAACACCAATGCATAGTATGCCTCGAAGTGAGGACAAGTACCGTACTTATATTGTTCAGATAGGACATAACCTTTTAATTCTACTGTCAAGGCAACAAACCATGCTAAGTAAAACCAAACAGCTGCCGTGACTTTGGTCTTATAAATAATAGAAGTGGCTCGGAAGGAGAGCATACTGTTATTTATAGTGAAGTGTATACCATCATTCAATTCAAGGTCCATTATTCTGTATTCGGTCCCATCAGATGGAGAAGAGACCTATACTAATAATTACCCTAAATCATCCATATGGAATTTTGTACTGGAGATTCCATAATGAACTCATCCGATTAGGAGGAAGACTTCAAGGTCAACACATAAATCAATTACATCTCCTACTAAACAATGATGGAGACCGTGGGAACTTAAGTAGATCCCTCTCCCACTTAGTTATTTTGATGGTTCTTTTAAAACAGTTTAATTAAGACCAATTTAAAAACTAGTAGTAATGGGTAACCATATCTTTACTACTACATCATTCCAAACATAATTAAACAGGTTTAATATCATATGTAACAAGTTATGATAATAATAGACATCTAAGCATATAAAAGGAAAGACAACCAGCAAAAGAGGCCTAGCTATTATGGTTAAGTAGGATCCTTTTTGTCTTCATGATTGCCACTTCTTTAAAACATGCGCTTCGCAAAGGGGGTCCGGGGGTATCCCCACGCGAGGATTGAGCTCCCCGGTCAGCTCGCGGGGGTCCAGGGGACAGCGCCCCCGGACCAGTAATTTTTTATGAAGTTCTTCCTTCGAAATTGAATTTCTGCCTTCAGAACCTGTGCCCCTTCTTAAGAAATTACATTGAATCCTAAGCCTCCTGACGAACGGAGTTCACATGCTATCTCAATATAATTACATCTTCATGAAAAATTGCATTGAATCCTAAGCCTCCTTATGAACCGAGTTCACATGCTATATCTATATAATTACATCACCATAAAAACTGTAAAATATGTAAAACAATAACCACGAATTTGATTCATGGGATCCATTCATATAACATACACACATGGTGACCATGATAGCCAGATTAGTCGCTGCAAAACAGAGGTTAGATAGTTCGCTGCAAAACAAGAGTTACTTATAGCAAAGGCAAACCATGTCTTTTACAGCAACCTATAATCTTATTATGTTTTCTTTAATCCATACGCAGTATCAGGATTGGCTCTGATACCATTGTTTGAAAAAGTGCTTCCGCCAGAAACCCTAGATATTATGTACAGATCAATACGAAAATAGCTTTAGACGAAGGTGATAAAAAACCATACTTGCGAGATCTCTTTGATTTGATCTCGGTTTTTCTGATTTGATCTCGGTCTTACACCAACACAAGAATCTCAAGATCTTCTACTGTATTCCTCTACGCTCGAACTCGCACCAGGGAGTGGGCCTCTTTTGCGAATTCTCCTTGTTCTCTCTATACGAGATTTCTTTTGTATATTGACCTAGAGAGCAATATCGCATATTTATAGGCTACAATAGGGACCTTAAGAAGTAAATAAGGATAGGCTCCTTATGGAAGTAGGAAACCCTAACTCGACCCAAATTAGAATCCCAGTTCCATAAATTACAATTCAGTCCACTAAAGAATTATAATTGTACTCCTGTCCTTATTTTCAAAATAATATTTCGAACTTCATTTTATTAAATGCTTATTAATCTCCCATGTTAAGATTTCAGATGTCCATCAATTAAATAATTACTGACATCTATATTTAATCGATATCTTTATAATTCCTTTAGACCTTACACTTAACTTATTTGATATGTTGGACACAAAGTCCACCTGCAGGGTTTGACATAATCAAAACTTAAAAGCTTCGTCAATGGGATATCATCAATCCCTATTACGGGACGTGGATTCTGTCAATAAACTAATATGCACTATACATGTAGTGTAGTAATCTAATTTACTGAGATTATTGACCAATAAAAGATCCCACTCTTTTGTAAATTAAAATGCCAAGCACTAAATATATGTGTCTATTATTTATGTCGAGATTAAGAGTACAAGCACTCATAATAACTATTTGGATGTTAATCGTCTTATATAGTCAGTATAAAGACAACAAACCCAAAAATGGTCATGTTCAATACACACAAAGCGTACCAGTATAATGAGTCAAAACTATACCGTTTCCCGCAGCCAAGACAAGCCTGATGATACATCATGCTACAATCGTACCGATGGTGTGTCCAAATCCATCTAGATGGTGAACAACAACTTATATTCTATAAGAATAGACAAATAGGTCTTCCATGTATAAGTAGAACTCTACACGCCAACTTGTCTACTTTATAGAATAAAAGACACACACATGCATAATTATAAATAATGCAACCATTTGCCCATACAAAGTTTCAATTAGATGAAAAGACAAAATATACTAATAAATTAGTCAAAGATAAATACATAAAAGTATACTTTTAGTATAAATTTCCAACAGATCTATCCGTGTATTGGGTGAACCTTTTGTTCTTTAACACAAGCTATGAATATATGCTTTTTTACTGCCTACTTGCATCCGTCGTTTTACTTTGGGATTTTTACCAAAAAAGTGTTGCAAAACAGGTATTAGCCCATTTAAAACAGAAATACACCAAAATACCCGTATTGGTGTTCGTACACTCATTTTGGACGCTTTTACCCCTCATTCTGCGAACGACATCGTCATGGAATTATAACCCTAGCACCTCAATCGAATGTTTTCTTCTTCTTCTTTTCCCCAACTTTCTCCTCTCCCGCCTTTTCTCTCTTTCTCCTCCGCTCCCTCCTCTCTCTTTCCCTCATCCTGCCTATTTGAAGGTCGAATAACTCCCTAAATCTGTTTAGAGAGAGAGAGACATCATCGATTGGATCGTCAGGTATGTTGTTTATCTTTCTACTTGCTCTTGTTTTTTATTAAGTTGATTAACTATGGGAGAGGGTCTCAATCTCTCTCTCTCTCTCTCTCTCTCTCTCTCTCTATCTGAATCAGATCTTGGGCACTTTTTATTTCATCCCTATTTTTGGATCTCTCACCCGGTATTGCAGTTACTGTGTGCTAGCAGACTTTTTAGATCACATTAAATACACTTCAATAGGGATCTTTTGCGTACGGTGTATTATATTATGGGAGTGGCTCAACATCTCTGTACATGCAGATCAGTCTCGAGTATCATGTGATTATTTCTTTGTGAACAGGAACATCTTTGGTGGGGTTGTACCATCATTCTTGCAAGTTGCAACATTAATCTAGCTATCATGTAATAGTTTAAGAAAAAGGTTTCTTATAGCATCTCTGTTAATGACTAGGCATGTTAGCCATGTGTAAATTATTCACAATTTTATCCAATGTACCATCTGTATATTTAGGTGTCTGTTATTGATAAATTTGATTGTTAGTGTACTGATAAACAATGCAACCTTTTGGAATAAGGACTTGATTTCAAAATCTGTGATGCAGGTTTGCTGTTTCTCTTGTTGACACCTGATAATGTGATCTCTTCAGGCTTCATCAAAATAATTTATAGCAGATGACTTTTAAGTTTAATGTAAGTTAGGAGAGAATCATAAGAAAACTGATTAATTGTCTAGTGTGATTGTTGTATGGAAGCCATATTTGAAATCACCATATGCAGATGCTTCTGCACTTCTCTGCTTCAACCAATAAAATTGCTGCTGTAATAGCTCTCATTATGGATTTTTTGGTCCTTTAGTTCACTATGAAATGTGCTTGTTTTGCAGGTGCAAGTCTTGCAACTACCAAATTACTTCAGATGATTTAGAAGATTGGTTGTATATGCAGTTGGCAGATACAACACACCTTTTGCATGGAGTAGTGCATGTCAATGGTTATGGTCACCTTCTTAAAATTATGGAAGGGAAGGTGGCTCCAAATTTCTGTCAGGATGTCATATTATGGACTTCTGGGACCGGCTTTGTAAAATGCTTAGGGTCAGGTAAGGACTCACTTCTTGGCTCTAGTAAAATTCCAGTTTGATTTTTGGTTTATGTGGAGTGTTTGACTAATTAAATGAATTGACCTATATCATATGTATTGTTTGCTTTTCTGCTGCACAGTTTGAGTCTCTGTTTATAGCTGTGTTATGTAGTTCTGGCCTAAATGCCAAACCTGAATAATTCCAGTCCCTGTAACGCTTCAGTTACAAATTAATGCATGCCGTCCAAGAAAGTGTAGCTTTGGAGGAGTTTCAGTTTTGAGGAAAAAAAACTTAACTGTTGTGAATTTCTCACTATTAATTCCGCTAACAGATTTGTCTGTTGGACTTCCTCTCAGTGTGCTGTCAAAGGAAATCTATTATTCTTTCAAGCTGATCTGCCTTTTCTTCTATTTGTGAATTGTCTTGTCTCTGTGATTTGTTCTAACATACTTGTCACTAGGACTTCCTGCCAATGCTTGTGAGATTGATGTCGATTATTCTGCTCTTTCTTTCCTGTTTCAGGAGGTTACATATATGCTCAAATAACTTGTCTTCTGAGGAAGCTAGTTGTGAAAGCTACCTTGAAATCCCACTTTGATGGATTCCAAGGTATTCTTCCATTTAGTTGAGCCATGCAATTCTAAATTGGGTTGCATGGTCATTTCCATAGTGTTTCAGAAACCTTCTTGTTCTAATAAGAATTTCAGTCCTCCTCGTTAACTTGATTTAATGCTTTCGATGAGCGGAGGCATTTCCATTAAAATCATATCAGCATGCGCTAATCTTTTCTCAATCAAACTTGTTTTATATGCAGGGCTATTGCCATTTTCTCATGTTCAAAGAAATCGAAAAAATTGATGTGTTGTGAAATGACATTCTAAGGAAATGCTTAGACGCTCATAAATTGATCTTTCTGTACCAGAGGGTTTTGTCCTAAACTTCCTCTACTCATTCCATGATATTGTTAATGTACTTGCATTTTCTAGATTCTAGCTCTAGGATTTGCCCGTGGTGGTGGTGGGTTTTATTTTTTTTATTTGTGTGTATCCTTCACCCTTCCCACAGATTTTACAATGCATGCCAAGGAGAGATCCTCAGTCACAATTGCTCACTGCTTCAAAGGAAGCACATTAGGCCTTAGATGATTTAAAGTTCATCTCAGCACATTGCTTTGCTTCTGGTTTTATAGTCTTTGTTTAAACACGGAATCCTTTGCCTTGTCATGGTTGTCGGGTAGAGAAGTTGCAATAGGGAGCACTTTCTACTGTGCCACAGGTTCTTGATCAAAATAACTTTGGGTGGTAGCCAATGTTGTGCCAGTTTTGTTTTGCATTGATGAGAGTTGGGTGTCACAATGCTACTGATTAACTGATACGCAAACGATTTTCCAACCATGCCTCTTCAAATGTGTGGAGTTTTTTCTGAACCAGTCTTGGTTCTGGTTCAGAATATCCACAACTGCCATATATGCTAGCCCTCAGAAGAAATTTCTTGACCTAAATCTCAGGCCAGTCTATCACGTGGTCCACGCATGGATGAACTGTATTATCATCTCAATAGAAGAACTCCTAATTGTTTTAGTATGGTGTTCGTGTGAACATGATCAGCCTACCAATATTCGAGTTAGACCAAGGGTGCACCTGATAAATCATGATCTCATTGTGTTGCTTATAGGCTCAGTCAACCAACGTTTATTAAGTTAAATCCTATTGTTATGTTCAGATATGGTCAAGGTGTTATTTTTTATTTATCCTATGAGGTAATGACTATGACCCATCAAGAGAGTTAAGCTGTGGTGGTTTTATCCCCATTGCTGGCCTGCTGGCAATGCTTTGCTGAAGGCAAAACTGCTCTTGTTTTATGAGTTGAGCCTAATGTCATGGGCGTTGCTTCTTCTGGAAGCATAGCAAGGCAACATGGCCTGATCATTGGCATGTACAAGCATGGTAGGGATGTTACTGCTCAAGAGGAATCCAAGGTGCTACCAGAGATGGACTTGAAAGTGGTTCAAATCTCTATTGGTCTTTATTGTATATGCTTCATTAGTGTTAAAACTGGACGCGTGGCAAAATTAGAGATGTCTCATGAAGATGCTGAGTGGCTCTGCTAATGCATGAGAGAGCCATCGGTGGTAGTGATAAATAATAAAATGAATGGTCCACGTTTTTCTTAGAGAAATTTCTGGTGTTCTAGAGTTGGGTATTACAGTTGTGATAAAACAGCAAGTATTCTTTAATCCAGTGGCTCTTGGAGAATTTAACTTGGAAATTCCTTGATGATCCCTATGCATGACTAAGAAAATGCTGTTTCATTTCTTTGAGGATTAGCCTCCTCTCCCTCACACAAAAATCTGTTGCTCAAGATGTTTTGAGGTTCTCCTTGAAAAGATGCACCCCCTGTGGAGACAGAATAAGCTAAGAGATTTCTGTGGAGAGAGGAAGATTCATGTACACCTCTTTTTTGATATTACTCAAATCATGTCAACTGGTGTTAATTTATGAATCTCAATTTTTGCTTTGGCAACAACTAAGAAACAGTTTGGTTCTGTAAATTTTGAATTTCAGGTGTTTGTTGACGGCACCTCATACCACAGGCCTTGTTTCAAATGTTCTCATGGAGGCTGTGTGATCAGCCCATCAAATTATGTTGCACATGAAGTCTGTACTGCAAGCACCATCGCTCTCAGCTCTTCAAGGCAAAGGGGAATTTCAGCCAGCTTGGCAAACATGAAGGTCACATACATGTAATATAGGGGTTCACATGCAAAACAACCCCAACACAGGTAAAATCATCCCATCTCCCCACCACCACCCCCACAGCGTACTATCTATCAGTATTCCAGTTGGATTGGGCCCACTGTTAGATTTGTCATGAGCAATTTGGATTTAAGAATATGGGCCCTATAGAACATGAGGCTGCACTCTCAGCTTACATGTAATTCCTTAATAATAACATGACAATAGTCATTTATAAGTAATCCAAACCACCCAACACTTGAATCTGATTTTTGCATAATATGAGTTACCAGCATTTGACTTCCAGGACATCTAGTCATAGGACATTTCTTTTTTTACCAAGAAAAAAAACTCAATCAACTGCTCTGTTTGCCAATAAAACGAGTTCTGATGCTCCCCATCTCTCAAAAAGTTTTTTTTTTTTAAAGTAAAGCATTTCATTAAAACAGGGAACCAAAGACAAACACAGCAGAAATAACCCAACTTTAGCCTCTATCAGAGTCGGGGGTGCAAAAAAAAAAAAAAAGAGTGGCGAAGACAAAACAACAGAATTTATACCTAGCCTCTACCACTACTGTTGCCTTTCCCATCTCTCAACAAATTGGTGTACTTGTTGCCATTGCTTCAATTGAAGTTAGGTATCCAATGCTTGACTTGTTTAGAAATGTTGCAAAAGTTTGATTTAGAACTTTCAAATAAGTTTGAATTAGAATTTGAATAGGTTTAAAACTATATTAAGTTCCTTCATCTCATTCACTCCAATATAAATAAGGATGTTTTTTAGAATGACAATATGATAAATTTCATGCAATGCAAAGTTTGCTATATCCATCACGCAATAACAATTGTTGATTCCGACTTTAAAGACACATTGACAGTACTTTTTTAGGTGGCCCAATGTGATTTGGTTAACCTGCCTTAGATTGCAACAGTTCAAACCAATATGATAATTTTTTATTTTTTATTTATTTTTGTTACGAAGATAACAGTTAATTAGGAAGACAAATGTTGAGTGGGACAGAGTATCATGTTGTACTAGTTATTTTACCCAGTTGTGATAAAACCCAAAACTTTAAAGCAGTATTAAATGTTGAGTTTAAAAGGATGCTTCTGGTTTCTCTCAATTGGGATTTGATTTGAGGAATATCTCCTAGTTGAAACAAGAAAAACTCACAATCAGGAATTTTCGTTATTTCTGTGTGTTGTAGGATAAGGGCATCCTCTTATGGTATGCTGTGAAACCGGAGGCAAATACAATTTCAACAGGAACGCTCGATGTGGAGAGTTTATTGTAGTTAATGGGACTGAAACTATAGCTGGAGTATGCAAAGATCCATCAGCTAGGATCAACTGGGATGGAGTTCATTACACAGAGGCAGCCAATGAATGGGTGTTTAAACAAATAGCTGATGGAGCCTTTTCAGATCCTCCCATTCCTTTGAGAATGGCATGTCACAAGGAGATCAATCCTTCTACTTCTTAACTTATAAATTTAAATTATTGTAGTATTTTCTATCTTTTTTATTTATTGAAACATAGCTATGCCGATACTCATTATACTACAATAATGAATAATGCTCTGTATCTACTGAATTGAATAAATTGATGAGATAGTAAGAAATATATTAATCTTCCCCTGTTTTTGATATCCACTTCCATCCATTTGAGCTCCGTAACATTTTTTTTTTAAAGAGACCCCAGCCATAGGGACTTCTAACACTGGCCAATTCGGTGAGAAGCATGATATCTAACAGAGCTATATCCCTATGTTCTCATCTTCTTTTGTTAGCACCAATCAACCAAGTACCCCACACGTATAATTTTAGGCTTTTAGATTAATAAAAAAAGGTGGAGAATTACAGTACAAAATTAGAAAGACATGATGGGTGCAACAAACATAAAAACATTTTAGCAGTGCACCATTAACAATTAAACCAATCAATTCATAGATCCCATAAGGTTAAGAATAACAACAAACATAAGAAAAAACATTTTATAATTGCAGCTGGGATAATCTATAGATGTTTTTAAGGGGGGGAAATCTTTAAGAACTTGAATTCTTACTCATACGAACTTAAATTTTGTGTCGACATTGTTTTTTAATAACGATATCGTTACAACTATTTATAGTTTCTTCATCCATTTTTTGTATCCAACAAGAAAATAATGGTAAATTTATATTGAGATGCATAAACAATAAGAAAGAATCACAATTTTCTAATAATGATATCATTATTATTATTTATGGGTTCTTCGCCCATTTTTTGTCTCCAACAACAAAATGACAATGACTTTTCAAAATTTCCTTTTTAGTTATGTGTTTAAGGGCATTTTGCTTATGTGCCATGTTTAGTTAGTCAAATTATCACGATGGCATTTTTCTCTTTCGGCATGTAGTAAATTAGTATTTATATATTACTGTTTTGATAGGGAACAAACAGATTCGAGTGCAGAATAGTGGTGCGCCGCTAAATCAACCAAATGTTGTACACAGTTCAAGAGGTTAAACAATGAATGCCTTTTGGTTTCATTGTTCGCCTTATGAAAGTGTTTTTTTCCTCTAAATTCAATACAGTAAAAGCATTAAAGAGCTTTCTTTCATGCCATACTGTTCTGGGCAGGTCTTCATGGACAAGGCGGAGCTAGATACTCATAAATGCGAGGATGCATTCCTTTTGAATTCCTCATCTGGTTTGGGCGGACCACCTGTTTGTGCTATTGCCAATGCAAAATGAAAGAGCACCATGGAATTCAAAAGCATACAGAGAAAATGATGAATACTGATGACTTCCCAAGTGTTGATTTGGGGATTTAGACATGACTAAGCATTGGAGCTGATGTGATTGCCTTTTGATTTGTAATGGTTTGGTTTATAATTTAGGTGGCATGTGTTGAGAAAACTGAAACAACTCCTTTTGGGAAGCACCAGTTTGTGTACCGTGTTGTGCACGTGTAAGAATTCCTTTAGATATTTCTTTGATTGCTAGATGGGCCATGAGAAAAGTTTTGCTCAAAAGCTTGTAAAAGAGATTTTAGATACTATATTCTTCATATCAATTAGTTTGTGTGTAAACTTCTCACACATAATACATGAATAGCCTTTGGCAATTTAAATTATAATAAGGTCTTGACTATTAGCATCAGGTGTGATTCAGTGATTTAGAGATTTGACATAATGCGCCTTTACTTCTTATTTACCTTTTTAATCTGTCCACGTTTCTATTCTTTCAGGTTTCGAAATCATTAGGGTAAAACATTTTTTTGTTAATTGGATGGATCCTGATGGTAATTTTATTAAGGCAGGGGTTATTTGAGTCTTTCTCATTGTTTATGTATCTCATTATAAAGTCATTGCCATTTGGCTGTTGGACACAAAAAATGGACCAAGAACGTGTAAATAATGGAAACAACTCTACTATCAAAAAATTTTGAAAAAAAAAATTTATGGGTGAAATTCCTTAGTCTTTCTCCTTGTCTATGCATCACATTTTAAATTCATTGCAATTTGGCTATTGGATACAAAACATGAATAAAGGATCTACAAATAATGGTAATGATATCGTTATGATAAAATCTTGAAAATAAGTTTTGGGTGAAGTCTGTAAGTCTTTCTCATTGTTTATGCACCTCATTATAAAGTCATTTCCATTTGGTTGTTGGAGACAAGAAATAGACAAAGAACCTATAAATAATAGTAACAATATCGTTATCAGAAAATTTTGGAAAAACAAATTCTAAGTGAAATCCGTCAGTCTTTCTCATTGTTTATGCATCACATTATAAAGTCATTGCCATTTGGCTGTTGGATACAAAAAATTGATGAATAATCTATAAATAATGGTAACGATATCATTATGAAAAAATTTTGAAAAACAAAACTCAAGTTCTTTCAGAGTCAGAATTTAAGTTCTTAAAGCTTTTTTTTTCCCTAAATTTTCTTTTTTCCACATCACGTTCTCTTAAATATGTTCAATTCATATGCCCTCTTGAATTTCGTTTTTCCTTATCTGTTCATCTTCATCCATAAACACAATAATAATGTCATCGAGGTCCTTCATTGTCCAAATCAGTCTTGGTTTGCAATCAATGTAACAAATAGGTCAGAATCTAGATTATATTGTATCATGATCTAGGTTCTTGGTCCTTTACCATGGAACCTCGTGGCCTGCATGACCACCCGTCCTATATATGATCAATTTATAACCCTCAACATTCACTATCAGTCTTAGTAATATGCGATTGATATTTAGTACTTCAATTTATTGTTATCTTGATGCTAGATTATAGTTGTGGGGCCAAAACTCATCATCATCTTCATTTGTCTTTCTCAAAGAACACCAGGCCTGAGGTTTACCATCCATAAGAGAAGGAAGAGCTATTGAGAATCACAAAGCCTTTTTTGTGCACTGGTGGGGCTCGGTATTTGTTCCCTGTAATGTCTTAACATGATTCAAGGAAGATCTCATAGTAAGGTAAAATCACAGGTCTAAATCTTTAAGAACTTGAATTCCTACTCATACAAACTTAAATTTTGTGCCCGACATTATTTTTTAATAACGATATTGTTACCACAATTTATAGTTTCTTCATCCGTTTTTTGTATCCAACAAGAAAATAATGGTGAATTTATATTGAGATGCATAAACAATAAGAAAGACTCACGATTTCACTCAAAATCTAGTTTTCAAAATTTTCAGATAATGAAGGTTTGAACCCTGCCAATAAGAGTTCGAACCTTCAGTAACCAACTATTTCGAGCAATTTTCCAGAGATCCAGAAGGTTCGAACCCTGCCATTGAGGGTTCGAACCTTCATTGGCTAGTTGTTTCGAGCAATTTTCCAGAGAGACTGAAGGTTCGAACTCTCCGGGTGGGAGTACATACACTTCTTTTCCCTCTCGTATACAACTCAAACACCCTCTCACACACATTATCAAATTCTATACCGTCAGCTATAACGGCCCCCTTCCTTAGGACATACATTCAAACTTAGCCACAAAACCCCAGTTCATTTATATAATAGTCAAGTTATAAGATGGAAGGCCACTACAATTGTCATTTTCTTGCTTACATGAATATACTGACATATTAATTTGAGCAGCATCTATGAGTCTTTCCATTGTTTAAACATCACATTTTAAAATCGAGGCCATCAACTTGCTAGATAACAAATTTAAGATTGAAAACTCTAAAGGACGGTAACGATTTTGTTGTTGGAATATTTGCAATTTAGTATTCTTGATAACCTCCGTGAGCCTTTTTCATTGTTTATATATCTCAATATATAGTTAGGGCCAATCTCATTGTCGGAGAGGGAAAAGAGAAGGAAAAAGTCTTAAGGATTGTAACGATATCGTTATTAAAAAAACTTAGAAATCATTAATCTGAGTGAAATTCGTGAGCATTTTTCATTATTTATGTATCTCAATATATAATCAGGGTCAATCTCGTTGAAAACTTTAAAGGATTGTAACTATATAGTTATCAAAAAATTTAGAAATCACTAATCTCGGTGAAATTTGTGATCCTTTTTCATTGTTTATGCATCTCAATTTATAGTCAGAGCCAGTCTCATTGCTGGACAACAAAAATAAAAGAAAAAGCTCTAAAATCATAATTGTTGATTGTGTTGGTTGGATGTCATATTGTTGATCTAATTTGGGACCCTTAAACAACACATTGGGGTTTTCAAACCTTTAAGCACTAATCAGAAACGTCAAGGCCTTGAAAGAGAATATGCTGTAAAGGGAGTTCTCTTGTACATTAAAGCAGAATAACCCATACCATATGCAAAATAAGTTATTCACTAGTTATTGAGGATACATCCAAAATATAAATTAAAAATAACATATATAGAAACTGGTACCATTTTCTTCATCAACAGATGCTAATTTTATCAATTGAAAAGGTTACAACCAGCCTAAACTTAAATTTTGAACAACTTTTCTACTAATTAAACACAATAGCCAATTACTTTTTTCTTCCATTAATAGTGACCATTAAAAAAACATACGAAACTGGTACCGGTTTCTATCATCAGCTGAAAGCTATCTGTATCAATAGAAAAAGCTGGTAGTCTAACATTTCACTTTTGAGGAATTTTCTAAACATGAGCACAACATCTTATTAGCAGCACAATGAAAACAATTTTGTTACAACTGTCAACCAAATTTAGCTAAATACAGAAGGCCAATGCTACCAGGAAACCAAGATTCAGAATCAATATAAAAATTCCAACACCAATGCAAAAATGTCAACAGTCGTCTTTGGGAAGGACTCCAGTATGACTGCACCCTCCAAAGCTTTATGAAGCATTGACGAAAATTCTTTGTGGTCTGATCCCTGAATGGATATAAATTTCTTCATCACATCAGTACTAGCTTAAAGTATATAGAATTACCATCAAAGTTAACTTTACAATGCATGGATTAGCATCATATTGCACCTGTCCACGAGTTTGAGTGGAGAAGGTTGTGAAGCTCACACTATAGTTCAACCGACCAATGTCTCCATACATCAAGTCCTTTTTGCTTTCTCTCAGACCAAATCTAAACAAGTGAAGAAAACTTAATACCATAAAAATAAAAGAAGCAAAACAACATTGACAATAACATCAGGATGCACAAAAGTGCCAAAGAAAATTTAACACCATAAAAATGAAACTTGCTGATAAGAGAGGACTAGAAGTATACCTCAATTAGGATGATTCCACTAGGAAAAAAGAAAAGGTGATGTCTTAGCTGAATAAACGAAATTAAGACTCAGTTGTTAGAACTTAGAATGAAGCAGCACTCACCAAAAATGAAGTGCAACTAGGGAAGGATAAAATGATATTAAGATTTGACAGCCTCCGAAAATGCATTTATAATTCAATTTGACAAATATCACAATAAAAATTAACTCATGAGTAGCTAAGTCATCAAAACCTTATTGTCAAAAGTGAAACAGTCCAAGTTTTGGTGTCTCCATCCTCATTTTAATTTTAATCTTAAAGTAACATCGGCCCCAGCCCCCAAGCCACTCATTTCTCAACCATGATTCATTAAGGCCATTCCTATATGAGAACTAATCTCATGTGAACACAAACATATATGTGTGTGTATTACGCCACCCAAAAAATGCACATTCTTCAGCATCCAATAAAGTGGGGAAACAAAACAAAATGATAGTACAAAATCCTTCTAGTGCCATAAAATAAGTACTCACATGGAAACAATAACCTTAGTATTTCCAAGTTTAGCATAAGCAGATCCTGATGCAGCGCTCACTGCACCAGTCCTCATAATTGCAAATAAAATTAGGGTATTATAGTTGAATTTAAAGACATGACAAAGGGCCTCAAATGTAAGTATCTCTAATCAAGTCACTCAACAGATAACAACATTATTAAAATCATTCGATAGCACTCCAAGGAAAATTAATAACACTTAACAATAACATACCAAGTGCAGGCTTTAAAACATTTCAACTTGCACAAAACCAATGAAATCTTCAAAGAAAAAAATTCTCATCAAATTCTTTATTGTAAGTTAATAAAAGAGATAAATGACATTTTTGTAATTAAAATGAGACAATGGCATTGATGATTCAGAAAAAAACAAACTCAGAAAAACATACATTAACTTGCAAACATATCCATGTCAATAAATATTTAATCGAATCAACTTCGGAAGCCACTTCTACCTAATCAAAATGTTCTACAAATACAACATCCACAAGCCTCAAATTCATCCATCACATAATGAAAAAAAAATGGCAATTCCTAGTCAACATGACAAACAGAATGCCAAAGATCCCACATTTATCCAACCAAAAGGACACTTGAACACACACTCACCCACAAAAAAAAAAAAAAAAAAAAAAAAAAAAAAAAAACTCAAGCAGCAGAACACTTGATTCTCAAATCTCTGTTCCTCTTTTCAGCTCTTTGCCTCCCCTCCAAACTAGGAAAAAAAAACATAAATAAATAAACAAAAAGCTGAAAAAACTAAATCACAAGTTGACATAAAAAGTAGGATTTTTCTAGAGCACAACATACAGAAAAGAGAAGCAACTATAATGCACAATTCATTTGAGTTCCAGACATGGATGTTCTTTTATTTTTATTTTTCCTTTATTTTTATTAACAAGATTGAAGGACATTTAATGGGACAAAGAAACAGACCAAAATAAGAGGTGATTTATTCAGGAACGGAACAAGATGCAAAACAGAATCAGCCCACGAACAAAACAATCATTACAAAAAATAAAATAATAATAATAATAATAATAATAATCTCACTCCGTGTAAAAAACAGTCAGGTGTGTAGCCATTAGTTATGGTCTTTGTGACCCACCAGCACTCCAAAAGAATCCAACTTCACAAGAATAGACTGGTTCCTATTTCTTGAGAAATATAGCCAGCAATAAGACATCAAGATGGAAATCTATGTTCCATGGATTCATAGGAATTAACCACATAACCATTTCAAATATGTATCAGATACTATTAACTATGATCTTCCATGACTTGCTATCAGTCCAAAAGAGTTTTACCATAGAAATAAACCCATCCCTATTCCGGAAAGATAGCCGGTATTGAGTAAACATCAAGGCTGAAATCTATGTTCCATAAATATTTAGGAATTACCCAAGTAAAACCCTGTTAGACATGTATCTGACATGACACCGTGTTGGATTCTTCACAGGTGCTTCTAGTGCTAATGTAAACATTATTTGCCAACACGCACCTGTTGAGTAGTGTTGGCTCCTTAGTATCACAAACATGCCCAAGGATGGATCCCTGGGCCTCCAAGTTTAAAGCATCACTCCCGAGCACCACTACATTTTTCTCTAGATTTTCTTCTCATGTATAAGGATGAGCGGATCTTAAGAGTTCTAAATAAAGGAGGATGAGAATTACTTTCACCATTACATTTATACTCTATATTTTCTTCTCATGTATGAGGATGGGAGGATCTTCAAGTTCTTGCCAGGAAGGGAAATCAATAACAAACGCAACTTTGAAATAAAATAATTACTTAAGTATTTCCTCTCATGCAAATTTAAATAATTCCAGTGAAGTTCACGATATCTTCTCTTGAATGATAGCTTGCAAACACAATAATCACTTAAAAGTGGCCACCCAATGGTTTCCAATAGTACATATTCTATGGACTTAAACTCAAAAAAAGGAAAAAGGTCAAAGAAGAATGGAGACAACCACGCTAACTACATGCAAGTGGTCAACCAGGGGTTTGCATGCACACATACACTAAGAAAGGGGGTTTGCATGCACAGACACTAAGAAAGAGAAAATATACTTCCACTTTTTTGGTTGTTCTGGTCAGTGATGAAATATGGGGAGATGTAGCCTCTATCCTGTTTCATTCTCTCCACTACTTCCAACTCATTTTACAGGATCTTCCCATCCTGCAAATTCAAGAGGTCAAATCAAATGGCTAACCCACGAGAAAAGAAAAAAAATCCTACATGGCCCAGGGTCAAATGAAGCTCAAACCTAGTTAGGTGCAAAATAAATAAAGAAATCAAGGAGGAGGGTTGGATAGTCATTTTATTAATATTCACTTCCATATAATAAATTCACTAAATTACCTAATTCTGAAAATTGGCAGAAAGTAGAAAGTACTGCCCCGAGAGATGGACCATAAGTATAAATAGTTTTAATAACAACATGTAAATAGGAATTCTTCAACTCAGCGCTAACTCATTTAGGAGAATAGAAAAATCTAATTACATAATTAAATGTTAGACTAAAATTTCCCACATCACATGATTTTGGTAAGAAACCTAAGGTAATTCTTCCGATATGCTGATCATATGTGGTCTGCTGCTCTTTAATTGAGACAACATGGGAAAGAGCTTTGTGGTTTTTATCTGCTAGTTATTATAGCTAAAAAGACTCCAACTTTCTATTAGATGATATATTATGGCATTATTATCACACGGATGCAAAGCACATTCACACAAAATTACAATGAGGTACACATAGTATAGATGTTATTATTCAAGTTAGATATGACTGAACATCATCAATCTCGGGGAAAAATATGATTCAGCCACCTCAAGTTGAGACAATTTGTCAAACATTCTACCTATATTGGGAGGGGGCAACAAAGACATCATGATATAAGAACGTCACAAAAATATCTTTAACCCTGCTACCAAGGAGAAAGTGTGCTTATTAAATAAAATCAAAAGGGAAAGAGGAATCACAAGCCAATATCTACTCCAATTTAGAGACAATTAGAATTGAGTGAGTATCATTACTATTGTCTTTTAAGAAATAGTTAATTAGACCTAAAGATACAAAATAGCATGCTTTCATAGTAACACATAAAATACAATTAATGGTCACCAATGAGGGGATAAAGGGAAAATCCATTCAAAAGTAGCATAACAAAAAGGGTCTGAGTGATAATAATCTAAATATGAAAAAAATATTCATCTATATTATATTAGATAATTAGTCATAATAAATAAGTCGACTGCTTTCCCAAAATTCACAATAGAGAAAAAGACCCAAAATCTGCAATCCAGCCAGCATTTTTTTCTTTTCAAGAATGAATCACAATCCAATACTAGGTGATTGACATCTTCTAGAAAACAACAGATTACAACCCTTGGATCACATTTAGCACGAACCCTCGTGATCTTACAAGTTAATGCACTATCAAGAAAATAATCATTGCTAGTGGAGGATATTGACCAAAACCTTATATGGGTAAAACACATACATTGAGGAAGATTAAAGGTGGATAACTAATATATCAATGTACATTCGGGTTGTCCATGGATGAAATAGCAGAGTATTTTTGCCCCTCGAAGACAAAGATACCTAAACATTTGAGATCCATTAATTACATATGCAAGGACAATATTTTTTACCAAGAAGAAAGGAAAGAAGAGGCTGAAGAGTTCATCCATTAATGAACACACGTGATTTCTCAATGTAAATCTACAACAACAAAGATAGACTGGAATTCTTTTTTACTTTCAACAACACCTCTTTTCCAATAGTATAACATCACTTCATTCATGTAATCATAACTCAAATAGAAAACAGACTAATACATCTAATTAGAACGGAGAAAGAATGCTACACATCAAATTCCCAAAAGACCATTCAAAGCATTCAAAATCACACCAACAATTGTGAAATCTCACTTACACGCACCAACTTAATATACACTTGTTATATGCTTCATATTTTTGTACCTGGATCAAACACAACCATAGGATAATATGAACAATATGAACAACTTTCATGTCCTTGATGAACTCCTCATCCACTATGCAACAAATTTGAACGCCGAGGTGCAAAACCCAACAAAAAATACAATCAACTATTACGAAGTGAAACCCATCTAGAAAATACAAGCAAAGAGAAGATGGTAGATTTCTTCACTGTGTTGCAAAATCTAATAAAAATCATTAGAGAAAGAAATGATCTATCAAAAATAAGAGGAATCTCTTTTTCAATCAAAGTCACATGGAAATTAGTTAGAGAGAGAGTTTTTTCTCACCTTGGTAGTGAGTGAGAGAAAAGCAAGAGATCAAGAGGAGCTTCTACAAATCGAGAGAGGTGGGTGGGAAATGGCATTGGCAGAGTTTCTATCTCATACAGAGAAGTATCTTTTGGTTCTATGATCATGACTGACTCAAAGCGGCATCAGAGGAATCATCTGATGGGAGGATCAATAACAAGGACGGAGATGTCGCTAGGGTTTTTGGAGCTGATGGAGGAAGAAGAAGACCACGATGAAGAAGACTATTGAAATGGAGATTTGGGATTACTATTCAAAGTTTTGGAGAAGATGGGTTTTGGTTATTGGAGGAAAAATAAGATTTGGAGTGCTTCGATCATGATTTGGTCCCGGTAGCAATCTAAAAAATTAGATATAAGTTGGGAAATTTTTGACATTTTACATAACTTTTACAACAATCTATGAACATTTAACATGTGAAAGGGAAGGAGAGATGAAGCGAAAGGGAAGGAGAGAGGGAGGTGAGAGGGAAGGAGAGTCGAGGGACCATAGAAGGCAGGCAGAGAGGGAGAGGGCAGCGAGACGGAGAGAGAGAAAATGGCGGGACACGCCCTGTGGGAGTGGGAAAGGAGCTGTGAGCGTGGAAAATAGGGGGAAGAGGACGATGTCGTTCGGACAAAGAGGGGGAAAAAGCGTCCAAAAACGCTATACGAACACCAAAATGGATATATTAATGTATTTCTGTTTAAAATGGGTGTATACACGTTTAGCACCATTTATTTAGTAAAATTCCCATTTACTTTCCTTTTTCCTTAAAAGAACATTTATTAACCAAAACAACAATAATAACCTGAAATACTAATAGTCTGAAATTAACATTAACATCGATAGATAGCATCAACAAAAGCACTCAGATTGAGCAGGATAATTAACATCACTAGCATTCTGCCGTTGAACAATATCATTCTCAATTTTTTTTAATATCATTGTAACCTATGCATTGATGGAAAATCTTAACAAATTTTCATCAACCAAACAACAACAGTACGTACAACACCAATTAGAAGATAAAAGAAGGCCTAAAATATAGGCATTATTCAGAAATAAGGATTAAAAAAAAAGATAAAAATGAAAGCAAAGGGCAGTCCAAAAAGGCAAAAGCAGCTGCCACCGGCACCCCTTGATAGTGGCCGCGGCATGGAGACCCATTTTGACTTTTGTGTCGTTTGAGGGAGAATATGCAAAAGATCAACGTAGGAAGAAGGAAGAAGGAAGAGAAAACAACCACTACTAGAAAAATGACTTTTAGCTACCGCCAAAAGCTGTCGCTAAAGGTATGGAGGCGGTCGCTAATACTCTTTAGCGACCGTCCACCGACTGCGAAGTATTAGTTGACGGCCACAACCTTTTTTGCGACCGCAAACTAGCGGTCGCTAAGAAATTTTAAAAATTTTTTAAGGAACTTTAGCGGCTGCCATAGCAGTCGCTAAAAGTGGGGTAGCCGTCGCCAAAAAAAAAATTTTAAATTTTTTTTGAAGTATTAGAGGTCGCCATAGCGGTTGCTAATAATAAATTTTTTTAATTTTTTTTTTAAAATTTATAGTATTAGCGGCCGCCATAGCGGTCGCTAATAATTAATTTTTTTTAATTTTTTAATTAAAAAAAAAATATTTTTAGGGACCGCCAGTGGCGGCCGCTAAAGGTCATAATTTTTTTTTACATTAATTTTTAATTTCTCAATTTTTTCCTGCTTTTTGTACCTGTACCTGAATATATTATATACAGCTACTACCATCAATTAAAATTACTAATAACAACAAAAGAAAGTCTTATATTAATGACATTCAAAACATTACGAAAAATTTAACAAATTATATCCATTACAATTAAAAAAAAAAAACAACAAAAAAAAAAAACATATTGCCCGTGCAAGGTGCCGTGGTAGATCCGATGCTCTCAAACTTGAACACAAAAAGGAAAATAAATATTAATAGTTAATTATAAAAATTGGCAATTTATACTAAATATAAAAAAATTAAGAACCAAAATTAAAATTTTTAAATTTAAACCGACGTTTCAACAGTACGAGCAATCCGGGAGTCAGAATCGACTTCCGTCAGTTCCTACAAGTCGGGAATGACTACGGACCCATGCCCATCGAGTTTCACGGGCAACGGAGCCTATTTGCTCTTTTTGGGCGCTCGGAGGCTACTTTCCTAAGTTATAAGTTAACGGTTCAACTTAAACCGACGTTTCAACAGTACGAGCAATCCAGGAGTCAGAATCGAGTTCCGTCAGTTCCTGCAACTCAGGAATGACTACGGACCTGTGCCCATTGAGTTTCACGGGCAACGGAGCCCGTTTGCTCATTTTGGGCGCCCGGAGGCTACTTTCCTAAGTTCTAAGTTAACGGTTCAACAAAAACCGACGTTTCAACAGTACGAACAATCCGGGAGTCGGAATCGAGTTCCATAGGGGTGTAACGGTTCGGTTAACCGCGGTTTTTGGGGAAAACGGTTAACCGAACCGTGTTTCACGGTTTTTGGTTTTTAAAAACCGTAACCGTAACCGAACTGTGAAAAACCGTTAAAAACCGAACCGCGGTTAACGGTTCGGTTACGGTTAATTGTCACTTAAAAATTTTTATGAAAATTTTGTTGTTTATTAATCAAACTTATTGTGAAAAACAAAATAATAGTTAGAAAATGGCATAATATGTTACTCTAAAAAAAAATCACATTTAGGCCCTTAAGTTTTTTTCTTATTTGTGAAACGGTTCGGTTAACCGTGTGTTTTGGTAATACGGTTAACCGAACCGTGGTTAACGGTTAACCGCGGTTAATAACCGTGAGTCAAGATAAAAACCGTAACCGAACCGTGAAGCGCGGTTTTTCGATTTCAAAAACCGTAACCGTAACCGAACCGTGAAACACGGTTATTAACCGCGGTTCGGTTCGGTTCGGTTAGACGGTTTTTCGGTTTTTTTTTACACCCCTAGAGTTCCATCAGTTCCTGCAAGTCGGGAATGACTACGTGCCCGTGCCTGTCGAGTTCCACGGGCAACGGAGCCCGTTTGCTCGTTTTGGGCTCCCGGAGGCTACTTTCCTAAGTTCTAAGTTAACGGTTCAACATAAACCGACATTTCAACAGTACGCGCAATCCAGAAGTTGGAATTGAGTTTCGTCAGTTCCTGCAAGTCGAGAATGACGACGGGCCCGTGCCCGTCGAGTTTCACGGGCAATGGAGCCCGTTTTACTCATTTTGGGCGCCTGGAGGCTACTTTCCTAAGTTCTAAGTTAACGGTTCAACTTAAACCGACGTTTCAATACTATGAGCAATCCAGGAGTCAGAATCGAGTTTCGTCAGTTCCTGCAAGTCGGGAATGACTACGGGCCCATACCCATTGAGTTTCACGGGCAACGGAGCCCGTTTGCTCGTTTTGGGCTCCCGGAGGCTACTTTCCTAAGTTCTAAGTTAACGGTTCAATATAAACCGACCTTTCAACAGTACGAGCGATCCGGGAGTCGGAATCGAGTTCCGTCAGTTCCTGTAAGTCGGGAATGACTACGGGCCCGTGCCTGTCGAGCTTCACCGACAACGGAGCCCGTTTGCTCGTTTTGGCGCCCGGAGGCTACTTTCCTGAGCTCTAAGTCAACGGTTCAACATAAACCAATGTTTCAACAGTACGAGCAATCCGAGAGTCGGAATCGAGTTCCATCAGTTCCTGCAAGTCGAGAATGACTACGGACCCATGCCCGTCGAGTTCCACGGGCCCGTGCCCGTCGAGTTCCACGGGCAACGGAGCCCGTTTGCTCGTTTTGGGAGCGCGGAGGCTACTTTCCTAAGTTCTAAGTTAACGGTTCAACATAAACCGACATTTCAACAGTACGAGCAATCCAGGAGTCGGAATCGAGTTTCGTCAGTTCCTACAAGTCGAGAATGACGACGAGCCCGTGCCTGTCGAGTTTCACGGGCAACGGAGCCCGTTTGCTCGTTTTGGGTGCCCAGAGGCTACTTTCCGAAGTTTTAAGTTAACGGTTCAACATAAACCGACGTTTCAACACTACGAGCAATCTGGGAGTCGGAATTGAGTTTCGTTAGTTCCTGCAAGTCGGGAATGACTACGGGCCCGTGCCCGTCGAGTTTCATGGGCAACGGAGCCCGTTTGCTCGTTTTGGGCGGCCGAGGCTACTTCCCTAAGTTCTAAGTTAACGGTTCAACTTAAACCGACGTTTCAACACTACGAGCGATCCGGGAGTCAGAATCGAGTTCCGTCAGTTCCTGCAAGTCTGGAATGACTACGGGCCCGTGCCCGTCGAGTTTCACAGGTAACGGAGTCTGTTTGCTCATTTTGGACGTCCGGAGGCTACTTTCCTAAGTTCTAAATTAACGGTTCAACTTAAACCCACGTTTAAACAGTACGAGCAATCCGGGAGTCGGAATCGAGTTCCGTCAGTTCCTATAGGTTACTTTACCCCCGAGCGAAGTGCTCATGCTGGTTTCCAATTTTTCCGATGCCCATCTCCCCTTCCGGACCCCCGGCGGGCCGTTTTCGAGCCCAAGTATTGGAAACGACCACTTTTTCTCTTCTAATTCTCTAATCGGGAGTCCTATTTGCGAGCCGTCTGATCCTATAGGTTACTCTACCCCGAGCGAAGATCTCATGCCGGTTTCCAATTTTTCCGAGGACCGTTTCCTGTTCCGGACCCCCGGCAGACCTTTTTGAACCTTAGTGTTAGAAAAGACCACGTTTTCGCTTTTAATTCTCTAACCGGGAGTCCTATTTGCGAGCCGTTTGATCCTACAGGTTACTCTACCCCTGACCGAAGTGCTCGTGCTACTTTCTGATTTTTCCGATGCCCGTTTCCCGTTCCGGACCCCCGGCGTGCCGTTTTCGAGCCTGAGTGTTGGAAAATACCACGTTTTCGCTTCTAATTCTCTAACCGGGAGTCCTATTTGCGAGCCGTTTGATCCTATAGGTTACTCTACCCCCAAGCGAAGTGCTCGTGCCGGTTTTTGATTTTTCCGATGCTAGTTTCCCATTCCGGACCCCCGGCGAGCCGTTTTCAAGCCTAAGTGTTGGAAAAGCCCACGTTTTCGATTCTGATTCTCTAACCGGGAGTCCTTTTTTCAAGCCGTCTGATCCTATAGGTTACTCTAACCCCGAGCGAAGTGCTCGTGCCGAATTCCGATTTTTTCGATGCCCGTTTCCCATTCCAAACCCCCGGCGGGCCGTTTTCGAGCCTGAGTGTTGGAAAAGCCCACGTTTTCGATTCTAATTCTCTAACCGGGAGTCTTTTTTTCGAGCCGTCTAATCCTACAGGTTACTCTACCCCCGAGCGAAGTGCTCATGACGGTTTCCAATTTTTCCGATGCCCGTTTCCCATTCCAAACCCCCGGCGGGCCGTTTTTGAGCCTGACAGTTGGAAAAGACCACGTTTTTTCTTCTAATTCTCTAACCGGGAGTCCTATTTGCGAGCAGTATGATCCTACAGGTTACTCTACCCCCGAGCGAAGTGCTCATGCCAGTTTCCAATTTTTTCGATACCTGTTTCCCGTTCGAGACCCCCGGCTGGCCGTTTTCAAGCCTAAGAGTTGGAAAAGACCACGTTTTCGCTTCTAATTCTCTAACCGAGAGTCTTATTTGCGAGCCATCTGATCCTACGGGTTACTTTACCCCCGAGTGAAGTGCTCGTGCTGGTTTCCGATTTTTCCAAGGCCCGTTTCCCGTTCCGGACCCTAGGCGGGCCGTTTTCGAGCCTAAGTGTTGGAAAAGACCACGTTTTCGCTTCTAATTCTCTAACTGGGAGTCCTATTTGCGAGCCATCTGATCCTACAGGTTACTCTACCAACGAGAGAAGTGCTCGTGCCAGTTTCAAATTTTTCAGATGCCCGTTTCCCGTTCCGGACCCCTGGCTGGCCGTTTTCGAGCCTGTGTGTTGGAAAAGACCATGTTTTCGCTTCTAATTCTCTAACCGCGAGTCTTATTTGCGAGCCGTCTGATCCTATAGGTTACTCTACCCTCGAACGAAGTGCTCGTGCTGATTTCTAATTTTTCCGATGCCCGTTTCCCGTTCCGGACCCCCGGCGGGCCATTTTTGAGCCTGAGGGTTGGAAAAGACCACGTTTTCGCTTCTAATTCTCTAACCGGGAGTCCTATTTGCGAGCCGTCTGATCCTACAGGTTACTCTACCCCCGAGCGAAGTGCTCGTGCTGGTTTCCTTTTTTTTCAATGTCCATTTCCCGTTCCGGACACCCGGCGGGCCGTTTTCGAGCCAGAGTGTTGGAAAAGACCATATTTTCGCTTCTAATTCTCTAACTGGGAGTCCTATTTTCGAGCCGTCTGATCCTACAGGTTACTCTACCCCAGAGCGAAGCGCTCGTGCCGGTTTCCGAATGTTCCTATGCCCGTTTCCCATTCCAAACCCCCGGCGGGCCGTTTTCAAGCCTGAGTGTTGGAAAAAACCGCGTTTTCGCTTCTAATTCTCTAACCGGGAGTCCTATTTGCGAGCCGTCTCATCCTGCAGGTTACACTAACCCCAAACGAAGTGCTCGTGCCGGTTTCCGATTTTTCCGATGCCTGTTTCCCGTTCCGGACCCCCGGCGGGCCGTTTTCGAGCTTAAGTGTTGGAAAAGACCATGTTTTCGCTTCCAATTCTCTAACCGAGAGTCCTATTTGCGAGCCGTCTGATCCTACAGGTAACTCTACCCCTGACCAAAGTGCTCGTGCAAGTTTCCGATTTGTCCGATGCTCGTTTCCCCTTCCAAACATCCGGCGGGCCATTTTCGAGCCTTAGTGTTGGAAAAGACCACGTTTTCGCTAATAATTCTCTAACTTGGAGTTCTATTTTGCGAGCCGTCAGATCCTACAGGTAACTGTACCCCCGAACGAAGTGCTCAAGCCAGTTTCTATTTCTTCTGAGGCCCATTTCCCATTCCAGACCCTCGGCGGGCCGTTTTCGAGCCTGGCTGTTGGAAAAGACCACGTTGTCGCTTCTAATTCTCTAACTGGGAGTCGTATTTGCGAGCCGTCTGATCCTACAGGTTACACTAACCCCAAAAAAAATGCTCGTGTCGGTTTCCGATTTTTCCGATTCGCGTTTCTCGTTCCGGATCCCTGGCGGGCCGTTTTCGAGCCCGAGTGTTGGAAAAGACCACGTTTTCGCTTCTAATTCTCTAACCTGGAGTCCTATGTGCGAGCCGTCTAATCCTACAGGTTACTCTACCCCCGAGCGAAGTGCTCGTGCCAGTTTCTGATTTTTCTGAGGCCCGTTTCCCATTCCAGACCCTCAACGGGCCGTTTTCGAGCATGAGTGTTGGAAAAGACCACGTTGTCGCTTCTAATTCTCTAACTGGGAGTCCTATTTGCGAGCCGTCTGATCCTACAGGTTACACTAACCTTAAACGAAATGCTCTTGTCGGATTCCGATTTTTCCGATGCGCGTTTCTCGTTCCGGACCCCTGGCGGGCCGTTTTCGAGCCCGAGTGTTGGAAAAGACCACATTTTCGCTTCTAATTCTTTAACCGGGAGTCCTATGTGCGAGCCGTCTGATCCTACAGGTTACTCTATCCCCGAGCGAAGTGCTCGTGTCGGTTTCCTGTTCCGTACCCCCGGTGGGCCGTTTTCGAGCCTGAGTGTTGGAAAAAACCACATTTTCCCTTCTAATTCTCTAACTGGGAGTCCTATTTGCGAGCCGTTTGATCCTACAGGTTACTCTACCGCCGAGCAAAGTGCTCGTGCTAGTTTCCTATTTTTCCGATGCCCGTTTCTCATTCCAAACCCCCGGCGGGCCGCTTTCAAGCCTGAGTGTTAGAAAAGACCACGTTTTCGCTTCTAATTCTCTAACCGTGAGTTCAATTTGCGAGCCGTCTGATCGTATAGGTTACTCTACCCCCGAGCGAAGTGCTCGTACCCGTTTCCGATTTTTCCGATGCCCGTTTCTCGTTCCGGACCCCCTGCGGGCCGTTTTAGAGCCTGAGTGTTGGAAAAGACCACGTTTTCGCTTCAAATTCTCTAACCGGGAGTTCTTTTTGCGAGCCGTCAGATTCTACAGGTTACACTTATCCCGACCGAATTGCTCGTGCCGGTTTCCGATTTCTCCAATGGTTGTTTCCCGTTCCGGACCCCCGGCGGGCCGTTTTCGAGCCTGAGTGTTGGAAAAGACCACGTTTTCGCTTCTAATTCTTTAACCGGGAGTCCTATTTGAGAGCCGTCTGATCCTACAGGTTACTCTACCCTCGAGCGAAGTGCTCTAGCCAGTTTCCCATTTTTCCTATGCCCGTTTCCCATTCCAAACCCCCGGCGGGCCATTTTCAAGCCTGAGTGTTGGAAAAGACCATGTTTTCGCTTCTAATTCTCTAATCGGAAGTCTTATTTGCGAGCCGTCTGATCGTATAGGTTACTCTACCCCCGTGCGAAGTGCTCGTACCAGTTTTCAATTTTTCCGATGCCCGATTCTCATTTCGGACCCCCGGCGGGCCGTTTTAGAGCCTGAGTGTTGGAAAAGACCACGTTTTCACTTCTAATTCTCTAACCGGGAGTCCTATTTGGGAGCCGTCTGATTCTACAGGTTACACTAACCCCGAACGAAGTGCTCGTGCCGGTTTTCGATTTTTCCGATGCCTGTTTCCCGTTCCAGACCCTCGGCGGGTCGTTTTCGAGCCTGAGTGTTGGAAAAGGCCACGTTTTCGCTTCTAATTCGTTAACCAGGAGTCCTATTTTTGAGCCGTCTGATTCTACAGGTTACTCTACCCCCGAGCGAAGTGCTCGTGTCGGTTTCCCATTCCGTACCCCCCGCGGGCCGTTTTCGAGGCAGAGTGTTGGAAAAGCCCACGTTTTCGCATCTAATTCTCTAACCGAGAGTCGTTTTTTCGAGCCGTCTAATCCTACAGGTTACTCTACCCCCGAGCGAAGTGCTCATGACGGTTTCCGATTTTTCTGATGCCCGTTTCCCAATCCAAACCCCCGGCGCGCCGTTTTCGAGCCTGAGTGTTGGAAAAGACCACGTTATTGCTTCTAATTCTCAAACCGGGAGTCCAATTTGCGAGCAGTCTGATCCTACAGGTTACTCTACCCCCGAGCGAAGTGCTCGTGCCAGTTTCCAATTTTTCCGATACCTGTTTCCCGTTCCAGACCCCCGGCTGGCCGTTTTCAAGCCTAAGTGTTGGAAAAGACCACGTTTTCGCTTCTAATTCTCTAACCGAGAGTCCTATTTGCGAGCCATCTGATCCTACAGGTTACTCTACCCCCGAGCGAAGTACTCGTTCTTGTTTCCGATTTTTCTGAAGCCCGTTTCCGACCCTAGGCGGGCCGTTTTCGAGTCTGAGTATTGGAAAAGACCACGTTTTCGCTTCTAATTCTCTTACTGGGAGTCCTATTTGCGAGCCGTCTAATCCTACAGGTTACTCTACCCACGACCGAAGTGCTTGTGCTAGTTTCCAATTTTTCGGATGCCCGTTTCCCTTTCCGAACCCCTGGCGGGTCGTTTTCGAGCCTGTGTGTTGGAAAAGACCATGTTTTCGCTTCTAATTCTCTAACCGCGAGTCTTATTTGCGAGCGGTCTGATCCTATTGGTTACTCTACTCTCGAATGTAGTGCTCGTTTCGATTTCTGATTTTTCCGATGCTCGTTTCCCGTTCCGGAGACCCGGCGGGCCATTTTTGAGTCTGAGTGTTGGAAAAGACCACGTTTTCACTTCTAATTCTCTAACCGGGAGTCCTATTTGCGAGCCGTCTAATCCTACAGGTTGCTCTACCCCCGAGCGAAGTGCTCGTGCGGTTTTCCGTTTTTTCGATGCCCGTTTCCCGTTCTAGTCTCCCGGCGGGCCGTTTTCGAGCCTAAGGGTTGGAAAAGACCACGTTTTCGCTTCTAATTCTCTAACCGGGAGTGCTATTTATGAGCCGCATGATCCTACAGGTTACTCTACCCCCGAGCGAAGTGCTCGTGCTGGTTTTCATTTTTTCCGATGTTTGTTTCACGTTCCGGACTCCCGGCGGGCCGTTTTCGAGCCAGAGTGTTGGAAAAGATCAGATTTTCGCTTCTAATTCACTAACTGGGAGTCCTACTTTCGAGCCGTCTGATCCTACAGGTTACTGTCCCGCAGAGCGAAGTGCTCGTGCCGGTTTCCGATTTTTCCTATGCCCGTTTCCCATTCCAAACCCCCGGCGGGCCGTTTTCAAGCCTAAGTGTTGGAAAAAACCACGTTTTCGCTTCTAATTCTCTAACCGGGAGTCCTATTTGCGAGCTGTCTGATCGTACAGGTTACTCTACCCCTGTCCAAAGTGCTCGTACCCGTTTTTGATTTTTCCGATGCCCGATTCTCGTTTCGTACCGCCGGCGGGCCATTTTTCAGCCTGAGTGTTGGAAAAGACCACGTTTTGCCTTCTAATTCTCTAACCGGGAGTCCTATTTGCGAGCCGTCTGATTCTACAGGTTACACTAACCCCAAACGAAGTGCTCGTGCCGGTTTTTGATTTTTTGGATGCCTGTTTCCTGTTCCGGACCCTCGGCGGGCCGTTTTCAAGCCTGAGTGTTGGAAAAGGCCACATTTTCGCTTCTAATTCTCTAACAGGGAGTCCTATTTGCGAGCCGTCTGATCCTACAGGTTACTCTACCCCCGAGCGAAGTGCTCGTGTCGGTTTCCCGTTCTGTAACCCCGGCGGGCCATTTTCGAGCCTGAGTGTTGGAAAAGCCCACGTTTTCGCTACTAATTCTCTAACCCGGAGTCCTTTTTTCGAGCCGTTTGATCCTACAGGTTACTCTACCCCCGAGGGAAGTGCTCATCACGGGTTCCGATTTTTCCGATGCCCGTTTCCCATTCCAAACCCCCGGCGGGCCGTTTTCGAGCCTCTGTGTTGGAAAATACCACGATTTTGCTTATAATTCTCAAACCGGGAGTCCTCTTTGTGAGCAGTCTGATCCTACAGGTTACTCTACCCCCAAGCGCAGTGCACGTGCCAGTTTCAAATTTTTCCGATTCCTGTTTCCCGTTCCAGACCCCCGGCTGGCTGTTTTCAAGCCTAAGTGTTGGAAAAGACCACGTTTTCGCTTCTAATTCTCTAAACGAGAGTCCAATTTGCGAGCCATCTGATCCAACAGGTTACTCTACCCTTGAGCGAAGTGCTCGTGCTTGTTTCCGATTTTTCCGAGGCCCGTTCCCGTTCCGGACCCCCGGCGGGCCGTTTTCGAGCCAGAGTATTGGGAAAGACCACGTTTTGGCTTCTAAGTCTCTAACTGGGAGTCCTATTTGCGAGCCGTCTGATCATACAGGTTACTCTACCCACAAGCGAAGTGCTCGTGCTAGTTTCCATTTTTTCGATGCCCGTTTCCCGTTCCGGACCCCCGGCGGGCCATTTTTGAGCCTGAGTGTTGGAAAAGACCACGTTTTCACTTCTAATTCTCTAACCGGGAGTCCTCTTTGCGAGCCGTTTGATCCTACAGGTTACTCTACCCCCGAGCGAAGTGCTTGTGCTGGTTTCCATTTTTTCGATGGCCGTTTCCCGTTCCGGACTACCGGCGCGCCGTTTTCGAGCCTAAGGGGTGGAAAAGACCACGTTTTCGCTTCTAGTTCTCTAACCGGGAGTCCTATTTGCGAGCCGTCTGGTCCTACAGGTTACTCTACCCCCGAGCGAAGTGCTCGTGCTGTTTTCATTTTTTTCGATGTCCGTTTCCCGTTCCGGACACCCGGCGGGCCGTTTTCGAGCCAGAGTGTTGGAAAAGACCATATTTTCGCTTCTAATTCTCTAACTGGGAGTCCTATTTTCGAGCCGTCAGATCCTACAGGTTACTCTACCCTAGAGTGAAGTGCTCGTGCCGGTTTCCGATTTTTCCTATGCCCGTTTCCCATTCCAAACCCCCGGCGGGCCGTTTTCAAGCCTGAGAGTTGGAAAAGACCACGTTTTCGCTTCTAATTATCTAACCGGGAGTCCTACTTGCGAGCCGTCTGATCGTATAGGTTACTCTACCCCCGAGTGAAGTGCTCGTACCCATTTCGGATTTTTCCGATGCAAGTTTCCTGTTTTGGACCCCCGGCGGGCCGTTTTAGTGCCTAAGTGTTGGAAAAGACCACGTTTTCGCTTCTAATTCTCTAACTGGGAGTCCTATTTGGGAGCCGTCTAATCCTATAGGTTACACTAATAGCGAACGAAGTGCTCGTGTCGGTTTCTGATTTTTCTGATGCCTGTTTCCCATTCCAGACCCCCGGCAGGCCGTTTTCGAGCTTGAGTGGTTGAAAAGACCACGTTTTCGCTTCCAATTCTCTAACCGGGAGTCCTATTTGCGAGCCGTCTGACCCTACAGGTTCCTCTACCCCCGAGCGAAGTGCTTATGCCAGTTTTTGATTTTTCCGATGCCCGTTTCCCCTTCCAAACATCCGGCGGGCCATTTTCGAGCCTGAGTGTTGGAGAAGGCCACGTTTTCGCTACTAATTCTCTAACCGGGAGTTATATTTTGCGAGCCGTCAGATCCTACAAGTAACTCTACCCCCGAGCGAAGTGCTCGTGCCAGTTTCTGATTTTTCATAGGGCCCGTTTCTGATTCCAGACCCTCGGCGGGCCGTTTTCGAGCCTGAGTGTTGGAAAAGACCACGTTGTTGCTTCTAATTCTCTAACTGGGAGTCCTATTTGCGAGTCGTCTGATCCTACAGGTTACGCTGACCCCTAACGAAATGCTCGTGTCGGTTTCCTATTTTTCTGATGCCCGTTTCCCGTTCCGGACTACCGGCGCGCCGTTTTCGAGCCTAAGGGGTGGAAAAGACCACGTTTTCGCTTCTAATTCTCTAACCGGGAGTCCTATTTGCGAGCCGTCTGGTCCTACAGGTTACTCTACCCCCGAGCGAAGTGCTCGTGCTCTTTTCTTTTTTTTCGATGTCCGTTTCCCGTTCCGGACACCCGGCGGGCCGTTTTCGAGCCAGAGTGTTGGAAAAGACCATATTTTCGCTTCTAATTCTCTAACTGGGAGTCCTATTTTCGAGCCGTCTGATCCTACAGGTTACTCTACCCCAGAGCGAAGCGCTCGTGCCGGTTTCCGAATGTTCCTATGCTCGTTTCCCATTCCAAACCCCCGGCGGGCCGTTTTCAAGCCTGAGAGTTGGAAAAGACCACGTTTTCGCTTCTAATTATCTAACCGGGAGTCCTACTTGCGAGCCGTCTGATCGTATAGGTTACTTTACCCCCGAGTGAAGTGCTCGTACCCATTTCGGATTTTTCCGATGCAAGTTTCCTGTTTTGGACCCCCGGCGGGCCGTTTTATTGCCTGAGTGTTGGAAAAGACCACGTTTTCGCTTCTAATTCTCTAAATGGGAGTCCTATTTGGGAGCCGTCTAATCCTATAGGTTACACTAATAGCGAACGAAGTGCTCGTTTCAGTTTCCGATTTTTCTGATGCCTGTTTCCCATTCCAGACCCCCGGCAGGCCGTTTTCGAGCTTGAGTGGTTGAAAAGACCACGTTTTCGCTTCCAATTCTCTAACCGGGAGTCCTATTTGCGAGCCGTCTGACCCTACAGGTTACTCTACCCCCGAGCGAAGTGCTTATGCCAGTTTTTGATTTTTCCGATGCCCGTTTCCCCTTCCAAACATCCGGCGGGCCATTTTTTAGCCTGAGTGTTGGAGAAGGCCACGTTTTCGCTACTAATTCTCTAACCGGGAGTTATATTTTGCGAGCCGTCAGATCCTACAAGTAACTCTACCCTCGAGCGAAGTTCTCGTGCCAGTTTCTGATTTTTCATAGGGCCCGTTTCTGATTCCAGACCCTCGGCAGGCCGTTTTCGAGCCTGAATGTTGGAAAAGACCACGTTGTTGCTTCTAATTCTCTAACTGGGAGTCCTATTTGCGAGTCGTCTGATCCTACAGGTTACACTGACCCCTAACGAAATGCTCGTGTCGGTTTCCTATTTTTCTGATGCCCGTTTCCCGTTCCGGACTACCGGCGCGCCGGTTTTCGAGCCTAAGGGGTGGAAAAGACCACGTTTTCGCTTCTAATTCTCTAACCGGGAGTCCTATTTGCGAGCCGTCTGGTCCTACAGGTTACTCTACCCCCGAGCGAAGTGCTCGTGCTGGTTTTCATTTTTTTCGATGTCCGTTTCCCGTTCCGGACACCCGGCGGGCCGTTTTCGAGCCAGACTGTTGGAAAAGACCATATTTTCGCTTCTAATTCTCTAACTGGGAGGCCTATTTTCGAGCCGTCAGATCCTACAGGTTACTCTACCCTAGAGCGAAGTGCTCGTGCCGGTTTCCGATTTTTCCTATGCCCGTTTCCCATTCCAAACCCCCGGCGGGCCGTTTTCAAGCCTGAGTGTTGGAAAAGACCACGTTTTCGCTTCTAATTATCTAACCGGGAGTCCTACTTGCGAGCCGTCTGATCGTATAGGTTACTCTACCCCCGAGTGAAGTGCTCGTACCCATTTCGGATTTTTCCGATGCAAGTTTCCTGTTTTGGACCCCCGGCGGGCCGTTTTAGTGCCTGAGTGTTGGAAAAGACTACGTTTTCGTTTCTAATTCTCTAACTTGGAGTCCTATTTGGGAGCCGTCTAATCCTATAGGTTACACTAATAGCGAACGAAGTGCTCGTGTCGGTTTCCGATTTTTCTGATGCCTGTTTCCCATTCCAGACCCCCTGCAGGCTGTTTTCGAGCTTGAGTGGTTGAAAAGACCACGTTTTCGCTTCCAATTCTCTAACCGGGAGTCCTATTTGCGAGCCGTCTGACCCTACAGGTTACTCTACCCCCGAGCGAAGTGCTTATGCCAGTTTTCGATTTTTCCGATGCCCGTTTCCCCTTCCAAACATCCGGCGGGCCATTTTCGAGCCTGAGTGTTGGAGAAGACCACGTTTTCGCTACTAATTCTCTAACCGGGAGTTATATTTTGCGAGCCGTCAGATCCTACAAGTAACTCTACCCCCGAGCGATGTGCTCGTGCAGTTTCTGATTTTTCTGAGGCCCGTTTCCCATTCCAGACCCTCGGCGGGCCGTTTTCGAGCCTGAGTGTTGGAAAAGACCACGTTGTCGCTTCTAATTCTCTAACTGGGAGTCCTATTTGCGAGTCGTCTGATCCTACAGGTTACACTGACCCCAAACGAAATGCTCGTGTCGGTTTCCAATTTTTCCGATGCCCGTTTCCCGTTCCGGACTACCGGCGCGCCGTTTTTGAGCCTAAGGGGTGGAAAAGACCACGTTTTCGCTTCTAATTCTCTAACCGGGAGTCCTATTTGCGAGCCGTCTGGTCTTACAGGTTACTCTACCCCCGAGCGAAGTGCTCGTGCTGGTTTTCATTTTTTTCGATGTCCGTTTCCCGTTCCGGACACCCGGCGGGCCGTTTTCGAGCCAGAGTGTTGGAAAAGACCATATTTTCGCTTCTAATTCTCTAACTGGGAGTCCTATTTCGGAGCCGTCTAATCCTATAGGTTATACTAATAGCGAACGAAGTGGTCATGTCGGTTTCCGATTTTTCTGATGCCTGTTTCCCATTCCAGACCCCCGGCAGGCCGTTTTCGAGCTTGAGTGGTTGAAAAGACCACGTTTTCGCTTCCAATTCTCTAACCGGGAGTCCTATTTGCGAGCCGTCTGACCCTACAGGTTACTCTACCCCCGAGCGAAGTGCTTATGCCAGTTTTCGATTTTTCCGATGCCCGTTTCCCCTTCCAAACATCCGGCGGGCCATTTTCGAGCCTGAGTGTTGGAGAAGACCACGTTTTCGCTACTAATTCTCTAACCGGGAGTTATATTTTGAGAGCCGTTAGATCCTACAAGAAACTCTACCCCCGATCGAAGTGCTCGTGCCAGTTTCTGATTTTTCTGAGGCCCGTTTCCCATTCCAGACCCTCGGCGGGCCGTTTTCGAGCCTGAGTGTTGGAAAAGACCACGTTGTTGCTTCTAATTCTCTAAACTGGGAGTCCTATTTGCGAGTCGTCTGATCCTACAGGTTACACTGACCCCAAACGAAATGCTCGTGTCGGTTTCCTATTTTTCCGATGCCCGTTTCCCGTTTCCGGACTACCGGCGCGCCGTTTTCGAGCCTAAGGGGTGGAAAAGACCACGTTTTCGTTTCTAATTCTCTAACCGGGAGTCCTATTTGCGAGCCGTCTGGTCCTGCAGGTTACTTTACCCCCGAGCGAAGTGCTCGTGTTGGTTTTCGTTTTTTTCGATGTCCGTTTCCCGTTCCGGACACCCGGCGGGCCGGTTTCGAGCCAGAGTGTTGGAAAAGACCATATTTTCGCTTCTAATTCTCTAACTGGGAGTCCTATTTGGGAGCCGTCTAATCCTATAGGTTACACTAATAGCGAACGAAGTGCTCGTGTCGGTTTCCGATTTTTCTGATGCCTGTTTCCCATTCCAGATCCCCGGCAGGCCGTTTTCGAGCTTGAGTGGTTGAAAAGACCACGTTTTCGCTTCCAATTCTCTAACCAGGAGTCCTATTTGCGAGCCGTCTGACCCTACAGGTTACTCTACCCCCCGAGCGAAGTGCTTATGCCAGTTTTCGATTTTTCCGACGCCCGTTTCCCCTTCCAAACATCCGGCGGGCCATTTTCGAGCCTGAGTGTTGGAGAAGACCACGTTTTCGCTACTAATTCTCTACCCGGGAGTTATATTTTGAGAGCAGTTAGATCCTACAAGTAACTCTACCCCCGAGCGAAGTGCTCGTGCCAGTTTCATTTTTTTCTGAGGCCCGTTTCCCATTCCAGACCCTCGGCGGGCCGTTTTCGAGCCTGAGTGTTGGAAAAGACCACGTTGTTGCTTCTAATTCTCTAACTGGGAGTCCTATTTGCGAGTCGTCTGATCCTACAGGTTACACTGACCCCAAACGAAATGCTCGTGTCGGTTTCCTATTTTTCCGATGCCCGTTTCCCATTCCGGACTACCGGCGCGCCGTTTTCGAGCCTAAGGGGTGGAAAAGACCACGTTTTCGCTTCTAATTCTCTAACCGGGAGTCCTATTTGCGAGCCGTCTGGTCCTACAGGTTACTCTACCCCCGAGCGAAGTGCTCGTGCTGGTTTTCATTTTTTTCGATGTCCTTTTCCCATTCCGGACTCCCGGCGGGTCGTTTTCGAGCCAGAGTGTTGGAAAAGACCACATTTTCGATTCTAATTCTCTAACTGGGAGTCCTATTTTCGAGCCGTCTGATCCTACAGGTTACTCTACCCCAGAGCGAAGTGCTCCTGTCGGTTTCCGATTTTTCCTATGCCCGTTTCCCATTCCAAACCCCCGGCGGGCCGTTTTCCAGCCTGAGTGTTGGAAAAGTCCACGTTTTCGCTTCTAATTATTTTACCGGGAGTCCAATTTGCGAGCCGTCTAATCGTACAGGTTACTCTACCCCCGAGCAAAGTGGTCGTGCCGGTTTCCGATTTTTTCGATGCCCGTTTCTCATTCCAAACCCCCGGCTGGCCGTTTTCAAGCCTGAGTGTTGGAAAAGACCACGTTTTCGCTTCTAATTCTCTAACCGGGAGTTCTATTTGCGAGCCGTCTGATCGTATAGGTTACTCTGCCACCGAGCGAAGTGCTCGTCCCGTTTCCGATTTTTGCGATGCCCGTTACTCGTTCCGGACCCCCGGCGGGCCGTTTTAGAGCCTAGGTGTTGGGAAAGACCACGTTTTCGCTTCTAATTCTCTAACTGGAAGTCCTATTTGCGAGCCGTCTGATTCTACAGGTTACACTAATCCCGACTGAATTGCTCGTGCCGGTTTTCGATTTTTCCGATACTTGTTTCCCGTTCGGGACCCTCGGCGGGCCGTTTTCGAGCCTGAGTATTGGAAAAGACCACGTTTTCGCTTCTAATTCTCTAACCGGGAGTCCTATTTGAGAGCCATCTGATCCTACAGTTCACTTTACTCCCGTGCGAAGTGCTCGTGTCGGTGTCCAATTTTTCCAATGCCCGTTTCCCCTTCCAAACATCCGGCGGGCCATTTTCGAGCCAGAGTTTTAGAAAAGACGACGTTTTCGCTTCTAATTCTATAATCGAGAATCCTATTTGTGAGCGGTCTGATCGTGCAGGTTACACTACCCCCGAGCAAAGTGCTTGTGCTGGTTTCCGTTTTTTCGATGCCCGATGCCCGTTCTGGACTTCTGGCGGGCTGTTTTCGAGCCTAAGGGTTGGAAAAGACCACGTTTTCGCTTCTAATTATTTAACCGGGAGTCCTATTTTTGAGCCGTCTGATCGTACAAGTTACTCTACCCCCGAGCGAAGTGCTCGTGCCGGTTTTCGATTTTTCCTATGCCCGTTTCCCATTCCAAACCCCCGGCGGGCCGGTTTCAAGCCAGAGTGTTGGAAAAGACCACGTTTTCGCTTCTAATTCTCTAACCGGGAGTCTTATTTGAGAGCCGTCTGATCCTACAGGTTACTCTACCCCCAAGCGAACTGCTCTTGCCGGTTTCCGATTTTTCCTATGCCTGTTTCCCATTCCAAACCCCCGGCGGGCCGTTTTCAAGCCCGAGTGTCTGAAAAGACCATGTTTTCGCTTCTAATTCTCTAACCGGGAGTCGTATTTGCGAGCTGTCAGATCCTACAGGTTACTCTACCCCCGTGCGAAGTGCTCGTACATGTTTTTCAATTTTTTCGATTCTCGATTCTTGTTTCGGACCCCCGGCGGGCCGTTTTAGAGCCTGAGTTTTGGAAAAGACCACGTTTTCACTTCTAATTCTCTAACCGGGAGTCCTCTTTGCGAGCCGTCTGATCCTACAGGTTAATCTACCCCCGAGCGAAGTGCTCGTGCGGGTTTCCATTTTTTCGATGCCCGTTTCCCATTCCGGACTCCCGGCGGGCCGTTTTCGTGCCTAAGGGTTGGAAAAAACCACGTTTTCGCTTCTAATTCTCTAACCGGGAGTCATATTTGCGAGCCGTACGATCCTACAAGTTACTCTACCCCCGAGCGAAGTGCTCGTGCTGGTTTCCATTTTTTCCGATGTCCGTTTCCCGTTCCGGACTCCCGGCGGACCGTCTTCGAGCCAGAGTGTTGGAAAAGACCACATTTTCGCTTCTAATTCTCTAACTGGGTGTCCTATTTTCGAGCCGTCTGATCCTACAGGTTACTCTACCCCAGAGCGAAGTGCTCCTGCCTGTTTCCGATTTTTCCTATGCCCGTTTCCCATTCCAAACCCCCCGCGGGCCGTTTTCAAGCCTAAGTGTTGGAAAAGACCATGTTTTCGATTCTAATTCTCTAACCGGGAGTCTTATTTGCGAGCCGTCTGATTGTATAGGTTACTCTACGCCTGTGCGAAGTGCTCGTTCCCGTTTTCAATTTTTCAGATGCCCGATTCTCGTTTCGTACCCCCGGCAGGCCGTTTTAGAGCCTGAGTGTTGGAAAAGACCACGTGTTCCCTTCTGATTCTCTAACTGGGAGTCTTATTTGGGAGCCGTCTGATTCTACAGGTTACAGTAACCCCGAAAGAAGTGCTCGTGCCGGTTTTCGATTTTTTTGATGCTTGTTTCCTGTTCCGGACCCTCGGCGGGCCGTTTCCGAGCCGGAGTGTTGGAAAAGGCCACGTTTTCGCTTCTAATTCTCTAACCGGGAGTCCTATTTGCGAGCCGTCTGATCGTACAGGTTACTCTATCCCCGAGCGAAGTGCTCGTGTCTGTTTTCCCTTCCTTACCCCCGGCGGGCTGTTTTCGAGCCTGAGTGTTGGAAAACCCCCGTTTTCGCTTCTAATTCTCTAACCGGGAGTCCTTTTTTCGAGCCGTCTGATCCTACAGGTTACTCTACCCCCGAGCGAAGTGCTCATGACGGTTTCCGATTTTTCCGATGCCCGTTTCCCATTCCAAACACTCGGCGGGCCGTTTTCGAGCCTGAGTGTTGGAAAAGACCACGTTTTCGCTTCTAATTCTCTAACCGGGAGTCTTATTTGCGAGCAGTCTGATCCTACAGGTTACTCTACCCCCGAGCGAAGTGCTCGTGCCAGTTTCCAGTTTTTCCGATTCCTATTTCCCATTCCAGACCCCCGGCTGCCATTTTCGAGCCTAAGTGTTGGAAAAGACCACGTTTTCGCTTCTAATTCTCTAACCGAGAGTCCTATTTGCGAGCCATCTGATCCTACAGGTTACTCTACCCCCGAGCGAAGTGCTCGTGCTGGTTTCCGTTTTTTCCGATGTCCGTTTCCCGTTCCGGACTCCCGGCGGGCCGTTTTCGAGCCAGAGTGTTGGAAAAGACTACATTTTCGCTTCTAATTCTCTAACTGGGAGTCCTATTTTCGAGCCGTCTGATCCTACAGGTTACTCTACCCCAGAGCGAAGTGCTCCTGCCGGTTTCCGATTTTTCCTATGCCCGTTTCCGATTCGGAACCCCTGGCGGGCCATTTTAAGGCCTAAGTGTTGGAAAAGACCATGTTTTCGCTTCTAATTCTCTAACCGGGAGTCCTATTTGCGAGCCGTCTGATCGTATAGGTTACTCTACCCCTGTGCGAAGTGCTCGTACCCGTTTTCGATTTTTCCGATGCTCGATTCTCGTTTCGTACCCCCGGCGGGCCGTTTTAGAGCCTGAGTGTTGGAAAAGACCACGTGTTCCCTTCTGATTCTCTAACCGGGAGTCCTGTTTGGGAGCCGTCTGATTCTACAGATTACACTAACCCCGAACGAAGTGCTCGAGCCTGTTGTCGATTTTTTTGATGCTTGTTTCCTGTTCCGGACCCTCGGCGGGCCGTTTCCGAGCCGGAGTGTTGGAAAAGGCCACGTTTTCGCTTCTAATTCTCTAACCGGGAGTCCTATTTGCGAGCCGTCTGATCGTACAGGTTACTCTATCCCCGAGCGAAGTGCTCGTGTCTGTTTCCCGTTCCTTACCCCCGGCGGGCTGTTTTCGTGCCTGAGTGTTGGAAAACCCCCGTTTTCGCTTCTAATTCTCTAACCGGGAGTCCTTTTTTCGAGCCGTCTGGTCCTACAGGTTACTCTACCCCCGAGCGAAGTGCTCATGACGGTTTCCGATTTTTCCGATGCCCGTTTCCCATTCCAAACACTCGGCGGGCCGTTTTCGAGCCTGAGTGTTGGAAAAGACCACGTTTTCGCTTCTAATTCTCTAACCGGGAGTCTTATTTGCGAGCAGTCTGATCCTACAGGTTACTCTACCCCCGAGCGAAGTGCTCGTGCCAGTTTCTAGTTTTTCCGATACCTATTTCCCATTCCAGACCCCCGGCTGCCATTTTCGAGCCTAAGTGTTGGAAAAGACCACGTTTTCGCTTCTAATTCTCTAACCGAGAGTCCTATTTGCGAGCCATCTGATCCTACAGGTTACTCTACCCCCGAGCGAAGTGCTCATGCTGGTTTCCGTTTTTTTCGATGTCCGTTTCCCGTTCCGGACTCCCGGCGGGCCGTTTTCGAGCCAGAGTGTTGGAAAAGACTACATTTTCGCTTCTAATTTTCTAACTGGGAGTCCTATTTTCGAGCCGTCTGATCCTACAGGTTACTCTACCCCAGAGCGAAGTGCTCCTGCCGGTTTCCGATTTTTCCTAAGCCCGTTTCCGATTCGGAACCCCTGGCGGGCCATTTTAAGGCCTAAGTGTTGGAAAAGACCATGTTTTCGCTTCTAATTCTCTAACCGGGAGTCCTATTTGCGAGCCGTCTGATCGTATAGGTTACTCTACCCCTGTGCGAAGTGCTCGTACCCGTTTTCGATTTTTCCGATGCTCGATTCTCGTTTCGTACCCCCGGCGGGCCGTTTTAGAGCCTGAGTGTTGGAAAAGACCACGTGTTCCCTTCTGATTCTCTAACCGGGAGTCCTATTTGGGAGCCGTCTGATTCTACAGGTTACACTAACCCCGAACGAAGTGCTCGAGTCGGTTGTCGATTTTTTTGATGCTTGTTTCCTGTTCCGGACCCTCGGCGGGCCGTTTCCGAGCCGGAGTGTTGGAAAAGGCCACGTTTTCGCTTCTAATTCTCTAACCGGGAGTCCTATTTGCGAGCCGTCTGATCGTACAGGTTACTCTATCCCCGAGCGAAGTGCTCGTGTCTGTTTTCCCTTCCTTACCCCCGGCGGGCTGTTTTCGAGCCTGAGTGTTGGAAAACCCCCGTTTTCGCTTCTAATTCTCTAACCGGGAGTCCTTTTTTCGAGCCGTCTGATCCTACAGGTTACTCTACCCCCGAGCGAAGTGCTCATGACGGTTTCCGATTTTTCCGATGCCCGTTTCCCATTCCAAACACTCGGCGGGCCGTTTTCGAGCCTGAGTGTTGGAAAAGACCACGTTTTCGCTTCTAATTCTCTAACCGGGAGTCTTATTTGCGAGCAGTCTGATCCTACAGGTTACTCTACCCCCGAGCGAAGTGCTCGTGCCAGTTTCCAGTTTTTCCGATTCCTATTTCCCATTCCAGACCCCCGGCTGCCATTTTCGAGCCTAAGTGTTGGAAAAGACCACGTTTTCGCTTCTAATTCTCTAACCGAGAGTCCTATTTGCGAGCCATCTGATCCTACAGGTTACTCTACCCCCGAGCGAAGTGCTCGTGCTGGTTTCCGTTTTTTCCGATGTCCGTTTCCCGTTCCGGACTCCCGGCGGGCCGTTTTCGAGCCAGAGTGTTGGAAAAGACTACATTTTCGCTTCTAATTCTCTAACTGGGAGTCCTATTTTCGAGCCGTCTGATCCTACAGGTTACTCTACCCCAGAGCGAAGTGCTCCCGCCGGTTTCCGATTTTTCCTATGCCCGTTTCCGATTCCGAACCCCTGGCGGGCCGTTTTAAGGCCTAAGTGTTGGAAAAGACCATGTTTTCGCTTCTAATTCTCTAACCGGGAGTCCTATTTGCGAGCCGTCTGATCGTATAGGTTACTCTACCCCTGTGCGAAGTGCTCGTACCCGTTTTCGATTTTTCCGATGCTCGATTCTCGTTTCGTACCCCCGGCGGGCCGTTTTAGAGCCTGAGTGTTGGAAAAGACCACGTGTTCCCTTCTGATTCTCTAACCGGGAGTCCTATTTGGGAGCCGTCTGATTCTACAGGTTACACTAACGCCGAACGAAGTGCTCGTGCCGGTTTTCGATTTTTTTGATGCTTGTTTCCTGTTCCGGACCCTCGGCGGGCCGTTTCCGAGCCGGAGTGTTGGAAAAGGCCACGTTTTCGCTTCTAATTCTCTAACCGGGAGTCCTATTTTCGAGCCGTCTGATCGTACAGGTTACTCTACCCACGAGCGAAGTGCTCGTGCAAGTTTCCAATTTTTCTGATGCCCGTTTCCCATTCCGGACCCCTGGCGGGCCGTTTTCGAGCCTGTGCGTTGGAAAAGACCATGTTTTCGCTTCTAATTCTCTAACCGCGAGTCCAATTTGCGAGCCGTCTGATCCTATAGGTTTACTCTACCCTCGAACGAAGTGCTCGTGCCGATTTTTGATTTTTCCGATGCCTGTTTCCCGTTCCGGAAGCCCGGCGGGCCATTTTTGAGCCTGAGTGTTGGAAAAGACCACGTTTTCACTTCTAATTCTCTAACCGGGAGTCTAATTTGCGAGCCGTCTGATCCTACAGGTTACTCTACCCCCAAGCGAAGTGCTCGTGTGGTTTTCCATTTTTTCGATGCCCGTTTCCCGTTCTGGACTCCCGGCGGGCCGTTTTCGAGCCTAAGGGTTGGAAAAGACCACGTTTTCGCTTCTAATTCTCTAACCGGGAGTGCTATTTGCGAGCCGCATGATCCTACAGGTTACTCTACCCCCGACCGAAGTGCTCGTGCTGGTTTTCATTTTTTCCGATGTCCGTTTCCCGTCCCGGACTCCCGGCGGGCCATTTTCGAGCTAGAGTGTTGGAAAAGACCACATTTTCGCTTCTAATTCTCTAACTGGGAGTCCTACTTTCGAGCCGTCTGATCCTACAGGCTACTCTCCCCCAGAGCGAAGTGCTCGTGCCGGTTTCCGATTTTTCCTATGCCCGTTTCCGATTCCAAATCCCCGGCGGGCCGTTTTCAAGCCTGAGTGTTGGAAAAAACGACGTTTTCGCTTCTAATTCTCTAACCGGAAGTCATATTTGCGAGCGGTCTGATCGTATAGGTTACTCTACCCCTGTGCAAAGTGCTCGTACCTGTTTTCGATTTTTCCGATGCCCGATTCTCGTTTCGTACCCCCGGCGGGCCCTTTTAGAGCCTGAGTGTTGGAAAAGACCACGTTTTCCCTTCTAATTCTCTAACCGGGAGTCCTATTTGTGTGCCGTCTGATTCTACAGGTTACACTAACCCCAAACGAAGTGCTCGAGCCGGTTTTCGATTTTTCCAATGCCTGTTTCCTGTACCGGACCCTCGGCGGGCCGTTTTCAACCCTGAGTGTTGGAAAAGGCCACGTTTTGGCTTCAAATTCTCTAACGGGGAGTCCTATTTGCGAGCCGTCTGATCCTACAGGTTACTCTACCCCCGAGTGAAGTGCTCGTGTCCGTTTCCCGTTCAGTAACCCCGGCGGGCCGTTTTCGAGCCTGAGTGTTGGAAAAGCCCCCGTTTTCGCTTCTAATTCTCTAACCGGGAGTCCTTTTTTCGAGCCGTCTGATCCTACAGGTTACTCTACCCCCGATCGAAGTGCTCATGACGGGTTTCGATTTTTCCGATGCCCATTTCCCATTCCAAAGCCCCGGCGGGCCGTTTTCGAGCCTCAGTGTTGGCAAATACCACGATTTTGCTTATAATTCTCATACCGGGAGTCCTATTTGCGAGCAGTCTGATCCTACGGGTTACTCTACCCCCAAGCGCAGTGCTCGTCCCAGTTTCCAATTTTTCCGACACCAGTTTCCCGTTCCAGACCCCCGGCTAGCTGTTTTCAAGCCTAAGTGTTGGAAAAGACCACGTTTTCGCTTCTAATTCTCTAAACGAGAGTCCAATTTGCGAGCCATCTGATCCTACAGGTTACTCTACCCCCGAGCGAAGTGCTCGTGCTTGTTTCCGATTTTTCCGAGGCCCGTTTCCCGTTCCGGACCCCCGGCGGGCCGTTTTCGAGCCAGAGTATTGGGAAAGACCATGTTTTCACTTCTAATTCTCTAACCGGGAGTCCTCTTTGCGAGCCGTTTGATCCTACAGGTTACTCTACCCCCGAGCGAAGTGCTTGTGCTGGTTTCCATTTTTTGGATGCCCGTTTCCCGTTACGGACTACCGGCGCGCCGTTTTCGAGCCTAAGGGTTGGAAAAGACCACGTTTTCGCTTCTAATTCTCTAACCGCGAGTCCTATTTACGAGCCGTCTGGTCCTACAGGTTACTTTACCCCCGAGCGAAGTGCTCGTGCTGGTTTTCATTTTTTTCGATGTCCGTTTCCCGTTCCGGACACCCGGCAGGCCGTTTTCGAGCCAGAGTGTTGGAAAAGACCATATTTTCGCTTCTAATTCTCTAACAGGGAGTCCTATTTTCGAGCCGTCAGTTCCTACAGGTTACTCTACCCTCGAGCGAAGTGCTCGTGCCGGTTTCCGATTTTTCCTATGCCCGTTTCCCATTCCAAACCCCCGGCGGGCCGTTTTCGAGCCTGAGTGTTGGAAAAGACCACGTTTTCGCTTCTAATTATCTAACCGGGAGTCCTACTTGCGAGCCGCCTGATCGTATAGGTTACTCTACCGCCGAGTGAAGTGCTCGTACCCGTTTCGGATTTTTCCGATGCAAGTTTCCTGTTCTGGACCCCGGCGGGCCGTTTTAGTGCCTGAGTGTTGGAAAAGACTACGTTTTCGCTTCTAATTCTCTAACTGGGAGTCCTTTTTGGGAGTCCTCTAATCCTATAGGTTACACTAATAGCGAACGAAGTGCTCGTGTCGGTTTTCGATTTTTCTGATGCCTGTTTCCCATTCCAGACCCCCGGTAGACCGTTTTCGAGCTTCAGTGGATGAAAAGACCACGTTTCCGCTTCCAATTCTCTAACCGGGAGTCCTATTTGCGAGCCGTCTGACCCTACAGGTTACTCTACACCCGATCGAAGTGCTTATGCCAGTTTTCGATTTTTCCGATGCCCGTTTCCCCTTCCAAACATCCGGCGGGACATTTTCGAGCCTGAGTGTTGGAGAAGACCACGTTTTCGCTACTAATTCTCTAACCGGGAGTTATATTTTGCGAGCCGTCAGATCGTACAAGTAACTCTACCCCCGAGCGAAGTGCTCGTGCCAGTTTCTGATTTTTCTGAGGCCCGTTTCCCATTCCAGACCCTCGGCGGGCCGTTTTTGAGCCTGAGTGTTGGGAAAGACCACGTTGTTGCTTCTAATTCTCTAACTGGGAGTCCTATTTGCGAGTCGTCTGATCCTACAGGTTACACTGACCCCAAACGAAATGCTCGTGTCGGTTTCCTATTTTTCCGAAGCGCGTTTCTCGTTCCGAACCCCTGGCGCGCCGTTTTCGAGCCTGAGTGTTGGAAAAGACCACATTTTCGCTTCTAATTCTCTAACCGGGAGTCCTATGTGCGAGCCGTCTGATCCTACAGGTCACTCTAGCCCCGAGCGAAGTGCTCGTGCTTGTTTCTGTTTTTTCCGATGTCCGTTACCCGTTCCGGACTCCCGGCGGGTCGTTTTCGAGCCAGAGTGTTGGAAAAGACCGCATTTTCGATTCTAATTCTCTAACTGGGAGTCTTATTTTCGAGCCGTCTGATCCTACAGGTTACTCTACCCCAGAGCGAAGTGCTCGTGCCGGTTTCCGATTTTTCCTGTGCCCGTTTCCCATTCCAAACCCCCGGCGGGCCGTTTTCAAGCCTGAGTGTTGGAAAAAACCACGTTTTCGCTTCTAATTCTCTAACCAGGAGTCCTATCTTCGAGCCGTCTGATCGTATAGGTTACTCTTCCCCTGTGCGAAGTGCTCGTACCCGTTTTCGATTTTTTCCAATGCCCGATTCTCGTTTCGTAGCCCCGGCGGGCCATTTTAGAGCCTGAGTGTTGGAAAAGACCACGTTTTCCCTTCTAATTCTCTAACCGAGAGTCCTATTAGTGAGCCATCTGATTCTACGGGTTACCCTAACCCCAAACGAAGTGCTTGTGCCGGTTTTTGGTTTTTCCGATTCCTGTTTCCTTTTCCGGACCCTCGGCGGGCCGTTTTCAAGCCTGAGTGTTGGAAAAGGCCACGTTTTCGCTTCTAAATTTCTAACATGGAGTCCTATTTGCGAGCCGTTTGATCCTACAGGTTACTCTACCCCCGAGCGAAGTGCTCGTGTCGGTTTCCCGTTCTGTAACCCCGGCGGGCCGTTTTCGAGCCTGAGTGTTAGAAAAGCCCCCGTTTTCGCTTCTGATTCTCTAACCGAGAGTCCTTTTTTCGAGCCGTCTGATCCTACAGGTTACTCTACCCCCGAGCGAAGTGCTCATGACGGTTTCCGATTTTTCCGATGCACGTTTCCCATTCCAAACCCCCGGCGGGCCGTTTTCGAGCCTGAGTGTTGGAAAAGACCACGTTTTCGCTTCTAATTCTCAAACCGGGAGTCCTATTTGCGAGCAGTCTGATCCTACAGGTTACTCTACCCCTAAGCGAAGTGCTCGTGCCAGTTTCCAGTTTTTCCGATACCTGTTTCCCATTCCAGACCCCCGGCTGGCCGTTTTCGAGCTTAAGTGTTGGAAAAGACCACGTTTTCGCTTCTAATTCTCTAACCGAGAGTCCTATTTGCGAGCCATCTGATCCTACAGGTTACTCTACCCCCGAGCGAAGTGCTCGTGCTTGTTTCCGATTTTTCAAGGCCCGTTTCCCGTTCCGAACCCCCGGCGGGCCGTTTTCGAGCCTAAGTATTGGAAAAGACCACGTTTTCGCTTCTAATTCTCTATCTGGGAGTCCTATTTGCGAGCCGTCTAATCGTACAGGTTACTCTTCCCGCGAGCGATGTACTCGTGCTAGTTTCCAATTTTTCTGAAGCCCGTTTCTCGTTCCGGACCCTTGGCGGGCCGTTTTCGAGCCCGTGTGTTGGAAAAGACCATGTTTTCGCTTCTAATTCTCTAACTGCGAGTCCTATTTGCGAGCCGTCTGATCCTATAGGTTATTCTACCCTCGAACGAAGTGCTCGTGCCGATTTTTGATTTTTCCGATGCCCGTTTCCCGTTCCAGAGACCCGGCGGGCCATTTTTGAGCTTGAGTGTTGGAAAAGACCACGTTTTCACTTCTAATTCTCTAACCGGGAGTCCTATTTGCGAGCCGTCTGATCCTACAGGTTACTCTACCCCCGAGCGAAGTGCTTGTGCGGGTGTCCATTTTTGCGATGCCCGTTTCCCGTTCCGGACTCCCGGTGGGCCGTTTTCGAGCATAAGGGTTGGAAAAGACCACGTTTTCGCTTCTAATTCTCTAACCGGGAGTCCTACTTGCGAGCCGTATGATCCTACAGGTTACTCTACCCCCGACTGAAGTGCTCGTGCTGGATCCTGGTTTTTCCGATGTCCGTTTCCCGTTCCGGACTCCCGGCGGGCCGTTTTCGAGCCAGAGTGTTGGAAAAGACTACATTTTCGCTTCTAATTCTCTAACTGGGAGTCCTATTTTCGAGCCGTTTGATCCTACAGGTTACTCTACCCCAGAGCGAAGTGCTCCTGCCGGTTTCCGATTTTTCCTATGCCCGTTTCCCATTCCAAACCCCTGGCGGGCCGTTTTAAGGCCTGAGAGTTGGAAAAGACCATGTTTTCGCTTCTAATTCTCTAACCGGGAGTCCTATTTGCGAGCCGTCTGATCGTATAGGTTACTCTACCCCTGTGCGAAGTGCTCGTACCCGTTTTTGATTTTTCCGATGCTCGATTCTCGTTTCGTACCCCCGGCGGGCCGTTTTAGAGCCTGAGTGTTGGAAAAGACCATGTTTTCGCTTCTAATTCACTGAACGAGAGTCCAATTTGCGAGCCATCTGATCCTACAGGTTACTCTACCCCCGAGCGAAGTGCTTGTGCTGGTTTCCGATTTTTCAGAGGCCCGTTTCCTGTTCCGGACCCCCGGCGGGCCGTTTTCGAGCCAGAGTGTTGGAAAAGACCACGTTTTCGCTTCTAATTCTCTAACAGGGAGTCCTATTTGCGAGCCGTCTGATCCTACAGGTTACTCTACCCACCAGCGAAGTGCTCGTGCATGTTTCCAATTTTTCTGATGCCCGTTTCCCATTCCGGACCCCTGGCGGGCCGTTTTTGAGCCTGTGTGTTGGAAAAGGCCATGTTTTCGTTTCTAATTCTCTAACCGCGAGTCCTATTTGCGAGCCGTCTGATCCTATAGGTTACTCTACCCTTGAACGAAGTGCTCGTGCCGATTTCTGATTTTTCCGATGCCCGTTTCCCGTTCCGGAAACCCGCCGGGCCATTTTTGAGCCTGAGTGTTGGAAAAGACCACGTTTTCACTTCTAATTCTCTAACCGGGAGTCTTATTTGCGAGCCGTCTGATCCTACAGGTTACTCTACCCCCGAGCGTAGTGCTCGCGCGGTTTTCCATTTTTTCGATGCCCGTTTCCCGTTCTGGACTCCCGGCGGGCCGTTTTCGAGCCTAAGGGTTGGAAAAGACCACGTTTTCGCTTCTAATTATCTAACTGGGAGTGCTATTTGCGAGCCGCATTATCCTACAGGTTACTCTACCCCCGACCGAAGTGCTTGTACTGGTTTTCATTTTTTCCGATGTCCGTTTCCCGTTCCGGACTCCCGGCGGGCCATTTTCGAGCTAGAGTGTTGGAAAAGACCACATTTTCGCTTCTAATTCTCTAACCGGGAGTCCTATTTGGGAGCCATCATATTCTATAGGTTACACTAATCTCGAACGAATTGCTCATGCCGGTTTCCAATTTTTCCAATGCCTGTTTCCCGTTCCGGACCCTCGGCGGGCCGTTTTCGAGCCTGATTGTTGGAAAAGACCACGTTTTCGCTTCTAATTCTGTAACCGGGAGTCCTATTTGCGAGCCATATGATCCTACAGGTTTCTCTACCCACGAGCGAAGTGCTCGTGTCGGTTTCTCGTTCCGTACCCCCGGCGGGCCGTTTTCGAGCCTGAGTGTTGGAAAAAACAACATTTTCCCTTCCAAGTCTCTAACCGGGAGTCCTATTTGCGAGCCGTTTGATCGTACAGGTTACTCTACCCCCGAGCAAAGTGCTCGTGCCGGTTTCCGATTTTTCCAATGCCCGTTTCTCTTTCCAAACCCCCGGCGGGCCGTTTTCAAGCCTGAGTGTTGGAAAAGACCACGTTTTCGCTTCTAATTCTCTAACCGGGAGTTCTATTTGCGAGCCGTCTGATCGTATAGGTTACTCTACCCTCGAGCGAAGTGCTCGTCCAGTTTCCGATTTTTCCGATGCCCGTTTCTCATTTCGGACCCCCGGCGGGCCGTTTTGGAGCTGATCGTAGCCCTAAGTGCAAGGCCGCGATTGTAGTAATAGCCGGTGAAACCGGATCGATCCACGGAGAGTTTATTTATCGCAAAACCTGTCCTAATAAAAAAAACTAGTTCTAGCCTAAAAAAAACTATACAAATCAAATTTTCTAATTGAATTAAAAATTAATTTCAGATCTGAAATATTAATTACAACCAAAGAAAATTAAAATCCTAATCTAGAAACCTAATCTAACCACTGCATCACCATAAGATTTATTAGCCTAGCCAATTGCAATAATTGTTAAGGTGCATAAAATAAAGAATAAAATAAGATAAAATAAAATCAGAGAATAAAGAAATTAGATTTTAATTCTAAAACTTTGCAATAATTACTTTGCTTAATGTTATCAAGAAAAATCAAGACCACCGCACCAAGTGCGCACTGTCACTACGCACAAAAATTCAATGTTGACTCATTGGTGAAGACCAAGACCCCATAAACTTGATTTTTTAATGAAAGACCCATTACAAGCAAATAACCATTACAAAATTCTTTTAATAAAAATAAAGTGCATCCAACCTTACCATAGACACAAGAAACACTAAACGGAGAAGAGGGACTCGCGGTCTTGAACGGCGATCCAACCGGCTCTCGTTTCGCGATCTGAAATCCAAGCAAGGGAAGATGATTTCAAGGATGATCCGATGGTGGAGTGACGATAGCAGCGGCGGCGGCGCGACGGCGTAGAAACCCAAGTGGTGATAGCCTTAGAGAGCCTTGGGTGAGTGAGGATAGTAGAGGAGAGATGGAGAAAAAAGTGATAAAAAAAGGAGAAGAATGTGCTGGTCGTCCAAGAGAGATTGGAGAGATCCTAGGTGTCGTCCAGCCCTCTTTTTGGGCTCTTTTTATATCTTTTTGATAGCTTGGGTTGCAAGGTTTTGGTTGGGTAAGGATTAGTAGTGTGGGGTCCAAGTTGGATTAGGATTAGGAGGGTTTTTGAGATATTTTCTAGGGGTTGGCTCACAATCCTAGTAAAAATAGGATTGTTCTTATCTCATGCAACTCCCTCTCTTGGGTCCCACTTTGGTTAAGAATCAATTCAAATCTGAAATTTCAGATTTGAAACAAATTTTGAAACCATGTGGCCCCCCTCATGGACGTGTAAAACTTCTTGAGAAGATATTGGGTTGCAAAATTCAAATCTTTGAGGCCTATCTTTTAGGAGATAAATCCAACAACTTAGTGCAAATCTTGGCCTCTTTGAATTTGTTTTCAACTTGAATTGCTAACCAAGAGCTCCAATCTTTTGAACTCTTCATGGCTGGAAAAATATCCTTAGATGGGCCCACTTCCTCTCTTGAAAAGATCCCTTCAAATCTGAAATTAATTTCAAACATGGAATAGAAGTAGGCCCCACTTGAAAATATGTAACATTTTAACTCCACACCATGCATGGACGTCCTCTCCTTGGATTGATTTTCTTTTGCAATTTTTCTTCTTCTTTGTTTGGCTTGAATTGAATCTTAGCTATCCATCATGACATGTAAGCAATATTTGTTGGAGAGTAGATAGGACACCTCATCATCTCATGGCCCGCAAATTTGGAACTTATCTTCAAGAGATTAAATCTGATTTTTTCTTACATATGAGAGCAGACCCAACCATGGCCGCCCCTACCTTAGAATCCATGCCAAAGGAAGGTGGGTCCATTGTGCATTTGATTCATCAATTCTCTTTCGTGGGCCCCGATTTTTGAAATTTCCTACAAAAATAAAAGCAAAGATCAAAGAATAATCTAATCATATAGGTAAGGAATTATGCAAGATGCGGGCCTAATTCACACTAAATAAATGCATAAAATGTCACCATTTTATCAAGTTTTCTTCAATTAAATCAATGGTACAAAGAAAATTCATCATTTCATGTGTGAATAAAAAGTTATGGGAAATTTGTGACTTTCAATGTAAAAAATAGAGAAATTCATGATTTTATGTGAAAATGCAATTTTTGGATGAATTTTGACTCAAATTTAGACTTTGATGCTCAAAAACATAAAATCATAATTTTTTACTAAAATGGTCCATGATTTGATGATTAAGTCCTTAATTACTCTAAAATGATGAGGAAATTTTACATTTTTAAGGACTTATCAAGAGCCTAGGTGTTGGAAAAGACCACGTTTTCGCTTCTAATTCTCTAACCGGGAGTCCTATTTGCGAGCCGTTTGATTCTACTGGTTACACTAATCCCGACTGAATTGCTCGTGCCGGTTTCCGATTTTTCCGATGCCTGTTTCCCGCTCCGGACCCTCGGCGGGCTGTTTTCGAGCCTGAGTGTTAGAAAAGACCACGTTTTCGCTTCTAATTCTCTAACCGGGAGTCCTATTTGAGAGCCATCTGATCCTATAGTTTACTCTACCCCCGTGCGAAGTGCTCGTGTCGGTTTCCAATTTTTCCAATGCACGTTTCCCCTTCCAAACATCCGGCGGGCCATTTTCGAGCCTAAGTGTTAGAAAAGACCACGTTTTCGCTTCTAATTCTCTAACCGGGAGTTCTATTTTGTGTGCCGTCAGATCCTAGAGGTTACTCTACCCCCGAGCGAAGTGCTCGTGCCGGTTTCCGATTTTTCCTATGCCCGTTTCCCATTCCAAACTCCCGGCGGGCCGTTTTCAAGCCTGTGTGTCTGAAAAGACCAGGTTTTCGCTTCTAATTCTCTAAACGGGAGTCCTATTTGCGAGCCGTCTGATCGTATAGGTTATTCTACCCTCGAGCGAAGTGCTCGTACCCGTTTTCAATTTTTCCGATGCCCGTTTCTCGTTCCGGATCCCCTACGAGCCGTTTTAGAGCCTGAGTGTTGGAAAAGACCACGTTTTCGCTTTTAATTCTCTAACCAGGAGTCCTATTTGCGAGCCGTCAGATTCTACAGGTTACACTAATCCCAAACGAAATGCTCGTGCCGGTTTCCTATTTTTCCAATGGCTGTTTCCCATTCCTGACCCCCGGCGAGCCGTTTTCGAACCTGAGTGTTGGAAAAGACCACGTTTTCGCTTCTAATTCTCTAACGGGGAGTCATATTTGAGAGCCGTATGATCCTACAGGTTACTCTACCCCCGAGCAAAGTGCTCTTGCCGGTTTCCGATTTTTCCTATGCCCGTTTCCCAATCCAAACCCCCGGCGGGCCGTTTTCAAGCCTTAGTGTCTGAAAAGACCATGTTTTCGCTTCTAATTCTCTAACCGGGAGTGCTATTTGCTAGCCGTCACACCCTACGGGTTACTCTACCCCCGTGCGAAGTGCTCGTACCCATTTTCGATTTTTCCGATTCCCGATTCTCGTTTCGGACCCCCGGCGGGCCGTTTTAGAGCCTGAGTGTTGGAAAAGACCATGTTTTCACTTCTAATTCTCTAACCGGGAGTCCTATTTGTGAGCCGTCTGATTCTACAGGTTACACTAACCCCGAACGAAGTGCTCGTGTCGGTTTTTGATTTTTCCGATGCCTGTTTCCTGTTCCGGACCCTTGGCGGGCCGTTTTCGAGCCTGATTGTTGGAAAAGACCACGTTTTCGCTTCTAGTTCTGTAACCGGGAGTCCTATTTGCGAGCCGTCTGATCCTACATGTTACTCTACCTACGAACGAAGTGCTCGTGTCGGTTTCCCGTTCCGTACCCCCGGCGGACCGTTTTCGAGCCTGAGTGTTGGAAAAAACCACATTTTCCCTTCCAAGTCTCTAACCAGGAGTCCTATTTGCGAGCCGTTTGATCGTACAGGTTACTCTACCCCCAAGCAAAGTGCTCGTGCCGATTTCCGATCTTTCCGATGCCCAGTTCTCATTCCAAACCCCCGGCGGGCCGTGTTCAAGCCTGAGTGTTGGAAAAGACCACGTTTTCGCTTCTAATTCTCTAACAGGGAGTTCTATTTGCGAGCCGTCTGATCGTATAGGTTACTCTACCCCGAGCGAAGTGCTCGTCCCATTTCCGATTTTTCCAATGCCCGTTTCTCATTCCGGAACCCCGGCGGGCCGTTTTAGAGCCTGAGTGTTGGAAAGACCACGTTTTCGCTTCTTATTCTCTAACCGGGAGTCCTATTTGCGAGCCGTCTGATTCTACAGGTTATACTAATCCCGCCTGAATTGCTCGTGCCGGTTTCCGATTTTTTCGATGCCTGTTTCCCGTTCCGGACCCTCGGTGGGCCGTTTTTGAGCCAGAGTGTTGGAAAAGACCCCGTTTTCGCTTCTAATTCTCTAACCGGGAGTCCTAGTTGAGAGCCATCTGATCCTACAGTTTACTCTACCCCCGTGCAAAGTGGTCGTGTCGGTTTCCAATTTTCCAATGCCCGTTTCCCCTTCCAAACATCCGGCGGGCCATTTTCGAGCCTGAGTGTTGAAAAAGACCACGTTTTCGCTTCTAATTCTCTAACCGTGAGTTCTTTTTTGTGTGCCGTCAGATCCTACAGGTTATTCTATCCTCGAGTGAAGTGCTCGCGCCGGTTTCTGATTTTTCTGAGGCCCGTTTCCTATTCCGGACCCTCGGCGGGCCGTTTTCGAGCCTGAATGTTGGAAAAGACCACGTTTTCGCTTCTAATTCTCTAACCTGGAATCCTATTTACGAGCCGTCTGATCCTATAGGTTACACTAACCCCGAACGAAGTGCTCGTGTCGGTTTCCGATTTTTCCGAATCATGCTTCCCGTTCCGGACCCTTGGCAGGCTGTTTTCGAGCCTAAGTGTTGGAAAAGACCACGTTTTCGCTTCTAATTCTCTAATCGGGAGTCCTATTTGCGAGCGGTCTGATCCTACAGGTTACACTACCCCCGAGCAAAGTGCTCGTGCTGGTTTCCATTTTTTCAATGCCCGTTTCCCGTTCCGGACACCCGGCGGGCCGTTTTCGAGCCTAAGGGTTGGAAAAGACCACGTTTTCGCTTCTAATTCTCTAACCGGGAGTCCTATTTGAGAGCCATCTGATTCTACAGTTTACTCTACCCCCGTACAAAGTGCTCGTGTCAGTTTCCAATTTTTCCAATGCCCGTTTCCCCTTTCAAACATCCGGCGGGCCATTTTCGAGCCTGAGTGTTAGAAAAGACCATGTTTTCGCTTCTAATTCTCTAACCGGGAGTTCTATTTTGAGTGCCGTCAGATCCTTCAGGTTACTCTACCCTCGAGCGAAGTGCTCGTACCAGTTTCTGATTTTTCTGAGGCCCGTTTCCCATTCCGGACCCTTAGCGGGCCATTTTCGGGCCTGAATGTTGGAAAAGACGACGTTTTTGCTTCTAATTCTCTAACCGGGAATCCTATTTGCGAGCCGTCTGATCCTACAGGTTACACTAACCCCGAACGAAGTGCTCGTGTCGGTTTCCGATTTTTCCGAAGCCTGCTTCCCGTTTCGGGCCCCCGGCGGGCCGTTTTCGAGCCTAAGTGTTGGAAAAGACCACGTTTTCGCTTCTAATTCTCTAACCGGGAGTCCTATTTTTGAGTCGTCTGATCCTACAGGTTACTCTACCCCCGAGCAAAGTGCTCATGCCGGTTTCCAATTTTTCCTATGCTTGTTTCCCATTCGAAACCCCCGGCGGGCCGTTTTCAAGCCTCAGTGTCTGAAAAGACCATGTTTTTGCTTCTAATTCTCTAACCGGGAGTCTTATTTGCGAGCCGTCTGATCGTAAAGGTTATTCTACCCCCGAGCGAAGTGCTCGTACCCGTTTTCGATTTTTTCGATGCCCGATTCTCGTTCCGGACCTCCGGCGGGCCGTTTTAGAGCCTGAGTGTTGGAAAAGACCACGTTTTCGCTTCTAATTCTCTAACCGGGAGTTCTATTTCTGAGCCATCTGATCCTACAGGTTACACTAACCCCAAACGAAGTGCTCATGCCGGTTTCCGATTTTTCCGATGCCTGTTTCCCGTTCCGGACCCCCGGCGGGCCGTTTTCGAGCCTGAGTGTTGGAAAAGACCACGTTTTCGCTTCTAATTCTCTAACCGGGAGTCCTATTTGCGAGCCGTCTTATCCTACAGGTTACTCTACCCCTAAGCAAAGTGCTCGTACCGGTTTTTGATTTTTCCGATGTCCGTTTCCCCTTCCAAACATCCGGCGGGCCATTTTTGATCCTGACTGTTGGAAAAGACCACGTTTTCGCTTCTAATTCTCTAACCGGGAGTTCTATTTTGCGAGTTGTCTTATCCTACAGGTTACTCTACCCCCGAGCGATGTGCTCGTGCCAGTTTCTGATTTATCTGAGGCCCGTTTCCAATTCCGGACCCTCGGCGGGCCGTTTTCGAGCCTGAGTGTTGGAAAAGACCATGTTTTCGCTTCCAATTCTCTAACCGGGAGTCGTATTTGCGAGCCGTCTTTTCCTACAGGTTACACTAACCCCGAACGAAGTGCTCGTGTCAGTTCTCGATTTTTCCGATGCCTGTTTCCCATTCCGGACCCCTGGCGGGCCGTTTTCGAGCTTGAGTGTTGGAAAAGACCATGTTTTCGCTTCTAATTCTCTAACCGGGAGTCATATTTATGAGCCGTCTGATCCTACATGTTACTCTACCCCCGAACGAAGTACTCGTGCCAGTTTCCGATATTTCATATGCCCGTTTTCTGTTCCGTACCGCCGGCGGGCCTTTTTCGAGCCCGAGTGTTGGAAAAGACCACACTTTCGCTTCTAATTCTCTAACCGGGAGGCCTACTTGCGAGCCGTCTGATCCTACAGGTTACTCTACCCCCCGAGCGATGATCTTGTGCCAGTTTCCAATTTTTTCGGGGCCAGTTTCCCATTCCGGACCCTCGGCAGGCCGTTTTCGAACCTCAGTGTTGGAAAAGACCACCTTTTCGCTTCTAAATCTCTAATCGGGAGTCCTATTTGCGAGCTGTCTGATCCTACAGGATAATCTACCCCCGAACGAAGTGCTCGTGTGAGTTTCCGATTTTTCCGATGCCCGTTTCCCATTCCGGACCCCCGGCGGGCCGTTTTCGAGCCTGAGTTTTGGAAAAGACTACGTTTTCGCTTCTAATTCTCTAACCGGGAGTCCTATTTGCGAGCCGTCTGATCCTACAGGTTACTCTACCCCCGAGCGAAGTGCTCGTGCTAGTTTCTAATTTTTCCGAGGCCCGTTTCCCGTTCTGGACCCCCGGGGGGCCGTTTTCGAGCCTGAGTGTTGGAAAAGACCATGTTTTCGCTTCTAATTCTCTAACCGGGAGTCATATTTGCGAGCCGTCTGATCCTACAGGTTACTCTACCCCCGAGCGAAGTGCTCGTGCCAGTTTCCTATTTTTCCGATGCCCGTTTCCCGTTCCGGACCCCCAGCGGGCCGTTTTCGAGCCTGAGTGTTGGAAAAGACCACGTTTTTTCTTCTAATTCTCTAACCGGGAGTCCTATTTGCGAGCCGTCTGATCCTACAGGTTACTCTACCCTTGAGCAAAGTGTTCGTACCGGTTTCCAATTTTTCCGATGCCCGTTTCCCATTCCGGACCCCCGGCGGGTTGTTTTCGAGCTTGAGTGTTGGAAAAGACCATGTTTTCGCTTCTAATTCTCTAACCGGGAGTTCTATTTGCGAGTGGTCTGATCCTACAGGTTACACTACCCCCGAGCAAAGTGCTCGTGCCGGTTTCTGATTTTTCCGAGGCCCGTTTCCTGTTCCGGACCCCCGGCGGGCCGTTTTCGAGCTTGAGTGTTGGAAAAGACCACGTTTTCGCTTATAATTCTCTAACTGGGAGTCCTATTTGCGAGCCGTTTGATCCTATAGATTACTCTACCCCCGAGCGAAGTGCTCGTGCCGGTTTTTGATTTTTCCGAGGCCCGTTTCCCGTTCCGGACCCCCGGCGGGCTGTTTTCTAGCCATTAGGGAGAACTTTACAAGCAATTCGGGAGAAAATTTCTATACTTTTTGAAATCTTGAATTAAAAAAAATATTTATACCTTGTTAGGATCAGTCGAGCCTGACGGATCATGACTGCCATCTCCAACCGAGTCATGTCTCGCCCTGTGGCCGCTGCCAGCGTCAGGTGCCTGTAATTATTTATTATACATTTAAAACCAATTAAAAAAAACTAAAATATCATCAAACATATGACATAATTGACAATATATTTATACAAAATGTTTTCTTACTAACCAGAGTAGTGGGTGGTGGGTCTGAAGCGTTGGGGCCACGACTCTGTGATAGACGAGCCTCCAGCTCTGTCAACTCCGCTCTCAACTCGGCCCTCATCGATGCCCTCACCTCATTTGTGACCTCCTCTCTGATCGCTGCCTTCATGGACTGCAGCAACTCCTCGACCTCCTCATCTGTACGGAGGCGCAAGCCCTGGGAGGAGCTAGTACTGGATGACTCCGCTCGTGTGATGTGGGAACATGGAATGCCTGTCCCATACATGAGCGTGTATCCGTGCCCGTCCTGGCCAACGATGGAGTGGAATATCTCATCCCTCCGCGCTGGCAAACTGCGTTCCTCTTCGGGCAATGCCTCCAGTTTGGACTAAAACTGGGCCTACGTAGTTGATTCATTTAATATATTATCATGCATAACAAGACATAGTAATAGACAGATAATTTATGCGGTTCAATATAAAAACTTACGAAGATAGCTGCAACCTCCGGGTGGTGAGGATCTTGAGAACGCATCCAGACGGACATCCCGTCGACCGAACTGCCCGTGGCACGCAACTGTTTGGTGTAGAGTTAAATTTTTAGTATCATATCATACAAAATGACAAAAATATAAATCACACGTACAATCTAACTTCTTACCTCGTGGCGGACCTGGGTGATGTGTCGAGTCCCCAACCTGTGTGTGGGACCCTGCATTGCGCGGTTCCTCGCATTCGTAGCCGCCTCTTTCTATTTTTAATATTTATCAGTTAATTTTTGTTAGTTACTTTTAGTCACTAGTAAATTGTTAAAATTCAAATAAAAACATTATAAGTTTCTCACTTTTGCCTCCTCGCTCGTCCAGTACCTGACGAGCTGAGTCCACTGATCCGGGAGAACGCCCTTCGGAACTCGGTCCAGTATGTCATGGGCATCTTGATGTGGCCTCCAGTGCTGCGTCTTTATTTTATTTTTATGATCTTTCCACATCTTCCTGCACTTCGACATGTAAACTGGCCGGAAGAGCTCAAGACATGCCCTCAAATTGTCCTGAAAAGGACAAATAATTTTTTATTAAGTTATGGTTTAAATTGACACATCTTGTGGAGAAATGTTAAATTATTACCTTAACCTGCTTCCACATACGATCTAATGTATCCACCGGGAATGCCTCCCAATCAAGTGTAGTCAACGGGAATACATATGGATCCTGGACCATATGTCCCAAATGGCTGATGAGCTGGCAAGCATGCGGACCCACCGGATGATATGTCTCATCAAACTCCACATCAATGGGAGATCCAGAATTCCACGTCCGAATCCCTCTAGCATGGCCTCTCCCCCTGCTGGAAGATGGGCCCGTGCTCAAAGACTTTGTTCAAATTAGAAATAATCCAATTAAATTGAAATAAAATAATTTGTTATAATTAAAATGTTTTAATTAAATAAACTTATACATGTCTGTGTATCGACTAATGCAAGCCGAGACGGTGAAGCCGAAGCAGTCGAGGCCGAAGGCCCCACTGGGGTGGATACGGATGGTCGATCAATCGAGGACGATGGCCTCGGCCCGGAGGTTGACGGACAGGGATGAGAGGTCGATGGCCTACTCGGTGGGTCCATCGAACTAGGCTGGGCGACACCCGGTGTATGCCCAGGGTCCCCAGATGGCATACTAGACTGGGTCTGGCGCAGCAGCTCGTCGATCGTCCGCGGACGATCTCTCCTCTTTCTCCCTGACATATCTATTCAAATGTTTGTAAGATAAATTAATTTAACAAAATAATTGAAATTAACATTTAAAAATCATTTACACTGAAATTTAACATTGGTGAATTAGTTCACAACCGTTCACTGTTCATGTAAGTCAACTGTATCTCCTTCAATGGTTTCTCGAACGCAATTAACATCTTCATCACGTTGAACAACTGAATTCTGGTCAAGAACTTGTTGGGCGAATGCATCAATATCTAGCTCATCACATTCAATCTGATACACTCCCCTCCTTGACATTTTAACTGCAACCTGCCAGTTAGGATCTTTCAGATCTCTGACATAGTAAACTTGCTCCGACATTGAGGACAGTATGTAGGGTTCGGCACTTATTCGATCATCACGATGTAACAAAATTTTAAAATTTACCAATGTAAATTGGTAATTATCTGTTTTCACCCCTCGGATGGGATCCACCCAATCACACTTAAATAATAGAAATTTTAACCCATGATTGTATACAACTTCAACAATATCCTTCAGAAGGCCATAGTAGTAACCAGCATTGACAGACGGACAACCAATCCCACTATTTTGCGTTGCTCGTTTCTCATCTACATCCTTGATGCGAAATCGAAAACCGTTGACATCACAAGTTGTGTAACGTCGGGCCGTTATAAAGGGACCATCAGCTAACTGGTTCATTTCATCGGTCAAATTAGGATCATTGGTTCTTCGTAAGTTACACACCTACGCAATGGATGTAATCAATGAATATCACTACATGAAATTGACAAGTCAGGAACAAGTGAAACTACTCCTAATGATTGAATACGTACGTGATTCTTGAACCATTCATGAAATGACCGATAATGGGACTGATGAATTTGATTATCTGTAGCACGAGGCATGTCCTGTTTGAGCTCATTGATGTGTGTCCTGCGATGCATAACACGTGTTAATGACAAGTACGATAATTTAGGCAAAAAATTGAGGAGTTACTCTAATGAATGAGTGATAACTTACTGAGTCAAAGCCACAACATATGGGGTGTTGAACAACACCCACCGGTGAGCTTGAATCCACTCAATATTATTGAGATCAAATGGCGTGCCCTCCCCAACTGGACCATCATTAATCCACGATGGCCTAGTAAACTTTGTTTCAATATTATCATTAAGATATGATGCGCAGAAATTGGTGCACTCATCCATCAAATACCCTTTAGCTATTGATGCCTCTGGACGAGCCCTATTACGAACATACCTCTTCAATGTGTTCATGTACCTCGCGATCGGATACATCCATCTGAATTGGACGGGGCCACCAAGCAGGGCTTCACTGGTTAAGTGTATGGTCAAGTGAACCATGACATCGAAAAATGCAGGTGGAAATTTTTTTTGTAGATGACACAATGTCACAGCAATCCTCTCTTGCAGACCATTCAACTCATCTATTCGGTGAACTCTAGAACACAGTTGTCTGAAGAAGTTACTAACTTCAATCAATGGCGCCACAACATTCTTAAGCAAACAATTCCGTATGGAGATAGGCAGTAACTGTTGAATGAGAATATAATTGTCATGACTCTTCAAATCCTGTACTGTTCTTTCTTTAATGTTTACATGCTTAGCGATATTTGAACAGCACCCGTCAGGAACCTTGACACCCTTCAGAATAGAGAGGAAGACATCTTTCTCATCTTTACTCATCGTGTACTGCGCAGGAGGCATGTATGCCTTGTTGGACTCTCTCAGCTGCAAGTGCAACGGTTTTCTCAAGCCCATTTCTTCCCAGTCACGGCGTGCATTGACACCATCCTTTGACTTCCCCTGAACACCGAGAATGGTCCACAATATATTATCACATACGTTATTCTCGATGTGCATAACATATAAGTTGTGCCTAAGTAAGTTATTTTCCCAGTATGGTAGATCGTAGAAAATACTTTTTTTCTTCCAATTATGACTTCGGCTTCTATTTGCACAGGGAATAGAAGGCAGCGGGCGGGGGGGGGGGGGGGGGGCGGCAATAAATCTTGAAAATCATACACAGTACGTATTTGCTCCTGCTTGAGCTGTGACAACAATTCAACTCCCGTCGTTGTTCGAGGTGCTAGACCATATTCTTGAGTGCCATCAAATGACACTTTGTCCCTCCTGAACCTATGCAATGGAGGTAGAAAACGTCTATGACTCGTGTATGCCCATTTTCTGCCGTGCTTCAACCAAGTTGACTTCTTCTCCTTATTGCAACAAGGACATGGAAACTCTCCCTTTGTGCTCCAACCCGACAAGTTAGCATACGCTGAGAAGTCGTTGATTGTCCACAATAATGCAACGCGGAGTTTAAACATTTCATTGCTTTCAGCATCAAATGTCATCAGACCATCAGCCCATAATTCATTCAATTCATCAATCAAAGGTTGCATATATGCATCAATCTTGTCCCCTGGTCCTCTTGGTCCATCAATAAGTGTAGATAGGATCAGAAAAGGTTGCTTCATACACATCCATGGCGGGAGATTATAAGGTACCAAAACAGGTGGCCACGTACTGTGATTTGCCCCAGTCATGAACCTGAATGGACTAAAACCATCTGCAGCCAAACCAAGCTGCACACTGCGACAATCCAAGGCAAAGTCTGGATTCCTCCGATCAAAGTCTTTCCATGCTGGGGAATCTGCTGGATGGGTTAACTTACCATCGTCCCTGCTGTTCTCGGCATGCCATCTCATCAGTTTAGAAATCTTTGATGACATAAAAAGCCTCTTCAGCTTTGGCTTAAGTGGGAAATATCTCACTTGCTTTGCTGCCACACGTTTGCCACGATTGACAACACTTGTAGAACTATTCTGACGATTGCAACCAACCCCGTCCTCCTTCCATCTCGAATCTGACAAACAATGCACGTACCAAGATGGGCATTCTCATTCCTAAACAACATACAATTGTTTGGACATGCATCCAAAGTCTCATATGTGAAGCCTAAATTTTCAGTTAACTTGCGGGCCTGGTAGTAGGACTCAGCAAGTTTTGCACCGGATGGGAGCACTCGATGCAACAACTGGAGGAGCATATCGAAGGAAATGTCAGACCATTGATTTAATGCCTTCAAATGTAACAACTCAACGAGAAAGGACAATTTACTGAAGTCCTTGCATCCAGGATACAATTTTGTCTGTGCATCGTCTATAATTTCAAAATATCTCAAGGCTTCTTCATCGGCACCGGAGTGAGGATTACTCCCACCCGCCCCCTCAGTCTCACAGCTTGTGTATTCGGGTGCCAACCCGCATGCGATATCATTTAGCATCGCGATCATCGAATCAGCCTCTGACATATCATCCACCGCAATTTCATCTCTTTCCTCTCTGCGACAAGAAACATACTCTTCTCCATGTCTTATCCAATTCTTGTACTGCTTCAAGAATCCGTTCAGAATCAGATGCTCTCGGACAAACTCTCTTCTGTAATAATACTGATTCGCACATTTTCTACATGGACAACTGATGAACTCATTGTCAAACCCATTGGTAAATTCCATGAACTGGTTAATCCCATCCATGTATTCCCTAGACATCCTATTCGGTAAATCAATCCAACTCTTGTCCATCTCCGTAACTATTTCTGTGGAAATATAAAATGAACAAGTACAATTAGCCCAAGGTACCGTGCATCATGCAAGTCACCTATCCATAAACTGCAAACTCCTTACTACAGGGTGGTTGGTCCTATCCCATTCAAGAATGCACGATCCAACTTGCACTCAACAACTCGAATGCTTCGTCCCCTAGTCAAACAAAATTTTGGCAGCATGTCCGCATGGTTCTCCAAGTACACGACATAGGTACAACATCAGTCGTACCTATTTATGTACCCAGAGAACAATGGGACATCAATCAAAACTCTATCTAACATCAGACTTGCATGAGTTATTGAGTATAAGATGGATAATTGCATTCTCAAACTGTCCGAACTGGACAATTCAAGAGTCCTATACGACAAAGTTTGAATGTACATCACAAGAACAACGAATCTAGTCAAAGACCCAATCCGTTGCGTCAAGGATTACCGAACAAATGTCGTACACAATTCTCGAACGGGTCTAAGTTTCACTAATGCATGCAAATCAATAAAAGTTGATAATGAAAGGTTCACAACGAATGAAATCTTCAAATATAAAACCATCTATAGTAGTTCTAAATTAAGGGTCAATTTGGAATAGGTAAATGAGCATTTAAATTGCAATGTTGCATCCAAGACCACACAAAGTTAAAGAAAGTAGATTATCACATAATGCATACATTGAAGAAAAAGAAACCTAATAAGACTCCATCAGTCTTGAGACCTGTCTGTCTGATTCCTTTTAAGGTCCACATGACTGGCCAAGAGTCCTTGAAAAACAAATCAAGCCCAAGAACAAGACCAAGAATGGGCACAATATTTTTTACTTACAAATGTGTCCTAGATCTATTTGAATGTCGGAAATACATTGCTTAGACATATCACATATTTGTCGTCTCTCTAGTTAACTAAACTGTTGAAGTGGGAACTAATTCACATACAGTGGCTTATTAAAGCAATTTTTAGTTCATAGTAATTTGAAGCAAAGACAATGATTAAATTAAGGTAATAAGACGTATAATCATTGTAACAGTCCATTTGTTTTTTAGAAAGAAAACAGCACCTTAACTGATCTATGATAAGATAATATGCTATGAAATGTAATTGCATGCTACAATACCTCAAATAACATATGTATCAGCAAGCAATAATCAGCCGGGCTAGACAAATTTCTCCTCTCCTTGTCCTTTTCCCATTCAACACCCATGAAGTAAAACTATACATATAGCATTAGTCACCTTTTTACTCACCTTGTACGCTACACTTGTTAAACATGTTTGTTTAGCTTATAAAACAAAGTAAAAGGCAAACAATTAGGTATAAGATGCGACCCATCCTTTAAATTCATAGTGTTTTGGATTGAAATAGTAGACTAGAAAAATTGATAATATTGACGTTTTACTCCATCCATGTTTAGATTAAAAAAAAAATTATGAAAAACAAAACTAGTGACATGACACAAAGGTTAATCTCCATCCACTTTTGCCCAATTCTAATTACTTCCCAATAGCAGAATAAATAAATGCAATAAAAAGAGGAGGAAATTTTTGTCACCCACCACTTTCTCTCCCCCTTTGTTGGTTGCCATTCTCTCCCAACAAAAGAGTAAGAGTAGGATCACCGAATGATCCTAATAGCTGATGAGTTTACGAAAGATACACTTTTATAGCATTATTTTATGAGTTTTCAAAGATAAAAGAACTCAAAACACTATTTTTAGCATAAAAATCATAAAGTTCATCCCCATCATCTTTGCTCATATCTTTCCATTATAGATGGTCATTTGTATGCATTTATATGAGTTCCAATGGTTTCCATACTCTCAATTATATTAATTTCTCTTTGTAGGTGTTAATTGAAGATTAATTTGAAGATTAAAGTTGAGATTCAAGAATTAAAGAGAGTTAGGAAAAGTTTGGAAGGCAATTGGATGAAGAAATGACAAAGTTAGGCCAATAATAAGAAGGAACATGATAGACCTGGGTTGGTATTTTAACCATATCTTGTTACTCGGGTGTCTGATTGAGGTGATCTCAGAAGCATTGGAAAGCTTGTTTAAAGATCTACAAATCATATCTTACAACATTTTTCCCAACTCGGATGTTTTGGGGGTCAAAATCGTACATAAATCCAGAGACTGTTTTCTAATACGGGAATCACATACATATGTTCATATTTCCATTCTTGTGAAGTCCCACATTGGAAAGAAACCAAAAGAGAGCAAGACAAATGTTTCTATATAAAGAAGGGAGCTCTATGCATTAGAGACACAAGCAAGGAGAGCCTCCTCCTCTTTACTTAAGCTATTCATGTAATTGAGAGCAAATTGTAGAGAGAAAGTGAGGAAAGCCTTGTAAAATTAAAGATTTGGAATGAAATTGAAAGCTTCTTCTCCAATGGGTGGCTAATTCCTTTGATTGGATCTTCTAGGTGAAACTAAGTTGATCCTATTCCTTTTGCTTATGCTATTTCTTTTAAATTCCCCTGTTTATGTGCTTAATATGTTAGAATAGATTTTTCTTCATTGCATTGTGCAACCTTCCATGCTTAGTTTCTTTATTAGCATTCTTTTTACTATCTATGCTTAGGTTTGATAAATCATGCTTAGGAGTTAATATCTTTTGATGGTTTATGCTTACTTTTGATAGATAGTCATTAGAAATCTTTTCTTTTATGAAGGGAAGAAAATCTTAGCTATTAGATTGTCAATTTCTATCTTAGAGCTTTAAAGTTATATTTTCCAAATCTAAGCATTGATTTGTAATTAGATTTGAGTATTGTTTTTTTTTTTTTTGGAAAAGAGAAGAGCATAAGTGTTGGATTAGTGTCACTTAGTGAATTCTAAATGATTCAATCTATCCATTAGTATTACTTGTTGTTTATTTTACTTACTTTAGTTTGATTCTATTCACACTCCCACACACTTATTCACTAGTTTTAATCTTCACACTCCATTTCTCTATTATTCACACCATCAATTCCACATTTGATTTTACACCACTTTAGCATATTTCTTTATCTCCATCCACTCATTTTCTTTACTAACTTCTCTTTGTTATCTAGTTCTAGATTTCTTTTAGTTTGCATTTTTTATTTTCCTTGTTATTATCTAGTTTCTTGTTTCCATTGTTATTTTCATTTGAATTTGTTGATACTCCTTTTCATAGATCTTTGTTATTTTCTTTGTAACGATCCTCGTGGGAACGATATTCGGACTTCCATAGTCTATATTACTTGAGACAACCGTATACTTGCGGGAAAATACGCATCAATAGCATAATCTATCAACCATAGCTCCCGCAATCACATTCATCAAATAGATGGATTAATTAGGATTAGGACATTGAGCCCATTTATCAGACAAATCTCCTTCGATCTCTTAAGGGAGGAAAAGTGATCCTTTTCTCTTTCATGGAGGCTCCTCTGCCAAAGGGGTAAGCAAACAATGTCCTAAGAGAAACTGAGTTTCTTGGCATTTGGCCATTCAAGCAACACCCTTGTTTGAAAAGGAAAAAAGAAAAGTGAGAAAATCACAAATCACAAATGCTGATATGTAAATCATCCTATCCATTGTCAGATGATGCACCCATCTAACCCATGTCAAATTTTTCACAACAAGTTGATGTTTTCCAGAGAAAAATCAACAGTAACCATCTCACTATTGAATAGAGAATATTAACAAAATTGATAAAAATAAGATTTACCAAAGAAAAACCAATCTTTAAAAAGAAAAAAAAAGTCTAAAAAATAAAAATAAGAAAAAAAAAAAAAAAGAAGAATGAATCATATAATATAAGTTAAAGAATTGAATCCAGCCATGGGGAAATAAGGTCCTGCCAAAGTGAAAGAAACCTGATCAAGCATGGAGAGAAGCAAGGAATCTAAACATGGCCAGTTAGTAAGAAACTGGATATTCATCCAGCTGAGAAATTGGATTGGATGAAATGATTTTTTTATCTTACAAGAATTCAATTTGAGATATGTAAGTTTTTCTAGAGCTTTTCAAGGATGCCCAAATGCACAAGTAGGAGCTAACCGCTTATTGTTTGCACTAAAATACATAGGAATTAAATACATAAGGTGGTTAAAATGAAGATTGAATGTGGGTTTTTCTTTTAATCACCTCATGTATTCAATTCTTTTTAATCTTAATGCAAATAAATGGGCGCTACGGAAATTGACGATTTAAAGGTCAATAGTTCAGTAGAGAGAATTCGAAATCCTTTTTTTTTTTCTTTATCTCATCAATCAAACATAGAATTCAATCCCATTAATTGAACATAGAATTTCAAATGCTCCATAATAGTAACCAACATTACTATTAAAAATTCTTGATTAATGTAATTCAGTAAAAAATTCATCCAAACAAATTGGCACCAAGTTTCCAACTTCCACTTCAGTTACGAAAAAAGAAAAACATTGGCTTGACATTTCTACAACCCTCAATCACATCAACTTTAGGCCCAACTTAGAAGGTTAGTTCTTTGTAATGCATCCTTTTGCATCGCTTGAACTAGTTTAATTGATATCTAATTAGAACATCACTTACTATTTGATCTCATCAAGATAACTTTGCAAGGTGCATTACTTTTTCCCCCATACACTATGTCAAAATACATCCAGCTCTATGTTATCTTTAATTTTACCCGAGTGGTAAGAAGGTATGCATGAGATAAAGAAGGCCGGAGAGAGAGCGATTGAGGATGGGATAAAGAAGAGAAACTCATGATTTCAGATTGAAAACTATTTTTTGATGATGAATAATCAAAAGGGCATCATAGATCCCCACACTCAGCACTAAGTTTCTATCCAACATGCTCAGAACCGCTTCTAGAACACAATGTCAAAAGAGATAGAATTCTCCTTCTTACAAACCTACTTCTCCTTCTTCGCCTATTTCAATCCCCCAAAGCCCTAATGCCATTTATCACTGTATGTTTCATGTAGCTCTGTATGTCGTAATTAATATTTGCCTTTAAAGCAACTCCTTATTGGGTAATGATGCTTATCATGCAAAGCAACAATCCTATTGAGCTTTAAAATAATTTTCTTTGTTGGCCTTGCTAGCGCAGATGCTCGTGTACCTATGTTCTTGGGTTTTTTCAGTTAATTAAGTAAGTGCTCCCTTCTCTTCATAATGCAAGTGTTGTACCTGTTTTAGTTATCTATTTCTGAATGTAGTTTCAATTTAGTATGTTAGATGGCATTCAACATACTCATAAAAAAAAAAAAAGGATGGCATTCAACACGAAGACAAGATTTCAATCCAAACTATAAAAGCAGTATTAGTTGATTTGATTTTGTTGCGTTCCTTTTAGCTCTTTGGCTCTTCAAGTGAGCTGCCAGTGAAAACTGAAACTTAAGCCTAAACATAATGTTCGCTTGGAGATGAAATATAAGTTTTGATAATTAGGTTTGAGTTTTATCAGATAAGTTCTAATCATCATAAGCGCATGGATTGACTGGCCCTCAAGCCAAGACTGAACCACTAACAAGGCTTTGAGGAATTCAAGTTCTGATCCAAAAGCTCTGTGCCAAAGCCCCCAACAAATCAGATAAAAAAAAACAAAAAACAAACCCAGAAACAAACATGTGCAATGACGATCAGTTTGAAGCTCTAATCTACATTTAAAAAAAAATGCAAGATCTGGAAAGAACTTAATTGAAAGTGGGAATAGATCATCAACATACCTGGAGATGATTTTGATGCAGAGTATACGGACAGATGCTTGTTTCAGAAGCTGTTCTTCGTCTTCGAGGTTTAATGGCGGAGAGAAAACAGAGGAAGAGTGAGGGAAAAAGAGAGATTGTTGGTGAGGGAGAGCGAGCAGCAACAGCAGAGTGAGGGAGACAGAGTCCTCGGCGGCGTTGAGGGCCGGAGATGGAAAGACCAGCTGAAAGAGAGAGAGAAATAAAGAGAGAGAGGGAGAGGGAGAAGGAGAGGGAGAGAGAGAGAGGGCTCCGGCGCAGGCGGCTCCAGCGTGGATGGTGTGGCGGGAGACGGGAAAAGCGCTTGGGAGGGCAAAGTGCAGAGCGCGGGAGGGAGGGGAAAGGAAAAAAGGAAGAGAGAAAAGTGAAAATCGTTGGGTGTATAAAAGACCCTTTAGCGACCGCTATTGCGGGCGCAATAGGCGGTCACCCGCCTTTTCCCTGCACCAATACTCCCTTTTCTAGTAGTGAACGGACCTTTTTTTTTTTTTTTCTCATCGCCACATAAAGCCCTAAAAAGGCAATTTTGGAATCTTGAAAAAAAGAGGAGAGCTGCTAAATGCACACACAATTCTTCTTTCCCCTCCCCCTACAAGCACTGCTTAAAATAAAAAATTACAAAAATTACTTTCTACATACCCCATATTTCCTAAACTATCCAAACATCCACTCTCTCAACTTCTCTCTGCACCCCCTCTCTCTCTTTACTCCCTCCGCTCTCTCTTCCCCTCTCCTTCTTTCTCTCTCCCTCTCCCACCCTCTCTTTCCTTCTCTCCCTGCCCGCTGTCTCTCCTTCTCTTTCCCCCCTCCCTGTCTCTCTCCCTCCAGTGGTGCTACAAGAGGGGGGGGGGTGTGGTGTTGTAGAAAGAAGTTGGGGAGGGAGAGATTTTTTTTATATATATATCATTTTAGGTAATTTACCACATGAGTCTAGTGGAAAAAAAAATACAGTGTGTGGAAAGAAAAGTTGTGTGTGGATTTAGCGGCTCTCAAAATGAAGCATAGCTTGGTCGCCCTAATTTGGCCGGGTGTACTGATTTGAAATATCCCAGAAACTTAGGCCCCATTTTAAAAGTTTTCTTAACTTTTATCTTCCATGAATCCATCTCTATCGTCTTTTATTTTTCTTTCTATTTATGCCCCTAGTTTGGAGTGGTTCTCATTTCTCAGTTCAATAATCGACGGCCCCTGAAAGTGGTTTTCATTTTTTAGTTCAAGAACCCTGGATCTCTTACATTACCGGCACCCTTCAAAGGTCGGGGGAATCTTGGATTTCCCTGATGTGGATTATGATTTTGAAGATGATATGGTTTGTGATAAGGTTGAGGAGAAGGAGGAAGAGGATGAGGATGATTCTGGACTTTACCTTGAAGCAAATCCTGATGAGGTGTTAAAATATTCTGAGAATGAATCTCTTGACGCCGATGAATTTTGCGAGGAGGCTGAGGTTGTCACTGTTGCTGCAGATGAGTTAGTGATTTCAATCAAAGAAAGACGACATGTTGAGCCAAGAAGATTGACAACGTTATCGACTAGCAAATCATGCTCCATCCACCGAGTCCCAGACTGCATTCGTCGACACAATGAGAAAGCCTATGATCCTCAAATCATCTCAATAGGCCCATTTCACTACGAGAAGAGAGAAAGTCAACTGCAATCCGTGGAGGAGCACAAATGGAGGTATTTAAATGACATCCTCGATCGCGGACAAGACGACCTCTTGGAGCGGTGCTTGCCAGCCATTAGGAAGCTCGAAAAGAAAGCCCGAACATGCTACTCAGAGAAAGTTGATCTCCACAGCAATCCTTTTGTTGAAATGCTGGTACTTGATGGTTTCTTTATAATTGAGTTTTTTCGCAGGTCACTCAACCCAAAATATCGTGATGATCCCATCGTTAAGTTGGGATGGCTAAAAAGCACAATAAGAATGGACTTGCTCTTGCTGGAAAATCAGATCCCATTCTTCGTTCTCGAAAGTCTTTGTAAAGAGATGGGTTTTCTCGAATTCGAAACTTTTCTGATGAAACAGGTCCTTCCTTTCTTCGTTCCTACCAACGAAAACGCACCCAATTCTACCCAAGAAGAAGAAAAAGAAAACGCTCCCACGGTGGATACTCCCAATGTTACCAAAAAAGAAGAAAAAGAAAACGCTCCCACGGTGGATACTCCCAATGATACCAAAAAAGAAGACAAAGAAAACGCTACCAAATTCCAACATCTACTCCATTTTGTGCACGGCTTTCACCTTCCTAAGTTGGTGGATGAGAAACCTACCAGACGTAAGCTACAAATAATCCCCAATGCATCCAGACTTCAGGAAGCAGGGATCAAGTTTGCCATGGGGCCTGGCTCGGATATAAAGTTTGAGAAAGGAGTTATTAAGATCCCACCCTTGAAAGTTATGGATGCCACCAAGTCTGTACTCTTGAACCTTGTTGCATTTGAACAATGCTACCGCCACTGCAACTCGCACTTTGCAGGGTACACTTACTTCATGGATTGCCTCGTGGACAATGCCAAAGATGTTCAGATCCTTTGTGAGAATGGAATCATTAACCGTTGGTTGAGCAGTGACCAAGAAGTGGCCGCTCTCTTTAACAAGATGGGGAGAGAGATAATCGTATATGATCACGATTCCAATCTTCTGAACGTTTGTGAAGAAATCAATCGGTATTACGGGGCTTCTTGGCACGCATGGAGAACAAGCTTGAAGCGGAATTACTTCAATAACCCATGGGCCATTATATCTGTTGCCGCTGCCGTTATCCTTCTACTCTTTACATTTTCGCAGACTTTCTTCTCCGCATTTCCCAAGTTTGCTGCTGGAAACTAGAATTGGTAATTCCTTCTTCGTGTTGTATTTAGAATTGGCCGGTAAACTCATCTTTCTATTGTATTTCTGTTGTATTATCTTTAGATATGTCTTAGTATAGAAGATGTCCACCGTCAGCGCCACTTTGTCCAGTACATGGGAGTTGGGGATTCTCCCGCCCTGTTTAGTAGTACTAATTGTGGAATAATGTTGTATTTTCTTTTGGACTTGGGATCCCCTGGGTTTCTCTCCGTGCTAACTGTGGTGGACCAAACAGGGTCAACCGTATCACCATGGGATAGCGCTACCTCTGACATGGTAGACCGTGGTTAGTCCACTCATAATCACTACCGGTAAACATAACTGGACTCTTTCTTTAAATTTATCGTAGTGTCCTGATGCGTGCGGTAATAATGTAGAATATTGTGCCTTTTCTTTGATTTAAAAATTTGTATGCCTATCAAGTGTTTTAGTTAATACCCTGAAGAAAGAAAAATTACTGCAATTGGTAAGGCATATTAAAGTATTTTGATGCTACTTTAACTCCTTTCTCGTGACATCGAGACTTGATTAAGCACATTGCAGTGTTTCTAAGCTAGTTTTCTTCTTTTTTTTCAATTTTCTAACTCCCTAGTTGATTTTTCCCTTTTCTCATTAGCCCTTAAATTTCCATGTCTTCAAATTACAAACTTTTGTAGGGAAAATTTGACGGCTAATGAAAAAAGAGAAAAATCAACTAGCTAGTTCGAGAATTGGAAAAAAAGTTTGCTGAGAAATACTTCAATGCGCCAAATCAAATTTAGATATCGCGGAATTAAGTTTTGAAATTGCGAGAAAGGGATTTAATTAGCTTTGAAATACTTCAATCTACCAAATTAAGTTATGACGTCACGAAATTAAGTCTTAATATAGCGAGAAAGGGGTTTAATTGGCTTTGAAATACTTCAATCTACCAAATTAAGTTATGACGTCACGAAATTAAGTCTTAATATAGCGAGAAAGGGGTTGAACTAATCTCAAAATATTTTAACGTGCGGTACCAAATTAAGTCTTGATATTATAAAAAAGAGAATGAACTAGCCTTAAAATACTTTAATGTGCCCTGCTAAATCAAGTCTGGTTATTACGAGAAATGGGTTCAAACAGTTTCAAAATATTTTAATTTGTCCAATTAAGTATTTAGTGAAAAAGGAGTTGAATAGATAATTTGGTTAAAAACAAATCAAAATATGTACACTGCATTTGAGGATGTTATTGGGAAAGACCCTTCTGGAATCCCTCCCACTAACTGCAACTCGTGAAAGCTTGGAGAATGCTTTTAATGGGGTGACTGACGCAATCGATTTGACCGACATGTTAAAAGGGTGGTATTGCATTGTTAGGAGTCCGGAGCACTTATTGTAGCTGGCCCACCATCATGGTGATGAATTATTAGGGGGCAACAACATCAGTTGCAAATACATGATAAAATCGTAATTTGAGGGACACGTGGCATATTGTAATTGGCCCATTTATGATAAGTGTGTGCCAATTGGGATGGGTGATCCGGACTGCATCCAAAGGCATCTCCAGCTGTAACTCAAATTACTTTAATAATATGAAGCATATAATGAAAAAACCAATTGAAAAGCTTGGAGAATGATGCTTTTCACAGAGTGACTGACGCAATTGATTTGACCGACATGTTAAAAGGGACGTTTTTCATTGTAAGGAATCTGGAGCACTTGTTGTAGCTGGCCCACCTTCACAGTGATCAATTATTAGGGGCAACCACATCAGCTGCAAATAATGTATCATTTTTTTTTTTTTTTTATCACAACGAAGGTTCAAACTTTTTGGGTTAGACCGATCTCTCCGGCCCAAGGAAAAATCGGATAAAATTTCTATGACCCTTAGGTGGTGGACAAGTGGATTCAAGTTTCGATTCCTGAAGAGGAGGGAATCGGAGGTTGATATTAAGACCTTTAGTTCCAAAAGAGGGAGGAACCGTGGTCCTGACCACTTGGCCAACCCCTAGAATTGCAAATAATGTATCATTTGAAAGTGTTAAAAGCATAATTTTCGGGACACATGGATTACTGTAATTGGCAAAGCATATTGAAGTATTTCGATGCTAGTTCAATCTCCTTTTTGCGACATTAAGACTTGATTTTACGCATTATAGTGTTTCTAAGCTAGTTTTTTTTTTTTCCAATTTTCGAACTCCATAGTTGATTTTTTCCTTTTCTCAATAGCCCTCAAATCTCCTTGTCTTCAAATTACGAACTTTTGAAGGGAAGATTTAAGGGATAATGAGAAAAGAGAAAAATCAACTAGCGAGTTCACGAAATGAAAAAAAAAAAGGCTAGCTTAGAAATACTTCAATGCGCCAAATCAAATCTCCATGTCTCGGAATTAAGTTTCAATATTGCGAGAAAGGGGTTGAACTAAACTTGAAATACTTTAATATGCAAAATCAAGTCTCAATGTAGCGAGAAAGGGGTTAAACTAACCTCTAAATACTTTAATATGCCGTACTAAATCAAGTATGGAGGCGTAAAATCAAATCTCGATGTCGCAAGAAAGGGATCAAACTAGCCTCGAAATACTTGAATGTGCCATGCCTAATCAAGACTCAATACCGCGAAAAAGGGGTTCAACTAATTTCAAAATATTTTAATGTGTCTAATCAAGTCTAAATGTTGCGAAAAAGTAGTTGAATGGGCAATTTGGCTAAAAAAATCAAAATATGCCATATAAAATCCTTGGGGCATTAGATGCAGTTAATGATGCTTCTCGATGTCCATTGCATTTGAGGATGTTTTTGGTAAAGGCCCTTTTGGAATCCCTCCCACAAGGGATGTAACAGTTCGGTTAACTGCGATTTTTGGGAAAATAGTTAACTGAACTGTGTTTCACGGTTTTTGGTTTTTAAAAACCGTAACCGTAACCGAACCGTGAAAAACCGAATCACAGTTATCCGCACTTAATGGTTCGATTATGGTTAATGGTCACTTAAAAAATTTGTGAAAATTTTGTCATTTACCAATCAACCTTACTGTGAAAAAAAAAAAAACCATAGTTAGAGAATGACATAATATGTTACTGTAAAAAAATAAATAAATAAATTCCATTCAGGCCCTTAGGTTTTTTTCTTATTAGCGAAACGGTTCGGTTAACCAGGTGTTTTGGGAATACAGTTAACCGAACAGCGATTAACGGTTTGGTTTGATTAATAACCGTGAGTCGAGATAAAAGCTATAACCAAACTGTGAAGCACGGTTTTTTTATTTCAAAAATCGTAACTGAATTGTTAACCGTAGTTCGGTTTGGTTTGGTTAGACTATTTTTTGGCTTTTTCTATACCCCTGCCTTCCACTAACCCTCTGTTTGGGAAGGAGGGAAAGTGGGGGGGAGAGAAAAAAAGGGGGGAAAATGGAGGGAAAGTGGAAGTTGATGGTGTTTGGGAATGAGGGAGGAAAAGTGGGGGGAAGGAAAATGGGGGTAAAATGCTTGTGGGGCCACCTTAAAATTTTTCACTCAAAAATGGGGGGAAAGTGGGGGGAAAGTGTGAGGGAAAGAGGGGAGGGGAGAGAATTTTACTAAAATCCCCTTCTCACCTTTTCACTTTTTCACAAAGTAAGGGTAAATTGGTAATTTTCTCTCTACCTCACAAACAAACAAAACCCTACTTTTTCACTTTTCTTTCTCTTCCTATTTTACTATCCAAACAAGAGGAGGTAAAATTAATTTTACCTCCCCTCCTCGCCCCTCCCCTCCCCTCCATTTTCCTTCCCCCTCAAATTTCCCCTCCCCTCCCCTCCCAAACATAGGGTAAAGATAACTCCTGAAACTTTGGAGAATGCTCTTCACAGGGTGACTGACGCAATTGATTTGACCGACATGTTAAAAGGGTCGTTTTGCATTGTAAGCAGTTCGGATCACTTATTGTAGGTGGCCCACCTTCGGCGGCCACATCAGTTCCAAATTCATGATAAAATCATAATTTGCGGGACACGTGGCATACTTAATCGGCCTACTTATGATAAGTTTGTGCCAACTGGGATGGCTGATCGGGACTGCATCCGAAGGCATCTCCAGGCGTAACTCAAATTTGCTTTAATAATATGAAAACGCAACAAACAAAATTCACAGATGCAGGAGACGTTGAAAGGCCGGATTGTCTTTTATAAGAGGTTTTAATAAAGTAGTGACAGATAGCACCACTCATCAGATTCATTCTATCTTAGTCTCAGTCTCAGCCTAGTCACTCCAATCCCGGAGGCGAGACATATAGCAGCACTCATTTGCTCCATTATTAGTTAAACAATTAAAAAAAAAGGAAAGAAAAGGAAAGAACAAATGGCTGGAAAATTTTAGGTAACCATTGCCAGTTTCCCTTTCAAATCCTGCCTAAACCAGAAAGTAACGGGTTCGGAGGAAAAGTGAGCCCATTTATCAGACAAATCTCCTTAGATCTCTTAAAGGGAGGAAAAGTGATCCTTTTCTCTTTCATGGAGGCTCCTCTGCCAAAGGGGTAAGCAAACAATGTCCTAAGAGAAACTGAGTTTCTTGGCATTTGGCCATTCAAGCGACACCCTTGTTTGAAAAGGAAAAAAGAAAAGTGAGAAAATCACAAATCACAAATGCTGATATGTAAATCATCCTATCCATTGTTACAAGATGCACCCATCTAACCCATGTCAAAATTTTCACAACAAGTTGATGTTTTCCAGAGAAAAATCAACAGTAACCATCTCACTATTGAATAGAGAATATTAACAAAATTGATAAAAATAAGATTTACGAAAGAAAAACCGATCTTTAAAAAGAAAAAAAAAGTCTGAAAAATAAAAATAAGAAAATAAAAACAAACAAAAAAATAAAAAAGAAGAATGAATCATAAAATAAAAGTTAAAGAATTGAATCCAGCCATGGGAAAATAAGGTCCTGCCAAAGTGAAAGAAACCTGATCAAGTGTGGAGAGACGTAAGGAATCTAAACATGGCCAGTTAGTAAGAAACTAGATATTCATCCAGCTGAGAAATTGGATTGGATGAAATGATTTTTTTATCTTACATGAATTCAATTTGAGATATGTAAGTTTTTCTAGAGCTTTTCAAGGATGCCCAAATGCACAAGTAGGAGCTAACCGCTTATTGTTTGCACTAAAATACATAGGAATTAAATACATAAGGTGGCTAAAATGAAGATTGAATGTGGGTTTTTTTTTTAATCACCTCATGTATTCAATTCTTTTTAATTTTAATGCAAATAAATGGGCGCTACGGAAATTGACGATTTAAAGGTCAATAGTTCAGTAGAGAGAATTCGAAATCCTTTCTTTCTTTCTTTTTTTTTATCTCATCAATCAAACATAGAATTCAATCCCATTAATTGAACATAGAATTTCAAATGCTCCATAATAGTAACCAACATTACTATTAAAAATTCTTGATTAATGTAATTCAGTAAAAAATTCATCCAAACAAATTGGCACCAAGTTTCCAACTACCACTTCAGTTACCAAAATAGAAAAACATTGGCTTGACATTTCTACAACCCTCAATCACATCAACTTTAGGCCCAACTTAGAAGGTTAGTTCTTCATAATGCATCCTTTTGCATCGCTTGAACTAGTTTAATTGATATCTAATTAGAACATCACTTACTATTTGATCTCATCAAGATAACTTTGCAAGGTGCATTACTTTTTCCCCCATACACTATGTCAAAATACATCCAGCTCTATGTTATCTTTAATTTTACCCGAGTGGTAAGAAGGTATGCATGAGATAAAGAAGGCCGGAGAGACAGCGATTGAGGATGGGATAAAGAAGAGAAACTCATGATTTTAGATTGAAAACTATTTTTTGACGATGAATGATCAAAAGGGCATCATAGATCCCCACACTCAGCACTAAGTTTCTATCCAACATGCTCAGAACCGCTTCTAGAACACAATGTCAAAAGAGATAGAATTCTCCTTCTTACAAACCTACTTCTCCTTCTTCGCCTATTTCAATCCCCCAAAGCCCTAATGCCATTTATCACTGTATGTTTCATGCAGCTCTGTATGTCGTAATTAATATTTGCCTTTAAAGCAACTCCTTATTGGGTAATGATGCTTATCATGCAAAGCCACAATCCTATTGAGCTTTAAAATAATTTTCTTTGTTGGCCTTGCTAGTGCAGATGCCCGTGTGCCTAAGTTCTTGGGTTTTTTCAGTTAATTAAGTAAGTGCTCCCTTCTCTTCATAATGCAAGTGTTGTACCTGTTTTAGTTATCTATTTCTGAATGTAGTTTCAATTTAGTATATTAGATGGCATTCAACATACTGATAAAAAAAAAAAAAAGGATGGCATTCAACACGAAGACAGAATTTCAATCCAAACTATAAAAGCAGTATTAGTTGATTTGATTTTGTTGCGTTCCTTTTAGCTCTTTGGCTCTTCAAGTGAGCTGCCAGTGAAAACTGGAACATAAGCCTAAACATAATGTTTGCTTGGAGATGAAATATAAGTTTTGATAATTAGGTTTGAGTTTTATCAGATATGTTCTAATCATCATAAGCACATGGATTGACTGGCCCTCAAGCCAAGACTGAACTACCAACAAGGCTTTGAGGAATTCAAGTTCTGATCCAAAAGCTCTGTGCCAAAGCCCCCAACAAATCAGACAAAAAAAAACAAAAAAGAAAAACCCAGAAACAAACATGTGCAATGACGATCACTTTGAAGCTCTAATCTACATTTTTAAAAAAATGCAAGATCTGGAAAGAACTTAATTGAAAGTGGGAATAGATCATCAACATACCTGGAGATGATTTTGATGCAGAGTGTACGGACATATGCTTGTTTCAGAAGCTGATCTTCGTCTTCGAGGTTTAATGGCGAAGAGAAAACAGAGGAAGAGTGAGGGAAACAGATTCCTCGACGGTGTTGAGGGCCGGAGATGGAAAGACCAGCGGAAAGAGAGAGAGAAATAGAGAGAGAGAGGGAGAGGGAGGGAGAGAGGGCTTCGGCACAGGCGGCTCCGGCGTGGATGGTGCGGCGGGAGACGGGAAAAGCGCACAGGAGGGCAAAGTGCAGAGCGTGGGAGGGAGGGGAAAGGAAAAAAGGAAGAGAGAAAAGTGAAAATCGAGTATAAAAGACCCTTTAGCTACCGCTATTGCGGCCGCAATAGGCGGTCACTAAAGGGTCTTTAGCGACCGCCACAAGCGGTCGCCCGCCTTTTCCTTGCGCCAATACTCCCTTTTCTAGTAGTGAACGGACCTTTTTTTTTTTTTCTCATCGTCACATAAAGCCCTAAAAAGGCAATTTTGGAATCTTGAAAAAAAGAGGAGAGCTACTAAATGCACACACAATTCTTCTTTCCCCTCCCCCTACACCCACTGCTTAAATTAAAAGATTACAAAAATTACTTTCTACATACCCCATATTTCCTAAACTATCCAAACATCCACTCTCTCAACTTCTCTCTGCACCCCCTCTCTCTCTTTACTCCCTCCGCTCTCTCTTCCCCTCTCCTTCTTTCTCTCTCCCTCTCCCACCCTCTCTTTCCTTCTCTCCCTGCCCGCCGCCTCTCCTTCTCTTTCCCCCCTCCTTGTCTCTCTCCCTCCAGTGGTGCTACAGGGGGGGGGGGGGGGGGGGGGGGGGGTGGTGGTTGTAGAAAGAAGTTGGGGAGGGAGAGATTTTTTTATATATATCATTTTAGGTAATTTACCACGAGTCGATTGGTCAAAAAAAAAATACAGTGTGTGGAAAGAAACGTTGTGTGTGGATTTAGCGGCTCTCAAAATGAAGCATAGCTTGGTCGCCCTAATTTGGCCGGATGTACTGATTTGAAATATCCCAGAAACTTAGGCCCCATTTTAAAAGTTTTCTTAACTTTTATCTTCCATGAATCCATCTCTATCGTCTTTTATTTTTCTTTCTATTTATGCCCCTAGTTTGGAGGGGTTCTCATTTCTCAGTTCAATAATCGACGGCCCCTGAAAGTGGTTTTCATTTTTTAGTTCAAGAACCCTGGATCTCTTACATTACCGGCACCCTTCAAAGGTCGGGGGAATCTTGGATTTCCCTGATGTGGATTATGATTTTGAAGATGATATGGTTTGTGATAAGGTTGAGGAGAAGGAGGAAGAGGATGAGGATGATTCTGGACTTTACCTTGAAGCAAATCCTGATGAGGTGTTAAAATATTCTGAGAATGAATCTCTTGACGCCGATGAATTTTGCGAGGAGGCTGAGGTTGTCACTGTTGCTGCAGATGAGTTAGTGATTTCAATCAAAGAAAGACGACATGTTGAGCCAAGAAGATTGACAACGTTATCGACTAGCAAATCATGCTCCATCCACCGAGTCCCAGACTGCATTCGTCGACACAATGAGAAAGCCTATGATCCTCAAATCATCTCAATAGGCCCATTTCACTACGAGAAGAGAGAAAGTCAACTGCAATCCGTGGAGGAGCACAAATGGAGGTATTTAAATGACATCCTCGATCGCGGACAAGACGACCTCTTGGAGCGGTGCTTGCCAGCCATTAGGAAGCTCGAAAAGAAAGCCCGAACATGCTACTCAGAGAAAGTTGATCTCCACAGCAATCCTTTTGTTGAAATGCTGGTACTTGATGGTTTCTTTATAATTGAGTTTTTTCGCAGGTCACTCAACCCAAAATATCGTGATGATCCCATCGTTAAGTTGGGATGGCTAAAAAGCACAATAAGAATGGACTTGCTCTTGCTGGAAAATCAGATCCCATTCTTCGTTCTCGAAAGTCTTTGTAAAGAGATGGGTTTTCTCGAATTCGAAACTTTTCTGATGAAACAGGTCCTTCCTTTCTTCGTTCCTACCAACGAAAACGCACCCAATTCTACCCAAGAAGAAGAAAAAGAAAACGCTCCCACGGTGGATACTCCCAATGTTACCAAAAAAGAAGAAAAAGAAAACGCTCCCACGGTGGATACTCCCAATGTTACCAAAAAAGAAGAAAAAGAAAACGCTACCAAATTCCAACATCTACTCCATTTTGTGCACGGCTTTCACCTTCCTAAGTTGGTGGATGAGAAACCTACCAGACGTAAGCTACAAATAATCCCCAATGCATCCAGACTTCAGGAAGCAGGGATCAAGTTTGCCATGGGGCCTGGCTCGGATATAAAGTTTGAGAAAGGAGTTATTAAGATCCCACCCTTGAAAGTTATGGATGCCACCAAGTCTGTACTCTTGAACCTTGTTGCATTTGAACAATGCTACCGCCACTGCAACTCGCACTTTGCAGGGTACACTTACTTCATGGATTGCCTCGTGGACAATGCCAAAGATGTTCAGATCCTTTGTGAGAATGGAATCATTAACCGTTGGTTGAGCAGTGACCAAGAAGTGGCCGCTCTCTTTAACAAGATGGGGAGAGAGATAATCGTATATGATCATGATTCCAATCTTCTGAACGTTTGTGAAGAAATCAATCGGTATTACGGGGCTTCTTGGCACGCATGGAGAACAAGCTTGAAGCGGAATTACTTCAATAACCCATGGGCCATTATATCTGTTGCCGCTGCCGTTATCCTTCTACTCTTTACATTTTCGCAGACTTTCTTCTCCGCATTTCCCAAGTTTGCTGCTGGAAACTAGAATTGGTAATTCCTTCTTCGTGTTGTATTTGTGTTGTATTTAGAATTGGCCGGTAAACTCATCTTTCTATTGTATTTCTGTTGTATTATCTTTAGATATGTCTTAGTATAGAAGATGTCCACCGTCAGCGCCACTTTGTCCAGTACATGGGAGTTGGGGATTCTCCCGCCCTGTTTAGTAGTACTAATTATGGAATAATGTTGTAATTTCTTTTGGACTTGGGATCCCCTGGGTTTCTCTCCATGCTAACTGTGGTGGACCAGACAGGGTCAACCATTGGACAGCACTACCTCTGGCGTGGTGTACCGTGGCTAGTCCACTCATGATCACTACCGGTAAACATAACCGGACTCTTTCATTAAATATATCGTAGTGTCCTGATGCGTGCGGTAGTAATGTAGAATATTGTGCCTTTCCTTTGATTTAAAATTTTGTATGTCTATTGTAGGCGGTAAAAACGACACCTACTTAGATTGAGATGAGATTGGGGTAAACTTCTTAGGACAGGGAATGCTGAACGCCAAGAACCTGAAACGGAAAGAGAAAGGCTAAAGTCAGAGCCCCTGGCTGCCGCGAGCTGAAGGCACTCCGATGCCTGAGTTAGTTCTGAGGAGACTAAACAGGAGGAGGAAGAAGAGAATGAAACAGTGTGTAGTATTGAGAGTTGTATGTTGCGTATTTCGTACCTTTCATGGGACCAATCCCATGCGTATATATAAGCGAGCGTTCCTCGTTCATTCTCTATGTGAGTGGGGGTAGGTGAGGTGAGGTCCCATCGATCCTTACCCTGGCTGGCTGCAGTGGGTAAAGTGGGCAACATCCCATCCTCACTTTCCATGCCTTCAGTCAGTTGACGTACAGGGCTGATAAAGCAAACCTCTTATCGCCATAAATGAGCGATCCTATCGCCATAAATGAATGCTCATATCTGCGTGAGCGCGCCGTATTTCCAGGAGGAGGATGGCGGCCCACTCTGACTCTAGCATTCTAGTATGAGAGCAAGGATGGCTCGGCCGTGGTGTGCCTATGTACCGAGCTGGAACCTGTGCCGAGCTGCCGAACCGCTGTGCCGCGCTGGCACGGTTTGACCGAGCTACCGAGCTGACGGGATTTACCGCAGAGGCCGAGGTGATTGGCGAGTCTAGCCGTAATCCTCGCTTAACTTCGTCATTACGGTGTTTTACCCACACACCTATCAAGTGTTTTAGTTAATACCCTGAAGAAAGAAAAATTACTGCAATTGGTAAGGCATATTAAAGTATTTTGATGCTACTTTAACTCCTTTCTCGTGACATCGAGACTTGATTAAGCACATTGCAGTGTTTCTAAGCTAGTTTTCTTCTTTTTTTTCAATTTTCTAACTCCCTAGTTGATTTTTCCCTTTTCTCATTAGCCCTTAAATTTCCATGTCTTCAAATTACAAACTTTTGTAGGGAAAATTTGACGGCTAATGAAAAAAGAGAAAAATCAACTAGCTAGTTCGAGAATTGGAAAAAAAGTTTGCTGAGAAATACTTCAATGCGCCAAATCAAATTTAGATATCGCGGAATTAAGTTTTGAAATTGCGAGAAAGGGATTTAATTAGCTTTGAAATACTTCAATCTACCAAATTAAGTTATGACGTCACGAAATTAAGTCTTAATATAGCGAGAAAGGGGTTTAATTGGCTTTGAAATACTTCAATCTACCAAATTAAGTTATGACGTCACGAAATTAAGTCTTAATATAGCGAGAAAGGGGTTGAACTAATCTCAAAATATTTTAACGTGCGGTACCAAATTAAGTCTTGATATTATAAAAAAGAGAATGAACTAGCCTTAAAATACTTTAATGTGCCCTGCTAAATCAAGTCTGGTTATTACGAGAAATGGGTTCAAACAGTTTCAAAATATTTTAATTTGTCCAATTAAGTATTTAGTGAAAAAGGAGTTGAATAGATAATTTGGTTAAAAACAAATCAAAATATGTACACTGCATTTGAGGATGTTATTGGGAAAGACCCTTCTGGAATCCCTCCCACTAACTGCAACTCGTGAAAGCTTGGAGAATGCTTTTAATGGGGTGACTGACGCAATCGATTTGACCGACATGTTAAAAGGGTGGTATTGCATTGTTAGGAGTCCGGAGCACTTATTGTAGCTGGCCCACCATCATGGTGATGAATTATTAGGGGGCAACAACATCAGTTGCAAATACATGATAAAATCGTAATTTGAGGGACACGTGGCATATTGTAATTGGCCCATTTATGATAAGTGTGTGCCAATTGGGATGGGTGATCCGGACTGCATCCAAAGGCATCTCCAGCTGTAACTCAAATTACTTTAATAATATGAAGCATATAATGAAAAAACCAATTGAAAAGCTTGGAGAATGATGCTTTTCACAGAGTGACTGACGCAATTGATTTGACCGACATGTTAAAAGGGACGTTTTTCATTGTAAGGAATCTGGAGCACTTGTTGTAGCTGGCCCACCTTCACAGTGATCAATTATTAGGGGCAACCACATCAGCTGCAAATAATGTATCATTTTTTTTTTTTTTTTTATCACAACGAAGGTTCAAACTTTTTGGGTTAGACTGATCTCTCCGGCCCAAGGAAAAATCGGATAAAATTTCTATGACCCTTAGGTGGTGGACAAGTGGATTCAAGTTTCGATTCCTGAAGAGGAGGGAATCGGAGGTTGATATTAAGACCTTTAGTTCCAAAAGAGGGAGGAACCGTGGTCCTGACCACTTGGCCAACCCCTAGAATTGCAAATAATGTATCATTTGAAAGTGTTAAAAGCATAATTTTCGGGACACATGGATTACTGTAATTGGCAAAGCATATTGAAGTATTTCGATGCTAGTTCAATCTCCTTTTTGCTACATTAAGACTTGATTTTACGCATTATAGTGTTTCTAAGCTAGTTTTTTTTTTTTTTTTTTGCCAATTTTCGAACTCCCTAGTTGATTTTTTCCTTTTCTCAATAGCCCTTAAATCTCCTTGTCTTCAAATTACGAACTTTTGAAGGGAAGATTTAAGGGATAATGAGAAAAGAGAAAAATCAACTAGCGAGTTCACGAATTGAAAAAAAAAAAGGCTAGCTTAGAAATACTTCAATGCGCCAAATCAAATCTCCATGTCTCGGAATTAAGTTTCAATATTGCGAGAAAGGGGTTGAACTAAACTTGAAATACTTTAATATGCAAAATCAAGTCTCAATGTAGCGAGAAAGGGGTTAAACTAACCTCTAAATACTTTAATGTGCCGTACTAAATCAAGTATGGAGGCGTAAGATCAAATCTCGATGTCGCAAGAAAGGGATCAAACTAGCCTCGAAATACTTGAATGTGCCATGCCGAATCAAGACTCAATACCGCGAAAAAGGGGTTCAACTAATTTCAAAATATTTTAATGTGTCTAATCAAGTCTAAATGTTGCGAAAAAGTAGTTGAATGGGCAATTTGGCTAAAAAAATCAAAATATGCCATATAAAATCCTTGGGGCATTAGATGCAGTTAATGATGCTTCTCGATGTCCATTGCATTTGAGGATGTTTTTGGTAAAGGCCCTTTTGGAATCCCTCCCACAAGGGATGTAACAGTTCGGTTAACTGCGATTTTTGGGAAAATAGTTAACTGAACTGTGTTTCACGGTTTTTGGTTTTTAAAAACCGTAACCGTAACCGAACCGTGAAAAACCGAATCACAGTTATCCGCACTTAATGGTTCGATTATGGTTAATGGTCACTTAAAAAATTTGTGAAAATTTTGTCATTTACCAATCAACCTTACTGTGAAAAAAAAAAAAACCATAGTTAGAGAATGACATAATATGTTACTGTAAAAAAATAAATAAATAAATTCCATTCAGGCCCTTAGGTTTTTTTCTTATTAGCGAAACGGTTCGGTTAACCAGGTGTTTTGGGAATATAGTTAACCTAACAGCGATTAACGATTTGGTTTGATTAATAACCGTGAGTCGAGATAAAAGCTATAACCAAACTGTGAAGCACGATTTTTTTATTTCAAAAATTGTAACTGAATTGTTAACCGTAGTTCGGTTTGGTTTGGTTAGACTATTTTTTGGCTTTTTCTATACCCCTGCCTTCCACTAACCCTCTGTTTGGGAAGGAGGGAAAGTGGGGGGGAGAGAAAAAAAGGGGGCAAAATAGAGGGAAAGTGGAAGTTGATGGTGTTTGGGAATGAGGGAGGAAAAGTGGGGGGAAGGAAAATGGGGGTAAAATGCTTGTGGGGCCACCTTAAAATTTTTCACTCAAAAATGGGGGGAAAGTGGGGGGAAAGTGTGAGGGAAAGAGGGGAGGGGAGAGAATTTTACTAAAATACCCTTATCACCTTTTCACTTTTTCACAAAGTAAAGGTAAATTGGTAATTTTCTCTCTACCTCACAAACAAACAAAACCCTACTTTTTCACTTTTCTTTCCCTTCCTATTTTACTATCCAAACAAGCCCCTCCCCGCCCCTCCCCTCCATTTTCCTTCCCCCTCAAATTTCCCCTCCCCTCCCCTCCCAAACATAGGGTAAAGATAACTCCTGAAACTTTGGAGAATGCTCTTCACAGGGTGACTGTCGCAATTGATTTGACCGACATGTTAAAAGGGTCGTTTTGCATTGTAAGCAGTTCGGATCACTTATTGTAGGTGGCCCACCTTCGGCGGCCACATCAGTTCCAAATTCATGATAAAATCATAATTTGCGGGACACGTGGCATACTTAATCGGCCTACTTATGATAAGTTTGTGCCAACTGGGATGGCTGATCGGGACTGCATCCGAAGGCATCTCCAGGCGTAACTCAAATTGCTTTAATAATATGAAAACGCAACAAACAAAATTCACAGATGCAGGAGACGTTGAAAGGCCGGATTGTCTTTTATAAGAGGTTTTAATAAAGTAGTGACAGATAGCACCACTCATCTGCTTCATTCTATCTTAGTCTCAGTCTCAGCCTAGTCACTCCAATCCCGGAGGCGAGACATATAGCAGCACTCATTTGCTCCATTATTAGTTAAACAATTAAAAAAAAAAAAAGAAAGAAAAGGAAAGAACAAATGGCTGGAAAATTTTAGGTAACCATTGCCAGTTTCCTTTTCAAATCCTGCTTAAACCAGAAAGTAACGGGTTGGGAGGGAAGAAAAAGAAAAGGCATTTTGGGTATTTTAAAAAAATTGGAGAGAGAAGTTGCGAGAATACTCATATTATCGCCGGATATCTTGATTTAAAAATGTAAATAAAAAACATAAGCCCCGAATTGAAATATGAAATTCTCTTATCTTGATTTGAAATAAGTGGCAAATAGAGAAACATAAGCCCTATTTGAAGAATTTCCCTACAATTAATTGATAGCCCTATGGCCGGCTCTGAAAAATACAGCCCTCAGTGGCTGTAAATAAGCATGTGATATGTCACTACATAGGATTATTTTGAAGTTCCCTGGGCACTATGTCCGGCTCTGAAAAATATAGCCCGTAGTGGCTGTGAAAAAGCACGTGATAAGTCACCGTATGGGATGGTTTTGAAGATCCTAGGGCACTATGGCCGTTTCTGAAATGTACAGCCCGTAGGTGGCTGTGGATAAGCATGTGTTATGTAATTTTAAAGATCCCTGGGGTAGTCCCGACCATCTCTGCTCTCTTGTGCAAAATTAGCTCTTTAATGGAATAACCCCACCAACTGGGTGTGGCAGACGTACTTTTCAACTCGGTGGGCTTTCTTTCCAAATGTATTAGGCTCTATATAATAATCAAAAATAAAATAAAATAATCCCACCGTTTGTACATGTAAAACGATTTTACTAAGCAGCCATCTATCCACAGAATGCAAAACCACCACCATCTTTTATTGTGACGAAGGCTTAGGTCATCATCAAAAGAACTTGATGAAGGGCCCTTAATTTTTTTCCATCCAAACAAGTGATCAATGGATCTAACAGTCCAGTCTAATGTAGACGGGCTCCATACTTGGAATCCGTGACTAGTGGGTTTCAAATTTTGTGGTCCACTAGGATGGATCATAAGGTGACCCACTAAGTGCGGTGTTCACGATAAGACCGGTGCTCTGCTGATGTTTTCCCTTAAATGAATAGTAGGTGTGATTAGCCCTTGTTTAAGGTGATCTAATTCGAAAGGATTATCCTCCCATCTCTTTCCTTTTTTTTCATTTTATTCCATATCAATTAATATGATAGCAGGATTGTATCAATAGTATCAAAATCACCCTGCCTGCTTTTATGGTACCTATATATAGTTCGAGAGTTAGAAATTGTGGTGAATGGGTTTAAAGATACTATTGGTAAAATAAGAATCTTGGTAAACTTAAATGGAGAAATTGATAGGTTCTCAAATACCATCAAATCTTCTAGTGAGCATTGGCAAAAAGAGGTCAAAATCTCAAGTCCCATCAAGATGAACGTCAAGAAATGAGATCATATCAAGACCATGGTGGTCATAAAGAGGAAACAGTAGCCATTGCCTACTACATTCAAGACTCAAGGAAAGTGATGCAGTGGCCCACTTTACCTTGTCAGTTACCTCCAATCACTAGTAGTAGTTAACAAAATTGAACTGTAGATGGCGATGCATACCCAATTCAAATTTAATCAATAATTTGGTGTTTGGATTTGAACTTTTTTTTTACGTTTTAGTAATAGATGATAGATTTAGACCGAGGGTGTCAATTGTGTCATATTAAAGAATTTGTGTTATAATAATCTCAATCTGTACATGACTCATTAAATCAGCGGATCCAAAAATCAAACACGAACATGACACGAATATTTAACGGGTTACACGACATGACCCGTGAAAACCTATTAAATATATTAGGTCATTGTCGGACCATGTCAGTTAACACGCATAACCCGCTGCTATCAACCCGTTTAACCCGTTAATTATTTATAAAGTGACTCATTGTCCATCTGATTGTATTAAATAGCTTGAAACCTAAATAGGTGAAAAATAAAATATCCCCTCAATTTGCAGTGAAAAATAAAATAGCCTCTCAGCTTTCCTCCAATGATCACTGAGTAATCCATACTCCATAGCATACAATAACAACTTCAATAAAAATCCAATAACAAAAACAAGTCATTAATCATACCGGTTTGGCGGGTTGTTAATGGGTTACCTGTTTTATTTGTTAATTTAACATGTTAACGGGTCCGACCCATTAACGACACAAACTTGTTAGTTGGATGTGGGGGCATTCATAAATGGGGAGAACGATGGAATGAGAATACACAAAACTGATGTGGTCCCTCTAATTTGTCACAACATATACTACCAAGGATGGTTGGAGTAAAAATGGGAGAACATTAGTTTGAAAAATCTCGGATCCTAACCAAGGGCGGATCCAGGAAACTGAATAAATATTGGGTGGTAACAGGATAAATGTAAAAGAAAACGGCACAATAATTCTCAGAATCTACATGGGATTTTTAAAAATGTTTTAGCTCTTTCAAGTTTGGAGGGGGCTTTAGCCCCCAGAAACCTGTATCTAGGTCTGCCCCTGGACTCCTAACAACAACAAAGACGGTCCCAAGAAAAGAGAGAGACTAGAAAGGGTTCCCGAATTGCATGGATTAATAGAAGCATATATAATCATATGCATTTTTTTTTTATAATTTAAATTGCAAATTGGCATTCTCTGTAGATAGTCTATTTAGAATTCACATTGATGGACAGAATTTAGAGATAGTTTAGGGTAACACTGATGCAAGGTTAGATGAGTCACCACAAGTTTTTGCTGCAATCATCGTTTGGAAACAATAGTGCCTAGGAGAAAATTGCATAATGATGGGTTGAACCAAGGTTGATATTTATACTCACATGCCTGTATACACATAACATGTTCATGCACTAGGCTATCATCCACATTAAGGCTCTACCTGGTGACCATAGCCTATAAAATGCATGCAATTCTTCCGCTATATATCATCCACTTTAAGGCTCTACCTGGTGACCATAGCGCATAATACGCAGGTATGAGATGAGGCAGAATGCAGAAAATTCTTCCATATTCTAAGTATTGATGTAGCTATCCAATTTGGTCATCTGCCCAAGTGACTAGCTAGAATTCCACTACTCTCTCTCTCTCTCTCTATATATATATATATGGTCATCACATACTGTACAAACCTATCAAGCATATATTGTTATTCTATTATTAACATGAACCCTAAGATCGTAAACAGCATGATAATCACGTATAGGATTTAATCTTAAATAAATTAAAGAGTACCTCCAGACATCCTGACGCAGAGAGCTTTCTAATCCTGCAGTTTGGTGCTGTTACTGATTGATTTGTGATCTGTCGAGAAAGAGGCTAGGTGAATGGTTTCAGTTTCTCTCTCCTTGCTTATAAACCCTAATGTATTGAGTTTCGTGAGAGAGTATTTGTGATAGATGAAATACACTATTTTATAGGTGAAGATAGGACCGAATTTTCAATTAGGGTTTCCTTAGATTTAATCTCAACCGTCCTTCAAGGTAGAGAATATTATGGAATACATCTCATTAAGAAACCTTTTTAAGTAATTAATAGCATATATCCAATGAAAACGAAATTCCTATAACGACCACAATTCGAGAAAGAGAAGGACATGTGGTCCAAGTAATGGACCTAAAGGTAATTTTCTTACATATATCACTCCACTTCAAGGGCACACTCCACTTCAAGGGCACCTTTATTAACACTGCAGTTAGAACTATGTCATCCTCTGGAGGTGAATGTTAGGTAATAAAAAAATAAATAAATGAATGACAAGACAAAAAAATATCTGTGGCTATAGATGCATATGATATGCCATAAGCCAAGGTGGATATGAAGAGCAGCGGAAGTTAGAAGTGGGGTTGAGTACAAAGAAGAGAGAAAACCAAGAAATGTGAGAATGGAAATAAGAAACAACTATTATATAAGAAGTAAAGAGAAGCGCATAAGTTGAATAAATGTTGTCTACCTATGCCGGACTCTTCTTCTAGTTAAGAATTCTTTCCTTTTTATTGGCAATAATGCCTCTACCAAATGTGCATGCCAATATGCATTAGTTTTCCATTTATTTCCGATCCATATTAAAAAGAAATGCATTATTTTTCTCACATATCATTGTCCCCTCACTCTAACGTTTAGACTCTCAAGTACAGAGAGTTGTCACCATTGGAGAAATTAGTAAGCTTGTTGATAGGCATGCACTTATAACAAATATTTTTATTTCTTTTTCCATCGGTTCTCTTGGGGGATTATGAGGTAGAATTTAATTTTAGATTCTAGTTTGGTGAATGAAAGTTACTTTATTACTTTTGGTACTGAAATTATCATAAAGAGGAACGGTACTTTTATTTGTTCTGTCAAGGTAATCAATGGACTTTATCTGTTAACTCCTACAATGTATGAGATACATGACACCAAAATAATCAATAGACCATCATTAAAGAGAAAATTACCTTCATCTAATTCAACAAAACTTTGGCACCCGAGGCTAGGTCATATTAAAAACAGGATTGACAGGTTAGTAAAAGATATATATTGCCTTCATTGGTGGTAGAACCAATGCCTATCTGTGAATCATTTCTAGAAGGCAAAATGACCAAAAGACCATTTTCATCTAAGGGCAATAAGGCCAAAGTTTTATTGGAATTAGTGCATACTGATGTATGTGGACCCATAAATGTTAGAGCAAGAGGAGGATATGAGTACTTCATCACTTTCACATATTATTACTCAAGATATGGATACATATACCTTATGCACCGCAAGTCCGAGGCTTTTGAAAAGTTTAAAGAGTTTCGAGCGGAAGCGGAAAATCAATTGGGTAAGAGTATCAAAACTCTTTGACGGATCGAGGAGGCAAATATTTCTCTGCTGATTTTATGGGATACTTACAAGAGAATGTGATTCTATCCCAGTTGTCTGCTCCTACTATGCTTTAACAAAATGGAGTAGCAGAAATAAGGAATGAGACATTTTTAGATATGATCAGGTCTATATTGAGTTTCTCAGGATTACCCATATCCTTTTAGGGATATACCTTGGATACAACCATATACATACTAAACCACGTACCATCTAAGTCTGTAACTAAGACTCCCCGGGAGTTGTGGGCTAGGCAAAAGCCTAGTCTACAACATTTACATATTTGGGGTTGTCCGGCACACGTGTTGAAAGTTAAGACGGATAAGTTGGAATCAAAGTCGGAAGTATGCACTTTTTTATGATATCCTAAAAGACCTAAAGTTTGTTTATCTTATAATCCCAGAAAGCAGAAAGTACTAGTCAGCACAAATGCTGTTTTTCGGGATGAAGATTATATGATTGACTGGGAATCTTTAGAAAATGTTATCTAGGAAGAAATTCAAGAGAAATCAATTCCAAATCTAAGGATAACTGAACTTGAAGAAAATCAGCCCATACCTAACCCAGTAGTTACACCAGTGCTTAGTTGTAGTGGGAGACTTGTTAGGCCCCTTGACAGGTTCTTGTTTCTGGGAGAGTCTTATGGGGCAATCCTGGAAGAACTGGAATAAGATCCCTATAACTATGATGAAGCAGTCAATGACGTATATTCTGGACATTGGCAAGAAGTTATGAAAGCCGAGATGGAGTCCATGTACTCCAATTAGGTCTGGTTACTTGTGGACTTGCCTACCAATATTAAACCTATTGGGTGTAAGTGGGTCTACAAGAGAAAAAGAAGACCGGATGAAAGAGTTGAGACCTTTAAAGCCAGGCTTGTTGCGAAAGGGTATACTAAAAAATAGGGTATCGATTATGAGGAGACCTTCTCGCCGGCAGCCATGCTCAAGTCTATCCGAATTCTTTTATCTATTGTGGCTCATCTTGATTACGAGATTAGGCAAATGGATGTCAATACAACAATTCTTAATGGCCATCTTGAGGAAGACATCTATATGATGCAGCCAGATGGTTTTGTACCTAATAACCAAGAGTAAATAGTTTGCAAACTACAGAAGTCCATGTATGGACTGAAGAAGGCATTCCGGACCTGGAACATTCGTTTTGACCAGGCAATCAAGTCATTTGGTTTTTGTCAGAATCCGAATGAGTCATGTGTGTACATGAAAAGTGAAGGAGGCATTTTAGTTTTTTTGGTATTATATGTCGACGACATCATTTTCCTTTGTAGTGACAAAGGAATGATGTCAACGGTAAAAGTTTGGCTGACAAGACTTTTGATATGAAGGACTTGAGAGAAATTGGCTACATCCTAGGGATCAAACTCCATTGAGACCAGAAAGATAGGATGATTGGCTTATCCCAAGTTGCTTACATAGATAAGGTACTAGTACGGTTTGCTATGCAGGATTCCAAGAAAGGTATCACACCTTTCAGGCATGGAATGCACCTTTCCAAGGATCAGTGTCCCAAGACACCTGAGGAAAATGAACATATGAGAGCGATCCCGTATGCTTCGGCTGAGGGTAGCCTCATGTATGCTATGCTTTGTACTAGACTAGATATCTGTCATGCAGTGGGGCTAGTCAGCAGATATCAGCCTAACCCACATCCTGACTATTGGACTACTGTGAAGTGTATTCTCAAATATTTGAGAAGGACTAGAGATTACATGTTGATTTGCGGCAGTGATGAGTTGATTCCAGTCAGATACACAGATTCAGACTTTATGTCAAATAAGGATTTCAGAGAATCAACTTCTGGGTATGTGTTTATGCTTGGCGGCGGAGTTACAGCTGAAGGAGTATTAAACAGGAATGTACAGCTGATTTCACCTCGGAAGCTGAATATGTAGCGGCTTGTGAAGTAGCTAAGGAAGCAGTATGGCTCAAAAGATTCCTTCTAGAACCTAGAGTAGAACTTTTGGCGCGACAGCTGCTCACATTTTACTGTGACGGTAGTGGGACAGTTGCACAGTCCAAGGAACCAAGAAGCCATAAGAGCCAAAAGTATGTACAGAGGACATATCATCTGGTCAAAGAGATTGTGCAGAGAGGTGACATTGCTATCACCAAAATAGCATCTGCAAACAATCTCACGGATTCCTTTACTAAGCCTTTGACCATCAAAGTTTTTGAGTATCATGTAGACAGAATGGGCATGAGATGCAACCTTGACTGGCATTGAGTCTAAGTGAAAGCTTGTTAGATTATATGGTCTCAATCCAGTGGATGATGTAATAAATTGATTTATTTCTTTATTTATCAATATAATTATGCTTTTATTTCATGAGATGAATGGTTTTATTCCTTGCTTGCATATAATCAATACGAATGACATGATGGTTTATGAGATGAATTGGAAACTACAAGTATATTAGATGTGATACATGTGTGTGAATGAGATCCACATGAGGGAGACATGAGTCACAAATCCTATAATTAAAATTGTTTCACAACTGGTGATGAGATTGGGCATCTCATCTGACAAGATTGCGGCATTAAGATCACTATGAGATGGTGTGATTTCTCAATCATCGGAGTGTAAGACTCTGGATTATCATGCTGGTACATTGGATGTATTAAAGGACCATGAGAAGCACTTTGTGAAACACTGTCTTTACTTTAGGTCTGCTCTCATAATTTCCTAACAATAAGCTCTTAATCATGAGACATTAATGAACTCAAGTTTCTATCTGTTCATTTTCTCTGAGTCAACAATGAGTGAGGCCAACTATAAGTCAATATCTTGGTGTCATGGGTACGTGGTAGTGGGATTGTGAGAACATTTAAAGGTTAAGATGGACTTTATCTTCATTATTCCCTTGTGCCAATCAATGTTTTTATCATTAGTAAGTACGCACACATCTCAATTAAGAGTTAATTGGATGGTACTGATGATCACTGTGACTGATTGGGTCTCAAGGATAATAAGATATGGATTTAAATTGGTTAGACATGTTTAATCCAATTGATCCATCGATGTAGATGGAGGGGCCCACTTGTGGTCATAGCGAGTTTAGGGTCTTCTTGTAATATATTCCTAAAACTGGAGTTAAGTTGCATTTATATAGTGGAGTTATTTGCAATTAACTGCGGGCTCAGATTGCACATGAGATGTGGGGTCAGGGTGTCCCAGTTGGAGTCATCTTTCTAATGAAACCCTAGTGGTCCCCACGCAAGCCCAATTATTAGATCATTACTAATTCTACTAAACTCAAAAAAGAAAGGAATATAAAGTTACTAATTGTTATGGAAGTGGGATTGCTAATAATAATAGGAAGAGGAGGTTGCTCATGTTATAAATAAGGGAGAGTGATGGACGTCCCCAATATTGGAATCCACGCCTGGTGCAAGAGTTGCACACGCCTCTCTCTCCTCTCTCATCTAGTTTCTCTTCCGGTTTTCCTTAGAGCTTTTACTTGGTTTCTTTTGGAGGTCCTACCATTCTCTTTGAGAAAAGAGATCTGAAATGGGTCATAGCATGGAAGACAACCAGGTCTTGAAGATTTTAATTTGCTTCATTGAAAGAGTTCTTTATTAAGCAAGTTGTATACTTCTCCATTAGAGCACTACCAAGCTCCCAAGGTTAGATCTACTTCCTTACATGCTATCGATTTCGTGGTTTCTTGTTTTGATGCTGTTTCTATGTTCTAGATAGAGTTTACTACTGATCATAGTTGATGAGTTTGAGGTCTTGGATCCTGGATTTAGCTTGAAGCCTTATGGATATTTGATCCCTGCGTCAAGTGGGTCAAAAGTTTTAGAAAACCTATCCACGATGCCCACCTACTCCCAACAATGCTATCAGTCTTCCTATCATGGAATGAATTCTATATTTGATTTGCTGCACACTTCCGTACCCCGATTGTGACTTGCTTGTGAGCGTGACATCCTCATTGTGGAAACCTGTGGGAAATCACGCACACGGATGTTGTGTTTCTTTGTCATCTACGTACGTATCAATAAAGAAAAAGAAAGATACACACCGTATTAGATCGCTATCCTGGATTAGGAGTGCCCTCCGACGCTAACCCGGTTCGAGGTCGCGACAGTGGCCGCCAAAGTACTTGAAGAGTCGTGGGCCTCACCGCGTCTTTTGGAATTCTACCCACGACGTAGGAAGCCTTAATCGTTGGTGGATCTTTCACGTCGATTGTTGTCGAATGATCATGTAGTTTCAGACATTAATTGCTACCAGTGGGCTGTACCATTTGTCCTTCAATTTCTCGATCGGTTGGGCATAAAGTGTGCTTTCTTGCTCGATCGGTTAACTATTTCGAAGTGTCCGATGACGAACCCAGGATTTCGATAGTGAACCCGTGATGTTGTCGAAAATTGACGGATTTCGTGAGCCGAAAATCAGATTTTTGGAAAATAACAGAGGCTAAACAACTCGAAACACGAAAAGGGACCCAAAAATAGGTCTTTGGCAAAAATTCAGCGACCCGAATTTCCAAGGTCGCCGACAACCATGGGGCATTTTGCCTCTTTTGGTCGCTGTTTTTCAACTATCTTCTGGTTTTTTCTTTTTTGATATTTTTCTTGGTAGTTTTGTAAAATTTTTGGCATGATTTCCCTGCAAAAAACTTGATGAGAAGCCCTGTAGATCAGAAGGCAAAGTTTCTGATTTTCTGGGAAAGCCCAAGCCTTTGTTGTGCGTAGGTGGCGATTTGTCGTTAGAAGCCAAAACTAGGTCAAACGATGTCGGAATGATATAAAATTTGAGTTAAAACTTCATAGACAATAAATAAGACCAAACACAGGCTTTCATTTGAGTTTTGAAGCTGTGCGAGAACCTGTCTCCAGTAGACTTGATTTTATCGCGATGAAGACACTAAGCTTTGATGTAAGGTCAAACGATGTCCGATTGACCTGAAATTTGACAGAGAGCCTATTAGAGTCATTTTAAGATGATTCATTAGCTCTGTTTAGGAAATCATAGTCCCGAAAGTGCTTCTCCATCGGGAGGCTTGATTAGCTTCCAAGAGGTCAAAGTCTGGTCAAATGATGTCGAAAGTATTTTGAGACCATCCATGTACTTTATTTGATGAGTGATGGCCTCGGTGGTTTCCGCAGCCGAGAGGCATGGTTTTGTTGTTTGAGTGTTGATGTTGGGTCAAACGTTGTCGGTTTGACTTGAAATTTGACATAGAGACTTTTGAAAGTATTTTAAGACCATCCATAGGCTCTAATTGAAGATCTAATATCTTCAATGCTGTTGCCGCCAGGAGAGTTGACTTTGGTGTGACTTTTTGCATTTTGGGGCCAAACGGTGTTGGAATGGCCTAGAATTTAATGTAGAGTTTTCTAGTGGCATTTTGAGGCCAACTATGTGCTTTATTTTTGAATCAAGGCCTCCAGCTTCTCCGCCGTCGGAAGCTTCTGTTCAGCTGCTGGAAGAGTGAAGTTAGGCGAAATGATGTCGAAATGGCTCAAAACTTTATGCGTACTCTTCTTTTGGCTATTTTGAAGGATCTTGTAGTTTTTGGATGATTCTGTCAAGATTTGATGCCTGAAGTAGCATTGCCTGTTGTGATCGGATGCAGCTTCATGTAGCTTCTTGATGTTTGAAGGGGTATAAAGAGCCAAATTGACATTTTTTGTGTCATCAGGATTAGTAATAACTAAATTTTTAACTAAGCAACTTATACATTTGGCATTTGAAGTGGTTGCTCCATCAATGTAGCCAATGTTATGCTTGTCAGTGTGTACCTTTTGACTGCACATGATGTCATCAAGTTTTTTAGATCCAGTATTCATCCTGTTTAGTGAAGCCTTGGTAGTATCCAACTCAGAAAGAACCATCTTAAGTCTTCCTTGCAAGTCGGCATTTTCAGCTTTCAAGGTCTTCATATTGTGATAAAGTAACTCACACTTCTGTGCTTCAGCATTCAGTTTATCAGCCTAACAATTATTTTCTTTCTCTAAGTGACTCACTTTTGTAAGATCTTCTGACAATTCAGCATTTAAAGGAGTATTATGCTCTTCAGATTCTTTCTAGCTTTTAGCCACTTTTTCATTTATCTTCAGCATCTTCATGGTCTTCGCAAATAGTGTATGATATTCAACTTTTAGTCATGTTCTATCTCTAACTCACTATCATCTTGATCAGTCACATCATCTGAAGAAACTGGTGGAGTGGCAGAAACTGAAATTTCCATGAATGCCATGAATTTTTCTTTGCTAGCTTTAAGCTTCTCGATTCATATTTTTTATCATCCTCCTCAGAAGTATCATCATCCCAAGTCAAATTGATAACTTTCTTTTTTGACTTTTTATTGCCGCAATCACTAGCAATGTGTCCATATCCCCGACACTCAAAACATTAAATTCCCTTTGTAGAATTTTTCTTTCCATAATTTTAAGGGATTTTCAAATCACTATTCTTCTCATTCATAAACAATTTAAATTGCTTCATAAACTGAACATCAATTTTGGGATCAATCTCCTCAGAATTATAATCAGAATCACTAGCAATTTTCTTATATTATTTTTTGGAGGCTTTCAAAGCTATACCTTTGGATTTTGATTTTCCATTAGATCTAAGGTCTTCTTCAAAAGTCTGAAAGTTGCCAACCAACTCCTCAACTTCAGGAATATTCAGATTTCTATTCTCCTCTATGGCCATAACCTTTGCATCAAACCTTTCTTGAAGAGACCTCAATATCTTTTTAACAATTTTGTTCTCAGGAATTGGTTCTCCCGAAGTAAATGTATCATTAACAATTGCATTCAGCTTCACATTAAACTCATTAAAAGTTTAATCATCTTCCATCTTGATGGTTTCGAAAGCTGTATAAAATTTATGAAGTTTCGACTGTTTGACAGTATTAGTACCTTCATGCACAGTCTGTAGAATATCCCAAGCTTCTTTTGCAGTAGTACATGTAAAAATTCTACGAAACATAGACATGCTAACTCCATTATAAATAGCATTCATTGCCCTAGAGTTGCAAGTGGCAGCCAATTCTTCATCATTAGTCCATTATTTTTCATATTTGAGAATAGTTATTGGCCCCATTAGTAGTGGCAGTGGGCAAGGAATACCATTCATAATAGATTTCCAAACTTTTAGATCTATGGCTTTCACAAAGGCAACCCTTTTGGCTTTCCAATAAGTGTAATTGGTATCATCCAACAGAGGAGGCTTATTGGTAAAAGTGCATTCATGGTAGATATCCATTCTAGCAAAATTTGGATCAACACAGTAAAATAGTGTAACCCACTCTAATACTAGTTGAAAGTATGTTTGCAAAAATGGCCACTAGTTCCAATTAACCAATGCAGCGAACGTAATCAAATAAATAAGAAAGAATTAGCTAATAAGTCTACTAATCACATACCACAAGAAGGCATGTACAATATTTAATGTGAAAACCCTATCCAGGGAGAAAAACCACGACCCAAAAATCAAGAACTAATGAACAGTTACAAGATATACTCATAGACCCTTTTTCCCCGTCAGTACCTTTACCGAAGGACTATAGTTGTTCTTGCACAACTTCCCCTACCACAACTTTCCCGCCGTGAACCGTTCCTCACTTGATCTCGTCGCACCTTGTTAACCAAGATAAACTATCTTCTACAAGAGAGTAAAAGTAGTAAACCTTCTATAGTAGATCTTCAGCACAACCTCTTTATGGCTATAAAGAAATAGGGAAATCTCTCTTAGGGTATTATAACATCAGATCAAGAGAGAGAATTAACTTCTAGTGTTGTGCTTAGGGTTGAGAGCAACACCCTATATATAGCCCCAAATTCGTGCCTTAGAATAAGAACACAAATAGGACTAAAATTGGGAAACAAAGTCTCAAAAGGAAACAATTTCTGTTTCAGATCAGGAGACTTTCCTGCCATTCGATCTATCGGACCTCAAAATAGCTGGGACGTGTCAGCCTTCCGATCGATTGGACAGAGGCACCGATCGATCTATCTTCGTGGGTTCGCCCGGTCTTCTCTTTTTTCTTCTATTCTTTACTTTAGTTCTTCCGGCGAGACAACCACAGTCCATTCTAAAATAAATTAGAATATACAACTCAATGAACCCAGAGTTTCGTCCAACCCAGGAATTAGCCAACATAAAAATAATAACATAATATAATAGTTGTTATTGTTCCTGAAGTCTAAAAAATTATGCAAGATTGCAATGGGACTGCCACTGAATCTTTAAGATACCAATCTTGACATTTAATCCCTCCATCTTTCACTGTTAAGTACCTGTTTAATTTGATTGTTCTATAGATTGATAGTGCATTTGCAGCCTTATTTAGATCAAGTATATATATCAGCTTAAACCAAGAAAAAGCCATACAACGAAAAAAATTTCATTTTAGCATATTCCTTTTGTTGCTGCTAGTAGGTATGGTTTATCTCCTTTCAAGTGTGTGCTTGGTAAGTCAGGGGGAAGCTTGCGGTTGGCTATTGTAAATTGCCAAATAAAATACAACCCACCCCCCCACCCCACACCAACAAGCTCATATATATATATCTAAGTTTTCAACTTGGAGGAAACTACCGTGTGCAATGGTGAACCCAGGGGAAGCTCAGTGAAGAACCTCATTGGCAGATTCTATCTATGTAATTAGATGTGTAGCTCACATCTCATGTGAAATGTTCATTTGGGCACCATTAATTATGTTTTGTTAGTTTGGCTTTGTTTCTCGACCATTGTTTTGTAAATAAAAAATAAATCATATCAATTCAATGTCTCTACACACAACCTTCATCAAAATAGATTTTGACATCAAAATCAAGTTTAAAGAGAACGGCCTACATTCTTTTAGGTTAATTTCAGTTAAATAATTACTATGTAACCGTTGGGGATGCCTTTATTCTCCAATGTCCTCCTAATTAATTGCCTTAAGTACTCTGTAAGTCGAAGAAACCATTTATGATATGTTTTAGCCTTTGTAAACTTTTTCATCAGTCATCTTAATATACATTGTATTGTAATGCGTCTGATACTTCAATTTAATGTATAGCGTCCATGATCTAGTTATGTCCATGGCGTGTCCCTGCCATGCACTTCATGCAAAATCTGTGGATTGTATGTTGCTTTGCAACTGATTTAAGGGCAATAAAATAGATGGTCATAATGAAAAATCTCTCTTATAGTGTAGATAGACCATTTCATGAACATAGTGAAGGATCTGACGCGTGCATGCTCGGAGATGAATGCCGCTAGGCTGGTTATCGACGGCAAAGGTTCTTCTCTAGATCTCTCTTCTATATTTGTTTTTCTCTGTATTTCATGGATCTCATCATCCATACATATACCACATTTAGAGAACGGATTTGCCCATCAAAGCCGGGGAAGTGGCTCTCCGATTATGCAAATCGTGTGAGGAAATCAAGGGATTTGGTTGACTGTGCGAGATGAACGTTGAGGCTTAGTGGGCAATAAAACGTGTGGGTCCACACGATCCAACATCCCCCACTTGACTGTAAAGCCGGAAAAAAAATATATGTCGAGGTTATTTTACCATTGGCTATTAAACATAGAGCCAGAAAACCATGTCACGGTTATTTTACCATTGACGATCATCATATATGTCATAAGATTTTACTCCCACTATGTTGTGGTTTTTCTCCTCTTTTGACATATAATTATCATGAGATTTTTCATGCCTTTTGCAAAATATTACTACATGATAAACTTTAGAAAATCTTATGACTTATGCGTCCTTAAGTCCCATCAGGCTTACATGCTTTGTAAAGCATTCTGCACTTAATTATTCCCTTTGTTAAGGGGTCAGCTACCATATCAGCTGAAGGCAAGAAACTTACCGTGACTTCATTTCCTTCAACAATATCTTGAATATAATGGTAGTCTACATCTATGTGTCTGCCCTTGGAACTATTGGGCCCACTTTTTATTAATCTAATCGTAAACTGATTGTCACAATACATGTGGACAGGGCCGTTGGCTATATCAAGCTTCAAATCTTTTATGAAGCGTTTTATCTAAACGGCAAAGGTTGTTGCAATACTACATGCTACATACTTTGCTTCTTGAGTATAGTGGGTAACACAACTCAGTTTTTTACTTGACCAAGATATGGTTGCACCTCCAAAGAGGAAAACGTGACTTGAGGTGGACTTACAGTCGTCTCTATCCCCAACAAAATTTGAATATGAAAAACCCATAACTTGAAGCCTATTAGCTTGGAAACATAATTTCAATTGTTTTGTACCCCTTGATATATCTAAATATTAGTTTCACTACTTGCTAGTGTGTTTGATACCTGGATTATTTTGGTATCTACTGACTATGCCAAGAGCATAACTAATATCAGGCCTGGTGCATAACATTGCATACATAAGACTACCAATAGCCTAAGCATAAGGTGCTTCTAATTTATCTTGACCATCTCTTGGACAATCTAGCTCCTTTACACAATTTTAATCCTTTTTCAATAGGAGTAGAAACTAGTTTGCAATTTTCCATTCTAAATGTTTGAGAATGGTGGCAAGATATCTTTCTTGACTTAAACATAATTTCCTGCATTTTCTGTTTCTCGTTATCTTAATTCCCAATACATATGATGCTTCTCTCATGTCTTTCATTTCAAATTTAGAATTTAGCCATGACTTTATACTTTGTTTCATATTTAAATCATTATTGGCTAATGATATATCATCAACATACATAGACAAGATGGTAAAGCTACACTTTTCACAATATACTCACAATGATCTAATCTACTTACTACAAAACCAAATTCAATCAATGCTAAATGAAAAGTTCTATACCAATGACCTGATGATTGCTTCAAACCATATAAGGACCTTTTTAACTTATATACTTTATTTTCTTGTCCTTCAATTATGAAACCTTCTGGTTGTTTCATATATATATATATATATATATCCTCATTGAGCTCTCCATTTAAGAAATCCGTTTTTACATCTAATTGAAAAAGTTTTAAATCAAAGTAGGCTACTATAAGAATAACTCCTATGGATATAAATTTTGCAACAGGAGAGTAAGTATCAATATAATCAATTCCTTCAATTTTAGTAAAACCTTTTGTCATTAATTTGGCTTAATTTTTATCTATAGAGCCATCTGAATTCAATTTTCTTTTAAATACCCATTTGCAACCAATAGCTTTTCTATCTTTAGGTAAATCACTAAGTTCCCAAACATCATTTTTTACAATAGATTCAATTTCTACCTCCATGGCTTTAAGCCATTTAGTAGATTCATTTGACTTTAAAGCATCATCATAATTTAATGGATCTTCAAACTCCTCAAGAATATTAGTCATTAAACTTTCATAATAATTTGTAGGATCTATAATATCTTCAAACACATTAGACATTAAAGTCTAACAGTCCTTAAAGAAACTGGGAGGTTTTTGTTCAAATAAATTAGACATTAAAGAAAAATAATCTTTTAAATAATTAGGAGGACATCTTTCGCTATGAATTCTTGATATGGTGTCATATTTAAGTGCATCAACTAACTCTTTTATGGTTTTATTACTAGAACTCTTTTTTTTTTTTTTCGATATCAAATAATTCTACTAGTTTCTTTGGGCTTCTAGTGTCTATTTGTTCTTCTAGAAAATGAGCATCTCTACTTTCTATAACATTGACACTACCATTAGAATGATACCTTATGAATCTGTATCCTTTTCAGTTCTCTGAATATCTTATAAAAGTACATTTAATTGATTTGTCATCTAGTTTTCTCCTAAGTTGACCGTTGATCAAGACCTGAGCAGATGAGCCCTAAACTTTTAATTCACTTAGGTCTAGTTTTCGACCAGTCCAAAGTTCATATGGTATTGCATTTGTTGTTTTTGTGGAAACTCGATTTAAAATATAAGTTGCAGCATCTAGAGCCTCTCCCTAGTAATTGGTTCCAAAGTTAGAATGAGATCACATTGATCTAACCATATCAAGTAGAGTTCGATTTCTTCTTTCTGACACTCCATTTTGTTGGAGTGTCCAACTCATGGTTACTTGATGTATTATGGTATTTTGTTTGCAATAATTTTCAAATAATTCTGAGGTATACTCACCTCCTCTATCACTTCTAAGAATTTTTATATTTCTAACTAATTGTTTTTCCACTAAATTCTTATATTCTTTCAATAATTTTAACACTTTTGATTTTTTCTTCATTAAATAAATAGGGCCAAATCTAGAATAGTCATCAGTAAAAGTGACAAAATATTCCATTCCTCTATGTGTTTTGACATTTAGAGGCCCACATACATCTGAGTGTATTATAGCTAACAATTTAGTTGATCTTTGTCCTTATGGAAATGGTAACCTAGTCATTTTTCTTGATAAACAAGGTTCACATGTGGGGAATTCGACATCTAAATTGGGTATTAATCCTCTTTTGGACATTCTTTCCATTTTATATTTATTTATATGTCATAATCTGAGATGCCATATATAAGGATCATTGCAACAAACATAGAAACATCAATATAAGAAGAAGAGCAAGCTACAAATTTATTATCAGAAAAATTGAGTTTATACAAGCCATCAACTTTTATTCCCCAAAATAAAATACGACTATGTTTTCTAACTGATACTTTTCCAGAACGGAAACGAACTTCAAAAACCTTTTTCATCCAAGTGCGGCACAAAAATCAGATTTCGCCGCATTGAAGGAGCATATAGTGTGTCAGTCGGCAAGATGTTATTTTCACCAGACAAGGAAATATGCACTATTCCAATTCCCATCACATCACAGTAAGTGTTATTACCCATGTACACGCGATGATCGCCGGTTTTAATTTCCTTCAATTCTACAAAATCTTCTCGAGATTTGGCCACATGTCGAATGAACCAGAATCTATCCACCATGCATTAGTATCACAATCCACAAGAAGAGACTTAGAAACCACACAAATTAGGTCCCTTTTCTGATTATTGGGCCGATTATTATTATTGTTTTGATTATTATTTTTCACCCTACAATCTTTCTTTTGGGGACCTGGTTTTCCACAAATATTATAGTAGTTTCCAGAAAATCTCTTCATTTTCATTCCTTTCTTTTGAGTCCACTTGTTTCATTTTTACTAAAATTAGCATGGGATTGTTTTGGTTCCTCAATCATTTTTTTGGTTGAAGTGTTTCCAATCATCAATGCTTCAGATTGTTTCTTTTTATTTATTCTTTCCTATTCCAAAGTTAAAAGCATGGGAAGATTTTTCATAGTAACAATAGTTAAAGACGTGTTTAAAGAAATAACTACTTGTTCCCAAGAATCAGGCAAACTACTTAAAGTTGTGGAAACTTGCATTCTTTCAGGAATTGGATTCCTTAGAGTTGCAAGGAATCCACTCATCATCATCATCATCATCATCATCATCAAAACCTTGTCCCAACTATGATGGGGTTGACTACATGAATTATGTTTATCCACTCTCATCTATCTTGATCTAAATCCTTAAATAGTTTGCACTTCTTCATATCTATTCTTAATACTTTCCCCTATGTCCTTCCTGGCATTGACTTACTCCTTGGAACCTATTTATATATATATATATATATATATATATAGTAAGAACTATTTTTCATTGTGTAGAGATAATAATGAGAGACTTTTTGAGCCAACATGGGTCCATTCTGCAGGGATAAAAAAGGAATTAAAATTATTAATAATGGGACTTCTAGGGTTCAAAACTTTATAAATATAATTAGAGAATAAAACAATTTATTGAGTAGTTTCAAACAAAACTTAACTTCCTACTAACGATTTTAGAAATGTGGGTCGCTGGCCTAAAATGTGTTCCCATAAAGAAAAACAGTCAGATGCATCACATTAATCGGACTTATTTACTTATTTTACTTGGTTGGGCTTCTTGCTTACTAGTATTACTTTAACATAACTACCCAAAGAGGGTGTGAAAGTAAATGATGTCAATATCAGTCAACCATGAGTGTGTTTGTAAATCGGGCTGCATAATCCTATATGCTAGTTTTTCATTATGTTTTGAAACGTCGTTAGTACCTCATCCCTCCTCCCTCTCTCATGTCATGAGCTCATCAGAATACATTACCCAACCATCAGAATATAATCATACAAAGTCATGTTAATTATACCACTTCTACATTGAATAAGTCCTCACGGCTTCAACTTTAGAGACAGATGTTGGGAGAAGATCACCAACGAGTGCCTACCAGTTATTATAGCAATTCACTTCTCATTAGAGAACTCGTTGCGTGTGGAATGGTTCACGGTTCGGCCTCAGCTGGACCACGGTTAGTCTGACCTGAACTTCTTACTTTTAATGCTTGAAATTGTTACATTAGGCTCCAGCCACGCCCTGACCGCCACAACACCAGCATATATAGATTGATGTTATTATCAGTTTATCACCATGCCAAACAACCTTAAGATGGCGATGACCACATAGAATTCTGATTCAATTCATATACAAGATGTCATCTAATCTTCTCAAATCTTATATTTTCCCTTCCCTCCCATGTTTCTCTAGTTTTAATACAAGATCTAATTCTTGTACTTGTGTCTGTTCTACTGACCTCCCAACACGTGTTTACCAAATCTTCATGTATGTCTATCATACAGGATGGGGTGCACGCTCGAAGGTTGGAGGACCTAAAGAATTATTTTCGGCATTTGCTTGTACATCCCAGTGGGGAACTCATTAGTGTTGAGTTGATCAACGATCTTCAACGTCTTGGGGTGGGGTATCATTTTGAGAAGGAAATCAGGACAGTGTTGGATACCATTTGGAAAGGAAATGACTCTGAAATAGGGAAAGCTCTGCACACCAGGGCACTCCAATTTCGGATCCTTTGACAAAATGGTTACTATGCATCTAAAGGTACATATGCCGACATCATTTGATTATCTATTAAAGTTTTCACTATGAGTAATTTTTTTATCATTATTATATTTTTTGGTTGACAGATGCGTTCAATAGCTTCATTGATGAGACAGGCAGTTTTAATGAAGGACTATGTGATGACCCAAACGGACTATTGAGCTTATATGAAGCTTCATACATTGCATTTCCTGGAGAAACTATAATGGATGAGGTTAAAGCCTTCGCAAGAAAACATCTTAAGAATCTAAAGGGCAAGATAGACCCCAGGCTTGAAGAACAAGTGGATCATGCCTTGGAGCTTCCCATACAATATAGGATGTTGAGGTTAGAAGCAAGGTGGTACATAAACAAGTATGAATGAGAAAGCAGACCACATGGATCCTCTTATACTAGAACTGGCTAAGCTGGATTTCAACATATATATTGCAAGCCTCATATCAGAGGGAAGTTCAAAATGGGTATAGGTAAGAACATGGCTACTTTTCATTTTATAGCTTGTAGTGCGCTGACTTTGAACTAGACATTGCATAACCAGACTAATTAAGTCGCACCAGAGTGAGCTAATATTGGTTTTCTTCTATTATGCATTTTAGGTGGTGGAGGCAATTAGGTATTGTGGAGAAGCTGCCCTTTATTAGGGATCGTTGGTGGGAGAATTATCTGTCACACCCCAAAAAGTGAAACCGGGGTAATGCGTGAGATTATGGTCAATTAAAAATTTTCCAACATTTAATCAAATATAATCTGGCCCCAATCATGTCCCAACTGGATCGAAGACCGCTGTGAGGGATAAACATTTCCTCGAATAATACAACGATTAGCGGAAGCTTCATAATAATAAGAGGTATCTCAAGATTGCATAGTTAAGAGCAAAGACTGAATTATCATAATTAAAGTTCAAGTTTAAGACATTTATCAAAAGTATTAATTACAATAAGAATGCCACACTAAAACTGTGTCTAATCAAAATAAAGGAACCAAAAGAAACCAAAATGTGAATCTAATCCAGATAGATCATGAAGGCTCTCGGTACGAGGTCGATACGGCTATACAATGTTGTCCGTACTATAGTTTAAGGAGTCTTCAAGCTGATCTGCCTAAACCTCCTCCATCGTCTCCTCTTCGAGATAGTAAGGCTTGGTATCTATGTACCAAGAGTAGCATCACCAGATACAACGGTTGGCAAGCGGATAGATATATAAATCATCAAAGATATGTAGGAAAAAATAGAGTAAACGATAGACAATATCATAATAATGCAAAGCACTGGAATCAAGAATACGCTAACATAAGCGTCTGGCAAGATAGGCGGTTCACATATGCTAATTACCATGGGATAGTGTCATTGCCCTCCCTACTTACATTGAGTTGTGGTGGAGTTATAAATGTTGGAAATAGGTGGGCCCCGTGGATAAGTTTTCAAAACTTTTGACCCACTTGACTTAGGGATAAACTATCCAGAAAGCTACAAAACACAATCCAGGATCTATGTCCTCAATCTCAGCTATAATGATTAGTAAATAAACATATCAAGAAGATAGAACAGCAGCCAACAAACATCCATAAAAATCTACAACATGCAAAGAAGTAGATTATACCTTTGGAGCTCGGTTATACTCTAATGGAGAAGTTGCGTTTTTCTTTGATGATGAAACTCTTTCACAAACCAAATCAGAGTCTCTAAGACCCAATCGTCTTTTACGCTATCACCCGTATCAGATTCTATTTTCTCAAGAAGATGGGTGGGATCTCCAAGAGAAATCAACTAGAAACTCTAAGGAAACTAGAAAGAGAACTAGAAGAGATGTGCAACAACTTGCACAAGAGAGAGAAGAGGGGCTGGGCGTGCATCAACATCATGGGACGCCCAAGAGGGGTGCTCCCCTATATATAGCCCACATGTTCTCTTTTACTAATTGAAATAGAAGTCTCACTTGCACATCAATTAGTAACTTTCTCCTTTCTAATTAAAATAGAAGTTCTACTTCCACATCAATTAGTAACTTTCTCCTTTCTAATTAAAATAGAAGTCTTACTTTCATTAATAATTAATAACTCACTATTACCACTATTAGAAGTCTCACTTCAAATAGAAATAATAACTTTCCAATTCCTTTCCTTTTAGAGTTAAACTAGAATTAGTATATTTCAAATAACTTGGGCTAGCGTGGGGACTACTAGGGATTCCTTAGAAAGTTGGCTCTAACCAGGACTCACGACCCCACATCTCATGTGCAATCTGGGCCCACAGTTTATTGCAAATAACTCCACTATATAAATGCAATTGAACTCCAGTCTTAGGAATAAATTACATAGAAGACCTTAAACTTCCCTATGTTCACAAGTAGGCCATTCCATCAATATCCAAGGATCAATTGGACCTGTCTTTCAAACTAGATTCATATCTTATTATCTTTGAGCCCCAATTAATTATAATGATCATAGGTACCTTTCCAATTAACTCTTAATTGGAATGAGTGCGCACTTACCAATGATAAATTCATTAATTGGCACAAGGGGATATTAAAGATAGATTCTATTTTGACCATTGAATCTTCCCACAGCTCTACTACCACGTACCCAAATCATCGAGGTGTTGACCTACAATTGGCCTCACTCATTAGTGACTCAAAGCAAGTGAATAGATAGAAACTTGAGTTCATTAAAGTCTTTGGATTGAGAACATATTGCTAAGGAATTATGAGAGCAGACCTTAAAGTAAAGTCAATGTTCATAAGGTGCTTTTAATGGTCCTTCAATACATCCAATGTACCAGTACTGTAATCCAGAATCTTTTATTCTGATGATCGAGACAAATCATTCTATCTCATAATAATCAAAGTAATGCAACCTTGTCAGATGAGATGTTCAGTCATCATCACTGGTTGTGAAAATATTCAAGTATAAGACTTGCACTACAACAAAAATCATTTTTCGCGACGCAAATATTTGTCGCAGAAAATCAAAAAATCGTCGCCCAATATATTCTGCGACGAAACCATTTTTGTCACCTGTTTGTCGCCTATTTGGCGCCAGTGATTATATTTGGCGACGATCACAACTAATCGTCGCCAAATATCAATTTTCTGCGACAACACCTAATCGTTGCCTAATATCAATTTTCTGCGACAACATATAATCGTCGCCAAATATCAATTTTCTGCGACAACACGTAATCGTCGCCAAATATCAATTTTCTGAGACAACACTTTATGTCGGCAAAAAGGATATTTTTTGTCGCTAAATATCTATAATTCATTGCAAAAAAATGGTTAAAAAATGGTGAAAAAGAATTTGGCGACATAATAGAGTCGTCGCTGAATTTTATTTTTTACCGACAAAACTTTATTGTCACTAAATAGTATATGAATTGCCATGCATTATAATAGGCGACGAATTTGTTTTGTTGCGCAAAGTTTATAGACATTAGGCAACCACTTTAATTCGTCGCCCAATATTTAACACTGCCACAAATTCTCTTAGGCGACAAATTATATACGTTGGGGATAATATGCAAAGATATATTTATTCTTATTCGGCTACAAATAAAATTCGTCGCTAAAAATAATATATTTATTTTATAAATTACTGCCTGCCACCTCAAATATCTCCTGCTCATTCAATAAAAATAAAATGTATAATAAAACCTTCCCATTCAACAAAAATAAAATGTACAATAAAGTTTGCTCATTTAAGTAATAAAAAATGTACAAAACCTGCTCCTCCAACATATTAGGAAACATGTAACAAAATGTAGCATCCAAAATAGTGTAAGTACAATATTCTTATGAAAACCAAAAAGATCTTCAACCAATTGGCCTCTATTACATTGATATCCAGTCCCAATCTGTGGTACAAAAAATAAAATGTTAGGAATTAAACATGGGAATAAAAAACAAAGTATGTTAGACAATTTGGGTCTTATGCGTTTCATAGTCAATCAAAAGGGCATCATTAGAAGATTCATCACAGTGAGAGAAGTATGCTACATTTTTTTTCCACAAATATTAAAAGGGCTACTTTTTACTATCACTATCAAGTCCATATCACATATAAGGCAGGGGTGAAATGTGGAACCCTGGAGCAAAGGAGAAGAGCAAAAAATCTAGTATAACTCAATATTAGAACAACTATACTGAAAAAGATTAAAAAATGTGTGGCTGTGATTTCAATGTCAAAAGGACAAGCTTAATGTCCTTTTGACAGAGGCATCCAAGTCATACCTTCTCATGGCACTTTGAATCACAGCCCTCCAAAGTTGCCAATTGCTTGAATACCAAATGGACCCAGACCTACCAAATAGACCCAGATCTGCAAGTAAGATTGTCACGTGTGAGTTGTGACACATGTTCAGAGCAGTTGACTCCTTTTTCTGATGTGGTGGGCATTCCACCAGAAGGCCTTTCTAACAATACTGTGAGGGGAAGTTTGGATTGAGAGTCCTCAATAACAGTATCTATACTTGTAATTGATTAACATCTGTTACATACCAACTCACTGAGGCACCATTCTAATCAAATATGCTTATGCCTACTGGGCCACACCTGCTCTATAAATATGAGGTCAAGTTCCTAAGTCCAACAACAACAACAAAAAAAGAAAAAAAGAGTTCCCAAGTTTAGTTCAGACTCATTTGAGCATGTCAATAGACAAGCTGAATTCACAGAGGTCTGCTCCAGTAATGGGTTTCTTGAAGTTCTTTTTAAGATGCATCAAAGTGAGCATAATCTAGATTCAGATTTGTAATGGAGCAACTGTCAATATTCATCAGAGTCACAGCCATTAATCTAAGGCCTTCTAAACAATGTACATTTAGAGCCCAAAGTCCAAACAGACAACTAGGCATCTAATGGGGTAGAATTGACACATACACCCTCGTTTCCCACCATATGAACCGTTTGAGTTTCCAAAATACAGGCCTGTCTTTGTCCCATTAGTAGGACTAACAATCTACAATATATCCTTATTCCAGTAAGTTGAACAGAAGATTGTAAGATTTAAAAAGATTCATCTTTTGGTTGTTTGTGAAAAGCTAATTCTTAAATACAGGTGTATGTATTTTTCATATCAGCTGGGCCTGAACCTCAGATCAATACCACAATGTTCTCATGAGCCACCTAATCTCCATGATAGTGATTGGACAATCAGATTAAAATGTTGGGCCCCACTTAGAGAAATTGGATAAAATGTCCTCACTTAGCTGGCCATGCTTGTCCCTGTTTCTTCTTTCCATCTTACAAAACCAGCAGAGAGAAAGAGAAAGAGGAGCATGGATTGTTTCAAAAGGGCCTGTCTATCTTCAATTTGCACCCATTACCTTCCTGAGTTCACACCAATGACAACTTTAAACTCAGTCTATTATCTCCAAGTGATTGAATCACAACATAATGCACCTTACAAAAACAGTAGACTAAATAAGCTCACAACAGAATGCACCTTATAATATAGACTAAATAAGTTCATAGTTTACCGTAGTCCGTTCATAGTCATAAATGTCTTGAGCACTTCCAAAAGTGTGCACAGCATCAGTTCAGCATAATAATCTGTAAACCAGTTGATCTTTAGTAAATTGCAGACCAGTAAAGTGTTTATGGATTAATTCCCTCCCTAAGATCTAGATAGAGGGCAGTAAATCTAAAGTAATGTAAAATGCAGCAAATGAAATGGGTACAATAAATAACCCTCGAAGAGAAACAGAGGTGGGTTTAGATTATACCTTTACTTGAAAGTTAAATTAATTGAGGAATAACAGCATGTGTTTGGTTGCACCTAGATATTTGGCAGTTTAAGCATTACCAAGTTGATCCTAAGTCCTAACGAACTTGATCAATTGACCTACTCAAATTCCAAACTACAGTACTTGAAAAATCTGATGTGCAACTTCCTATTTGGATAACCGCTGTTAAAACTATTATGGAGATAGTCAAGCAACAAGCAAGATAAAAGAATCCAATGTCTACACTTTAATCTTAGCGATTTTGCCATGTGCACATTGTGTAACTAAAGGAGATTGCAACAGGGCTAGTAGATCAGGATAAGGTGCCCAGGCATCTAATGCTGTAGACATTGAAAGGAAAAAAGACACCCATAATGAGTATGTAAGATTATACAAGACACATACAGAGCGGCAACGGTGAGCATGAGTTTCCAATTAGAGTTGGATTCTATCAGGCCTGTGTGAAGTCACTACTTTTCGCCTTGATTATGGACTACTTAACAGATCCAGGATAAAGTTCTATGGTATAGGTTATGTGTAGATGTTGTGGTACTCATAGTCAGGCAAGAAAACAAATAAATGGTTAAGTTGGAATTCTGGAGAAAGGTATTTGAGTCTAATTGGTTGAAAATTAGCATATAAAGACAATATATTTGGAGTTGAAGTTTAGTGGATCTGAAAGTATTGACACTACAAAAAAAGTCACTTTTAGTGACACTTAAATAGTGGCTGTTTTAATCATCAGCCACTAAATGTGTATTATCACCGACAGATATACACATTCAGATCAGTGGCTGTTTTAATCATCATTTCTTGCTATCTCATTCAGATCTGGTCTTGTTTGTGTTTTTTTTTTTATTTTATAAGAACACTGTTCAGATCTGGAAGAGTTGGAATTGCTCGATCTGATTTCTGTTTTAGAGTTGTTGTTTTTTAGCTGTTGTGATGCTCTAGTAGTAATTACTGTCGGTCGGTCAAAAACTAGAGGAAATGGAAACTAACTGATTCCTCTTTGCAGTTGCTTTTGCTGCCATTACTCTGTTTTCACTAAAATAGTTGTTTTCTAGTTCTAGAGTTTGATGCAGATCTTGAAGAGAATTGTGGCAAGCTTATTGTTTAATGATTTGATGCAGATCTTGATTGATTACTACTTCCTTTAAATGCTGAACCAGTTTGTAGTTGTGCCTTGAGCTTTAGGATGTAGTATCATGTCTTTTTTTTTTTTTTTTTTTTTAAATGTTGGATTGAATGCTTCTTCGGCATCACTGAGATTAATTTGTTATAAACTAAATCTTTGTAGATCTACTGGTTTTGCATTCTTCTTGATGTATTGTAATATTTTAATGCTCAGTGATGTTCTTTTAGTAGATCTTTTGCTTCCTATTTTTAACATGGGTAATTGATTTGTGTGAAGTTTTGAGTTTAAAATTGTTCTTTCTCAGTTTTGATGAGCTGTTGTCATTGAAAATTTATTGAGATGCAAGATTTTGTTAAATGAAAAGCATGAAAATTTTGGGATGCAAACCATAGTTGCTAGATTGGGAAACAGATGCAGCAAGTGCTGTTGAAAATGAATATGTGAGTGGCCTTATTTTGCATCATTTTGTATGTTGATTACATGAAAGCGTGGAAAGAATGGTAGAGGTAGGAAGCGAGAAATGAAGATGTTTTGGTGTTTTGAGTGGAAAATAGTTTCCTGCTAGCTGTTGTCAAAAGCATTAAGATGATTGCAACTCATCTATCTCGTAGATCAAATTGATTGTTGGATTTTGTAAAAGATGAACACAAGAACCTTTCAAGCAGATCACTGAGATGTTTTAAAAATTCTATTTGCATTGTGCACAGTGGGGCTCACCCATGAGAGATGCAGCCCATCCCCACTCTATCTAAACCCTTGTTAATTGACTCTCATCTAAATTTGACACTGATTTGACCAGAGACCACCTTAAAACAACAAGTTTTGAGGCTTCAAAATCAAGGGCTGGGATTGTTTTATCAGAATGGCATTTGGACCACCCCATCTTCAAAATCCCTTGCACATCCCAGTAATTGTTTTGTCTTTTTGTTCATGAATGTGAACACAGGATCTTTTGCATTTTTCTGTGGGCTTATTTCACTACAAGAATTTGCACTTTTACCGGCGCTTTTTGCCGGCGCATTATTTAAACGCCGGGAAAAGTATAACTTTTGCCGGCGATAAAGCTTATTTCGCCGGGAAAAGTTATACTTTTGCTGGCGAAATAATTTCGCCGGTAAATGTTCAGATTTTCCCGGCGAATTCCTTTTTTCGCCGGTGAAGGTTAATATTTTAGCGGCAAAAAATTTGTATCGCCGGCAAAAGCTATATTTTTTGCTAGCGAAAAACCTATATCGCTGGCAAATGTCACCCTGTCAAATTTTGAGCATTTATTTAACTACTGCTCTGGGAAAAATTATATTTTCATTATTTTTTTTTTCGGAGGATTAAAAATTAAGTGGAGCCTTGAAAATAACTTCTGCCCTGAAAATAACCTTTGCCGATTCCAGCGCTGTGGCCCCTTTTCCATTTCCCGCTCCCGCTCAAAGTTCATAAACATTTCCAGTGCCCCCTCTCTCTAAATCATGTTTGAAGCTCTGCCCCCTTTCCATTTCCAGCGGCCGCTCCAAGAGCACCTCTGTCTCTTCTCCAAAACCCCTTTCCTTTCCATTTCCAGCAGCCACGACTCGAAGTACTTCTCCACCACCAAGAAAGGAGAAATCCCAATACAAGGTATCATCAGATCTATCCTTCGATCCATATGTTTCTTCACCATTTCCTCTGATCTCACCAGATCTGTTGCCGCTTTTTTGTTTTCTTGACGATTATTGCGTGATTCCGTTGTTGCATTTTTGTTTGCTGTGATCTTTTTTTCTACATCTGTTTCGAATTCGATGAGATTGGTGTGTGGCGAAAAGGGGCTATCTTTTGGAAACGTGTTTTTTATCCGAACCCTAATTTGGCGGTTTTTTTGTGGAAGGGTGTGATGTTGGAAAGCACCCACTTTTGGATGATCTGTTTATCCAGTTGCTATTCTGTGAGATTTTATGGATTGAAAGAACATGTAGGAAAGTAACAGTTCATTTCCAGCAGAGAAGAAAAATTGTCTTGCATTTGCGAAATGTGATTGCTTTTTGAAGGACATTGTCTTTTTTTTTTTCTTTTTTTTTAAGGTTATATTGAAACGAGGAAATTCTAATCAGGCCATGTGTTGCTTATTTGTGGATAATGCTATTTGGATGAATTAGTGGCTAAGTATCTACTGCTTAGGGGCGGGCGGGCGGGCTGGTTGATTTTTCCAATCAAATTGATATCCTGTAATGGACAGGGATATTTCCTAAAATGCTAGGTTAGGATTTTGATTTAATGGAACCATTGTCCATCCCATCATCGAAAACCTTCTCCATTCGAAAACCCCCAAATCTTCTCTCTCTCTCTCTCTCTCTCTCTCTCTCTCTCAGCTTCCAGGCGTAAAAGTCAGACTCTCTCCAAGCCAGGGGGTGTTCTCTTTAACTGCAGGTGAGATTAGGTCCTGTAATATGATAATTTAACTGCAGTTTTATTGTGTAATATGATTTATCTTTTCCTGCTCTTTTATATTTGATAAGTAATTTATGTGGAAGGGAACCAAGAAGAGGAGAAAAAGAGGAAGAAAAAATTTGTGAGGGGAAGAGGGGAAGAGGGAAAGAAATGCCTTGAAAAGTGAGGTATCAGGTATGGGTTTTTTCTTCTCAGATTACATGTTCTGATTTCCCCCTTTTAGTAATTTGCAGAATATATTGTCATGTTCAGGCATCTCCCCTATTGATGGCTTCTTGTTCACTTGTGTTCCTTTTGGGCTAAGTGTTTCAAAGAGGGAAAAAGAAATTCACTCATCTTTCTCCTTGGAGCCACTGCCCCTTTTTGGCCCCCCTCTCTCCCTTTGCTTATTCACATGTTGCCTTGTAACAAGGGTTAGGAGGTTTGTTCTCTAGTGGGCTGGCTAGATGTGAGATGGGCTGTATTTTGCAGGTTCCACTTTTAGTGAAAACGTTAGGATTAGGATTAGGAAGATGGTAGATGCTCTCTCTCTCTCTCTCTCTCTCTCTCTCTCGTGCGTGTGTGTGGTTGAATAATAGTGCCTAGAGAGGGTTTTCATTGATGAATTTTGCCATACCAGTACCAATTTCCAACTTTAGGAAACAAACAGTTTCATGGGTTGTGCATTCATCGAAGATGCTCTCTCTCTCTCATGGGTCATACAGTGATTGAAGAATTGATCTCAGAAGGGTTTTCAATTAATTAAATTTGCCATACCAAGGCCAACTTCAAACTTCAGAAAACAGTTTCATGGATTGTGTATTCATTGAAGATGTTTATGGCCTCTCTCTCTCTCTCTCTCTCTCTCTCTCTCTCTCTCATATATTCATGGGTGTTACAGTGATTGGAGAATCTGGCCAAGGGGTGGTTTTCCATTGATAAAATATGTCATACCAATACCAACTTCCATGTTAATTAGGAAACAAACAATTCAATGACTTGTGCATTCATTGAAAATGGAGGCCGAGAAATGGGGTCCCTGATTTTCCATTTTCATTCTTTCAGTAAATTTCTCACCTGGAGAAACAAACATTTCATGAATTGTAGAATTAATCGAGAACAAGTACTGGAACTGGGCTTCCCAATTGATGACTTTCGTGTTTCTTGCAAAATTTCTTTCATTTCATTGATTGTAGGGCCAGGCTTATAAATGGGTGTCCTGATTGTTTGATCATTTTCAAGTTGCAAACAGTAGTAAAATTCTTTCACCATTTTAGTTTCATTTTCTTTCTCCTTGGGGAAAGCTCTTCCACTATCATTTATTGTTGAGGTGATAAAGATGGATTGCATTCCCTGGCTTTTGTCTTCTTAAGTATAGTGAAATGAATGCAGTCCTATGAAGTGGGTAAAGCTGAGTTTCTTTCTCTTGCCACACTGCAGCCCCCTAGTAATTTCTATAGCTGTTGTAGGGCCTAACTGTTCCACAGTCCATTTGTTGCAAGGCTAAATTTTTAACTTTTCCATCCAACTCTAATTTCTAGTCCTGGAAAGAAAATTATGATATGAGATGGGATTGATGAGTAGAATATGGATCAATGACTATGAGATGGGATTGATGAGTAGAATATGGATCAATGACTATAAACACATTTTAAAATTTGGCTATAAAGACGGAAAACCCAAATTGTATTTGAACATGTTTGGGGTGTAATAAATTTTTCTTTGAAAAGTTTTGGACAAAACTTTGGTAAAAATATACAAATTACCAATATTATGTGAGTGCATATAGGGATTTATGTGATTTTGTTTTCTTGTCTGTAATGAATAGCATATCATATTTTTAAATACAATGCCTAAAGTTTAGAATATTATATACCATTTTATAAAAGATCATATAAAAAATTTGAGCAACTTTTTTATAACATGTACGTATATCCTCTCATACACGTTTTCTTGTATAGCATCATAATTTTTCCTCTAATCCGTGCCTGTCAATCCATAGTTTCTAATTCAATGAATGCTTGTAATTCACATATTTGACAATAAGAGGACCCTTTGTTCCATTGGATGGTTATATCCAGATATTTGTCTTCTCTGTTTTTTTTTTCTTTTTAATGAAGATGGAATGGTGAGTGTTGACAAGTAACCAACTTCTTTTTTTAGTAGGCATCTAAACCATTAGATCAATAGATAGTTAAAATTAGCTAAGGATTTATATTTAAGGTTCTTTTATCAAATGTTGTAATCTGTTCTAATAGCATGTTGGGACTCTTCCCTTGAAGTTTCATGAGAATAACGCTTTACTGTGGAGGGACATTGGTAAGTAGAGGATTGAGATGAACAAGTGACATCATCATTTCTTATTCATCTCTCTTTCTCTCTCAATGTGAACCCTAAATCAATCTCTCTCTAACTCTATCGTTTCTCCAACTTCAAATCACTTTCCTCAGGAAAAGAGAACCCATAAGATATTTAGATAGAGATTACAGTCTTTTCCCTCTCTTGAATCATTTCATCTTCAATCTCTTCTTTTGAATATTTCAATTTGTAGATTCCATTACATGTCTGAATTGAAGGCATTTCTTCAATAAAGAAATGTGGGTTCTTTTTGTTGCTTATTTCCAAGTTATATACCCAAATGCTGATTCTGGGTCAGATTTACTTGCATGAACTTGCTCAGAAATCTTTATATGAAAACTAGCTGAAAGAAGGTTACATTCATCTCAGATTTCCCAGTTCTAGTTAGAACAAAAGCTCTTTGGTTGAACTTTTGAGGGTTAACTCAATTCCATTTCTTTCTATGCTTTTTTTCCTTTAACTAATTATTACTTTCTGCCCTCAAGTAACTTACGAAATTGTGTTTTCTATTTTGCATCTTAGGTATCAGAAATGCTGGGATCATTCCTCAACAGAGGGCTTGTGTATGTCACATTGCTACTTACTGAAATGCTTCACTTGTCTTGTTGTTATCTCCATTGTCTGAATTTCTATTTGGTGGGTGAATTTCTGTATGCAGGATGGTCCTGGGATATACATATCCAGCTTATGAGTGCTTTAAAATTGTGGAAAAGAACAAACCAGAGATCGAGCAACTGCGATTCTGGTGTCAGTATTGGTGGGTATTTGGTACTTGTAACCTGTTTCTTTAGGATTATCTTATTTAGGACCTGTTGTTGTTGGTTTATTTGATTATATAGAAGGTGTTACACCTGATGGTATGTACATATAATATCTCTTTTGTTTCTCATGAGGGGCCAACTCCTTTCCCTGATCCTGTCATCATGTATGCTCAGGGACTAAAGTTCGTGTATACTGTCAAATTGGTAAGACAAATCAAGGGAAATTTGCTTTAGATGTTGCCGTCAGGACACTTGATCTCTATAAGAAGTAAGTTTTCTCTTTTTTGTTCCAAAGATGTTTTGATTTAGTGATTTAACTAGCTCTTGATGGATTATTAAGTGATTTACTTACAAAATGTAATCCTTAGATGCTTTGATGGATATGCTGAACCTAAATGGAAACTAATGCTACTAGGTTGTTGTTGTTTATAGTGCTGGGTTGATGTCCTTGATATCCACAAACTAATTCATTTTTTAAGCCATGCAGTTACATTTCTACTCCATATCCACTACCTAAACTGGATATGATCTTATTTGCAACCTTTAGATCAAACTCTAGGTCTTCTTTTTCTTGTAATTGGCATGCATCCTGGGCCCCTCGTAAAGGGTTTATACAGCCTTTTTCTGCTGTGGTTTTTAGTCAGTTTTTCCTCTCTGAAGTGGAGGACCTCAAAAGTATTTTCAAATCTGAATGGAGGTAGAGAATATCAAGGCAAGGTGGGGTTGGATTCATATGGGTTTTCTTTTTGACAATATAAAAATGGATTCAGATGGGCTTTCTTTTCCAAAAAAAAAAAAAAAAAGTTTAATTTATCTGGATTCAGCTGTGATTTTCTTTTTGTTCAATCGGGTCTATGGATTTTTTTTGCCCCCTCTGTCTTATCATTTCTTTAAACAGATTTAGACAAATGAGTCTCTCTCATGGGGTCTATGTGGCCTAATGGATGGATGAATGTGTAATAATCCTCCAGTGCAAAAACTGACAGCCCCAAACTGACAGCTCCCTCATTGCTGGACCCCTACAGGGCCCATTCCCATGTGGGTCCATCCACTGAACCGCCCTCCAGCCCTGACCATGTCAACCTCTACGTCTCTCTCCATCTGTAATCCATTTTTGTTGGGTTTCTTCAGACTGTGGATGATAGGATGTTCATGTGCAGACTGTTAGTGGAGTTGGTTTGTGTTGATTTCTTTTAGATAGTTTAAGTTATCTATATATCTAATCTATATCTACATATTTATATATATGGGATGGAATTTGTATGGAGGCCTTTTGAGTTAAGTTTGTCTTTACTCTATAGTAACTAATCCCTTGTTGAAGTCAGAAAGTTCCTTTTGAAGCTTTCTTTCTTTTGCTTTGATAGATGATGAAAGTTTATATGATTCGAATGAATGATAGAAGATGCTGATGTTGGTATTATCTTGTGTCAGATATGTATAGAATGTGGTATGATTGTGGTGTTTGTTGTGTTCTTCTTTTATTTTCTATGAGATGGAGATGATACAGTTATATAAGTAGCTGATGTAGTGGGCCATCACGTTCATGAATACTCCATATAAATCATATTTTTAGATTTGGAAGTTTCCTTACCTACTTGGAGGCTGTTTGGACTCATGGAAGTTCTTGAATGGAAGAAAGGGTTGAACAGGACTTCCCATCCAAATAACTTCTCATTTCAACTCAGTATATGCAAATCTAGTCTGCTGAGCCTTATAAAGTACTGGATAAATCTAAACACATTAGGGGCAACTGGCCAGTATTTGAGCTGCTAGATCTCTTATAGTTGTGTTTCTATTATTTTCCCTCGAGTTGTTCTGGACTCTCATGATAGCTTGTGCAATAAGTAGACACATGACATTTTCCAAAGTAATTTTTTTTGGATTTTTGTTCCTCACCTGAATGCATATTAATTTTCACACTCTAGCAACTATACCCTGAACCATAAAGGGAATTCAGTTGTGCATATGACATTCTTAATCATACGTTAATCTTGCTATTTTTTTATGCAGATTGCATGAAAATTGAAAAACAAATTTTGTTGAAAGAGTTCATGCAGCTAGGATGCAGCCAACATGAAGGCCAAGTATGCAGAGTAACATATTACTATATGTTAAAATGGGATGTGTGAAGTTTTTTAAAACAATGGTGCATGTGTTGGAATGGTGCAACAATGAAATGATCATAGATGAATATGTAAATTTTCATTCGCATTTGAATGTTGGTACAAAGTAGAATGTTACCATTTGTTTTAATTTTGTAATGGTAATGGTAAAGTGTTCTCAATGTTGAAATGATGTTTGAATATTAATATGAAGTGGAATGAATTTTCTTGTTTCATTTTTTGATGATTCTGGAATAGAAATGGATGTTGGGTGTGGTAGATTTGTTCTTGGATAATGGAATTAGCAATTTCAATTTATTCATGTGACACATAGGAAAAGAAAATTAAAAATTAAATAAATAAAAAAAATTATATTTTAAAAAAATAATTCCCAGTGAGAAAAAATGCTGGCAAAAAAAATTGAAAAAATAAATTTCGTAAATTGTAAATCTTTCCCGGCGCAGAAAAACGCCGGCGAAAGTTTTTCTAAATTTAATTTTAATCAAATAAACCACTTTTCCCGGCGCAAAATAAAGCTGGTGAAAGTTTTTGAAATTTTATTTTTGAAAAAATAAATCACTTTTCCCGGCGCAAAATAACGTTGGAGAAAGTTTTTCAAATTTTATTAATTAAAAAATAAATTACTTTTCCCGGCGCAAAATAACGCCGGCAAAAGTTTTTCTAACATTTATTTTTAAAAAAATAAACCTCTTTTCCCGGCGAAATAAACCACTTTTCCCGGCGAAATAAAACACCGGCAATGTATAAGCTTTTACCGGTGCTGCCTTTTTTTCGCCGGCAAATGTTATTGCTGGCATAGTTTTCCTGGCACATTGCTGGCGCATGCAAAATCGCCGGGAATAGTTTTTCCCGGCGTTTTATGGACCTTTACCGGCGCTTTTTTAGCGTCGGCAAAAGTGCACATTGTTGTAGTGTTTGTAGAAAACTGAAAATGAAGAGAGTGCTTTTCAAGTTAGAATTAGTTTCATTTCTCTCAAATGTGGTATGAGAATGGTTTTATTCTGTCAACATGTGTTTCTGTATTCCATTTAAATTTCTGATATCAGTGTTCTAAAAATCTATCTAAATATAGTGCAAGAAGGTATGCATAAATTTGTACAGGTCTTTTGTGTTTCTCTAGTTGAAGTTTTGTGATTGGAAGACACAATGAATTTGTACAGATATGCACAATTCTGTATAGGTCTTATTTCTATTATAAAAAAATGAAAAAAATGAAACTAATCCCTTTCTAGTTTGATGTCCTTTTACTAGTAGTAGCAGTAACTTTTATCATTGCTAATACCTGTTTTCCTTTTATTCCTCCTAGTGGCCAGGAGTGTTAGTGCTCTCACTGGCCTGGCTATTTATACATCAGCTTCTTTTTTTTTTAATGAACCCCATGTAAATATCTCTAATGGGCTGCCTCATTTGTTTCAATGGTAGGGTATTGGAAGACTATTTAGATGCCTCTGCAATCCAGCATATGATGTGGATGATGATGAGATTGTATACAGAAGTAAGTGATTGATTTTATGCTCTACTAATGTTGACAAATAAGATTGCACCTCTATAAGATTGGACAGTTTGAAGTCAAGTATATTCTTGGAGATCTCAAGCTTGAGTTGCTAGCACTTACCCTTGGTTTGAAAGATTCTTCTTTCCTATTTAGCTACGGTCATCATTATTGAGCTTGGATTTACTCTCTTCTTCTTCTTTTTTTTTTTTTTTTTCTGTTGTAGTTGGAATGTCACCTTACTTGTCTTTAGGAAATCTTAAGATTTGAATATTTCCTGATACAGTCCTCACCATTTAGTCAGGCCAGACCAGCAGATTAGGTCTGCAGAGGCCATCTGACTATGCAATAACTATGCACTAAATAGACAGCAAACATTTGAAGTAATGAAAGATTATATCCAATTTAATCCTAAATAAATCATGAGTGCTGCTTTTATATGATGGACAAATTTCAAAAACACCACATAGAAAGATTTCTTGATCCCTTCCCATAGCACACATAGATTGTTTGAAATTGTGATTTTGATTTTCTATAGGGATGCCTAAATGGTATGTTAGTATTCAGTTGTTTGATTTTCTTCTCTTCTTGTCACATTTGACTGCCTGGCTATGATAGCAGGATGCTTCAATATAGGCTACATATTATATTGTATCCTTAGTTCATCTTTCTAAGGGTTTCTAAGTCTTTTGCAGTTAGTTTTCAATATTTTTTTAGCAGATATTGCATTCTGATCATTTTTTTTAATTTTTTTCTGTGATGCATCTTTGAATGAACCTTCTAAGGAATCTAGAGTTGAGAGATTTCAATTTAAAATTAATTTTTTACAATCTCTGAACTGAACCAGTCAAAATGTATTGTTTCTCTAGAATGGATTATCATTCTTTAAAACTGTGTTGTTTTATCGAAGTTATTATTGTCATTCTTCAGCATCAAATATAAGTTTGGTGCACATGTTATGTGACTATTATTGAATATATGTTATCTTCTCCACAAGCAAGAGTCTAGCCATTGCAGATGGACACTCAAACATCTACATCTGGTAATTACATAGCATGTTCTGGTGGTGCATCTTTTTTTCTCAGTAGGACAAAATGGATATTTGCATCGTACATTACACTAAACATGCACCCAAATGCAAGTAGTTGCATTATATATATTTTAAGCATTTAGATAAACGCATTACAAATTACAAATTACCTTATCTGTATTTTCTTCTTTACTAAATGTGTCTTATTGCCATTTTAGGGTTCTTAGTGGGATACTAGGAATACTAAAAAAATAAATGGTTTAAACTTAGTGGATGCACTTTAATTCAATCAGAGAGGAAACTAGGAATACTGACCAAGAAGTAAGCACTCCATCCGATGTCATCATGTCTGATCCCGTCACTCTCGCCACCAACCGCATCATCTCCTCCATCTGTCGTTGCATGGCTACTTGATTATTCTTCATCTGCTCCATCTCTTGAGACTGAGCTGCGTTTTCATTTTGCAATCTCTCCACCGTAGATCGCAATGCCCCACGTTCACCATCCTCTGAGTCCGTCCTGGTGCTCCTAGTTGTAGACGTGGGCTTCGGCCCGTTTCCAAACCCTCTCAAGTATCCGGACCGACCACCAAGGACATTGATTGATATTTGCTCCTGAGTCAATTCGATCGCACCCTCCTGCATACACTTCTCTCGCTCTGCAACAAGTTTTTCCTGTCATTTGAAATAAGTTAAATCATATTGTAGTTGAAAATGATCACGAATTATGCAATTTTAAGTACTTATCATTGTACTGACATGTATTTCCTGACATTTTTGGTCTGTCCACTTCTTTTTCTTCTTATTGTAGTGCGACTCCTTGTAAAACTCAACGATGTGGGGCTCCTCCCCTGTCTCGGGGTCCGCCTACTTGCATAAATTTCAATGTTAGTACATAATTAAGATTTCATGAAAGGCGATAACAAATTCAGAATTACACAACCACAAATTTAAAAAACTAGAAGTGAAAACACTTCACCTAGGCATGCATTGCAGCTGTGAAAGACTTGGAATCCATGCAATGATTGTAAGGCAATCTCTTCCGACTTTCAGTATTCTTCATAGAGTGTTCCTGTACACAAGGAATAACAAGTGAATGGAAAGTTTTAGTTATTGTACGTGTTGACTAAATAGAAACATAACATATCAGCAGTAAGGATTGAAAACAAAGTTGAAAAACATAGCCTGTTACATGGAATTTCTCATCCTCGTACACATTTTCTATCACCCACACCCAATCATCCTTGTCAACACCTGAAAAGGGTACGGTCTTTGGATCGATCTCCTTCTTCAAGCAATTCTTGTAATGAGTGTGCATCCAATTGCGCCAATCCCTGTATCTAGCTTGAAACTTACGATCAACAGCTACCCGCACATCATCACTAGTGTCGTAATCCACGACCTCATACTTCGTCTGAAATTCAAATTAATACGATTATTTGAGGACCCTTTATACATCAAACAATTGTCAAGTTTAGACTTACAAATACGCGAGCCTTGATAACTTGTCTAACATCAGCTGGAACCTCTTTCCATCTCTGCACGCCCCTAATTGGGGCGATGTTCCTAACTTGCAACCCAATCTCGCTCACAAAATTTGAGGCATTTATCCCTATTGGCACATTATTCTTGAACTGAACTAGTAGTTTGCCCCTGGTCTTGGCCCTTGCACGCTCCGAGCGAAACCCTTTAGATGGGCCCCGCCCCCGTCGGGATGTAGAACCTACAAATTCCACATAAAACTTGGTTAGTACAAACAATATATGCACTGAAGCATGAAGCTTACATGATTAGATTTGATATCTTACCAACACTGCTGCACTCCGTATGAGAACTGGGAGTTGGTATGCATGGTGATGAAATCGCATCAGCTGGGGGTCGAGTGGTGTCAGTAGATAGTAATGCGGATGCTGGTGCAGATCGAGGGCGAAGTCGAGAAGAAGGTGCCATGTATGTGACCTGCTTAAAAAAAGGTATCTAAAAACATAACAATATAGTTACCTTATCATATATAAGAACAATTCATTATACAGTGAATTGTTAAGTAATACTAGTAAGAGGATAAGATCTAACGCTACCAGTAGTCCTGAAGATATCTTGCTTGTGGCCTGGCTGTAACCACCTATTTTTGAAAAGCTAAACACAGTGAGGCCATGCCTAAGCAAGAAACAGAGACTTTTATTTTTTTTGGGTAACATGCATTGAACCCACAACCTTAGGATGCAATAATGAGAAACAGCTACTAGCTAACATTTTAACAATGCAAATTGCAGGTGCATGAGCTGAAACATGACCAACTTGAAAGAGAATTGTTTTCGTTCCAACATATGTAAATATCTTCAAGTCGCCACAAACAAGTGCAGATAGGTGTGCAAGACAAGTTGGGAAGATTGTATTGGTTCAAACAAATATATGTATTTAACAAAGATACATGGGTAATCTCAGAAGTATACCAATACCTGTGGTTGCATTTATTCTGTTCTAAATGTGGATTTTTTTCATTAGATTCTGATAAAATATAACTTACTTTCTTGGTCTAGCCTACTCAAGAGTCCCATGTATTTTGTGTCATCCAGATTGCAGCTCTCCACTAATGCCAGTTCAGCTATCAGCTGCTTGACAATGTAGCGTTAACCACTAATTGGGTTACTTAAGGCAATGTAATACGCAATCTGAGTATTGCTTGTTTCTTTCAAAAGAAGGGAAAAACAAGTAGCTGTACAAATGGCAAAATTCATCAATACCCACTATACCTCAGCAATATAATTTCCTCATTATCCTGAGAATCTCTGAAAAACAAGTAACCAATTTCTGAAAGCTATTACAGTCACAGAGAAAGGACTACCCAGCGAAAAGCTAGAATCAAGGAGGAAGAAGTTTACAAGTATCCAACAACTGGCTCTAATGCCTGCTTTAAAAATTAATATTACTGACAGTTTAGAAATGAATTTGCAGAACTCACTTCATTCAGTAGTATTTCACATCTGCATCTCCAAATCATCTTACAGCAGCTTAAAAAGCATTAGTCTTGAGAGAAACAGAATATCAAAGAATTACTGGAACAATTCCAGCTGCAAGATGTTTTGAAAAGGGTGAAGTTAAAGTGTTTCCATTAAATGCATGGTGTTATATGTTGCCTTCTTTCTATGAAAACACCTCTCTCATGATATTACCGCTATGTTGCTCTCTCAGCCAAGAAAGAGTGAAGAGTAGCACAGAGGCAGTAATAATCATTGAGGGGAAATACAATATGCCCATGTCTCTACAGTGTTTTAAACTTCTATGCTTAGAATAATTGATGCTTGGTCATGGCTTGGTGGTTTAGGAATATCAGTTCCATCAGCTGCCACTCATCTCAATCTAATCATACAGATCTACATATTACATAATGATAATTTTTCCTTTCCACAAAACAACATCATAGATAACTTACTGATAGAGATGTAGAAGAAAAGAAATGCCACGTAAAGATTGTTATACAAATAAACATTAACTACAAATCTTCTCCAATGTCTCATCTTCGTCATTTATCACAATACTCCTTCAATATCTCATCTTCATCATCGCAGATAAAGTCATCATCAACCATCATATCTTCTCGACTATTTTCCTCCGAGAGTATTCCACTGGTAACAATCTCTGGATCAATATCAGACCTATCATACCGTGGTTGATCCATCCTATCTGGATCTTCAACGAGGATGGGGACCACACCAGTTGTTTTTTCCTGCTGGAATGCATCATCTTGAATAGATGGTCCATCATCATTGGATTCTACATCATCCAACTCTGGCATATCCAATATTCCTCGATGTTGAATCCGCTGGACGATTTGCCAATGTGGGCCTAATTTGGGATCATTCACATAAAAGACTTGGTGCACTTGACTAGGCAGTACAAATGGGTCGTTCTGATACCATCTACCTCTTACATCGATTGATGTAAAATGTGCATCGGTTTGTACAGTTCGCCCACTACCAAGGTTAAACCACTCGCAACAAAACAAGACAACTCGATAGCTGAAAATGTAAGTCATTTCACAGACGTTACACAAATAGCCGTAGAAGTCAATCGCTTTCCCGTCATGATCCCCGTTTACCACCAGCCCACTGTTCTGACTTTTACGCCGGTTGTCACGGTCTTTAGTGTGGAATCGGACTCCATTACACATGCAACCTGAGTAAAACTTCATTAACATATTCGGACCATTTGCCAATGACCAAAGTTCATCTGTAGCTTCTGCTAATTGTTGACTTCGCAATTCATTCATCTGCATGACCAAAATATATAGAGAGAAGCATAACATAACGAATGATTTATGTTTAAGTTGTGTATACAGGAGGTAACTAAGTATATCTTAGCCGTTTTTCAAACCACTTCGGAAATTGTCGTTGTTGTCGCTGGTCAATATCACAACTGCTTTGCATCATTAATAGGTTCTTGTGCTCCCTAATTAGAAAACATGTTATTGGTAATTAATTAATTATAAGCATCAACACACACTATTACAAGTATTGCTCATGCGTAGTATATGATCACATACTCTAGATAAGGTGCCACCTCTGGGCTATTATGAAGTATAAACCACTGAGCCATAGCACGTTCATTCTGCGACATCTCAGGTGCATTTCTTATTTGACCGAAAGGACGCAGATTTTGTGAGAATACTTCCAGCCCTGGCCCACCTTCACCACCATAATCATTTTGTTCATCCCGATTGAATACAGTTTCTACCCCTTGTAGATACATTGAACAGAAAGTAAGGCATTCCTTGACTATGTAAGCCTCAACAATCGAACCTTCAGGTCGAGCTCGATTGCAAACAAACCATTTTAAAGTTCCTAGTTGCCTTAAAAAAAAAAAGATTTTAATTTTTGTTAGAATGAAAATGCAGTAGAGTTAAACTTTTAATTTAAATGAAATTTAGTCATTAATACCTTTCAATAAGGTACTTCCATCGATATTGCACTGGCCCAGCAAGCATGGCCTCACGAGGTAAGTGAATGGCTAGATGGACCATAACATCGAAGAATGCTGGTGGAAAAATCTTTTCCATCTTGCATAGTATTAAAACTATTTGGTCCTGTAATGCCTCCAAGTCCTTCAATCTTAGTCTCTTTGCGCACAGTTGCTCGAAGAAATTGCCTAGCTCAAACAATGTGGTACAGATATCTTTAGGAAGATACCCACGTACTCCTATCTGTAGAAGTCTTTGTAAAATCACATGGCAGTCATGACTTTTCAGTCCTGATACCTTACCATCCTTGGTGTTTACACAGCTAGAAATGTTTGCTACATAACCATCAGGAAACCTGACCGATTTCAAGAAATCACAGAAAGCTTGTCTTTCCTTTAGGGACAATGTGTAGATCGTGGGGGGCTTTTCAAAGGACCCATCAGCACGCTTTCGTAGGTGTAATTCTTTCCTGATTTTCATACCCTCCAAATCCATACGAGCTTTTTCCGTGTCCTTGTTTTTCCCATCTATGCCCATCACTGTTCCAAGAGTGTTGTCACATATATTCTTCTCCACGTGCATGACATCAAGGTTGTGTCGGAGTTTCAGTTTCTACCAGTAAGGTAACTCAAATAAAATGCTTTTCTTTGTCCAGTTCAGTTCCTCCGGCAAGCGCTTTCTTTTCCTGTTGAGTGGATGCTTCCCAAACTTGACATTCGTCAAGCAATCCAATTGCTCTAATATTTGTTCCCCCGACAATTCCACCGGAATCGTTCGGTTCTCTAACTTACCGTTAAAGAGCTCACTCCTTCGCCATGTGTGGTTCTCAGGTAAGTAACGGCGAGCACCCGTGTACCCTATCTTATCTTTCAACCTTTGTGATGATGGATCTTTGTTACAAGTGGGGCACGCCATATAACCTTTAGTACTCCATCCTGACAAGTTACCATATGCTGGAAAGTCGTTTATGGTCCACATAAGAGCCGCATGCATTCGGAAAGTCTCTCCTTTGGATGCATCATAAGTTAATACACCGTCTTCCCAAAGCTCTTTTAACTCCTCTATTAATGGCTGCATGTACAAATCGATCTCTTTTCCCGGTGCCCCCGGTCCAGGAATAAGCAAAGACATCATACAAAATGGTTCTTTCATTCACTTCCAGGGTGGTAGGTTATAAGGCATGAGTATCACAGGCCACATACTATAGGAGTTGCTCATATTACCGAAGGGGTTGAACCCATCAATAGCCAGCCCTAACCTAACATTGCGGGACTCCTGGGCAAATGCAGGATACTGCCGATCAAAATCCTTCCACTCTATACGGTCGGCGGGGTGCGTCGAGAATTCCCCCGCATCCACAAGCTTCTCCTTGTGCCACCGCATATCTATAGTTGTCTTCCTTGACATAAATAATCTCTGTAACCCTGGGATCAGTGGGAGGTGTCGCAGTACCTTAGCTGGAATTTTTTTACCCTTGCCGTCATTGTGCTTATATCGAAACTCCCCACATTCTGGACAATTTTCAAGATTCTCATTTTCTTTCCTGAAAAGCACGCAATCATTCTTACAAGCGTGAATGGATTTGTATCCCAATCCCAGTTCAAGTAAGAATTTCTTTGCTTCATAAAGGGAACCTGGAACCATCTCACTCTCTGGTATAACATCCTTCATTATCATCATCACCATATTGAATGCCTTGTTGCTCAAGTTATTCAACACCTTTACATGCAGCATATTAATGACAAATGACAACAATGTAAACTTTGTGCAACCTGGATATAAGGCACACTGGGCATCTTTTAACAAAATTTCAAATTTCTGGACATTCTCTTGCCCAACACTATCAAAACCATGGCCAGATCCCAGATCCCCCAAATCATCGTCCATAAGAACTCCCCTATATATGTCTTCCAGAAGTTCGGGCAACTCATCATGAGGATTGTCTTCCGTGTCAGAGAGTCCACCCTGAACACTTCCCCCCTCATCGTCAGAATCATCGTCATGTACACCCTCGACATTCATAGGCATTTGCTCCCCGTGGTGTATCCATGCCGTGTAAGAAGTCATGATTCCGTTAAACAACAAATGTTCTTGGACGGTGGGGTAAGAATGCAATTCTACATTCATGCATCTCAAACATGGACACCAAATCTTACTTTGCTCACCCATATGTTCACTGGCAAATTTAATAAACGACCTCACCCCATTTGTATACTCCGGTCAAAGTTTATTCCTACAATTCATCCAAGTCTTGTCCATATTTGGTGACCTACAACATCACAATTAAATATAGTTTCATTCTGGAAAGATCTTAAATATCACACATTTCAGTTCAATTCAAAGACTGCTCTCATTAAATTCTTCTACTAAAGTATACGGTCACAAAATCAACTAAAGGACACTAAAAAGACTCAATTTTGTATGAAATCCATATGCACCCTTCTTTTTTTTTCCTTGATATCAAATTCCTAGGAATTCATAAAAAAAGTTAGGTGGAACAAAAGAACATCAAAGATCCAATTCCCAAACCAGTAACCAATCATTGTGAACAAAAATCTAAATTTCTTCAAAAACCCAAAATCCTCAAAGCAAACAACTCCAAAATCAACATTAGTAAAAAAAATCCCCACCCCCACCCCCGCCCCCACCCCCACCCCCAAAACCCAAGATCCAAAATCTCCCCAACCCCCAACAAAAAAAAAAAAAATCCCAAGAAGAAAGGAACCCAAAATCCAAACCATTGGCTTGAGATCATCCCCATCCAGATCTTGACAACATACATAATAGAGATTAAAAAAATTACACTCTCCAATTATAACTTAGATGAACTTCATTCAAGTCATATGTGGAACCTAAAATGAAATACTTTCTTCAACTCAAAACACTCTCTTCCTCTGCATCCAGTCACTCACTGTAAAACTTAGATTAATCTAATCTGACCAACCATCGATGTAATTCAATAACTAAATGGATGACTACTGGAAAATTAGGATCAGGGGTAGTAAAACCTGACCAACCATCGATGTAATTCAAACAGTTATTGCAAGGTTCAATGGCACTATATTTAACATTTAAATGCAACTTTAAATATTCAACAAGTGGAACATAAAAGCATTTATATGGAATATGCACAGCATAAATAACTGTTTGCAGGAACAACTATGCTAATAATACAATGCCCTTAAGATCACAAAATACAATAAAAGTCTGTTCAGGAAGTGAATGGCATGATCCCTGTTCGGGAAGTGAAAAGTAGACTTTTGGTTGAACTGGCTTTGCAATAATGTAAATGAAAGTTGTGGATAAAACACTGTTTGAGCAAAAAGGAAAGAAAAATGGATTTAGCCATGTAATATTCGAAACCAAATTGGCACACACTGCTTTAGAGTTTAGGCATCTGGAAGAGTGACATGTAATAAACCGGTATATTCAATAGACTAGCTTATTTTATTTTTTTTAATCGACTAGCTTTTCATCAAAGTGATTCTTCCCCTTAAATCTTAATGTATAGATATCCTCTCAAGTTTTTCTACAGCCAGAAACCATTGATCAAAGTGACAGCATCCCACAATTCACTTCACGGGGATTGTATACAAACACGCTCTCGTTTGGTGATTTCACTTATGAGTATATTATTCTTAAAATAAGGGTTGTGAAAAGAGAATTTAGGCCTCTGCATATTTATTTTCTATAGCATTTACAATACTCTTCATTGAAAAAAGAGGAAAAAAAATATGTGGCCGCAAAAGCTGTAGTAACTGTGAGAAAGCACCACCTATGCCTCGGCCATTTTGCCCTGTTTCTCTGGAAACCAAAATCCCCAGCGACCCAGTTTCTCTACTCTGTTTTTCAAGAAACCAAAATCGCTAGCAATTGATTTCGCTCAAAATCTATGGCTGCAAATGTCATGCAAGCTCTCCTTCCATTTTCTTGGTAGAAATATCCATATCCTTTTCCCTTTTTCTTTTTCTTTTTTTTTTTGGTAGAAAATGTCATTATGCAGTTAAAAGATACTGATTCCTAAAACACCACAAACATGATCAGGATGTTGGATTCGCAGATTACACAGTTAAAGAGTAAAAACAGTAAAAATGCTCAGATTAGGCGAGTTTTCTAGAGATGTACATAGCATGCAAAAACCTAAGCAAAAATCAGATTTCCAAACTCCAAATCACCATACAGAAACACGAAAATGCAAAAGAAAACGCGAGTTTTCCAACTCACCGAATCGATATTAGCAGATTCCGAGAAGCCCTCGCTTATCAGAAGCAATTTCTTCTTCTTTGGTAAAGATCCGAAGAGAAATCTAGAGAAGAGAAATGAAAGAGAAGAGAAGAGGTTGAGAGAAATGAAAGAGAGAGAGAGAGAGAAAAGGGGGGAGAGTTGACGTGGGGAAGAGGAGAAGGTGCTGTTGTTACGTTATTTCGTTTCGTCGCCCTTGCTAAAAAATGAACCGCGAAGAATGATCCGCGCCAACCCCAAAGTTTAAATATTCCGCGACGAAATTATTTCGACGCAGATTTTTTTTTCATGGATTCTGCGACAACTTATTTTTGTCGCGAAATGTTTTAAGTTAAATATCCTGTAAGTGATTTCCCGACGAAAATAATATGTCGCCAAATAACAGTTTCGTCGCAAAAAATTTACCTCTTGTTGGCGCCAACTCTTTTTTTTTGCGCCAAACTTTTCGCGACAATTGTTAGCGACAATTGAAAATTTTCGTCGCTAAATAATTTGCCTTTTATTTTTTGGCGACGAGATGAATATTTTGTCGCTAAAAACAACATTTAGTGACAAAATTTCAAAACGTCGCGGAATATTTGTCGCGAAAAATGATTTTTGTTGTAGTGTTGCTATATATGTCTCCTTATGTGGATCTCATCCATACACATGTATTGCATCTAGTATACTTATGGACTCCGGTTCATCTCATGAACCATTATGTCATTCGTATTGGTTATGTACAAACGAGTAATAAAACACCATTCATCTCATGAAAGGAAAGTATGAATATATTGATAAATAAAGAAATTAATCACTTATTTCACCAATCTTAATGGATTGAGACCATAAAACTAACAATAAATAGTTTGGAATTATACCCCTTTAATCAGAATGTTCAGAACGATACCCCATTGGCATCAATCGGTGTCCATTATACCAACCTGATCTGCAGACGGTCCATAATTCAAAGCCCTCACATAAGTGGTGCCCCAGCTGTGTTGGAAGTTAACAGCTGAGTAGTGCCTGACAAACAAAATCATAAATAGACATCAGTGAGGGACTAGGCTTTCTTGTGCGAACAAGATTCAATAAACAATAGAGAAACTACTTTGCTTATAGTTAGATCAGACTTCAAATAGATTTCAGACTTCAATAGTAGTTCTCTTTAAGCCTTACAATCAAAGCCGCCTAGTGTCAACACTTCATACAAATTTCAGAACAAACAGAACATTAAAGGGGATCCTAAGTCAAACATCTAAGTTCTTCATATAATCCTAATACAAAGCAAAGTAAACGAAGCTAAAGAACATGGACATTGCATGTAGATAGTACCAAATGGTACGATTCAGAATCAGAAGCGATAACCAATCCAAACCTAAGTCAAACGTTAAACCCGAAGTATTTTACAACCTACTCAGTCAACGAAAGGAATAAGGTTCGCGATACCCGAACAAACAGTCTTCGTGCATAGATATAAAGGAGGGTATCCCGTTGTCCCGTACTATTCAAGATTGAATAAGATTAGTACCCGATGCAACCGAAATAATCGTGAAGATCGTTAGCTCAAAACATCCTCACATATAGTCAAATGAGTCCAAAAAGGTTAGCCAATGTTCCACCAAAAGTCATCCAAAACATGGCAGAAAGGAACCTTTGAAAAAGGTTCTCACAAGTGGCTCAGTTGACCTGGCCCTTGGTCGGTCGACCGCATACACAGGCCTCCCGGTCGACTGAGCCCTTGGCCGGTCGACCCCCTACACAGGAAACCCAGTCAACCTGAAGGGATCAGGTTGACCTCTCCCCTGTGTGCCTGGTCGACCGAGCCCTTGGCCGGTCGACCGTCAGTTGTAAGCAGAAAATGGGCAACAGAGATTTGGACAGGTTTTAGGGAACCTGACTCAGTGTCGCCCTGTCGACCGCATACATTGCGGAAACAGAACCTAGGTTCTGTTCCTGCAGTGAAATGGGTCCAAAACCATTTCTTCTTTCCCTGAACCTGATAAGCAACAATATCAAGTAAAGACTAGTCTAATCACAACCCACAAATCCATCTAATCAAGTCATAAAGCCCTCAATCCATTTCATTAAGCAATTAAGCCTAATTATCATGTTTTCAATCCTATAAAACATCAAATGAGCAAATGACATCTAAACCATCACATTTCCATACAAATCAAGGAAGACAAGCATATCATGCATAAACATATTTATCTACTTGCTTTGATGAAGAACTTGATCAAATTTCAAAAAGAAAATTTGGGGAAAAATCTACTCAAAGCTCAAACTTGGAGAAAACAACTCTCAAACCCAAATCAAACATACAAATGCATGCCAAGGGTGGAAATGAGTCTCCCTAATCTATTTCTAACCAAAGAGGAAGAAGAAGAGTTACTCTATAAGCTTTAGAAGCTTTCCTAGAAGTGGGTTGTGGATAAAAACCTTAGAAAATGAGATGGGTGAACTCTTGGAAGCTTGGGGAAGATGAAGTGAAGCTTCACCGGCGTTGATGGAGCTCCAGTGGTTGTCGGCAGTGAGAAGGCAGTGAAGAGGCTGAGTTTCTGGACTTGGAACGTTGAAATGAAAGAGGAGAAATGAGATGGGTGAGGGAGGGTTATATTAGGTTAGATTTATGGGCTAATTACAGTTAAGTCCTTTGGTCTACTATTGGTGATTTTCAAACCTCTTCGACGGGTCAGATCAAAAGGCGATAGAAGACTAAAATTCGTGAAATGTCGAGATCTACCTAATGCACCCAAACTCACAAAACTCATAATCTCATAAAAACCCCTGAAAACTTTCCAAAATTGCAAACCACCCCCCTATAGTACCCAAACGAACTCAGACTCGTGCGAGACTTCCCCTGCGATATCCACACGCCAAACCTGACTAGCTAAGATTCTAAACACACTTACTAACTAAACACGCAATTAATTATAAATAATAAAAGATTAAAGAATGGGGCGTTACATTATCTATTCTCTCTTTCAAAAACATTTGAGCCTCAGTATGGATATGGCCGGGAAGTTCTTGGCAAAGTCAATCAGATGATCACAACCATTGATGATATCTACGATGTCTAAGGTACAATAGAAGAGCTTGAGCTCTTTACAAATGCCGTCCATAGGTGCTTTACATTCTTCCATTTTATTTTTTCTTTTCCTCCATTTGATAATAATAAAAGGAATAACACTAACCGAACCAACTTCTTACCACACGTTGGTTTTGGTTGAATCAAGTTGGGGCATATTAGATAGTTTGGATCGGGTTGACTTGCCATCACAAGCCAAACTCAGACCTATGATTTCCACTCTAATTACAATCTATAATCTCTCATGTAACATATTTCAGATGGGACACCAATGCTATGCAACATCTTCCCGAGTACATGAAGATATGCTATCTAGCCCTACGCAACTTTAGTGATGACCTATAGGTTATGACACTTTAAAAGAACAAGGTTGCGACGTCATACCACACCTGGGTAAAATAGTAAGCATGAATTACATCGGCATCCCATTTAATTTTATTTTTTTGCAAAAAGAAAATTTTATTTAAAACAAGAGAGGAGAATACTAAACACTTTATTTAAAATAAGAGAGGAGAATACTAAACACACCCCCCCGCGCCCCCCCCGCCCCGCCCTCCAACCCCAAAACCCAAAAAAAAAAAAAAAAAAAGGACCAAAACCCCAAAAAGAGCATAATTACAAGCCTCATGAAGAAGTGAGAAATTGAGAGGAAAATATTTACCGGAAGTGAACTCTCAAGAAATTCAAGATAGGATCTTGAGATGGCTTACGAACATTACCATGCATCCTCTTTAATAAATTCCACTGATCTGAATTTTTTGAACCACTTTGGATGAGTGGAATCCTTTGAGATTTTCGTCTGGAATTCTATTGTCACTACACGGTTACCATGAATGCCTTATTCCAGGAGGAGATGATTCCTCGAGAAGGTGTGGAATTAGGATTTCATGGCTCGAACAAATGAAACAGTAGTGTGACACTGAATGCATATTGTTCATGAAATTATAGAGTGTCACCAACTTCTTTGAGAAGAGGGAGGTTCTTAGAGAAGTAAGATATGGTGATAATCTAATCGACCTAATAAATTCTTTTTTTTTTTAATGGATTGCGAACATAAAAACCTTGATCGTCATGCAATGTTTTGTTTATTTAGTGGGCAGATCTATGCAAAGCATACTTAGTGGAGGCAAGGCGGTACCACAATGGCTACACCCCAACACTTGAGGAGCATCTAAGTAATGCATGGATCTGAATATCTGGGCCTGTTGTGCTATTTCATGGCTATTTCTCTATGAGATTGAAAGTAACCAAGGAAGTCTTAGAAGGCCTTGAGAATTATGCAGATCTCATACGTTTTGCGACTACGGTTCTTCGACTTTGCGATGATATGGGAACTTCAACGGTATGAGCCATATAAGGCTTTCAATTCCTTCTCATCTATAGTTATGGCTATTATGCTTGTCACTTTATAGCATAAGACTTTCCTTTGAATGTGTAATTATTCGATGTCTATTTTGCCACTTCCTTCATGAAGGTTTGAAAACCCCAATGTAGGGTTTAAGGTCCCAAATAAGATCACTCAATAAGGCATTCAATCAACGCATTCAACCATAGAAAAGCAAGAAAAACAATCACCACAAGAGAGACAACGATATACGTGGAAAAACCCAAACAAGGGAAAAAACCGCTGGTCCTGGAACTCAGTCCAGTGAAGAGACCAAATACTATCAATACGAAAATTACAAGAGAACTTACAACCCTTTTCCAGTTGACTCATAGCCTAAGGACTGCAATAACCTCATTCCAGCCACCCGCTGTTCATCTTCACCCACACTTGACTCTCCATCTTCAATGTCAAAGCAACTTTGAGACTGGAACGAAATGTAAATTGCAGATGTGATCTCTAGAGATGGAAATCTTGGATCAGAATGAAAAAAATCTCTAGAGATGATGATCTCTCTTCCAAAAGTGAAGCAGCCTCTTCTTGAGCGTCCAAGAGATATATTTGGTTTGAAATAATAGTCCTATATATAGTGAAAAGCTAGGGTTTTGTAGGACTGGGGTGAAAGTTCGAACTCCTAAATGACGAGTTTGAACTCTTGAGTCTCCTATAGTGAACTTCAAATTTTGGGCAAGCAACATTCGAACTCTCGGCATGAGAGTTCAAACTCTTGAGCTTGCTAGAAAATGGTTCTGGAGATTCAGGCCATGAACGTTCGAACTCTCATGCTGAGAATTCGAATTCTTGAGCCCTCTGGAAAATGGCTTTGACTTTGCTTCTCATCAACATTCGAACTCTCCTTCTGAGAGTTCGAGCTCTTGGCATTCTGATGTCCTGGCTTGGACTTGGTTTCTGGAAACAAGCCTTGCAACTTTGTTTGTTCTTCGGGAAGAGGAATTCGCAGTTCAATATAGAAAATGAAAATTACATTTGAATGAACCAAGTTTTATTCGAGCCCAAGAAAATTTCCAACACTCAAAAACCTTACACTTCACTTTCTTTCTGTTCGGTTAGTTGTATTTCTCGCATTTACCTTATATTCTAAACAATGATGCCGTTTTAAAAAACAATTTAATTAATTTTCAAATTTTAAATCTCTGTAAAGTAACATATGATATAGTGCAATTAATAGATGTGTGAAGATGGAACTGAGGTTTTATTTTTTCTTTGGAACGGTTAATGGAATGGCTAGTGGCCCTTGAGTGCTTGGTTTGCGACAAAAACAAAGAAAAGAGTAAAGAGTCTCAGACCACGAAGAGACAAGGCTTTTACAAACGGCTCGGGTCCCCAGTCAATAGTTCAGAACTATTATGGTTCCGGAACTGGAAGCCACTTAGAAAACGGGTCTAAAACTCTGTTATGGACCCGAACTGGGCCGTTTATCAATTGAGGACAAAAATAGGTCCCAAACCCTGTTCTTGCTGGGCCAGAACTTCTGGGTGATTGGATAATCGAATATCCAATTGCATTACCAATGATTCACCAAATTAACGCTTCACACACCACTACCCCCTTGAATGTCGCTGGGTCCAAAACTTTTACACCGATACAAGTGGGATTGAACCATTGGCCTAATGTCAGTTCATGAGGTGAAATGACCACAAAAGGAGTTGCAATGATGAGAGGTGGCCCTAAATGAGCCCCGTAGTGTTGGACTGCACTTGCTGTTGCTTGTAGGAGAGCATTTACTAGGTAGAGAATGATTAGAGATTTGAACTTGAATAATTTTATAACGGAGATTTGGATGGCAATATCGTGCATTTTGAATTTCCTCATAGCCTACAAGTTATTCTGATGCAAACTTACAGGACACAAATTAAAATAGTGTTTACCAGTTGCTCGAGAACACATTAAGAGGATTGAGTGATGAAGGATGGAAGAAGATGAACAAAGAGTATGTTGCTGGTAATCTTTTCCCCCGAGCATTCGCTGATGTAGCTTTAGGTCTTGCACGAAGAGCAGAATCCGTGTACCTCAAGGGTGATGGATTTGGTCATTCAGACTCAGAGATCAATGCTCAAGTTATGTCTTTGGTGGTGGAATGGAACCCATACCAATTAATGGTATATAATCCCAGTTTGATTTATACAGCGCATTCTCCAAGAGTGTTATCAACTGTTAGTCGTATTAAGTGTCATTGTGGAATGAATTTTGTGAGAAGGGAACTGGATTTAACATATACATATTTTGTATCAAGTGTGATAATGAATGGCACCCATAATTTGTTATATTTGGGTGCCACAGGCTTGCACCGTGTAGCTCAATGTATGTGGATATGAACTAAATGCAAAAACATGTGATATCTTTTGAATTATTCCACCATGAATTTTTCTCACACCATGAGTTTTTTTGCCAAGAATGTTACTAGGAAGGGAAGATAGAATCTTTGAAATTTCTAACCTTATGGGCGTTTTAGGATGAGAAAGAAAACTCATTTGGAATCTGACTAACAGAAACCATCTAATAAATAAAGAATTGAAAATCATAATACTTGAAAAGTGAGTTTATTATCTTATTTAGTTGTTTACTAGAAAATTATGATGTTGTTGTTAAATAGTATTTTCGCTACCTCTACTAAATAGTAGGATTGGTGAGCAGAGAAACTAAATATTGCCTCAAAGCGAACCAGTCGTGGATGTTAAACTTTAACCTAATCGAAAGGCAATAAATCAATTACAGAATTTTCCTTGCCCTTACATTCCTCAAGAATAGCAAATGGGAAATTGGGGATGGAGACTCTGCATCTTTCTGGAAGAACAATTGTGTAACACCCAGACCCCTAATCTTGGATTAATTATAATTAATTTTATAATAGATAATTAAGCGTGTTTAGATTCTAAGCGAGTCGGATTTAACGTGTGAATCACGAGTGCAAAGTCTCGCATGATTTTGAGCTTGTAGGGTGGTAGCTTGCAATTTGGGAAGTTTTCAGGGTTTTTCGAGATTATGAGTTTTGTGAGTTTGGGTGTATTGGGTAGATCTCGGCATTTCACAAACTTTAGTCTTCTGTCGCGTTTCGATCCGGTGTGTCAAAAGCCCCAACAAATAACATTAGTGGACTGAAGGACCAAATTGTAATTGAAAGTCCAAGGTCCAAACCTTACGGGGGGTGGGGCGGGGTGAATAGGGTGAGCTCAAAAATCTATATCAATTTTAATTTTCTAATGCCAATTAAGCTTTTAAAATTAATTACTAGCTGAATAGTGGTATGATCTTCTAACATATGATTGATAAAGCAGCAGTCTTGTATTTATCCAAGCTGATGCCAGTTAATTACTAGTCCCGAGTTCCAACACAAAGCATTCACTATTAGGACCTCAAGGGCATAGAGATTATGGGAAAAAAGAACTTCTGCACAAATTTTTATCATCCCATCCTTCATTGAAGTTAGATGGTTGTATTTTTTTTAACCATCCATTTGATGACTCTTGCAATTTATTCAAAATCAGGTAGAATCTTTTGGCTATGTGTCATCTGAAGTGAGACCCATGTTTTGAATGGGGTAGATAAGTAATAGAGCCTAAAATGGCGAAGTTAGCAACTTTGTATTTTTTTTTATTTCATTTCTCTTAGAAGCCCCCAAGGATCTCCATCATGAAATATACAAGTAAATATAAAATCTCTGATCATAAAACACATAAAAGAAGACACCAGAATAGTTTGTGTTCATAATATTCTTTGACTCCCCACTGTTTATTTTGACAATATCAATGCAGAGGTGGCTCGACCATAAGGCGATAAAAGCCTTTGCTTTAGGCCTCCAAAAAAATAAGGCCCTATAAGAGTAATTAGTATCACATCTCACTAAAGCCATCTTTTCACCTTCCAAAAAAGCATTAAAGCAAGTGTCATCCTTCTCTTCCTTCACACAATATCTTTTTAAATCTCAACCTCCCTACCACCTTATCAGTGAAGTTTTTCAAATGAACTTTTCTCTTATAAATTATTATTTCTCTTGCCATATGAAATTGTGTCTACCAAAAGTCCAATCTCCACCAATGCTTTTCCATCTTAAGTACTCTTAAATCTCTCACCTTCTCTTTCTCTCTCATAGATTGCCTTTCTCTGTAACTACTTTTTTTTTATTTAATTTCTACGGCAATTTTCTTTAAGGATTTACTGATCTGGTTTTGTCTTTTTTTAAATAATACAAATGGGTATGTTTTGATAATTTATGTGGGTATTTTTTTATAATATATGTTAATCATAACTCACTAACTCAAATATAATCTTTTTTTTTTTTCATATTGAAAACGCTGCATAAAATTTGAAACTTGTCTAAATCTACGATCTTTGTGGCTCTATTGTTCTATGCTTTTAGGATTTTTTTTTTTTTTAATTCTAAGCTCCTATTGTATGTTTATTATAGTTAGTGTTCGTTTTATTTGTAAATATTAGTAGTTATAATTTATAAATGATAAATATGTCTATTAGAAAATACGAATATGGACCTCAAAACTAAGAGAAAAAGTGAAGAATAAATAGCTTGAGGCCTCATTTAGGGTAGTCGCTTTAGGCCTAAAATTGTCTTGAGCCGGCCCCGTATCAATGCTTCAAGAACACATACCTTGCACAGGCTATAAACTGAATGCCGGATCCAAACAGGACAAAAGTGCAGTTGAAGGCAATTTCAACGTTCCTCCAGTGCTTCCCTAATAGCTCATCAAGACCTTCAAACTACTGTTGATAGATACAACAGAAAACAACAAAACAGCATCCCATCAAACCATAAAAGAGCTAGAGAAGGATGTTAGAGGCCATTCCAAGCTTGAAAAATAAGCAAGGCAATGTAAGCAGAATAAATTAAGTAAGGAAATGTAAGCAGAATAAACTAAGTCATGCCAGAATACTCGGACAGTCTTGTAAATGCCATAAAGTCAAATAAATTAAGTCATGAAGTCAAATAAATGCATCGTACAAGCACAAAAATTCATTCAAACTTATAGAAGAAATTTCCTTCAAACTTAAGTCATGTAAAGGCCATTCCAAGCTGGCAGTTGTAGTGGAAAACTACTTGCCCACATGACTCCATGGGTTTTGGGAAAGAGAGGGTGAGAGTTTCTAAATATGCAAACTTTAATTCACCTACATTTTTAACAGTTTCCAGGACACATAATTTGAAGGAACAGAGTTGACACCACTTGTTTGTGTTAATTAGTCAAGCCAACGAGCCCTCTCCCATTCCTAGTAAATTGAACAACGCAGTGTTCTTTGAGTTGGAATCCCCTTTTGTGGGAATCCCAAAAATGAAACGGAAGTAAATACAATTTTAAAAGGGGGCTCAAACAAGCTCATATAATCTCAAGGAGTACACAAAATTGGGAAAAAAAATTCACAAATAACTGATCCTCTAAGAAAAGAACACAGTACAAATCCCATATTGGAATTCTGTGCTAGCCCAAACACAAAGCTTTATGTTTACTATGAAAAGTTTAACACCAACTTCTTAAATGAGTTTCAAAAGAAAAAAAAAAAATGGATTCTTTGGCATTGTTCCAAGAATCGCTTAGAAAGTCCATAGCCATCTACTGAATGGCACATCCATGCAATGAAATCAAAAGAAAAATAATAGGATTTTCTACAGGATTTTAACAAACAGCTAAGGTGCACATCAAATCATCCATTGTCAAGGAGCAAATGTCTCTAAACTTCAAGGAGCAAAACACAGAATAAATAATAATAAATTGAGCCAATAAATTAATATGTATAAACAAACCAATTCACATACTTATAGAACCAAAATAACTAGATTTAGTCACCTTCATATGAGCATCATGACGCTTTCCTTCCCTCCATCAGTAGATCTTTCCATCATCCATAGAAATTTGAACTTAAAAGATCTAAATAAAAAAATATTCAAAAATGTCTGAATAAATAATAAACTTAAAGAATAAAATTCTCCAATATCAAATCAGGTTGTTGGGTGTCTTATGTGAATTCATATCAAACCTGAAAGTAAAAGATTTCAACTTGTGATTCTTTGAACTACCGAATGGAATGAGGGCGAGTAATCCAAATACAGAAAATTTGTTGATGAACCGAATAGTCCGATCAATTAGTGGATGGTCCAACCCACCATCCAGCATGTGAGTCTTACTTGAGTCACATCTATCTACGAATGGCTCAAATCTTCTCTCGGTTAAACAAATCAGAAATCAAAATTTAAACGATACCCATATGCCTAGAAATATCATTTACATAAGAAAAATAAAATAAAAGATCTTACCAGAAAAGAGGTGAAGACTGAGAAGATGATTGCCAAGAGGGCCCCAAAACCTTCATTGATGAAGGCTTTGCCCTCAAAGAAGCTACTCTATCCAATAGTACTGCTCTGAAAACTTGAAAGGTCGGCATGTTGAAGAAGAAGAAGATGTCATAAGCCCTTTGTCCAATAGTACTACTCTCAAATCACCTCAGGCAATGACGATGAAGAGAATGAGCTAATACCAAAACCAAATACAGAGAGATGAGATTGGGTCCTTGAAGAGTGTGGCCTTTCATGATCCACAAAGAAAAGGGCAGCAACATGCTGAGAAAGGGAGTTTCTTTCTAAAAATTAAATAGAAAAGAGAAATCCAAGAGGCCCATGTGAGTATTCGAGAAGTCCTAACCCTTAACCACCAATTTCTAATCGAAAACCCTCAAAATCTCCACCGTAGATCAGAACTTTTAATAATAATAATAAGAAGACCTTCAGAATCCCCGAAAGGAAGTGGCTTTGTATTTCGGGAGGCAGAGAGAGACAAAGACTGAAATCACCAAAAAAATAAAAGAGCTCCATTTTCCTTTCTTTCTCCTCGTCGATTTTCAAAGCTCAAAAACGCCTGGGCCTAGAATGGCAGTCTACATGCTGTGGCCCGGTCGAGCCGAGCCAATGGACGGGCCATGCTAGGCCACGGTGCCACCTTGCATGGGCTGTGCTGGGCCTGGCCCCAATTGTCAATAAGATATGGGCCTACTATAATTAATTGCACGTGTATGGGCCCACTTTCCAAGAAAAATGTAAAAATGGTACCATGAGATATTGCACCCACATTAACATGCAATCCGACCAAACATAACGAACTTGCTCCCAACCAGCTAAAACTTAAGAACTAAAAATTAAAAATCAAAGCCAAGCATGATTATGCACACGAGAGATAGTGAGAGGAGAGAAGGAGAGAGAGGCGGGGATCAAGAGAGACAGAAGAATAACTTTAGGACAAAGGGACAATAGTGCGCCGTACAGCGTACACTAATGTCGATGTAAGAGAAGAAGATCAAGGAGAGAGGTAGACAATTGAGGATTATGGTAGATTTGGAGAAAGAATGGGTTGGGATTTTTATTAGGTTTTTAAGTAGAGCTTATGGGATCAAAATATAGGCCTTATTTGATTTTTTAAAATTGGGTGGGGGCTTTCCTTATTTGTGGTCCGACCCTTGATGAATAATCAAAGTGGTTCGGAATGAGCAGTCCATACATTTATAAGGTATCGTCAAATCTCATTTTGAATGGAGGTTATCTCATCGTACAATTGAACACACAAAAAAAAAAGTTAATAAAACACCATTTTAGCAATGTTTTTTGTGTGGTCAATGTTATGGTGGGACCAACTCAATTCTAAATAAAAAATTGGAATACCGCATAAATAAGTAAGTTGATTAATTGGAACGACTCTCATTATCCATATATGGGCACAACTGGGTCCTACCAAAAAAAGTTCCCAGCATACTCCTCTAGAAGCCATTATAGTTACCTTTCAAAAGGTTCTTTTTTTATTTTTTTTTTATTTTATTTTTATGAAAAAAACACATGAAAGAGGCAGAGGGTTGGGAATAAATCAAAGCGTTGAAATTGGCGTGTCAGGTTATTTTGGAAAAAAAATTTACTAAATGAGGCTTTGCGGAAGTAAATTGTGCATTGGCAATGGTGCAGATAAAAGGTCAAAGCTTTTCCAACGCACACTAGTGCGTCGCTAGTAGGTAAAATAATTGCCAACGCATTATTGCATCGCCATTAAGAAAATACACATTGGCAAAACCTTTCCCCTCAAGCTTTTGCCAATGCAGTCTTACTTATGTTGGTAAAAGTAGCAATTCTCTGTAACTTTTGCCAACATAGTCCTAATATGCGTCGGAAACAAGACTTTAACCAACGAAAATTTTCACTGCATTGGCAAATAATATCGGGAAATGTGCAATTTGTTGTCGATGGGGCTTTGCGGACGCAAATCATGCGTTGGCGATGGTGTGGATAAAAAGTCAGAGCTTTCCCAACACACACATGTGAGTCGCCAGTAGGCAAAATTATTGTCAACGCATTATTGCATCGCCATTAGGAAAACAAGTATCGGCAAAACTTTCCCTCTCTTTTGGGAAAATTTTTTGTTGGTGCCAATGTGTTTTCCATAGCTTTTACCAATGCAGTCTTACTTGCATCGATCAAAGTAGCAATTTTCTGTGACTTTTGCCAACACAGTCCAAATTTGCATCGGGAATAAGACTTTTATCAATGCAAATTTTTACTGCGTCAATAAATAGTGTTGGGAAATGTGTAGTTTGTTGTAGGGAATTTGTTACAAGAAATACATGGAGGCACTTTTTACAAAAATACATGGCTCAACCTCTACAAAAGCAATTGGCTCCACCTTCTACAAAAAATACATGGCTCCACATTTACGAAGGAACTTGGCTAGCTGTAGATTTGGTGATGGCTCCACCAAGACCTCCTAAAGGGCTAGCCATACCCCCAAGGTAATAAAATGAGTTTTAAAATGAATGTTGAGCAGTACGTAAAAGATCTGTATTTCGTCCCTAGTTGCAGATTTGGTGTTGGGCTGCTAGTTCTGGTGCAGCTTTTGTAGTGGTTGCCAGCAACTGTTTTCTTTTTTCTTTTTTTTTTTTTTTTTGCAGGTCACTTCTAGAGGACACCATAGCCAACCTCCATGCCACTTTTTCACCACAAGAGGGCTCCATCATAAGCACACTGCACTCTGCACTCTGCTTCTCTAGAGCGTTAAAAATAAAGAAATCTCATCACAAGATAATGCAACAATGCAATAATTCCAAAGTTTGAAAGCCATCCTAAACTCAAGAATCCAGCTAATTGAATAGGCAATATTACCACCAAGTTAGGAGAGATTGAGACTGAAAACAATCTAATGTGATCAATTATATACTGCAACTGCACGGCTACCTTTTCTCAATACAGTGGTAAGTACGGGTTGAACCCAAATGGAGCGAATGAAGAGAAACTTTATAATTTCAGAAAATTGATGCAGATAGTGCATATGAAAGCATAAAATTAACAACAAAAGAAGTAAAATATCAGTAAAACTATCAGGATGATAAAAATGATCAAGGCATCAGAATCCGCTAAGTAAAAAAAATCCCCTTTTTCATAAAAAAATACCCAACTTGTTCAGTTCTTTCCTTCAGATGAAGACCAAATCAATGCCTCAAGGTCCAGATGATTTAGCTTTAAAAATTCGGTTTCTCATTTCTTAAAGAGATCTATTTTTTTTCTAACAAAAATATGCAAAAAGCCAAGACCTCCTTCCCTTCATCAAAGTATATATTAAAATTATCTAAGCATCACCAATCAAACATAAGCATAACTTGTCAAAGAAAACACAATGGCCTATCAAACATAAGCATGAATGATCAAAGACATATTTCAATATTGAGAACTATGCATGGAAGGCACCGACTGGTATGAAGACAAGCCTATTAATCAGTAAATCAGTAACATGAATAAGCAAAGCATGTCTCAATTAAAAAGAGAAAAAACAAAATCTTCATCATATAGCCTTATTTGCACCGAAGAAAAACTGATCTTTCATTAATATGTTCTTCAATACAAACTTCACCTAAAACTAAGTTTCGCTTGGACAAGTGTAACACCCTGTCCCGAGTTAATTAAGATTAACTCTAATTAATCGGGATTAATGCTAATTCAACATGTTTTATTGACTTAATGTTGATTAATGGCTAAATTGATAAGAATTTGGCTCAAGTGGTCAAATTGAACCTAATGAAATGAATAGTGATGGTTTTAGGCTAAACCATGCAATGTAAGGACTTTTTCGTAAATACGAAATTATACGTATTTTGTCGAATACGGAAACTCTTGATACTCACACGTATATCTCGAGAAGTACGTTAACTGTTATAACTGTGACGATTCCATTCGACGTGTATTGGTTCAAATGACCAATCATGTGACTTGAATTGTAATTAGAGGAAATAGGAGGGGGTTTAATGCAAAAAGTGAGATTATAAGATGAGGATGAACTCATTTGAGTTCATTCCTTCATCCCAGCAACTCTTTCTCTCCTTCTCTTTCTCGTTTTCCTTTTCTTCCGTTCCTTTTGGTTTTCATCAAGGTGTGTGTGTGATTGAGAGAATTGTCAAGGGCTTGTGAAGAGGGCTCCATCTTCACCATCCTATTCTCCATCATCTTTCTTACTTTCTTGGAGTTTCAACTTGAGAAGAGCTCAAGATTATCATCAAGAAGCTACAAGTCAGTGTTGAGTTGACTTCAGCACTTTCCTGGTTCATTCTTGAGTTATGGTTCAAAGAATTCACAAGAATGCTGTTTTGTGGATTGATTTTGGGTTTTAGGTTCAAAAGGAGGTTTGATTGAGGATTTCAGCTTGGATTCAAGCTAGCAAGGGAATTCTTGTTAAAAAGCTTCCAAACAAGGCAAGTATACTCAATTGCATTGATTTCAAGTGTTAAGTGAATTGTTAGGACTCAAGAAGTTCAGTTACAGAAAATTCGGTTCAAAATTTTTCTGAACTTCTGGGCGCAATTCGGTCAGCCGCCAGGCTGACCGACACCTAACCGAGAGCTGACCGACATTGGTCGGCTAGCCGCATTTGTGAGTTCGGCTAGCCGCGGGTTGACCGCAAGGTGACCGCAACTCTTTGTCAGGGTTTTCAATCAGAAGTTGAGCTTCTGGAAAACGAACCGTGAGCTGACCGAAGAACTTCGGCTAACCGAAATTGAATTTCGGCCAGCCGAGTGGGTGACCGCGTAGGTGACCGAATTTGGACAAGTTGTCCTGTAGAAATTGAGAAATTCTGGGAAGTTGACCGAATGTGGTTCGGTCAGCCGAAACCCCTAATGCGGCTAACCGCCAGGTAACCGCCGAGGTGACCGAAATTGTGGGAATATCAGAATTGATTTCTGATCATTTCCTAAACCTTCATGGGTGTTAGCTAAACTTATGTGAATGTAAATTTCACTAAAAAGTGATGTCATCCATGATAACACCTACATTGCATAATGAACGTTTCACCCGAATGTTGTTTTAGGAAATGTACTTGTTTATGACTTGAGTTGGCTTGTCCTCTCTCGTCTATTCCTGTTATGCTCCTTGTTGAGCTATCATTGAATAATGTATTGAATTAATGCAATGAAATGCAATGAAATGAAACGAAAAGAACTGAAATGAACAAACATTGTAATGAATGAAAGATTAAGTCTGCTGCAGTAGATGGAGCGTTCCGGAGCTCCGTGGTGATGCCGGTGATCTCTGATCAAGACACTGGTAAATCCCACACATTTGATAAGCCATTTAATGAATGAACACATTTGACAAGCCACTTAATGAAGTGAGCACATTTGATAAGCCACCTAATAAAGGGAGAATAATGAAATGAAATGAGTCCTTGAAAGGCTGGGTTGTGAATGGTGCGCCTTCCGCCTATGCTAGAGGACAACGAAAAGACACTGGATAAAGTGTATATAATGAATTGATTCGAAATGAATTGACTGCCCTCTTCAGGGGAGAACTACATGCGTTGAATGCTTCCTTCAGGGAAGACTTGTATGAATTGAATTGAATTGAAATTGAATTGATTTGAATACAACTGTTATATATATTGGAACTCAATTGCTAACATATGTTATCATAGAATTGTGTATACATTGTTGAACCGTCGTGTTCACAGTGTTATTGATGACATTACAGGCCCAGTTGGCCGTTCCAGTGGTTCCGAGACCACGCCGTCAGCGGAGGAGACCAATCCGGTTCCCCCAGGAGGATTGAGCGAATGGGCGTAAATCGGAGGCGACCGGTTTAGTCATTTTGGGAACATTTTGAATAGATTCATTTTGTCATAAATAGTGATTACATGCATTGTATGTGAATATGCATGGGTGGTTTAAATAGGAACTGAGATGTATAAGTAAACTTTACTTTCTGTAAAGAATTTGTACATATTAAAGTTGAATGTCAATGTATGTATATATTCCACAAAATAATGTACATTTGACAGGTATTGTAAGATCCCTTGTGAATCTCGTATTGACTTCGGTGATGCGGGGTTTACGGGAGTAAGTATGACATCACGACTCGGGGTTTGGCCGTGGTAACCCTAATCTCGGGCCCGGGTCGTGACATACTTATTGTATGGTATCAGAGCGAAGTGAACTAAGTTGAACGACTTAGCTATTCTAGGAACGAAGTGAGGAACGTTACGTTTCGTGCCAAATCCAATCTTGGATTTGTGATTTAAATGCTTTCACTTGATGTGATATATGTGATGGAAGTGTTGAGATCTCTGTATCTTACCTTCCGTATTGTTTACAGCATGGCTGCATCTGGATCCAATCCAGACAATGATGACTTTATTGAGGTTGTCACACCGTCTCCTGTCTCCGATTTGGATACAAGGATGACTGCCATCCTGGAGCAATTGGTGAGAAGCAATGAACAAATGGCCAAGAGTCATGAAGCACAGATGGGTATGCAAGCCCAGATCACTTCTTTATTGCAAGTGCAGAGTCAATTACAGGCTCAGATGCAAGCAACACCAATAGTGCCACCAGTTCAACCACCTGCTCAGGTTGGAACACAAGTGGTAATTCAATCCAAGGAGAAAGACCCTAATGTCCTGTATGAACAATTCAGGAAAAGAGGAGCTACTGAGTTCCGGGGTACCGAAGATGTGCTGAAAGCTGATGAGTGGCTGGAACACATTGAAGATGTGTTTGGTACAGTCACGTGCACGCAGAAACAGAAAGTTGCTCTCATTTCCTCCATGCTACGAGAAGTAGCAAAGACATGGTGGAAGAGTGTGAGTGGGGCAATCACTAAATTGCCAGAAGCGGTAATATGGGAGACTTTCAAACAACAATTTCAAAGGAAGTTCGTTCCAGAACATGTGAGGCAGAAGAAAGAAGCAGAATTTCTGCAATTGAAGCAAGGTCAAATGACCGTATCTGTGTATGTCCACACCTTTCTGCAGTTGTCTAAGTATGCTACTGATTTGGTAGATACGGAAGACAAGAAGGTGAAGAGGTTTCTCAATGGCCTCAATGCCACATATAAGAAGATGGTATTGGCAAATAAGCCTACGACCTTCGATGATGCCGTTGATAGAGCCTACACGGCAGAAGAAGTCCACAGAGAGGAAATGGCTGAAAATGAGAGTACTAAGAGGAGTAGTGGTGAAAAATCTACAGGCTCCTGGTTTAAAAAGGGAGGACGATTCAAGGACAAAAATAAGAAACAGAAATTTGCTGCTAGGACTGAGAATAAGCCAGTTTGTGAGACATGTGGAAAGGCTCACAAGACTGAGTTGTGTTGGAGGACTACTGGAGCATGCCTTGTTTGTGGTTCTTTGGAACACAGAATGGCACAATGTCCAAAGGCAAGGAGAGATGACAGAACTCCTAACCAGCAGACTGCTCAGGGACAAGCAGCACTTCCTGCTCCTCCACAGCGATTAGCTTTGCCAGCGCCTCCTAGGCAACAGCAACAACAAGGCCAGCAGCGTCAATGGCAGAGGCAACAACCTGGTCAGCAACAGCAGAGGCCACAGATAGCTGGAAGGGCTTACGCTCTTAACCGAGAGCAAGCTGATGTTGCCACCAATGTGGTTGAAGGTACAATTCGTATAGGTGACAAACCAGCGGTTGCATTATTTGATCCCGGTTCCACGCATTCATTTGTAGCACCTGTATTTGTGTGTAATATGCGAGACCGGATAATACAATTGCCATATGACTTTACAGTATCTACTCCTTTAGGGAGAAAGGTAGTATGTGAATTGTATGTTCCCCAATGTGATGTGAAAATCGGGGAAGTGGCAATGCCAGCTGATTTGGTTATACTAGCCATGAATGATTTTGATGTAATCTTTGGCATGGATTGGCTTGCGAAGTACTGAGCTTGTTTAGACTGTTTCCGCAAAATCATCACCTTTAGGGTTGATGAGGCCAATGCCAGTGTACTTTTTGAAGGCACTCTAACGAGATTTGACACGAGACTTATCTCAGCGCTTAAGGCTGAACGAATGATGCATAGTGGTTGTGAAGGCTACATTGCATTCATTTCTGAACAGAAGCCTGAACAGAAACTGGAAAATATCCCGGTAGTCTGTGAATTTCCAGACGTGTTTCCCGATGAAGTGCCAGGTCTACCTCCAGCAAGGGAAGTGGACTTCACTATTGAACTTGTGCCCGGTACTGCACCGATATCCAAGGCACCGTATCGAATGGCACCATCAGAGTTGTATGAATTGAAGAAACAGATACAGGAATTGCTAGACAAAGGTTTTATCAGACCTAGTGTCTCACCATGGGGAGCACCTGTACTGTTTGTGAAGAAGAAAGATGGCACCTTTCGAATGTGTATTGATTATAGGCAGATCAATCAAGTGACAATTAAGAATAAATATCCACTGCCTAGAATCGATGAGTTGTTTGATCAACTCCAAGGTGCAGCTTACTTTTCTAAGATTGATCTTCGATCTGGATATCACCAGATACGAGTTAAGGATCAAGATGTACAGAAGACTGCATTCAGGACTCGTTATGGACACTATGAATTTTTAGTGATGCCTTTTGGTCTAACCAATGCACCTGCAGTTTTTATGGCTTTAATGAACAGAGTGTTTGCTTCGTACCTAGACCAGTTTGTTGTGATCTTTATTGACGACATCCTGGTATACTCAAGGTCAGAAAGAGAGCATTCACGTCATCTAAGAATAGCCTTGCAAACACTGAGAGAGAATCAGTTGTATGCAAAGTTCTCGAAGTGCGACTTTTGGTTGCAGCAGGTTGCATTTTTGGGTCACGTCATTACCAGAGATGGATTAGCTGTTGATTCGGCTAAGATTGACGCGGTTAGCAATTGGCAGAGTCCGAAGAATGTGCCAGAGGTTCGGAGTTTCTTAGGGTTGGCGGGCTACTATAGAAGGTTCGTAAAGGACTTCTCCAAGATAGCAGCTCCGTTGACGAAACTGACTCGGAAGGATGTTCCTTTTCAATGGAATGATGTATGCGAGTGCAGTTTCCAAACTCTGAAGCAGAAGTTGATAACAGCCCCAATCTTGGCTTTACCTGAAGGAAGAGGAGGGTTTGAGATTTACTCAGATGCCTCAGGCGTTGGATTGGGCTGTGTGTTGATGCAACGAGGTAAGGTAATTGCCTACGGTTCGCGTCAATTAAAAGAGCATGAGAAGAACTATGCTACACATGATTTAGAGCTCGCGGCTGTTGTATTCGCATTGAAGCAATGGAGACATTATCTGTATGGAGAAACTTTTGAAGTCCATTGCGATCACAGAAGTCTCCAATACTTGTTCACTCAGAAAGATATCAATCTGAGGCAACGCCGTTGGTTAGAGCTTATCAAAGATTATGATTTTCCATTCACGTATGTACCTGGAAAGGGTAATGTGGTAGCTGATGCTTTGAGTCGCAAGTCCGCTGACTTGGCATCATTGGTGGGTGAATGGCGTATGATTGAAGAATTCAGGGATGGGGATGTATCCATTGAAGTCTTGGACAATCACGTCATGTTTGCAGCGATGTCAGTGTTCGAACCGCTACTCATCCAGCAAATTAAAGATAGGCAGTTTGATGACCCGGAATTAGTAAGAATTCGGGATAACATTGCAGCAAGGCCAGATTTCGTGTTGGTAACAGGAGTTCTCTATTTCAGAAATAGACTGTGTGTACCAGCACAGGAAGATTTGAAGCAAGCAGTCATGTTCGAAGCTCATCACACCAGATATTCTGTGCATCCAGGAAGTACGAAGATGTATAGAAATCTTAAGGGCAGATTCTGGTGGAATAACATGAAACGGGAGATCGCCAGTTATGTATCTTCCTGCTTGACTTGCCAGCGTGTGAAATTTGAGCACAAGAAGCCACCAGGCTTGCTTCATCCGTTGTATATCCCCAAATGGAAGTGGGAACATCTCACGATGGACTTTGTGTCCGGATTACCAAGGACGCGGAGACAACATGATGCCATTTGGGTTATTGTGGATCGTCTTACGAAGTCCGCGCATTTCCTTCCATTTCGAAAGGATATGGGATTCAGCGAAATGTCCAAATTGTTTGTCAAGGAGATTGTTAGACTGCATGGAGTACCAGTCTCGATCATTTCTGATCGAGATAGTCGCTTTGTCTCCACATTTTGGCAAACATATCAGAATGCCATGGGTACGAGACTGCGGTTTAGTACTGCATATCATCCACAGACAGATGGGCAGTCAGAGAGAACAATCCAAACTCTTGAAGATTTGCTTCGGGCGAGTGTTGCAGATTTTGGGAGTGATTGGGATGATCACTTAGCTTTGTGCGAATTTGCGTACAACAATAGCTATCACTCCAGCATTGAAATGGCACCCTTTGAAGCATTGTATGGTAGAAAATGTAGGACTCCAGTTAGCTGGGAAGAAGTTGGAACTCGAAGTTTCCACGGTCCTACGATCATTGCTGAAACAGCAGATAAAGTGCAGAAAGTGCAAGAAAGGTTGAAAATTGCTAGATCAAGGCAGAAAAGCTATGCTGACAATCGTCGGCGTGATCTGGAATTCGCCGTTGGTGATTTAGTCTTTTTGAAGACTTCTCCAATGAAGGGCACCGTCAGATTCGGACAAAAAGGGAAACTTTCTCCGAGATTTATCGGACCCTTTAAGATCCAAAGTAGAATTGGAAATGTGGCTTATCGTCTAGATCTTCCAGCAGAACTTTCTGGTATCCATAATGTCTTTCATGTGTCAATGCTTCGGAAGTATGTGTCAGATCCTTCACATGTGATTCGTCATGAAGAGATCCAAGTGTTGCCAGACACTGCATACGTTGAGAAGCCAATTCAGATAATTGACACCAAAGAGGTAGTTCTGCGTACCAAGACGATCAAATGGGTCAAAGTGCTTTGGGCACATCATGGACCAAACGAAGCTACCTGGGAGCTTGAAGAGCAAATGGCTCGAAAGTATCCAGAGCTATTCGTTCAGGTAAATTTTGTTTTAAATTGCTTACTTGATTTGTATTGCATTCGGAGGACCGAATGGTTCTAAAAGTTTAGGGGAATGTAACACCCTGTCCCGAGTTAATTAAGATTAACTCTAATTAATCGGGATTAATGCTAATTCAACATGTTTTATTGACTTAATGTTGATTAATGGCTAAATTGATAAGAATTTGGCTCAAGTGGTCAAATTGAACCTAATGAAATGAATAGTGATGGTTTTAGGCTAAACCATGCAATGTAAGGACTTTTTCGTAAATACGAAATTATACGTATTTTGTCGAATACGGAAACTCTTGATACTCACACGTATATCTCGAGAAGTACGTTAATTGTTATAACTGTGACGATTCCATTCGACGTGTATTGGTTCAAATGACCAATCATGTGACTTGAATTGTAATTAGAGGAAATAGGAGGGGGTTTAATGCAAAAAGTGAGATTATAAGATGAGGATGAACTCATTTGAGTTCATTCCTTCATCCCAGCAACTCTTTCTCTCCTTCTCTTTCTCGTTTTCCTTTTCTTCCGTTCCTTTTGGTTTTCATCAAGGTGTGTGTGTGATTGAGAGAATTGTCAAGGGCTTGTGAAGAGGGCTCCATCTTCACCATCCTATTCTCCATCATCTTTCTTACTTTCTTGGAGTTTCAACTTGAGAAGAGCTCAAGATTATCATCAAGAAGCTACAAGTAAGTGTTGAGTTGACTTCAGCACTTTCCTGGTTCATTCTTGAGTTATGGTTCAAAGAATTCACAAGAATGCTGTTTTGTGGATTGATTTTGGGTTTTAGGTTCAAAAGGAGGTTTGATTGAGGATTTCAGCTTGGATTCAAGCTAGCAAGGGAATTCTTGTTAAAAAGCTTCCAAACAAGGCAAGTATACTCAATTGCATTGATTTCAAGTGTTAAGTGAATTGTTAGGACTCAAGAAGTTCAGTTACAGAAAATTCGGTTCAAAATTTTTCTGAACTTCTGGGCGCAATTCGGTCAGCCGCCAGGCTGACCGACACCTAACCAAGAGCTGACCGACATTGGTCGGCTAGCCGCATTTGTGAGTTCGGCTAGCCGCGGGTTGACCGCAAGGTGACCGCAACTCTTTGTCAGGGTTTTCAATCAGAAGTTGAGCTTCTGGAAAACGAACCGTGAGCTGACCGAAGAACTTCGGCTAACCGAAATTGAATTTCGGCCAGCCGAGTGGGTGACCGCGTAGGTGACCGAATTTGGACAAGTTGTCCTGTAGAAATTGAGAAATTCTGGGAAGCTGACCGAATGTGGTTCGGTCAGCCGAAACCCCTAATGCGGCTAACCGCCAGGTAACCGCCGAGGTGACCGAAATTGTGGGAATATCAGAATTGATTTCTGATCATTTCCTAAACCTTCATGGGTGTTAGCTAAACTTATGTGAATGTAAATTTCACTAAAAAGTGATGTCATCCATGATAACACCTACATTGCATAATGAACGTTTCACCCGAATGTTGTTTTAGGAAATGTACTTGTTTATGACTTGAGTTGGCTTGTCCTCTCTCGTCTATTCCTGTTATGCTCCTTGTTGAGCTATCATTGAATAATGTATTGAATTAATGCAATGAAATGAAACGAAAAGAACTGAAATGAACAAACATTGTAATGAATGAAAGATTAAGTCTGCTGCAGTAGATGGAGCGTTCCGGAGCTCCGTGGTGATGCCGGTGATCTCTGATCAAGACACTGGTAAATCCCACACATTTGATAAGCCATTTAATGAATGAACACATTTGACAAGCCACTTAATGAAGTGAGCACATTTGATAAGCCACCTAATAAAGGGAGAATAATGAAATGAAATGAGTCCTTGAAAGGCTGGGTTGTGAATGGTGCGCCTTCCGCCTATGCTAGAGGACAACGAAAAGACACTGGATAAAGTGTATATAATGAATTGATTCGAAATGAATTGACTGCCCTCTTCAGGGGAGAACTACATGCGTTGAATGCTTCCTTCAGGGAAGACTTGTATGAATTGAATTGAATTGAAATTGAATTGATTTGAATACAACTGTTATATATATTGGAACTCAATTGCTAACATATGTTATCATAGAATTGTGTATACATTGTTGAACCGTCGTGTTCACAGTGTTATTGATGACATTACAGGCCCAGTTGGCCGTTCCAGTGGTTCCGAGACCACGCCGTCAGCGGAGGAGACCAATCCGGTTCCCCCAGGAGGATTGAGCGAATGGGCGTAAATCGGAGGCGACCGGTTTAGTCATTTTGGGAACATTTTGAATAGATTCATTTTGTCATAAATAGTGATTACATGCATTGTATGTGAATATGCATGGGTGGTTTAAATAGGAACTGAGATGTATAAGTAAACTTTACTTTCTGTAAAGAATTTGTACATATTAAAGTTGAATGTCAATGTATGTATATATTCCACAAAATAATGTACATTTGACAGGTATTGTAAGATCCCTTGTGAATCTCGTATTGACTTCGGTGATGCGGGGTTTACGGGAGTAAGTATGACATCAAGACTCGGGGTTTGGCCGTGGTAACCCTAATCTCGGGCCCGGGTCGTGACAACAAGGCCCAAGACTACCTTTAAATAGAAATATAAAAAAAGAAAAACAAAGTGGAGAACGAGAACTAGAATCCTAGATCTAGAAGAGAGAGGATACACGAAGGGGGAAGTGGGACGTCCTAACTTGGAAGAGAGTATGGCTTTCATGTCCCATACGGGTGTGGCTCCTTTTTTATTTTTTCTTCTCTTCTTTGTTGATAATTGTTTCCCCACTTGGACTCCTTAGCTTGGTTTGCACTCTAAGCAACTCTTCTATCCTCAGTAACTATTTGAATTTGAATTGATCTCTTACTAAGGTAGGGTTGCCAACAAAGCAACCCCTTGTTGTCAACTGATAGTTCAATTAAGTTCGCCTGACAAATAAAATTTAGAGCTTTTTGTATATACCCCCTAACGTTTGTAGGATTTGTAAATAAGCCTTGAGGTTTTAGTATTTACAAATAGATCCCCTGTATTTTCATTTTAATACCTTCTGTGTCCCCATAATCAATAGTCTTCCAACCACCATATGTTTTTAGAGTGAAATAACACATTTGTCCATATCTTTTATCCCTATATGCATAATTTCAAAAGCTGTATACGATTTTTTTTATAAAGCAAGTAACATTAACAATTGCATTTAGTGGGAGAGAATAACCCTACATAATTTCTTTTTATCAATTCATGGCTCATTTCATTATATCCAAATTGATCATGATGAAATCAACAAATGGACTTATAACCAGTTATGCTTTATCCAATCCATACATGACCCACCGTTGGATTGATGAAAGTATCAAAATACACAATCTTGCTTCATGTGTAGGGGGGGTGTACGTAAAAGAAATATGGGAGGAACCGACAAATTAAAAAAATAAAAATAAAAAAAAAATTTTTAGGGGTGATAATTTTAAACTTTTCTTAGATATTGGTGGGGGCTTTAGCCCCAGGCCCTTGTATCCGGGTCGAGCCCTGGTCATGTCCATGAGAGAGTTATTGAGAGAAATCATTGGAACTTGAAATAAAATAATGGCATTTTTGCAAATAATAATATACTACTCATTTTTGTTTAATGGATATTGTAAAGGGAAAGATGTCATTTATATAAAAATCCAACATAAATCTCATGGTGGCTACCCATTCTTGTTACGAATATTGATTTTGGGGACTTGAAATTCATTAAGATGAAAAGGCCGGGGCCTATTTACAAATACTAAAACCATGGGGGCCTATTTACAATTCCTACGAACCTTAGCGGGATATATATGAAAAGCTCTAAAATTTATGGCATGGCCTATACATAGTGGGGCCTAGATAGACGAAATGCTTTACTTCACTTTGCATTGGTGTGATGTTTGGCCAAAATGAAATGCCTTGCTCCACTTTGCATCATATAATCGAATCTCTTTTTAGTTTTTTGTGTATCGGAAATAGTTTTTTTTCTATTTTCTATTTTTTTTACCCATATCTTTTTCTTTTTAGTTTTTTCTTTTTTGAATTTCTAGCATACTTCAACCTTGTTTGTTATATGAGCACATTGTTTATACTTTGAAGTTTAAACTATTTCAAGGCCGGATCATTATATGCCGGGTCCATAGATACAACCTCAATTTATACTTCATAGGGTCCTTCGACCTTGTTTCTATACTACATTAAATGCTTACCCCATATGTCACTGCCAGTCCTCCTCTTGTGGGAGTTGACATCCACTCTCTATCTACGCAACACCTAATCTCATTCTTTTGGGGCTCACCTTGACACTTCACGGGTACAAAGCAGGCGATGAATAGATTTGGATATGAATTAGAGATGAGCATATAAATTTAATAAATTTCTTTTTATAGTATTTTGTGATTAAATATAATGGTAGACAATACCTAACTCGACATAGAAACGGATCTATAGTGGGTGTGTGTGAGGATGCTAAATTGAACTCTATATGAAAAAAGAAGCTAGGCATCAACCTGGGTGGTGCGAGTCTGGATCCCCTATTTTATTGAAATAGTGAGATACTGTTCTATCCTATTGACATTTATCAAGTGTATAAAATCTTATGTCATCTAATGCACCCTTTCAATTCATTCCTTGAAATAAAAAAAGAAAAGAGATTTTATAGAGCTGGCGAATGTTAATAGGATAAAACAATATTTCCCTATTTCAATTCATGAATGCACAAAACAAGGCGAAGCCTATGCAAGACAAATCGAAAATAGGGGAAAATCTATTATTTAGAAAATTGGCCTGCCATCACAACCTTTCAACCTTGACTTCTCTCTAAATGAGGAAGATCTTGGATTTATTCATTTAGATCAAAGTCAGGGGATAGAAGTATAAAGTCATAGCCCCTAAGAACCCGAACCCACTGGTGGTGAAGCGCTTGCATGTTCAGGTTCTACAACTAAAAAGAAGAGAAAAACAATATTGACTTCTCTAGTATGGGAGCATTTTGTTGAAGTTAAGGTCCCAAATCCCAAAGGAGGAACAAATGGAAAGGCACAATGTAAATATTGCAAAAATCTCCTCAGTGCCAGATCAGTAAGTGGCACTTGCCACCTTCTTAGACACATGAGAACTTGTGTGCCCGTACACCCGAATACCACTAGTGCAGGGGCAGGACCATCCAAACACAACTTTCTCAAACAAATTCAACTGATGGTTTATGAGTTTTTCACTATGACCCAAATAATGCAAGATGTCAACTTGTAAGGTTTATAATAGTTCGCCAATTGCCATTTATACTTGCTGAAGACCGACACTTTGAAAGAGTTTTTAGGGAAGCCTTTGTTCCTTCATGGTAGAAAATAAGTAGAGTTACTGCTAAAAATAATGTAGTAAAATTTTTTTTGAAAGAAAAAGAATGTTTAAAATGGGTTTTTTTAAAACATACATGGAAAAGTGGCTTTAACTTTAGATTTATGGACCTCTAAACAAAATGTGTGGTACATTGCAATCACATCACATTGTATTGATAGTGATTTGGTGATGTAGAAAAGAATGATTTGGTTTTCTTTATTAGAGTTCCTATACACTGGTGCTAGGATAGGGTTCATCATCCCTGAAAAACTTAGAGAATATAATATTGAAAATAACATAATTGCTATAACTTTAGATAATGAAAGCACTAACAATGTCGCAACAGATTTACTAAAACCCACACTTCAACTTGATTTAAATGGAGCTCTATTTCACAATAGATGTTCATGCCACGTCATAAATCTTATCGTACAAGTAGGGGTAAAATCTATTAAAGATGATTTAGAGATCCTTAAATGGATTGTAGGTTTCATTCTTTGTTCTCCCTCGTGAAAACAATGGTGGAGGAAAATATGTGTAAATTTGGGTCTAAGACCTAAAAAACAAATCACAAGATGTAAAGCATAGATGGAATTTTACCTAGAAAATTTTAAAACAAGCATGTAACTATAAAATGGCACTGAATTAATATTGTCAACTTTATTTAACAAATGAAAGCATCTATATAAGTGATGATAGATGGACCATACTTGAGATAATAAGAGATTTTCTAGAAGTTTCTTGTAAGAATCCGATTTTTAATGGCTATTGACGCTTGATTAGAGGTTAACCGATAGTTTCTTGGGTTTGGAGCTAAGTTATGATTAGTTCCGGGGAGTTTCGAGGAGTTTCGTGAGAATTTGACTTTTTCCGGTTTAAGTTAGAATTCTAAGGGTTTTAGGGGTATCTTGGGAATTTATAAAAAAATGCTTCTTGAGCTCAAAAGTTAGGTCTTGACCTTTCCAACAACTTTCATATTCAGTCCATCCTCATCCGAGGTTCAGAAAGTCTAATTTGACCCCCCGGCACATTTTTCGAGGTTTTTACTGCATGTTGGAAAATCACAGATTCTGCCACTGATCTCAGAAAATTCTGATCTTTGGCTTGTTGGAAAGCTCTTCTCTAGACTTACAATTCTTCTCTTTGACCCAATCCGTCTAAGGTCCTGAAGATTTTCGTTAGTGCGCCCCAAGTTTAGCTAGTATATAGCAAACTCAGAACATAAGCCTCACAAAATATCCCAACTATCCCGCCAACCACATTCAATGCCTCACTTACCACCACTACAACTCATTTAACTCTCCTATTCCACTAGCCATAACAAAAGAGAAGACTCTCTCTTTCTCTCTTCTTCCTCCCCTCTACTCTCCTCTCCTCTCCTTCCATGACATCTTGAAGAACTTCACAGCGGAAGCTCCTCTTGCAAATCTGAAAGGGCCAAGCAATTCCTCATTACTCTCTTCCCAACAAAATCTGTTTTGGTGCGAGTCCAACTGTGGCAGCCCTTCATCAATCGCCTTTCCTTTCTTTGACGTTCAAAGAGGCATGACCTCTTCCCACTTAGTATAGAACCCATCTTTTGCACCATGGTGTTACTGTTTTGGGTTGGGTTTCTTACAGTATTTGGGTTTTATTTTAGGGAGATTTTTGGTGGGTTGTTTGGAAGAGAAGCCCTTGATTTGGAGCTTGGAGTGACGGTTGGTTAAGGGTGTAATTGTTCTTGGTTTAGAGGCAAGTGTTTAAAAGTAATTGCATATTTTGTTTTCGGTTAGCCTTGATTAAAGTTAATTATGATTATGTTAGTAGTGATTCTTGTTAATCACAATGGTATTAGTGCTTGATTCCTGTTAATTAATATTTCATGTCATTAGTCTCTTAATGACCATGCTAATCCACAAATCTTAGAGACAAATGATGGATTTCAGTCATAAGATTTCAAGTGATTTCAAGTTAACGAATGATTAGAAGTTCTGAGTTTTATCTTGGGTTTGAATGGGTTTATTAATTAATTTGTTAAATCAGGTTTTTGTTTAGGCAGGATGCCCAATGGCTAGTGCACCCCCTCCCTGCTACCTAGCCCAGTTGCCAGTCTTTTTCCCACCTGTCCTCCCCTCTTTTTCCCTTGGACCAAGGCAGCATCAGCTGCAGACAGTTGTCCAAGCACACCTTACCAAACGGCCAGAATTGGGACTCCCAGCGGCCAACATTTCTTTCCCCTTTCAGCAGCCATTATCCCTCAAGTTCAGCAGCCATTAGCCCTCGTGTTCAGCAGCCATTAGCCCTCTAGTTCAGCAGCCATTAGCCCCATTTTCGGCAGCCATTATCCCTCAAGTTCGGCAGCATCCAACGACCAATTTTCCCCATGTCTAGCGGCCACCAAATAAGCAAAAACCAGTAGCCAGCCCAGCTGCTGTTCATAGCGGCCAACTGCTGTACCCCGCTGCAAGCTGCTGCCCTCACAGTGGCCAGCTGCTGTGTACAACTTGGGCTAGTGGGCCCCACCCCGGGACCCACGGAACCCACACTTTAGGCCTTGTTTTATGAACAAATGAAGTCTGGAATTTTCCGTTATGTCCCCTTAAATGTATTTCAAGTTTTCAAGGTAAAAATTGTGTTACTTCAACCCCTTCCAAATACAAATTTTTGGAGGACCAAGTATGGGCCTCCTTTCCTTAGAATTTTAGATGAATCCCGTACCCTAACCTTGCCTTATGATAATTTTTAATTTAAAATCAAACCCGGATAATTATAAAAGCATGTATAGCATGGTGACTTATAATTTTAACCGAACTTAGGGATTGGATATTCCCCACATTCAGAATGCATAAAGTGTACTAAAATACACTAATATCCATTCCTTTGTACGTATAATTTTGGGAATTACCGTACTTACACGTTTACGATTATTTTAGTCAAACTTTTGTACTTTTATCATGCACCTTGTAAACCTGATTTTATCATCTTGCCACACAGGACTCCGAAGTTCTTAGCGCATGATTCTCGCCCTATTTGACCATTGGGTGTACTCGGATCCATAAGGGTTTATCGGTTTGTGTGTGCGCATTTATTGCCCTGCTCCTTCCGAGTTACCAGGACCACCCTACTTTTGTGCCACCCGTTTTGGGTCCCCTATTCTTACTTGAAATGCTGTCCGTTTTTCCATAGAATTTTCTAAACTTAGAAAATATTGTTTTGAAACCAGTTTTTAATTCGGTTTACTATTTTAAGCATCATTTATGATTTCAAGCATTCTTATTATCCAGTAACCCCTATACTTGCAAATATATCTCATGACTAACCAAATTACACTTTAATCCCTGTTTGAGTATTGACCCTGCATTCTGTATTGATTTTCGAGTCGGCATCACTAAGATGTTATTCTAGTATGTATTATATATATATATATATATATCTTGCTCGCTGGAGTTTTAGTCTTGTATGTGATTGGTATCACTAAAGTACCTACCCTGCTCGGGCTAGACCAGGTATCTCGTGGTAGGGTCAAAGATTCTTGACGATCGTAAACTCCCGGGTGAGTTCTAAGGTACTCTCACTTAGCACGGTTGGGGCAAGCGAAAGCTCCCTCTTTTGAGGATTATGCGAAGTGGTTGCCAAGTAATCATTGGTCTGATTTTAATTCATGTTTATGATTTTGTTAATCATATTTTCTTACATCAATTTGCCCAGCTCGCTCACATTATTTTCTTGATTAATCACATATGCATGTATTTATATTATGTTTGTACCTACAAAAATATGCTTTTTATCTTGAATACTAACTAGACTTTTGTCTGATCTACGCTTGATGCCCTAGGTAACGAGCTTGTCTATGCACTCAAACCGGACATTGCGGCGGCCCAACAGGATCCACTAGTTATTCGAGAGTGGGCAGCTGACGACATATAGTAGTGTACAAAGCTGTAGAGCTCGTAACATCATCTTTTGGTTTTTTTTTTTTTTTTTTTTTTGTTATTTTGGGAAATTTCATCTTTTGTTCATTGTAATTATTGGCCAGCGTTTTTGTGGGGCCTTATTTTGGGATGTAACTAAACATTATCTTTTGTTACACCTGAATACTAATTGATGGAATGAATCATTTCTGATATCCAATCTGATAATGCCATTGTACTATGATTTCTATGCATGTATCCTAAAATGGCCCCTGCAAGCTTCTGCCGTGATGATCCTCGTGGATCGAGGACCCTGTAAAATTTCACATAGCGGAATCTTGTGAGTGAAATTAATTGGCGCGCGGATCGGGGTACACCAGTCCTCATCTTCCCTGCGTATTCACGGCTCCATTAGCCCTAATCGCATCTTAATCAAGATTAGGGATTTGAGGTCCTGACATTTTTCATGATGCAACCTTGTCTTTTTCCGAGGTATATTATTCTACATCAAATCAAGCTTTAACCCATTTTTATGAAATGAGTCTTACTTTAAAAAAGTATAGAGATTTTTAGCTTTTCCAACTTATGTGTATACAAATGGAGGCAAAGTTTTCACAATATTGGAGAATAGCTCCTTCAACATTTTGTATAGCTGCTGTATTGGACCCTAGGTTGAAATTAAAAGGTATAGAAACCCTTCTTGAAGAAATAAACTCTAACATGAATACAACTAATATAAATGTCATGTCTACAGTTAAGACACAATTAGAAACACCACTACAAGAAAGTTGTCTTTTAGTGGCGACTTTTTTAGCCGTCGTTTAACAGTCGCCACTAAAAACTCACCTTTAGTGGAAAAAGTTTGTTGTCGCCACTGAAAGTAATATAATGCCCATACTTAGAGGCAACTTATATGTTGCAGCTAAATTCCCCCACAAATTCCTTGGCGGGAATTTTGGGCGCCATGGAAGTTTGGAGGGACAGAGATTTAGTGACATGCACGTTTTAATTTCTCGCCACTAATGGTGTATGATTTTAATAATGACGTTTTATGGTTGCCACTAATTGCTTAGATTCTTACATGTAGCCGCTGTATAGTTTTTGACACTATATGTTCTATTTTTTGTGGCAACTTTATATTGCCACTAAAGATATATCACTACAAAGTTTACTTTTAATGGCAACATATTTTGCCATAATTTAATGTTCACCACTAAAAACTACCTTTCGTGGCGAAATTTGATGTGGACACTAAACGTATAATGGTGGTCACATTTAATGACAACTTATATGTTGTAGCTAAAGGTCATTTTGCAAGGGAAGGAGATTTAGTGGCAAGTTTTATTTTTTGTCACTAATGGTCTAGAATTTTAGTGGCAACTTTTTATTTTCTTGGATAATTGGTTAGTTGTCTTACATTTATCTGCGACATGTTTTTTGTCACTATATGGGCCACCTTTTGCGGCAACTTTCTATTGTTGCTAAAGATATATTATAAGAAAGTTGGCTTTTAGTGGGGAAATTTTTTGCTACAATTTTATTTTTGCCCCAAAGAATCACTTTAGTGGGGAAATTATGATGTCAGCACAAAAGGCATTGTAGTAACCACATTTAGTGGCAACTTATATGTCGTGGCTAAAGGTAATTTTGGAGGGAAAAGAGGATTAGTAGCGAGTTTTAATCTTTCACCACTAATGTGGTCTAGGAGTTTTTAATTAGCTTGAACTTCTTTTCTATAGCTAATGTCATAGGTGTCTTACTTTTTGCTATACTCTTTTATGGCGGTATCGTCAAATTTTACTTTGCATGGGATGGATCCCACTATATGACTGATCTCACACTATTAGAGATACCGACAAAGTCTTCTGGCAAAATCAATGAGTCTTAAAACCAAGTTGGATTGAGATTTGAGCTTTAAAAAAATAAAGTAATGAGCAAACTTGAGGCGTCGGGAAGCTGCGTGTATGACTGAAACACATGCATAGATCCATGCAAGAATAAACCATCTTTGCTTATACCAAGGCATGGATGAAAATTGTGATATTGGTCGATCCCAAAAAATGATACCAGTATGGTATCGGCCACATACTGTTCTCTATCTATCGCAGTTGTTGTTACTTGGATCTTTTTTCACCCGAAATCAAGAAAACAGCTACCTGAATTATGGTATCTTTACGTAGGTACTTCAAGAACACATACACCCACCCACACTACACATGTTATTAACAAGTATGAATATTACTTTGTACCAGAAAAAAAATATCATGAATATTACATATAGGATAACATCGCCCAGGTTAGTTGGGCTTTGGATTACCATGTTGAACTGAGTTTGGGCCTTGGACGCAACTGAAGCCTCCTCATCTGAGCTTGGGCAAACCTACATGTCAATTCCAGCTGGGCGCTGGGTTTGTGAATATCTGGTCTAGCCCACTTGAACTAGATGAATCCCCATCCCTTGTAAATGCAAGCCTCTCGTCTCCATTTACTCTTCAAATTCCTCTCTCTCTCTCTCTCTCTCTCTCTCTCTCCTCTCTCTCCAGCTTAGCATTTTAGGGACCTGAAGACACAAATAGCTTCAAAACCTTCGTCACTCCCTTTCTTTCTTTCACAGTTCCTCACTGCAAGAAGTAAGAACACTCTCATCAATGTGAACTCTCTCCATCTACTCTCTAAACTCCCTCAAGCTTGGCCTTTTAGTGAACTAAAAATACAACTCTCCTCCCACAGTTCACCCACGGTAAGAAGCAAGAACACTTATCCCATGTAAATGTAAACCTTCTCTACTCAATCTACCTCTCTGTCTCTACACACACATACTGAGACATTCAAACAGTACACTACCATGTCTTTCCTCTGCCTCTACTACTATCTGATGTTCTTATCCCACATCTCACTCTTTACCAAGGAATAAGGACCCGCATTTAACACATCACACTTTTATTATTTATGTGTGTGGTGTGAAAAAAAAAAAAAAAGAAGCAGGTAACCACATAAATGATCATGGCAAGATTCATGCAATGAGGCATGCCTTCAATAAATTAACAAATTACAAATCCAACATTTTGTGAGGGTATGTTATGCTTGTTCTTATTGGATATCAAGTCCTGATACGGAAGTAGTGGAGTTCCACCTCCCAACTCTCATGAGAATGGATTAAAATAACATGAATTTCAAACCCTTATCCTCTCGAGACAGGCCTCGGGGTAGTAGGGATGTTAATGAGTTGGCTTTGGGCTTATATTTTCTTCTTTATTTACTTTGTTCAATCTCAAATTTTATAATGTGCCGCTGGTTGATTCATTTGAATAATCTTCATCCTTGTTTCATGTTGAACATCAATTCTAGTTACTGTTTCATGTAGAAATCATCTCTGGAGTGTAAAGTTATATGATGTATTGATCAGCAAATCAAGAAAACAGCTACCTGAATTATGGTATCTATGTAGGCACCATACTAGAATTTATGCCTTCAAATTGAAACTAAGAAAAAGACAGGTGTTATATCTGAGTCGACTACAACAATGAATGTGGACTTGACTAAACCTATTCATGGAATGACTGACCATTGGTCCATCCATTAGTAGCTGAAGCTCTGCCATTGCTGTTCATGTTAGGGTTAGATGAAAAGGAAGAAGCATGAGCATCAAAAACTACTACCAAAATCTGGGTGCATAATAAGAGCATGAATAGAATAATCAAATATACCTTCAATGTAATTCATCAAGAAATTAATCATACTTGGCCGTGAATATTAATTGATTGATTTTAGTTATTTATTATTAATTGATGATTGATTTAGATATTAATTCTATTTGGCTATTCAATCTATTGAAGGAGATTACCCTTTTTCAATGGTTAGGGTTCTCAGTAAATGGTACACATTATAAAGCCCCACACCCCTCATTGTAATTGGTGAAAGCTGAAAGGAGAGTTAGGGAAATTTCCCCCTTTTTTGGACCATAGGCGACCTCAAGAGATGATTCGAATTATCTAGGAACACCATTTGGATATATAGGAATGCTAGAATGTTCAATCTCATGCCATTTCTCATAGCCGAGTTAGAAACCTCCTCAAATCTGAGCTCCAGATTTTGCTCCCATAGAGTTAAAATATAATTCTTGGGAAGAAGTTTAGAGGCCATCTTAGATTTAATTTGAATTACTCGGCCTTATAACCTACAAAACTTTCCCCATTAATGAGTTGTATTTTATTTTCTTATTGCATAGGCCTCGTTTTTTTCAGCTATCTCCATGTTGTTTTGTTGTCTAGGGGACCCGTGGGTGCAGCTTTTTTATTAATAATTTAAATTGTGTTAGGTACATCCACATGGATAAGAGTTGGATGAAGATTGAGGATAGATGACCCTCAGTACATAAATGGAGTTAGATTGTTCTTGGATTTTGCATATGCACATATTGAGCCAGGGAAAAAGACTCGATATTTGTGTGTCAAATGCAATAACGTCTATTTTCGTACTCGTGATGATGTGGAAGCGGATCTGTATTATCATGGTATAGTTAAGTGTTACATTAATTCCATGGGTATTGCATAGGGAGGAGTTTGAGTCAAGCGTTGATGAAGATGACGATTATGAGCCAAACATAGAAGATGAAGATGATCATGATGACATGCAAGCAATAATACATGATCATTACACCGCATCAACTATAAATGAATGGGCAAGGGAGGATTCTACTAGCAATGGGAATGTGGTGCTCGATTGGAAAGCAGATAAGCTCATGAGACTGTTGAAGGATGCCAAATTGAAACTATATCCGGGTTGCGAGATGTTTTCTAAGTTGTCGTTCATTGTGAAGCCGTTGTACCTAAAGATATTTAATCATTGGAGCAGAAAATCCTTCACCATGTTGCCTGAGTTGTTACAGGAGGCACTTCTTGATGGTGAGATGCTCCCCAGCTCATTTTACGAGGCTAAAAATATAATTTGTAACCTAGGACTTGACTATGTGAGGATTTGTGCTTGCAAAAATGATTGGGTACTATTTTGAAGGAGCATGAGCATAGAGAAGAGTGTCCAGAATGCAAAGAGCCGTGATATAAATTTACTAATGGCAAATAAAAGAAGATTCCTAAAAAAACCTTGTGCTAGTTCCCGCTAAAACCGAGAATATAAAGGGTATTTATCTCAAATAAGACAGCATTAGATATGAGGTGGCACAAAGAGAAATGCTTCAATGATGGGGTGTTAAGGCATCCAGGCGATGCTCAAGCCTAGAAGGAATTTGACAAAATGCATAACTCATTTGCTCAAAACCCTCGTAATGTTAGGCTTGGGCTAGCAAGTGATGGACTCAATCCCTTTTCAAACATAAGGACTTCTCATTGTACATGGCCGGTTGTTCTTGTGCTATACAACCTACCACCATGGAAATGTATGAAAAATCCATTTTTCATTATGTCGGTGCTTATTCCTGGACCCAAGTCTCTAGGAAATGAGATTGATGTATACTTGCGACCATTGGTAGATGAGCTGAAAGAGTTGTGGGAAGATGGCATCCAAACTTATGATGCCTACGCAGGTACCAATTTTCAGTTGCATGCTGTGGTGATATGGACCATCAATGATTTTCCTACATACGGAAACTTATCAGGATGGAGCACTAAAGGGTTTTTGGCTTGTCCTACCTGCAAAAAGGAGACATCGCATATGTGGTTGAAGAATGGAAAAAAGACTTGTTACATGAGTCACCGTCACTTCTTACCGACAGGTTATAAATGGCTACATAGAAAGAGCTCTTTTGATGGAAAAAAGGAACTTTGGGAGACGCCAAAGTCGTTGTCTAGGGATGATGTGCTTGAGCAGTTGAGTCATGTTGAACAAGTGAAATTTGGGAAGACACAACCGAAGAAAAGGAAGCGTGCCAGGGATTTCAATTGGACGAAACATAGTATTTTCTTTGAATTGCCTAATTGGAGAACCCTTAAATTGCGCCATGATTTGGATGTCATGCACATAGAGAAAAATGTATATGATAGTATTCTAGGGACATTGATGAACATCGAAGGAAAAACAAAGGACAATGCCAATGCTCATTTAGATTTATAAGCGATGGGTATAAGGCATCAATTACACATGAAACATGATGGTAATTCCTATAAAATGCCCCCTGCATGCTACACAATGTCCCTTGGTGAGAAAAAGAATTTCTGTGAATTATTGGCTTCGGTGAAGTTCCCCGATGGCTATGCCTCAAACATATCTCGTCGTATAAACATCAGAGAATGTCGAATTGTAGGCATGAAGAGTCATGATTGACACATATTTTTACAACGATTACTTTCACTTGCACTATGTGGTTCCTAAAGCGATGATGTGTGTGAGGCCCTAATTGAGCCATTTCTTTAAGGAGTTGTGTTCTAGGACATTAACAAAAGGTGTCTTGGAATGTCTTGAAAGCCAGATTGTTATAACACTTTGTAAGCTGGAAAGCATATACCCACTGTCATTCTTTGGTATTATGGTGCACTTGCCCATTCATCTTGAGCGAGAGGCGATTCTTGCTGGACCGGTACAATATCAATGGATGTATCCAATTGAAAGGTAGTGCATTTTATTATTCTTACTGTTAATTATGAACTTATCATGTTTACAACATATTGCTCCATTGTTTATCATCCTAAATTTATATTTCATTAGGTACTTATATACACTGAAGCGTTATGTGAGCAATGAAGAGTTTCCAGAAGGGTCAATCGTAGAAGGTTACATTGCCGCAGAATGCCTGACGTTATGCTCAATGTACTTGCATGGGGTTGAAACCAAGTTCAAAAGAGTAGAAAGAAATAATGATGGAAGTGTAACGTACATACAAACACATCAAGGCTTATCCCATGTTTCAAAGGATTGCCGTCCACTAGGGAAAGGAGAATATGGATATATTGATGACAGAGCTTGGGAGCAGGCTCGCATTTACGTATTGAAAAATTGTAGCGAAGTTCTGCCGTTTCTTACGTATGACACTTATCCCAGCGTATTTGATATATATTTAGTATTTTTTCAATTGCCCATTTTTATCTCTCTTTTAATGTATTTCCTTAGGGCTATAATTGTATGTCTTTTTGTATAGTGAACATAAGGACCTGTTGGAGAGTGAGTCTAAGGAATGTAGTAAAGAGGCACGAAGAGAAGTTTCCTTAAGGGTTTGAAGAAAGTGTAAGTGTCATGCAACATAAATCTTTTTACATCACACATTACTTCCATTATATTATATTTATTTCCTTCAAAAATATGAACAGGTTACACAATTGTACAATCAAGGGAACACACGTATCAATAAGAACTTCTAGACTTAACACGAGGTCCTGATAGAAGAGTGACACGATACGAGGGTTGTATCATTAATGGTCTACAATTTCGCACAAAAGATCGTGATACGTTTCGAAAAACTCAAAATAGCGACGTGATTGTAAAGGTAGATGATGAAACAGGAAACCAAGATTATTATGGTGTTGTGACAAACATTATTCAATTAGCTTATTTTAGGGACAATAATGTTTTTTTGTTCAAGTGCAATTGGTGAGGCATCGGCAAAGACAGTAGAGGAATCCAAATAGATAAACAGAACTATACCAATGTCAATTTCACAAAGAAATGGAATACCAATGAGCCATTTGTGCTAGCATCTTAAGCGGAACAAGTTTTTATGTCAAAGACTCAAAATTAGTTAATAATCGGCAGGTTGTGGTGAAGACACAAGCTCAAGACTTGTACAATATATCGGAAGATGAAGATGAAGAGTCGATTGGTGATGACGAGCCATACCAACAGAATGAGTTATATAGTGTAGCTGACACATTGAGAGTTAGTGACGACGACTTCATGGCATGGCAAAGAGATGATATTCCTCCAATTCTTATTAATGCAAATCTTGTAATGAATGAGGAAAGGGAAGATGAGGATGTTAACACTTTCATTAATGATGAAAGTGAGGAGGATGGTGCCTCCATTAATGATGGAACTGAGGAAGATGAAATGAATATTGATGATGATAGTAAGACCAATGACTTGATGTAATTTATATGATATGTTCATAATCATTTTTGATGAACAAATACATTTTGGAAAGCTTATATTTCTTTCTCATACATTAATCATTCTTTGATGTGATACGTGTGCTTGATGTGTATACATATGCTTAATGAATAATCAATTTAATGTAAAGTATTGCAGGATAGAACACAGACATGGCCAATAGAGGCCGAGGTGGAGCTCGAGTAAGCCGGCCCTCACAAATTGGGCAGCCTACATTAGAGGTAGGACCCTCAGACCCCAGACAGGTTGAAGCATTTGCTTGAGATGGGGTTGCCATCAACAACGCCGGTATGTTAACTATTATTTTTAAATTGTTGCACGTGTTTTTTTTTTTTTATAGTTTATGCATTATATATATATTCACAAGCAATGCTTATACTTGCCTTTATTGAAGCTTCTTAGACAAAATCCCTCTTTCTTTGGCTTGGTTTGACACAAATCTTTCCTAAAGAAGGGGAGATGAAGCCTTCTCTTCAACACTTGAAAATCTTTCCAATCCTCACACTTGATGTAGAAAATGGAAAAGAAAGAAAGAAAAGGGTGCCTAGGGTTTGCTAAAATGAGAATGAACTCATCTCTTAGCTTATATAAGTGGACTTTTCCACTTAGACCCTCTTCTACTTCTTTTATTTACATTTTGGGTCAAATGAAGGCCCATTTGATAAATCTTAGGTCAAATGGAATCAAGTGTATTATGAAAGTTGACGTACTCTTCGAGATACACACGTTGGTATCAAGAATTTCCGCATTTGATGAAATATGTGAAAACCCGTATTTACAGAAAGGTCCTTAGTTTACCTTGTTTGAGTTTAAACTCATTTTAATCAACTCAATCCCATTCAAATTCACTTCATTAAGCTTAATTCAATCATTTGAGATTAACCCATCTCATTTTGTTCATTAACCACAATTAGCACAATTAATCATGCTTAAGTAACACTAATTTGGATTAATTAGTCTTAATTACGATTAGTCTAGGTCGGGGTCTAACGTCTTCTCTTTTTTTTTTTTTTTTTTTTTTGTGTTTACCTTGAATTACATATGCGAATGAGATCTAGGCCGTTCATCCAGTGGGGCACGATCCACATGATGATTCACAATAATTAAATCTCAACGGATGCCCATGTACATCTATGGGGGAGATGAAATGAGAGGTCTTTGGACTCCGTTCGAGTTTTATTATTATTATTATTATTATTAAATGTCCATTTCTTTCCACTACAAACCCAAATTGAAGGGTTATGATTTAGCTGGGGAGGTAATTTACATGTTTTCATTAAATTTTTTGAAATGTAGACTTGATACCTTTTTGCCTCATGGGATATAGTGGTACAAGCACTACCATGGTCTTTAGATTGGCCATCTAACAAAAATGATCAGAGGGAATGAAAGTTAATATTATAGCCATCGAGTCTAAAATCCGTCAAATGAATGGTGAGTGCAGGGAAACAGTTGTGTACTGGATTTTGTCAGATTTGAAGGCCTTTGATCAGATTCCAGAAGCCTCAGTTTCATTTGACCTTTTTTTTTGCTAGATAGCTTACCAATAAGGGCGAGGCCCCATCTGATCTGATGGCGTGTTTGGATTGATGTACAGTGAATTGAAATAAAGTGAGGTAAAGCCTCCATTATTCAAACACACCTAAAGGGCCATTGGATTCCACGAGTCCTCTATTTAAAACTAAAATGTGTAATTGGTTGTCCCAATATTCTGTGGTGAGGAGCCGAGGGTCCTTTGATATGTACTATTTATTTGCACTTGTCCATCATTGAATAAAGCTAGCAGATTGTCGGCTTAGATATTCCACACACTAGTGTCACAAAAATAGGCACCAATAATTCCTCAGCCCCATTTTTGCAATTTTGTCTGTGGGTTCGCTCATAAATGATCAAACCCAACTTAGAACCCTAGTACCATATTCTCCAATCAGATTTTAGCAGAATCCTACACCCTATTTTAGGATAAGACAAGATTACCTTGGTTTAAAGTGCAAGATATATATCTTGCACCATGGCATATTTTTTTCATATTCGCCAGAATTCCTATTTTAGGGAAAATTTTATCATTGGAAGTTTCATACAGCAAGTTGGTTGTCGAATTTTAACTGTAAGACATCTAACATTCACCATTCATTTCTTTTCATGGGTTCCATTCACATTGCTATTAATTTTCATGAAACTATGGTGGTTAAATCTTCTCTTTGATTTGTAAACAAATGGTCGCAAATAACTGGGTTCAGAAGGGAAATTCATGACACTATCAATTGTCATGAAACTATGGTGGTTAAATCTTCTCTTTGATTTGTAAACAAATGGTTGCAAAGAACAGGGTTCAGAAGTGGAAATCCATGACAAATGAAGTAAGCACCATATTTCCTCATTTATTTTCTTTTCTGGGACACTACTTTGTCATTAGGTTGCTAATATGTTTTCATTTTGTTACCATAAAACCCAAGAAAAAAGAAACCTTACTTGGATAGGTGCTTAGAACCCTATCCAAAGAATAAGAAAGTTGTGGAAAATTACAATACTCAAAACTAACAAGTATGTACCTTTTTGTTAATGAGTTTAATTGTTGTACACTTGGGATTCTTGTATATGGCCGCACTTATTATGATCTATTCATTTTTCGGGGGAGCAAGTGATCTTAGATTTGAGAGGACTAGAGGAGACTTGGACAAGGGTTTGTCAGATGGTGCTATTATGCGAGATAATTTTTTTGTAAATGTACATGCTTCATTATGTTAGGGATTTTTTGTTTTACAATTTGATGGATGCATTATCATTTTAGCATTATTTGAATTTTCACATGAGAATTAATTTTGAAAAACTTGAAATCTTAATTTTTCACGTGCATTGTTTTAAAACTTTTAGAACTTATGGTACATGCATGCTTTGAATTTTAAACTTGGATGCATTAAGTTTTTGAAAAGGCATGCATAAACATTTTTTAAATCGCATTTTAAATGCTCATTTTTCAAATATGTTAGCCTCTATTCAAGCCTAGTTCTATATGGCCAAGTTTCCCTTCTCAAAATCCTTTTCACTAGTTTTTATCAGGGAAAGTTCGGTTCTTATCCCAGAATGTGAAAAATGCCAATTCTAGAAAGTTCAGTCAGCTATCGGTCAGCTATCGGTCAACTGTCAGTTAACCTACTATTCGTTCAGTTAACCGACAAGAGGAAGTCTGGTCAGCAAATTTCAAATTTTATGACCGTTGGAACATGACTGTTGAGTTCGGTCAACGGAACCCACAATTTCGGTTAACCGACAAGAGAGCCGTTGGACAACTTTGTCTATATAATCAACTCATTCCTAGGCCTTCCTTTTTTTTAGGAGCCAAGAGGTACTCCTTGAGCTATTTTGAGGCCAAACAAAGGGGAATGAGCTAATGAGGCTAAAGGGTCATAAAGGGAAGCTAAAGCTTGGAATCATTAGTAAATTATCTAAGTAAGCTTAGTTATCCTCATCATATGTTTTCATACTTTGTTTAAATATTTGGTAAATCTATTTTAGCATGCTAACTGTGATTTGATGAAGCCATTACATGCATTTCACTTTGAATTGCTTTGTTGTTTTGGATTATTCATTTAAATTCAAACCAAGTTTGTTTTAACTTTCATATCATAATGGTTTCATGCTTTGTTTAAAATTTTGATTTCTCTCATATCATGATTCTATTACTTGATTGAATCTTTTGTTTTCCATTCCTTGAAGCATAGAGCTAAATAAGTTTGTTTTGGAAACAAATAGTGCGCTAATCACTTGCTTTAGTTGTTTTTAAATTTCATACAACTTGCATAACTTGATAAGTCATATCTTTACAAGTTGTTCATTTGAATTACATGTAATTTGTATTTTCACTTCAATAAAAACATTTGAGATTTGAACTTTCAAAGGCTTTAAGCTTCTATTCATTGCGCTATCATTTTTAAACTTGACTGAAGTTTTTATGTATACACATTGAGTATTCATCTTTGTATTCATATAGTGTGTGTGTGTGTGTGAGAGAGAGAGAGAGAGAGAGAGAGAGAGAGAGAGAGAGAGAGAGAGAGAGAGAGAGAGAGAGGCAGTGAGTTAGATTTACACTTTCATGTCCGCCTAATTATGAGGCATTGTAATTGAGCTTAAATTGTATCTCTATCAAGTGTACTCTAGACACTACTTAGAGAGAAAACCTTTTGGTTGCATAGGGTATTGCTTAGCCTTAGAAAAGCATAAGTTAAAGGTCAGAGGTAAACCTTAAAACTCAAGAGGTTATTGCTTAGCCTTCGAAAGCATATTGTAAGGTTATTGCTTAGCCTTGAAAAGCATTTTGTAAATGTTATTGTTTAACCTGTTGAAAAGCATAGATGGTAGTATTCTAGTGGGGTGTATGATCACAAGCCGGTAGTGGATGTAAGCATTGAGGCCGAACCACTATAAATCATTGTGTTATGGTGAATGCTTTGTGGTGATTATTTTTTATAGCTTACACAGTTTAGTTCTATATCATCACTTGTGACTAACTGTTTTAAAGAAGTTAAAATTTGGTATAATTGGTTAGTAAGTCAAGCTCACCCTATTCACCCCCCTCTCCCCTTTAGGGTTAGGATCCCGGGCTTTCAATTGGTATCAGAGAGGGTTACTCCATTAAAGGGCTTAAACACCCGAAGTTGATCCTTACTAGCCAGAGTCTAGGTTTACCAAATTGAGATCCTATTGGACTAGAACTTTCAATATCATGACTACCAAATCTTGATTTGGTATAAAAACCTAGAGCTTAGAACCCTTGTGTTTTGTTTTAATGAAGATCCTTAATTCCACTATAGTTGAAAATGGAGATTCCCTTTTTAACCCACTCTTTCCCCTAAGAAACAATCTCACCAAACTAAACCTTTTCAAACCTCCAATTGGTGGGATATCAAAAGTGAACCCTCAATGACAACCATATCAATACATTAGGTGGATTTTCAAGGGTTGACAATTAGACAAACCTTAAGGCCTTGAACCTCATTGGACCAACCTATTTTTTATAGTCACATCATTTTGTTGGTCATGATAGATTTGTATTTTATTCACATATTGTTATATCTCTTGTAATGCATATCTATTGATGATCAATTGATTGTGGGTTCAAAACCTAGATTATTCATGATCCATTAATGATGCAAAATCATTTGTTTGGATATCATAAATCATTTTCGAAAAACAAATGAGTTGAATTAATTTGAATTTTCCATGATTTCCAAGTTATACTTTCAAATGGAAAATTATCGTTTTTGAAAAATTAACTTGTATGTATTTCGAATAGTTACATCTTTTGAAATGCATGTTAAAAATTGTGTTGTGCTTATTGCTATATCTTTTGATGGATATTGGGGATTGAAATATGTAAAAATGATTTTCATCTTATACTTGCTTAATTACGTTTCCTTTAAATGAAAATCAACTTTATTTGGGTATTGTGCTAGATGACTACATATTTGTAAGAACTCAATTAATTGTTAATAGATCTTATACTTACATGTTGTGATCGATCAATTTGAGTAAAACATGTTGAATTTAATGTCATTGTTGTTGTTCTCTAGTTTGCCCCTATGTTCCCCAATTCTTAATACATTTTCCATGAACTCACATGTTATATATTTTGGTATGGAAAATATGTGCATAATTTGTGTTTGTGTCAATAGTCGTTTTTTGAATACAAATTGAAATTTGATATTAGTTCACTTCATGGTTTTCAAAATTACTTGGTCATAATTTTATAAATAATTCATTGTTGGATTTTGAATGTTAAAGTGATTTGAAGATTTTTTGAAAATGTTCCAAGCTTCGTAAGTTACTATTATAAAAAACATTTCCCTTGAACATATTTCCTTGTGCTCATTGTGGTTATATCATCTTAGTTGGAAATATATGTTGTTCCAAGCAATTTGCATTTTTGCTCAACAATGCTACATTCTTTCAAATGCAAATTCTTTTTGATGTTGTGTCTTGCATTGCATGGATAAAAATGGTGTCATTGATTTGCATATTGTGCCTAACTTTCTATATCGTTTCATTAATGTAAATTGATGTTGTTTATGCTCTTTATAGTAAAATCTTTTGTTTCATGGTCATTTGAGCTTGAAAAGTATATATGGGATTTTGTGTTCTACGCTTGGTTAATATGATCTTCTTATCCGTTTTCAATTGCATTATAAGCTATGTACATTTGCAAAAGTGGAAATTTTTTGTGATAGATTGATGGATTATTTTAGGTGAATTGGTGTTAAACTCTTGTTCTTCATAAGTATACACATATATGAGATTCATTCTCACCTATAAGCGATCCATGATATCCTTCTAATTTCATACCTTCTTGTACATGAATAGTTATATTCTTTATATATGATATGGTATGAGTTAGATCTTGAGTGTTTATTAATCCTCTCTATGCAAATGTTGAATTGTTCCATTTATGGTTTTTACTCACAGTTATATTTTTAGAAACCATTTTGGAACCCAATCATCTCATGTGCGTATTGTCATATATGTTGAGATAAATGAGATTGCTTATTAACTTATACTAAAATCTTGAAATGCAATATCACAATGTCTATCACATGGTTTTAAAAGTAAAATGTATTAATGTGATAGATGACTATGATTTTGATTTATGTATGCTCACTTTAGTAAATATCATTGTTGTACATTTTTCAATGTCATAATTATGTTTATATGAAACTCATCAAAATCGTTTATATGAAACTCATCAAAATCCATTCTTTGTATCTTATAGACATATCCATCGTTGATGGATGTCCTTCATTATGAGTTCATATGATTTTTCAAATTTCACGCTCTACCAAGTCATATATTTTCAAAATGCAATTTCTCATATTTATCACTATGCTCACTAGTTATTATACCATTAAAGTGTTAAATGTGCCATTATTGATGCTTAGTGAAATTTTGTGTTTGTCACATCCTTGCTCTTAATCATGTTCTCATATTCAATTAATATCAATTGGTATATCTTGAGAATGTGATAGACCTTGTGCACATTGGATTGAACTTGATATCAATATGTTTTTATTCCATGACGCATTCCACTAGGATAATAACATTTATGTTTGCCACCTCTCATGCACATATAGTAAATCTCAAAATCACCATTTTTATGTGATCATAATCTTGGTTGATTAATGGTTGAGGTTGGCTTTTATGATTGAATTGAATTTCAATCTCATTGCACATTATTGTTATATTTAATGATGGATGAAATGATTTCAATACACAGCATATGATTTTCATAGGCATATTGGTTGATGTTATGCAATGTAACCCCCATCACACCATGGATATCTTTAATTTGGAATAATTTGGATGTTAACTCCATTTTAGTGTGATTGATCTAATAGTTACATATTTTATTTCAATTGATCCATGAATGCACAACCCCTTGACCTTGCTCTTAATTTTGATAATTTGATCATGTTAAGCTTTATAGTTAAAATTGATTAATCCTTCCCTTGAAGTTTACCCTCAATTGGTAAAATCACCTTCTCTTTATATCACATTGTTACTTCATTGTCAGAGTGTTGACAAAAAGAGAGAATGGATTGAGGGGGAGTATAAACATTCAAAGGTAGCATTAGATTTGATCAAATTTACCCTTCAGTTGGCATTGACTCCTTGGAGATGATATATGCATTTGTGCCATCATATCTGGTTCTGCTTATATTTCAATTTTATCTTTGCCATATTCTTTGCATGTGAGGTTCTTTAATTTGTGCCAATTGGTGTAATCAATTTGCTTCACTTTAGGGTCTTCATGTTTGAAAGTTGGATTTTCATAATTAGATTTTGGAGAATGTGATTGTGAGAGCTGTTGTGAAAGTTGGTTCTTATTTGTTAATGTTCCTCTTTTAAGTTCCACGACCTTATTCTTAAATGATTTATTGCTTACTTATTTACCATTATACTCTTAACAGCAAAGGAAACTCATTTTAATCACCCACTCTAAATACTGGATCAACATCAACTAGATGTTTCTATAAGAGAAAAAAAAAAGGAAAAACCCTTTACTTACTGGATCTGAGAAAATGGTACACTTATTATTATTATTAGCTTATTCTCGGTACACCGCGGTTTGGATTATTCTTAGCCTAATTGCTTTTCTATAACTTCCATCCTTTTCCATCATTAAAGTTTGATGTGAAAATATTTAATGTTATTTTATTAGAGCATATAATGAAAGGTGATTGACATGGTTGTCCAAACATGCTTGGGCAGAGTATAGACATAGAAGTATGCAGTGGCCAGGGCATCTTACTTTCACCCATGACATGGGTGTCCGAAGTACAAATGGTGGAACAGGATGCAAGAGCATTGGGATAATAATTAGTGACAAATTGAGAAATCCGGTCCTTGATGAGATTTGGCCCAACTTAGGTTTAGATTCATAGTGAGTTTTCACAGGAACGCGATTTACTCTTCGAATTGACGTAGACTAGTAGCTCTTTTGAGCTAAGCTATATTTCCTGTGCAATAGTTGAAGTATTTGCTTCCAGGATGGCATATTCCTTTTAGGAAAGCTTATCCTAAAAATAGAAAAAATAAAGTTTACAAAGTCTTGAGGTGTTAGTGTGATCCAACCATATCAGATCCGGCCTTTTTCTACCACATACAGTGTATGCTGGTATTCTTAGAGAAAAAAAAAAAAAAAAAAAACAAAAAACAAATACAGCAGAGAACAAAGCCTAATATTTTTCATTGAAAAGAGAGATCAAAAGAAACTCTTTAAAATGTCTTTTATTTTCAAATTTTATTTTAATTGCACCTGTTAATTAAGGAGTCAATTTACTTTGTGTCCATTAAGGAAATTACTGTTTTAACTGGGAACCATCATTTGGTCACATTTGTGAAATGATAGGAATTTCGATTGATAAGAAAAATGTTCTAATTTTTTTTCCAGTCCTTTTTTTAGGTGTTTGGTGAGACATTTTCCTCACAGAAACATTAATATGAATTGATTTTCCTTACACAGAGGATTTCAATTTCCTATATGGAGCGTACGAATTTAGGATTTCTCTCTCATTTGGAAATGAAAATCCACAGAAAATGAAATGCTCTTACAGTGTGCGGCAAGAGGACTATACTGTAGAAAGAATAATTGTTCTGATTTTTTATGCAGCTTCTTTTTTTGTCGTTGGATGTGATAAACAAGCTTATTTTCTTTGGTAAAAATATGAATTGATTTTCCTTGGTAAAGAGGATCTTGATTTCCTCTATGAGGATCAAGAAAGCAGGACTCCTTTCTCTCACATACAAATGAGAATCCAAATAGAACGAACTCCTTTCACTGCACAAACGCACCATTAAAGTCAATGTCTGGAATTTAAATTATAAAAAAATAATATCCCACAGTCTATAATAAAGAATAAAATTTACTCCAATCATAACATGAAGTTAATTTGTGTGTTATATATTTAGCTTATTTTAGATAGACTGAACTAATTTTCTAGGGTTCATGAACAATCAGTAGTATATAGTGGAGGAAAAGATTGTTAAGAAAAAGAAAAGAAAGAAAAGAAATGAATCAAGCAAGCAGGAAGGAAGAAATGAATGAAAAAAGGAAGAAAGGAAGTTACCAACGGAATGAATGAATAAATTCAAGGAAGAAATGAAGGAACCAAGGAATGAATAAAAGAAGAAATAAGAAGAGAGGGCGAGATGGAGCAACTTGCTTCTTAGCATGAGTTGATCAGAGCTTTGGCTTCTTAAGTAGTGCTTGTTCCCTCTGTAGCTCGTCCGAAGACCCAGGTATGAACAGAGAACAAGAAGAGTGATCATAGAACCATTTCAACATTTGTTTGTTTATATTTACTAGTTGCAATCCTGATAATAAGCATCACTACATTGCTATGCCTGTCCATTAGTGAGGGCCATGTTAGGAATCTAAACCGTCTAAAATCACAATCTTTTAGCATTTTATCATGGTATAAATTTCATTCAACCGAGTTAGCCCATCATCAATATGAAAAAATTGAGGCTTTTTCCGTGTTAAATATATGTTTTTGACATTACTATCTCACAGTAAGAATTAGCCCCATTGGATTGAAATTTTTAAGGTGACAGATGATAGTAGGACAATGTTTCCGAAATCTTAACCATTTAAATTTTAAACATAGGGACGTACACAAATATGAACATATATTAAGTTAGGCCTTCTAAAAAAACAATCCAGAGTCATTCTAAGTTTTTCGGAGCAGTCCGGGTCTTCTAGACTTGGACTCGAGAGGAATTTGTGAACGAGTTATAGAAGTTTTCCAAGGCTAGCCCATACTATTGTTAATACTAACCTGTTTTGCACCTTAGTTTTTGAAATTATGAGTGTTTTCAGGTGCTTTATTCTAGATAACAAGAAGTGCACCTCTATTGATAAAAGAGCATCCTGAATGGTGGCAACATCCTGTCTTTGATCATCCACTGATTGTCTTTCAATTCTCATCACTACTCTTGCATGTCAATTTACACTCATTATATTATTATTCATCATTGGATTGGTAAATCAAATATCTATCTCAAATTCAATACTCTTTCAAAGTGGTGCGCCAAGGCTACTTCTCCTAAAATGAGGACTTTTGTCAATTAGTTTGTTTAACCTCATTTGAACCCATTGAGCATGCATTTTGGGTTGGTTGAAACACCCAACTATATGAACCGAAGAATTGGAACTGTATCTCGACCACGGTATCAGATTAGGTAACCTATATCGTGGTATTGTATATTATTTTGTTTTCTGCTGCTTAGAGATCATTGGCCATACATTAGATGTTATTGGATGTTTGGGTACTTCATTCTAAAAATCATAACTACGAAATTCATGAAAAATGAAATTAACAATGCACCCATGCAATAGAGCCTAGCCCTATTCGTAGTTGAATTCTTTATGTTTTTTTTTTTGGAAAAATCTCAAAAAGGTTTTTTAACTCATTTTAAAAAAAGTACATAAAGATTTGAGTATTTTGAAAAGGTATAAAGGTTTGCCACAACTCTTTCAATTAAATCCTCCCAATCAAAGTTTTTTTAGAAATGACAAAAGTTAATATACCTTAATGTGTTTATATGAACGTCTGCCCGTATTTGGAATGTCGCGCGGTTGTACATGCAAATGGGGATTTAGTATTGTGAGGTCAAATTAATACCCCATGGATACCCTTGTCAAAATTATATTCAAATTCTGTATCGTATATTTAGCGTATGCAGAATGACTAACTATAACTATAATATTATACATTTAGATAAATACATTAAGTATAAATACACCGTACAAATATATACATATTTAGAGGCTTGATTCGTGTTTAGGTCCAGGACATTTGAAAGGTTGGTCCGGATTTAAGCCACAGCTTTCAAACCAACGTCCATGCTCGGTGCGAAGAAATTAAGACTCTTGGGCTTTTGCTACTATCATTTGTTTTCATTTTAAGGCAAGCTTCAGCCAAGTTGAGAGAGTTGTTCTCATTTCTCATTTGTAGAATTGAATCTCCAGCTATCATCACAACACGGCTGATAATCCAAGACTCAGTTCGGTTGGAGAGACGAATGGAAAAGCTCATGACTTGTGAAGAAGAAGGATCCATTAGTACTGGAACCAAAGCAGGTCCCTCTTCTTCCGAATCCGGCATACAAGAACAAGTGCAAAAGGATGCCTCTTTTGTTAGTACCATTGACATGAGGGGTTTGGAGTCAAAGTGGGTCACTTCAATCAAAGAAAGGCTCCGAATTTGGCAAGGAAGACCAAAAGCGTCGTCGGATAGCATTTCATGCTCCATCCACCGAGTCCCTCACAGCCTCTGTCAATCCAACGAGAAGGTATACGATCCTCAACTCATCTCTATAGGCCCACTTCACTATGAGAAAAGGAAAAATCAACTACAAGCCATGGAGGAGTACAAATGGAGATGTCTAGATGACATCTTATCTCGCAGTAGAGAAGGCAGTCTAGAGATGTATTTGGCCGCTGTGAAAGAGTTGGAGGAACGAGCCCGGAAATGTTACTCCGAGGTAATCCCACTCGACAGCAATTCTTTTGCCGAAATGATGGTACTGGATGCTTGCTTCATGATTGAGTTCTTTCGCAGGGATAACAATGAGGATCCCATCTTTCAATTGAAATGGCTAAAGCTGGCATTAATGTCAGACATCATGATGATGCTTGAAAATCAGATTCCTTTCTTCATTCTTCACCGTCTATTTGATCTGATAGATTATGATTCCCGCCCACATTCAATTCAAGAGATGGCTACTATTTTGTTTCCAGATATATTGGATTCCACCGTGTTAGAAAAAATCAGAGAGTCAAATATCCAAATCCAGCATCTACTTCATCTTATGCATGCAAGTTTCATTCTCAAGGTTGAGGAAAAGTGTTCAGGGACAAGTGTTTTCCAAAGGATCCCTTGTGCATCCAAACTTAAAGATGCGGGAATTAAGTTTAAAGAGAGGACTGAAAAAAAAGGGTGTACTTGATATCTTCGCCATTAAGTTTGAAAAGGGATCGATTGAAATCCCCTCTATACAGTTTTGGGATAGGGCAAATCTAGTATTTCTTAATCTAATTGCATTCGAACAATGCTATTGCCCCTGCAAGAAATACGTCACTGCATACGCCGCCTTCATGAATTGCCTCATCAGTAACGGCAAGGACGTTGAAATTCTCTGTCGGGAAGGAATCACTGACAACTGGGTAGGCAGTGATGGAGATATGGCAGCTCTCTTCAACAACATGGCAAGAGAGTTAACCGTATATGAAGACGATTTCTGTTTATCTGGTATTTGTAAAGAAATCAATCAGTACTGTGAGAGTACTTGGCCAAAATTAAGAGCGACCTTGGTGCATGATCACTTCAAAAATCCGTGGGCAACCATATCCTTTCTAGCTGCCCTTCTCCTGCTGCTTCTTACTATCACACAAACTTTCTTCTCCTCATTTCCCGAGTTTGCATATGGAAAGTAGATCTTCATAATTTTTTGTATTGGATTGTATTGTTCACTTTATGGGTGCTCTCGTTCTCTAGATTGGGACCTACTGTTGTTATTTGGTTTGGAATGTGTTGGTGTGTAAGCTTCTTAATTTACAAATAAAGTTCTTAATATGAAAATGCTAGCCTTTGATTGCATTAGATAAGACTTTCTTTTGTGCACTTTGATAGTTACTCTGCTATCTTCATCAAAGCCTTGTCCCAACTATCGGGTATACTCATTCTCTACTTTCATGGGTTGGGTGCAAACCCAGTACAGTTCCCCAGCTATTATACATTAAAGAAGATTCTTACAAGAATGCCCAGTACCTCATGTCTTTCAAAAAGTGCAGATTTACTTACAAATTTTGAATGAATTCATATAATACACAAGTTATATGTGTATATAAATGAAATGCACGTTATATGGATGTTTTGTAAAAAAAAAAAAAAAATAGTTTCTATACAACTAGATGATAAAAACTTCATATAAAATTGCATTAACAATGCTTATTATTATTGAAAAAAAAAATTATGTCTTTAAAAGTATAAAGTACCTTTCACAAAATAAACCTTAGGAAACAAACACACCCTAACAAATAAATTAAATCATTTTAAGGGGCCTTTTTTTTTCTTTGCTCAAGAGGAGTATTACTTAATAGAGAAGAGTTTACAGAAGTAGAAGAAAATTACAGGAGATACTTTTATAACCTAAACCGAAGTCCAGAATATACGTCCAGCAGTAAGCTAAAGGACTGACTCAAAACTACTTACATAGCAATTGAATACATAGGAATTCATTGTGATTGCGTGGATTATTAAAGATGTGACAGGGAAGTGTATAATAAGGTGGAAATGTAGATGAGACCTTGACATTTGTACGAATTACTTAGATGATGGCTGGGTATTAATTTCCCACCTTCCCTAGATTCATTTTTTAGTTGGGTTTTTTTTTCTATTTTTGTTTTCTTTTGGGTATAAAGCAGATGGGTTGAGGAAGGGTTGAGTATGAAGGGTTTTATGTTAGTAGCAATCCCGACGCAAATAGTGCGCCGACAAATATAATTCTAAAATATATTGGAAAATAAAATTTCCAAATAAACGCGCGATGTTCCAAATGAAGGAGCGAAGGGAGGGGTTGAGTTGGCTGATGACATTTGCTGGCGCAGTAGCTAGATTGCTGGGAAAAATATGACCTTTGCCGGCGAAAAAACGAATGCGCCTGTAAAAATCTAACCTTTGCCGGCGAACCAGCGTCGCCGGGAAAAGTTTTTAAAAAATTCCTATAGCCACAGTTACCTTCGTGGGTGAAAAAATAAATTGCCGGGAAACGGAGACCTTTGCCTGCGAAAAAAGGCCTTTTGCCGGAGAAAACATATCACCGGAAAAACTCTGTCTTTTCCCGGCGAAAAATGTTTTTTCGCTTGTAAAAGTTGTACTTCACCCGGCATTTACTAATTGCCCTGGGAAAAAGCGGCGGTAAAAATGCAAATTGTTGTAGTGCGCACACACGCATGCACGCATGTGTGTGTGTGTGTCTATATATATATATATATACAGAGAGAGAGAGCAAGGATCTCCTAAGCTCGAGCTTAGGAGAAAATTCTTTAAGGTCATGCTTGTGGGGCCCACCTTTGGTCCATCCAAATCGACCAAACACATGACCCCCTAAATTGCACATGTCCAACAACTTTTGGTTAAATCCGAATTTATTGGACTGTTGAATCGACTATGTATCGATCCGAATGGACGGCTGACCATTAAACTTTTGGGCCCATATAGATGATAGAAATCATAGCTAGGGCTGATTTTTTGAGGAGAGAAGGATCTCTGGGAGTCCTTGAATTACGCCACCCCCCCCCCCTCCCCCCTATCCCCATGTGGACCCCACCACACACTTAAGCTTACCTTATCCTAATCTTGAACTTAGGAGAGCTAACCCCATATATATATATATATAGAGAGAGAGAGAGCAAGGCTCTCCTAAGTTGAAACTTACCTTATCCTAAGTTGGAATAGTGCTGGTCCCACAAATCAAAGTTGATTATATCTGTTTTTTGCATGATGGAGTTGGAAAATCCGGTTCTGATTGGATTTATCTTTATTTTGGAGAATATCATCATGCAAAAAACAACAATAATTGACTTTGATTCATGGGACCAACATTGTTCCACTTTAGGATAAAGTAAGCTTCAGCTTAGGAGAGCTGGCCCTATATATATATAAACGTGGTATGTGTGTGTATGTGAAAAGTAATAACGAAACTACTTTTTTACACCATAGTCCCATGATATCCGGGGATAGTCCCATGATATCATGGGATTTATCAATTTTTTGTATCAAACATTTTATACAACTAGAAAACGAATTCGATTTCTTTATAGAGCACAAAAAATGACATTTTGTAAAAGATGAATACACATATGATCACTATTTCTCAGGTTCAATCAATTGTGGAAAAACTTTCGTAATATGCTGCATAAAAGCCATGACATCACGGGACAATCCTATGATATCATTGGATTTATCAGTTTCTGTGACATACACGGGTCCTATGAAATCATGAGATTCAGGGCAAAAAAGTTGAAAAAGAATGACTAGAGTCAATCGACTCTTGTGACATTATCTGAATTTTGATCATGAAATTGAAAATTTTTGTTTAAAGAGGACTATTATGTCCATAAAAAAAAAAAAAAAAAAAAGACAGTGTCTTTATGGGTCTGTGTATAAGGTTTATGGCTTGATGCCCAAGCTGTGGATGAGATGAGAGAACCAAGAGTTGTTTGGTAATGTTTTTGTTCTTATGAAGTAGGTAAAGTAGTTTTTTTGGAGAAAAAAAAAGGAGGTATAGTAGTTGATATCGCAAGTGTGACAGAGGCACATAATGAGACTTCTCTTGGTTGATTCTTATTTAATCTCCTTTTCATTCAGAAAATATCTTTATAGTATTTAGTATTTTACAAGTCCATGCCCTCCCCCACATTCATGGGAGAGAACTGCTAGCCTCGGTTATCAAATAAGCAGGGGTTTGTGGACCGACTTTATGCTGTGATCTAGGGCCTACGAGGAGAAATCAAGCACACACAAGAACACGAGAGATTTACGTGGTTCGGCTTTTGGCCTACGTCCACGGAGAAGACGGGAGAATTCACTATGCAATCAGAAAAGGGTGTACATCATAGAGACCCTAAGTTTCTATTTATAATATCAGCCCAAAACCCAGTTACACCCAAATACTACTTCTAAACATAGTAGACCTATGATAATAGACCTACTTCTAATTACAGTAGAACATGGGCTAATACAGGGGCCCGGTTCATTTATTATTTATTCAATTGAGCCAAACAAATAACAAATCTCCACCTTGGCGAACATTGAAGCTGATCCTCATGCACTTAACACGTCTCACCGTCTCCACCTGCCCCTTAGGGCACTCAGGTACTGAGCACACCAATCAAGTCCAAGCAATGCTTGAACTTGAATTTAAACCATTCCTTCATTAGTGCACCAAATCGATTGTACCATTGTCTAGAAGCTTGCTTCGACCCGTACAATGATTTCTTTAAACTGCATACATGATTAGGAACCTTAAACTGCACTCTACCTGCACTGGAAGCTCCTTCATCTTCCTCGTAGAACCGCTTACATCCGATGGCTTGATTTTCCTCATTAAGAGACTCCATCTCTTCAGTCATAGTCGCTGCTTGTTAACTACTTTCCAGCCCTTCCATTAATTCAAGAGACTCAGTCCTCAATGCGTATGCAACCACATCATCACGGCCACTATCTGATGTCGACGCGTACGTCGTCATATCCTCAAAACCGTATCTAACCGGCGGTTTCCTTTCTTTCTGCGGTTTACCCGTCTGCGGCATCTGCGGCTCTATCTGCTGCATCTGTTGCATAGTCTGACGATCCCCTGTATCTCGGGAGGAGTCGGATGCACTCTCCTTCCTAACTAGGATGTCGGACTCCACCTGAACAGTGTCACTGCTGCTACCTACTTCTGTCCTCTCCACCTGCTTTCTCGATTCGAGTAAAGCATCCTCATGAAATGTAACATCCCTGCTGATGATAAATCTGGATGAATCTTGATCAGTACACCACAACCTGTATCCTTTCACCCCAGAAGCATATCCCACCAAGATGCACTTAACAGCCCTTGGTTCTAACTTATCGGTTTTCATGCGAGTATAAGCCGGACAACCGAAGATCCTCAAGTTAGAATAATCAGCTGGATTACCAGACCACATTTCTTCCGGTGTTTTGCAACCAATCTTTGTGTGTGGAGACCTATTTATCAAGTAGCCTGCAACATTTACTGCCTCAGCCCAAAAGTCCTTGGACAATCCTACAATAAACAACATACAACGAGCTCTTTCCAAGATCGTTCTGTTCATCCTCTTTGCAACTCCATTCTGCTGCGGATTTTCTGTGGTCGTGTAATGCCGAACTATGCTATGATCCGTGCAATAGTTCTCAAACTCTGTCGATCTGTATTCATTGCCATTACTTGTCTTCAACTTCTTCACCTTTCTGCCAGTCTATTTCTCAACCATTTCTTTCCATCGCTTGAATGTAACAAAGGTCTGATCCTTCGTTTTCAGAGTATAAACCCAGACTTTCCTTGAATAATCATCAATAAAAGTAAGCATAAACCGGGACCCGCCCTTGGAGTAAACCTTAGAAGGCCCCCATACATCTTAATGAACATAATCAAGGATACCTTTCGTGCGATGAATACCTGTCTTGAAACTGACCTTTCGATGCTTCCCGAAGATGCATCTCTCACAGAAATCTAACTTGCTTGTCTTTGTGCCACATAGCAAATTCTGATTGCTCAGTATTGTCAATCCTTTCTCACTCATGTGACCCAGGCGCAAGTGCCATAAGCGTGTTGAGACAGATTCATTGTCATCTGAGGAAGACACTGCAGCTCCACCTGTAACTGTATTTCCAGACAAAACATATAAGTTCCCAACTCTATTGCCTCTCATAAGAACCAGAGCACCCTTCACAACCTTCATGACTCCACCTTCAGCTGAGAACTTACAACCATCGGAGTCTAAGGCACCAAGAGAAACAAGATTCTTTTTCAGATCAGGAACATGCCGAACTTCTGCCAACGTTTTGACGATTCCATCATACATCTTGATTTTAACTGTTCCAATTCCAACCGTCTTACATGCAACATTGTTGCCCATCAAGACACTACCACCGTTGATTTTTCTATAAGTGGTAAACCAGTCCCTATGGGGACACATATGGTAAGAACAACCCGAATCAAGAATCCATTCATCCTTAGGATGAATACCATTTTCAATCACAGAAAGTGCATTATCGGAAACATAATCTGATCTTCCAACTGCAACACTGACTGAATCATCATCAGATGACGAATCTTCTATTTCTTTCCCTTTCCTCTGCCTTTTGGGACAGTTTTTTCTGATGTGCCCTTTCTTATGGCAATAATAACATTGAATGTTTTTTCTGTTGGATCTATGTTTGCCTTTATTACTGGAGTCTTTTGTTCGTCCTCGTACTACCAAACCCTCACCCGAACTATCATTGTCAGCTGCAACCTTTTTCTTTAACTCTTTCGAGTTTAAGGCTGCCTCTACATCCTCTTTGGATAGAGTATCTCTACCATACATCATGGTATCAACAAAATGCTCATATGAGGGCGGTAACGAGCACAGCAACATAATAGCTTGGTCCTCATCATCAATTTCAACATTGATATTTTCCAGATCTATAATAGCTTTTGTGAAAAAATCAAGGTGAGTTGAAACAGATGTACTTTCCTGCATTTGTAACGTGAACAACCATTTCTTCAGATACAAGCGATTTGTGAGAGATTTCGTGATATACAAGTTCTCCAACTTTTGCCATATGCCAGCAGCAGTTTTTTCCTGAACAACCTTTCGTAGTACACCATCACTCAAGAACAGCAGAATCTGACCATACGCCTTTTCCAGCAACTCATCCTTCTCTTCATTTGACAATTTTTCAGATTGAGCATTCTTTCCCCTCAAAGCTTTATGCAACCCATTTTGGACCAACAAAGCGTGCATCTTCAGACGCCAAAGACCGAAGTCATTATTTCCATCAAATTTCTCAATGTCAAACTTCATAGCCATTCCGCAAATCTTTCTCTAGAACTGTGTAGATATAGTCACAACGAGCACGCTGGAAGAAACGGATCTGAAATCCGACTCTGGGCGGCTAAGATATCGCAGAAATAAGTTTCTACGCTCCGATCAGTCAATCTCCTTTGTTGACAACTGAACAACCAATCTTCTTCCACAACAGCGTAGATCTGCTCACAACGAGTCCGTAGGTTCAAACGGATCTCAGATCGGACTCCGGATCGTCAAGATATCGCGAAACAATTTTTAGCCTTCGATTTGGTCAAATAGCCTTTGACTGGACAAATCTGCTGACGTCAACGCCTTTTACTTTGCTTCTGGGCTTCTGCAGAGGGGGTCGGGTCAACCTGCACTGGCCCAACCTGGACAGGCTAACGGGCTTCTGAAACAGGCCAGGCTTGACCTTACTTGGACTGGCCCGGAACTACTGCAAAACCCAAGCACACCTTCTTCTTCTTCTTCAACTGTTCTGTTCTGCAACAGAACACCGATTCGTCAATCAGCGCAGGCAGCGGTCTTCCTCCGGTGACATGCAGCGACGGCGAAGACTCCAGCGATGGGCGAAGACGGCGTGGTGGGGCCCAGTCGGACCTAAAACCTCCTAAAACCGTCCTGAACTTCAAACAGCAAGAACGGCCAGGTCCTTCCTCCGATCAGCACCCTGTTTCTTCCTCTGATCAGCGCCGGCGACACGTAACAGCAGCGATACGTAACGGCAGCGATTCTCCTTCAGAACACGCCAACAATGCTTCTGGACAGAATCCAACGGAACCGACCCAGACGCCTCTTCTTCCACGGCCAGGTGGGGTGCGGCGACAGCAACAGTGAGCGAAGCGCTATGGCCACGGCAACGACTCCGGCGATGCGGTACTGTCCGTGGCGGTTTTCACGTCTAATGAGAAACGCAGGCGCAAATCGTCTGCCCAGCGATTTTTCAAATCGCCACGTCACCGACGACAGACGGTGGAACCACGCGATGTTAGCCGAGGATCACCGCCCTTTCTGCTGTCTCCTTCTTCTCCGGTGAGACCAGATTTCCTTCAATCCGATCGATCTGCAATTTCCACAAAGGCCGAACCCAAGCTGTTCTCCGATCTGATCTCCCTATCTCAAGGAATTGTGTGGCCCTCCGAGATCCGACGATCTCCCTCTGCACGATCCAGAAAATACTATCTCAATCTTGAGATCTAATCCATCGATCACGCAGCCACAACTCTAGCCCTCCGAAATCCGATCCGTCGAATCTCTTCCGATCAAGCGGAAAGCTCTGATACCAGTTTGTTGTGATCTAGGGCCTACGAGGAGAAAGCAAGCACACACAAGAACACGAGAGATTTACGTGGTTCGGCTTTTGGCCTACGTCCACGGAGAAGACGGGAGAATTCACTATGCAATCAGAAGAGGGTATACATTATAGAGACCCTAAGTCTCTATTTATAATATCAGCCCAAAACCCAGTTACACCCAAATACTACTTCTAAACATAGTAGACGTATCATAATAGACCTACTTCTAATCACAGTAGAACACGGGCTAATACAGGGGCCCGGTTTATTTATTATTTATTCAATTGAGCCAAACAAATAACACTTTACTTTATCATCCTATCTATGTTCATGAAACGGTCTACACTATATGAGGGAGATCTTTCATTGTGACCATCTATTTTATGGCCTTTAAATCAGATGTATAGCAAAATACAATGAACAGATTTTGCATGTACATTGCTAGCTGGAACACTCCATGGACATAACTAGATCATGGATGCTACACATTAAAATGAAGTATCAGATGCATTACAATACATTGTATACTAGAACTCATGAAAAAGTTTACAGAAAGAAAGAAATCATATATAGATTCTCTGACTTCGAGTAGGCTCATTATAGAGTCCTTAAGGCAATTGGTTAAGACATTAGAGAATAAAGGCATACCCAATGGTTGTATAGAAATCATTTAATTGAATTTAACCTAAAAGAATGCAGGCCATCATTTTTAAACTTGATTTTGATTTCAAAATCTATTTTGATGAAGTTTGTGTAGAGATATAGTAAGATTGAATTGATATGATTTATGTTTGATCTACAAAAAAAATGGTCGCTCGAGAAAAAAAGTCAAACTAACAAAATATAATGGTGCCCAAATGAACATTTCACATGAGATGTGAACTGCACATCTGATTAAATAAATAGAATCTGCCACGTTGATCTTCATTTCCCCTGGGTTCGCCTTTGCATATAGTAGCTTCCATCAAGTTGAAAACTTAGATATGAGCATGTAAACATGAATGATAACATCATCCATGCGAGGGCGTACAGTGGCCTGAGGTTGGAGGATGCATGTCACTATTTAATGATGAAGAGGTTCAGGATATGGAGGGCTGGGTCCCGGGGGCCATGTTATTTGGCAATTTACAATAGCCAACTGCAAGTCACTACAACAGTTTACACATTCAGCGACGAATTTTTTCGTCGCCAAAGAACACAAAAACGTCGGTGAAGGTCTTTACCGACGAAAATAATTTCGTCGGTAAGACGTCGGCCAGTACGTCAACAAAACATTTTACCGACGAAAAAAAAAAACCGTCGGCAAAAAATTTTTTTACCGACGATTTATATAACTTTTACTAATGCTTTTTTTTGTCGGAGAAAGATTAAAGAAAACTAAATAAAAAATAAAAACATATTTACCGACATTTATTTTTCGTCGGTAAAATAAAAAAGGAAACAAAATAAATTTAAAAACCATTCACCGACGTTTTATTTTCGTCTGTAAAATGTAAAAAGAAAATAAAAAAAATTTAATACAATTGTTAACGATGTTTTTCTTTCATCGCTAAAAATGAAAAAAGAAAATTAAAAAATTTAATGAGACTTTCACCGACGGTTTTATTTTCGTAGGTAAAATGAAAAAAGAAAATAAAAAAAATTAATACAATTGTTACCGACGTTTTTATTTCGTCGCTAAAAATGAAAAAAGAAAATTAAAAAAATTAATGAGACTTTCACCGACGTTTATTTGTCGTCGGTAAAAGTAAAATAGAAAATAAAAAAAATAAATAGACGTTCGCTGACGTTTAATTTTCGTCGGTAAAATGAAAAAAGAAAATTAAAAAACTAAAAAGACTTTCGCCGACGTTTCTGTTTCGTCGCTAAAAGGAAAAAAGAAAATAGAAAAATTAATAATACTTTCACCGACGTTGTATTTTCGTCGGTAAACGTAAACAAGAAAATAAAAAAAAATTAAAATTACTTTCACTGACGATTTATTTGCGTCGGTAAAAGCAAAAAAATAAAAAATAAAAAGACTTTCACCGACGAAACAAAAAGTCGGTGAAACTCTTTTTAATTTTTTAAGGTTTTTTTCGTTTTTCCAATAAAAATTCCCTGTAAACCTGTTTATACACCTTTATCAAAATATAAACCTGTTCATATACCTATATTCAATATTAAAAATGCATACAAACAAATATTGCTCAAACGACCATCGCCATTTTTCATCAAACCATTGATCTCATTAATCAAATATTTCATTAATCAACAATGAGATAGTCCCATAAAAATGTTCAATATACAAATACAAATAAACTAAAAAAATAAAACACCCGCAAAGTCTGCAACTAATCCGAAAACGTCCATCAATCTGTAATGACAAAAACAACATTAGAATATTTTCAATAAATTAAATTATAAAAGAAAGATATACATGTATATTTATATAATTAATAAATTAGAATCTTTTTACTCTACCCTTGTTGATTTTCACTCCAAACTCTCTAACCGGGAGTCCTTTTTGCGAGCCGTCAGTTCCTACAGGTTACTCACATCTCGAACGAAGTGCCCGTGCCGGTTTTGGATTTTTCGGGTCATCGGTTCCCATTCCGGACCCCCGGCGGGCCGTTTTCGAGCCTAAGTGTCCGAAACACGTCTCTTTTCGCTCCTAAGTCCTTAATCGTGAGTCATATTTTCGAGCCGTCAGTTCCTACAGGTTACTCTAATCTAGAGCGAATTGACCATGCCAGTTTCGGATTTTTCTGATCGCCGGTTCCCGTTCTGGACCCCCACCGGGACGTTTTCGAGCCTAAGTGTCAAAAAAGCGTCCGTCTTCGCTCCTAACTCTCTAACTGGGAGTCCTATTTGCGAGCCGTCAGTTCTTACAGGTTACTCTACCCTCAACGGAAGTGCCCATGCTGGTTTCGGATTTTTCCGGTCGCCGGTTCTCGTTCCGGACCCCCGGCGGGCCGTTTTCGAGCCTAAGTGTCCGAAAAGCGTCTCTTTTCGCTCCTAAGTCCCTAACCGTGAGTCCTATTTTCAAGCCGTCAATTCGTACAGGTTACTCTAATATAGAGTGAAGTGACCGTACTGGTTTCGGATTTTTCCGGTTGTCGATTCCTGTTCCGGAGCCCCGGCGGGCCGTTTTCGAGCCTAAGTGTTTGAAAAGCGTCCGTCTTCGCTCCTAACTCCCTAACTGGGAGTCCTATTGGTGAGCCGTCAGTTCTTACAGGTTACACTACCCTCAAGGCAACTGCCCATGCTTGTTTTGGATTTTCTCGGTCGCCGGTTCCCGTTTCGGACCCCCGGTGGGCCGTTTTCGAGCCTAAGTGTCCGAAAAATGTCCCTTCTCACTCCTAAGTCCCTAACCGTGAGTCCTATTTTTGAGCCGTCAATTCCTACAGGTTACTCTAATCTAGAGCGAAGTGACCGTGCCAGTTTCATATTTTTCTGGTCGCCAGTTCCCGTTTTGGACCCCCGGCGGACCGTTTTCGAGCCTAAGTGTCGAAAAAGCGTCCGTCTTCGCTCCTAACTCCCTAACTGGGAGTCCTATTTGCGAGCCGTCAGTTCCTATAGGTTACTCCACTCTCAAGGGAAGTACTCGTGCCGGTTACGGATTTTTCCGGTGGCTGGTTCCCGCTCTGGACCCCTGGCGGGCCGTTTTCGAGCATAAGTGTCAGAAAAGCGTCCGTCTTCGCTCCTAACTCCCTAAGCGGGAGTCCTATTTGCAAGCCGTCAGTTCCTACAGTAGACACCTCGTTTTGGCACCCTATGAGGGGCAATTCAGTCCACCCTATTTAATGATGTCTTGATTAGGCCCCGAGTCAAAAGTCACCTATCATCTCTAGACCTCTGATCGCCCCGGGAGTTTGCTCATCATGATCTACTCATCGAGAGCTTTCTGCCCATATATAGAACTCCAAGATCTGACGGGCGGATCAAAAATCATGACAGCGGGTCCCACAACTCGGGGCGCCCGCGTGAAAAATCACTTATCTTCTCTAGGCCTCCGATCACCCAGGGAATTGGCACATCTTGATCTACTCATCGAGAGCTTTCCGCCCATATATAGAACTCCAAGATCTGACGGGAGGATAAAAAATCGTGACAGCGGGTCCCACACCCTCGCTGCGCCAACGTGAAAAATCACCTATCATTTCTTGACCTTTGATCGCCCTAAAAATTGGTTCATCGTGACCTATTGGCCGAGAGCTTTCCGTCAATCTGTAGAACATCGAAATCCGACGAGCAGATTGAAATCTACGAAACCTGGGCCCCGGTCATGACAACCCGACCAATCTCCATCGGACTCCACTTTTTAGACCTGAATTAGTTTCTTTTAAATCCAAACCCACCTGGCCTAGCCCATTGAGCTCCAGCCCAAGCTGAACCTGACCCAATGAACCCGGATCCAAACCCATCAGACCCAGCTCACCAAACCCAACCCATACGTGAACTTGACTTGACCCAACTCGGCCCATTAGCTTCATGGGAGAGGACAGTCCACGAGATCTGGACTCTCCCCTCTCTCCTGGGATCTCTCTCTCCCTCGTCATCTCCAACTCCCTGGAGCCAATCTCTATCCCCCCATGGTTCTCATCCTAGACGCACATCTTCCCCCGTGGCCCATCCCAGACGTACATCTCTCTCCTTTCCCTCTGATATCTCTTTATCCCTCTCGATTTCAAAAACCCAAGCCTTATCCCTCTCATCTCTCTCCCAACCCAGGCCTTATCCCTCTCAATCTACCTACCCAAGCCGATCCAAAAAACCCATGCGCATATCTCCTGATCCCACCCATTCCAGATTCAGAACTCCCCTACCTCTCCCAGATCTCTCTCACCTACCATCATCATCACCCTCTCCATCGCCCTCTCCCCACCATAAGAACCCATCATCTTCACCACCCACCTTCTCCATCTCACACATCTTCTCCATCTCACCATCTCGCCCTCCATCCCCCCGCACCACTCATCTGCACGCAGCACCCCCCAGACACCATCCTCTGCTTCATCTCCCTCCTCGGCACCGCCGGACGAGCGCAGAGACACTGTGGAAGCCCGGACCTCCACGCCAGACGCCACCCACGCAGCATCATCTACACCACCCACCTTCTCCATCTCACGCATCTTCTCTAGACTCACGCAGCAGCACCGCCCGACAACCAGCAGCCCCCGGATGCACACAGCACCATCTTCCTCCTCCTCGCACCGCCGCTGGAGACCTCCCCACCAGGTACGCCCCTCTTCCCCTCTCTGCGCTACCTTGCACCCACACTCACCACTTCCATCTCTATCTCTCTCCCTCTCAGTCTCCCTCTCCCCCTTGCTCTGTCTCTCCCCTCCACCCACCTACACGTCTCTCTCTCTCTCTCTCCCTTTCTCTCTCTCCCCTTCTCTCGCTGACTCTCTCTGTCTCTCCTCTCTCATGCTCTTTCATCTCTCCTCTGCCCCACTGCGCATCACCTTCTTCCACTCTTCCCGTCCTCCCTCTTCCCCATCTCTTTGTCTCCCTCTTTCCGTTCTCTCTCCCTCTCTGGTCTTCTGCCCCCCTCTCTCCTTCTTCTTCTCTCTCTCGCTGTCTCTCCCTTGCAACTCAACACTCTCCCTCTCCCTCTCTGTCTCTCCCCTACAACTCAACACTCACCATCTCCCTCTCTGTCTCTCCCCTGCACCCCCCTGCGCACACACTACACTGTCTCCCCTGCTCCTTCTTCCCGCTCCGCCACCTGCTCCCCATCTTCATCTCCCTGCCATCATCCTCCTCCGTGCCACCCACCTGCAACTCCACACTCTCTCCCTCTTCCCTGTTCTTCTATCTCCCTCTCCTTCCTCTTCTTCCACTCCTCTGCCACCCGTGCAGCCACCTCCCTGCCATCACCCCTTTCCCTCCCTGGTCGGTCTCTCTCTATCTCTCTCTGCTCCACCTCTCCCTCTCGTTGTCTGCACCCTCTCTCCTTCTCTACTCTCCCTCACTCTCTCACCATCTCCCCATCCCTCTGTTCTCTCCCCTACTCTCTTCCTCTCCCTCTCTCTCATTCCCTCCACTCCACCACTGCCATCTTTCCTTCTATACCCCATCTCTCCATCTCCCACTCCTCTACCCACCTGCACCCATTTTCCGTGCCCTTTCTGCTCTCCCCATCTCTCTCTCTCTCTATCTCTCTCTCTCTCTTTCTCTCTGTGTGTTCCTCTCTTCCCACCTGCGCCTCCTGCCTGCTGCTGGACCACTCCATCTTTCCCTTCTTCTTTCTTCTCCTTCCTCTCCTTCTCTTCCTCATCCCACCTTACCTTGCACCCACCTGCGGCACACCTTGCTTCCTCCCTGCACTCATCTACACTGGACACCCCTTCCTTGCCACCACTGCACTGCACACACCCTCACCACTGCACCCACTTTTCCCTGCGCCCCTCACCCAACTGTTGCGCCCACCTGACTAGCCCACTCATCTAAACCGAACATGCCTATTTTATTTTCTTGCATATTTGTTTATTGTTTCTTTTTATGATTTCATGCATGTTAATATGCCCATGCATGTGGTCAATTTTCAGTTTCATTGTTTATTTTAAATCATTCCTAGCCAGTAGCAAGCCCGTCCATGCACCTAGTTTATTTTTTTATTTTTTTATTTTTAGTCATTTCATCATCTTTTATGCATAAACTTTGCGCATGCATTTAATATGGCCATTCATTTAGATTGGCATTTTTTTTCCTTCTATCATGGCTTGTTTTAATTTGTTCTTGCTTCATGTATTAAAACATGCTCATGCATTCAACCTGCCCATGCATTGTAACTTAGTTGCATTTTTATTTCATATTCTTTTAGGTGCAATTTAGGATTGTATAATTTATTAAAAAAATAAAAAAATAATAAAACAAAAACAAAACCAAATAATAAAGTGAAAAGTGAAAATTAAAAATAGAGTCTTAACTATCCTTTTAACTAAAAATAATTAGGCTATATAGAATTCTTTTTTTTTCTCCTCCCCTCTCACTAGGGTTAGGGAAACCTATTTAGGGAACTCAAGATTATTTAGGATAATTAATTAAATTAAAAATTAGAAATTCATTCTCTTTCCCCCTTCCCATTTCATTAGGATAAATCAATTTAGGATTTTAGGCCCTATGAATAAACATAAAAACAAATAAAAATAATAAAAATCCAAAATACCAAAAACAAAGTAAAAGATATAAAAAACTCTAAAAAATATTAATAAATTGGAGTTAGAAATTAGACAGTAGCCTAACTGATTAGGTCAGACCCCGGACCTAGATCTAGGGCTACCCCTAGCCAGCTTAGACTACCCTAGTTTTATTAATCTCAACTAATTAGGCCCCACTCTCTCTCCGGGCCCCGCTAAGGGACCGGGAGAGCGGATGTGGGCGGTTAGGACCTTAGGATAGGGTAGAGATCCATTAAGGAAATTGAACAGTTAGATTGAATCCAAGTAGGAACTCCCCTAGTTAGGCCCTTCTAGCCCCAATTATTAAAATCCAAAAAAAACTATAAAACCAACAAAACCAATCCCAAAAATATTTTCTTCTCTTTTCCTCCACCTCCGGTGCCAAATATTTATCTGAACTCAATGATTAAAGGGACTAGAGGCTGATTCCGAGAATCTGAATTAATGAGAATGACGAAACGAGACGAGTGATTTCACACACCCCAATATCAGTTTATTTACTACCGGCCCATCATCGGCCCCCCTCAATCAATCCCGGCCCAACATCGACCATTTTTATCTTACTTCCGGCCCAACATCGGCCATGCACTTTTCACCTGCGTATCGCACGCAAACCCATAGAAATCACAACTCGAAGTTTCGTCTGCATCATTCTTTCGATTCGAATAATCAGCCTTTAAATCTTAGGTCGTCTAAGGACGTTGAAGGGGGTACCCAGGAATGGGGTTGATCCTCTTTTAAATATTTGGCACATTTCCCCTTATTTTCTTAGTTTATTTTTATTTTAATTCACTTATCCCCTAAAATACTTGGATTTAACTTTAATTAGTCTGTTCAACCCTGGATGTTGATTTCCCCTGTCTAGTTCATTATGGTCCCATCTTGAAGCCCGTAATTTGACCCTTGACCCAAGTTCGACCCGAATTGAAAGACCCAAATTAAGTGACGAGACAACCGTCGTGTGTCGCCGGCGGCACATTAGACGAGAGAAAAACCCACCCCATTTTCCTCCCGCATTCTTTCGGCTTTCGTCGAAGGACGGTATTACGGCAGAATCCGTAATTGGTGATCGTGATCCGTCGATTTTGAGGGTAGTCGGAATCCTCATTTTCGATGTATTTTTTTATCTCACACTGTTGAATGGCGATTCCCCTCTCGGGGGGGATCAAAATTCACATCCGACAGCCTGGTGATCGTGATAGGACATCTTCTGTTGTCTCGTCACGAATTTGGGTCTTTTGCAGGTCCCACGATCTCCATGCCAACAGCCTGGCGATCGTGACGGGACATCTTTCGTTGTCTTATCGTTTACTTGCGTCGTTTAGAAGCTTTATTATGGAACACGAACCTTCGATCAATGACTGAATGTCCATGTCTCATTTATTTAAGGGTCATTATGGATACAAATCAAATATGAACTGGCGTCCGCATAACCGCCCGCTGAAGCTCTCCCCTTTACAACATAAGAGCGCAGCCTTATTAGTCTTTCCTCTTTCCCGCATTAATTCCATAAAACATTCTCTTCTTTCCTAAATTCTTCCCATTGTCATCTTTTCTAAAGTCTTTCTCTTCTCACTCCACTTTCTTACAAATGGCGAATCACTCATGGGGAATGCCGGACATTCCTCCTATTTCATCCCCGGGAGCAACTCGAGCCATCGGTGAGGCTTATTTCCCCCCATTAGATACTGAGATCTCTAGATCTCTTTCTACCCCATTATCTGAACCGCGCTATTCCCCGCGCATATCGGGCCCTCCGATTGTCGAACGGGTCCCTTCTCCCATAAACGCAGTAGTCGCGAGAAAAAGTCACTCTAGTCCTCCAACTCCAATAAGGAGGGACTCATACTCTGCCGACTCTCAAGTCACGTATAAGGATTTGGTCGGATCGAGCAAACAGACGGTAGAGCATAAGACCTATGCCAACATCACAACACGGGCTTGCCGTGTGCTTCAACCGGTTACTTCACAAGTCATCCATCATTCAGCTACGGTTATCTGAACTGAACCGATTACCTCTATGGTCCCCCAATATAGAACACCTTTTGATACATCCATTGTGACCACCACTAGACAAGCAAGACAGCAACCAGCCCCGATCCCATATGCAAATACACGCCTCCATATAGGCCAAGAACAGGTGGGCCTGGCTCGATCACTCACGCCAAGGATCCCGCGGCGAAGCCCTGCTGTTTACACCAGCGCACAGAACGCACCCATAATCCACCATCAATACCAGCATGAGGTAGTCCAACCCCAACGTCAAGCAATGACTCCTCCGACTGTCTATGTAAGCCGATCGATCCCAAACTCATCTGGCCTTAGGCTGACCTATCATTAACCGACGGGATACGAAAGATCACCTCTAACGTATCAAGATCAATTGACTCCGGCTTACGAAATGTTAGACGAGGAGCAGGATCCCCCACTCTATTATGATGAAGTTGCGGACGATGTAGACCCTCATGAGCTTCACGAGGAACATTGGCCGGACCATCCAGCCCACGAGCTCTCCCGCCAATTGACTTACGTAGGTCGACGATTAGGATTAGCTTATGACCTGGATAGAACTCGAAACCAAACCCAAATTCAGGCCCCTAGGAGAACACGAGCCGAGGAAAGCTACCAATATGCGCCTTTGGGACCCCAACCGGACCCTCAACACGATCTTGTAGAACCGATTTATTATCGAACCCCAGTTGAGGCCCCGAGATGTGGCAAGGCGCACGGAGATCAAAACCCTGATTCCCATGCAATTAGAGAAATGCGGAAGGAAATAGAAGGGCTGAAGAGTGAAACTAGAAAGAAGTCGCCGTCAAGACAAGGCCAAAGGTTAGGGTTCTATGACTTCACGAAGAAAGAAGAGACCAAGAAATCACCATTCCCAGCTAAAGCCCCAAAGTTCGCAGCGTACAACGGGACTACAAACCCTCAACACCATTTGGTGTCCTTTTGCAGTAAATGTCGTATAATTGCTGACGACGATGCCCTCCTCATTAATTACTTTCAAGAATCGCTAGCCGGAGATGCGCTAACTTGGTACACATCTGTGCCCTCACACGAGATCAATACCTTCGAGGATGTGATAGAAAAATTTCTGGTGCGATACCAACACCTAACTAAGAACAAACCCCTGTGGCATGACTTAGCCAACTTAAAGCAAAAGAACAATGAGAATTATGAAGAATTCGCCGCGAGATGGCTGAGTCAATTCACGAGGTCTGACTGCAATATGAAGGAGGAGGAGCAAGTCAGGATGGTCATTTCGAACATGAAAGAACCGATGAGGACATGAAGGTCGGGGAAGTCATGAATTGAGCGGCCTACACCATCGATTGTCGAGAATGAAACAGAACCTAGACGATGGAATATGGAATAACCTAGGCATATCTGATCAAAAAAGGATTGTTCGTCGTGTGACCAATCAAGTGGAAAATCGAGTGACCCCGGAAGTAAACTCAACCCAAGAGGTGGTTTATTGCCCATATAATCCTGGTCAGGAAATGAATCTCAACCAACAGCGGAATCAAGGACAAAACTGGGATGTTAATTTCCAAGGGAACACGCAAGGCTTTCGGAACGATCAGAGCTACCGGGATCTTCCTCCGAATGATCAAAGACATAACCAACAACCACATGACCAAAGGGGACCCGTTCATCCAAGGCAAAACATAAATCCGGCACGACAACCTGTGAATCAGCCGGTGATGCCTCAAAACCCGAATCAGAGTACTAATCCTCGGCTGAATTATAACGCAGTCTCGTTCAATTATAACGACAATTCAGGCCAAAACAATGACGGGAACAAGAGAAGGCTTGGACCGAAAAGGGCTAACTACCCGCCCCTCCCTCAACCTTGGATCACTGTTTTTTGGTCGCTCATAGAACAAAACGCTATCCAGCTTCCACCAGAAAGACAACAACAATGGCCAGACCACCTTGATCGGATGAGATTCTGTGCATACCACAGGATGCCGGGACATGACCTAACCCATTGCTATACGGCCAGAGACCTGATCTACGACCTCAGTGATGAAGGGGCGATTGAGTGGAATAGCATCAAACCCATGGGAGTCTACGGTCCGCAGAAAATGCCACAAGCCCAAGGTCCGCTTACTGGTACGACGCAGCGAGTGCCGAACATGCAAATCTACACAAACCCAATGCCACAACACGCTGCGTCAACCTCGACACAACCGTTGCAGTGACCGTCGGCCAATGTTGCCACCATGTCACATCAATCAACTGATTTCCCGATCCAGCCAGCCATTAGTCAGAATCAACCCTACTATGATGACTTTTTTGAAGATGATGACTATTGGAAATACGTCAATTGGGACGGGAAAACTAAATTCAGACTAGATAACATCAAAACTGGCATGGTAATCGACTCCCCGGACCTCTACAAGGTGTTCTTTGACGATGATATCGCGTATGAGGGGTCTCGGACCAGCACTCACTCCCAATTTAATCACCCCCAGGATGTTGGGCCGTCACAAGCACACCTCCGATCTGGACGGATCCGCCCACCACGGCTACCTTCGATCGCCAGTGCGCCGGATCCGGGCTTACAAATCCCCAACGCGCAGACCGAAGAGGTTGTCGAAGAGAGACCTCATGTTCAGCTGGAGACTGGGATAGAGTATGATCTCCTAGGGCATCTAACAAATATACCGGCTAAGGTGTCAATCCTCGACCTGATCAAGACTTCCCCAATACATCAAAAACAGCTGATGGACGCCATCACCCACTTACAAGTTCCGGAAAATATAACCCCAGAGCAACTACGGGCGTCCATTGCGTCCTTGTCGTCTGAGACATCCTTGCCAATCCTCAACTTTACCGAGGAGGAACTAAAAGAAATACCGCCTGAAGCGAGGACCTCACCCCTACATCTCACAGTTAGGGTGGCTGAGAAGGAGATATCCGGCGCTTTGGTAGACACAGGGGCATCCCTAAACATCTGTCCACTGAAAACATACAAGACGCTGGATCTAACCGCCAAAGACCAAACCCTAGCCCCGTTGGTGGTGACAGGATATGACGGAAATAGGAAGAACGTTTGTGGGAAGATCATGTTATTGGTGCAAGCAGGCCCGATCTCAGTACCCGAAGAATTCTACGTCATGGATATCCCAGTGACCTTCAACTTGATATTAGGGCATCGCTCGCTGAATCACGTGAAGGCGGTCATGTCCACTAGGCACCAATGTATTAAGTTTCCCCAATTAGGAAAAATCGTGAAGCTAATGGGGGACCCGCCTGTGATCGAACCAGAAGGACTTTAGATACTTCCCACCTTGCGACCGGCCCTATCCCACTTGGACCCAAAACCCATGGTTACAGGGTTGATCCCACCATTTCCCTGATGGACATTGATCCCGTCCGGAGTATGACACCGGATCCGGTCCCTCTACCTGAACCGCCATTAAGAAAAGAGTGCATACATGGTTGGAACCTCGTGAGAAAACTTGGATATCAGCCCGGATTGGGGCTAGGTAGGAATAAGGATGGGATTCTTGACCCCGTTATCCTGGAAGCAAGGATAGGAACAGAAGGACTGGGATTCAACCCATATGATCAGGTAACACTCTCCAGAAAGGATTGGAAACTAGGGGAACACTTCATCAGGCATAGCAAGCTCTTGGACCCCAATGAACCTCCCAATGGAGAAGGATGCCATTAGATCCACCCCCAGGAAAAAGGGAAAGAACTCTTGATAGAGGGTATAACCGATTCGTCGTCTGACGATGACGAGGTCGAAATTTACGAAGACATCTTTTGTACCTGGGAAGAATTCCACGAATCTGACGAGATTAGAGGTTCAAGATTCCCCCTGGAGGAAAGTTTCCGAATGCTGTCTTGTAACATGATTGGTACTAGTGATTCGGTGAAATTGCCCAAAAAAAAAAAAAAAAACGCCGATTTCCGAAAAGAGAAACGACTATGAAACCTGGGAAGTCAAAGACCCCGATAGCCAAGAAGTCGTATACTGGCCAACTGCATGGCGACACTGGAGAGAAGGACCTTCAGAAAAAGACAGCAAAACCTGGGAGATCGAAAATCTCGAAGGCGACGAAGTGGTGTATCGCCCCGCAATTCGGCATTGCCCGGGGCAGGGATCTTCCTCCTTAGATAGCACCTCCTCAACCCAACCTGTACCATATCATTCTAAAAACCCAAAAAAATCACAAAACCCCAAAATCCCAAAAAAAGTAGAAAACCAAAAACCCAAAAATGTAAGTAGTTTAGGAGTAGAGACCTTTGACTATTGTAGGGCCATGAGAAGACCTGAGCACTGGAAAATTCCCCCGGTAGAGCAATCACTGCTAGAGGAAATCATGAGCCAAATTAGCAAGATAGGGTATGAGTCGATGCCCATTATTTCAGAGCCAGAATCATCTCCAGGAATCGAGAACGTAAAGGATGAGATGGGCGTTTACGAATTAGTAGATGCCGAAGGAGAAGACAATGAAGTCTCGGAAGAGTTCCAAAGGGTCATCAAGAGGTTTGACGAGCAAACTCAATCGACGGCCGAAAAGGCAAAGGAGATCAACTTGGGGACTGAGGAAAGGCCCAAGCCAGTCCAAATTAGTGCATGCTTGGAACTCGGCGAAGAAGAAGAGATCCTTAGAGTCCTAGATGAATGTCAGGATGTATTTGAGTCGGACTACCATGACATGCCAGGACTAGACCCGCTTCTGGTAGAACATCAAATTCCATTGGAAGAGAGTGCGAGACCGGTCAAACAGAAGCTGAGAAGAATGCTCCCTGACGTCGCGGTGAAGGTGAAAGAGGAAGTTGACAAACTTCTCTAGGCCAAATTCATCAGGGTAGTGTTGTTTCCTCAATGGATTGCCAACATTGTCCCGGTCAAGAAGAAAGACGAACGTATCAGGGTCTGCATCGACTTCCGGAACCTGAACAAGGCCTCGCCTAAGGACGACTTTCCCTTACCACACATAGACGTGCTCGTCGACAACACCGCTAGGCATGCAATGCTCTCATTCAAGGATGGATACTCAGGGTATAACCAGATAAAGCTTTCAGAAGAGGATCAAGAAAAGACCTCGTTTACTACCCCCTGGGGGACTTATTGCTACGTTGTCATGTCCTTTGGATTGAAGATGCAGGTGCAACCTACCAAAGAGCCATGATGGCGATATTCCACGACATGATGCACGATTGTATGGAAGTATATGTCGATGACATCTTAATAAAATCCCAAACTCGTGCAGACCACGCCGCAGCTCTGAAGAGGGTCCTCCAAGGGTCAAGGGAGACAAAGTTGAGAATGAATCCGAAGAAGTGTGTCTTTGGGGTGTCGTCAGGAAAACTTTTAGGGTTCATGGTCAGCAATCAGGGAATCGAAGTCGACCCCTCGAAGGTGAAAGCTATCGTCGAAATGCCGCCCCCGAAGAACCTCAAAGAATTAAGAGGCCTCATAGGGCGACTACAGTTCATTAGAAGATTCATTTCACAACACTCGCAAAGATGTGAGCCGTTCTACAAATTGCTAAAAGGAGGCGTGGAATACCACTGGGATGACGACTGCCAGAAGGCATATGAGGATTTGAAGAAATATTTATTGAGTCCCCCCGTTTTGAAGCCCCCTGCTAAGGATAAGCCTCTCATTTTATGTGTCAGCGACGGAATCCGCGATAGGCATAGTCCTGGGTCAATATGATGAGACTAGCCGGAAAGAGAATGCAATTTATTACTTGAGCAAATCTCTCCTGCCATATGAGCGGAAATACTCCTCGATAGAAAAAACGTGCTTAGCGGTGGTTTGGGCTGCCCAGAAACTCAGACACTACTTCTTAGCCCACTCAGTCAAACTCTTGGCCAGAATGGATCCCTTGAAATATATCTTTGAGAAACCTGTCACTTCAGGACGAGTGGCACGATGGCAGATGCTCTTGGCAGAATTCGACATAACATACGTAACTCAGAAGTCAATAAAAGGGCAAGCCATTGCTGACCACCTTGCACATCTCCCCCTACCACAGTATGAACCGGTCAAAACTGACTTTCCAGATGAAGACGTGCTATGTGTAGACATAGAGGAGATAAAGGACCCCGAGTCGTGGATGATGTACTTCGACGGTGCCTTGAATCAGAATGGAAAAGGGATCGGGATAGTGCTTTTGTCCCCAGAAGGAGTGGCGATACCGAAGGCCTTCAAAGTTGGATTCCCAGCCACCAATAATGAAATGGAGTACGAAGCACTCCTAGCAGGTTTAAGAGAGGCCGCGGAGTTGGAAGTTAAGAAACTCCGAGTTCTCGGGGATTCAAAGGTGGTCATATCCCAAGTGGCAGGTGAATGGAAGGTGAACGCCCCTAAGCTCGCTTATTATCATGACAAGGCCAAGAAAGCTATGTCCCAGTTCATGAAAGTGTCCCTTCTTTATATCCCGCGAGCTTTAAACGGGCTGGCCGACTCGTTGGCCACCTTGGCCTCGATCGTGGAAGTCCCCCTCGACAAGGGATCCGAGACCTTTCACATCCAAAGGATAGACACTCCATCGGTTGAATTAAAAGACTTGGCCCTTAGAGATCCAGATGAGATTCCATCCAAAGATGAAGGACCGAAAGGAAGGAAAGCGAAAGGGAAAGAGACGTAGGCAGAGGAACCTAATTGAGAGCGGATACTGGCCCCCCTACAGCATGACGAAGAACTCACAGATGACCATCCGTGGTACTTCAATATCTGGAACTACCTGCGCGATGGATACATCCCTGAATATGCCACCAAATCCGACAAAAGGGCACTGAAAGAAATGGTTCAAAGATGCGTCATTGTCGGAGGACAGTTATACCACCGATCATTCAGTGGGATCCTCTTGCGATGCATGACGGTTGAGGAAGGACGAGAAATAATCGAAGAAGCTCATTCCGGCATATGTGGAGGACATGTAAACGGCCTGATGCTCTCCAAGAAAATCATCCGGTTAGGATATTATTGGCCGTCATTGGAATCAAACTCCGTGGACTACTTCAGAAAGTGCAAGAAATGTTAGCTGCACGCTGACTTGATTCACGCTCCTGCATCTTCGCTGCATCCCACTACTGCTCCGTGGCCTTTTTCGACTTGGGCGTTCGACATCATAGGACCTCTGGTCCCGACCGTGGAAAACACCCAGAACAAAGCTTTCATACTAACGACAACGGAATACTACACCAAATGGGCAGAAGCTGAGGCATTTATCCATATCAAAGCATCCACGGTGGTCAAGTTCATTCAAAAGAACATAATAGCCAGGTTTGGCGTTCCGAAAGTGTTCATAACTGACAATGGCCCCCAATTCATATCTCAGGTAATGGAGGATTTGTGCACAAAATATGGTATAGAACTACATCATTCAACCCCTTATTACCCCCAAGCAAACGGACAGGCTGAAGCTACAAACAAGACACTACTCAAGATCATCAAGAAGACAGTGGAAACAACCAAGGGCAGTGATTGGCCAGACCATTTGGTCGAGGCATTGTGGGCATATCGAACCTCCATTAGGACTCCGACAGGTGAGACCCCATATGCATTGACTTACGGGAAGGAGACAGTCCTTCCGTTCGAGCTCCTGTACCCATCTTTGCGGATCCAATTGGATGAAGAGATGATGGAAGGCCAAAGACGAAAAGCATTGCAAATACAGCTGGACCTCCTCAATGAGAAAAGGATGAAAGCAGCAGAGCACGCTCAGGTGTACAAGAAGCGAATCGCAAGAGCCTACGATAAGCATGTCATAGAGAGGAAATTCAAAACAGGTGACCTTGTATTGAAACGTATCACTCAATCACAACTCCCACACATTAAAGGCAAATTGCGACCTAATTGGGAAGGCCCATATGTAGTTAAAGAAGTATATTTTGGCAATGCATATAGACTAGTAAATGCAGAAGGGGAAGAGCTCCCCGATCCATGGAATGCTATGTACTTGAAAAAGTACACCACATGACCCTTCTCCACTTCTTGCGGAGTATGACCCTCGGTCTCTTGATATGGCTGTATCAATCCCGTAGGGAAGACCAAGGAGAGGTGCAACAGCCAAACTTGGAAGTCAAACACACACTGGCACAAAAAAAAAGAAAAAAAAAAAAGAAAAAAAAAAAGAGAGGAAAACACTAGAATAGTGAGTCTGCCCCCACACAATGTTCTGCACGGTTGAAGTCATTCAACGCAAAAGTTTATAGGCGAGCTTGCCCATGTCATGAAAGCTTCCCCTTATCACTCACAAAAGAGAGAAAAGAGAAACCACGGTGGAGTTGCATGAGATGTGGGTGTGCTCCCCATGCCTGATGCTTCAGAAGCCAAAACCCTAGGCACCCTTCTCCCAAACCAATCCAAAAAAAAAAGAGGAGTTTAGTTAGAAGTCCTGAAAAGAATAAAAGTTTTGTAACTAGTTTGGGTTCGTAGCCTTTTTAACCCGAGTCAGTAAGCCCGTAGGGGTATTTACATACCTAGTGCCCTAAAGCCATTTGGTTTGGGAGTCATTGGCGTAACGCTCGTTACATGGGTTAATTAGAAAGCTTAAGGGACCCAGGCATTGCACAGTCACAAATCGAAAAAAAAATCGGAAAAAAGAAAAAAAAAGAATAAAAATAAGAGCAAAGGGCCAAAAGGCTAAAGTAATGGAATAACATTCATAAAACCCAAGCCCGCTCGAATGACATGGGCCCTTGCCTAATGAACCAAGCGGAGAGTGGCCGGTAACCACAACACTCAGGAAGCACAGCGACTCACTGTCTCCCACACACGAAACTCGTGCTCACACATGAATTCCAGGGGCAGCCTAGCGCCCTCCAAAGTTCGACTAAAAGGACCAAAACGGCTAGAAAAGAGTCATGAGGGATCGATCTCCAAAGGATAGTTGGGGAAGGTCATATCATAATCAAACTAGCAGCCATGGATTAGAGAGCTAGACCACCTTCAGTCTCTCACTCCCAGCCAGAAAACACACCAGCTTCACGCTGGGGCATTTTCATATATACATATATGTACATGCGTACACGCACACGCATATGAGTACTTACCTATTCTGCACGGCTTCCCAATTTAGGTCCCGTCACATGCACAGTTGTCACAAACACTCACCAATCCACACACTCTCACCTCATGCATGGTTTTGTTACTAATGCCTTATGGTTGAATGCAGGATAGGTTATACATTGTTTTGTTTCAGGGATCGTTCACATATGTCACCCCATATGCTGGGGCATTTTTTTTATTATATATGAACCTACGTAAACATGCCTCACACCTCCCTGGTTAACCCTTGATCCAAAACCCCACGCGGATACCATGTTTTGTGCACGACTCCTCTCGAAACGAAATATACTATCAGTCGGAAAATGATCACCCCTTTGTTTCGGATTAGCTAACAACGATTTGCCTCTAGTCTTGGTATTGGATGTGTATTGTTTCATGCTATGTGTGTGCTATGGATAAGTTTTAGATATCTTTCGATCTCAATTTCCTACTCGATCTACCTATATCCAAAGGATGGGCCCCCGCTGTTTATCTTTTATTTTTTTTCCTTGCATGTGGTGGATGCATTTCTGTTATTTTCTTTTATCTCCATTGACTATCATGGTAGTGGTTGATTGATGTCATGACTACTGGATGATGTCGAGGATATGCCTTGCATTAGCACTAACATTTTAAATTTAGTATGCATTGCAATTACAAGCCTTCTTACCATCATCACATGCATAACACACACTTGGCACGTTTATGTACTAACTTCAATGCAAGGCGAGCCGTTGCTCCCTTCTTTCCTTCTAGCCAGGATTTATTGCAGGTGAAAATGTGAGGGCCACCACACCAAAAGGAATAGGATCCAAGAGGTAAGTGTCGCTAAACTGAAAAACCCAAACTTAATCTTCCAAACTTGTGCTCTTACATTTAATATCATTACCGTAACATGGTCTTTCAGAATCCTGCTTTGACACTTTGTGTACCCCCCGAGTAGGATGATCCGCTTTGTAGGGATTTAATTTTGGGTAGAAAATGGAAAGGCACGAGGTGACATCCTCATATCACATGATCAAGCTCAGACCTAAAAGGAGACCCAATTAACTGGGTGGCCTGGAACAACCTTATCCCGATTCCCTCGAGCCAGTTCGAACTCACCCTGATAGGCTGCCACTCCCTTGAGCCCAAAGGCTCAAACAGAGGCATGAGTATGTGTCTCCTTATCTTTGGAAAACAACTCTATACGTGCTGTCCTCCAACGAGGGGCATACTGTAGACACCTCGTTTTGGCACCCTATGAGGGGCAATTCAGTCCACCCTATTTAATGATGTCCTGATTAGGCCCCGAGTCAAAAGTCACCTATCATCTCTAGATCTCTGATCGCCCCGGGAGTTGGTTCATCATGATCTACTCATCGAGAGCTTTCTGCCCATATATAAAACTCCAAGATCTGGCGGGCGGATCAAAAATCATGACAGCGGGTCCCACAACCGAGGGCGCCTGCGTGAAAAATCACTTATCGTCTCTAGGCCTCCGATCACCCAATGAATTGGCACATCTTGATCTACTCATCGAGAGCTTTCCGCCCATATATAGAACTCCAAGATCTGACGGGCAGATCAAAAATCGTGACAGCGGCTCCCACACCCCAGCGGCGCCCACGTGAAAAATGACCTATAATTTCTGGACCTCTGATCGCCCTAAAACTTGGTTCATCGTGACCTACTCGCCGAGAGCTTTCCGTCAATATGTAGAACGTCGAAATCCGACGAGCAGATTGAAATCTACGAAACCTGGGCCCCGGTAATGACAACCCGACCAATCTCCATCGGACTCCACTTTTTAGACCTGAATTAGTTTCTTTTAAATCCAAACCCACCAGGCTTGGCCCAATGAGCTCCAGCCCAAGCTGAACCTGACCCAATGAACCAGGATCCAAACCCATCAGACCCAGCTAACCAAACCCAACCCATACGTGAACTTGACTTGACCCAACTCGGCCCATTAGCTGCATGGGAGAGGACAGTCCACGAGATCTGGACTCTCCCCTCCCTCCTGGGATCTCTCTCTCCCTCGTCATCTCCAACTCCTTGGAGCCAATCTCTATCGCCCCATGGTTCTCATCCTAGACGCACATCTTCCCCCGTGGCCCATCCCAGACGTACATCTCTCTCCTTTCCCTTTGATATCTCTTTATCCCTCTCGATTTCAAAAACCCAAGCCTTATCCCTCTCATCTCTCTCCCAACCCAGGCTTTATCCCTCTCAATCTACCTACCCAAGCCGATCCAAAAAACCCATGCGCATATCTCCTGATCCCACCCATTCCAGATTCAGAACTCCCCAACCTCTCCTAGATCTCTCTCACCTACCATCATCATCACCCTCTCCATCGCCCTCTCCCCACCATAAGAACCCATCATCTTGACCACCCACCTTCTCCATCTCACGCATCTTCTCCATCTCACCATCTCGCCCTCCATCCGCCCGCACCACACATCTGCACGTAGCACCCCCCAGACACCATCCTCTGCTTCATCTCCCCCTCGGCACCGCCGGACGAGCGCAGAGACACTGTGAAAGCCCGGACCTCCACGCCAGACGCCACCCACGCAGCATCATCTTCACCACCCACCTTCTCCATCTCACGCATCTTCTCCAGACTCACGCAGCAGCACCGCCCAACGGCCATCAGCCCCCGGACGCACACAGCACCATCTTCCTCCTCCTCGCACTGCCGCTGGAGACCTCCCCACCAGGTACGCCCCTCTTCCCCTCTCTGCGCTACCTTGCACCCACACTTACCACTTCCATCTCTATCTCTCTCCCTCTCAGTCTCCCTCTCCCCCTTGCTTTCTCTCTCCCCTCCACCCACCTGCACGTCTCTCTCTCTCTCTCCCTTTCTCTCTCTCTCTCCCCTTCTCTCGCTGACTCTCTCTGTCTCTCCTCTCTCACGCTCTTTCTTCTCTCCTCTGCCCCACTGCGCACCACCTTCTTCCACTCTCCCTGTCCTCCCTCTTCCCCATCTCTCTGTCTCCCTTTCTGATCTTCTGCCCCCCTCTCTCCTTCTTCTTCTCTCTCTCGCTGTCTCTCCCCAGCAACTCAACACTCTCCCTCTCCCTCTCTGTCTCTCCCCTACAACTCAACACTCTCCATCTCCCTCTCTGTCTCTCCCTTGCACCCCCCTGCGCACCACTACACTGTCTCCCCTGCTCCTTCTTCCCGCTCCGCCACCTGCTCCCCATCTTCCTCTCCCTGCCATCATCCTCCTCCGTGCCACCCACCTGCAACTCCACACTCTCTCCCTCTTCCCTGTTCTTCTATCTCCCTCTCCTTCCTCTTCTTCCACTCCTCTGCCACCCGTGCAACCACCTCCCTGCCATCACCCCTCTCCCTCCCTGGTCGGTCTCTCTCTATCTCTCTCTGCTCCACCTCTCCCTCTCGTTGTCTGCACCCTCTCTCCTTCTCCACTCTCCCTCACTCTCTCGCCATCTCCCCATCCCTCTGTTCTCTCCCCTACTCTCTTCCTCTCCCTCTCTCTCATTCCCTCCTCTCCACCACTGCCATCTCTCCTTCTATACCCCATCTCTCCATCTCCCACTCCTCTACCCACCTGCACCCATTTTCCGTGCCCTTTCTGCTCTCCCCATCTCTTTCTCTCTCTCTCTCTCTTTCTCTTTCTCTCTTTGTGTTCCTCTCTTCCCACCTGCGCCTCCTGCCTGCTGCTGCACCACTCCATCTTTCCCTTTTTCTTTCTTCTCCTTCCTCTCCTTCTCTTCCTCATCCCACTTTACCTTGCACCCACCTGCGGCACACCTTGCTTCCTCCCTGCACTCATCTCCACTGGACACCCCTTCCTTGCCACCACTGCACTGCACACACCCTCACTACTGCACCCACTTTTCCCTGCGCCCCTCACCCAACTGTTGCGCCCACCTGACTAGCCCACTCATCTAAACCGAACATGCCTATTTTATTTTCTTGCATATTTGTTTATTGTTTCTTTTTATGATTTCATGCATGTTAATATGCCCATGCATGTGGCCAATTTTCAGTTTCATTGTTTATTTTAAATCATTCCTAGCCAGTAGCAAGCCCGTCCATGCACCTAGTTTATTTTTTTATTTTTTTATTTTTAGTCATTTCATCATCTTTTATGCATAAACTTTGCGCATGCATTTAATATGGCCATTCATTTAGATTGGCATTTTTTTTTCCTTCTATCATGGCTTGTTTTAATTTGTTCTTGATTCATGTATTAAAACATGCTCATGCATTCAACCTGCCCATGCATTATAACTTAGTTGCATTTTTATTTCATATTCTTTTAGGTGCAATTTAGGACTGCATAATTTATTAAAAAAATAATAAAATAATAAAACAAAAACAAAACCAAATAATAAAGTGAAAAGTGAAAATTAAAAATAGAGTCTTAACTATCCTTTTAACTAAAAATAATTAGGCTATATAGAATTCTTTTTTTTTCTCCTCCCCTCTCACTAGGGTTAGGGAAACCTATTTAGGGAACTCAAGATTATTTAGGATAATTAATTAAATTAAAAATTAGAAATTCATTCTCTTTCCCCCTTCCCATTTCATTAGGATAAATCAATTTAGGATTTTAGGCCCTATGAATAAACATAAAAACAAATAAAAATAATAAAAATCCAAAATACCAAAAACAAAGTAAAAGATATCAAAAACTCTCAAAAATATTAATAAATTAGAGTTAGAAATTAGACAGTAGCCTAACTGATTAGGTCAGACCTCGGACCTAGATCTAGGGCTACCCCTAGCCAGCTTAGACTACCCTAGTTTTATTAATCTCAACTGATTAGGCCCCACTCTCTCTCCGGGCCTCGCTAAGGGACCGGGAGAGCGGATGTGGGTGGTTAGGACCTTAGGATAGGGTAGAGATCCATTAAGGAAATTGAACAGTTAGATTGAATCCAAGTAGGAACTCCCCTAGTTAGGCCCTTCTAGCCCCAATTATTAAAATCCAAAAAAAACTATAAAACCAACAAAAGCAATCCCAAAAATATTTTCTTCTCTTTTCCTCCACCTCCGGTGCCAAATATTTATCTGAACTCAATGATTAAAGGGAATAGAGGCTGATTCCGAGAATCTGAATTAATGAGAATGACGAAACGAGATGAGTGATTTCACACACCCCAATATCAGTTTATTTACTACCGGCCCATCATCGGCCACCCTCAATCAATCCCGGCCCAACATCGGCCATGCACTTTTCACCTGCGTATCGCACGCAAACCCACAGAAATCACAACTCGAAGTTTCGTCTGCATCATTCTTTTGATTCGAAGAATCAGCCTTTAAACCTTAGGTCGTCAAAGGACATTGAAGGGGGTACCCAGGAATGGGGTTGATCCCCTTCTAAATATTTGGCACCTTTCCCCTTATTTTCTTAGTTTATTTTCATTTTAATTCGCTTATCCCCTAGAATACTTGGATTTAACTTTAATTAGTCTATTCAACCCTGGATGTTGATTTCCCCTGTCTAGTTCATTATGGTCCCATCTTGAAGCCTGTAATTTGACCCTTGACCTAAGTACGACCCGAATTGAAAGACCCAAATTAAGTGACGAGACAACCGTCGTGTGTCTCCGGCGGCACATTAGACGAGAGAAGAACCCACCCCATTTTCCTCCCGCATTCTTTCGGCTTTCGTCGAAGGACGGTGTTACGGCCGAATCCGTAACTGGCGATCGTGATCCGTCGATTTTTAGGGTAGTCGGAATCCTCATTTCGATGTATTTTTTTATCTCACACTGTTGAATGGCGATTCCCCTCTCGGGGGCGGATCAAAATTCACATCCGACACCTACAAGTTACTCTACCCTATAACGAAGTGACCGTGCCGGTTTCAAATTTTTTCGGTCGCCGGTTCCTGTTCCGGACCCCCCGGCGGGCCGTTTTCGAGCAAAAGTGTTCGAAAAGCGTCCCTTTTCGCACCTAAGTCCCTAACCGTGAGTCCTATTTTCGAGTCGTCAGTTCCTACAAGTTACTCTAATCTAGAGCGAAGTGACCGTGCTGGTTTCGGATTTTTCCAGTCGCCGGTTCCCGTTCCGGATCCCCAGCGGGCCGTTTTCGAGCCTAACTGTCGAAAAAGCGTCTGTCTTCGCTCCTCACTCCCTAACTGGGAGTCATATTTGCGAGCCGTCAGTTCCTACAGGTTACTCCACCCTCAAGGGAAGTGCCCATGCCGGTTTTGGATTTTTCCAGTCGCCGGTTCCCGTTCCAAACCCCCGGCGGGCCGTTTTCGAGCCTAAGTGACTGAAAAGCGTCCCTTTTCACTCCAACCTCTCTAACCGGGAGTCCTATTTACGAGCTGTCAGTTTCTACAGGTTACTCTCATCTCGATCGAAGTGCTCATACTGGCTTTGGATTTTTCCGGTCGTCGGTTCCCGTTCCGGACCCCCTGCAGGCTGTTTTCAAGCCTCCCAGTCGGTAAAGCGTCCCTTTTCGCTCCTAAGTCCCTAACTGTGAGTCCTATTTTCGAGCTGTCAATTCCAACAGGTTACTCTAATCTAAAGCGAAGTGACCGTGCCGGTTTCGGATTTTTCTGGTCGCCGATTCCAGTTCCGGACCCCCGGCGGGCCGTTTTCGAGCCTAAGTGTTTCAAAAGCGTCCGTCTTTGCTCCTAACTCCCTAACTGGGAGTCCTATTTGTGAGCCGTCAGTTCTACACGTTACTCTACCCTCGATCGAAGTGTCCGTGCTGGTTTCAGATTCTTCCGATCGCTGGTTCCTGTTCCGAACCCCCGGCAGGCCGTTTTCGAGCCTAAGTGTCGAAAAAGCGTCAATCTTCGCTCCTAGCTCCCTAACCGGGAGTCCTATTTGCGAGCCGTCGGTTCTTACAAGTTACTCTATCCTCAAGAGAAGTACCCATGCCGGTTTCGTGTTTTCCAAGTCTCCGGTTCCCGTTCTAGACCCCCGGCGGGCCATTTTCGAGCCTGAGTGTCGGAAAAGCGTCCGTCTTCGCTCCTAAATCCCTAACCGGGAGTCCTATTTGCGAGCCATCAGTTCCTACAGGTTACACTACCCTTGAATGAAGTGCCCGTGCCGGTTTAGGATTTTTCCGGTCGCCGGTTCCCGTTCCAGACCCCCAGCGGGCCGTTTTCGAGCCTAAGTGTCGGAAAAACATCCCTTTTCGCTCCAAACTCCCTAACCGGGAGTCCTATTTGCGAGGCGTCAGTTCCTACAGGTTACTCTCATCTCGAACGAAGTGCCCATACCGGTTTTGGATTTTTCCGATTGCCGGTTCCCGTTCCGGACCCCCGGCGGGCCGTTTTCGAGCCTAAGTGTCGGAAAAGCGTCCCTTTTCGCTCCAAACTCCCTAACTGGGAGTCCTATTTGCGAGCCGTCAGTTCCTACAGGTTACTTTCATCTCAAGCGAAGTGCCCATGCCGGTTTCGGATTTTCCCGGTTGCAGGTTCTTGTTCCGGACCCCTGGCAGACCGTTTTCGGGCCTAAGTGTCGGAAAAGGAATCCAAAGTTTTCAGTGAAGAAATCTATTGTTCCAATTTTAACATGTCTCTGATAGAGGGAAAGTTCCATAGAATACTTTCACCTGTTGTGGGTTAAGGTTTGTGATTTAATCCAACAATTGGGAAAACCAAAGCATGCATAGTTTAATGAGGTTGTGTCAATTAGTTTCAGGTTGGATCAGGTCAACTAAGCCCTCAACCTCAACTCATCCAATACTTAATTTAGGTTGTGCTTTTGAAGCCCAAACCTAACCCCAATCTAAAAGAGTGTGACCAGATCTGACTAGGATTTTCGTTGGGCTCCACCCAATTGGACTCCTATCAACACTGCAATCATCAAGTACAAATGATGATAGAGAGTTCTAGTTGCATATTTTATGAAAACAATCATCAAGTACAAATGCTTAAAGAGAGTTCTAGCATATTCTGTACTAGAGTCTTGTTGAATTTCAATGACATGGATATCTGCTGTTATCAGAAAAGTGTATTTTCCTCTTGTGTTTACCATGCTGAGTTTGTTGAAAACCTATGCTTGGAAAATGAAATTGACAAGCATTTTAGAATCGACTTGTAGCTTTGTGTATTTTTACACTAGTATTCAGAGACAGATAAATATTGGTTATATGTAGATATGCTGTCCATACTAACGCATTATGTGTATCCACATCTAGACATATTATTGTATATTCCTCCTTAGAGATGTATTTTTCCGGTCGCCGGTTCCCGTTCCGGACCCCCGGCAGGCCGTTTTCGAGCCTAAGTGTCGGAAAGTTATTATGAATAGTTTTTGAATAGTTATTATGTTAAATTTCAATTGTTTATAGTTTTCAAATAGTTATTATGTTAAAATTTCAAGAGAGTAATCTACTAACCAAAGAGTCGCATCATGATCTCCAGTAGCTGTGCCATCACCAGCAGAAGTGGTCCCTCTCGTGATGTTGAAATAGCCGGAGGGATCTATCCCTGCCGTAGCTGCCAACTGCTGAACGAGGGCCTCAAGTGCATGTGTTCTCCTATCCTGCTCACCCTGCTTCGCAGCCTGCTCAACTAGCTGCTCCCTCGAGGCGATCACCTCAGGATCCGGCGCCCGAGACTGTGGGGAATATGAAGAGGTCCTCGCGTATATCCCATACCCTTTTACATATCCCGACCTCTTCCCAAGCACATCAGCAGCAATCTGCTCCTCAGTCATTGGAGTTGTGATAGAGGGCTGCGACTGCTCCTCAATTCGCTGCACCAAGGCCTCCTGCCATTTAAATCAATAAGTGATTTAGAATGCTTTTATGGAATTATTGATCATATTTGATTTATAATTAAACGTACATGTCTCTGCTGAGCCACCTCATTTACCCACTCATTACTCTTTTGTCTGTAGTGGGTGTCGTGGAAGAACTGAGTAATAGGTGGCGCTTGACCGGCATTCTGTGTCGTCTGTCATTTGAAATAGCTTTGTATTAGATATGAACCCAGCTACATATTTATAAATTAATAAACTTAATCAAGTTTCTTCATATGAATATAATCAGTACCATCAGAGACATCCTTGATGCAAATGACCTGGAGCCACTGGTATGATTATATGGTAGCTTGGCTCGACTCTCTTGAGCTTTTTTCGATTTCGCCTACATAGAAAACGACATACAAAGCCATTTTAAGCATCGACAAAAAGAGAAACAAATGAAACAAGAACATAATTAAACAAGGAATTAAGTAGGCAAGCAGATTTTTGTAGATAACATCCCAAGGTTACCTTCCAGGCTGGTGATTTCCAGCACTGCGAGACCATAAGCTGCCAACCAGCTAGACCACAACCCTCTGCCGGGTGGTCCTGGGGTCGAGGAACCCCCTGCTTCAAAAGCTCGAGATAGTGAGTATGTAGCTCATACTTCCAACTCCTATACAAAACTCCGCATTGGCGGTCAATGTCTGCCCGGAGCTGCATATCACCTTCAGAGTCCTCGATATCAAAAAATTGTTGCAATTAGGGGAGAGCCGTATAAAGATTAGTAATCACAAAATATAGTCAAATATTGTAATGAGGATCACAACTATAATCATTTTGGTTGATATTTCTTGTTTCAGTTTACCTTAACAGCAGTGATGACGGCAAGCTTGATCCCATTGTCAAGCTTCTTCCAGCCATGGGGCCTGACTGGAGCAACCTCTCAATGGCTAACCCAAGATGGTTAACCAGTGATGGGGCATGTTCCCCTTCTGGCCTATGACTGGAGATGGGGATCGAGACTGGGATGTTATGACCTAGCTGTCTCCTCAGGTTGACCGTTGAAGGCCTTGCTACTACGCCATTGGTGGTTCAGTTCCAAGTATTTTCGATGGCCAATGTACCCAATCTTATCTTTCAACTTCACCCCTAGCGAGCTGGCGTTACACGAGGGGCAAGCGTTATAACCTTTTGTGCTCCACCCAGACAAGTTACCATACGTAGGAAAGTCATTTATCGTCCACATCACAGCTGCATGCATTTGAAAGGTCTATTTAGTGGAGGCATCATAAGTCGATACACCATGATCCCACAACTCCTCCAACTCATCAACCGAGGGCCTCAGATATATATCAATATCATTTCCCAGTGAGTTTGGTCCTGGAATAAATAATGACATCATGAAGAATGGCTCCTTCATGCACATCCATGGTGGCAAATTATAAGGCATAAGTATGACAGGCCACTTGCTATAAGAGGTGCTCATGTTACCGAAAGGATTGAATCCATCGGTCGCTAACCCCAGCCTCACATTACGTGTCTCTTGGGCAAACTCTGGATATTTCTTATCAAATTCTTTCCATTCCACTAAGTCAGCCGGATGTCACGCTATCCCATCATCAACGCACTTCTCACTGTGCCATCTCATCTCTGTGGTTGTCTTCCTTGACATTTACAATCTGCGTAACCTCGGTGTCAAGGGGAAGTAACAGAGCACCTTATGAGGGACCTTCTTTCGCTTGCCATCATTGACCTTGTACCTAGGCTCTTCACATTTTGGACATTTATCCAATTGAGCGTTCTCCTTCCAATACAACACACAATTGTGTTTGTAGGAGTCCTTAAAAATATGAAGAACCTTGTCGAACGAGTTATTGTTACACCTACTTTCTACCTTCACATTACAAACGATAACAGAGTATCTGAGTTTTTGCATCCTGGGTACAAGCCACGCTGAGAAGCCTTCAACAAATTTTCAAAATCCTGCACATCATCCCTCTCTTGAGTATCTTCCTCCAAGTAAGTTCCCCTACGATGGTCCTCTATCAACTCATCGTATTCATCTTGATTCTCTTCTGATTCATCCTCGCTCTCATCCGAATCATCAGGTTGAACTATAGGTTCCCCGTGATATATCCACTGTAGGTATGAGACCATCATTCCTTGAATGTGCAAAATACTTCTAATGGTTACATAGTCATGCTTCCGATGGTTACAGCAATCGTTACACGGGCAGTTAATCAACATTGCCCCGCCCGAATTCGCCTTTCCAAAATCAATAAATGAGTTCACCCCAGCTATGTACTCCGCACTAAATCGGTTCTGATAATGTAATATCCAACTCCTGTCCATATCTGACCTAATCACAAGTAATCAGAAATTAGATATAGAATATGCTCACCAATATCTGACCTAATCACAAGTGATCTAAGCATGAAAGTAGACTTCCCAAACAACTCCGAGACTCGGTTTAAAAACTCCTAAATACAAGCTTCAGCTTCATTTTAAGTCTTGAATTTGTGAATAGAGAACTCAGATTCAGCAAGCTCCAATGTTAAATACATATTTACATTCACAAAGTATTGAGTCCTTTTATTTTATCTATTTTGAATTATCATTAATGAATTCAGGACTTTTGAGGGCTGATTCTAGAATTAACAAGTTCAGGATTTTCAGAACATGTGCCAACACTGTCCACTTGAGTATTTCAGTGGGAATGTACTTCATTTTTGGAGATTCAAAAGGTGAAGATGTTTGTTTCACGCCTATTTACATATTTCCATGATACTGTTTCCGAACCCTTTATAATCCGGAAAGGGTCCAAACTACCAACCCACTCCCAAACCCAAGCCTAAGGGGTTTCGTATGAAACGAATCACAGTTGACCCGCATTATCTGGTTGTGATATTGAAGTTGGTAGGAAGAGGGTAACATAGCAAATAAAAAAAAAACTTTTTTTGATGTTTTTTTAATCTTCAGTAATATGAAAAAGAAAATAAAAACACATTCGCCGACTTTTTTTTTTCGTTGGTAAAATACAAATTAAAAAAGAGGTTTCCCGACGTTTCTAAAAAACGTCGATAAAATTCAGTTTTTGCCGACGTTTTTTACAAAAACATCGGCCAAAGTTATTTTCCCTGACGTTTCAAAAAACGTCTGTAAAAGATATATTAATTTAAAAAAAAAAAAGTAAAAAAGGGCTCATTTTACCGACATAATTAAAAAACGTCGGTAATGATCGATATTTGCCGACGTTTTAAAAAGGTCGGCCAAATTTGTTTTCACCGACGTTTTTAAAACGTCGGTAAATGATATGTTATTTTTTTATTTTAAAAAAAAGTAAAAAATTCTCATTTTGCCGACGTAATTAGAAACGTCGGTAATAGTCTATATTTACCGACGTGTTTTGAAAAAATGTCGGCCAAAGTTATTTTCACCGACGTTTTTTCAAATGTCGGTGAAAGATATATTATTTTTTAATTTAAAAAAAGTAAAGCATACTTCTTTTTACCGACGAAATTAGAAAACGTCTGTGAAGAGTAATCTTTGCCGACGTTTTTTTGAAAAACGTCGGCCAAAGTGTATCTTTCAGCGACGTTTTTACTAAAACGTCGGTAAAAGTTATGCTTTTAGCGACGAAATTATACACGTCGGTAAAGAATGCTCTTTACAGACGAATTTTTAAAAACGTCGGTAAAAAACGTAGCTAAAAGTGCACCTTATTGTAGTGAGTTTCCCCCTGATTCACCAAGCACAAACTTGAAAGGAGATAAACAATACCTATCTACAAGCAGCAACAAAAAGAATATGGGGAAATTATGAAAAAATTTCTGCTTCATGATTGATTCTTGGTTTAACCTGATATACATACTTGATCTAAATAAGGCTGCATTTGCACTATCAATCTATAGAACAATCAAATTAAATAGGTACTTAACAGTGAAAGATGGCGGGATTAAATGTCAAGATTGGTATCGTCAGGATTCAGTGGCAATTCCATTGCAATCTTGCATAATTTTTTAGAATTCAGGAACAATAACAACTATTATATTATATATGAATGGGACTGATTTCAATTGAAATCAACCTCAATTGATTTTTACAATAAGCTCAATTTATTTGGACATTCGTTCTTCAATGTCTCTTTGGTCCCCACCTCCATATATATCAATGCTGGAGAGCCTTTCATACCATAATCTCATTTGGATCGTTTCATCACTTTATCAAGTCCCATGTGGAGAATGCTAACCACCTGATGAGAACCTAAATGCACCATTTAGGGCCCTAAATGAGGACTTTGTTATACCTTGGATTGATATTATGTCTCCTTATTTGTGTTAATTTCCTATTTCTAGGTGTTTTAGGTGAAGGGAATGAATTCAGAAGCTAATTAGAGAAAAAAGGAAAAAAAAAACAACAAACCACCGGGCGTCTGGACGCCATACACTAGGCGTCTGGATGCCAGACATGGTTTAAGTCCGTTTTCCTCCGCTTTTTGAAGAGATTTTGAAGGAAAATCTGTAAAAGGAAGTCCATAACTCATTTTTAGGGCATTCAAGTCTTAGAGAGAAGAATTAGAGGCTTGTATAGGAGGATTGGAAAGAGCATCAATGAAGATTTCGTCAAGGATTCTTCACCCATCTCTCTCCATGAGTTACTAACACCTTAGTGCGATGAAGCCTTAATCTTGTACTTTTGGTGATGTATAGGTTCTAGGGTTTTACTTTGTATGCTTTGATTATATGACATGAATATTATCCATTGATTGGATTTATTTGTTAATGCAATATCTAGTTTTGGTATTTTATTCTGATAGATTTGAATGGTGCTTGAATGAATGTGTTGTTAGATCTAAGATAATCTATGCCATAGAGATAGGTTATGCGCAGATCTAAACTCGCATGGAGGTTTGTAACCTAAACGAGTCTTTAAAGTATTGATAGTGAAATCCTAAGTCTATATTTGCCATTGTATGAGGGTAGAGTGGATTCGCACCCTAAGGGCCCATTTCTTTATTAGAATTCATAGAATTCATGTCTGATGGTTGTCTGGGAATTTCAAATGCTAGTGTTTAAAATACTGCTAAATTCTAATATTCTAAATTCCTTGTCTCATTCATGGTCTGAATTCTTGCTTGAGAATTTTGAATTATCTTTCTCCACAAATTCCTTGTTTCATAACTAGAAGAATTTCTAACTTGGAATTCTTGTCATGTATTATTTATATACAATATACAAATTCAACTTTAAAGTGCCCACCACTTTCTATACAGGAGAAAGGAACTCTCCAATTATAGGTTTTTCATCCCCTTCCATCCCAAACAAATCCTAAAAAAAAAAGGTTTATTATAGAGGAAGAGAAAAGAGGAATAACAGAAGCCAGCAAGGTAGCACTTGTATTTTCATATTTCCCCAGCAATTCATGTGCCACACTTAGATGGGCCGGATTTTACCAAAACACTCTGATGAAAAACAAATCTGACCCCATCTCTCACTCACAAACCTTACGGATCTGAAACAGTTTCCTAAAACTATCCTATAAAGCCCAAATCCCATTTGTGGACAATATGATAATTCTTAATTTAGGGCTTGTATCAGTAGTAGCATGATGCATCGATCCCAAAAGCTCAAATCATAGATTTGATATCATGCTACTCATGGAACTCATAACCCTTCAAAACCATACAGAGCCAATGAAGTCCTCCAATTTACAAATGTCCTCACAGAAAGAGAGACGATGAAAGATGATGAGGGCATGTTTTGGCGCACAACAAATTTCCGGATAGATTCAATGGATATCAAATAGAGAGGATCCAAAATACCTTCCAAAAGTGATGGAATCGTTGAAGAAGAAGAAAGCACACCCATCTCTTTTGTTGTCGTTGCCAGAAAATAAAGATTGAAGGTGACCGTTACGATGCCAGAATGCTACTGTCCCATTTCCAAAATCAACCCGAAAGATAGATTTCCAAATCCTCTTGTAAAGGTTTGTTTTTCAAATGCCAACTTTTTAGGGATTTCAAATGCCACGAATTTGAAAAGCCCCTGAATTCTACTAAAGAAATAGTGAATCCCTGACATGAATTTTGAATTCCCAGACAGCTTGAAAACCTGTCAGGAATTCATCTAAAGAAACAGGGCCTAAGATCTTTTCTTTGAGTGAATCAAACCTTGTTTTTAATTTGTTAATTTAGGAATCATAAACACCAAATCAATTATTCGTTCTCTAGTAGGATTAATTTAGGAATTTGGAAACAATGCAACTTAGCCCTTTTGTCTCAGTGGATACGACACCCGGCTAACATCACTATTCTCACAAGTTGAGATAACAGCTAGGTATAATTTATATTTGCAAACCCTGTTTTGGGACGATCAAATTTTGGCGCCGTAGCCGGGGACAATTAGCACGGTTGTTTGTTTCTTTTGAAAATTCCAATGTTAATTTCGCTTTTTCATATTTTAATTTTACTTTTTCATCTTTACTCGCATTGTTTGCACCTTACTACAGGGTATTAATTCTAACATAGAAAATCCTAGAGTTTGTGTAGGATCCAGGAGAGTTCATAATGGTTAAAGTTTTACTCAATCAAAGCTCTCGTTTACCTAAACCACTGTAAGTCCTAGACTTTCTGAATTTTTTTCCCACAATTGCAGTAAGAGTTGTGTGTGCATGCTTGGTCGTCAATCTTGTTATCCAGATTTGGTAACTCCAGACAAAAATTTGGAGCGAGCCCTTAGGGAAATAAGATCGTCTAAACACAAATTCACAAATGACAGAGGAGAAAAAATGGAGAGGATACTCCACTCGCTACACCCCCTCCACCACCTCTCCGGCCCTTGAAGGAGCACTATACTCCTTTGGAATACACGTCACCATCGTGTATTCAGCTGCCTATAGTTCAGGCAGCTCACTATGAAATCAAGCATAGTACAATCAATCTTCTTTCTTCCTTCTATGGCTTGAACAATAAAGATCCGTACAATCACATTGATGATTTCATGGTTATATGCTCCATTGTGAGAATAAATAATTTCAGTAGTGAGGCCTTCAAGATGTTTCTTTTTCCATTTTCACTAAAGGACAAAGCTAAGTATTGGCTAAGTACTTTACCTGCAGACTCCATCACCACTTCGGGCCAACTACAATAAAAATTCTTAGAAAAATATTTCTCTGTGGGCAAAACCAATCAGTACCGGCGATCCATCACATCGTTCACCCAAACTGATAGTGAACAATTTCATGAGGCGTGGGATAGGTTTAAGGATCTCATTAGGAAGTGCCCTTGTCACCAAATTGCCAAGTGGAAATTCGTACAATTCTTTTACGATAGATTGTCTCCAGAGTGGCGAAACATGGTAGTCACTGGAAGTTGGGGATCTATTATGTTGAAAAATGAGGATGAGGCATGGGAGCTTTTTGAGGATTTGAGTGAGACCTTTCAACACCATGCCTCTATTGCTAGGTTAGAGAGGCCTCTAGCTCTAAAAAACCTAGAAGGTTGCTTGAAATTCAACCCTCTAGTAAACTCACCACTTAAGTGGCTACGCTGGCCGAAAAGTTGGATCAACTGTTATCTAGGGGTCAATCTCTCCAATCTTCACCCTCTCAGCCTCCTGTTCATCAGGATGCATGTGCTTTGTGCAATAGTCCTGTTCTTTTTGTGAGAGATTGTCCTATAGCCCCCAATTTCCTGAATTTGTGCAAGAACAAGTGAATGCTACATAGGGGTTCTCCAAACCGGTAAATGGTCCATTTTCAAATACTTTAAACTCGGGATGGCCCAATCACCCCAACTGTCCCAGGAAGTCGTCTGGCCAAGGTACTTCATTCTCTCAACCACAAATGCCCAATTTTCCTTTTAATCCTGTGGCCCATCGTTCCCAACAGTCCTACCAACATCACAATCCTTCACCACCTAAAAGAAATCCATCCTTTGAGGAGACAGTACTGCAAGAGCTAAAGGAGCTCAAAACAGGCAATCAGTTGCTCCACTCCCATTCTCAGTCCATAGCCAAGCTAGAGGCCCAGACAGGGCAAATAGCTACTACTATTAATAGAAAAAAGGAGGGACGTTTACTTAGCCAACCCACTGTTAACCCTAAGACTACATTTGAGGCGAGAAGTAGCTCACAACCTAATGACACTTATCATGAGCAAGCAAAAGTGGTTGTCACGTTGAGGAATGGGTGTGAGGTTGAGACTAGACCTTAGCAGCCTAAGAAAGATGTTAGAGAGTCTGCCCTAAAACCTAAGGGCTCTAGGGTGGAAAAGAGTTCTAAGGAAAAGGAGGTCAGCCCTCTTACTTCTTCATCTGTTCCAGCTATGGCACCCCCATATGTGCCTAAAGCCCCTTTCCCCACTTGTCTTGAAATACCCTCATCCTTTGGTAAAAACGGAGCAACCATGGCTGAGATGTTGGAGGTGTTCAAACAAGTGAAAATAAACCTTCCTCTACTCGAAGCAGTCAACCAAGTGCCTTCATATGCAAAATTTCTGAAAGACTTGTGCACTCAAATGCGCAAATCTAAATCTAATGTGTCCAAAAAGGTCCTGATCACCAAGCAAGTGATCTCTATTATTCAGCATAACACTCCTCCCAAGTTAAAACATCCTGCCACTCCAACCGTTACTTGTACGATTGGGAGCCACATCATCGATCACGTTTTGTTGGATCTTGGAGCAAGTGTAAATCTCTTGCCTTACTCAGTGTATAATCAAATTGGGTTGGGGGAATTAAAGCGCATTACGGTCACCTTGCAACTTGCTGACAGATCCGTCAGGTTGCCCCAGGGTATAATTGAGGATGTTCTTGTCAATGTCAACAAATTCCTTTTTCCTACAGATTTCATTGTCCTTGAAACCGAACTAGAGTAAAACCTGCGGAAACAAACTCCTGTCATACTTGGCCGACCCTTTTTTGCCACGGCCAATGTAGCTATTTATTACCACACCAGAGTCATGAATGTTTCTTTTGGAAATATGAAAGTGCGGATGAATGCTTTTAGGGCCTCACATCAACCTCCTGATAAGGATGACTGATTTGCAGTCGATGTTGTTGATGAACTAGTGGAAGAGGTTCTCCCACATATTTTAACTGAAGACCCCTTAGAGGCATGCTTATCTCATTTCAGCTATGATGAGTATGACGTTGACAATTCGATTACCGAAGTCAATGCCTTATTGGATGAGGTAGCAATGCTGGACTTTCCCCCTTGGAGGGCAAAGTTCGAACCCTTGCCTCCACTCTCCAAAGCACCTGCTCCTCCCTTGATTGAGGTTCCCCCAAAACTTGAGTTGAAACCTCTTCTAGCTACACTCAAGTATGTCCATCTTGGACCAAAGGATACCTTGCTAGTCATCATCGCTTCTGATCTATCTAACGATCAGGAAGGCCAACTCCTAGATGTTTTAAAGGAGCACAAGAGTACAATCGACTGGTCCGTTGCCGATTCGAAAGGTATTGATCCCTCCATTTGCATGCAATGCATTCATTGTGAAGGTGACTTGAAACCTTCGCATGAAATGTAGCGTCATTTAAATCCCAACATGAAAGAGGTGGTCATGAAAGAAGTGTTGAATCTTCTTGATGCAGTTATTGTGGACCCAGTTTCTGACAGTAAGTGGGTGAGCCCTACTCAGGTGGTACCAAAGAAGTCTAGCATCAATGTTATGGAAAATGAGAAAGGAGATATGGTCCCCACACGCACCACTACTGGGTGGCATGTGTGCATTGATTATAGAAAGTTGAATTCCATGACCCGAAAGGACCATTTTCCCCCACCATTCATTGACCAAATCTTAGAGAGGTTAGCTGGCCAAAGTTTTTATTGTTTCCTAGATGGTTATCCATGATATAACCAAGTGGCTATCTACCTTGATGATCAGGAGAAAACGACATTCACATGTCCTTTCGGTACATTCGCTTACCGTATATGAAGACGATTTCTATTTATTGTATTTGTAAAGAAATCAATCAGTACTGTGAGAGTACTTGGCCAAAATTAAGAGCGACCTTGGTGCATGATTGCTTCAAAAATCCATGGGCAATCATTTCCTTTCTAGCTGCCCTTCTCCTACTTCTTCTTACTATCACACAAACTTTTTTCTCCTCATTTCCCAAGTTTGCATATGGAAAGTAGATCTATATAATTTTTTTGTATTTGGATTGTATTGTTCACTTTCTGGGTGCTCATTCTCTACATTGGGACCTACTGTTGTTATATGGTTTCAAATGTACGTGCGATTGTGTAAGCTTCTATACAAATAAAGCTCCTAATATGATAACGTTAGGCGCCGTTGATCACATTAGATAAAACTTTCTTTGTGCACTTTGATAGTTACGCTGCTAACATCAACAAATCCTTATCCCAACTATCCCGCATACTCATTCACTACTTTCATGGGTTGGGTGCAAACCAAGTACAAATAAAAGGGTACCATCACAAATTCCTAGCTATTATACATTAATAAAACTTCTTACAAGAGTGCCCTGTACAGCATGTCTTTCAAAAAGTGCAAATTTACTTACAAATTTTGAATGAATTCATATGACACACAAGTTATATGTGTATCTAATTGAAATGCACGTAATATGGATGTTTTGTGAAAAAAATAGTTTCTATACAACTAGATGATAAAAACTTCATAGAAAATTGCATTAACAATGCTTATTATTGAAAACAAATCTGTCTTTAAAAGTATAAAGAACCTTTCACAACATAAACGTTAGGAAACAAATGCACCTTGACAAATAAAATCAATTTAAGGGGCTTTTTTTTTTCTTTTCTCAAGAGGAGTATTACTTAATAGAGAAGAGGTTACAAAAGTAGAAGAGAATGACAAGAGATACTTACATAACCTTAACAAAAAATAGAATATACATCCAGCAATAAGCTAAATGACTGACTCAAAACTACTTACATAGCAATTTAATGCATAGGAATTCAGGGTGATTGTGTGGATTATTAAAGATGTGATGGGGAAGTGTATGATGAGGTGGGAATGTAGATGAGACCTTGACTTTCCTACTAAATTACTTCGATGATGGCTGGGTATTAATTTTTCATCTTCCTAGATTCATTTTTCATTAATAGGAGGTTATTTGATGGTTGTTTTTTCATTATTCACAATGGTACTTCTTTTTTAACCACTTACAGAAGCACAACCCTAGGTGTTTAATTACGTAAAAAACCCAAGGTCTAAATGTCCTAAATTTAAAAACATACACACACAAGTGTGTGTGTGTGTGTATGTATATAAATAAGGAAACTACTTTTTTACAGCATAATCTCATGTTATCACGGGATAGTCCCATGAAATCATGAGATTTATCAATTTTTGTATGAAACGAAGTGCAAGACCCCGATTTGTTGTGAAGAGACTGGCGTCAGAGTTTTCATGGACTTTCAATCATCAATGACACCAGCGAGAAGGTGAAACTGATCATTGACAAGCTGAAAATTACAAGAAACCATTAGAGGAGTTACGCAGACCTAAAGAGGGGAGATTTAGAGTTCAAAATCAGAGACAATTTTTCTAAAAGTCTCATCGACTAGAACGACTATGAGATTTGGACAAAAGGGCAAACTGGCTCGGAGGTACATTGGACCGTGTGAGATCGATATGCACGTGGGTGAAGTGGCTTACAAATTGATCTTACCCGCAGAGTTAGCAGGAGTTCACAAAGTTTTTCATGTTTGCATGCAGAGAAGATACATATCGGACCCTTCACATGTGCTACATCATGAGCCGTTGGATGTTCAGCCAGATATTACATTTATTGAAAGGCCGAAGAAGGTCATAGACACTAAGGGGATGTAACACCCCGATCCCCAATACTATATTAATTATAATTAATTGCTTGTTAGTTAACTAAGTGTGTTTAGAGTCTTAGCGAGTTGGGTTTGACGTGTAGATCATGCATGCGAAGTCTCGCGCGTTTGCGTAGAGTAGGGAGTTGGTTTGCAATTTCGTGAAGTTTTCAAGGGTTTTTATGAGATTATGAGCTTTTGTGAGTTTGGGTGCATCGATTAGGAATTTTACGAACATTAACCTTTTGTCGTGTTTCGATTCGACGCTTCGAATAGGTCCAAATATCATCATTAGTGGACTGAATGACTAAACTAGAATTTCCAATTAACCTAACTAAATATTAACCAAACCGTTGGGCTCATCTCCATCTCTCATTTCACTCTGTCTCGCCAAAACCCATTTCCCTTCACAGCCTCCTCACCAATTCCGGCCACCGGGACTCCGACGTCGCCAACGAGCACTCCCTTTTTCTTCCTCATGCCTCAAAGACTCCACCTATCTCCTTTTCCAAGCATCTCACACACCACCCTTTGCTAGGTAAGCTTCCAAAGCTTCTAGGTCTAAGACCTTTTCATTTCTTTGCTTAGAAATGGTTCTAGGAAGCTCATCCCCTCCCATTTCATTCATTTTGTAGAAGAGGTTTTGGGTTGTTTGCTTCTTCCCCATGTTTGAGCTCAAAAGACGTTTTCCCCAAATTTCTTTTGGGTTTTCTCTAAGCTCTTCATCAAAGCAAGTGAGTATGTATAATTAGACTTGGATATGCTTTGTCTTTCTTGATTGTATGACTTAATGATGTTTTAGATGACCTCTTTCTTATTTGATAGGTTGATTTGAAAACATCGTAATTAGGTTTTTATGTTAATGAAAGGGATGGTTGGATTGTAGGATTAGATGGGTTTGTGTATGGACTCGTGATTGGAGATGTTTGAGGCTTTTGGAGAGGGCTAGGCCTGGTTTTCCCTTTGTCTGCAGGTGTGGATGGAGGAGGGGAGTGAAACTCCCCAATTTTGAATAAACACAGAATTCGCTTCAGAATTCTTGGAGCAATCGGTTAACCGAACCTGGGTGTCGGTTAACCGAACTGCGGCTCGATGACCCTCGGTTACATGTCGGTCCCAATTCTAGAAAGAGGCACTTTATGGAGGAGTTGGGCATTTGGTCACCTTATCGGTCAACCCCTTCGGTTGATTGAACTGCAGCTCGATGACCTGTCGGTCCCAATTCCAGAATTACTGGGAGACTTGTGCGGTCAGTCACCCTGTCGGTTAAGTCCTCAGTTAACCGAACTAGTTGGTTAACTAACTATGGTGTTTATCTTGACCGAATTCCCCTTTTTGAAAAGGGATTGTTTCCCTGGTTTGAGGAATTGGGTGGGACCTTGGCTACCTTTTTTGTACTCATTTGACTATGTGTGAGGATTTTTTGAGCTGACGTTCCTCATGGTTATTTCGATTGTATCCACTATAACAATTTACACTTTTACCGGCGTTCTTTCCCGGCCCAATCAATAAATGTCGGGGAAAGTATAACTTTTACCGGCGAAAAAGCTTCTTTCGCCAGGAAAAGATGGGGTTTTCCCGGCAACATATTTTCGCCGGCAAATGTTAGGTTTTTCCCAGCAATTTTCTTTTTTCGCCGGCAAAGGTCAAGGTTTTCCGGGTGTTTTATTTTTTTCGCCGGCAAAGGTCAGTGTTTTCCCTGTGTTTTATTTTTTTCGCCGGCAAAGGTTAAGGGAAATTTCACCCCCTGTCCCCGCGAAACGATGGTGCCTTATTTTTGGTTTGCCGGCGAACAAATTGCGTCGGGCATTGTTTTTTGTCATTATTTTTTCAAAAATATTTATGCCGGCGCACTATTTGCGACGGTATTGTTATTACTAATACCCAAACCCCATCCGCGCTTATCTATTTTTCCTCTGTAATTCCCCATCTCGCCTCCATCTCCCATCTCTCTCACCCATCCCTCTCTCGCCCGCCCATCTCGCCTCCATCCCTCATCTCCCTCTACCACTCCCACTCCCACGCAAGCCACTCCTCTCCCAGGCGCAGAACCCCCCTCTCCTCCATCTCCCAGGCAACCTCATCCCCCTCTCCCTCATCATCTCTGTCTCACGATCCCTCTCATCACCTACACAGACTTGCCCAGCAGCCCCCCATCTCCATCTCCATCTCCATCTTCTTCCTCCCTGCACAGACCTCTCCATCACCATTCCTCTCTCAAGCCTTACCCTCTCCACGCCTGTCTCTCCATTACCGACCCATCTCACAGCCTCCCGTGTGCATCAAACATCTCCATCGCTGTCATGACCCGGGCCCGAGTTACGATAATCCAGGGCCTTGACCATACTTACTCCCGTGAACCTTGAATTAACCTAAGCTAAAATAGAATCCACAAGGGATAACATTCATTCATATATACCTGTCAATTGTACAATTTGCAGAAATACACATTGACAAAATAATTCAAACTGTACATGTATACAAAATAAAGTTCTTTATACATGTATCGCTCCTTTGCTTTCTTTCATCAACTCTAGCATATCTAAACACTATGCAGATTGATGACTATTCAAGTTCTCAAAATTTTACATTCCAAAATGAATCTTCAAGAAGAATCTCTCAAAACATTCTTTCGTGCACTTGAATACCTATATCAATTGGTATTCCGACCATCCCATTCTATCAATCCTTCCGGAGGAACCGCAACGGTCTCCTCCGCTGCCGCTGGGGCCGCCGAACTGGTATGGGCAATCGGGCCTGTAATGCTATCAATAACACTAATGAACACGACGGTTCAACAATGTATAAACAGAACTTATAATAGCACATGTTAGTACATATACTAAACTCATGTAATCAGTTTAGCAATTAAATCTCAATTCTATACAAGTCTAGATAATTAATACAATGACAATGGTTGAGCACAATAAATCATACAATAGACATATACAAGATAGCAACTACCATAGCATTCATTTTGAATGATTTCATTTCATTTCATTTACCATCTTCCCTCAAAGGAATGATTCATCTTCCAATGGAAAGCATCAATCAGTACCCGTAGATACGATCGGAATTTGTGGGACTTACCAGTGTCTGGGCCAGGGACACTAGCATCACCACGGAGCTCCGGAACGCGCCAAATCCATCTATTGCAGTAGGAATAGTCATTTGGCTCAGGGCGGAAGGGCACACCATTCATGACCCCGGCCTCATGAATATAATCATTTATTAATTCATTTAGAATTTCATACAATAGCTAGATAGTGCCAGACTCAAGGGTCAATACATTTCATTATCAATCCATTTCTGGATTCAATTCTAAACAGTGATTCCATTCTTAACAATGGAAAGGAAACAAATAATGACATCAATCTTGTGAGATTGGAATAAAGTGACACAGAATACAATGGCATGAGGCAATTACTAACTACACGATTCTACTCATTTCTATTCCAGTTCCGACCCTCCATTTGGGTGTAACCATTGGTTATCCAATGTACGTGCTATTCTCGATGGACATCACATTTGTATATTATATGTACATTGGAGTCCCCGTAATTAACACCTACGGAGGTATAGTCCATAATCAATTAATACTTAACCCATTATTAATCCAAGGGTTTAATTCTTAAAACTTTTATTTCATTGTCCACAATCCCCACCAATCTCTATTTTGCATTAATTAGCCACAAAGCTAATTTAGAGGACATATAAGTGTCCAAAAAGCATCCATGTTTCCTACAAAATCCAAAACCAACTGGACTCAAATTTTCGGCCTCTAACAATACCCTGTCCAGCATCAGGTTCGCTCAAGCGGACTCAAGTTCGCTCGAGCGGACCCAAACAGAGAAGTGGTCGCTCGAGCGAACCCAAAGTTTGCTGGAGTGAACTCAAATAGAGAAACGGTCGCTCGAGCAGAGTCATATCCGCTCGAGCGCATTCATCCAGAGAGCGGGTCACTCGAGCGAACGCTTCAGAATTTCACTCCGAAATTCTGCAACTCTCTCGCTTCTTCTTCCCCTTTCTCCACTCATTTCGACAACAACCTGCAATAAATTTTGGACCTCCTGTCCACTCCTCATTCATCATTTAATATACACATTAATAACACATCTAATCATTCCATTAATCCATAAACATTCCATTCTAAAAATCAATGGAAATATACACAAAAGTTACAATCAATGGAATACTATGAATCTTCTACAATAACTAACATCATTCACAAGAAATGCTTATACTTGCTTCCTTGGAAGATTCTTTGACTAAAAACCCCTCTTTGCTTGGCTTGATTTGAGGCCAAACCTCTTTCTCTCAAACCCTAATTCATAAAACAACCCATTTAGCTTCCTATGAGCCAACCAAGCTAGAAACCCACTTCAATCATCTAATGGAACTTGAAAATCCTTTAAAATCAACTAACCACTTACTTGTGATCCAAAGGGAAGAAATCTTGAGACCTTTCTCAAGCTCTAGCTCCTTAACAATGAAAGATTGACTTGAGGAAGATGATGAAGTGGCTCTCTTCTTCACTTGAATCACTCTAAACCCAACCTTGATGAAGAAAATAGAAGGAAAGAGGAGAAGAGCCTAGGGTTTGGCTTGAGATGGAGATGAGTGAATGAATGATTCATTTCATTCTAATATGGGGTGTCTTCACACCAAAACCCCTTACCATTAAGTCTATTTACATTTAGAGTCAAATCAAGGCTCATTTGACCAATTTCAAGTCGAACGCACTCGAGTTTATTATGAAAATTAACGTACTCTTCAAGATACACGCGTTGGTATCAAGAATTTCCGTATTTGATGAAATACGTGAAAACCCGTATTTACAAAAAGGTCCTTAGTTTACCTTGGTTGAGTTTAAACTCATTTTAATTACTCAATCCCATTCAAATTCACTTCATTAAGCTTAATTCAATCTTTTGATATTAACCCATCTCATTTTATTCATTAACCACAATTAACACAACTAATCATGCTTAAGTAATACTAATTTAGATTAATTAGTTTTAATTACGATTAGTTCGGGTCGGGGCCTAACAATCGCCCATCTCGGACTCTCCTCTATCCCCATCACTTGAGGCCGATCCCTACAACCCATCCCTCACCTCTGCGTCTCTCTCGTCTCCCATGACATCTCTCTCGGTGTGCCACCTCCTCTGTCTGTCTCTCCGGCATCTCCCAGGTACAAATCTTTTAGGGCTTTATAGATTTCGTATTTGAGTTCTGTTTCTTTTTTGCTTTTGAAGAGAGTTTTCATTCAATGCTGGTAGGGTTTTGATTCAATGGTTTGAACTTAAAAGCTTTTAATCTATGGTAGAACCCATTGAAATCTAACTAGATTTGGGTAATCAGTTTGAATTTTTCCTTAGTTATGATCATGTGATAGTCTTCTATAGCTGCACAATTTCTTCTTTTATTACGGTTGGCTTTTTTTCTACTTTTGTAGCTATCCTTGTATCAATCTCCCACTGCCTCTTTGGACTATTATTTGAGGTTGAATGGACATCCACTGTTGGAAGTTGGAATGGTTCTCATCATTCGATACAAAGCTAAGAACATACTGAGATGTCGCTCTTCTCCACCCAATGGGTTGTGTGTGAGAGATAGAGAGAAGACAGATAGATGCTAACTACATTTCTTTTGGGTTTAGGTTATGAAGACGAGAGGTTGCTGCTAATGTTGCTGAAAGAAGTCGTCCATGTGATCAACTGCGTGGCTATGAGGCCAAGACAGAATGGGGCAAACAGGTGAGCTTTTTTATTGTCAGTCTATGCAACTTGGACATACAAGCCAGATGTTGGGAATAAAATGAGGTGTCATATAAGAGGACCTTGTAAAACCAACACATTGAGATTTGAGATTTGATTCCGATACAAATAGGATTGAAAAAATATTTATTATATAAAACTTGATCAATAAATAGGATGTAGGCCATGTATATCAGAACCAAAGAAATAGTATTGAAATAAAGTGAATGGATAAATTAAGAGATTTTTCCTTGTACTCTGTATCATCATGTCTAATATTGGGTGTTGGACAAGCACAATTATTTAAAAAGTGAAGTAGTCTTTGTTTATTTATGGTAGGCTTTCTTTGTTTAATTGTTAACTAATAAAATACTTGTTTATCACTTAGTGTTAAAGCTGATCTTTTCTTACTGTCATAGATATTGTTTAACTATTATCCCTTTCTGAAGTTTTTTCCTTGATTATGATTTTTTGTGTTTTCTCTTTTGAAATCATGGTTGTTCCTACTTAATTATGATGTTTTTTTTATTTATTATGCTTTTATTTGAGTCGAATGTTACAAAGGGTCATAATCTACTCATTGAACTTCTTTATTTTGAATTTTTTTTATTGTGTTTATTTTCGTTGAGGCCAATTACACTGCCCATTGATGCATTCCAAAGTGGCGAGTCTTCCAAAAACTTTAAGAACTGCTGTGTGAGTATTGGATTAGGTTGAAGATTAAAGGTTCTTTTTTTTTTTTTTTTTTTTTTTTTTTTTTTTTTATTAAAACCAGCTTCAATTGTCTACGAATGGACACCAGAACTTGCACCCTCAATTCTTTTTTCTTTTTTTTTTTTGTATAGAAGTGCTGACATTTGCCTGCCAAGTGTTGAGATACGACTTTACTTTTAGCTGGGGACTGTAAGTGGGGTCCCTTGAATGTGATTTCAGATCATCAGCTTACTTGTTGAGGTCCATTTTGATGACCAATATTTCATATTGAAGGACTTTATATTTTTTAGATTAATGGTGTCTACTTTGGCAATTTTTATTATATTTTGTTCCAAAATAGGATTGGTGAAAGTAGAAAAATTCTTGCATGCAAAATGGTGGTGGATATTGGATGTAAAAAGTTGATGCTTTGTGGTGGAAGATGAATGAAAATAGCATAGAATATAAAGTACAACTTGGACACTGGGTTTTAGCAATGTGCAGGATAGGAATGGATTCATCAAATGAGACACAAAGTTACTCCTTTAATGTGGGAGCTTCTTGAATGGATGAGATACAAGTATGCATTGAAACTATGCTTGTTTTGGGGCGAGATCTTTTTTTACTTCTTTATCTTATAACTATGTGGTCTTTATTCAAGGAAAAATCTAGTATCTAAACAACACTGGATTTTTCATACGAATACTAGATTTTAAACCTTTTGTTTATAGGAAACCTTTTAGATGAGATTTTTTTTTTATAATCTTTTTAAAGGGTTGATGTGAGATGTACATATTGGTATAAATGGAGGCAATTAGAAGAGTGAAACAATATTGCAATGAAGACATGTCTGCCTTGTTGTTACTGCTGCTGAGGTTATCTAGCTGGGTTCTGAGCTGGTGCCTGAGGGGCTGCTTGCCTCTGTTGCTGATTTATGTTGCCTTGGTTGTAACTGTGGGCAATGCCTAACTGCATGGTCCAGTGCCCCACATCGGAAACAAGCGCCTGTGGCCTTACGACACATAGTGGTTTCATGGTTCTTGCCACAGTGACCACAACCTGGTCTTGCTTGCGATTCTTCCTGTCTTGGCTTCTTGTTAGTCTGCTGTCTCTGATTCTGTTGGTAGTGTTGCTTCCTATCCTGTTTGATCTGCCTGTTGATGTCCTCAAACTTGTATGCCCTCTTAACTGCTTCATCAAAGGTGACTGGTGGAACTACCCCGGTAGCATCTCTCATAAGGATGCCCTTCTAAGAATTTCGTGATCTTCTTCTACTCGGTATCAATCAGTTCTCTAGCATACCTGCCTAGCCTTTCAAACTTTGTAACATACTCCAAAACTGTCATATTACCCTGCTTGAGCTGCTGGAACTCTATTGCCTTCTGCCTCTTCATATATGAAGGGACATACTTGTCGGTGAAATGGTTATTGAAAGTGTCCCACGCAGTCTCATCTGCCATGGCCTAATACGGTTCGCCAATCCGAAAATAGAGAAGCGGTGAGGTTGACCTTCTGTATGCCTGTACTGGTGAATACATAAAAAAATATTCTCAGTGTTGACCAACCAATCGTCTGCAGCCAAAGGGTCCTCTTGACCCCGAGAACTCCTTGGGTCCTCTTTTCCTGAATCTCTCAAACAAAATGTCAGGGTCTTGGTCTCGATTGTTGAAGATTATATTCGGGTCCCCAGGTTGTCTAGGCTGTTGTTAGGGCCTATTTTGCAAAACTCCCAAAAGTTGCCTTTGGACTTGGGCCATTTTTTCATCCTTCTTAGCTAGCTGCTCTTGAAATTGTGCTTGGTTCTCATTGGCCTCTCGCTGTAACCTAGCTTAGACTTCATTGGCTTCTCATTGTAGTCTAGTTTGACTCTCATTAGCCTGCCTCTGCTGTTCCAACATGGCCTGCATGAGTGCCTGAAACTGTGTCACTGTGGGTGGCTGCTCATGATCTGTCTCATTGTTATTGGTGTTGCTTCCGGAAGCATTCTGATTCGGAGCTTTTCTTGGAGGCATGATGCTGTAAAATAAATTGTCAGTACATAATAACAAGTTTGGGTTTGGTTTCTAGGTCCATACTAACGTTCTTACGAACTCACGGATCCTCGCCACGTCCCTAAGAGTTTCTAGTTTCTTTTAAGTGCCTGAAATATGTCCCGCTTTGATACCAGTCCTGTCACGACCCCGAACCGAGGTCCCCGATTCGGGCCCGCGACTGAGGGTGCATCCAACCAACTATTTGTGATCAGCCCACAGGTTTCCGTGGTGAAGATTCCCAAAACAAACTTGGAATTTATCTCACATGAATAATGGTTTGCTGAAGCGTGTAAGTAATCTTATATGTACAATACATGTGATATAACATCAACTTACATAAGTTACATAATCATCAATGCAACATTCAGAGAGGGTAAATATAACATAGCATTTGCATGATTAGTTCAAGTTTCAAGACCACAAAGGTGTATTAAGTTTAAATTTACAATTCCCAAAAACAAAAGAGCTAACAAAGGCTTTACAATCCCAAGTCATCAAAATGTTAAACCCAACCATGTGTACGCAACTCATGACCCCGCCCGACGTCTAGAGGACATCGTCGGGCTGCCACTCAGGGGCAGGGAGAGGCTCAACAGCCTCCTCCTGACGCTCTTCCTCAACGGCAGCGTAACTTGCACCTAGTCACTAAAGTAAACAGGCTAGACACGACGGTCTGCCAGGTGATCAATTTAGATAAAATATAAATCATTTAAATAAGGAAATGGTTCAGTATTTAAAACCGTGCATGAATTCAAATCAATGCTGAAACAGTATACAAGACAAATCGAGCAAGCATATAGAAATATATCATGATTAGTGAGAAAAACAACCTTGAGCACATCCTTTCTCTACCATACATGATGAGCAAAGTAAGCAGAACGGAATCCCATGCTACACTAGGTAGGTGGGGTCCGGCCGCGGAACCGGAAGTAGGACAGGAGGGTGTATATATGAATATACGACTAATCTGCAGATTGTCCAGGGTTTAAGGACCTCCCAAACAGTGGATCAGACTGAGAGGGTAGTCCAAGCTCAGTGGTAATCACCTAAAATCATGTATGCACGAAAACAGGATAATACATATACAAGCCAACCAAATTAGGGGAATTTACTTATCAAAACGGGGCAAGACACAGGGCATATCAGTGATATCGTGTGCTATAGCAAGATCAAAACGAATTTAGAAATCCCCATTATAGTTTCTTGAAGCACTTCAAAATCAGGCTAGTACTTGCAAAACGAAACAATTCCTACGATATTCATTGCATCAGAAAGCAGGGTCTCAAAACAGTCTAATTAGTACACACTAAGGCCTTTCGTTATTCCTTGTGCATTTGAAACTCAAATGTCGGATTTGAGATGCATTGGTGTCCCTGAAGCTAATGGACAATTCAAGTATCCAATACACAATCTCAAGCTAGAAGCCCTTAGTAGTATTCCGGTTTTCAGTTCCCAAGAAAAATCCACAAAACAGGTTTGGTTTACAAACTCGGTCAGCTCTTGGTCACCTGTCGGCTAGCCGCCAACTGACCGACGGCTAATCGCCAGGTCTTCTGTCAGGAAAACACCATTCTGTAATTGGAACCGAAATTGCACACGGTGGGCTGTCGGCTGACCGAACTGAACATGTCGGCTAGACGACGAGTGACCGTCACCTGACCGACAATTCTCTGTTGAAAAACAGGCTACTGAAAATGGAACCGAACTTCGCTCGGTTGGCTGTCGGTCGACCGAGGTTGTGCAGGTCGGTTGGCCGATAGCTGACCGACGATTCCCTGCCACAAAACACACTTCTGGAAGAGGAGCCGAACTGAACTCGGTTGGCTGTCGGCTGACCGAGGTGGACATTTCGGTTAGCCGACAGCTGACCGACTGTGCATGATAAGTCCTTAAAAATGCAATATTTTCTTATCATTTTAGAGTAATTAAGGACTTAATCATCAAATCATGGACCATTTTAGTAAAAAATTATGATTTTATGTTTTTGAGCATCAAAGTCTAAATTCGAGTCAAAATTCATCCAAAAATTGCATTTTCACATAAAATCATGAATTTCTCTATTTTTGGCATTGAAAGTCAAAAATTTCTCATAACTTTTTAATCACACATGAAATGACGAATTTTCTTTCCACCTTTAATTTAATTGAAGAAAACTTGATAAAATGGTGACATTTTATGCATTTATTTAGTGTGAATTAGGCCCGCATCTTGCATAATTCCTTACCTATATGATTAGATTATTCTTTGATCTTTGCTTTTATTTTTGTAGGGAATTTCAGAAATCGGGGCCCACGGAAGAGAATTGATGAATCAAATGCACCATGGACCCACCTTCCTTTGGCATGGATTCTAAGGTAGGGGCGGCCATGGTAGGGTCCGCTCTCATATGCAAGAAAAAAATCAGATTTAATCTCTTGAAGATAAGTTCCAAATTTGTGGGCCATGAGATGATGAGGTGTCCTATCTACTCTCCAACAAATATTGCTTACATGTCATGATGGATGGCTAAGATTCAATTCAAGCCAAACAAAGAAGAAAACAAAATTGCAAAAGGAAAATCCCTCCAAGGTGAGGACGTCCAAGGCAAGAGAATTAAGGCTTGCACACTCATGTGGGGCCCATCATTTGTTCTAAATTGAGATACAAATCTGAATTTCAGATTTGAAATTATTTTAGCCAAGGCATGGGACGTTCCATGTTGTCTACGCCCAAGTGGGGTCCACATGCATTCAAGAATTGCACATCAAATCTGAAATTTCAAATTTGAATTGATTCTTAACCAAAGTGGGACCCAAGAGAGGAAGTTGCATGAGATAAGAACAATCCTATTTTTACTAGGATTGTGAGCCAACCCCTAGAAAATCTCTCAAAAACACTCCTAATCCTAATCCAACTTGGACCACACACTACTAATCCTTACCCAAATCAAAACCTTGCAACCAAAGCTATCAAAAATATATAAAAAGAGCCACAAAGAGGGCTGGACGTGCAGACCATACCCCCCAATCCTCTTGGACGACCAGTAACAATAATTCACCCTTTTTCCATTATTTTCTTCATCTCTCCTCCTTCCATCAATATTTCATCCAAGGCCTTCCCTAAGGCACACTACCACTTGGATTTCTATGCCGTCGCGCCGCCGCCGTTGCCATCGTCACTCCACCATCGGATCATCCTTGAAATCATCTTCCCTTGCTTGGATTTCAGATCGCGAAACGAGAGCCGGTTGGATCGCCGTTCAAGACCACGAGTCCCTCTCCTCCGTTTAGTGTTTCTTGTGTCTATGGTAAGGTTGGATGCACTTTATTTTTATTAAAAGAATTTTGTAATGGTTATTTGCTTGTAATGGGTCTTTCATTAATAAATCAAGTTTATGGGGTCTTGGTCTTCACCAATGAGTCAACATTGAATTTTTGTGCGTAGTGACAGTGCGCACTTGGTGCGGTGGTCTTGATTTTTCTTGATAACATCAAGCAAAGTAATTATTGCAAAGTTTTAGAATTAAAATATAATTTCTTTATTCTCTGATTTTATTTTATTTTATTTTTTTATTTTATGCACCTTAACAATTATTGCAATTGGTTGGGCTAATAAATCTTATGGTGATGCAGTGGTTAGATTAGGTTTCTAGATTAGGATTTTAATTTTCTTTGGTTGTAATTAATATTTCAGATTTGTAATTAATTTTTAATTCAATTAGAAAATTTGATTTGTATAGTTTTTTTTAGGCTAGAATTAGTTTTTTTTATTAGGACAGGTTTTGCGATAAATAAACTCTCCGTGGATCGATCCGGTTTCACCGGTTATTACTACAATCGCGGCCTTGCACTTGGGGCTACGATCAAGTTTTTGGCGCCGTTGCCGGGGAGTTTTTCTTCGCTTAAGGTATTTTTTCCAACCTATCCTTTTAATTGCTTTGTGGGTGTGCCTTTACTATTCCGCAATCATTCTAGATATAAGGGTAGCATGCATGGAATGTTTGGACCAGACCTATTGCATTAAAAAGTGGATTTTTAATCTCTGATTTTTGATAAAATTGGAACTATTTCAGATCTGAAAAAATTATTTTTTCTGATTTTTCAAAAATCACATCCAATTTCTGAAAATTGCCTAGTTTACTTGTTCTAATTTGGACTAGTTTAGGTCATTTTTTTTATTTTTTTTTTGTTGCTGGTTAGGATTAATTAGGGTCTGTTAAATTCAGTTGTTTTTCATATTTTTAGGTTTTTAAAGTTTCCAAAAAAATTCTGGAACTTTCCCTCACAAAGGCAAGTCGTAGATTGCACAAATTCGGCTTTTTGGCCACCAAACTTGCAAAAATCTGAAAATTTCAGAACTTTCATTGGAAACTCAGTTTTATAGTTGTTTTTAAATTTAAAAGGACTCTTAAAAACTTGCTGGAATTTTTTTTTTTAAGAAGGTTAGTTATTTCTTTGGGAAGCCGAACGAACTGCCTTTCTTAATTGGTTCGATGTCTAGGCAAGTCTTGTCCCAATAGATAAGGGAGACAAGTCTCTTGTTCTAGAAAGTGGTTTTTAAGTGGGACCCTTGCAACGCATCGTGACCCCACAACTGATCTGGGGACTTACCTGGTCGGGCCAGTTTCATAGATTTGAGTTTGGGAACTTTCCTTAGAGATATTAAACTCTCTAAGATTAGGACTTTGCAAGAATTTGAGAATCTTCTTTTAAATCTAAGAACGGACCTTAGGTAGTTTTTCTTTCTAGGTTTCTTTATAAAAAAAATAAATAAATAAATAAAAACTTTTCAAAATTCCAAAAAAGAAGGAAAGACCCCCATCTTCTTGGCAGAGGGACTCCTCAAATCGGTTAGTAAGGAAGGAATCACCTGTCAAGAGCTTGATTAAATTCTACGAATCTAGATCTCCTGGTTCTCTTAGGATTTCCAATATGGCTGATGAACATAGTGATAACGAGGAGAACGGTAATGGAAATGGACCCAATAATAATGGGGAGGTGAATCAACCTCTTAGGAGTTTACGTGATTACCTTCACCCTACACGACAAGCCACACCGTCGTGCATGGTTATACCCGCAGGTGCGGGTCAATTTGATATCAAACCGGGAGTAATCCAACTTCTCCCCAAATTTCATGGACTTGAATCAGAAAGTGCATATTTGCACATTAAAGAGTTTGAAGAAGTGTGTGCAACACTACACTTCAATAATGTGAGGGAAGACCTTATCAAATTTCGTTTATTTCCATTTTCCCTCAAAGATAAGGCCAAGGCATGGCTTCACTCCTTACAACCCAATTCGATTACTCTATGGTCCGACATGATCCGGGAATTTTTAAAGAAAATTTTCCCATTACATAAGACCAACACCTTACGGAGGAATATTATGAATTTTAAACAAAAAGACAAGGAGTCTTATTATAGGTGTTGGGAATGCTTTAAAGAACTACTCCTTGCATGTCCCCACCACGGATTTGAATTGCACAATACAATTGGTCACTTTTATGATGGCTGAGTCCAGAAACACGTCAATTCGTGTAGATGATGTGCAATGGGGAGTTCATGGCGAAAAACCCAAATCAAGCATGGACCTACCTTCAGTTTTTGGCAGATAGTGCACAAAATTGGGACACATCTGAAGGTATAGACCCCGTAAAGCAATCGAGTCAGGCCAAAGGAGGGGGGTTATATGTATTAAAAGAAAGCGATGATCTTCAAGAAAAAATTGTCTATCTTACAAGAGAAGTTGAGTCCTTGAAATTTGTGAAGAATAAAGAACCTGCTATAGTTTGTGGCATCTGCGCTAGTGATAAACACATTTCTTCGGAGTGCCCAACACTCCCTGCTTTTCAAGAAGCATTTCACGAGCAAGCAAATGCCACTAACACATACACCCGGCAGTTTAACAATTCTTTGGGTAACACATACAACCCTAATTGGAGGAATCACCCCAACTTTAGTTGGAGGAATGGCCCAAATGCTACTCAGCCCAATTTCAACCAAATGTCAAATCAACTTGGGGGTACTCCTAGTACATATGCTCAAAACACACAGCAAATGGTACCCCCTACAACACAAACGACACCTTGGGATGAACTTGTGGCTAAGTTTATGGTGAATCAAGAGTCCATCAATAAAAAACATGATCAGAACTTTGAGAATTTACAGAACACCATGCAGAACCTCTGCAAATTGATTGAATCACAAAATAAGGGGGCTTTTCTAGCCCAACCACAGCCCAATCCAAAAGGGCAATTTGAGGTTCATCAAGGTGGTCCGTCAAATTCAAAGGAGCAGGTTCAAGCTGTTACTATTCTACGTAGTGGTAAAGAGATTGAAAAGCCAGATCTGGAAAAAGATAAACAACCTGCATCCTCAGGTCAGGAAGGGAAAGAAAATGAAGTCCCTTCTATCAAGGAAAAAAGCCCAGTTCCTCCAGGATTCAAGCCTTTACTGCCTTTTCCCAACCGATTAGCTCCTGCCAAGCCATCTATACAAAACCAGGAAATCTTTGATGTACTTAAAGAGGTTAAAATTAACATCCCGTTGTTAGACGCAATCAAACAAGTCCCATCTTACGCAAAGTTTCTTAAGGACTTGTGCACGTTGAAGCGTAAGATACATGTACAAAAGAAAGCGTTCCTCACTGAGCAAGCTAGTGCAATTTTAAAGCATGACGCTCCCCCTAAATTCAAAGATCCAGGATGCCCCACGATTTCGTGCATTATTGGAAATTGTCAAATTGAACAAGCGCTGCTTGATCTTGGGGCGAGTGTCAACTTACTACCCTACTCGGTCTATGTAAAATTGGGGTTAGGCGAACTCAAACCCACCCAGATTACTTTGCAGCTCGCAGACCGATCAGTCAAAAGACCGAGAGGGATAGTAGAGGATGTGCTTGTGCAAGTTGACAAGTTCTACTTTCCAGTAGACTTCATTGTGCTAGACACTCATCCTGTGGCAGATCCTCATGCTCAGATTCCGGTAATTCTGGGGAGACCATTCTTAGCCACATCCAATGCATTGATCAATTGCCGGAATGGAAAAATGACGCTATCTTTTGGTAACATGACATTAGAGCTAAATTTTTTTGACCTTTGCAAACAACCACGGGATGTTAACATTGACCTTGAAGAAGTAGATTTGATCAGTGTTCTTATAGCAGAAACTTTTAAAAAATCAATCTCTGATTCCATTGAGTCAATTGAGGGCCTGACCCTCTGTGAAGAAACACTTGATAGCACTGTTGAAATGGTCAACACTATAGGCAAACCCTCTTTTGAAGAGCTATTACCAACTGGTACTCTGTCTCTTCCATCTCAGGTGAGACTGCACAAACCTGAGTTGAAACCCTTGCCCTCTCACCTGAAATATGCATACCTTGGAGAAAATGAAACATTTCCTGTAGTGATTTCTGCACACCTTGACAAGGACCAAGAAGTCCAACTCTTAGAAGTGCTCAAACTACACAAAGGTGCAATTGCTTGGACCGTGGCTGACATTAAGGGAATTAATCCCTTCGTGTGTACACATCATATCTATTTGGAGGAGAATGCAAAACCCTCCCGTCAGATGCAACGCCGGTTAAACCCCACCATGCAGGAAGTGGTTAGGGCGGAAGTTTTGAAACTTCTAGATGTGGGTATCATTTATCCAATTTCGGATAGCCAATGGGTCAGCCCTACCCAAGTTGTACCTAAAAAGGCCGGCGTAACTGTAGTCCGTAATGCTAATGATGAGCTCATCCCAACCCGCGTACCCACAGGTTGGCGAGTTTGTATCGACTACAGAAAGTTAAATGCTGTCACACGAAAGGATCATTTCCCCCTACCCTTCTTGGACCAAATTTTAGAACGGGTAGCTGGCCACGAGTATTATTGCTTCTTGGATGGATATTCTGGATACAATCAAATAGAGATCGCCCCGGAAGACCAAGAGAAAACAACTTTCACATGCCCCTTTGGCACCTTTGCTTACCGATGGATGCCCTTTGGGCTGTGTAATGCTCTGCAACCTTTCAAAGGTGCATGCTGAGTATTTTTAGTGATATGGTGGAACGTTTTCTCGAAGTCTTCATGGACGATTTCTCCGTTTTTGGAGATTCTTTCCAAGATTGTTTGAGCAACTTAACTAAGGTCTTCTCTAGGTGTGAAGAAAAGAACTTAGTACTGAATTGGGAAAAATGTCATTTTATGGTACGACAAGGGATTGTCCTTGGCCACATCGTATCATCTAAAGGATTGGAAGTGGACAAAGCCAAAATAGATCTAATTTCCAATTTGCCCGCCCCAAAAACCGTAAGAGATGTAAGATCTTTCTTAGGGCATGCTGGATTCTACAGAAGGCTCATAAAAGATTTTAGTGTCATTTCTTGACCATTATGCAACCTTCTGCTAAAGGAAGCAGAATTTGAGTGGACGGAGGCATGTCAAGTGGCTTTTACCAAGCTTAAGGACATGTTGACGACTGCTCCAATTATGCAACCTCCAGATTGGAGCCTACCCTTTGAAATCATGTGCGATGCTAGCGATTATGCAGTTGGGGCAGTTCTTGGGCAACGTAGGGACAAAAAGCCATATGTAATTTACTATGCTAGCAGGACTTTAAACAGTGCACAGATTAATTATTCTACAACAGAGAAAGAACTATTGGCTGTGGTCTATGCACTGGATAAATTCCGTTCCTACTTAATTGGATCCAAAATTGTGATCTTTACTGACCATTCTGCGCTGAAGTACTTGCTTTCTAAGAAAAATGCCAAGCCCAGACTGATCAGATGGATCCTTCTACTCCAAGAGTTCAATATCGAAATCAAGGATAAGAAAGGAGTAGAAAATGTGGTGGCTGATCATCTTTCTAGGATTGTCCTTTCCAACGCTTTAGAACCCTTGCCAATCCAGGACACTTTCCCTGATGAGCACTTGTTTGCCACATTTTCCCATTCTCCATGGTATGCTGACATTGCCAATTATCTAGCTTCAGGTGAAATTCCAAAAGAATGGACCCAACAAGATAAAAACAAGTTTTTCACTGAGGTGAAACAGTTTTTCTGGGATAACCCATACCTTTTCAAATACTGCCCAGACCAAATCATTAGGAGATGCATTCCAGACCATGAAATGAACAGTGTTATATCATTTTGCCATTCTCAAGCTTGTGGTGGCCATTTTTCTGCTAAAAAGACCGCTCACAAAATTTTGCAATCTGGATTTTACTGGCCCACTATATTTAAAGATGCATATGAGTTCTGTAAAGTATGTGAGCGGTGCCAAAAATTGGGTTCAATTTCCAAAAGGAACATGATGCCTTTAAACCCAATTTTGGTCGTCGAGTTATTCGATGTATGGGACCATTTCCCCCGAGCTTTGGTTTTCATTATATCCTCGTTGCAGTTGATTATGTTTCCAAATGGATTGAAGCAATCCCATGTAGGAACAATGATGCTAAAATGGTAAAAAAGTTTGTCTTGGACAGTATCTTTTCCCGTTTTGGAACTCCGCGTGCCATCATTAGTGATGGGGGCACTCACTTTTGTAACCGCATTATTGAGAGTTTGTTTCAAAATTACGGTGTTACACACAAAGTGGCCACCCCCTATCATCCTCAAACAAGTTGGCAGGTAGAGGTCTCAAATAGGGAAATTAAAAGAATTTTGGAGACCACGGTAAAACCGAATCGTAAGGATTGGTCCATGCGGTTAAATGATGCATTGTGGGCCTATCGCACTGCATATAAGACCCCAATTGGGATGTCTCCATACCGGCTTATATATGGGAAAGCTTGCCACCTTCCAGTGGAGCTAGAACATAAAGCTTATTGGGCCATAAAACAACTGAACTTTGACTTAGACGAGGCTGGGGAGAAAAGAGCCCTTGATCTAAATGAATTAGAAGAATTGAGAAACGAGGCTTATATGAACTCAAGAATTTACAAGGACGGGACTAAGGCCTTTCATGATAAATGGATATTAAGAAAATCATTCCATCCGTCTCAAAAAGTCCTCTTGTACAATTCTCGACTTCATCTTTTCCCTGGAAAGTTAAGATCTCGTTGGACAGGCCCCTACATTGTTCAAGAAGTATTTCCATATGGGGCAGTGACCCTCATTGATCCATCGAATGGTACCTCTTTTAAAGTCAATGGACAACGTTTAAAACCATTCTTGGAGACTATTCCTCCAGAGGAAAATGTAATTCCTCTGATCGATCCTATCTATCAGGATTGATGGGCACTGGATCTGACAGTGGCCCATACCTTTGTATATTATGCATATATTTTTCTATTTTCTTTGTGTGTTCTTTGTCTCACATTGGACAGGGTACTACGCAAAAGCTTCATTACTCCAGGTGCTTTCTACCCTTTTTCCTCCTTTTACATTTTCACCTCATGTTACATTTCATTTCGCATTTCATTTATGACATCGAGGACGTTGTCTAGTTTAGGTTGGGGGGTGGGAACAAGCACACTTGTCCAATTTTAGACAAATTTCTTTTCGTAGTCTTTAAAAAAAAAAAAAAAAGGGGTTTTCAAAAGAACTTGACGATTCGAAGATGCTTAGAAATCTGGAATTTCAGAATTTTTTGGAAGGAAGTAAAATGAAGGTTCATCATTTTCTAAAAAATAAAATGAATACCGAACTTTGTTTTGCACAGTACCACGTGTACATCATTTCAAAAGTTTTGGACAAAAAGATTTAAGTGTCATTTTCAGAGTTCTTTCAAGAGAGAAAAAGAGACGACTTTCTAAAATTTGGCCATATGAGTTCCCCTAGTTCATCGGCATGGTTAGGCCAACCAAAACCAGTGAATTAATTCGGGTGAATTGAAAAGGGCTGCCTATTGTTGGGGACCGTTTAAAAAGAAAAAAAATTGCCAAGGGATGCACAAATAAGTGTTTAAAAAAAAACAAAAAGAGTTTAGTTATAACTCTTGAAAAGAATAAAAAGTTATGTGACTAGTTTGGGTTCGTAGCCTTTTTAACCCGAGCCAGTAAGCCCGTAGGGGTATTCATATACCTAGTGCCCTAAAGACATCTGTCTTGGGAGTCATTGGCCTAATGCTCATTATATGGGTTAATTAGAAAGCTTAAGGGACCTAGGCATTGCACAGTCACATGTGTGTGTTCAAAAAAAAAAAAAAAAAAAAAAAAAAAAGGAAGGATGCATCTCGCGGCCTTTGAAAAAACAGCAGTGCGAAAGCCATCATAGTAGCCTTGAGAGGAGACTTGTATTTTGCCCGAATCTAGGAAAGTTGGAAATTCAGAAGGAGAATTCTGTTTTCATGGCATTATCGTAGAACATTTAAAATTTTTGTTTTGATGTATACATTTGCACAAAGCACTCAAAGTTTTGGTATAATTAAAAAAAAAAAAAAAAAACGTGAACCGGGTTTTGAAAAGTCTAAAATCTTGAATATTCGAGGATTCGAGGCATCCGATTTGACTCGATCATCTTTTGAAAAACCTTCCATTGAATTTCTTTCACTTTTAGGTAAATGAATTTTGTGGGCATATTCACTGCAAACCCTCAGAGGCACAACTCGTCCACTAGGGGTAACCTAGGGGTTTAAGGGCTTCCTGCATACGCTAAATGCAGCCGAGAGTGCCAGCGAAAGTGGCGTTTTTCTTTTTGTCTTTGCATTTAGTTTAGATTAGATTAGGCCAGAAGACCTACCATAGTTTGCATATTTTGCTCGGGACTAGCAAAAAGCTGGTTGGGGGGTGTGATAAGTCCTTAAAAATGCAATATTTTCTTATCATTTTAGAGTAATTAAGGACTTAATCATCAAATCATGGACCATTTTAGTAAAAAATTATGATTTTATGTTTTTGAGTCAAAATTCATCCAAAAATTCGAGTCAAAATTCGAGTCAAAATTCATCCAAAAATTGCATTTTCACATAAAATCATGAATTTCTCTATTTTTGGCAGTGAAAGTCAAAAATTTCTCATAACTTTTTAATCACACATGAAATGATGAATTTTCTTTGCACCTTTAATTTAATTGAAGAAAACTTGATAAAATGCTGACATTTTATGCATTTATTTAGTGTGAATTAGGCCCGCATCTTGCATAATTCCTTACCTATATGATTAGATTATTCTTTGATCTTTGCTTTTATTTTTGTAGGGAATTTCAGAAATCGGGGCCCACGGAAGAGAATTGATGAATCAAATGCACCATGGACCCACCTTCCTTTGGCATGGATTCTAAGGTAGGGGCGGCCATGGTAGGGTCCGCTCTCATATGCAAGAAAAAAATCAGATTTAATCTCTTGAAGATAAGTTCCAAATTTGTGGGCCATGAGATGATGAGGTGTCCTATCTACTCTCCAACAAATATTGCTTACATGTCATGATGGATGGCTAAGATTCAATTCAAGCCAAACAAAGAAGAAAACAAAATTGCAAAAGGAAAATCCCTCCAAGGTGAGGACGTCCAAGGCAAGAGAATTAAGGCTTGCACACTCATGTGGGGCCCATCATTTGTTCTAAATTGAGATACAAATCTGAATTTCAGATTTGAAATTATTTTAGCCAAGGCATGGGACGTTCCATGTTGTCTACGCCCAAGTGGGGTCCACATGCATTCAAGAATTGCACATCAAATCTGAAATTTCAAATTTGAATTGATTCTTAACCAAAGTGGGACCCAAGAGAGGAAGTTGCATGAGATAAGAACAATCCTATTTTTACTAGGATTGTGAGCCAACCCCTAGAAAATCTCTCAAAAACACTCCTAATCCTAATCCAACTTGGACCACACACTACTAATCCTTACCCAAATCAAAACCTTGCAACCAAAGCTATCAAAAATATATAAAAAGAGCCACAAAGAGGGCTGGACGTGCAGACCATACCCCCCAATCCTCTTGGACGACCAGCAACAATAATTCACCATTTTTCCATTATTTTCTTCATCTCTCCTCCTTCCATCAATATTTCATTCAAGGCCTTCCCTAAGGCACACTACCACTTGGATTTCTATGCCGTCGCGCCGCCGCCGTTGCCATCGTCACTCCACCATCGGATCATCCTTGAAATCATCTTCCCTTGCTTGGATTTCAGATCGCGAAACGAGAGCCGGTTGGATCGCCGTTCAAGACCGCGAGTCCCTTTCCTTCGTTTAGTGTTTCTTGTGTCTATGGTAAGGTTGGATGCACTTTATTTTTATTAAAAGAATTTTGTAATGGTTATTTGCTTGTAATGGGTCTTTCATTAATAAATCAAGTTTATGGGGTCTTGGTCTTCACCAATGAGTCAACATTGAATTTTTGTGCGTAGTGACAGTGCGCACTTGGTGCGGTGGTCTTGATTTTTCTTGATAACATCAAGCAAAGTAATTATTGCAAAGTTTTAGAATTAAAATATAATTTCTTTATTCTCTGATTTTATTTTATTTTATTTTTTTATTTTATGCACCTTAACAATTATTGCAATTGGTTGGGCTAATAAATCTTATGGTGATGCAGTGGTTAGATTAGGTTTCTAGATTAGGATTTTAATTTTCTTTGGTTGTAATTAATATTTCAGATTTGTAATTAATTTTTAATTCAATTAGAAAATTTGATTTGTATAGTTTTTTTTAGGCTAGAATTAGTTTTTTTTATTAGGACAGGTTTTGCGATAAATAAACTCTCCGTGGATCGATCCGGTTTCACCGGTTATTACTACAATCGCGGCCTTGCACTTTGGGCTACGATCAGTGCACGACCGCCCAGTTCATGTCAGAATTCCAGTTCTTCTTTCGTCCAACTTTCTTCCATTCCACTTCCTTTCCTTCTTGGTCAAATCCCTGCACATCCCCTGAGACTTCATGCTCTCTAAGGACCATTTTCATTCAATAGTTCACCCCACAACCTCTCCCTTCATCAACACTCCTCCATTTAACACAACCATTCCAATCACAAACAAGGCATGTCAATTTAATTCAAAAACAGAATTTCTGAAGTAGAGAGAGAATCATTTCATCAATTTAATGAAGAAAATGAAAGATCGAATCATGCTTAATTGAAAGACAGTAAATAGGAAAACATAGCATCCATCACATTTGTATTTTTCAAACACAATATACTAAACAAATTGCATGCATGAAAAGAGCTAAAGAGATCACTTGCCTTGACCAATAGCTAATCCCAAAATCTCTCAAGATTCCTACCCCAAAGATGAGCCATGAAATCTACGAGAAACCCCAAGATAACCATACAAAATCACTACCTTTGGTAAACCAAAACCCCCATTTCGAAAATGGGTTTGCATGTTATTGAAATGGGTTCCTTAGGAGCTCAAATGTCGCGACCCCGGACCGAGGTTCCCCGAGTCCTGGCCCTGCGACGGTTGTGTCCATCCAACTATGATTAACCCACAGGTTTCCGCGGTGAGGATTCCCAAAAACGAGCATGTAAAAATCTCACACGAGCAATGATTCGCGGAAGCGTGCAAGTAATCTCATCACAATTTAATAACATAAACCTTATGATTCCGAATTGCATAAGTTAAGTCATCATTAAGACAATAATCAGAGGAGGAAACGTAAGCATAGCATTACCAAATTCAGTTCAAGTTTCAAGATAACAAAAGGTGTTAAGTTACATAACCCAAAAGTGTGAAAAGGCCAACAAAGGCCATACATTCCAAAATAACAAAATAATCCCAACTATGTGTATCGTACTCAAGACCCCGCCCAACGTCTAGAGGACGTCGTCGGGTTGCCACTCACAGGCTGGGGGTGGCTCAAAAGCCTCCTCCGGGCGCTCCTCCGCAATAGTAACGGCGCCTGCATCTAAACACCAAAACAAAAGGGTCAGACACGACGGTATGGCAGGTGAACAACTTAGACATAATACAAGTCAGTTAATATGAAAGAAATCAGCACTTAAACATGGCATGAGTTCTGAACAAAACATGATTAAGGTACAATTCAAAGCTAATATGCTTTTCAATAAAATGACATGATTCACAAATCCACATTGAGCTCATCCTTTCTCTGTCATACGTAATGACAAGAGCAAGCGAAACAAAACAAAATGAGACGAAACGAAACAAAAGTCCGAGCCACACAAGGTGGGCGGAAAACCGGCCGCGGAACCGGACAAAGCAAAGATGTGTATAAATACGCGACTAATCTGCAGATTGTCCTTATGTTTAAGGACCCCCTCACTAGTGGATCAGACTGAAAGGGCAGTCCAAGCTCAGCGGTATTCTATGATATCCATGTATGCATAAAACATATCAATACTTGTACAAAACTTAGCGAAAAATGGGAAAAAACACTTATCAAAACAATGAAATACGAGACTAAACAAGAATAGCATAAGCTATGACATCAAGGCTGGAAAAGTGTCCCCAATATAGTTCTTGAAACAAATCAAAAGCTAAACACCTGCTTGTAAATCAAAATAGGTACGAGACGGTGTTCTTCATGTCAAAATTCAATATTTCGAAACAATTATGTCAAGTATATGCTAAGACTCATTATATGATTCTCGTGAAGTAGAAACCCAAATGTTGGAGTTTAAAATGAATTGGTGTCCCCGAAGCTAGACAACATTTCATGTTTCAACTGCACAGCATCAAGCTAAAGACCCCTTAACATATTCTAGTTTTTCTCTCCCATAGAAGCCCCTTCAAAGTTCTCCTTCCGTGCACTCGGTCACCACGCGGTTACCTGGCGGCTGGCCGCCGGTTGCTGGTCGGCTAATCGACCAACTGACCGACCGCTGACCGACTGATCAGGAAAAATACTACTTTTCAGATTTCTTGCGCAGGTCGGCTAGCCGCCTACTGACTGCCCGCGGGCCGACCACGCCCTGTGCAGAAACTGAGTTACTGTTATTCTGACCGACACAGGGGCGGTTAGCCGTGGGTCAACAGTCGGCTAGCCGACTGCTGAGCGCTGATCTGCGGCAGCTTCAGTTTGATTCAGATTTCACACCTCTTTTCACCATTTCATTCCTTTGTCAACTCCCTGCATATCCCCTGAGCCTCCATGCTCTCCAAGGGGCAATTTCCATTCAAATTCTAACAATCCACACTTCCAATCACCTCACAACATTTTCTCCATTCTTGCATCCATTTATAAAACTTTTTGACAAGATAAAAGCAACTTCAAATGAATGAAAACCATTAATACAAACCATTAGCATATGCATTTCAATTAAAACAAGATTTCAGACTATAACACATCCTTGAAACAATACATTGCCCAAAATAGCATGGAAAAGAAATCAAATCATGAAAGCTAAAATAATCAAATATTGCACGCATTATGAAGCTAAGTTGATCACTTGCCTTTACCAAAATCCAAGCCCAACAATCTCAGAAAATCCTACCAAATGTACTCCACGAAATCTACAAGAAAACCCATGAAAAGAACTTAAAAAATCCACCAACAAGAGAAGACAATGACCCATTTCGAAATGGGTGTTGCATGCTTGAAAAATGGGCTCCTAAGGAACTCAAAAGACTACATTGAAGAGGAGAAAGAGATCCATTACCTGAAGCTTGCTAAACAAGAAGAGGAGAAGAAAATGGAGTGGAAACACAGCTGGGATCTCCAAGAAAATGGTAGCAATGGATTCCTTGAGTTGAGAGGAAGAAGATGGTATGATTGGTTTTTGATTTGAAGCTTTCTAGCTTAGGCATGCAAAGAGAACAAGGGAGGGGAAGAAGAAGAAATCACAGCTGAGTTGAAGAAAGTTGCAGGGAAGAACCGAAGTGAACAATGAAGGAGGGGAAGGCTCATTTCAAATGGGTTCTTGTGGGCCCCATTGCTCAAAGCTTGCAATGGTTAAAACACTGACTTGGGGGCCCCGGATGAAAACGACGAAGAAGACTAAAATGATCGCCGAAAAATCTAGTTTCCAAAAAGTATAAATTTGGCATAGTTTTGAGATTTCGAAATTTGAGTCCAGATTTGGTGTGAAAAGACTGATTTACCCCTTTGGGACAAAACTTGGGTTTCTGGGCCTAAAACGCAGACAAGCTGAACACAAAAGTTTATCGATAAAATAAAACCATTCAAAAGAGATCGAAATCACGATTAAATCAGAGAACTGGAATTTCCTCCCAAGCTTACACGTTCACTCAAGGCACCCTTAAGTGTGACCAATTAGCACAAAACGCTTTCAAAATTCCCCAAAGATAATTCTAGACCAAATAGGACCAATTTCTAATCCCACGTACACTAAACTCACATTACAACTGAACACGCACTTAGTTAACACTAATCGTGCTAATCCTGGGTCGGGGTTTGACATCAAAAGACTCCATTAAAAAGATAAAGAAAGTCACTTACCTGTAGCTATCCAAACAAAGAGAAACAAGGAAGAAGAAGGAGCTATTCAACTGGAATCCTTAAGAAAATGACAGCAACGAAGAGCTCTAGATGAGAGGAAGAAGAAGGTGGGTTCAGATTTTCATTTGAGAATCTAAAAGTAAGGCATGCAAGAGGGGAAGTGAAGAAGAAAGGTAGGTTCTTTCAAGCAGCTCAAGATAAAAGTTGCAGGAAAACTGAATCTGAGATGTGACTGAGAAATGAGGGAGAACGAGGGACTCAAGTCAATGGGTTCTTGTGGGTTCCATGAGTTCAAAACTTGTGATGATTAAAACATCGACTTACGGGCCCCGGACGGAAACAACGAAGTAGACAAAATTGATTGTCGAAAAATCTAGTTTCCAAAAAGTACAAATTTGGCATAGTTTTGAGATTTCAAAATTTGGGTCCAGATTTGGTGTGAGATAACTGTTTTACACCTTTTGAGCCAAAACTTGGGTTTCTGGTCCTCAAACACAAACAGGCTGAAAAAAAAAAGTTGAACAATAAAATAAAACCATTCAAATTAGGTCGAAATCACGATTAAAATAAAAAAAACTGGAATTTCCTCTCAAGCTTACACGTACACTCAAGGCACTCTTGAGTGTTACTAAATAGCATAAACGCTCTCAAAATTCCCCAAAGCTAATTCCAGACTAAATTGAATCAATTTCTAACCCAAGAAACGCTAAACTCACATTGTAACTAAACACGCACTTAATTGACACTAATTGCGCTAATCCTTGGTTGAGGTTTGACATCCTCCACCCCTTAGGTTATTTGGTCCACAAAATAAAAATGGTTATACCTCGGGTAACAAGTGCGGGTACTTTCTCTGGACTTGATCTCTTAATTCCCAAGTCGCTTCTTCTGGCTCATAATTTTCCCACTGTACTTTGACCCAATGGATGGTCCGGTTTCTCAATTCCTATTCCTTGGTGTCAACAATTCTAACCAGCTTCTCCACATACGAGGCATCTTCTCAAATTTTCAGTGGTTCATGCTGTACCACGTGTGAAGGATTTGGGACGTATTTCTTTAATATAGAGACGTGAAAAACATTGTGTACCCCGGAGAGTTCCGGTGGTAACGCAAGTCTATAGGCAACGTCTCCAACTTTGCTCAAAATCTCATACGCCAAGTCTGGGTCTTGCAACTGACTGTCTTTAATCTTCTGAATGAAGGTAGGCTCAGACGCTATCATACTTGCCAACATCACACCCTTCTTTAACAGTTGCACTTCTACTCCGAGTTTTTCAAATTGATGGAAGACACTGACTCCTCTTAAGCTTGCCATAACCACTGATTTTCTGCTCAACGCATCGGCTACTACATTCGCTTTGCTCGGATGATATTTGATTGGAAAGTTATAATCTTTAATGTACTCAATCCACCGTCTTTGCCTCATATTCAACTCTTTCTGTGAAAATAGATACTGTAAACTCCGGTGGTCTGAGCGGACTTCAAATTTCTGTCCATATAAATAGTGTCTCCACATCTTGAAAGCAATTACAACCGCAACTAACTCCAAATCGTGAGTTGCTTAATTCTTTTCGGGATCCTTCAACTGCCTCGAGCCATAAGTAATAACTTTGTCATTCTGCATCAATACAGAACCCAGTCCTACAATCGAGGCGTCTGTTTAGAAAACGAATCCTCCACTTCCTGATGGTAAAGTAAGAATCGAGGCTGTGGTCAATCTCTTTTTGAGATCTTTGAAGCTTTCTTCACACTGGTCTGTCCATACGAAAGGCACACTCTTCCTAGTTAACTTGGTCAAAGGTGCTGCAATAAATGAAAATCCTTGGACAAACCTCCTGTAATAACCTGCTAGTCCTAAAAAGCTTCTGATCTCTGTCAGGCTGCTTAGCCTTTTCCAACTGACGACTGCTTCAACTTTGGACGGATCCACTGCTAAACCTTCTCTTGATATAACATGGCCTAGAAAAGCCACTCGCTTTAGCCAAAATTCACATTTACTTAGCTTTACGCAGAGTTGGTTGTCTCTCAAAAGCTGCAATGATGTCCTCAAGTGTTCTTCCTGCTCTTCTTTACTCTTAGAATACACGAGAACATCATCAATAAATACCACAATAAAGTGATCCAAATACTCTGCACTTACCTTATTCATGAGAGCCATCAATACCGCAGGTGCATTAGTCAATCCAAACGGCATCACCAAAAACTCGTAGTGCCCATATCTCGTTCGGAAAGCTGTTTTAGGCACATCTGACTCTCTAACTCACAGCTGATAATACCCAGACCTCAAGTCTATCTTGGAAAAATACACTGCTCTTTGCAATGGATCAAACAATTCATCTATTCTCGGCAACGGATACTTGTTCCTGACGGTCATATGATTCAATTTTCTGTAGTCTATGCACATTCTCAAGCTTCCATCCTTCTTTTTCACAAACAAAACTAGTGCTCCCCAAGGTGAAACGCTTGGTCTAATGTAACCTTTACTCAACAAATCTTGTAATTGGAGTTTTAGTTCACTTAATTCTGCTGGAGCCATCCTGTAAGGTGCAATTGAAATTGGAGTTGTCCCTGGAAGGGGCTCAATCGTGAACTCAACATCTTGAATTGGTGGCAATCCCGGGATTTCTTTAGGAAAAACATCCGAAAAGCTCCGTGATAAATGCTATAAAAGCTTCACACCCACTTTGTACCATTCTGCCTGCTCTTAGTGCAGAAACAATCCCCACTTGGTTTTTCTTCCTGCTCCCCTGAATCAACAAATCTGCTTGTTCCCCTTTCAGCTTAAAAGTTATAGTCTTACTAAAACAATCCACGGTTGCACGATACTTCTCTAACCAATCCATGCCTAAAATAACATCAAAATTATGCATATCTAGAATAATAAGGTCTGCTGGAAGGTTGACTTCTCCTAATAGGATTGAACAACTGGGGTATTAGGTTCTACAAACAACTTATTTACCTACTGGCGTGGTGACAGTCAATATATAAGCAAGTTCTCTAAGTGGAAAAGCAATCATCTTTGCAAACATAGGAGATAAAAATGAATGAGTGCAGCCAGGATCAAATAAAATTTGAGCTTTAATTCCACAGATGAGGAGTTTACCTTCTACTACATCACTGGCAGCATCTGCATCAACACGATTAAGATGGTATGCCCGTCTTTGCTGCTGTGGTCTATTATGCCTCCCTTGTGCATTTTTGTTCTGCTGCTGCTGTGGAGGACGAGCATTCTAGTTATGTGCTTGCTGTCTGCCTTGTTATTGTTGCTGCTGAGGTTGTCTAGCATGGTTCTGAGCTGGTGCCAGAGGGGCTGCTTGCCTCTATTGCTGATTTCTGTTGCCTTGGTTTTGTACTTGTGGGCAAACCCTAACTACATGGTCCAGTGCTCCACCTCGGAAACAAGCGCCTGTGGCCTTACGAGACATAGCGGTTTCATGGTTCTTGACACAGTGACCACAACCTGGTCTTGCTTGCTGTTGTTCCTGTCTTGCCTTCTTGTTAGTCTGCTATCTCTGATTCTGTTAGTCGTGTTGCTTCCTATCCTGTTTGATCTAGCCGTTGATGTCCTCAAACTTGTATGCTCTCTTAATTGCTTCATCAAAGGTGACTGGTGGAACTACCCAGGTAGCATCTCTCATAAGGATGGGGTTTAGCCCTTCTAAGAATTTCGTGATCTTGTTCTGCTCGGTATCAATCAGCTCTCTAGCATACCTGCCTAGCCTTTCAAACTTTGTAACATACTCCAAAACTGTCATATTACCCTGCTTGAGCTGCTGGAACTCTATTGCCTTTTGCCTCTTCATATATGAAGGGACATACTTGTCGGTGAAATGGTTATTGAAAGTGTCCTACGCAGTCTCATCTGCCATGGCCTGATATGGTTCCTTAACCGTTTGCCACCAAGTGTCCACCAATCCGAAAAATAGAGAAGCGGTGAGGTTGACCTTCTGTATGCCCGTACTGGTGAATACATAAAAAATCTTCTCAGTGTTGACCAACCAATCGTCTGCAGCCAAAGGGTCCTCTTTTCCTGAATCTCTCAAACAAAATGTTAGGGTCTTGGTCTCAGTTGTTGATGATTATATTCGGGCCCCCAGGTTGTCTAGGCTGTGGTTAGGGCCTGTTCTGCAAAAAGTCCAAAAGTTGCCTTTGGACTTGGGCAATTTTTTCATCCTTCTTAGCTAGCTACTCTTGAAATTGCTTGGTTCTCATTGGCCTCTTGCTGTAACCTAGCTTGCACTTCACTGACTTCTCGTTGCAGTCTAGTCTGACTCTCATTAGCTTGCCTCTGTTGTTCCAACATGGCATGCATGAGTGCCTAAAACTGTGTCACTGTGGGTGGCTGCTCATGATCTATCTCATTGTTATTGGTGTTGCTTCCGGAAGCATTCTGATTCGGAGCTTTTATTGGAGGCATGATGCTGTAAAATAAATTTTTAGTACATAATAACAAGTTTGGGTTTGGTTTCGAGGTCCATACTAACGTTCTAACGAACTCATGGATCCTCGCCACGTCCCTAAGAGTTTCTAGTTTCTTTTAAGTGCTCGAAACATGTCCCGCTCTGATACCAGTCCCGTCACGACCCCGGACCGAGGTCCCCGTTCCGGGCCTGTGACTGAGGGTGCATCCAACCAACTATCCGTAATTAGCCCACAGGTTTCCGAGGTGAGGATTCCCCAAAACTAACATGGAATTTATCTCACATGAATAATGGTTTGTGGAAGCGTACAAGTAATCTTATATGTACAATATATGTGATATAACATCCACTTACATAAGTTAAATCATCATCAATGCAACATCTAGAGAGAGGAAATATAACATAGCAATTGCATGATTATTTCAAGGTTCAAGACCATAAAGTTGTATTAAGTTTAAATTTACAATTCCGAAAAACAAAAGAGCCAACAAAGGCTTTACAATCCCAAGTCATCAAAATGTTAAACCCAACCATGTGTACGCAACTCATGACCTCGCCCGACGTCTAGAGGACGTCGTCGGGCTGCCACTCACGGGCTGGGAGCAGCTCAACAGCTTCCTCCTGACGCTTCTCCTCAAAGGCAGCATCACTTGTACCTGGTTACCAAAATAAAAAGGGCCAGACACGACGGTCTGCCAGGTGATCAATTTAGATAAAATATAAATCATTTAAATAAGGAAATGGTTCAGAATTTAAAACCATGCATGAATGCGAAACAATGCTGAAACAGTATACAAGACAAATCGAGCAAGCATATAGAAATATATCATGATTAGTGAGAAAAACCACCTTGAGCTCATCCTTTATCTACCATAGATGATGAGCAGAGTAAGCAGAACAAAACAAGATATATAAAAAAGGACAGAACAGAATCCCTTGCTATACTAGGTAGGTGGGGTCCGACCGCGGAACCAGAAGAAGGACAGGACGGTGTATATATGAATATACGACTAATTTGCAGATTGTCCAGGGTTTAAGAACCTCCCAAACAGTGGATCAGACTGAGAGGGTAGTCCAAGCTCAGTGGTAATCACCTAAAATCATGTATGCACGAAAATAGGATAATACATATACAAGCCAACCAAATTAGGGGAATTTGCTTATCAAAAAGGGGCAAGACAGGGCATATCAGTGATATCGTGTGCTATAGCAAGATAAAACGAAATGAGAAATCCCCATTATAGTTTCTTGAAACACTTCAAAATCAGGCCAGTACTTGCAAAAAGAAACAAGTCCTACGATATTCATCGCATCAGAAAACAGGGTCTCAAAACAGGCTAATTAGTACACACTAAGGCCTTTCGTTGATCCTTGTGCATTTGAAACTCAATTGTCGGATTTAAGATGCATTGGTGTCCCTGAAGCTAATGGACAATTCAAGTATCTATACACCATCTCAAGCTAGAAGCCCATAGTAGTATTCTGGTTTTCAGTTCCCAAGAAAAATCCACAAAACAGGTCCGGTTTACAAACTCGGTCAGCTCTCAGTCACCTGTCGGCTAGCCGAGTAGGTGACTGTCGGCTAGCCGCCAGCTGACCGACGACTAATCGCCGGGTCTTCGGTCAGGAAAACACCATTTTGTAATTGGAACCAAAATTGCACACAGTGGGCAGTAGGCTGATCGAACTGAACATGTCCGCTAGCCGAAGGCTGACCGTCACCTGACCGACAATTCTCTGTTGAAAAATAGGCTACCGGAAATTGATCTGAACTTCGCTGGGTTGGCAGTCGGTCGACCGAGGTTGTGTAGGTCGGTTGGCCGAAAGCTGACCGATAATTCCCTGTCACAAAACACGCTTCTGGAAGAGGAGCAGAACTGAACTCGGCTGGCTGTCGGCAGACCGAGGTGGACATTTCGGTTAGCCGACAACTGACTTACTGTGCACGACCTCCCAGTTCAAGTCAGAATTCCAGTTCTTCTTTCTTCCAACTTTCTTCCATTCCACTTCCTTTCCTTCTTGGTCAAATCCGTGCACATCCCCTAAGACTCCATGCTCTCCAAGGACCATTTTCATTCAATAGTTCACCCCACAACCTCTCCCTTCATCAACACTCATCCATTTCACACAACCATTCCAATCACAAACAAGGCATATAATTTTAATTCAAAAACAGAATTTCTGAAGTTGAGAGAGAATCATTTCATCAATTTCATGAAGAACATGAAAGATCAAATCATGCTTAATTGAAAGACAATAAATAGGAAAACATAGCATGCAACACATTTGTATTTTTCAAACACAATATACCAAACAAATTGCATGCATGAAAAGAGCTAAAGGGATCACTTGCCTTGACCAATAGGTAATCCCAAAATCTCTCAAGATTCTAACCCCAAAGCTGAGCCACGAAATCTACGAGAAACCCCAAGGTAACCATACAAAATCACTACCTTTGGTAAACCAAAACCCCCATTTTGAAAATGGGTTTGCATGTTATTGGAATGGGTTCCTTAGGAGCTCAAAAGACTCCATTAAAAAGATGAAGAAAGTCGTTTACCTGTAGCTATCCAAACAAAGAGAAACAAAGAAGAAGAAGGAGCTATTCAGCTAGGGTCCTTAAGAAAATGACAGCAACAGAGAGCTCGAGATGAGAGGAAGAAGAAGGTGGGTTCAGATTTTCATTTGAGAATCTAAAAGTAAGGCATGCAAAAGGGGAAGTGAAGAAGAAAGGTAGGTTTTTTCGACCAGCTCAAGAGAAAAGTTGCAGGAAAACTAAGCCTGAGACGTGACTGAGAAATGAGGGAGAAGGAGGGACTTAAATCAATGGGTTCTTGTGGGTCCCGTGAGTTCAAAACTTCTGATGATTAAAACATCGACTTACGGGCCTCGGACGAAAATGATGATGAAGACAAAAATGATCGACGAAAAATCTACTTTCCAAAAAGTATAAATTTGGCATAGTTTTGAGATTTCGAAATTTGGGTCCAGATTTGGTGTGAGATGATTGTTTTACCCCTTTTGAGCCAAAACTTGGGTTTCTGAGCCTCAAAGACAAACAGGCTGAAAACAAAAGTTGAACAATACAATAAACCCATTCAAACTAGGACGAAATCACGATTAAAATAAAAAAACTAAAATTTCCTCCCAAGCTTACACATACACTCAAGGCACCCCTGAGTGTGACTGAATAGCATAAACGCTCTCAAAATTCCCCAAAGCTAATTCCAGACTAAATCGAATCGATTTCTAACCCATGAAATGCTAAACTCACATTGTAACTAAACACAAACTTAATTGACACTAATTGCGCTAATCTTGTGTTGAGGTTTGACATCCTCCACCCCTTAGGTTATTTGGTCCTCCAAATAAAAATGGTTATACCTCGGGTAACAAGTGCGGGTACTTTCTCTAGACTTGATCTCTTAATTCCCACGTCGCTTCTTCTGGCTCATGATTTTCCCACTGTACTTTGACCCAATGGATGGTCCAGTTTCTCAATTCCTGTTCCAGTGGTTCTTGCTGTACCACATGTGAAGGATTTGGGATGTATTTCTTCAACATAGAGATGTGAAAAACATTGTACACCCCGGAGAGTTCCGGTGGTAATGCAAGTCTATAAGCAACGTCTCCAACTTTGCTCAAAATCTCATACGGTCCGATGTACCTTCTTGCTAGCTTGCCCTTCTGACCAAATCTTAGTGTTCCTCTGATCGGAGATACCTTCAAAAAAACTTTGTCACCCTCTTTGAACTGTAAGTCCCTTCTACGAGTGTCAGCGTAACTCTCCAACTAATATTGTCACTTGTCTCTCCAACTATCGTCCGTCCATGAAAACTACGAACACCGACTTCTTCCCAGCAAACGGGAGTTCTGCATCTCCTACATAGAGTGCCTCGAGAGGTGCCATACCAATACTGGAATGGTAGCTATGGTTGTACGTAAACTCACAAAGTGGCAGGTACTCATCCCATTGAACCTTGAAATCTAATACACAAGCACGTAACATGTCCTCTAAAGTCTGTATGGTTCTCTCTGATTGGCCATCGGTCTGAGGATTGTATGCGGTGCAGAATTGTAACTTGGTACCCATAGATTCAAATAGGGTCTTCCAAAACCTCGAAACAAATCTGCTATCTCTGTCGAAAGTGATAGAGACGGGCTGTCCATGTCTGCTGACAATCTCAGTCACGAATAAATCTGCTAGTGGTGCCATATGCATTTTACTCCCGGTCTTCATAAGAATGAAGTGAGCAGACTTCGTGAGAAGATCCACAATAACCCAAATAGCATTGTTCCCCTTCTTATTGGTAGGCAAACCGGAGACGAAATCCATAGTGATGTGCTCCCACTTCCACTCCGGAATGTCCAATGGTTGCAACAACCCTGGAGGCTTCTGGTGTTCTGCCTTAATCTGCTGACAAGTGAGGCACCGAGATACAAAAGCTGATATATCTCGTTTCATGTTATTCCACCAGAATCGGTTCTTCAAATTTTGGTACATTTTGGTGCTACCCGGATGCATGGAGTATCTTGTACTGTGAGCTTCAGTCATAATCTCATTCTTCAAGTCTTCGATGTTAGGCATGCACAAGCAGTCACGAAAATACAACACTCCATCTACTATCCTGAAGTCGGGACGTTCGGAAATATGTTCCACAATCTTAGCCGAGTCTGGGTCTTGCAACCGACTGTCTTTAATCTTCTGAACAAAGGTAGGCTCAGACGCTATCATACTTGCCAACATCACACCCTTCAACCGACTGTCTTTAATCTTCTGAACAAAGGTAGGCTCAGACGCTATCATACTTGCCAACATCACACCCTTCTTTAATGGTTGCACTTCTACTCCGAGTTCTTCAAACTGAAGTAAGACACTGACACCTCTTAAGCTTCCCATAACCACTGATTTTCTGCTCAACGCATCGGCTACTACATTCACTTTGCCCGGATGATATTTGATAGGAAAGTCATAATCTTTAATGTACTCCATCCACCGTCTCTGCCTCATATTCAACTCTTTCTGTGAAAATAGATACTGTAAACTCTGGTGGTCTGAGTGGACTTCAAATTTCTCTCCGTATAAATAGTGTCTCCACATCTTTAAAGCAAATACAACCACAGCTAACTCCAAATCGTGAGTTGCAAAATTCTTTTCGTGATCCTTCAACTACCTCGAGCCATAAGCAATAACTTTGTCATTCTGCTTCAATACACAACCCAATCCTACATTCGAAGCGTCTGTATAGACAACGAATCCTCCACTTCCTGACGGTAAAGTAAGAATCAAGGTTGTGGTCAATCTCTTTTTGAGCTCTTTGAAGCTTTCTTCACACTGGTCCGTCCATACGAAAGGCACACTCTTCCTAGTTAACTTGGTCAAGGTGCTGCAATAGATGAAAATCCTTGGACAAACCTCCTGTAATAACCTGCTGGTCCTAAGATCTCTGTCATGCTGCTTGGCCTTTTCCAACTGACGACTGCTTCAACTTTGGACGGATCCACTACCAAACCATCTCTTGATATAACATGGCCTAGAAAAGCCACTCGCTCTAGCCAAAATTCACATTTACTTAGCTTCGCGTAGAGTTGGTTATCCCTCAAAAGCTGCAATGATATCCTCAAGTGTTCTTCGTGCTCTTCCTTACTCTTAGAATACACGAGAACGTCATCAATAAATACTACAGTAAAGTGATCCAAATACTTTGCAAATACGTTATTCATGAGAGCCATCAATACCACAGGTGCATTAGTCAATCCAAACGACATCCCCAAAAACTCATAGTGCCCATATCTCATTCGGAAAGCTGTTTTAGGGACATCCGACTCTCTAACTCGCAACTAATAATACCCAGACCTCAAGTCTATCTTGGAAAAATACGCTACTCTTTGCAATTGATCAAACAATTCATCTATTCTCGGCAACGGATACTTGTTCCTGACAGTCATATGATTCAATTTTCTGTAGTCTATGCACATTCTTAAGCTTCCATCCTTCTTTTTCACAAACAAAACTGGTGCTCCCCAAGGTGAAATGCTTGGTCTAATGAAACCTTTACTCAACAAATCTTGTAGTTAGAGTTTTAGTTCACCTAATTCTGCTGGAGCCATCCTGTAAGGTGCAATTGAAATTGGAGCTGTCCCTGGAAGGAGCTTAATCGTGAACTCAGCTTCTCGAATTGGTGGCAATCCCGGGATTTCTTCAGGAAAAACATCCGAAAATTCACACACAATGGGGATTCCCTCCACCCCTTGGGACCGTTTATGCTCCGTGATAAATGCTATGAAAGTTTCAACCCACTTTGTACAATTCTGCCTGCTCTTAGTGCTGAAACAATCCCCACTTAGTTTTTCTTCCTACTCCCCTGAATCAACAAATCTGCCTGTTTCCCATTCAACTTGAAAGTGATAGTCTTACTAAAACAATCCATGGTTGCACGATACTTCTCTAACCAATCCATGCCTAAAATAACATCAAAATCATGCATATCTATAATAATAAGGTTTGCTGGAAGGTTGACTTCTCCAAATAGGACCGAACAATTGGGGTATTAGGTTCTACAAACAACCTGTTTACCTACTTGCGTGGTGACAGTCAATATATAATCAAGTTCTCAAAGTGGCATAGCAATCATCTTTGCAAACATAGGAGATAAAAATGAATGAGTACTGCCAGGATCAAATAAAATTTGAGCTTTAATTTCACAGATGAGGAGTTTACGTTCTACTACATAACCCGTATCATCTGCATCAATAGGATTAAGATGGTATGCCCGTCCTTGCTACTGTGGTCTATTCTACCTCCCTTGTGCATTTCTGTTCTGCTGCTGCTGCGGAGGACTAGCATTCTGGTTCTGTGCTTGCTGTCTGCCTTGTTGCCGTTGCTGATGAGGTTGTCTAACTTGGTTATGAGTTGGTGCCTGAGGGGTTGCTTGCCTCTATTGCTGATTTCTGTTGCCTTGGTTTTGTAACTATGCGCAATCCCTAACTGCATGGTCCAGTGCCCCACATCGGAAAAAAGCGCTTGTGTCCTTATGACATACCGTGGTTTCATGGTTCTTGCCACAGTGACCACAACCTGGTCTTGCTTGCTGTTGTTCCTGTCTTGGCTTCTTGTTAGTCTGCTCTCTCTGATTCTGTTGGTAGTGTTGCTTTCTATCCAGTTTGATCTGGCTGTTGATGTCCTCAAACTTGTATGCCCTCTTAACTGCTTCATCAAAGGTGACTAGTGGAACTACCTCGGTAGCATCTCTCATAAGAATGCCCTTCTAAGAATTTAGTGATCTTCTTCTTCTCGGTATCAATCAGCTCTCTAGCATACCTGCCTAGCCTTTCAAACTTTGTAACATACTCCAAAACTGTCATATTACCCTGCTTGAGCTGCTGGAACTCTATTGCCTTCTGCCTCTTCATATATGAAGGGACATACTTGTCGGTGAAATGGTTCTTGAAAGTGTTTCACGCAGTCTCATCTGCCATGGCCTAATACGGTTCCTTAGCCGTTTGCCACCAAGTGTCCGCCAATCCAAAAAATAGAGAAGCGGTGAGGTTGACCTTCTGTATGCACGTACCGGTGAATACATAAAAAATCTTCTCAGTGTTGACCAACCAATCATCTGCAGCCAAAGGGTCCTCTTGACCCGAGAACTCCTTGGGTCCACTTTTCCTGAATCTCTCAAACAAAATGTTAGGGTCTCGGTCTCGATTGTTGATGATTATATTCGGGCCCCCAGGTTGTCTAGGCTGTGGTTTGGGCCTGTTTTGCAAAACTTCCAAAAGTTGCCTTTGGACTTGGGCCATTTCTTCATCCTTCTCAACTAGCAGCTCTTGAAATCGTGCTTAGTTCTCATTGGCCTCTCGCTGTAACCTAGCCTGGACTTCATTGGCTTCTTGTTGTAGTCTATCTTACTCATACTAGCCTGCCTCTACTGTTCCGACATGGCCTGCATGAGTGCCAGCAACCGTGTCACTGTGGGTGGCTACTCATGATCTGTCTCATTGTTATTGGTGTTGCTTCCGGAAGCATTCTGATTCGGAGCTTTTCTTGGAGGTATGATGCTGTAAAATAAATTGTTAGTACATAATAACAAGTTCGGGTTTGGTTTCTAGGTCCATACTAACGTTCTTACGAACTCACGGATCCTCGCCACGTCCCTAAGAGTTTCTAGTTTCTTTTAAGTGCCTGAAACATGTCCCGCTCTGATACCAGTTCGGTCGCGACCCCGGACCAACGTCCTCAATCCGGGCCCGCGACTGAGGGTGCATCCAACCAACTATCCGTGATTAACCCATAGGTTTCCGTGGTGAGGATTCCCAAAACAAACATGGAATTTATCTCACATGAACAATGGTTCACGGGAATTTATCTCCCAAGACTTCTGTCGGGAAAACACCATTCTGTAATTGGAACCGAAATTGCACATGGTGGGCTGTCGGCTGACCGAACTGAACATGTCGGCTAGCCGACGGCTGACTGTCACCTGACCGACAATTCTCTGTTGAAAAACAGGCTACTGGAAATGGAACCGAACTTCGCTCGGTTGGCTGTCGGTCGACCGAGGTTGTGCAGGTCGGTTGGCCGATAGCTGACCGACGATTCCCTGCCACAAAACACGCTTCTGGAAGGGGAGCCGAACTGAACTCGGTTGGCTGTCGGCTGACCGAGGTGGACATTTCGGTTAGCCGACAGCTGACCGACTGTGCACGACCGCCCGGTTCATGTCAGAATTCCAGTTCTTCTTTCGTCCAACTTTCTTCCACTCCACTTCCTTTCCTTCTTGGTCAAATCCCTGCACATCCCCTGAGACTTCATGCTCTTTAAGGACCATTTTCATTCAATAGTTCACCCCACAACCTCTCCCTTCATCAACACTCCTCCATTTAACACAGCCATTCCAATCACAAACAAGGCATATCATATTAATTCAAAAACAGAATTTCTGACGTAGAGAGAGAATCATTTCATCAATTTAATGAAGAAAATGAAAGATCAAATCATGCTTAATTGAAAGACAGTAAATAGGAAAACATAGCATCCATCACATTTGTATTTTTCAAACACAATATACTAAACAAATTGCATGCATGAAAAGAGCTAAAGAGATCACTTGCCTTGACCAATAGCTAATCCCAAAATCTCTCAAGATTCCTACCCCAAAGCTGAGCCACGAAATCTACGAGAAAACCCAAGATAACCATACAAAATCAATACCTTTGGTCAACCAAAACCCCCATTTCGAAAATGGGTTTGCATGTTATTGGAATGGGTTCCTTAGGAGCTCAAAAGACTCCATTAAAAAGATGAAGAAAGTCTCTTACTTGTAGCTATCCAAACAAAGAGAAACAAGGAAGAAGAAGGAGTTATTCAGCTGGGATCCTCAAGAAAATGACAGCAACAGAGAGCTCGAGATGAGAGGAAGAAGAAGGTGGGTTCAGATTTTCATTTGAGAATCTAAAAGTAAGGCATGCAAGAGGGGAAGTGAAGAAGAAAGGTAGATTCTTTCAACCAGGACAAGAGAAAAGTTGCAAGGAAAACTGAATCTGAGACGTGACTGAGAAATGAGGGAGAAGGAGGGACTTAAGTCAATGGGTTCTTGTGGGTCCCATGAGTTTAAAACATGTGATGATTAAAACATCGACTTACGGGCCTCGGACGGAAACGACGAAGAAGACAAAAAAGATTGTCGAAAAATCTAGTTTCCAAAATGTACAAATTTGGTATAGTTTTGAGATTTCGAAATTTGGGTCCAGATTTGGTGTGAGATGACTGTTTTACACCTTTTGAGCCAAAACTTGGGTTTCTGGGCCTCAAACACAAACAGGCTGAAAACAAAAGTTAAACAATAAAATAAAACCATTCAAATTAGGTAGTAATCATGATTAAAATTAGAAAACTAAAACTTCCTCCTAAGCTTACATGTACACTCAAGGCACCCCTGAGTGTGACTGAATAGCATAAACGCTCTCAAAATTCCCCAAAGCTAATTAATTCCAGACTAAATCGAACCAATTTCTAACCCAAGAAACGCTAAACTCACATTGTAACTAAACATGCACTTAATTGACGCTAATCGCGCTAATCCTGGGTTGGGGTTTGACATAAATCATCTTAAAAGGTGCTCTTGACTAGATGAGATCAGTGCACTTTTTATCTTTTTATGTTTCCCCTTTTGCTGTCGTTTCAGGTGGAGGCCAGCCGTGGTCAACAGAGAAAAAGAGGGAGGAGAGTGAGGGAGAACTTGCCAGGTATGTGAGTCCTGCCCCTTCTTTTTTCCCATTTCTTATTTTCTTTCTTTTTTGTTTTTTGAAACATGGCTGCAGAATGAGGTTTGGGCTCATTTTTTTTTTCTTCGGTAACATGATTAAATTTCTTATGTAACATGATTCAGCTCAGGCCTGATACCAAAAAACAGTTCAGGCTCGATTTAATGATTCAGTTCAGACCTGATATCCCAGAGGCCAAAACTGGTCTGGCTTGATTCAATCACCTTGATGGGAAGTGGGAAAGACAATCAAGATCTTCTTAACTTTATCATAAACCATATATGGAGAGTCAACTGTCTAAAGTTGATAGAAACAAGAATGCTTCTGAAGCAAGATGTGAAGAAATCTAGTTGGAAGTCCTTCCCCTTTTGTAAAACCTAGCAAGGTCTTTTTTCTAGATTTCCCCTGTTTAATCTGGTTGTTTGGCTGGATATTAGTAATGAGGTTTTGATTTTATGAAAAACATGTTACTGTTATTGGCAACGAACAATTGGTGGCCAATATGACTTTTGACATATATTGTGAACAAAGTGCTTATGGATAGACAATATAATTAGGATAGGACCAAACCTCCATGAAATCAAACATTAAAAGCATCACAAACCATTGAAACAAAAGATTTACGTGGCTCAGCCACCATATGCGACCTGCTCCAAAGGACTTTCCTTACTATTAATACAGAGATTAGGAGCCTTCAAAAGTGAAGCCCCTTCTCTTTCTAGAGACCCATCTAGCCTGATTACATGTTTGAAATAAAGTTTCTCTCTCTAATGAGTCGTTCTTCTCGCTTTCTTTGGCTCTTTGATGCTAGAGCATTAACCCAAGAAAAACCCTCTTACAAGCTCCTCTGCTCTCACGCTATAAAATGACATTTCCATGGGGTTTTCTAAAAGGTAGATTAAACCAATCTATTGCCTTAAAACAGAGGATCAGGAAAAAAGGCAAAGGAGAAATAATTTCAACTAATTTGGCTTCACAAATGTGCATACTTTCACACAAATATAACAAGTATTGTGCTGTTTGTTATTAGTGATCAACTGCGTGGCGATGATCTTGCTTAGGTGCTCATTTTTAAAAGTCATTCCTTATGCAGTTGTGTAACTACTCCATATTTCCATGTAAATGGTGGCGGTTTTTGATTGATCGGTGCCGGTGGGGCTATCATTAGATGTAGTTTAAGTCTCAATCTGTTATGAATAAACAAAGAAGAGAGCGAATGACTTCCACTTGCCTCATTTCCTGACCCTTTCAGATTTAAACAGTCTTTACTATCTAATATATGACCTTATTTAACTTGTCCTATCTAATCAAAACATATACGGCGAGCTATAGAATACATACCAGCATTACATATTTGGCCCAGCTATGATGGGCCAATTAGCCGACCCCAACATAGGTGGGACAAGGCTTTGATAATGATGATGATGATATGATGGGTCAATTCAGTGCCATTTATATAGCTAGAGAATAAAGAATCAATGACATAGTTGCCGGTTATCAGTACTATTGTCAGTTAGAGATTGAATATTGGTTTTCTAGTCTTTTTTTTTACTATAACGGTTGTCATTTTATTTGTCTTTGGATAAAATTTTAACAAGTTCACTAACATTGTTGAGACTTGTATTTGCAGTTCTAGGAAATTCTTGGGAAAGGCGCAACAAAAACCGTGTATCCTTTGAACATCTGGGGAAAAATGATTACAAGTTAGCCAATGGTTTTGTTTATGTTGATGGTAATTTCTCAGTTCAACTTACCCATGTCTTGTTTCAAATGACGTTTCCTTAAGAAATGACCAGGTACAGGGCTTTCGACAGGCTACAAGGAATGGAAGTGGCATTGAACCAAGCGAAACTGAATGATGTCTTCAGATCACCAGAGGAATTGGAAAGCCTATATTCTAAAGTTCATCTCCTTAGCACTGTTAATCATGACTCAATTATTCATTTCCATGCTTCTTGGATCGATGTGGAAAAGAGAACCATCAACTTCATCACTGAAATGTTCACTTCAGGCACCTTGAGAGAGTAATTTCTCATTTCCTCCCTTCTCTTCATTCTTAGAAACTAAAAAGGAGAGAGAGAAGCGTAGTGTCAGCCATATGTGCAATGAGTACATTTACAGTGAATATATCTTGATAAAGATATTGAATTAAGGTATCGGGGCCGATACAAGCGGGTGAACATTCGAGCAGTAAAGAATTGGGCCCGCCAAATACTGCACGGCCTTGTTCATTTGCATGGTCATGATCCCCCAGTGATCCATAGAGATCTCAAGTGTGACAACATCTTTGTCAATGGCCATCTTGGGCAAGTAAAGATTGGTGATCATGGGTTAGCTGCAATTCTTCGAGGGTACCAAGCTACCCACAGTGTGATTGGCAAGGACTCTCTCTCTCTATATATATATATATGTGAACTCTGTACTTAATACTCAACTTCTCAGATCTATAGTTTTCTTCCTCTCTTCCAGCTTCCATTCTTTCTTTTCTCCTCTGTTCTTGTTTTCTATTGAAGGATGAGCTGTTGTGGGGAACTGCATGGTTGCACAAAGTAGCTGGTGGCCTATCCTTAGTTATGGTGGAGATGTCTCAAAGGAAGCATATGTTGAATTTATGATCAGATCAGACTTGGAACTGTTTATCTTTCTATTTTTCTTTCTCATTAATTGTATGAAGTGAAATTTGTATTAGTTGTTATTTGTAAATTTTCATTGGCATTTGAATGTTGTACATGTTGGCATTTGTTTTAATTTTGTAATGGTAATGGTAAAGTGCTTTTTGATGATTTTGGAATGGAAATGGATGTTGGGTGTGCAGTAGATTTGGTCTTGGATAATGGAATTAGCAATTTGAATACAGGAAAATAAAATTAAAATTAAATAAATAAAAAAATTAATATTTTAAAAATATTTATTTGCGTCGATAAAAAACGCAAGCAAAAAAATTTGATAAAAAAATTTCGTAAATTGTAAATCTATTCCCGACGCAAAAAAACGCCGGTGAAAGTTTTTCTAAATTTATTTTTGAAAAAATCAACCACTTTTCTCGGCGCAAAATAACGACGGCGAAAGTTTTTCAAAATTTATATTTGAAAAAATAAACCACTTTTCCCGGCGCAAAATAACACCGGCAAAAGTTTTTCTAAAATTTATTTTTAAAGAAATAAACATCTTTTCCCGGCGAAATAAACCTCTTTTCCCGGCGAAAAACAACGCTAGCAAAACATAGCTTTTTACCGGCGCTGCCTTTTTTTGCCGGCAAAGGGTATTACTGGCATAGTTTTCCTGGCGCAAGAGAAATTGCCGGCAAAGGTTTTTCCCAGCGTTTTTTAGAATTTTACTGGCGCTTATTTAGCGCCGGCAAAAGTGCAAATTGTTGTAGTGATCATGATTCAACCTAAGTCAATCGTGGAAGATATGGAGCTACAGGATACCCTCCTTTGTATCTATGCACGAAGATGATTTTTCCGGGTATCACGAACCCTAAACCCTTTTGTTGATTGAGTAGGAATGTACGATGCTTCAGGAATAACATTGTACTTAGGTTTGGATTATTTATCGCTTCTGATTCCGAATTGTACCGTCTGGCACTTGACTACATGCATTGGTCACGTTCTTTAGCTTCGTTTACTTTGCTTTGTTGGGGTTATATAAAGAACTTAGATGATGAAATTAAGATCCCCTTTGATGTTCCGCTTGTTATGAAGTTTGAATGAGGTGTTGAGGCTAGGTGGCTTTGATTGTAAGGCTTGAAGAGAGCTACTATTGAGGCCTTGTTTGTAGGTTTGATATGATTTGAAGCAAAGTAGTTTCTCTATCATTTTGATGAAGATTGTTCACGCAAGAAAGCCTAGCCCCTCACTGATGTTTGTTTATGACTCTTTGTGTCAGGCACCACTCAGCTATTAATGTTCAACAAAGCTGGGGCACCACCTATGTTAGGGCTCTGAGCTTAGGACTGTCTGCAATTCGGGTTGGTGTAATGGACATTGCTAGATACTGCAAGTGGTATCGCTTTGATTGACCGGGTTATGTTCTCGAATTGATGTATATCTCTGCCACAACTCAATTTGAGTAGGGAGGGCAATGACACTATCCCGTGGTAATTAGCATATGTGGACTACCTATTTTGTTAGGTGTTTGTGCTAAATTGATTATGATTCCGATGCTACGTATTCTTTTGATCTTCTCTATCGTTTACTTCACTTCGTACTGTACATCTATTGATGTTAATTATATATATTGCTTGCTGACCATTGTGTCTGATGATCCTACTCTTGGTGCATAGGTACTGAGCCCTTCTACACAGAGGAAGAGACGCTGAAGGAAGTTCAGGAAGAGGCCTGATGACCTCATAGACTATAATACGGATGACATTGTATAGCCATACTGTCCCCGTATATGAGAGCCTTCACGCTATGCCTGGGAATAGATTCACCTTTGGTTATTTTGTCGTTTTGATTACGCCCGAGTTTTTGTGTGGCCTGTGTTGTAAATAATACTTTTGATTAACTGTTTCAAACTTGAATACTAGATAATATCTCAGTATTTGCTCTTAACTATACTTTTTAAGATACCTCTTGTATTTATGAAGCTTCCGCTATTGTTTTATGTAATTGAGGAAATGCTTGTATCTCACAGCGGTCTTCGATCCATATGGGACAAGATTGGGGCCACGTTGTATTGGTTTAATGTTGGAGAATTTTAATTGGCCCTAATCTCATGCATAATCCATGGTTTCACGATTGGGGTTGTGACATGCTGTATGACTGATTCTTGGTTTAAGCTAATATATATATATATAAATATATATATACTTGATCTAAATAAGGCTACATTTGCACTATCAATCTACAGAACAATCAAATTAAACAGGTACTTAACAGTGAAAGATGGAGGGATCAAATGTCAAGATTCGTATCTTAAAGATTCAGTGGCAATTCCATTGCAATCTTGCATATTTTTTTTGAATTCAGGAACAATAAAAATTATTATATTATATATAAAAGGGACTTATTTCAATTGAAATCAACCTCAATCGATTTTTACCATATGCTCAGTTTATTTTGACATTCTTTCTTCAATGTCTCTTTGGTCCCCACCTTCATATATATCAATTGTAAAGAGCGTTTCATCACTTTATCAAGTCGCATGTAGAGAATGGCAACCACCCTCTTTGCAAATTATATCATATAATTTTCATTTAATATCCTACAATGACCTCTCTTATGTCCTTACATTGCTTCATCAAGTCACCCATAAAGAAATGGTAATAGTCCTCCCTCCAGTTTAAATGGATACTTCAAAATGGGCAACGTATTGTGCCGTATCCTATCCAATAGTTCACTTTTTATGTGTAAAATTCGTATCCCTACCGTCTCCTTGCCGTATCCATATCGTATCTGTGCATCATACTTTAACATCCTATCATTCCAACCCTTGACCTTTAACTCTATATTAAAAAATTCAATTATCATTTATCAACATTAAGTGCCTCCCTTTCCTCTTCATTTTATACCGCTCTTCCACTACCACGGAATTCTCAATTCCCTCTCTAAAGAACCTGGAGAACCTAGTGATAAATCAGAAGCACACACACTTGAAATGCCCATTTTGAACTTCCGGTTCCTACCACGCAAATATATATTATTCCATTGAGATCTGAGTTTAATGTAGTCGACAGCAGATGTGAGATGTTGTTAATAAAACCAAAGGGTTGATTCATCCACATGAGATTGACGTAAGAACCGAACCCGAGATTACCGCGATTAGCACTAATTAAGTCGTGTGTTAGCTTTAAGTGGGTTTATTGGATTTTTGTTTTAACTGGGATTAGAATAACTTCTATGTAGCTTTAGGGAATTTTGAGAGCCTTTTTACTTAGTGGGACCCTTTCGGGGTTCTTTTAGCGATTTTTGCGTAAGTGTGGGGGTTATCCGCGATTTTAAAAAAAAGTCGTGTTTTAACTCCGGTTAATTTATCTTATTAGTCTCTACAACTTTCGTATTCACTCCGTCTCCATTCGAGACCCCGAAACCCAAATTTTCCAACTTCAAGGGCAAAACAATCTTTTTACACAAAATCTGGACACAAATTTTGAAGTCTCCAAGTCCTGTAAAATATATATTTTTGGGAAACTAGAATTTACGACGAACATTGTTCTCCTCTTCATCGAACTCATCCGAGGCCCAGAAACATATGTTTTAAGCCCGACAAGTATAGTTAGTGGTGGAACCGACCTTAACTTTCTATATAAAGATAACTCTTCTCCTTCCCCTTTTCTTTCTCATGTTTGCTAAAGGAGAGAGTTCCAAGCCAAGATAGGGTTTTTCCCTCTCCACTACTTCTTCTTACTTTTTCCCCTCCAATCCACCTCAACTCTTGCCCAAATGGAGAGTGAACCCTCATCTTCTTCTTCCTCACCATGAGAGCTCTTTATTGACACCATTGGAAGAGGAATCCAGCCATTCTCGGGTTCCCTTTGAGCAAGCTTTGTCCATTTGAAGATCTTCAAAGTAAGCTATATCTTCCATCTTCTAGAGTTTGTTTTTTCTAAACCTAGAGAGCCTTTTTCCCTCTTATTGCAAGCTCTCTCTTTCTTTCTCATTGTGTTAGCCATTTAGGGTTCTAAATGGGTTTGTTATTAGGGGTTTTCGGTGTGCTTGTAGGTTTGGTCTTGAGAGTGCTTTTGGGAGGTTGTTTGTGCTAGTGGAGATCAAGGCAATTGGTTGAATTGATTTATGTTGAATGTTAACACTTTCATGGATGATTTTTTATATTTCACTTTGTTTTCATAATGTTTTTCATAGCTTCAATCACTTAGAAATCCATGTCATGATTTCTATTCATTTGCAAGTATATGTTTAATAAGCCCTCTCCTTTATCTCTTTCTCTCTTGATGAGTTTACTTGAAATGAGTAAGGTTATTTTGCTCAATGTGATTTATGACATGAATGATTCACATGTATGATGGATGTGATGTGGAATAGTGGAAATGATATGTTTTGCTGGGAGAGATTTGATGTTGATTATTGGGAGGCAATGAGGCCTTTCTTGTGCAGGAAAATGTGTTTTGGAGAAGGAGAAGAAAGAGGCTAGGAGAGCCCTTTTCGGGTAGCAGAAATGACTACCCGCACAAGTGCGTAGGCTTTCTAGTAGCATCCAGCTTGAGCGGACATATGGCCGCTCGAGCACCCAGACATTCTCTTTGCCTTTCCTAGGTACAGAAAGCATGTCCGCTCGAGCGAACATTTGGCAACTCGAACGAGCAGACCTTTTGTCTGCTGCTCCACCAGCGCAGCACAAGTCCGCTCGAGTTCGCATATGCCCGCTCGAACGCACCCCCTCTATGGCCAGGGCATGTTTGGAGCCAGGAACGAGGGTTGGAGCAGGAAGAAGGGACTGTTTCAAGTCCTATCGGCATGGTTTGGTGTGGGAAGGACTGTATGGGGTTTTCATGGGGAAAAATCTCACTCTGAGAACAAATTGAGGATTCTTAACTTATCAATATGTATAGGGAACTTGGAATGTCCTTGATCTTCTAGAGTACCAAGTCATGAAAAATAAAACAATTGACATACGAGTCCCTATATGCATTGAACTAAGCCTTGATGCCTCACTATGTGGTCTGCCATACATGTGGATAAGCTTCTAGTTTAGCCTATTTTGGTGTTATACACCTGTATATGCCCTAATTTCATCATGTGTCCTACGTGTCGGAACCACTAAGCTTGGGCAACCATGTCGGATTGATCCACCGACTTAGGGTCCTTAATAACTTGTGCCAGTTGCAATCTGGGTTCTTGCCCGTCCTGTTATCCGGTTTCGCGGTTGATGTTTAGCCAGTTAGCTAAGTTTCTTGGCATCTAGTATATGTATTTAGTTGGCTCTTATCACTTCGCGTGTCCGAGACCAACGCCTCTAGCATGCTCTTATCGCATTAATGATGGAGGATTTAGCTTTATGTGGTTGCCATCTTGCCAGTTATCTGTCCATTGGTACCTACTCATGTTTTACAACAATCATGTGTTTTCAAGTAAAAGTATGCATTGTATTTCGTGACATGTATTGTTTCTACCGACTTTAAATGTCTTTCCCAGCTGTTGTATAAATTGTTATTCTGTTTATATCTCTTCACCCACCTTCAAGACCGTCGTGTTTTACCCACTACTTTGGTACTCAGGTCCAGATCTCATTGCCCCTGAGGAGGAGCCAAAGGAGGCGTCCGGAGAGCCGCAACGTGTAGGAGAATGGCAAGCTGACGATGTGGTATAGACATTGGGTCATGCTATAGCCGTGTAACATCTTTTAGGAGGGTGATTTACACATTTTGGGACTTTGGTTGTACTAGCCTTTGTTGGCCTTTGTGTTTTGGGAATGTTTAATTAACTCATGTTTTATATAAACATTTAACTTTACGCTTTTGGGAATACTATGTGAATATTGCCCACTCTTACATCATGTTGTATATACTTTATGTCATCAGTCTTTTATGATGGAATGAATTTTTAACTTGGTTTGCTACACACTTTTGCACCCTGATTATGATTTACTTGTGAGCGTGAAATCCTCACTGCGGAAACGTATGGGAAACCACGTGTACGGATGTTGTGTCTCTTCCTCATCCGCTTGCGTGTAAATAAAGGAAAATAAATATTCTCCACCCGTACAATGATCGCCGACCTCGGATTAGGAGCTGCACTCCGGTGCTAACCCGGTCCGGGGCTGCGACAAACTGGTATTAGAGCGAGACATGTTTCAGGCAATTAAAATAAACTAGAAGTCATAGGGACGTGGCGAGGATTCGTTAGACTTTTGTTTGCTAGAATCGAGTGGGCAATGTATAACCCTCTACTTGATTATGTGCTAACACTTTGTTTTGTTGTGATATGCCACCTTGTAAGAGACCCGTGAATGGCATCCCATAGCCAGCAATAGTGATCACACTGGGCCGTTTGAGGAAATTCCACCTGATATGAACATGCAAAACCAATTTCAGCATATGATGCAGGCTATGCTTGACCAGCATCGTCAAGCAAACGAAAATCAAGCCTGACTACAAGAGCAGATGGCCAAAAAGGATGAGGACCATGCACAGGAAATGGTGCAAATGTAATGGCAGTTATTGGAGGTGTTAGAAAAAAGATCTAAACCGGTACCAGCTCAACTAATGGGCACTCAGATTGTCATTGACAACAGGGAGAATGATCCTAATGAATTGTTTTTTGCGTTTCCGAAAGAGGGGGCCAAAAGAATTCACTATACAAGAGGACCCATTGGCTGCAGATGATTGGCTAGAGCATACAGAAAGTATATATGAAGTGTTTTGATGCACGGGACGACAACAAGTGGCACTTGCAGTTTCTATGGTTACAGGCTTAGCTGACATTTGGTGGAAGACAGTCAAGCCAGAATATAGGACTATGGCAGATGCTCAGGCATAAGAGAACTTCAAGAAGCAGTTTAGTGACAAGTATGTGCCCACGCATGTTAAGAGACAAAAGGCCATCGAGTTCAGCAACTCATGTAGGGCAATATCACTATCCTTGAGTACCTCACTAAGTTTGAAAGACTGTCTAGATAAGCTTCGGAATTGATCAACACAGTGGAGAAGAAGATAGCCAAGTTCCTTAATGGACAAAATCCGATTATAAAGAGGGATGCTACCGGAGTTGTGCCACCTACAACATTCGAAGAGGCTGTCAAAAGAGTATACAAGTTCGAGAATTTGAATAATAAGATTCTCCGAACGCAAGGAAAGAATCAATCTCACTAGCAGAATCAGCAACATAAATTCCAGCAGAGCAAAAGGCAGAGGCAAGATTAGAATGCACAGAGGTAAGTAGTAGTTTGCATCCATTGTGGCAAGAACCATGATAGTGCTCAATGTTGTATGATGATAGGGGCATGCTACAGGTGGGGTTCGCAGAAACATCAGCTCAAGGATTGTCCACGGCTCAATGGGCTAGGTGATAGGCCCAATCAACAATGAGCACAACGTCCTGCACCACCTCCTAACCCACCAGTTGTCCAAAATCAAGCCAGACCACCTCAACAACAACCACAACAACAGTTTAGACCCCAGCAATAGCAGCAGGCTCGTTAGCAAGGGCATAACCAGAATCCTCATCCTCCACAACATAATAGGAAAGCACCATAAGGCAGGCAGGCAACAAGTTCACAATAGGCCACAGTAGCAAGGGTAAGTCTATATAATCAATCGGGCTGATGCAGAAGCGGCAGGCAGCGTGGTATAAGGTAAATTCCTTGTCTGTGGAATTGAAGCTAAGATTTTGTTTGATCTTGGCTCTACATATTCATTTTTGTATCCTAATTTTACTAAGTTGATTGATGTGCCTACTAAGGTACTAGACTTTATTTTGACCGTGACCACTCCCGTAGGCAAACAAGTTGTGTGTATGACTTTTTACCCAAATTGCACAGTTAGGATAAGAGAAGTGGTGTTACCAACAAACCTCATTGTATTAGATATGCATGACTTCGATATCATCCTAGGGATGGATTGGTTGTCAAGGTACCATACCACAATGAATTATTTTGACAAGACCATCATATTTAAACTAGAGGAGACGCCAGCAGGAGTTACATTTTAGGGTAAGAGGAGGAATCATCATGCAGGGTTTATTTCAGCGCTGAAGGCTGATAGACTTCTGAATAGTGGATGTGAGGCTTATTTATCGTTTATCATGGAGGATAAACAGTCCTAAAGGGTGGAGGAGATCCCCATCGTCTGTGAATTTTCAGATGTTTTTTCAGAGGAGATTCCAGGATTGCCACCCGTCAGAGAAACCGACTTCACTATTGAGTTATTGCCAGGGACCGCTGTCGGATGTGAATTTTGATCCCCCCCGAGAGGGGAATCGCCATTCAACAGTGTGAGATAAAAAAATACATCAAAAATGAGGATTCCGACTACCCTCAAAATCAACGGATCACGATCACTAGTTACGGATTCAGCCGTAACACCGTCCTTCGACGAAAGCCGAAAGAATGCGGGAAGAAAATGGGGTGGGTTCTTCTCTCGTCTAATGTGCCGCCGGCGACACACGACGGTTGTATCGTCACTTAATTTGGGTCTTTCAATTCGGGTCGAACTTGGGTCAAGGGTCAAATTATGGGCTTCAAGATGGGACCATAATGAACTAGGCAAGGGAAATCAACATCCAGGGTTGAACAGACTAATTAAAGTTAAATCCAAGTATTCTAGGGGATAAGCGAATTAAAATGAAGATAAACCTAGAAAATAAGGGGAAATGTGCCAAATATTTAGAAGAGGGTCAACCCCATTCCTGGGTACCCCCTTCAATGTCCTTTGACGACCTAGGGTTTAAAGGCTGATTCTTCGAATCGAAAGAATAATGCAGACGAAACTTCGAGTTGTCATTTTTGTGGGTTTGTGTGCGATACGCAGGTGATAAAAGTGCATGGCGGATGATGGGCCAGAAGTAAGATAAAAATGGCCGATGTTGGGCCGGGATTGATTAAGGATGGCCGATGATGGGCCGGTAGTAAATAAACTGATATTGGGGTGTGTGAAATCACTCGTCTCGTTTCGTCATTCTCATTAATTCAGGTTCTCGGAATCAGCCTCTATTCCCTTTAATCATTGAATCCAGATAAATATTTGGCACCGGAGGTGGAAGAAAGGAGAAGAAAATATTTTTGGGATTGGTTTTGTTGGTTTTATAGTTTTTTTTGGATTTTAATAATTGGGCTAGAAGGGCCTAACTAGGGGAGTTCCTACTTGGATTCAATCTAACTGTTCCAGTTCCCTAATGGATCTCTACCCTATCCTAAGGTCCTAACCGCCCACATCCGCTCTCCCTGTCCCTTAGCGGGGCCCGGAGAGCGAGTGGGACCTAATCAGTTGGGATTATTGAAACTAGGGTAGTCTAAGCTGGCTAGGGGTAGACCTAGATCTAGGTCCAGGGTCTGACCTAATCAGGCTATAGTCTAATTTCTAACTCCAATTTATTAATATTTTTGAGAGTTTTTGATATCTTTTACTTTGTTTTTGGTCTTTTTGATTTTTATAGTTTTTATTTTATTTTTGAGTTTATTTATAGGGCCTAAGATCCTAAATTAATTTATCCTATTGAAATGGGAAGAAGAGGGGAGTGAATTTCTAATTTTTTTTATTAAGAATTTATTTGAAATTTCCTAAATAATATTTCCTAATCATAATGAGGGGAGGGATGAGAAAAAGAAGTCAAGTATTAACTTTAGCCTAATCATTTTATTTATTAGGGTAGCCAAAATTCTAATTTTAATTATTTTTATTACTTTTTAATTTTATACTTTTTTGGTTTTGTTTGATTTTATTTTATTTTTGTTTTGTTCTTTTCAAATGAAATAGGTAGTCCTAAATTCCATTGAGTAAAGTTTGAACATGAAAGATAAAAGTAAAGAAAATGCAGCTAATTGTATGATGAATGGGCATGTTTTATGTATGGACAGGTTTGACACTATCTAGGAATAATTTAAAATAAGCAATGAAATTGGAAATTTACTAGATGCATGGGCATGTTAGATGCATGAGCATGTTTGAACAGATTAAGGAAAATTTGAGATAAACAACGATATATGGTAAATTTACCTAGGTGCATGAGCATATTAAAGGTATGAAATGTAATAAAAGGAATAATAATAATGACTAACCTAAGTGCATGGATTTATTTGATGCATGAAATATCATAAAAAGAGACACTAAGTAAAATAGAGAGCTTCAGTTAACGCAAGAAAAGAAAATAGGGGACCTGGCATGCATGGGTTCAGTTTGGATAATTGGGCTAAGCAGGTGGGTGCAGCGAGGGGTGTGTGTGAGTGTGCACAGGCATAGGTGGGCGTGGTGCCAGCAGGGTGCAGCGAAGGTGGGGAGAGAAGGACTGAGAGGTAGAGGGAGAGCAGAGAGAATGAGTGGAGAGGGAGAGGGGATCAGCAGAGAGGGAGGAAGTGCAGAAGAGAATGGGGGGTGGAGAGATGGGGAGAGAGTGAGGGAGAGTGGAGAAGGAGAGAGGGCACAGAGATGGAGAGAGAGTGACAGAGAGTAGAGAGGCGGGGAGAGAGGGAATGGAGAGAAGGAGAGAACGAGAGGGGAGAGAGGGGCAAGGCGGAAGAGAGAGAGTTGCAGGGAGAGAGAAAGAGATAGATGGGTCGCAGAGGGAGAGACAGATGGGGAGCGGAGAGGTGGAGGGAGACGGGCGAGAGGGAAAGTGTGAGAGAACGGGGAGAGGAAGGTGAAGTAGGAGGGGAATAGAGAGTGAGAGGTGGAGCGGGGTGATGGCAGAGGAAAGAAGAAAGAGCATGCAAGAGGAAAGACAGAGAGATGGGGAAGAGGGAGAACGGGGAGAGTGGAAGAGGGTGGTGCGTAGTGGGGCAGAGGAGAGAAGAAAGTGTGTGAGAGGAAAGACAGAGAGAGTGAGCGAGAGCTGGGGAGAGAGAGTGAGAGAGAGAGGGATGGTGTGCTAGCGGGACAGAGAGAGAGTGGGCGGAGCAGAGGAACTGAGAGAGAGTGGACGGGAGAGAGGGAGAGCAGAGAGAGAGTGGCTGAGAGGGTAGAGAGAGAACGAGAGAGAGTGAGAGTGCAGGCAGAAGAGGGAGGAGAGAATGAGAGGGAGAGGTGGAGCAGAGAGAGATAGAGAGAGACCGACCAGGGAGGGAGAGGGGTGAGAGTGAGAGTGCAGAAGAGAGAGTGGCAGAGAGAAAGAGCGTGCGGACAGAGAGAGAGAGGGAGCAAGAGAGAGAGGAGAGATAGAGAGAGGAAAGACAGAAAGAAAGAAAGGAAATGGAGAGAGGAGGGGTGCATGCAGGTGTAGGTGCAAGTGCAGGTGTGTGTAGAGGGCGGTGAAGGTGTGTGGTGGGTGGTGGTGGTGTGTGTGGCAAAGGGACGAAGAAGAAGAACAAGAGGGAGAGAGAGAGGCAGAGGGACGTGTGTGCAGAGTGATACAGAGAAGGGGAGAGGAGCGTACCTGCGCAGGGGAAGAGGGAGAGACGCTGTGGAAGACGAAGATGGAAGACGAAAGGCTGTTGTGGCTGCGAGGGGGTTACTGCGCGCGTCTGGCAGGGAGTGTTGTGTGAGATGGGTTGCGGGTGGACGTGCTGCTGCGACTGGGAGAAGGAGAGGTGGATAGAGCGAGGAAAGGGAGAACAAGAGAGGAGACCAAGGGCGAGGAAGACCGGGGAGAGAGACCGAGAGAGAGAACTCAGGTGCGTGAGATGGAGGATCCCCGATCTGGAATGGGTGGGATCAAGAGATATGCACATGGGTGAGAGGGATAAGGCCTGGGAGTTTGAAATTGAGAGGGATAAGGCCTGGGTGTTAGAGATTGAGAGGGATAAGGCTTGGGTGTTAAGAGATTGAGAGGGAAAGACGAGGTTTAAGGGGGAGCGGAGAGTCCAGATCTCAGGACTGTCCTCTCCCATGCAGCTAATGGGCCTCGTGGGACGGGTCAAGTTCGGGTCAGGAGGTTTGGATCAGGGTCGGTTGTGTTTGGGTCAAGTGAGGTCTGGACTTGGCCTAATGAGTTGGATCGGGTCAGGTTCAGCTTGGGCTGGAGTTCATTGGGCCAGGCCTGGTGGGTTTGGATTTAAAAGAAACTGGTTTGGGTTGAGAAGGTGGGGTCCGGTGGAGATTGGCTGGGTTATCATTAATGGGGCCCAGGTTTCGTAGATTTCGATCTGCTCGTCGGATTTTGACGTTCCACATATCGACGGAAAGTTCTCGGCAAATAGGTCACGAGGAACAAATTTTTAGGGAAATCTGAGGTCCAGAGATGACAGGTGATTTTTCACGCGGGCGCCGCGGGGGTGTGGGACCCGCTATCGTGATTTTTGATCCGCCCGTCAGATCTTGGAGTTTTATATATGGGCGGAAAGCTCTCGATGAGTAGATCACGATGAGCCAACTCCCGGGGCGATCAGAGGCCTAGAGATGACAGGTGACTTTTGACTCGGGACCTAATCAGGACATCATTAAATAGGGTGGACTAAATTGCCCCTCATAGGGTGCAAAAACGAGGTGTCTACAACCGCTCCGATTTGTATTATACCATACAAGATGGCTCCGGCGGAATTGTGAGAATTAAAAATATAGTTGCAAGAATTACTAGACAAAGGTTTTGTCAGACCTAGTATTTCGTATTTGGGAGCTCCGGTTTTTTTTCTCAAAAAGAAAGATGGTTCCATTTGGATGTGCATCGATTACTGAAGATTGAACCAAGTAACCATTAAGAACAAATATCCACTGCCAAGGATAGATGAATTGTTTGATCAATTACAAGGTGCCACATACTTTGCGAAGATTGACTTGAGATCCGGTTACCACCAGCTGAGAGTTAGGGAGTCAGATGTATCGAAGACAGCTTTCCGGACAAGATATGGATATTATGAGTTTCTAGTGATGTCATTTGGACTGACTAAACCACCGGCGGTATTCATGGCCTTGATGAACAAAATATTTGCACAATATTTGGATCAGTTCATAATGGTGTTCATCCATGATATTTTGTTGTACTCCAAGTCTAGAGAAGAATATAAATAGCATTTGAGAACATCACTGCAACTTTTAAGAGACAACCAGTTGTATGCAAAGCTCAGTAAGTGTGAATGTTGGCTCTAACAAGTATCATTTTTGGGGCACATCACCTCCAAAGATGGTTTGTCGGTGGATCAGCCCAAGATTGAAGCAGTTGTTGATTAGGAAAGACCAAGGAACGCGTCATAAATCAAAAGTTTTCTTGGAATGGCAGGCTGTTACTGGAGGTTTGTTCAAAGATTTTCATCGATTGCGTCTCCATTGACGAAGTTGACCAGGAAAAATGCACCAGTTGTATGGACAGACTAGTGTGAGGCTAGTTTGCAAGAGTTAAAAAAGAGATTGACTTTAGGACCGGTCCTTACTTTATCATCAGGAAGCGGCGGTTTTACCATTACTGATGCCTCTAATGTAGGACTTGGATGTGTGCTAATGCAAGATGGCAAAGTGGTTGCTTATGGATCCCGACAGTTGAAAGATCATGAGAAGAACTATGTAACGCATGACCTTGAGTTGGCAGCGGTAGTTTTTACATTGAAAATGTGGAGACATTACCTCTATGGAGAGAAATTTGAAGTCCACTCCGACGACCACAACTTACAATATTTGTTTTCTCATAACGAACTAAATATGAGGCAGAGACGGTGGATGGAATATACCAAGGATTATAATTTTCTGATCAAGTACCACCCGGGGAAGGCGAATGTAGCCTCTGATGCATTGAGCAGGAAATCAATCGGCTTGGCAAGTCTTTGGGGTCCAAGTATTTTTCAGTAGCTTGAAGAGCTGAGCGTAGACTTTCAACCACTAAGGAAGGGTGTAATGTTAGCTAACATGTTAGTGTCTGAACCCTCCTTCATACAGAAGAACAAGGATGGCTAATTCTGAGATCCAGAGTTGGCCAAGATTACAGAGCATATAGCAGATCGTCCAGATTTTCGTATTGTGGATGGAGTTTTGTACTTTCGTGTGTGCCTATGTGTGCCTAACATCAAGGACTTGAGGAATGACATCATGAGAGAAACACACAGTACGAAGAATTCCATGCATCCGGCTAGCACGAAGATGTATCAGAATTTGAAGGGCGGATTTTAATGGAATAACATGAAGCGAGAAATTGCAGCGTTTGTCTCCCGATTTATGACCTATCAATTGGTGGAAGCAAAGCACCAGAAGCCTTCAGGGTTGCTGCAACTGTTAGAGATCCCAGAATGGAAGTGGGAGAACCTTACCATGGATTTTGTTTCGGGACTACCGAGAACCAGCAGAGGCAATAACGCAATTTGGATCATTATGGATCGCCTCACCAAGTCAGCTCAATTCCTTCCAATGAAGACAGGGAAGAAAATTCACATGCTACCTCTGCGTGGTTATTTGTTAATGAGGTTGTCAGTCGTCATGGATAGCCAATTCCTATCACATCCGACAGAGACAGTAGATTCGTCTCGAGGTTCTAGAAGACACTACATGAATCCATGGGTATGAAGTTACAGTTCAGCACGACTTACCACCCACAAATAGATGGCCAGTCAGATAGAACAATTCAAACTCCTGAAGATATGCTTCGGGTTGGTGTGTTACATTTCAAGACTCAATGGGATGAGATCTTACCACTTTGTGAGTTCGCCTAAAATAGTAGTTACCATTCGAGCATTAGAATGGCGCCTTTGAAGGCTTTGTATGGCAGAAGAAGTAGAACCCCAGTTTGTTGGGAGGAAGTAGGTGTTCGCCGCTTCCATGAACCGACTATAGTGAGTGAGACTAGTGACAAATTCAAGTTGATTCAAGATCGACTGAAGGTAGCCTAGAGTAGATAGAAAAGTTATGTAGATGCTCAGAGAAGGGTCTTGCAGTTCAAAGAATGAGATAAAGTTTTCTTGAAGGTGTCACCGACTAGGGGAACGTTGAGATTTGGGCAAAAGGGCAAGCTATCCAGGTGATACATTGGACTTTATGATATTGTGAGTAAGAATGATGATGTGGCTGATAGACTAGCCTTACCGCTCGAGCTCTCTAGCGTGCACAGTGTCTTCCTCGTGTCAATATTTAAGAAGTACATCCCCGATCCATTGCATGTGCTCCGTCATGAACCTTTGGAAATCCGAGAGGATTCCACATATATAGAGAAGCCTATTCGAATAATTGACACTAAGGAACAAAAGCTAAGAACAAGGACAATTCATTGGGTGAAAGTACTCTGGGAGAATTATGGACCCGAGGAAGCAACGTGGGAACTATGGGATCAAGTCTAGAAGAAGTACCATCATCTACTACCAGAGGTTAGTTGAGTTTCCATTTGGAGGACCAAATGCCCTAAGGGGTGGAGGATGTAAGACCCTAACCCGATATTACCACGTTTAGCAGTAATTTCTCCAAATTCCGTGAAATATATATTTTTCGAAAACTAGAATTTATGACGAATGTTTTTCTCTTCTTCGTCGAACTCATCCGAGGCCGGGAAACATATGTTTTAAGCCCGACAAGTCTAGTTAGTGGTGGAACCCACCTTCACTTTCTATATAAAAAGAACTCTCCTCCTTTCTCCTTCTCTTTCTCATGTTTGCTAAAAGAGAGTAGTTCCAAGCCAGGATAGGGTTTTGCCCTCTCCGCTACTTCTTACTTTTTCCTCTCCAATCCACCTCAACTCTTGCCCAAATGGAGAGTGAACCCTCATATTCTTCTTCCTGACCATGAGAGCTCTCTATTGACACCATTGGAAGAGGAATCCAACCATTCTAGGGTTCCCTTCGAGCAAGCTTTGTCCATTTGAAGACCTTCCAAGTAAGCTATCTCTATCATCTTCTAGATTTGGTTGTTTTAACCCTAGAGAGCCTTTTCCCTCTTATTACAAGCTCTCTCTTTCTTTCTCATTGCGTTGGCCATTTAGGGTTCTAAATGGGTTTGTTTTTGGGGGTCTTTGGTGTGCTTGTAGGTTTGGTCTTGAGAGTGGTTTTGGGAGGTTGTTTGTGCTAGTGGAGACCAAGGCAACTGGTTGAATTGATTCATGTTGAATGTTAACCCTTTCATGGATGACTTTTTATATTTCTCTTTGTTTTCATAATGTTTTTCATGGCTTCAATCACTTTGAAATCCATGTTACGATTTCTATTCGTTTGCAAGTATATGTTTCATAAGCCCTCTCTCTTTATCTCTTTGTCTCTTGATTAGTTTACTTGAAATGAGTAAGGTCATTTTGTTCAATGTGATTTATGACATGAATGATTCACATGTATGATGGATGTGATGTGGAATGGTGGAAATGTTATGGTGTGTTGGGAGATATTTGATGTTGATTATTGCGAGGGAAGGAGGCCTTTCTTGTGCAGGAAAATGTGTTTTAGAGAAGAAGAAAGAGGTTGGACGAGCCCTTTTCGGGTAGAAAAAATGACTGCCCGCTTGAGCGGACATATGGCCGCTCGAGCACGCAGACATTCTGTCTACCACTTCCAGGTGCAAAATGCATGTCTGATCAAGTAGAACTTCTATCCGATGCTCCTCCAGCGCAGCATAGGTCCGCTCGAGCGCCCATATGCCCGCTCGAGCATACCCCCTCTATGGCTTGGGTCATATTTGGGGCCTGGAACGAGGGTTGGAGCAGGAAGAATAGACTATTTCAAGTCCTATCGGCATGGTTTGGTGTGGGAAAGACTGTATAGGGTTTTAATGGAGCACAATCTCACTCCGGAAACATATTGAGGATTCTTGACTTATCAATATGTATAGGGAACTTGGAATGTCCTTGATCTTCTGGAGTACTAAGTCATGAGAAATAAAATAATTGACATACGAGTCCCTATACGCATTGAACTAAGCCTTGAAGCCTCATTGTGTGGTCTGGCATACATGTGGATAAGCTTCTAGTTTAGCTTGTTTTGGTGTTATACACTTGTATATGCCCTGATTTCATCATGTGTCCTATGTGTCGACACCACTAAGCATGGGCGTGCAACCTTGTCGGCTTGATCCACCGACTTGGGGTCCTTTATAAATCGTGCCAGCTGGAATCTAGGTTCTCGCCCATCTTGTTATCCGGTTCCGCGGCCGGTGTTTAGCCTGTTAGCCAGGTTTCTTGGCATCTAGTAGATGTAATTAGTTGGCTCTTGTCACTTCGCGTGTCCGAGACCAATGCCTCTAGCGTGCTCTTATCACATTAGTGATGGAGGATTTAGCTTTATTTGGTTGTCTTCTTGCCAGTTATCTGTCCATTGGTACCTACTCATGTTTTAAGACAATCATGTGTTTTCAGGTAAAAGTATGCATTGTATTTCATGACATGTATTGTTTCTACCGACTTTAAATGTCTTTCTCAACTGATGTATAAATTGTTATTATGTTTATATCTCTTCACCCACCTGTCAGACCGTCGTGTTTGACCCATTGCTTTGGTAATCAGGTCTAGAATTCGTTGCTCTCAACGAGAAGCCAGAGGAGGCAGCCGGAGAGCCGCAACGTGTAAGAGAATGGTAAGCTGACGATGTCATCTAGATATTGGATCATGCTATGAGTTGCGTAACATCTTTTAGGAGGGTGATTTACACATTTTGGGACTTTGGCTGTACTGGCCTTTGTTGTCCTTTATTTTTTGGTTATGTTTAATTAACTCATGTTTTGTATAAACATTTAACTTTAGGCTTTTGGGGATACTATGTGAATATTGCTCACTCTGACATCATGTTATATATGCTTTATGTCATCAATCTTGATATGATAGAATGAATTTTTAACTTGGTTTGCTACATGCTTCTGCACCCTGATTATGATTTACTTGTGAGCGTGAAATCTTCACCGTGAAAACCTGTGAGAAAGCATGTGCACAGATGTTGTGTCTCTTCCTCATCCGCGTGCATGCAAATAAAGGAAAATAAATATTCACCACCCATACAATGATCGCCGACCCTGAACTAGGAGCTGCCCTCGGGCGCTAACCGGATCCGGGGCCGCGACAGATTGGTTATAGACTATAGAGACCATTTGATCATTGTGAAGGAACTACTTGACTACAAGACAATAAGGTTGTACATTGATGGTGTGGGCTTATTCTCTAGCACCCTGGAAGGGTGTTGCTACTGTTGCATGCTTTTACATGCATGGTATTATTTTGAGTGTTAAGCCCCGTCCAATGTCGACTGCTGGCCCAATGCACCAAGTTGGTTAGGTGACCGTAAGGTAACCCAGGGAGAATATTATCCACTGCTCCAGTACGTTTAGGAAGTTCCTTAAAAACAATGAATTGGTATTTTATTATAGCTGGCATTTGTTCCAGGAGCTCTGCTTGTAAGGTAGCTAAGGATTGGGTCATTGAGACATATATGAGTTTTACTGTTTCTTTCTTTTCTCCTTTTTTTTTTCCTTTTTTTTCGTCCTTCTTCCTTTTGGGTTACTTTTTGAATAATACTTTATGATGAAATGATTTTATTGTTTTTTATTCTTTGGCAATATTTTTGTTAGATCAGTACCTATTAGGGGTTTCTAGATTAAGTTTTTTTCATTTTAAAAAAATTAATTTTAGTGTTGCGTTCTTTGATACTTGCCATGTGGAAGATATATTCTATAATTTTTAATCAATTTTTCTCCTTTTTTGGGACATCGGGTTTTCATTTTTTAAAATAAATTTAGGTTTTGGGTTCTTTTTGGGAAGATATTTCTATTCTTTTAAAATATGGATGGTTTGAGATAGATTTTTCTCCATCCATTTTAGTTTCTGAAGTCATATGGTGGGTTTGGTTTGGGAAAGGTTTTCACAATATAAGTTAGGTGCAAGGTAGGGAAACTCTGTTGAGTCACCTTGTTATGATGAGTACCCAACTTTGTATTTTATGTCTTTATGAAATAAAAAAATTTAATTTTCCACTGAAAAATAAAATAAAATAAAATAAACCTTATTAAGTCAAATAAAATGAAAACAATGGCCAAGTCACCTCCTTTTGATGAGGTGCTGCATTTTCGAGCACTTGCTACGTTGATTTGATTTTAACCAATTGATGTTTATGTTTGGGTAATTAGTACTAGAGGTTTGCAGTTAGCAATTTAAAAATGGTGATTACAATATAATTGGAGACCTATATTTGATCTCTGACCATTAATGTTTGCATCTAAAGATTATGTAATATGCAACTCTCTTTTTCTTATTATAGTGTTTTTCTTTCACATAAAAATTATTAATTTGAATTAATTGTCATAAATAAATTTAAAAAAAAAATTATATAAGGAATATTTGATTTTTTTTCCAATTAGATATTTTTAAATTTTTTAGTATACATTAATGTTCATACAAATTAAAATATAATTAATTGTTTTATAAAATCTTACATTTCTAGGTTATCTTCACAAGCAATACCATACGTACCTTAATCTTATGATAATAATAATGATAATTTGTCATAATATCATTATCATCTTTTAGTAAGTTAGGAAAAACCTCAAGTGTGGGTGCACTTAGGAGCCACTTGATGGCTGTATGGGTGATGTGACTTTCCCTCCAACCATCAGGTGGCTCATGAGAGGGGCCCATTAAGTTATATTGTATTTTGTGTATAGTATCATCTATACATTATATCTTGTTCCTTTTTGATATGTTTACATATGGGCAATGTTCATGTGCATCCTTCGCTCACCATATGGTGAGGGACAAACTCAATGGGGCCCACCTAGAGCCCCAATGATAATGGGGTTTGGGGGGGATGGAAAGAGTCATATGAGATGAGACCATATATCAAGTTTGAGGTCAATCCCAAGTTTCTAACTCCTTCATCCGTGACCCACAAATTTAATGACTTTATATTAAAGGAAAATTTTGACCCTCAATCCAACGGTCCAATCCAATCGGATTAATGAAAACTCAATTGATCCATTGTAGTTTAGGGGGTTACATGTGTGTGGATGATTTGGATGAATTATAAAGTGGCCAAACTATATTGTCCCTCACCATAATGTGGTGAGGGATAGATGCACATGAATATTTCCCTTTATATATAATATAATATTTTATATTTCCTATAAATTTTTAAAAGTTTGTAGACTTTCTTTAATATGAATTATATTGCCCGTGCTCGCTAGTACTGATGATGATGATGACGAACACGATGAAGATAATGATAATTCTAAAACTAATAATAATAACAATAATGATGGTGATGATGATCATGATCATGATGACGACGACAATGAAAATGACAACAACAAAAAAGGGCAATGACAGCGACAACGGGAACAATATAATTATGTAAGATTGGCGGAAATTATGCAGGCCTCCGGTTCCACAATAAGACTGCCTAAATTCCTGAATGCAAAAGATGCTAATCAGAAGATGGAGATTATACTGGCCTATGCTTCCACAACAAATGTGGCAATGACATTTTTTTTAAATGATGAAGGAGTTTTGAAATTTTGTATTTTGATATGACCCTTAGTCTTTTTTTATCCAGTAAAAGGAGACTTTACTTCACTCGGCCTTACTTACTTAGTGAGATGGCAAAACAAACCTTTCATTGGTGCGCGTGATCATGGGTCCCACTTGCGATAGACTACTCCGTGCACAGTTCACTTCCGGGCCCTTGACCCTTGACCAGGTCCAAGTCTCATCTTTCTTTCTCGCTCTACATTTACGTCTCAATAAGTCGTAACTAACTCGGTAAGGGTAATGACTGCTTTTTATACTGCACCGTTGAATCATCTCACAATTTCTTCGCAGCTCTTCATTCATCTTACAGCTGTAACAGCTCTAGAGCACTCGGAGAAAGAAATAGCCGAAGTGATGATGGATTTCTCTTACGATTTTCCCACAGCAGCTAACAAGCTGCGTATTCACCTTCATACTGCAGGTGCTCAAATGAATTACTGCTTTTCTTTTTCTTCTCCTCAATTATTAAAATTTTTTTTTTGGTGTTTTTACCTTGAACCTTGAATAATAGATATGCGAATGAGATCCAGGCCATTCATCCAGTGGGGCACAATCCACATATTGTGCCCACCTGATGAATCACAATAATGAAATCTCAATAGATGTCCATGTACATCTATGCGGGGATGAAATGAGAGGCCTTGGGAGAGTTTTTTTAGGATCGAATCTAGTTCTAGGTCTAAAAGGATGGCTAAAGCGCCACCCGTTTGTTAGTCCGGATCATCTGAGGATTTCCCCCACGGTGATTTTGAGTGGATCAATTAAGGTCCGCCACGTCACTGCGGGTTCCATCCGGGCAGGGGCTGCCTATGGCGAACAGTAATTGGTTCACTCATCGTCACCGTGGGAGAAATCCTCAGATGATCTCCTTTTCGCATTTGCTAGAAGCACATGCACATCTGTGCAATTGTTGGGCTGGGCCTCCCTCTAAGAACACAAATACCTAAACTAAGCCCGTTTAATTTCGGGCACTGAATAACATTTTCCCGTCCAAACAACAGTCCTCAAATCAAGCACATTCGGATGACTGAAACTAGTGATCAACCCAAATGGACCACATATAAACCCAGCTTAAATCACGGATCCCAAGGACTTTGCACCTATCTGCCGGGACTAGATTATTGTGAATGTAGAAAATATATATTAAAAATGCAGAATACTGTTTGGTAAAACAAAAACAAAACCACACATCAAGAAATGTGCACCAAGGTGTGAGTATGCTGCCATATGGGCTAAAGCTTAGAGAGTCAGGGTGGGAGTCAAAGAATTTAAGTCCTGCCGCGGGAAAGGAAAACTGCAGAATGATGCAGATTTCCAGCCCTGAACTTACCTTGGAAAACCATAACATAGTAGAATTTGTTTGTAACGGATTTTCTCCTATATTAGGTATGTTGGGCTACTGGTCTAGGTGAGATACTTCCAATTTGACGACCAAACCCATACTCTCTCTCTCTCTCTCTCTCTCTCTCTCTCTCTCTCTCTCTCTCTCTCTCTCTCTCTCTCTCCCCCTATCCCTACCAACCTACGCCCCGCCCACCATCGCCTGCCACCCACTCTTCCTCTCCCTCTTTACCTCCCTGGATCTCTTCCTCTCCCTCTCTCTCTTCCTATCCCTGCCCATCTCCATTCACCGCTCGCCGCCGCCCTCTCTCCCTACTCGTCGCCGCCCTCTCTCCCGCTCTCTCTTTCCCTCCACCTCTCCCTCTCCCTACCCACTGCCCGCAGCAGCCACCACCCACTCTCGCTCTCCCTCCCTTTATCTCCTCCCATCCCACCCTCTCTATTCCCGTCACTCTCTACCTCTAGCAGTGCTGCCGGAGGGGTGCTAGTGGCTGGGGTGGGGGTGGGGGTGGGGGCAGGTGAGTAGAGAGAAATTGGGTGAGGTGTGAAACTATGAATGGTGTGTTGTTTGGTAATATCACACATGGATATATTCTATGAAGACAAGGGATGTGGAAAGAGAAGTTTTGGTTGTGGCATTAGCAACTGCCTTGAACTTAATCCAAGAATATTTTGTACTATAGTTTTGATGTATATTAAAGAGTCTAGATCCATCGAGGCCTCGACTCCGAGAAATCTCAAGTTGAAGGAGTGGAACTAAAACTCAAAGTAGGTTTTATGTATTGGAAAATGAACACCCTCTCTATGTGTGAGATATCCCTAAATTTTACCCCAGTAAGAGTTGGTCCCACGTTAGGATGGACCATTTATTAAATAAGTATTCATGAATACGATATACAATTGTGTTATAACATTTCTTTGTCAAACATTCGATCCTATGTTGGGACCAACTCTAATTACTGTAAAATTCAAAAACAAACTGTAAATTGCAAGGGCATTTATCTTGAGCAGTTCGGGCTTTTAATAAGTGAGGTACACAATGGAGTTTTACTAATTTCTCCAAGTCAAATTCTCTTAAATCCGGGCACACATGGTGAATAAATGACTATTGTTACAATGACCGAATATAAAATGTAATCATATATTTATCTACGCGGGTCCTCTGCTTTTATTCTAGTTCTTGATTCAAGTCAATACCTTCCATAGCCTGCATTCACATGTACTCAGCCAAATGGGGAGAACTTGTTCAGGAGAGGGCTCCACCTGAGGAAAGTATTGAAAAGTATTTACGGTACCTCTACTAAAGCCTCGAGATTTTGTTAAATATCTAATAATCATAAGGGGCCATTTCTACGGTGCTGGTTTCAACGGCAAAGAGTCCACGACAAGGTTCCGAAAAAAATTGCCTGCCGTTTTTGGTGCAACAATAATTTGGCCTAGGAATCCTCCCATTTTTTCTTAGGGCACATTTGGCAAATAGCATGGCCAAGGAATCTTCTTTTTTTTCCGCATTTTTAAGGAACTTCCATGTTTGCTTGGGAGAGGATTTTGAGCCCGCCCCCCACCCCCACATTGGGACCGAGTGTATCCACGCATGAGTGGAAAGGCGGATGAACAGTAGAGCTATAGTAAGTGAAGACGTTAATGTGGTTTCTGGTCTTTTTGCATTTTTTATGCATCTTTTGGGCTCCACAATCAAGATCCGAACCAATAATAGTGTTAAGAAGGTCCAAATGGCCATCTTACAAAATTTCAGTCGTTGATTCATCTTAGATCTTGAGATATTTGCAAAACCGATCCAACTGTTAGATGACAATTTCTGACACGCTGTGGGCCAAAAAAGGGGGATTCAATCCAGTCCGTTTTTTTTTTATTTTCTGGTTCCTGTGGGCCCCATAATCAAGATCTGAACCAGTAGTTATTTCTAGAATGTCAAACACGGCTAGTTGACCAAATTTCAACCGTTGATCATTACTATATCTTGAGATATTTGCACAAAAGTTCAGGTACTAAAATATTAATTTCTTATTCCTGTGGGTCCCCTTTGCATGATTTGAACCGTACATATTCTCCAGATGACGACAAACTACTTTGAGGTGAAAGTTAAGGTCTTGATTTTTCATGGATTTTGGAAATTTTTATAAAACATATTTATAACCATTGGATCATTTATTCTACAATTTGTAGGAGTCCTCCCTCCATTCAAACATGGAACTCTCTTTGGAAATCCGATCAAAGGATTGTGGCCTTCTTTGGAGATGGACAGAATCCTCTAAATAGAGGATTCGTCTACGTTTACCAAACGTGCCTACCTCCATCCAAACATGGAACTTTCTTTGGAAATCCGATCAGAGGATTGTGACCTTCTTTGGAGATGGAGAGAATCCTCTAAATAGAGGATTCATCTACATTTACCAAACGTGCCCTTAATTTCCGCACAAAAGGGGATCAGGATGTCCTTTATGGAGTGTTAGATAGGAAAGTTGGATCCGCATGAGGCCGCACCAAATGCATCCTAAACGATTCTGACTTTTGAATAAGGTATGCTTGAGTTAAAATTTTTCACTATCCCTAATTAAGTAAGAAATTTCGTGTCCGATATATAAAACCGTCAAAGTTCCCACCTTTAGATTTTAAACTGTCTTTTTTCCCCCTTGAAGGCAAATTTATTACAAGAGAGAGGGGAAAGGCAAGGAAAATTTGGACCCAAAACACAAGGCAAGAAGCCCAGCAAAAAGAGCAATTCAGAGAGAAGCTAGAAGCCTATCGAAAAAAAAAATCACAGAGCTAGAGTTGTTTAAAATTTATTTCCTTTAAACTGTTAGAAAATTGGCTTGATAGTTACTCTGTTATCATCGTCAAAGCCTTGTCCCAACTATTCTGCATACTCATACTCTTCTTTAATGGGTTGGGTACAAACCAAGTACAGATAAATGGGTACCATCACGAATCCCCAGCTATTATACATTAGTAAAACTTCTTATAATAGTTCCCTGTCCATCATGTCTTTCAAAAAGTGCAAGTTTACTTACAAATTTTGAATGAATTCATATAATATAGAAGTTATATGTGTATATCAATGAAATGCACGTTACATAAACGAATTCATATAATGCACAAGTTATATGTTGGAAGTAGGTGGGCCTCTTGGATGGGTTTTGAAAACTTTTGACCCACTTAAAGTAGGGATCAAATACCCATAAGGCCAAAAACCCAATCCCAAGATCTAAAACCCTCTTCTCATGTATTAAAATCAGAGAAAAACTATCTATGTTGACACCAAAAATGTCACTTTGCCTCTTCAACATCAAAAGCTATATAGAGCCGCATCCTACTACAAATAGGCAAAGCCGCTTCAAGCATCAGATCTTGTCGAAATCAAACAGAAATTGCAAGATCCTTCAAAATAGCCAAAAGAATGGTACACATGAAGTTTTTAGCCATTTCGACACCATTTGGCCTAACTTCAATCCTCCAACGGCTGAGCAGGAGCTCCCGACGGCGACAGTGTAGAAGACATCAATTCTTCGATCAGAGCCTATGGATGGTCTCAAAATACCTCCAAAAGGCTCCACGTCAAATTTCAAGTCAAATCGACACCGTTTGACCCACCATCAACTCTCAAACGGTGAAATCAAGCCTCTCGGCGGCGAGAATCATCGATGCCGCCACTCATCAAACCAAGCACACGGGTAGCTTCTACATGCTTCCAAAGGGCTACACGTCAAATTTTAGGTCATTCCGACAACGTTTGACCCGAATTTGACGCTCGGAAATAAAATCAAGTCTACCAGCGGCGGAGCTCCCCGGGACCATAGCACCCAAATTGGAGCTAATGGATCATCTCAAAATGACTCCAATAGTCTCCCTGTCAAATTTCAGGCCAATCGGACATCGGTTGACCGTACATCAAAGCTCAACATCTTCCATGCGGTAAAATCAAGTCTAGCATCGACGGGACCCCAAACGGCTTCAAAACTCAAATAAATGCCTATGGTTGGTCCTATTTATTGCTCAAGAAGCTTCACGTGAAATTTCAAGTCATTCCGACATCGTTTGACCTAGTTTTGACTCTTGGTAGAAAATCGGCTACGAGGTCTTCGGTTTTTCCAAAAAATAGGAAACTTTGTGTTCTGATTTGCACGGCTTCTCGTCAGGTTTTCCTCAAGAAAATCAAGTCAATAAATGAGGAAAGATGTTAAGAGAAATACAAGTGAAAGAAGAAACGAAAAAAGACGGAAAAACGGCGACCGAAAGGGGACAAAAGCCCCATGGTCACCGGCGACCACGGGTGCATGGTAGCCGGCAACCATAGGGATCCAGGTCACCGGATTTAGCCCGAAAACCCACTTTTTCGGGTACTTTTCGTGTTTTGAGTCGTTTAGCCCCTGTGATTTTTCCTGAATCTGATTTTTAAGGCATGATATTCGTCGATCTTTTTCAACATCACGGATCCGCCGTCTAAATCATGAAGTCATCATCCGACGCTTCAGGATCGCCAACTGACTGACCAAGAAATCACACTTTCTGCCCGACCAATCGTGAAATCGACTGGACAGATGTTGCCGGCCCATTGGTGTCAACCAATCTCTGAAATTGCATCGCCATCCGACATCAAACAACATGCGGATCCATCGGCTATCATCGTAAGAAGAATTCCAAAAGAAGCGGTGCGGCCCGCAACTCTTCAAGCGACTTGGCGACCAATTAATGCTGTTAATTGACCCATTTATGACAAGTTAATGCGGTCATTAACTCATTATTTTGGACGACCCAATCTGAAGTAAGCAACTGGGAGTACAAGTCCAATTAATCATGGCAATTAACCATGTAACTCCTATCATTATGGACTTTAATCATGGTAATTATTTATGAAACCCCCATCATCATGGAGATTAAATGCCCATTATTCTCCGTCGGCCAATCAAATTTAAGGGAAAAGGAGTTACAAAATTATGAAATTAATCTTGTAACTCCTCCCATCATGGAGCATCAATGCCATCAATGCCCATAAACCCACCAATGGCTATCAAACGCCTATAAAAAGGGGGTTATTCCAAGAAGAAGCACTACACACTATGCTGCCGCAACCACAGCCAAAAGAATCCAAAAGAAATCCTTGCTCAAAGAAGTTATCTTACTTTGAAGAAACTCTGCTAGAAGAGACAACACAAGGTGATCGAAGTCCCTTGGGGGGCCACCCCCCCAAGGTCCCCCCTCCTTTTATGCAACATGGCCTAGATGTGGCTTTTCAGCCCGACTACCCGGATTTTTATTGGATATAGGACCTCTCCATGGTCTTTATCCTCTAAAAAACCTGAGGTCCGAGCCAAGCCAAGTGAATCAAAGCATCAAGTGTTCTCATCTTAATGACGATGGCGGAGTCCATACATGACTCGCGACCGTCGATCTGAACGAGTCCCCACAATCTCCTGAGAAGTTAGATCCCTTTTCTTACTTCTTATATTGTATTTTGTATTTTTTTAAAGAGACAAAAAAATTCACAACTCTTGTCTTTCTTCATTGATGAGGGATCACCACCTACGGCACAAAATCGCCTTTCACAGCAAAATCACCACCTACGGCACAAAATCGCCTTTCATGGCAAACAAATGAAAATCGCCTTTCACGGCATTAAAAAATCTTGTCTCTTTCTTTAAAATATATGTGCAATGGAAAGTTAGAAAAAGTTTGGTTTCCTTTCTACTTGTGAAGGTGGATCCCCAGATCACTATTTCTAAATTCCAAATGGAATAGAAAATCTGGCATGCCCGTACAAAATGTTGATGCTCGCTTTTTTACGCCCCACTGCACCCTGGCAGATCTGGGGCGGAGGGAGGCGAGAAGCCGGGTCCATCAAGTTGGCACAACCGGTGGGACTCGTTCATTTGAGAACACGATGCTTAGACTCCTTGGCTCTTTTCTAGTTGGTGGCCTGTGTTTGATTTTGCATCTTTCAAAAAAAACAATGAGATGGGATTCTCTGGAAATTTCTGTCTTTGAGTTTATTTCCATTCTTTCTCTTCTCAAACAAAAAAAAGGTTTTTTTTATCATTGGGTTCAGATTTGAGAAATTTTGGTTTCTTCCCTTTCGGATTTAGTGCTCGCGGAAATCACTGAGCCTTTGTTCGGATTGGAATACCATTTTCTCTCTTTTGTGAATCCAATCTTGACCTTTTTTAAAAAAAAATTTTTCTTAGATTTCTCTCTTTTGGATTCAAATTGGAGAAACTTTGGTTCTTTCCTTTTTGTACATTGGCTTGCGGAAATCGCTGAGCCAACGTTCGGATTGAGAGGGGCCATTTCCCTCTCTTTGATGGGTCCATTAGTGATCTTTAAAAAAAAAAAAAATTTTAGATTTCTCTCTTTTGGATTCAAATTGGAGAAAGTTTGGTTCTTCCTTTTCATACAAAGGCTTGCGGAAATCGCTGAGCCAACGTTCGGATTGGGAGGGGCCATTTCCTCTCTTTGATGGGTCCATTAGTGATCTTTCAAAAAAAAAAAAATTCATTAAGGTTGCATCAATTGCGTTCTTTGACCAAAGTGAATCTAAGAAAAGCCTTGTCCAGAGTGTGGAGGCAGCTAGACTGTTCGAGGCACGGGTCCTTCAAACAGGTTCATTAAGTAATCCTACCCTTACCTGGGGGCTGATCTATCCGCTAAGGTTTCATAAGACCGAATTGGAAGACCTACGTGTACTCTTCAAAAATAAATCTTCAAAAAAAAAATCTCTTTTAAAAAAAAAGAAAAGAAAAAAAACTTCTGTCACTATTGTGTTCAGATTCGAGAAATTCTGGTTCTTTTCTTTTCGGATTTAGTGCTCGCAGAAATGTTTGAGTATGTATTCGGATTGGAATACCATTTGCTCTTTTTTATGAATTCAATGTTGACCTTTCAAAAAAAAAAAAAACTTCCGTCACTATTGTGTTTAGATTCGAGAAATTTTTGTACTTTCCTCTCGGATTTAGTGCTCGCAGAAATGTTTGAGCCTGTATTCGGATTAGAATACCATTTGCTCTCTTTTATGAATTCAATCTTGACCTTTCAAAAAAAAAAAAAAAAAAACCTTCCGTAACTATTGTGTTCAGATTCGATAAATTTTGGTTCCCTCCTTTTCGGATTTAGTGCTCGCATAAATGTTTGAGCCTGTATTCGGATTGGAATACCATTTGCTCTCTTTTATAAATTCAATCTTGACATTTCAAAAAAATCACATCTCGTGTCCTTCCCAAAGATGTGATTTGCAACATTTGTGCCTAGCGGTGCTAGCACGCCCTTTCGGGTTTACTATATTCGCGACCGACACATTTGTGTCTCCAACCTTATATCATTTTTACCTCGAGTGAACCTCGCTTCTCGGTAATTTGAATTAATGTTTACAATTGTTTCTAGTAGTCACTGGAATGCTAATTCTAAGCCTATCATATTTGAGTTCAGAACAATTGTACCCTCTATGGCTTTTTGCCTTCCTCATGTTGCTTAGGCTGGGCCATGTCCCCTCGAGCGATTTGAAAAGACAAAACCATAGTATTTTCCATTTATGATCACTATATTCTTGTGATTACTAATGGATGTGGTCTTGTTTCAGAAGTTTTTCCGAACTAACAATGGTAGCTTCGTTAACCATCACCTTAGATGAGAACAAGTACCAACTCATGCTTCAAGAGAAGCAAAACAAGCGCGCTTGCAAGCGCCTTGCCAGCTACCGAAATGTCGTCTCCCTCGACAACTCACAAGAAATTGGGATGACCTCTACTCCCCAGACTATCATCTTTGGGTCATTGGGACCATTCCCACTCCCCGTAGGAGAATCTGCATCTGCCAAAAGGCAGAAAACCGCCCCGGAACGGGTCACTGCCCCAACACCAAAGGCGGTCATCAAGAAACTCGAGGCCCATGGCAATCCCGCGAAGTCTCAACCTGCAAGAAACCAAGTCCACCCTAAGACTTGGTCACCGAGACCTTCTCCAAAACAAAGAAGGTCCCGAACATTTGCAAAGCCAGCATACCTGGCCCCTCTCAAGGAGAACCGGTTCTATCCTCTCGCCTACATGAAAGAGGAGAAACCTACCCTCCACCAAACAACAAAAGCTACTCAGCATGAGCCGGCTTGCTCCTACAAGCCTAAAATCAAATCTTCCATCACAAGGCCTCTGCAAGAACCTGCCAAGGCCTGCTTTCCTGCAACTCGACCCTTCATCTCAATTGGGGCCAAGCTTGCAAAATTTAAAGCTTCGCTGCGACAGGCAAAGGACCACGTCCAGATCCTGTCCATGCCGGTCTTCAAAGAAGACAAGCTCAGCTGCTACGCATGAGGGACCACATCCTTCATTACCAGAGCGCAGCCCGAGCTAACTGAAGCTCAAATTGCTCATCGTATACGTCGCCGCGCAGCATATCGACAAAAAAGGCTAGAGAAGCAAAGAACCCAGCATTCTGAGCTTCAGGTCTGTAAAAGATGGGTTGAAAAAGAAAGACCTGACCAAGTTGCTACTGTCCATATGGTTGGTAAAGCCAAAAGACGCCAGAAGTCAACAGCGAAAATACATGTCAGACAGCCGGTGACTCGTAGTGTCTCTCGGACGCGAAGACATCAGGAAGATTCTCCCACTCTTTCAAGCCAAGGACATCGGAGTGGTCAATCCTCGGGCTCTTCATCTAGAAGAATGAGCTCCAGCTCAGTCACTAAGACAATATCATCTTTCTATTCACGAAGAGTGAATGTCCTAGTTACAAACTCTGAGCAACCTCCACTGGATGATAACATGACGACACGCATCCAGCAGTTGGAACAAGGACGGTAGGGGATAGAAGCTCTGATGGAAAACCTTCTTCTCACTCTCAACGTCCACTAAATGATGAAGTTCCACCACACGATGAGGCAAATGGTGGAGAAGATGAGTCATGCTCCCTTACTAAAAAAGACGTTGACAATATCCTAGTCAAAGCAAAAAAAGAGGATACACTGAAAGAGTATGGAATCAAGCCACCATATCCCTTATGGATGAACTTGGTTCCGTTCCCTGCAAAACAACCTATTCTCCAAACACATACGGGGAAAGGTTCAGCGTCATCCACTTCAAGATCCTGACGGGAGCTATATGTGGATCAAGATGCCCTCAAGATGCGTCTCTTTGCAAGTACTCTGAAAGGTACAACCTTTGATTGGTACTCCACTCTGCTAGAGGATTCCATTCAAAACTGGACCATGCTAGAGACACACTTCCTGACCCACTTCAAAGGTAAGGATTATCATGTTACTATGGCTCAGCTCTGCAGCCTAAAACAGGGAGAGAATGAGTCGATATACGATTTCATTCACAAGTGGAACGCAATGGCGTACAAATGCTCAAATGTGCTGCCACAAGCGTCGCTGGTCGACATCTGCCATAAGAACATGAGAGCAAGGATCTGCTCCGTGATCATCGGCAACAGATCAAAGAATGTGGGAGAACTCCTAGAAGCATCTATGGAGGCTGAAACGGTGATCAAAGACCTCAACAGTCAGAAGTCATCAAAGAAAGAGCCTACCACCATTCCAACCTCCAAGCCAAAGAAAAAGGAGGTTCTCAATGTACAAACCAAGTCAACTCCTCAGCCACCAAAGTAAGCTGAAAACAAAACTGCGGGTAAGAGGCCTGAACTCTCTGTGCCTTCAAAGAATGAGTAGAGAAGAAATACCCGTTCAATGAAGATGTTGAATAAATATTTGGGGCTCTCTTAGCAAATGGGAAACTCACTTTGCCTGACCCCAAAAGACCCGGTAATGTTGGCAAAACCAACGATCCCCGATGTTGTCCATACTATCAAATGGTCTCGCATTATCTCAATCATTGTGTTGACACCGAAAATATCACTTTGCATCCTCAACATCAAAAGCTACATGGGGCCGCATCCTACTACAAATAGGCAAAGCCGCTTCAAGCATCAGATCTTGTCAGAACCAAACAAAAACTGCAAGACCCATCAAAATAGCCAAAAGAAAGGTACACATGAAGTTTTGAGCCATTTTAACACCATTTGGCCTAACTTCAATCCTCCAACAGCTGAGTAGGAGCTCCCGGCGGCGACGGTGCTGAAGATATCAAATCTTCGATCAGAACCCATGGATGATCTCAAAATACCGCCAAAAGGCTCCACGTCAAATTTCAAGTCAAACCGACACTGTTTGACCCTCCATCAACTCTCGAACGGCGAAATCAAGCCTCTAGGAGGCGAGAACCACGGATGCTGCCACTCATCAAACAAAGAACGTGGGTAGCTTCTACATGCTTTCAAAGGTTTGCACGTCAAAGTTCAGGTCATTTTGACGACGTTTGACCCGGCTTTGACGCTCGGAAGCAAAATCAAGCCTATCGGCGGCAGAGCTCCCCAGGAATATGGCATCCAAATCAGAGCTAATGGATCGTCTCAAAATAATGCCAATAGGCTCCTTGTCAAATTTCATGTCAATCGGACATCAGTTGACCGTACATCAAATCTCGGCATCTTCCGAGCGGTAAAATCAAGTCTAGCATCGATGGGACCCCAAACGGCTTCAAAACTCAAATAAAAGCCCATGGTTGGTCCTATCTATTGCTCATGAAGCTTCACCTCAAATTTCAGGTCATTCCGACATCGTTTGACCTAGTTTCAACTCTTGGTGGAAAATCGGCTACAAAGTCTTTGGCTTTTCCAAAAATAGGAAACTTTGTGCTTTGATTTGCACGGCTTCTCAATAGGTTTTCTTCAGATGAATAAAACCAATAAATGAGGAGAAGTTTCAAGAAAAATACAAGAGAAAAAAGAAGCAAAAAAGCCCGAAAAATGGCCGAGAAACGGCGACCGAACGGTAACAAAAAAGGGGACAAAAGTTCACCAGCGACCATAGGGATTCGGGTCGTCGGATTTCGCCCGGAAACCCACTTTTTCGGGCATTTTTTACGTTTCACGATGTTTGGCCCCTGTGATTTTTCCAGAATATGATTTTTTGAGCATGATATTCGTCGATCTTCGTCAACATCACGGATTCGCTATTGAAATCATGAGATCATCATCGAACACTCCGAAATCGCCAACCGGCCAATCAAGAAAGCACACTTTCTGCCCGACCGATCATGAAATCGACTGGACAGATGTTGCTGGCCTATTGGTATCAATCAATGTTTGAAGTTTCATGGTCATCCAATGTCGATCAACATGAAAATCCATCGATGATCATCGCCAGAAGAATTCCAAGAGGCGCAGCGCGGCTCGCGACTCTTCAAGCGACTTGGCGACCAATTAATGAAGTTAAATGACCCTTTTTATGGCAAGTTAATGCGGTCATTAACTCATTATTTTGGACGGCCCAATCAGATTCAACGAAAAACGTGTTACAAGTCCAATTAATCATGCAATTAACCATGCAACTCCTATCATTATGGAGTTTAATCATGGTAATTAAACATGAAACTCCCATCATCATGGAGATTAAAAGCAATTAAATGCCCATCATTCTCCATCTGCCAATCAAATTCAAGGAAAAAGGAGTTCCAAAATTAAGAAATTAATCTTGTAACTCCTCCCATTATGGAGAATCAATGCCATTAATGCACATAAACCCTCCCAATGGCTACCAAAAGCCTATAGATAGGCAGTCATTCCAAGGAAGAAGGGTCCTGGAAAATTGTCTTGAAAAATTTCTTCGCAAAGAAGCTCTCCTACTCTGAAGAAACTCTGCTGAAAACACTACAAGGTGTGATGGACCCATCTTTTTCTTTCTTTCCTTCCTCCGTCCCGGGTCCGCCGGGGTGCGGAGGGGCGAAGAGAAAAAAAAGAACAAGCATCAACATTTTTTTTGTACGGGTATGCCAGATTTTCTATTCTATTTGGAATTTGAAAAGGTGATCCGGAGATTCACCTTCAGAAATAGAAAAGGAAATCAACTTTTTTCTAACTTTCCATTGCACATATATTTTAAAGAAAGAGACAAGGTTTTAAAACGCCGTGAGAGGCAATTTTGTTTAATTTACCGTGAAAGGCAGTTTTGTGCCGTAGAAGGCGATTTTGTGCCGTAAAAGGCAATTTACAAATCTCATCAAAATGTAAAGACAAGAAATGTGATTTTTATGTCTCTTTAAAAAAATACACAATACAACAGAAAAGTAAGAAAAGGAATCTGACTTTTCAAGAGATCGTGGGGACTCGTTCAGATCGACGGTCACAAGTCATGTATGGGCTCCGCCGTCGTCCTTCAGATGAGAACACTGGATGCTTTGATTCGCTTGGCTTGGCTTGGACCTCAGATTTTTAGAGGAAAAAGACCAAGGGAAGGTCTTATATCCAATAAAAAACCAAGTAGATAGGCTGAAAAGCCGCATCTAGGCCATGTTGGATAGAAAAAGAGAGGAGATCTTGGGGGGGGGGGGGGGCGGCGGGGGGGGGGGGGGAGGGTGGCCCCCCAGGGGACTTCGATCGCCTTGTAGATTTTGCAGAAGAGTTTCTTCAGAGTAGCTGAGCTTCTTTTTTTTTAGAGAATTCTTCAGAATAGTTTTCAGACGATTTTTCAGGATCAATTTTCAAGACCACTTCAGACAATTTTTCTGGACCCTTTCTCCTTCGAAATGACCGCCTATTTATAGGCTTTTGGTGGCCATTAGGTAGGTTTTATGGGCATTAATGATATTAATGCTCTATGATGGGAGGAGTTACAAGATTTAATTTCATAATTTTGTAACTCCTTTTTCTTAGATTTTAATTGGCCGATGGAGAGTAATGGGCATTTAATCTCCATGATGATGGGAGTTTCATGATTAATTACCATGATTAATCTCAATAATGATAAGAGTTACATGGTTAATTGTCATGATTAATTGGACTTGTAACTCCCATTTCTTGGCTTCTGATTGGGTCGTTTAAAATAATGAGTTAATGACCCTAATAAATTGTCATAAAAGGGTCATTTAACTTCATCAATTGGCCGCCGAGTCGCTTGAAGAGTCGCGGGCCGCACCGCGTCTTTTGGAATTCTTCTTGCGATGATCATCGATGGATCCGTACGTTGTTTGATGTCGGATGACGATTAAAATTCAGGCATTGGTTGACACCAATGGGCTGGCAACATCTGTCCAGTCGATTTCTTGATCGGTCGGGCAGAAAGTGTGCTTTCTTGGTCGGCCAGTTGGTGGTTTCGGAGTGTCCGATGATGATCAAATGATTTTGATGGCGGATCCATGATGTTGACGAAGATCGACGGATATCATGTCTCAAAAATCAGATTTTAAGAAAATCACAGGGGCCAATCATCGCGAAACGCGAAAAGAATCTGAAAAACGGCGCTTTTGGCAGAAATCCGGAGACCCGGATTTCCAGGGTCACCGGCGACCATGGGGCTGGCGACCATGGGCCATGGTCGCCGGCGACCTTGGACTTTGGTCCATTTTTCGGTCGCCTTCCGGTCGCCGTTTCTTGGTCGTTTCTCGGGCTTTTTCGCTTCTGTTTTCTCCTGTATTTTTCTTTGACATTTGTCCTCATTTATTGGCTTGATTCCTCTGAAGAAAACCCGTCAAAAGGCTGTGCAAATCAGAGCACAAAGTTTCCTATTTTCGGAAAAGAAGAAGACTCTGTAGCCGATTTTCCGCCAAGAGTTGAAACTGGGTCAAACGATGTCGGAATGACCTGAAATTTGAGATGAAGCATCTTGGCCATTAGATAGGACCAACCATGGGCTTTTATCTGAGTTTTGAAGCCGTTTGGGGTCCCGTCGATGCTTGACTTGATCTCACCGTGCGGAAGATGTCAAGCTTTGATGTACGGTCATCCGATGTCCGATTGACCTGAAATTTGACGGGGAGCCTATTGGAGTCATTTTGAGATGATCCATCAGCTCCGATTTGGGTGCCATGGTCCCGGGGAGCTTCGCCACCGGTAGGCTTGATTTCGCTTCGAAGCATCAAAACCGGGTCAAACGTTGTCGGAATGACCTGAAATTTGACGTGCAGCCCTTTGGAAGCATGCAGAAGCTACTCATGTGTTTTGTTTGATGAGTGGCGGCATCAGAGGTTCTCGCCGCCGGGAGGCTTGATTTCGCCGTTCGAGAGTTGATGGAGGGTCAAACAGTGTCGGTTTGACTTGAAATTCGACATGGAGCTTTTAGGAGGTATTTTGAGACCATCCATAGGCTCTGATCGAAGATTTGATGTTTTTGACACTGTCGCCGTCGGGAGCTCCGGCTCAGCTGTTGGAGGATTGAAGTTAGGCCAAATAGTGTCGAAATGGCCCGAAACTTCATGCGTACCCTTCTTTCGGCTACTTTGAGAGATCTTGTAGTTTTTGTTTGGTTTTGTCAAGATCTGACGCTTGAAGCTGCTTTGCCTGTTTGTAGTAGGATGCGGCTCCGTATAGCTTTTGATGTTGATGAGGCAAAGTGACATTTTTGGTGTCAACAAATGCCCCCTCGAGGTACAGCGACGAATTGGATAGCCTTTGCAGTCGATGTGCCTCGAAGAAAACTTTGAAGGAGAACTTATGACTTGACCAAGAGTCTTTGAGCATTTTTCTTGATAGTGTAGCCTTTTGAGTTTCCAAGGGAATTTTATGGCAGTGAGAGACATCACGTACCATCTCAAGGCAAAATTTTGAAAATGACATTTGGGTTGGGTTTTTGGGTTTTGGATTTTCTTTTAGATCTCAAGGCAAAACTTTGTGTTGCGCATCAGGCGGTCAAGAAGGTTTTTGGTTTTTGACCTTCTGACCTAACAAGCTGTATGTGGCAGGTTAGAGGGTCGGGTTTTGAATTTTGATTTTGGTCTTGTGACCTAACAAGCTGTATGTGGCAAGTTAGGGGACCGGGATTTGGTTTTGGTTTTGGCTTTGCGACCCAACAAGCTGTATGTGGCGAGTTAGGAGACCATGGTTTGGATTTTGGTCACTCTTTGGGACAACTTTTGGGTCCGTTGGAGTGGTTTGGGTTTTTGTGGAATATCAACTTCAAGGTTTTGGCTTAATTTGGTTCATGAGGTGGGATGGTTTGGATTTTTGAAAACTCATGAGGCTTGGATTTTTTGTATGGTCCAATCAACTCAAAGGAGGCATGGAACCATTTTTGTTTGCTCTTGGTAGGAGGAATTTTGACTAAAAGCCACTTTTAGTGCCTAGGTGGTCAAACCTGGCTCATGTAGGCTAACCAATAGGACCTTAAGCTTTAAAGATGGCTTAGATCTCATGTGGTGTCATTTTGTTAAGAATATCTAAAAATATCTCCTTTTGGTAGAGAATATCTAAAAATATTCTTACTTGGAGAGAATCTCTCAAGTTTCCTTGATTTTGGGAGAGATTTTCTCAAAGTATCTTTCTTTGGGAGAAAGTTTCTCATAATCCCTCTCTTTTTGGAGAGAATTTCTCAAAAGATCTCCTCATTGGGAAAGAATATCCCATAATTCCTTTCTTTTAGGAAGTTTGCTAATTTGTAGCACTTACCTCCTTTCTTTTCTCCTACCTTTCCTCTTTTGGTTTGCTTTCTTCTGTAAAAGCAAGGGGATTGGATCTCTTGTTGCTATTGCTCTCTTTTTGCAAGAACCATCAAGAGTGCTTCAAGATCAAGAATTCTTCTTCTTCAAGGGTCTTCAAGCTTTTTCTTCTTCTTCTTCTCCATCAATGGCTTCTAGTAAGTTTCTTCTTTTTCTTAAGAAACCCCATGTAGGAATAGAAAAAGGTTTACATTCTTTCCTTTTCTTTTCTTTTCTTTTCTTTTCTTTCGTGAATTTTTTTTACACGTTTTTTTTTTCTTTTTTCTTTGTTTTTCTTTTTTTTTCTCTCTTTTTTTTGCACGGTTTTCTCTCTCTTCTTTTTTTTTTCCATGGCTCTTCTTTCTCTTTTTTTTTTATTTTATTATTTTCTCAAGGTTTCTTCTTTTTTCTTTTTTTTTACCGTGTGTTGTTTTTTTTTTTTCTCTTTTTTTTTTTTTTTTTTTTTGTGGCCGTACGGACAAGACCGTACGATCATGGCCGTACGGCCACGTGGCTTGTGGGCAAAATTTTTTTTTTTTTTGAAAAGGGATTTTCTCTCTCTTTTTTTTTTTATTCTGAGATGCGCATGCATGACAACTTTCCTTCTATGCATTTGTTTTTTTCTTTTTTTTTTTTTTTTAGAAAATGGAATTTGGAAGTATGATAGTGCACACCTGGAAATCTTTTCGCAAGTCTTGGGATTTGGAGCTCGCAGCAATGTTGAGCCCTTTCTTGGTCTTGCTGGGATTTTCTGAGGAGCTTTGCAAGTTGTGGATTCTGAAGCTCGCAGCAATATTGAGCCCTTTTCCGATCTTGCGGATATTTGAGAAGCTTTGGCTTGATCTCGCAGCAATGTTTGAGTTTGAGCCTTCTTCAAGAATTTTCCATGATTATGGACTTGCAGCGATGTTGAGCCCATCTTCAAGCTCCTGTTTCTTTCGGGGTGTTTCCCTTTTCTTCGGAATTGCCCCGGAATCATGCCAAAATTTCGCAAGATTTTTTTTTAACAAAATTCTGTCATTTTGATGATTGATTTTTTTTTTCTATCCTTTGCAGGTAGTTCCTCCAAAACGAACAAGGGTAAGGAGCCAGTCACTGATGCGCCTCGCCGTTCTACCAGATCCTCTAATGCGGCCGTACAGCAAGCCTGGGAGGAGGTTCAGTATGTTGAAAGGAACTTGCAAGAGTGTGACTCGCTCAACCGAGATGAGATGAGGCAACGTTTGATTGCCCTCAAGGATGAGGAGTATTATAAAATTATGGTAAGCAACCGTCCCTGGGTCACGGACGATCAAAGCATTGTGCCCAAGCCTACCTTCTTCTTTGGTGATGTCGTCCCCGACGATTCAACATACCAAAGGAGATGTTTTCAGTTCTCTTTCACAGTTGATGGTGAGAAGAGAACTGTTTCTACCCGGTCGTCCTTCGATCGGACAATCTCGATCATGAGCCTTTCCTCCACGTGCTCGAAGAGGGAAGATCCTCCAAGCTGGGTGAAGAGGACGAACGTGATCAAGACCGGGGTTTTTGTTGGCGGCCCTTCTGGTTTTGCAGAGAAGTCGCCTGCCCGTATGGACATTTTGATGCCGGCCAGCGGCTACCAAGGTTCAGACCATTCTTCGGTCGATTTAAGACCGGTGGGCCTTGGCATTTTCAAGGGCGATGGCAGCAATTGGGTGAAGCCTTTTCGACTTCGTGGCCGTTTCAGTGCTGACTCGAGCTGGGAGTCGTGGACTGATCACATCCCGCAGGTTGGCGGTGCCATTCTGAAGGAGGCTAAGATTTTTTATGCGGTTCGCGCTTTTCGGCAAACCGTGGTTTTCTCCGATGAGGCCTTTATGGCCATGTTGGAGTCGTTCCTTCCACAAACCAGCACCTTCGTTGTCACGAAAGGTGAGATTGGTTTTTCTTTAAAGGAACTGAGTGCCATCATTGGGCTGCCTATCCTCGGCAATCTCTATGAGGAGTTTATGCCTATTGACAGCGTCCTTGAGGAGCAGTTTGAGGAGTTCAGGCTTTTGTACTTTCAGTTCGTCGCCTTCTATGATTTTTTGAAGGAGAAGGAGGGCTCGAAAGTCCGGTGTAGCAATTAGAGGAGCGGTAGCTTTTTGTCTTCCAACTTCTTTGACAGCGGGGAGTCTTCTGAGAGTACGACCCAGGAAGCCAGGGCTAAGAACCCGGATTCGAAGAAGATCTCCGTCATGCGAGAGAATTTGAGGGTATTCTTCGCAAGCACATACGCCATTCATTCTGACATTGTGCTGAAGAGAGATCTTGCTGTCTACCTCACTTATTGGCTGGGTGAGGCTGTTTTCGCTGGAGGAGATGGAACGCACATCAGGCCGCATTGCATTTTTCCGGCTTGTCAGATAGCGTTTGGAGAGCGACTTGCTTTAGTGCCTGCTCTTTACTCCTATTTGTGTACCGAACTGCAGGTTGCTGCTTTCCTGGTTCTGCTTGGGCTTCCCATGAACAGGGTATTTTCTGCCTACATTTTCTATTCGTGGTATGTATACCACTGTCCCAGTTTCCACCGATTGGGTGCTGCTCAGGACGATGACCCGTTTATGATTCGGTTGGCTAGAGGGAAGCATGTTTTCGAATATGTTTTATCTGCCCGCTTGAGGATCCGACGATTCTGGGACGTCGAGATGGGGTAGTCTTCAGTGAAGCTTTCTCCGGGTTTGAGGAAGAAGGCTTTTGATTTTGGTGTCTCCCGTGATTCGACCAGGGCAGGGTCTGGGAGACACTACTTTTTGACAAATGCCGAGAGGAGTTGGCTTTTTAACATATGTGTTGGCACGATGGTGTACCGCAGACATCTTTTCGTCGACATCCAGCCGTATGTTTCCTCGCGTTTTGCCATGCAGTTGGGCTTCTCTCAAGGCGTTGTTGGAGTGCCTTCGAGCAAGGTGAAGCGTTTTGGAGGTTTGGAGGACGGGAGAAATGGATGGGCCTTTTACAGCGTGGAAGACACTACTGCCCTGATTTCTTATCCTGAGTTGCCTACTTTCCGGACGGCTGGCTTCACAAAATGGTTTGTGGAGAGCTTTTCAGCGTACCGGGGGCTTTCCAAGAAAGAGCTTGATGTAAAGCAGTCTTCCGGGAAGGGCCTTAGGGAGTCAGACGGCAACCGCCGATAAGAAGTTCTGGCTTTTCTTTCTGGAGAAAGGCACATAATAGGTTTTCTCGAGGAAAAGGACGTCATCAGACTAGGAGCTGCACAAGAGATACCTGGTGAGGTCTTGGAATAGCTTGCTGAGGAGGAGGCTGAGGTTACTGCTTAGATACAAGCAGAACGAGCAAAGGCTTCCATGGAGTCTACTGGCAAAAGCAGACCGGCCAGTGAGGACTCTGGTGAGAGGCCTGATTTTGATGGTGGGGAGGGTGCTTCCAGCAGTTCGTCCCGTAAGGGCAAGAGGAGACGGGGACACCGCCAAAGTCAGAGGCGGCACGAAAGTTCTCCTGATCTAGAAATTCCTTCCACCATTGTTGAGGAGGCATCAAGGGATGATGACGAGCCTCCAGAGAAGAGAAGCCGAGGGGAAGATACCATTGATGATGGTATGCTTTTCCCTTTTCTCTTTCCGTTTCTTTTCTTTCATGAGAGCTTTTGTTTTGATCTACTGCTTTCTTTCTTTTGGCAGAAGATGATGGTTTGATGATGCCCGAGGTTCCGACCGATGAGGCGATGACGGATCCTATCGTGGCATCTGAGGAAGAACCCAGAGATTCTGAAGTAGATCTAGAATCTCCTCCTGGTATGATTTTTTTCTTTTCTCTCTGTTTTTTTTTTTTACCGCCACTTGCTGACACATATATATATATATATGTATATTTTTTTGCCAGCTGACTTGCCAAAGGATTCCGACGACTTTGAGCCATCCATGGACAGAACTTTTGATGATGTTTCAGATGAGCTCATGGAGGCAGAAAGCATTCCAACAGTCGTCGAAGAAGGTACTTTGTAATGATAATCTTGATATTTTGATTTTTGACAAGATCATATTCATACCGTTTTCATTTTTCATTGGCAGGTTGTGAGGTGACAGAAGAAGTTCCTCTATCTTTTTCAGAACCAGAGCAGGGGGTACCTGTGACCGATCCAGGAGCAGGGGCTTCTTCTGCCAGTTTTGATGAGGCAGAGGCGAGTCCGCCTACTGATGTTCCTTCCCCAGTGGCTCCGATTGGAAAAAGCTTCTTGATTACTCTTCCAACGGTGCCTGACATGGGTAGTCGACCAACGGAGCATGGCGAGTCTTCATCTGAGCCATCCCGTCAGTTTGCGAGGAAGGTGTTGAAGAGAGTTTTGAGCTCATGGGTCGAAAATCTTTCTTCTGGCCATTTGGAGGCTGGTTTTGGCATAGTGAAGCATGTGCAGGACATTCTTGCCGACAGCGAAGAAGTCGGTCTGGACATTACAGATGCCAAGGCTTTTGTTGATGAAGTCATTGCTCTAGGCAACAAGTGGACTGAGACCAAGAGCTTTCCGAATGATGATTTCTTCAACGAGATGTTTTTGAAGCCTTCCAGCGAGGTCAAATCTGATTTGAATGAGATGTCACAGACTCGGAAGCAGCTCGTTCGGGAGAGGAACGTCACCGAGTTGGCTATTATTGAGCTGACACAGGACCAGCACCGCCTTGATAGGGAGGTCACCGAAGCCAGACAGCGCCTTGAGCTATTGGAAGAACAAGCCGCTGCCAAGTGGACTGCCACTTTGAAAGCTCGCGATAAAGAGAGGACTCTCATTCGCCAAGTTGAGGAGGTCGAAAGCAATCTCTGGAGGAAGACTCAAGAATATGAACAATGGCAGATTCTCTGGGAAGAGCTTCCTCGTGCTGAGGATGGATCGCGACGGCCTACTGCTTTTTTTGCGAAGATTATGAAGAAACGCGGCCTGGAAGCTTTGGAGGCTAAGGCCAAGTGTTTGCTTGAGGAGTTAAGCCTATGGCTGAAGACCATGTCGGACTAGCCTCCTAATTTGTAACAAACTTTTTCTTCTTTTCTTTTGGTACCTCCATGTATAAACATTTTTGGCACTTCTTTTCTTTTTCTTTTTTTTTTTTTTTTTGGTATCCCCTTATTTCACTTAAATTCACTTTTGATGAAATATTAGCAAAAATTGAATGGGAATGGTTTGTTTGAAAATTTGATCAAAAAGTTGTCATTTTGTGAAAATCTTTTGTCAAATGGTTGTTTTTAGGCATGAAAGCCAAATTTTGTTGCAAAAAGCCTGATTTTTGAGATGGCTTGAAGGCCGAATTTTGGATGGTGTGAAAGCCAAAATTTTGTTTGGCATGAAAGCCGGTTTTTGGCATGAGAGCCGATTTTTATGGTGTGAAAGCCAAGTTTTTGTTTTGTGGCATGGAAGCCGGTTTTTGGCATGAGAGCCGATTTTTGTGGCGTGAAAGCCAAGTTTTTGTTTTGTGGCATGGAAGTCGGGTTTTGGCATGAGAGCCGATTTTTGTTTGTTTGGCGTGAAAACCAGATTTTGTGGCATAGAAGCCAAGTTTTTTGAAAACTAAGTTTTGTTTTGTTGGCATGGAAACCAGATTTTTTAATTTTTGGCATGAAAGCTAGGTTTTTGTTTTGTTGGCATAGAAGCTAGATTTTGGTTTTTGGCATGAAAGCCAGGTTTTTGGCATAAAAGCCGGGTTTTGGCGTGAAAGCCGGGTTTTGGCGTGAAAGCCGGGTTTTTGGTTTTCAAAAATGCAAGTATCGACTAAGAGTCGCCTCCCTACTTAATGGTATTGCAAGTATCGATGGAATTTCGCTTCCTTGCTCATTCGGTTGCGAGTATCGATGGAATGTCGCTTCCTCGCGGATTTGGGTGCAAGTATCTACTGAATGTCGCTTCCTTGCTTTTTTCTCAAAAATTTGATTTTGTGGGTATCGATGGAATGTCGCTTCCCCACGATTTTTGAAATTTGAGGTTTTTTTTCGAACCTTTGTTTTTTTGTTTTGAAATTTGGGTTGTGGATATCAACTGAAACGTTGTGTCTCCACGATTTTTTTTGAGATTTTGCAAGTATCGACGAGGTGTCGCTTTCTTGCGATTTTGAGGTTTTGGAAGTATCGAATGGGGTTCGCATCCTTCCGATTTTTGGGTTTTGTGTGAGTATCGACTAAAAGCCGCTTCCCCACGGGTTTTTTTTTTTTTGAAAAACCATTTTTTGTTTAAAGACACGAGGGTCGTAAATTTTGACTCAAAACCATCTTTGGTGGTAAAAGTCATGGTGGACTAGGGTGGAAATTCCTAGGTCCTGATTTTTGTTTCAAACCATGAATTTTGGGTTCAAGGATTGAAAGTTTTAGGGAAAAGGCTCCGAAACTTGGATTTTGGGTTTGATTTTTTTTGAACAATGAAACATTGAAAGTAAGCATTGTTTTTTGGCTTTTTAGAAATTTCAACATAGGGATGAAAACTCTAAAAGGGGTGGGTTTGACGAGCAAGTACCTAGGAATAGGCTTTGGCCATGCAGGCATCACTCTGACCCGATGTAGGAAGTCTTCAAGGGTAGTACCACTTCAAGAACTTGCCATTGATGGGCCGCATACTTCTGTCACCTTCCATGTTTAGAAGGGCATATGCGCCATTGGAGAAGACTTTGTCGATGACGAAGGGTCCCTCCCATTTTGGTTCGAATTTGCCTTTCGATTTGTGGGCAAAAACCATTGGCCTTTTCAGCGCAAGAACCAAGTCACCCTTTTTGTGGGCGCGTTGCCTGACCCTTCTGTCAAAAGATCCTGCCATGCGTGCTTGGTAAAGCTCAACACTTTGTAGAGTTTCGAGTCGTCTTTCATCGAGGTTATCCAGTTCTTGGAGTCTCAATTTGATGTTGCTTTCTTGCGTCATTTCATTTTGTAGAGATACCCTTAAAGAAGGAATTTGTACCTCTAGGGAGACAACTGCTTCGCATCCATAGACCAAGGAAAATGGTGTGCTATGGGTTGGTCCACGAACGGTAGTCCGGTAGGCCCATAAAACTTCAGGCAGTTTGTCGCTCCAGTCTCTTTTGTGAGTAGAGACCATTTTCTTGAGAATTTTGTAGAGTGTCTTATTGAAGGCTTCTGCTAGTCCATTCGTTACCGGGTTATACGGAGTCGAAGGACAACTTTGGATTTTGTATTTGTCGCAGAACCTGTAGAATCTGTGATCCCAGAATTGTGGTCCGTTATCATGGATGAATCTTTTAGGTATGCCGAAGCGACAAATGGTGTTGGTTCGTAAGAATTGAACGACTGACGAGGTCTTCATTTCACTGAACGCAAATGCTTCTGACCACTTGGAGAAACAATTCGTAGCGGCGAAGATGAAGCGATGACCTTTGCTTGACGAGGGAGAGATAGGACCTATGATGTCCATACCGCAAGCTTCGAAGGGCCATGAGATCGCTGTAGGATGTAGCCATTCTAGAGGCATGTGTACATAATCTCCATGAACTTGGCATTGTTGGCAACGTTTAGCAAATTGTATTGCGTCAGCCACCATGGTAGGCCAATAATAACCTAACCTTTTTATCTGATCGTAGAGCTTGGGACCAGCCTGATGGGCTCCACAAAGACCAGCATGAACTTCTTTTAGAGTTTCTTCCGCCTCTTGTTGTGACAAGCAGCGTAGAAGTACTCCATTGAAGGATTTTCGGTAAAGCATTTTGGAGGGAATATCCAAATGAAAGTTTGGGGCTCGTCTTTGGATACTTACCCGCTCTTTTGGATCTTCAGGTAGGATTCCGAACATAATATAATCAATGAACAGATCCCTCCAGTCGCCTATCGGAGGTTTAAGGATGGAAATCCGACCTCCAACCACTCGGTGGCACTCAGCAACTGCTTGGTGTATGTTGAGAGGAGGGAGAATCCTTCTTTGACACACTGTAATTTGCATGTTTTCTCCGTCTTGGGTTGCCATGGATGCAGTAAGTCCAACCAGGGCATCTGCACGGATGTTTTCACCTCTGCGGATGTGAGTGATGTGACAGATGTCAAAGTTTTGACGAAGCGATTGCGCTTTGTTGTAGTAGGGCAACAGATCAGGCTTCCTGATTTCATATTCCTGATTCATCTGGTTGACGATCAGTTGAGAATCCCCAAATGCTTCCAGCATGGTGATGCCAGATTCGAAGGTGAGTTCCAATCCTATAATCGGAGCTTGGTACTCAGCTGCATTATTTGTACATGGTTCCAGTAGCGAAAATGCGTGCGGAATTATGTATTTATTGGGGCTAACAAAGAGAATCCTATAATCGGAGCTTGGTACTCAGCTGCATTATTTGTACATGGTTCCAGTAGCGAAAATGCGTGCGGAATTATGTATTTATTGGGGCTAACAAAGAGAATGCCAATTCCCGATATCAGCTTTCCTTTTTCATTTGTCCTGGTCGCACCATCGAAGTACATGTTCCAGGAGGCATTTGGTGAGAAAGTCTCCACGTTGTAGACAGGTTCGTCTGAGAGATCATCCCTGAGCGGAGAATCCTTAGGCAGTGGATGCTCTGCAAGAAAGTCTGCCAGAGCTTGACCTTTGATTGCTTTCTATGGTACATACCTAATATCAAATTGTGACAGAAGGATGGACCATTTTGCTAGCCGGGCATTGAAAGAAGCTGCTTTTATGACAAGGACCTTTAAGAGATTGATCTTCGATATCAGGTATATTGTGTTTGACAGCAAATAGTGACGCAGCTTTTGTACGGCTAACATCACTGCCAAGCATTCTTTTTCGAATGGAGAGTAGCGATGCTCTGCACCTACCAACATGCGACTGAGGTAGTATAGAGCAGCTTCTTTTCCTCCATCATTTTCTTGTGCAACTAGAGCGCCGAAAGAATAGTCGAGAGCTCTTGTGTACAAGATGAATGGTTTTCCGGTTGTGGGAACAGCCAACACCGGAGGCGTGGTCAGCTATGACTTGATGTCTTGAAATGTAGCTTCACATTCAGCATCCCAAACAAAGTCTACACCTTTCTTCATCAGGCTAGAAAATGGACGGCATTTTCCTGATATATTGGAAATGAACCGTCGGATGTATGCCAATCTTCCTTGAAGCCCTTTTAGTTCTCTTAGGGTCCTTGGAGATGGCATTTCTAGAATTGCCTTGACTTTTATGGGGTCAAGTTCTATTCTAGCTTTCCGAACTATGAATCCGAGGAACTTACCCGATAAGACACCGAAGAAGCATTTGAGGGGATTCATTCGCAGTTTGTGTTTGCGAAGTCGGAGGAAGACTTCTCGAAGATCTTGGAGATGGTCTTCTTTCCTTTTGCTTTTGACGGCGAGGTCATCAACATAACATTCCACCGTCTTGTGTTGCATATCTTGGAATATCTTCATCATAGCCCTTTGATATGTTGCACGAGCATTTTTCAGACCAAATGGCATGACAGTGTAGCAATACACGCCAAATGGGGTCCGAAAGGATGTATGCCTTTCATCTTCGGGATGCATCTTTATCTGGTTGTAGCCAGAGAAGCCGTCCATGAAAGTCATTCACTCAAACCCGCAGGTGTTGTCAATCATTACCTCCGGTATGGGGAGCGGGAATTCATCTTTGGGGCATGCATTATTCAGGTCTCTATAGTCAATACAGACTCTGATTTGCTCATTTTTCTTTGTCACAGGGACGATGTTGGCCAACCATTCAGGATGCTGTTCCTCGCGGATGAAGCCAATGTTTTTGAGTTTCTGAACTTCTTGTTCAATTTTGTCCATCACATCAGGACGGAATCTTCTTTGGCCTTGTTTGACAGGCTTGATATTTTCTTGCAGGTTGAGTTTGTGAACTGCTATTTTGGGATCTAAGCCAGGCATTTCAGCGTAAGACCATGCAAAACAATCAACGAACTCACGAAGAAAAGAGACATACTCGGGTAACTCCTCATCCTTTATATTCTTGCTTATGAATACAGGACGTGGGTTATCTGGTGTTCCCAAGTCTATCTTTTGAACAGAATCTTCTGTCGGAAGGTTTGAAGGTGGTTCCTCCACAATATTTTCGGAGGCTTCCAGCTCAACAAGACCTTCTGGATTTCCAAGGGCGTTTTCAGACCATGGCTCCGTTTCTGTCCATAAATCTTCTTGATCGGTATTCTTCTCAAGACTTGCTATGAGATGATCTCAATCACCAGCTGAAACTGGGTCGAAGTAAGGCACTTCTTTTGGAGACGACGGCTCTTCTGAATCAGAGAACCGTGCGTCTATGTTATCGGACAATTCCTCTTCATCATCAGATAAATCATACCAATTTGATGAGCTTCCTGGGTCCTTGTCGGGTAACTCTTCAAAGAGATATCCAGGGAGATCGATGTCTTCATCGACATGAGATGTTGAGGCTTGGTCGGCAAAACGACTTTACAGCCTTTGTGTCAGCCGTCTCATCGGAGTGTTAGGATCATACCCCAATCCGTATGAAGACTTGTCTATGCGACGGTGGAGTTTCCAATCTTCCAGCTGACTTTTGGTCAGGGTGGGTTCCAATGGTGTGAGAATTCCACGGCCACCTCCCAAACCAATTGGATTTTGAGCGCCATAGCCCATTTTCTTCATGATAGCTTGTGCCATTGGACTATACAAGGATAGTTGAGGCATACCTTCATTTTGGAAAAGCTCAAGCAGGCAGTTTGATGAAGAAGCATTTGATCTATGGAAGAAGATTGGTTTCTCTTCTGCCGACATTTCCGGAACGACAAAGGTAGTAGATGCAGGATCTTCTACGTCAGCAGGGTCTCCAATGGAGTGAGAGCAGGCCGAACTTGCTGAGTATCAGCTTGGCTTGACGATGTATCGTCTTCAGTCTCTGAATCCGAATCCGTGTCTTGTATGATAGACACGAAGGAGACAGCAAACTTGCCCCCTGTCTTTTGCTTTGTCTTCTTTGCATTAGTAGTGATTACCAAAGGTTTAGAAGCTTTGAAGGAGATGACGAAGGGAGACTGATTGCTCTCTTTGAGTTTGACGGAAGGTTTGTTTTCTTCCGATGATTGCTGAGGAGCCTTGCCTTTATCTTTTTGGAGATTTTCGGCAAAGGATGCTATTTTCTCCTCCTTTTATCCTTGTACATCAGAGAGTTTGCAAAATGGACTTCCTTGCCTTTGAAGGGCTTTTTGTCTGCAAACACTCGATGTATCAAGCCGTCGTCGCCAACAAACTTGATGCACTGATGTAGAGTCGAAGGAACGACACCATTCTCGTGTATCCAAGGGCGTCCAAGAAGGATGTTGTAGCATGAAGGGGTTTCTATTGCATATACGGTGACCTCAGAGATAAGATTGCCGATTTGCAACCTGAACCGGATTTTTCCAATGGGCCTTTGAGCACTGCCGTCATATCCAAAGATGGACACAGATGTGTGGCTTAGTTTACTAGGTGGGATACCCAGCTCTTCGAGTACCGAAGTAGAGATGAGGTTGAGTGCAAAACCCGGGTCGATCTGGACTCTGTGTATCGGCATCTCTTTGATGTACCCAGTGAAGTACAAGGGTCGGTTGTGCTTTGTCTCGCCTAGCAGGAGGTCTTCCTTATTGAAGGCGATGGTAGCACTTGCGGCTTTTTGGACCGAGAGGCATTCAGTGCAAGATCCTCCAGCTTCTTTCTTTTCTCCCTTTGAGGAGGTTTTTGATTTTGTGACCCTATAGTCCATTTCAATTTGCAGAACTTGCGGGGCATGTTTGTCGACATCCAGATTCAGCCTTTGCAGTTCTGAAATGAGACTATCACGAGTTTGTGGTGACATTCGTAATAAGTCTAGGATGTGCAGTCATGCAGGTATGTGTTTGAAGTGCTCGATCAAGTCATACTTGAAAGCCTCCTTTAGGCCTGCATTTTCATTATCACCGTCGCTTAGGGCATTTACAGCTTGTTTTCCCGAAGGATTTACATAAGAAGAAGAAGAAGGTTGGTTATAGTTTTTGTGGTAATCCCGGCCAGAGCGGGTACCTTTCCCAACTTCAAAAGCTTCTAGAGGTGGTTCTTATTTCGGAAGACCCCCTTCGGGCTCAAGGGGCTGATCTTCCCCATTTGCTGAAAACGCCTCTGCAGCGGCATTGCCGTCTTCAATTATTGCATTGGATGGAGCATTTTCCAGGAACAAGTCCTGAACTACTTCCAACAACATTTCTTCTTTGTCCAGTATTTCATCAGTCCAGACATCTCCTATGAGGTTGGGTACCTGGGACCAATTGACTGGGTTTTCTTTGAAGACTTCATCAGCCAAAGCTTTTTCTTGGTGATCAGTAGGAAGAGGCTTGAATTCTGATGTCACCGTTTCAGGAGACGATGGCTGAGAAGGTTCTATCTCAGTGGAAGTCACCCGAGAATATGTAGCTCCAAAAGATATGCTACTGGATGCATTTTGAGAGTCCGTGGCCTCAACAGATGGAGCTTGAGAGGCACTATCATCCTGAACTATCACATTACAGGCAACTTCGATAGAAGATGCCTCCATAATGGACCGTTGGTAATCAGACTCATCCTCCGATGTAAGAGGATCATCAATCCAGCAACTTTCTTCATTTTCCGGAGTCACTGGAGGGGATGCTTGTAGATCTTCCGGTTCTGGATTTTGATGAAGTTGATTGATGCGATCTTGCTCCTGCTCTATGGCTAGACATTGCAAGATCCTTGCATATTCTTCAAGATCGGGCATAGGAGCCAAATCTTCTTCTTCATCTGTCCCTTGTGGTTCGACCTGGTTGGGATCCACTGCAACTTAATTTTCAGCTTTCTTTGGTGGCTGAGGAGCTGACTTGGTTTGCACATTGAGAACCTCCTTTTTCTTTGGCTTGGAGGTCGGAATGGCGGTCTGCTCTTTCTTTGATGACTTCTGACTGTTGAGGTCTTTGATCATCGTTTCAGCCTCCATAGACGCTTCTAGGAGTTCTCCCAAGTTTTTTTATTTGTTGCCGATGATCATGGAGCGGATCCTTGCTCTCATGTTGTTTCGGCAAATGTCGACTAGCGACGCTTGTGGCAGCACATCTGAGCATTTGTATGCCATTGCTTTCCACTTGTGAATAAAGTCGTATGTCGACTCATTCTCTCCCTGTTTAAGGCTACAGAGCTGAGCCATAGTAACAGGATGATCCTCACCTTTGAAGTGGGTCAGGAAACGTGTCTCTAGCATGGTCCAATTTTGAATGGAGTCCTCTGGCAGAGTGGAATACCAATCAAAGGCCATACCTTTTAGGGAACTTGGAAAGAGCCGGATCTTGAGTGCATCTTGATCCGCAATCATTCCTGTCAGGATCTTGAAGTGGATGACATGTTGTCTAGCTGAACCTTTCCCTGTATATGTTTGGAGAAGAGGTTGTTTGAACTTTGGGGGAAACGGAACCGAGTCCATCCATAAGGGATATGGTGGCTTGATCCCATGCTCCTTTAGTATATCCTCTTCTTTTGCTTTGGCGAGGATATTGTCCACGTCCTTTTTAGTAAGGGTGCGTGACTCATCTTCTCCACCGTTTGCCTCATCTTGTGGAGGAACTTCCTCATTGTTTGGTGGACGCTGGAGAGTGAGAAGGAGGTTTTCCATCAGAACCTCTATTCTCTGTTGTCCTTGCTCTAGCTGCTGAATGCGTAGAGCCATGTCGTCATGTGGTGGAGGTTGCTCAGAGTTTGTGACTAAGACATTCATCCTTCGTGAGTCGAAAGAGGATACTGTCTTAGTGACTGAGCTGGAGCTCATTCTTTTAGATGAAGAGTTCGAGGAATGATCACTCCGATGTTCCTTGCTTGAAGGAGTGGGAGAGTCTTCCTGATGTCTTCTCGTCCGGGAGACGCTGCGAGTCACCGGTCGTCTTACATGTATTTTCATTGCTGACTTCTGGCATCTTTTGGTTTTGCCAACCATGTGGACAGCAGCAACTTGGTCGGGTCTTTCTTTTTTGATCCATTTTTAGGAGATTTGAAGCTCAGAGTGCTGGGTTCTTTGCTTCTCTAATCTCTTTTGTCGATATGCCGCGCGACGACGTATACGACGAGTAATTTGAGCTTCGGTTAGCTCGGGCTGTGCTCTGGCAAGAAGGACGTGGTCCCCCGTGCGCAGCAACCGAGCTTGTCTTCTTTGAAGACTGGCATGGACAGGATTTGGATGCGGTCCTTAGCCTGTCGCAGTGAAGCTTTAGATTTTGCAAGCTCGTCCCCTGTTGAGATGAAGGGTCGAGTTGCAGGAGAGCTGGCCCTAGCAAGTTCTTGTCGAGGCCTTGTGATGCACGACTTGATTTTGGTCTTGTATGAGCAAGCCGGCTCATGCTGAGTAGTTTTTGTAGTTTGGTGGAGGATAGGTTTCTCTCCTTTAATGTAAGCAAGAGGATAAAACCAGTTCTCCTTGAGAGGAGCCAGGTATGCTGGCTTTACAGATGTCCGGGACCTTCTTTGTTTTGGTGAAGATCGCGGGGACCAAGTCTTGGGACAGACTTGGTTTTTTGTAGGTTGAGGCCGCATGGGATTTCCACGAGCCTCAGGTTTCTTGGTGACCACCTTTGGTGTCAGGGTAGTGACACGTTGGGGGGCGGTCTTCTGCTTCTTAGCAGGCACTGTCTCTTCTACGGGTAGTGGGAATGGTCCCAGTGACCCGAAGACAATGGTCCGGGGAGTAGAGGTCGACCCGGTGTTTTGGGAGTTGCCGAGGGAGGTGATGCTTCGGTAGCTGGCGGGGCGCTTGAAAGTGCCCTTGCTTTGCTTCTCTTGAAGCATGACTTGGTACTTGTTCTCATCGAAGGTGATGCTCAACGAAGCTGCCATTGTTAGTTTTGAAAAACTTTTCTGAAACAAGACCACATCCATTAGTAATCACAAGAATATGGTGATCATAAATGGGTTATACTATGGTTTTGTCTTTTCAAATCGCTCAGGGGCATGGCCCGTTATGAGCGTAATAAAGAAGGCCAAAAAGCCATAGATGGTACAATTGTTCTAAACGCAAGTATGGTCGGCTCGAAATGAGGGTTCCAGGGACCGCTAGAAGCAATTGTAAACCTTAACTCAAATTACCGAGAAGCAAAGCTCACTCGAGGTAAAATGATATAAGGTTAGACATACAAATGTGTCGGTCGCGAATACAGTAGACCCAAAAGGGCGTACTAGCACCGCTAGGCACAAATGTTGTAAATCGCATCCTTGAAGGACACGAGATGGGATTTTTTGAAATGTCAAGACTGGATTCGCAAAAGAGAGCAAATGGTATTCCAATCCGAATACAGGTTCAAACATCTCTGCGAGCCTAAATCCGAAAAAGGAAAGAACCAGGATTTCTCATATTTGAATCCAATAGTGACGAGAGTTTTTTTTTTTTTGAAAAGTCAAGATTGAATTCATAAAAGAGGGCAAATGGTATTCCAATCCAAATATTGGTTCAAACATTTCTGCGAGCCTAAATCCAAAAAGGAAAGAACCAAAATTCCTCCAATTTGAACACAATAGTGACAGAAGTTTTTTTTTTTTTTTTAAATTTTTTTTTAAATTTTTTTTTAAGAGTGCATATAGGTCTTCCAATTCGGTCTTATGAAACTTTAGTGGATAGATTAGCCCCCAGGTAAGGGTAGGATTACTTAATGAACCCGTTTGAAGGACTCTTACCTCGAACAGTCTAGCTGCCTCCACACTCTGGACAAGGCTTTTCTTAGATCTACTTTGGTCAAAGAACGCAATTGGTGCAACCTTAATGCTCTCTCTTTTGTTTTTTTGAAAGACCTCCAATGGACTCATCAAAGAGAGGAAAATGGCCCCACCCAATCCGAACGTTGGCTCAAACATTTTTGCGAGCCATTGCACGAAAAGGGAAAAGACAAAAGTTTCTCTAATTTGAATCCAAAAGAGAGAAATTTGAAAAGTTTTTTTTTTAAACCCTTTTTTTTTGTGTTTTTTTTTTTTTGAAAGATCTCTGATGGATCCATCAAAGAGAGGAAAATGGCCCCTCCCAATCCGAACGTTGGCTCAAACATTTCTGCGAGCCATTGCACGAAAAGGAAAAGACCAAAGTTTCTCTATTTTGAATCCAAAAAAGAGAAATTTGAAAAGTTTTTTTTTTTTTTTTAATTTTCATTTTTTTTTTGAAAGATCACCAATGGACCCATCAAAGAGAGGAAAATGGCCCCTCCCGATCTGAACATTGGCTCAAACATTTCTGCGAGCCATTGCACGAGAAGGGAAAGACCAAAGTTTCTCTAATTTGAATCCAAAAGAGAGAAATTTGAAAAGTTTTTTTTTTTTGAACTTTTCTTTTTTTTTTGGAAGATCTCCAATGGACCCATCAAAGAGAGGGAAATGGCCCCTCCCGATCCGTATGTTGGCTCAAACATTTCTGCGAGCCATTGTACGAAAAGGAAAGAACCAAAGTTTCTCTAATTTGAATCCAAAAAAGAGAAATTTGAAAAGTTTTTTTTTTTGAGCTTTTTTTTTTTTTTTGTGAAAGATCTCCAATGGACCCATCAAAGAGAGGAAAATGGCCCCTCCCGATCCGTACGTTGGCTTAAACATTTCTACGAGCCATTACACGAAAAGGAAAGAAGAACCAAAGTTTCTCTAATTTGAATCCAAAAGAGAGAAATTTGAAAAGTTTTTTTTTTTAACTTTTCTTTTGTTTTTTTTTTTTTGAAAGATCTCCAATGGACCCATCAAAGAGAGGGAAATGGCCCCTCCCGATCCGTACGTTAGCTCAAACATTTCTGCGAGCCATTGCACGCAAAGGAAAGAACCAAAGTTTCTCTAATTTTGAATCCAAAAGAGAGAAAACCCCTTTTTTTTTTTTTGTTGAGAAAAGAAAGAATGGAAACAAGTTCAAAGAAAGAAGTTTCCAAAAAATCCCATCTCATTTTTTTTTTTTAGATACAGGATCCAACATAGGTCACCAACTAAAAGGGAGCCAAGGATTCTGAGCATTGTGTTCTCAATTGAACGAGTCCCACCGGGTATGCCAACTTGATGGACCCGTCTTTTTCTTTCTTGCCTTCCTCCGTCCCGGGTCCGCCGGGGTGCGGAGGGGCGAAGAGAAAAAAAAGAACAAGCATCAACATTTTTTTTGTACGGGTATGCCAGATTTTCTATTCTATTTGGAATTTGAAATGGTGATCTGGAGATTCACCTTCACAAATAGAAAAGGAAATCAACTTTTTTCTAACTTTCCATTGCACATATATTTTAAAGAAAAAGACAAGGTTTTGAAACGCCGTAAGAGGCGATTTTGTTTAATTTGCCGTGAAAGGCAGTTTTGTACCGTAGAAGGCGATTTTGTGCCGTAAAAGGCAATTTACAAATCTCATCAAAATGTAAAGACAAGAAATGTGATTTTTATGTCTCTTTAAAAAAATACACAATACAACAGAAAAGTAAGAAAAGGAATCTGACTTCTCAAGAGATCGTGGGGACTCGCTCAGATCAATGGTCGCGAGTCATATATGGGCTCCGCCATCATCCTTCAGATGAGAAAATTGGATGCTTTGATTCACTTGGGTTGGCTTGGACCTCAGATTTTTAGAGGATAAAGACCAAGGGAAGGTCTTATATCCAATAAAAAACCAAGTAGACGGGCTGAAAAGCCGCATCTAGGCCATGTTGGATAGAAGAAGAGAGGAGATCTTGGGAAGGGGGGGGGGGGGGGGGGTGGCCCCCCCAGGCGACTTCGATCACCTTCTAGATTTTGCAGCAGAGTTTCTTCAGAGTAGCTGAGCTTCTTTTTTTTAGAGAATTCTTCAGGATAGTTTTCAGACGATTTTTTAGGATCAATTTTCAAGACCACTTCAGACAATTTTTCTGGACCCTTTCTCCTTGGAATGACCGCCTATTTATAGGCTTTTGGTGGGCATTACGAAGGTTTTATGGGCATTAATGATATTAATGCTCCATGATGGGAGGATTTACAAGATTTAATTTCTTAATTTTGTAACTCCTTTTTCTTGGATTTTGATTGGCCGATGGAGAGTAATGGGCATTTAATCTCCATAATGATGGGAGTTTCATGATTAATTACCATGATTAATCTCCATAATGATAGGAGTTACATGGTTAATTGTCATGATTAATTGGACTTGTAACTCCCATTTCTTGGCTTCTGATTGGGCCGTTCAAAATAATGAGTTAATGACCCTAATAAATTGTCATAAAAGGGTCATTTAACTTCATTAATTGGCCGCCGAGTCGCTTGAAGAGTTGCGGGCCGCACCGCGTCTTTTAGAATTCTTCTTGCGATGATCATCGATGGATCCATACGTTGTTTGATGTCGGATGACGATGAAAATTCAGACATTGGTTGACACCAATGGGCCGGCAACATCTGTCCAGTCGATTTCTTGATCGGTCGAGCAGAAAGTGTGCTTTCTTGGTCGGCCAGTTGGCGGTTTCGGAGTGTCTGATGATGATCAAATGATTTTGATGGCGGATCCGTGATGTTGACGAAGATTGACAGATATCATGTCTCAAAAATCAGATTTTAAGAAAATCACAGGGGCCAATCATCGCGAAACCCGAAAAGAATCGGAAAAATGGCGCTTTTGGCGGAAATCTGGCGACCCGGATTTCCAGGGTCGCCAGCGACCAAGGGGCGGGTGACCATGGGCCAAGGTCGCCGGCGACCTTGGAGTTTGGTCCATTTTTCGGTCGCCTTCCAGTCGCCGTTTCTTGGTCGTTTCTCGGGCTTTTTCGCTTCTGTTTTCTCCTGTATTTTTCTTTGAAATTTCTCCTCATTTATTCGCTTGATTCCTCTAAAGAAAACCCGTCGAAAGGCTGTGCAAATCAGAGCACAAAGTTTCCTATTTTCGGAAAAGACGAAGACTCTGTAGCCGATTTTCCGCCAAGAGTTGAAACTGGGTCAAACGATGTCGGAATGACCTGAAATTTGAGATGAAGCATCTTGGGCATTAGATAGGACCAACCATGGGCTTTCATCTGAGTTTTGAAGCCGCTTGGGGTCCCGTCGATGCTTGACTTGATCTCACCGTGCGGAAGATGTCAAGCTTTGATGTACGGTCATCCGATGTCCGATTGGCCTGAAATTTGACGGGGAGCCTATTGGAGTCATTTTGAGATGATCCATCGGCTCCGATTTGGGTGCCATGGTCCCGGGGAGCTTCGCCACCGGTAGGCTTGATTTCGCTTCGAAGCATCAAAACCGGGTCAAACGTTGTCGGAATTACCTGAAATTTGACGTGCAGCCCTTTGGAAGCATGCAGAAGCTACTCATGTCTTTTGTTTGATGAGTGACGGCATCAGAGGTTCTCCCCGCCGGGAGGCTTGATTTCGCCGTTCGAGAGTTGATGGAGGGTCAAACGGTGTCGGTTTGACTTGAAATTCGACATGGAGCCTTTTGGAGGTATTTTGAGACCATCCAAAGGCTCTGATCGAAGATTTGATGTTTTTGACACTGTCGCCGTCGGGAGCTCCGGCTCAGCTGTTGGAGAATTGAAGTTAGGCCAAATAGTGTCGAAATGGCCTGAAGCTTCATGTGTACCCTTCTTTCGGCTACTGTGAGAGATCTTGTAGTTTTTGTTTGGTTTTGTCAAGATCTGACGCTTGAAGCAGCTTTGCCTGTTTGTAGTAGGATGCGGCTTCGTATAGCTTTTGATGTTGATGAGGCAAAGTGACATTTTTTGTGTCAACAAGGTGATTGAAGTCCCTTGGGGGGCCACCCGCCCAAGGTTTCCCCTCTCCGTCTATGCAACATGGCCTAGATGTGGCTTTTCAGCCCGTCTATCCAGATTTTTATTGGATATATGACCTTCCCTTGGTCTTTATCCTCTAAAAATCTGAGGTCGAAGCCAAGCCAAGTGAATTAAAGCATCATGTGGTCTCATCTAAAGGACGATGGCGGAGTCCATACCTTACTACCGACCATCGATCTGAATGAGTCCCCACAATCTCCTAAGAAGTCAGATTCCTCTTTTTTACTTTTCCATTGTATTTTGTATTTTTAAAGAGACAAAAAAATCACAATTCTTGTCTTTCATCATATGAGATTTGTAAATCGCCTTTCATGGCAAAATTGCCTTGTACAGCACAAAATCGCCTTTCACGGCAAACTAAAGAAAATCACCTTTCACGGCATTAATGATCTTGTCACTTTCTTTAAAATATATGTGCAATGGAAAGTTAGAAAAAAAGTTTGAATTCCTTTTCTACTTGTGAAGGTGAATCTCCGGATCACCATTTCAAATTCCAAGTAGAATAGAAAATCTGGCATACCTGTATAAAAATGCTGATGCTCGTTTTTTTTTCGCCCCGCCGCACCCTCGCGGACCCGGGGCGCAGGTAGGCGAAAGAAGCCGGGTCCATCAAGTTTGCATGCCCAGTGGGACTCATTCATTTGATAACGCGATACTTAGACTCCTTGGCTCTTTTCTAGTTCGTGGCCTCTATTTGATTTTGCATCTTTAAAAAAAAAACATGAGATGGGATTCTCCGGAAATTTCTGTCTTTGTGTTTATTTCCATTCTTTCTCTTCTGAGACAAAAAAAAGGTTTTTTTTTTATCATTGAGTTTAGATTTGAGAAATTCTGGTTTTTTCCCTTATGGATTTAGTGCTCGTGGAAATCGCTGAGCCTTTGTCCGGAGTGGAATACCATTTCATCTCTTTTGTGAATCCAATCTTGACTTCTTTTTAAAATAAATAAGTTTTTTTCAGATTTCTCTCTTTTGGATTTAAATTGGAGAAACTTTGGTTCTTCCCTTTTCGTACAAATGGCTCGCGGAAATCGCTGAGCTAGCGTTCAGATTAGGAGGGGCCATTTCCTCTCTTTCATGGGTGGGTTCATTAGTAATCTTTCAAAAAAAAAAAAAAAAAAAAAAAAGAAGAAGGAACAAAAAAAACATAATAAGGCTGCGCCAATTGCGTTCTTTGACCAAAGTGAATCTAAAAAAAGCTTTGTCTAAAGTATGGAGGCAGCTAGATTGTTCGAGGCAATGGTCCTTAAAACGGGTTCATTAAGTAACCATACCCTTACCTGGGGGCTGATCTATCCACTAAGGTTTCATAAGACCGAATTGGAAGACCTATGTGTACTCTTCATAAAAAAATCTTTAAAAAAATCCCTCTTAAAAAAAAAAACTTCTGTCATTTTTTAGTTCAGATTTGAGAAATTTTGGCTCCTTCCTATTCGGATCTAGTGCTCGCAGAAATGTTTGAGCCTGTATTTGGATTGGAATACCACTTGCTCTCTTCAATGAACTTAATCTTGGCCCTTAAAAAAAAAAACTTCCGTCATCGTTGGATTCAAATATGAGAAATCCTGGTTCCTTCCTCTTTCGGATTTAGTGCTAGCAGAAATGTTTGAGCCTGTATTCGGATTGGAATACCATTTGCTCTCTTTTGTGAATTCGATCTTGGCCTTTCAAAAAAAAAAAAAATTCCATCTCGTGTCCTTTCCAAGGATGCGATTTGCAACATTTGTGCCTAGCGGTGCTAGTACGCCCTTTCGGGTCTACTGTATTCGTGACCGACACATTTGTGTCTCCAACCTTATATCATTTTAGCTCGACTGAGCTTCGCTTCTCGGTAACTTGAATTAAAGTTTACAATTGCTTCTAGTAGTCACTGGAATGCTCATTTTGAGCCGACCATACTTGCGTTCAGAACATTTTTAGCCTCTATGGCTTTTTGCCTTATTCATTTTGCTTAGGCTGGGCCATGTCCGCTCGAGCGATTTGAAAAGACAAAACCATAGTATTTTCCATTTATGATCACCATGTTCTTGTAATTACTAATGGATGTGGTCTTGTTTCAGAAGTTTTCCAAAAAACTAACAATGGCAGCTTCATTAACTATCACCTTCGATGAGAACAAGTACCAACTCATGCTTCAAGAAAAGCAAAGCAAGCGCACTTGCAAGCGCCTTACCAGCTGCTGAAGCGTCGTCTCCCTCGGCAACTCACAAAAAACTAGGTTGACCTCCACTCCCCAGACTATCATCTTCGGGTCATTGCGATCATTCCCACTCCCCGTAGGAGAATCTGCATCTGCTAAAAGGCATAAAACCGTCCTTGAACGTGTCACTGCCTCGACACCAAAGGCGGTCATCAAGAAACCTAAGGCCCGTGGCAACCCCGTGAAGCCTCAGCCTGCAAAAAAACCAAGTCTACCCCAAGACTTGGTCACCGAGACCTTCTCCAAAACAAAGAAGGTCCCGAACATCTGCAAAGCCATCATACCTGGCCCCTCTTAAGGAGAAGGTTCTATCCTCTCGCCTACATAAAAGAGGAGAAACATACCCTCCACCAAACAACAAAAACTATTCATCATGAGCTGGCTTCCTCCTACAAGCCGAAAATCAAGTCGTGCATCACAAGGCCCTGACAAGAACTTGCCAGTGCCTTCTCTCCTGCAACTTGACCCTTCATCTCAACTGGGGCTGAGCTTGCGAAAATTAAAGCTTCGCTGCGCCAGGCAAAGGACCGCGTTCAAATCCTGTTCATGCTAGTCTTCAAGGAAGACAAGCCCGGCTGCTTCGCACGAGGGACCATGTCCTTCATTGCCAGAGTACAGCCCGACCTAATTGAAGCTCAAATAGCTCGTCGTATACATCGCCACGCGGCATATCGACAAAAGAGATTAGAGAAGCAAAGAACCCAGCATTTTGAGCTTCAAGTCTCTAAAAAATGGGTCGAAAAAGAAAGACCACACCAAGTTACTGCTGTCCATATGGTTGGCAAAACCAAAAGACGCCAGAAGTCAGCAACTAAAATAATACCAGACTGCCGGTGACTCGTAGCATCTCCCGTACACGAAGACATCAGGAGGACTCTCCCACTCCTTCAAGCCAAGGACACCGGAGTCATCATTCCTCAGGCTCTTCATCTAGAAGAATGAGCTCTAGCTCAGTCACTAAGACAATATCCTCATTCGATTCTCGAAGGATGAATGTCTTGGTCACAAACTCTGAACAACCTCCGCCACATGATGACATGGCTCTACGCATTCAGCAGCTGGAGCAAGGACACCAGAGAATAGAGGTTCTGATGGAAAACCTCCTTCTCACTCTCCAACGTCGGCCAAGTAATGAAATCCCTCTAAATGACGAGGTAAATGGTGGAGAAGACGAGTCCGCACCCTTACCAAAAAGGACGTTGACAATATCCTCGCCAAAGTAAAAGAAGAGGATACACTGAAGGAGCATGGAATCAAGCCACCATATCCCTTATGGATGGACTCGGTTCCATTTCCTGCAAAGTTCAAACAACCTATTCTCAAAACATATACGGGGAAAGGTTCAGCTAGACAGCATGTCATCCACTTCAAGATCCTGACAGGAGCAATTGCAGATCAAGATGCCCTCAAGATCTGTCTCTTTGCAAGCACTTTGAAAGGTACAACCTTTGATTGGTACTCCACTTTGCCAAAGGATTCCATTTAAAACTGGACTATGCTAGAGACACGCTTCCTGACCCACTTCAAAGGTGAGGATCATCTTGTTACTATGGCTAAGCCGTGCAGCCTAAAACAGGGAGAGAATGAGTCAACATACAACTTCATTCACAAGTGGAAGGCGATGGCATACAAATGCTCAGACGTACTGCCACAAGTGTCGCTGGTCGACATCTGCCGTAACAACATGAGAGCAAGGATCTGCTCCATGATCATCGGCAACAAATCAATGAATCTGGGAGAACTCTTAGAAGTGTCTATGGAGGCTGAAATGGTGATCAAAGACCTCAACAGTCAAAAGTCATCAAAGAAAGAGTCGACTGCCATTCCAACCTCCTAGCCAAAGAAAAAGGAGGTTCTCAATGTGCAAACCAAGTCAGCTCCTCAGCCACCAAAGAAAGCCGAAAACAAAATTGTAGGTAAGAGGCTTGAACTCTCTGACACCTTCAAAGAACGAGTAGAGAAGAAATACCCGTTCGATGAAGATGTTTAAGAAATATTTGAGACTCTCTTAACAAATGGCAAACTCACCTTGCCTGACCCCAAAAGACCGGGAGATGTTGGCAAAACCAACGATCCCCGATATTGTCCATACCACCAAACGGTCTCGCATCCTCTCAATCAATGTTTCGTTGTGAGAGAGAAGATCAACGAGATGCGGAAAAACTGAGTCATCACCTTTGATAAAAACTACGGGTCTGCCTCCGTTAACATGGTGTCATATGGACAAACATCAAAGTCGCCAAAGGGGAAAATCACTACTTCCTTCAAGGTGATAAAAATGACCCAAACATCCCAAGAGTTGGTGTCTTACCCAACACCGGATGGACAGCCCATATGGGTGCATCCCGATCTCCTAGAAGATGAAAATTGGGAGATCGTCAAAACAAAGCTGACCGCTCAACAGTGAAGGCATGCAAAAAGACAACTCTGCAAGCTCAAACAGTAGGAGAAGGCCTAACCCAAGCAAGAGGTCCCTGAAAAGGCAGAAACCTCCTCTACCGCTTCACTGGGGGCAACAGAGGAGTCTCTTCCCAAGAGTTCAAGAGTGGTAAGAAAATTCAGCCTCGGTGATTTCATGCCACCATGGCAGAGAGATGAGACTACGCGGGGGGCATCAAATGCTTGCAACTCGATAGTTGGATTCTCCATGAATGGATACGAGTCCAGTGACACTGCCAGTGACACCGATGAGTGGGAAGAATCCCTTGAAACCGGAGAATATCTCTTCGATGGAGAATGGATCCCAGAATCTCACCTTATGCCAGTAATTTGGTATAACCCCTTCCAGCCACAAGGATCCTGGTCTGATGATGATGAAGACCAAGAGGTTGTTCAACAAAGAGCCGTTGACCCAGCACAAGCAAATGCTCTAGTGGAACCCAACTATGTTGAACCACAAGGAGCAAATGAAGAAGAAGATTTAGCTGCTATGTCCGATCTCGAAGAGTATGCAAGGATCTTGCAACGCCTTGCCATAGAGCAAGAGCAGGACCGCATCAATCAGCTTCATCGAAATCTAAAACCGGAAGTCCTGGAGAATCTACAAGCATCCCCTCCAGTAACTCCGAAAAATGAAGAAGATTGCTGGGTTGATGATCCTCTTACATCAAAGGATGAGTCTGATTCCCAACAGTCCGTCATGGAGGCATCTTCTATCGAAGTTGCTTGCAATGTGATAGTTCAGGATGATAGTGCCTCTGCAGCTTCATTTACTGAGGCCACAGACTCTCAAAATACGTCTGATAGCATATCTTATGGAGCTACGTCTTCTCATGTGACTTCCACTGTGATAGCACCTTCTCAGGCTTCATCTCCTGAAACAGTGACTTCGGAATTCAAGCCTCTTCCAACTGGTTACCATGAAGAAGCTCTGGCTGATGAAGTCTTCAAAGAAAACCCGGTCAATTGGTCTCAGACACCCAATCTCATATGAGATGTCTGGACCGTTGAAATACTCCACAAAAAAGAAAAGTTGCTGGAAGCTGTTCAGGATTTGTTCCCGGAAAATGCTCCATGCAACGCAATCACTGAAGACGGCAATGCTGCTGCAGAAGCGTTTTCAGCAAATGAGGAGGATCAGCCCCTTGATCCCGAGGAGGGTCTTCCAAAAGAAGAACCACCTCTAAAAGCTTCTGAAGTTGGGAAAGGTACCCACTCTGGTCGGGATTACCACAAAAACTATGACCAACCTTCTTCTTCTTCTTATATAAATCCTTCGGGAAAGCAAGCTGTAAATGCCTCAAGCAGCAATGATAATGAAAATGAAGGCCCCAAGGAGGCTTTCAAGTATGACTTAATCGAGCACTTCAAACACATACCTGTACGACTGTAAATCTTAGACTTATTACGAATGTCACCACAAACTCGTGATAGTCTCATTTCAGAACTGCAAAGGCCGAATGCAGAACTCGACAGACATGCCCCACAAGTTCTACAAATTGCAATGGACTATAGGGTCAAAAAATCAAAAACCACCCCAAAGGGAGAAAAGAAGAAAGCTGAGGGGTCTTGCATTCAATGCCTCTCGGTCCAAAAAGCAGCAAGTGCGACCATCGCCTTCAATAAGAAAGACCTCTTGCTAGGTGAAACAAAGCACAACCGACCCTTGTACTTCACAGGGTACATCAAAGAGATGCCGATACATAGAGTCCAGATCAACCCAGGTTCTGCACTCAACCTCATCTCTACTACGGCACTCGAAGAGCTAGGTATCCCACATAGCAAGTTGAGCCACACATCCGTGTCCATCTTTGGATACGATGGGAGCACTCAAAGGCCTATTGGCAAAATAAGGTTCAGGTTGCAAATCGGTGATCTCATTTCTGAAGTTACCGTGTATGCAATAAAGACCCCATCATGCTACAACATCCTTCTCGGACGCCCCTGAATACACGAAAATGGTGTTGTCCCTTTGACTCTACATCAGTGCATCAAGTTCATTGGCAACGACGGCTTGATACATCGAGTGTTTGCAGACAAAAAGCCCTTGAAAGGCAAAGAAGTCTATTTTGCAGACTCTCAGATGTACAAGGACGAGAAAGAAAAAGAAGAAGAAACAGCATCCTTTGCCGGCAATCTCCAAAAAGATAAGGGCAAGGCTCCTCAGTAATCATCGGAAGAAAACAAACCTTTCGGCAAACCCGAAGAGAGCAATCAGTCTCCCTTCGTTGTGTACTTCAAATCTTCCAAACCTTTGGTAATCACTACCAAAGCAAAGAAGACAAAGCAAAAGACTGGGGGCAAGTTTGTTGTCTCCTTCGTGTCTACCATACAAGGCACAGATTCGGATTCAGAGCCAGAAGACGATACATCGTCAAGCCAAGCTGATACTCAGCAAGGTCAGCTTGCTCTCACTCCATTGGAAACCACCGCTGATGTAGAAGATCCTATGTCTGCTACCTTCATCGTTCCGGCAACAACGGCAGAAGAGAAACCAATCTTCTTCAATAGGTCGGACGCTTCTTCATCAAATTCCTTGCTTGAACCTTTCCAAAATAAAGGTATACCTCAACTATCCTTGTATAGTCCGATGACACAAGCTATCATGAAGAAGATGGGCTATGATGCTCAAAGTCCAATCGGTTTGGGAGGTGGCTGCGGTATTCTCACACCATTGGAACCCACCCTGACCAAAAGTCAGCTGGAAGATTGGAAACTCCACTGTTGCATAGGCAAGTCTTCATACGGGTTGGGGTATGATCTTGATACTCCTAAGAAACTGTTGACACAAAGGCTGCAAAGTTGTTTTGCTGACTAGGCCTCACCATCTCGTGTCGATGAAGACATCAATCTCCCTAGATATCTTTTTGAAGAGTTACCCAACAAGGACCCAGGAAGCTCATCAGATTGGTACGATTTCTCTGATGATGAAGAGGAATTGTCTGATGACACAGACTCATGGTTTTCTGACCTAGAAGGACATTTGTCTCCAAAAGAAGTGCCTTACTTCGACCCAGTTTCAGCAGGTGATTGGGATCATCTCATAACAAGTCTTGAGAAAAGTACCGATAAAGAAGGTTTATGGACAGAAGCAGAGCCATGGTCTGAAAATGCTTCTGAAACTCCAGAAGGTCTTGTTGAGTTGGAAGCCTCCGAAAATATTGTGGAGGAACCACCTTCAAACCTTCTAATAGAAGATTATGTTCAAAAGATAGACTTGGTAACGCCTGATAACCCACGTCCTGTATTCATAAGTAAGAATAAAAAGGATGATGAGTTACCCGAGTATGTCTCTTTTCTTCGTGAGTTCGTTGATTGTTTTGCATGGTCTTACACTGAATTGGCTGCTTTAGACCCCAAAATAGCAGTCCACAAACTCAACATGCAAGAAAATATCAAGCCTGTCAAACAAGGCCAAAGAAGATTCCGTCCTGACGTGATGGACAAAATTAAGCAAGAAGTTCAGAAACTCAAAAGCGTTGGCTTCATCCGCGAGGAACAGCATCCTGAATGGTTGGCCAACATTTTCCTCGTGATAAAGAAAAATGGGCAAATCAGGGTCTGTATTAACTACGGAGACCTGAACGGTGCATGCCCCAAAGATGAATTCCCCCTCCCCATACCGAAGGTAATGATTGACAACACCTGCAGATTTGAGCGAATGACATTCATGGATGGCTTCTCTGGTTACAATCAGATAAAGATGCATCCTGAAGACTAAAAATATACATCATTTCGGACTCCATTTGGCATGTATTGCTACACTGTCATGCCATTTGGTCTGAAGAATGTCGGTGCAACATATCAGAGGGCTATGATGAAGATATTCAAAGATATGTAGCATAAGACAGTCGATTGTTATGTTGATGACCACGCCGTCAAAAGTAAAAGAAAAGAGGACCATCTCAAAGATCTTCGAGAAGTCTTCCTCCGACTTCGCAAACACAAACTGCGGATGAATCCCCTCAAATGCTTCTTCAGTGTTTCATCGGGTAAGTTTCTCGGATTCACAGTTCGGAAGGCTGGAATAGAACTTGACCCCACCAAAGTCAAGGCTATCCTAGAAATGTCGTCTCCAAGAACCTTAAGAGAACTCAAAGGGCTTCAAGATAGGTTAGCATACATCCGACGGTTTATTTCCAACCTATCAGGAAAATGCCATCCATTTTCTTGCCTGATGAAGAAAGGTGTAGACTTTGTTTGGGATGCTGAATGTGAAGCTGCATTTCAAAACATCAAGTCATACCTGACCAAACCTCCAGTGTTGGCTGCCCCCACAACCGGAAAACCATTCATCTTGTACACAAGAGCTCTCGACTATTCTTTGAGCGTTCTACTTGCACAAGAAAATGACGGAGGAAAAGAAGCTGCTCTATACTACCTCAACCGCATCTTGGTTGGTGTAGAGCATCACTACTCTCCAGTCGAAAAAGAATGCCTTGCAATGATGTTTGCTGTACAAAAGCCATGTCACTACCTACTGTCCAACACCGTCTACCTGATTTCGAGGATCAATCTCTTAAAGGTCCTTGTCACAAAAGCAGGTTCCCTCAATGCTCGACTGGCAAAATGGTCCATCCTTCTATCACAATTTGATATTAGGTATGTACCACAGAAAGCAATCAAAGGCCAAGCTCTGGCAGACTTTCTCGCAGAGCATCCACTACCTAAGGATTCTCCACTCAGGGATGATCTCCCAGACGAGCCTGTCTACAATGTGGAGACCTCCTTATCAAGTGCCTCTTGGGACATGTACTTCGATGGAGCAACCAGAACAAACGAAAGACGGAAGATGATATTAGGAATTGGCATTCTCTATGTTAGCCCCGACAAATGCATGATTCCACACGCTTTCTTACTGCTGGAACCATGTTCAAACAATGCAGCTGAGTACCAAGCTATGATCATAGGATTGGAACTCGCCCTCGAATCCGATATCACCATGCTGGAAGTCTTTGGGGATTCCCAACTGATCGTCAACCAGATGAATCAGAAATAAGAAATCAGGAAGCCTGATCTGTTGCCTTACTACAACAAGGCACAATCACTTCGACAAAAGTTTGACATCTGTCACATCACCCACATCCGCTGAGGTGAAAAAATCCGTGCAGATGCCCTGGCTGGACTTGCCGCATCTATGGCAATCCAAGAAGTGGAAAACGTACAAATTACAGTGTGTCAAAGAAGAATTCTCCCTCCTCTCAACACACACCAAGAAGTTGCTGAATGCCACCGAGTGGTCGGAAGTCGGATTTTCATCCTTAAACGTCCGATCGGCGATTGAAGGGATCCGTTCATTGATTATATTATGTTCGGAATCCTACCTCTAGATCTAAAAAAGCGGGTAAGCATTTAAAGACGAACCCCAAATTTTCATTGGATATTCCCTCCAAAATGCTTTATAGAAAATCCTTCAACAGAATACTTCTACGCCGCTTGTCTCAACAAGAGGAGGCAGAAACTCTAAAAGAAGTTCATACTGGTCTTTGTGGAGCCCATCAGGCTGGTCCTAAGCTCTATGATTAGATAAAAAGGTTAGGTTACTATTGGCCTATCATGGTAGCTGACGCGATGCAATTTGCTAGACGCTGCCAACAATGCCAAGGTTACGGAGACTATGTCCACATGCCTCCGGAATGGCTACACCCTACAGCAATTTCGTGGCCTTCTGAAGCCTGGGGTATGGACATCATAGGTCCTATCTCTCCCCCATCAAGCAAAGGCCATTGCTTCATCTTTGCCGCTATGGATTATTCTCCAAGTGGTCAGAAGCATTTGCGTTCAGTGAAATGAAGACCTCATCAGTCTTTCAATTCTTGCTCACCAACGTCATTTGTCGCTTCGGCATACCTAAAAGCTTCGTCCATGATAATGGACCACAATTCCAGGATCATAGATTCTACAGGTTCTGCGATAAATACAAAATCCAAAGTTGTCCTTCGACTCCGTATAACCTAGCAGCGAATGGACTAGCAGAAGCCTTCAACATGACACTCTGCAAAATTCTCAAGAAAAAGGTCTTTAGTCACAAAAGAGACTGGAGCGACAAACTGCCTAAAGCTTTATGGGCCTATCGAACCACCGTTCAAGGACCAACCCATAGCACACCATTCTCCTTTGTCTATGGATGTGAAGCAGTTGTCCCTCTAGAGGTACAAATTCCTTCCTTAAGGGTATCTCTACAAAATGACATGACGTAAGAAAGCAATGTCAAATTGAGACTCCAAGACCTGGATAATCTCGATGAAAGACGGCTCGAAGTCCTACAAAGCGTTGAGCTTTACCAAGCACGCATGGCAGGATCTTTCGACAAGAAGCTCAGGCAATGCGCCCACAAAAAGAGTGACTTGGTTCTTGCGGTAAAAAGGCCAATGGTTTTTTCCCACAAATCCAAAGGCTAATTCAAACCAAAATGGGAGGGACCCTTCGTCATCGACAAAGTCTTCTCCAATGGCGCATATGCTCTTGTAAACATGGAGGGTGACAGATGTTTGCTGCCCATCAATGGCAAGTTCTTAAAGCGGTACTACCTTCGAAGACTTCCTACATCGGGTAAGAGCGATGCCTACATGGCCAAAGGCTATTCCTAAGTACTTGCTCGTCAAACCCACTCCTTTTGGAATTTTCATCTTTACGTTGAAAAAACCTCAAAACAATGCTTACTTTCAATGTTTCACTATTCCAAAAAAAAAAAAAAAAACCCCAAAATCCAAGTTTAGGAGACTCTTCCCCAACTTGACCAAAACTTTCGATCATTGAACCCAAAATGCATGGTTTAAAACAAAAATCAGAACTCAAGGATTTCCACCCTAGCCCACCCCGACTTTTACCACCAAAAATGGTTTTGACTCAAAATTTACGACCCTTGTGTCTTTAAACAAAAATGGTTTTTCAAAAAAACAAAACTGCGGGAAACGATGCTTAGTCAATACTCGCAAAACCCAAAAATTGGAAGGATGTGAACCCCATTCGATACTTCCAAAACCTCAAATCGTAAGGAAGCGACACCTCATCGATACTTGCAAAATTTCCAAAAATCGTGGAGACGCCATATTCCAGTTGATATCCACAACCCAAATTTCAAAAATCGTAGAGACACAACATTTCAGTTGACATCCACAACCCAAATTTCAAAAAAAAAACAAAGGTTCGAAAAAACTTCAAACTTAAAAAATCGTGGGGAGGCGACATTCCATCGATACCCACAAAACAAAATTTTTGAAAAAAGCAGGGAAGCGACGCTTAGTCAATTCTTGCAACCAAGTCCGCGAGGAGGCGACATTCCATCGGTACTCTCAACTGAATGAGCAAGGAAGCGACATTCCGTCGATATTTGCAATACCATTCAGCATGGACGCGACTCTTAGTCGATACTTGCATTTTGAAAACAAAAACCTGGCTTTCATGCCAAAAAATCAAAAACCCGGCTTTCATGCAAAAATCCGCCTTCCACACCAAAACCTTGCTTTCACGCCAAAAACAAAAAATTCGGCTTTTATGTCAAAAACCTGGCTTTCATGCCAAAAAAAAAAAAAAAAAAAAAAATCTGGCTTCCATGCCAACAAAACAAAACTTGGTGTCGGATGTTAATTTTGAGCCCCCCTCTCCAAGAGAGACATGGTTTGGGGAAATCTCCATTCATCTATATATGCTATTTAAATTTTACAACGAAAATGAGGATTCCGACTACCCTCAAAGTCGACGGATCACGATCACCAGCTATGGTACAGCTGTAACACCGTTCTTCGACGAAATCCGAAGAAAGATGGGGAGAAAAATGATAAGGTGGGTTCTTCCTCTTGTCTAATGTGCTGCCGGCAACACACGACAGTTGTCCTGTCACATTAATTTGGGTCTCTTTAATTTTGGGTCAATTAAGGGTCATGAGTTAAAGTCCAAATAGGGGTTAATCCTCACATAGCATAATCGTAGTATATCTAAGTAAGATAAAATAACTAAAATAAAGAAAATAAAAGGGGGGAGGTGCCAAATATTTAAGAAAAGGATCAGCCCTGTTCCCGTGTACCTCCTTCAAATCCCTTGGCAAAATAGGGTTTAAAGGCTGAATTTTCAAACCAAAATGATGATGCAAATGAGACTTCGACTTGTGATTTTTGTGTACGATACACGAGTGATAAAAGTAAAAGGTCGATGGGCCGTAATTGATTGAAGGTGGCCGATGGGCCAGGATTGATTGGAGATGGCCGATGGGCCAGTGTTTGTTTTAGGATGGCTGATGGGCCATGATTGATTAAAAGTGTGTGCGAAATCACTCATCTCATCTCGTTATTCTCATTTATTCAATTTTAGAAATCAGTTCTTTTTTCCCTTTTATCATTAAGTTCTATTAAATATCTGGCACCTGAGGTGGAGGAAGAAATAAAGGAAAATCTTTTTGGGTTTATTTTGTTAGTTTTATATTTTTTATGGCTTTTCGATATGGGGCTAGAAGGGCCTAACTAAGGGATTTTACTTGAATTTATGTGATTAATGCTTTATTACTGATCATCAGATTAACCTAACCTAAGGTCCTACACCGCCCACATAAGCTCTCCCAGTCCCCTAAAGGAATAGGAAGAGTGGTGGGGTGAAGCCTGATGCTCTAAGCTACCTAACTAGGTAATCCGATCTAATCCTAGGGTGTGTGCAACCTAAGCTTGGTGGTTTCAGCGCCTAAGCAACTTGTTGGGTGTGGCTTTAATTGGTTCGGTTTATTTTAAGTGATGAGTTGATTACGAATGATTTAGAGATGGATTACGAGTGTCTTAGAGTTCTGATTATTGTGTTTTTAAATACTTTAGGGTTCTGGAATTTAAGGTTTGAATTTAAAAGGTGAAATGATGTCGAAATCGGCCGAACAAGACTGACGGAAGACTTGGGCGCACCTGGGGTGGCGCCCAAGTGTCTGGTTCTGTGTGCCTTGGCTAATGGTGATAGTATTGATGTTAATTTCGGGATTCAGAGAGTTTCTACTTAGGGTAGGTATGTGTTTTGGTATTGTTTTAGGTCTTGGTTGATTTTATTGTAATGACTTTAAGTCCAGAACTCGAAACACGGCTGAGATTCTCAACCCAGGCGAGACAGAGGACTTGGGAGCACCTGTGTGGGCACCTAAGTGATTCTGTGCACTTGGGCGCACCAGCAGTGGCACCCAAGTCTTAATTTGATGCTTTACGGTCCTTTGACTTCGGTTCGAGGTTCCGGATAGGTTTAAGTTGATTAAAATTTTAATTCCAAGGCTATTATCGGTTCTGTAAAAGTTTTGGAATGTTGGTTCTAGTAAGTTTCGTTTTTTTTTTTTTAGGTTGATTTGAGGTTGAACTCTTATGGTTTGACGTTCTTTAAATTAAATGTGATTTACTGTGTTGTGTCATGATTAGGATTAAGTTAGGTTTCAATTAATTAGGTTTCTTAATGATTAAGGGAGGATGTTTTTGTGATTTGAATTGGTCTGATGTTTAAAGTTAATTCGGGCTTCTGGTCTTAATTGTTTCAAATCGTAAGGGTGTTCCAGTGTGCTGATTTGGGACAAGATTTGAAATTGATAGGGATTCGGTGGTCCCGGGGGTAAGATGTGACTTGGGCGCACCTGTGGTGGCGCCCAAGTGTCTGGTTTTGTATGGCTTTTGGTTCGATGGTTACTAGGGTATTTCTAAGTTGGCTTCGGGTATTTAACTTCGGTTTTGGTTGAGAGATGTTTTTATTTTCGAAATGTGATTGATTTATCGTTTTAGTTAGGTCTTGATTAGGATTTAATTTAAGAGTTGGTAATTGTTTGAATTTGGGGTTGTTAATTGTATTTTATTGATTAGGGTCTAAATAGATTAGATGTTATTGATTAGGTTTGTTGTTTAGGATCTTAATTAGGGCTTGTTGATTAGGGTTTTATTTGATTAGGGTTTTAATTGATTAGGGGTCTTATTTTTTTTAATTTTTGTTTAGTTAGGATTTATTAAATTAGGGTTTTATTAATTAGGTTTTAAGGGTTTAATCAATTAAGTTTTATTAAGTAGGGTTTTGATTAATTAGAGTTTTATTAGGGGTTGTTAATCAGGCTTTAAGGGTTTGATTGATTAAAGTTTAATTAGTCAAGTCTTTGGATCTTAATTGGATGTTTTTACTTAGCTGTTTTGAATTAAGTATTTTAGATTAGGGTTGATTAAGTTATTTGGTATACTTAGGCATGAGTACAATAACTTAGGATCACCTATTGAACATCTACTCTATTTTTGGGCTTTTTATATTTCTTTTTGTTCTCTTTTTTTTTTTTTTTTTTTTGTTCTCTTTTCTAATTACTAAAGAGTAAGATGAAAAGGGAAGAGTTTTATGATATTATGATTTTTTTGTTGTTCTGTGCAAAAGTAATGCAACCTAGGGTAAAGTGTGATGATTTAGCAATTTAAAGTTCGGAAGTTTAGCAATAAGTTATATTCATCACAGAGATTCAATAATAAACTAAGTAAAAATGCAGAACATGGAAAACGCGATCAGAAGATGAAATGGGGACTTGGGCGCACCCACAGTGGCACCCAAGTGTCTCCCTGTGGATTGGGATACACTTGTAACTTTTCGACGATACTCCGATCCGATTTCTAACACTTTACGGCTAAATGCAAGGTTCTAATGTTAACTACTGATGTCAGAGACTTTGGATCTAAGAGTGATGACACAAGGATCCAAATTAAAGGGGTGAATACCCTTGGCAGAGACTTGGGCACACCCACAGTGGCGCCTAAGTGCACTGTCTATTTTTCTCCTTTTTTCCTTCCCTTTTGGCAACGTATTTGTTTATCTTTTCAATTCTTTTCACGAATTAGAATGTAAATTTACAGATCCGAGGGCTCTGATATCTACTTATATGAAGAAAGACCCATATTTGAAAAATTAAATGCAAGTAATACGAAAGACGGGGTCGAAAACCAACTCCTGGGACTTGGGCACACACACAGTGGCGCCCAAGTGCTTTTCTGCACTTTTTCTCTTCCTTTCCTCTTTAGTAATACTTTTATGTGTTCTTATGATACCTTTCGTGCAATTTAGAACACAAAGTTACAGATCTGAAGGCCCTGATATCAACTTATACGAAGAAGAACCCGAATTTTAGAGACGAAATATACGTATGACTGAAAACGGGGTTGAAACCCAGCACTTGGGACTTGGGCGCAACTATATGTGCGCCCAAGTGCTTTTTTACACTTTTCTCTTTCAAGTTCGGATTTTTCTTAATGAGAATGATATGGATGCAAGATCTAACCTAATCACAAGTTTGGGATGATGAAAATGACGCAAATCTATTACTTATGATTGATCCTAGGCATGTTCCTAATAATTGATGATTATTTGAAAATCAGATCTACTATAAAACTACTATTATTAATGCAAATCTACTATGTATGAATGATCCTAAACATATTTCTAAAAATGTATAACAATGGAATGCAATAAGAGAAGAGAGATCTAGGAATACCGGTATAGCGAAGTATTTGTTAAGTTCCTAGAACGAAGCTTTTTTGAAGTCCCATAGCTCTAGTTGAATGTATGAAAACCTCCTCCTCTACTTCCTCTTCTTCTTCTCTAGATCTCAAGCTTTCTCTTCTCCTCTACTTCCTCTTCTTCTTCTCTAGATCTCAAGCTTTCTCTCTCTAATGGTGGCTACCTTTCTTCTTCTTCTTTATTCTCTCTTTTCTCTCCTTTCTTAGGGTTTTTGGGTAGCCTCCTTTGTGAATTAAGTTAAGAGGTCCTTTAAACAAGGGTTTAGGGCATGCAAGAGGGATTAGGGCTACTATTTGCACGAACTTCTAGAAGGTTCTCGCATCCCAAGGGCGGATTAGGGCTTCTCGGGACTTGGGCGTCTCTGTGGTGGTGCCCAAGTGGGACCCATTAGTTAGGCGCATATATGGTGGCGCCCATGTCTAGTTTCGAAGCTTAATGGGTTTGGGGTTCGGTTTCGAGTTGTTTTTGAGTCTAAACTAATTCGAAACTGCGAAGAGTAGAGCGGGACTAATGGACCCGTCTTTTTCTTTCTCGCCTTCCTCCGTCCCGGGTCAGCCGGGGTGCGAAGGGGCGAAGAGAAAAAAAAAAACAAGCATCAACATTTTTTTTGTACGGGTATGCCGGATTTTCTATTCTACTTGGAATTTGAAGTGGTGATTGATAAGTCCTTAAAAATGTAGAATTTCCTCATCATTTTAGAGTAATTAAGGACTTAATCATCAAATCATGGACCATTTTAGTAAAAAAATTATGGTTTTATGTTTTTGAGCATCAAAGTCTAAATTCGAGTCAAAATTCATCCAAAAATTGCATTTTCACATAAAATCATGAATTTCTCTACTTTTGGCATTGAAAGTCAAAAATTTCTCATAACTTTTTAATCATACATGAAATGATGAATTTTCTTTGCACCGTTAATTTAATTGAAGAAAACTTGATAAAATTGTGACATTTTATGCATTTATTTGGTGTGAATTGGGCCCGCATCTTGCATAATTCCTTACCTATATGATTAGATTATTCTTTGATCTTTGCTTTTATTTTTGTAGGGAATTTCAGAAATCGGGGCCCACGGGAGAGAATTGATGAATCAAATGCACCATGGACCCACCTTCCTTTGGCATGGATTCTAAGGTAGGGGCGGCCATGGTAGGGTCCGCTCTCATATGCAAGAAAAAAAAATCAGATTTAATCTTTTGAAGATAAGTTCCAAATTTGCGGGCCATGAGATGATGAGGTGTCATATCTCCTCTCCAACAAATATTGCTTACATGTCAAGATGGATGGCTAAGATTCAATTCAAGCCAAACAAAGAAGAAAACAAAATTGCAAAAGAAAATCCCTCCAAGGTGAAGACGTCCAAGGCAAGAGAATTAAGGCTTCTACACTCATGTGGGGCCCATCATTTGTTCTAATTTGAGATACAAATCTGAATTTCAGATTTGTAATTATTTTATCCAATGCATGGGACGTTCCATGTTGTGTACACCCAAGTGGGGTCCACATGCATTCAAGAATTGCACATCAAATCTGAAATTCAGATTTGAATTGATCCTTAACCAAAGTGGGACCCAAGAGAGGGAGTTGCATGAGATAAGAACAATCCTATTTTTACTAGGATTGTGAGCCAACCCCTAGAAAATCTCTCAAAAACCCTCCTAATCCTAATCCAACTTGGACCACACACTACTAATCCTTACCCAAATAAAAAACCTTGCAACAAAAGCTATCAAAAATATATAAAAAGGGCCACAAAGAGGGATGGACGTGGATACCATACCCCATAATCCCCTTGGACGACCAGCAACAATAATCCCCTTTTTTTCCATTAATTTTTCTTCATCTCTCCTCCTTCCATCAATATTTCATCCAAGGCCTTCCCTAAGGCACACTACCACTTGGATTTCTACCCCGTCACGCCGCCACCGTTGCTATCGTCACTCCACCATCGGATCATCCATGAAATCATCTTCCCTTGCTTGGATTTCAGATCGTGAAACGAGAGCCGGTTGGATCGCCGTTCAAGACCGCGAGTCCCTCTCCTCCGTTTAGTGTTTCTTGTGTCTATGGTAAGGTTGGATGCACTTTATTTTTATTAAAAGAATTTTGTAATGGTTATTTGCTTGTAATGGGTCTTTCATGAATAAATCAAGTTTATGGGGTCTTGGTCTTCACCAATGAGTCAACATTGAATTTTTGTGCGTAGTGACAGTGCGCACTTGGTGCGGTGGTCTTGATTTTTCTTGATAACATCAAGCAAAGTAATTATTGCAAAGTTTTAGAATTAAAATCTAATTTCTTTATTCTCTGATTTTATTTTATTTTATTTTTTTATTTTATGCACCTTAACAATTATTGCAATTGGTTGGGCTAATAAATCTTATGGTGATGCAGTGGTTAGATTAGGTTTCTAGATTAGGATTTTAATTTTCTTTGGTTGTAATTAATATTTCAGATTTGTAATTAATTCTTAATTCAATTAGATAATTTGATTTGTATAGTTTTTTTTTAGGCTAGAACTAGTTTTTTATTAGGACAGGTTTTGCGATAAATAAACTCTCCGTGGATCGATCCGGTTTCACCGGTTATTACTACAATCGCGGCCTTGCACTTGGGGCTACGATCAGTGATCCGGAGATTCACCTTCACAAGTAGAAAAGGAAATTAACTTTTTTCTAACTTTCCATTGCAAATATATTTTAAAGAAAGAGACAAGGTTTTAAAATGCCGTGAGAGGCGATTTTGTTTAATTTGCCGTGAAAGGCAGTTTTGTGCCGTAGAAGGCGATTTTGTGCCGTAAAAGGCAGTTTACAAATCTCATCAAAATGTAAAGACAAGAAATGTGATTTTTATGTCTCTTTTAAAAAAATACAATACAATGGAAAAGTAAGAAAAGGAATCTGACTTCTCAAGCGATTGTGGAGACTCGTTCAGATCGACGGTCGCGAGTCATGTATGGGCTCCGCCATCGTCCTTCAGATAAGAACACTTGATGCTTTGATTCACTTGGCTTGGCTTGGGCCTTAGATTTTTAGAGGATAAAGACCAAGAGAAGGTCTTATACCCAACAAAAAATCAAGTAGACGGGCTGAAAAGCCGCATCTAGGCCATGTTGGATAGAAGAAGAGAGGAGATCTTGGGGGGTGGCCCCCCAAGGGACTTCGATCACCTTGTAGTGCTTGCAGCAGAGTTTCTTCAAGGTAAGAGAGCTTCTATTTTGCAGAGAATTCTTCAGGATAATTTTCAGACAATTTTTCTGGACTCAATTTTAAAGACCTCTTCCCTTTGGAATGACCGCCTATTTATAGGCTTTTGGTGGCCATTAGGAAGGTCTTATAGGCATTAATGATATTAATGCTCCATGATGGGAGGAGTTACAAGATTTAATTTCATAATTTTGTAACTCCTTTTTCTTGGATTTTGATTGGCCGATGGAGAGTAATGGGCATTTAATCTCCATGATGATGGGAGTTTCATGATTAATTACCATGATTAATCTCCATAATGATAGGAGTTACATGGTTAATTGTTGTGATTAATTGGACTTGTACCTCCCATTTCTTGGCTTCTGATTGGGCCGTTTAAAATAATGAGTTAATGACCCTAATAAATTGCCATAAAAGGGCCATTTAACTTCATTAATTGGCTGCCGAGTCGTTTGAAGAGTCGCGGGCCGCGCCGCGTCTTTTGGAATTCTTCTTGCGATGATCATCGATGGATCCGTGCGTTGCTTGATGTCGGATGACGATGAAAATTCAGACATTTGTTGCCACTAATGGTCCGACAACATCTGTCCAGTCGATTTCTTGATCGGTTGGGCAGAAAGTGTGCTTTCTTGGTCGGCCAGTTGGCGATTTCGGAGTGTCCGATGATGATCAAATGATTTTGATGGCGGATCCGTGATGTTGACGAAGATCGACGGATATCATGCCTCAAAAATCAAATTTTAAGAAAATCACAGGGGCCAATCATCGCGAAACGCAAAAAGAATCGGACAAATGGACGTTTCGGCGGAAATCCGGCGACCCGGATTTCCAGGGCCATGGGGCTGGAGACCTTGGGCCATGGTCGCCGGGGTCGCCAGCGACCTTGGACTTTGGTCCATTTTTCGGCCGCCTTCCGGTCGCCGTTTCTTGGTCGTTTCTCGGGCTTTTTCGCTTCTGTTTTCTCCTGTATTTTTCTTTGACGTTTCTCCTCATTTATTGGCTTCATTCCTCTAAAGAAAACCCATCGAAAGGCTGTGAAAATCGGAGCACAAAGTTTCCTATTTTTTTGAAAAGCCGAAGACTCCGTAGCCGATTTTCCGCCAAGAGTTGAAACTGGGTCAAATGATGTCGGAATGACCTGAAATTTGAGGTGAAGCTTCTTGGGCATTAGATAGGACCAACCATGGGCTTTTATTTGAGTTTTGAAGCCGTTTGGGGTCCCGTCGATGCTTGACTTGATTTCGCTGTGCGGAATATGTCGAGCTTTGATGTACGGTCATCCGATCTCCGATTGACCTGAAATTTAACGGGGAGCCTATTGGAGTCATTTTGAGATGATCCATTAGCTCCGATTTGGGTGCCATGGTCCAGGGGAGCTTCGCCGCCGGTAGGCTTGATTTTGCTTCGGAGCATCAAAACAGGGTCAAACGTTGTCGGAATGACCTGAAATTTGACGTGCAGCCCTTTGGAAGCATGCAGAAGCTACTCATGTATTTTGTTTGATGAGTGGTGGCATCAGAGGTTCTCGCCGCCAGGAGGCTTGATTTCGCCGTTCGAGAGTTGATGGAGGGTCAAACGGTGTCGGTTTGACTTGAAATTCGACATGGAGCCTTTTGGAGGTATTTTGAGACCATCCATAGGCTCTGATCGAAGATTTGATGTATTTGACATTGTCGCCGTCGGGAGCTCCCGCTCAGCATGTTGAAGGATTGAAGTTAGGCCAGATGGTGTCGAAATGGTCCGAAACTTCATGTGTACCCTTCTTTTGGCTATTTTGAAGGATCTTGCAGTTTTTGTTTGATTCTGTCAAGATCTGATGCTTGAAGCAGCTTTGCCTGTTTGTAATAGGATGCGGCTGCATATAGCTTTTGATGTTGATTGGGCAAAGTGACATTTTTGGTGTCAACAAATGCCCCCTCGAGGTACAGCGACGAATTGGATAGCCTTTGCAGTCGATGTGCCTCGAAGAAAACTTTGAAGAAGAACTTCTGACTTGACCAAGAGTTTCTGAGTATTTTTTTCTTGATAGTGTAGCCTTTTGAGTTTCCAAGGGAATTTTATGGCAGTGAGAGGCATCACGTACCATCTCAAGGCAAAATTTTGAAAATGACAGTTGGGTTGGGTTTTTGGGTTTTGGATTTTCTTTTTGACCTTGTGAACCTAAAGGCTTTGTGTTGCGCATCAGGCGGTCAAGAAGGTTTTTGGTTTTTGACCTTGTGACCTAACAAGCTGTATGTGGCAGGTTAGGGGGTCGGGTTTTGAATTTTGATTTTGGCTGTATGTGGCAAGTTAGGGGACCGGGATTTAGTTTTGGTTTTGGCCTTGTGACCCAACAAGCTGTATGTGGCAAGTTAGGAGACCATGGTTTAGATTTTTGTCACTCTTTGGGACAACTTTGGGTCCATTGGAGTGGTTTGGGTTTTTATGGAATGTCAATTTCAAGGTTTTGGCTTAATTTGGTTCATGAGGTGGGATGGTTTGGATTTTTGGAAACTCATGAGGCTTGGACTTTTTGTATGGTCCAATCAACTCAAAGGAGGCATGGAACTATTTTTGTATGCTCTAAATGTAAGAGGAATTTTGACTAAAATCCACTTTTAGTGCCTAGATGGTCAAACCTGGCTCATGTGGGCTAACCCATGGGACCTTAAGCTTTAAAGATGGCTTAGATCTCATGTGGTGTCATTTTTGTTAAGAATATCTAAGACTATTCTTACTTGGATAGAATCTCTCAAGTTTCCTTGATTTTGGGAGAGATTTTCTCAAAGTATCTTTCTTTGGGAGAAAGTTTCTCATAATCCCTCTCTTTTTGGAGAGGATTTCTCAAAAGATCTCCTCATTGGGAAAGAATATCCCATAATTTCTTTCTTTTAAGAAGTTTTCTAATTTATAGCACTTACCTCCTTTCTTTTCTCCTCCTTTCCTCTTTTGGTTTGCTCTCTTCTATAAAAGCAAGGGGATTGGATCTCTTGTTGCTATTGCTCTCTTTTTGCAAGAACCTTCAAGAGTGCTCCAAGATCAAGAATTCTTCTTCTTCAAGGATCTTCAAGCTTTTTCTTCTTCTTCTCCATCAATGGCTTCAAGTAAGTTTCTTCTTTTTCTTAAGAAACCCCATGTAGGAATAGAAAAAGGTTTTCATTCTTTTCTTTTCTTTTCATTTCTTTTTCTTTCTTTTCTTTTTTGTTTTTTTTTTCCACGTGCATCTCTTTCTTTTTTTTTTTTTTTGCACGTCTTTTTTTCTTTCTTTCTTTCTTTTTCTTTTTTTTTTTCTTTTTCTTGCACGGTTTTCTCTCTTTTCTTTTTTTTTACCGTGGCTTTTCCTTTCTTTTTTTTTCTCATGGTTTCTTTTTTTTTTTACCGTGTGTTTTTTTTTCTTTTTTTTTGTTTTATCACTTCTTTTTTTTTCTTTGGCCGTACGGCCACGTGGCCTGTGGGCAAATTTTTTTTTTCTTTTTTTTTGAAAAGAGATTTTCTCTTTTTTTTTTTTTTTTGGGTTCTGAGATGCGCATGCATGACAACTTTCCTCCTATGCTTTTTTTTTTTTTTAGAAAATGGAATTTGGAAGTATGATAGTGTACACCTGGAAATCTTTTCGCAAGTCTTGGGATTTGGAGCTCGCAACAATATTGAGCCCTTTCTTCGTCTTGCGGGGATTTTCTAAGGAGCTTTGCAAGTTTTGGATTCTGGAGCTCGCAGCAATGTTGAGCCCTTTTCCGATCTTGCGGATATTTGAGAAGCTTTGGCTTGATCTCGCAGCAATGTTTGAGTTCGAGCATTCTTCGAGAATTTTCCATGATTATGGGCTTGCAGCGATGTTGAGCCCATCTTCAAGGTCCTATTTCTTTCGGGGTGTTTCCCTTTTCTTCAGAATTGCCCCCGGATCATGCCAAAATTTCGCTAGATTTTTTAGCAAAATTCTGTCATTTTGATGATTGATTTTTTTTTTCTTTCCATCCTTTGCAGGTAGTTCCTCCAGAACGAACAAGGGTAAGGAGCCGGTCATTGATGCACCTCGCCGTTCTACCAAATCCTCTAATGCGACCGTACAGCAGGCCTGGGAGGAGGTTCAGTATGTTGAAAGGAACTTGGAAGAGTGTGACTCACTCAACCGAGATGAGATGAGGCAACGTTTGATTGCCCTCAAGGATGAGGAGTATTATAAAATTATGGTAAGCAACCGTCCCTGGGTCACGGACGATCAGAGCATTGTGCCCAAGCCTACCTTCTTCTTTGGTGATGCCGTCCCCGACGATTCAACATACCAAAGGAGATGTTTTCGGTTCTCTTTCACAGTTGATGGTGAGAAGAGAACTGTTTCTACTCGGTCGTCCTTTGATCGGACAATCTCGATCATGAGCCTTTCCTCCACATGCTCGAAGAGGGAAGATCCCCCAAGCTGGGTGAAGAGAACAAATGTGATCAAGACCGGGTTTTTTGTTGGCGACCCTTCTGGTTTTGCAGAGAAGTCGCCTGCCCGTATGGACATTTTGATGCCGGCCAGCGGCTACCAAGGTTCAGACCATTCTTCGGTCGATTTGAGACCAGTGGGCCTTGGCATTTTCAAGGGCGATGGCAGCAATTGGGTGAAACCTTTTCGACTTCGTGGCCGTTTCAATGCGGACTCGAGCTGGAAGTCATGGACTGATCACATCCTGCAGGTTGGCGGTGCCATTCTGAAGGAGGCCGAGATTTTTGATGCGGTTCGGGCTTTTCGGCAAACCGTGGTTTTCTCCGATGAGGCTTTTATGGCCATGCTGGAGTCGTTCCTTCCACAAACCAACACCTTCGTTGTCACGAATGGTGAGAGTGGTTTTTCTTTAAAGGAACTGAGTGCCATCACTGGGCTGCCTATCCTCAGCAATCTCTATGAGGAGTTTATGCCTATCAACAGCGTCCTTGAGGAGCAGTCTGAGGAGTTCAGGCTTTTGTATATTTAGCTCGTCGCCTTCTATGATTTTTTGAAGGAGAAGGAGGGCTCGAAAGTCCGGTGTAGCAGTTGGAGGAGCGGTAGCTTTTTGTCTTCCAACTTCTTTGACAGTGGGGAGTCTTCTGAGAGCATGACCCAGGAAGCCAGGGCTAAGAACCCGGATTCGAAGAAGATCTCTGTCATGCAAGAGAATTTGAGGGTATTCTTCGCAAGCACAGACGCCATTCATTCTGACATTGTGCTGAGGAGAGATCTCGCTGTTTACCTCACTTATTGGCTGGGTGAGGCTGTTTTTGCTGGAGGAGATGGAACGCACATCAGGCCGCATTGTATTTTTCAGGCCTGTCAGACAGCGTTTGGAGAGCGGCTTGCTTTGGTGCCTGCTTTTTACTCCTATTTGTGTACCGAACTACAGGCTGTTGCTTTCCTGGTTCGGCTTGAGCTTCCCATGAACAGGGTATTTTCAGCCCACATTTTCTATTCGTGGTATGTATACCACCGTCCCAGTTTCCACCGATTGGGTGCTGCTCAGGATGATGACCCGTTTATGATTCGGTTGGCTAGAAGGAAGCCTGTTTCCTAATCTCTTTTATCTACCCGCTTGAGGATCCGACGATTCTGGGACGTCGAGATGGGGCAGTCTTCAGTGAAGCTTTCTCCGGGTTTGAGGAAGAAGGCTTTTGATTTTGGTGTCTCCCGTGATTCGACCAGGGCAGGGTCTGGGAGACACTATTCTTTGACAAATGCCGAGAGGAGTTGGCTTTTTAACATACGTGTCGGCACGATGGTGTACCTCAGACATCTTTTCGTCAACATCCAGCCGTATGTTCCCTCGCATTTTGCCATGCAATTGGGCTTCTCTCAAGGCGTTGTTGGAGCGCCTTCGAGCAAGGTGAAGCGTTTTGGAGGTCTGCAGGACGGGAGAAATGCATGGGCCTTTTTTAGCGCGGAAGACACTATTGCCCTGATTTCTTATCCTGAGTTGCCTACTTTTCGGACGGCTGGCTTCACAAAATGGTTTGTGGAGAGCTTTTCAGTGTACCGGGGACTTTCCAAGAAAGAGCTTGATGTAAAGCAGTCTTTCAGGAAGGGCCTTGGGAAGTCAGACGACGTTCGCCGAGAAGAAGTTCTGGCTTTCCTTTCTGGAGAAAGGCACAGAACAGGTTTTCTCGAGGAACAGGACGTCATCAGACTGGGAGCTACACAAGAGATACCTGGTGAGGTCTTGGAACAGCTTGCCGAGGAGGAGGCTGAGGTTGCTGCTTGGATACAAGCCGAGCGAGCAAAGGTTTCCATGGAGTCTACCGGCAAGAGCAGACCGTCCAGTGAGGACTTTGGCGAGAGGCCTGATTTTGATGGTGGGGAGGGTGCTTCCAGCAGTTCGTCCCATAGGGGCAAGAGGAGAAGGGGACACTGCCGAAGTTAGAGGCGGCACGAAAGTTCTCCTGATCTGAAAATTCCTTCCACCATTGTTGAGGAGGCATCAGGGGATGATGACGAGCCTCCAGAGAAAAGAAGCCGAGGGGAAGAGACAATTGATGATGGTATGCTTTTCCCTTTTCTCTTTCCGTTTCTTTTCTTTCATGAGAGCTTTTGTTTTGATCTACTGCTTTCTTTCTTTTGGCAGAAGATGATGGTTTGATGATGCCCGAGGTTTCGACCGATGAGGCGGTGACGGATCCTATCGTGGCATCAGAGGAAGAACCCAGAGATTCTGAAGTAGATCCAGAATCTCCTCCTGCTATGATTTTTTTCTCTTTTTCTCTTTTCTTTTTTTTTTCTTTACCGCCACTTGCTGACACATATATATATTTTTTTGCCAGCTGACTTGCCAGAGGATTCCGACGACTTTGAGCCATCCATGGACACAACTTTTGATGATGTTTCGGATGAGCTCATGGAGGCAGAAAGCATTCCACCAGTCGTCGAAGAAGGTACTTTGTAATGATAATCTTGATATTTTGATTTTTGGCAATATCATATTCATACATTTTCCATTTTTCCATTGGCAGGTTGTGAGGTGACAGAAGAAGTTCCTCTCTCTTTTTCAGAACCAGAGCAGGGGGTACCTGTGACCGATCCAGGAGTAGAGGCTTCTTCCACCAATTTTGATGAGGCGGAGGCGAGTCCGCCTACTGATATTCCTTTTCCAGCGGGTCCGATTGGAAAGAGCTTCTTGATTACTCTTCCAACGGTGCCTGATATGGGTGGTCGACCAACGGGGCATGGTGAGTCTCATCTGAGCCATCCCGTCAGTTTGCGAGGAAGGTGTTGAAGAGAGTCTTGAGCTCATGGGTCGAGACTCTTTCTTCTAGCCATTTGGAGGCTGGTTTTGGCATGGTGAAGCATGTGCAGGACATTCTTGCCGATAGCAAAGAAGTTGGTCTGGACATTACAGATGCCAAGGCTTTTGTCGATGAAGTCATTGCTCTAGGCAACAAGTGGACTGAGACCAAGAGCTTCCCGAATGATGATTTCTTCAACGAGATGTTTTTAAAGCCTTCCAGCGAAGTCAAATCTGAACTGAATGAGATCTCGCGGACTCGGAAGCAGCTCGTTCGGGAGACGAACGTCACCGAGTTGGCTATTATTGAGCTGACACAGGACCAGCACCGCCTTGATAGGGAGGTCACCGAAGCCAGACAGCGCCTTGAGCTATTGGAAGAACAAGCCGTTGCCAAGTGGACTGCCACTTTGAAAGCTCGCGATAGAGAGAGGGCTATCATTCGCCAAGTTGAGGAGGTCGAAAGCAATCTCCGGAGGAAGACTCAAGAATATGAACAATGGCAGATTCTTTGGGAAGAGCTTCCTCGTGCCAAGGATGGATCACGACGGCCTACTGCTTTTTATGGGAAGATTCTGAAGAAACGCGGCCTGGAAGCTTTGGAGGCTAAGGCCAAGTGTTTGCTTGAGGAGTTAAGCCTATGGCTGAAGACCATGTCGGACTAGCCTCCTAATTTGTAACAAACTTTTTCTTCTTTTCTTTTGGTACCTCCATGTATAAACATTTTTGGCACTTCCTTTTTTTGTATCCCCTTATTCCACTTAAATTTACTTTTGATGAAATATAAGCAAAAAATGAATGGAAATGGTTTGTTTGAAAATTTGATCAAAAGGTTTTCATTTTGTGAAAATCTTTTGCCAAATGGTTGTTTTTAGGCATGAAAGCAAGATTTTGTGGCAAAAAGCCTGATTTTTGAGATGGCTTGAAGGCCGAATTTTGGATGGCATGAAAACCAAAATTTTGTTTGGCACGAAAGCCGGTTTTTGGCATGAGAGCCGATTTTTGTGGCGTGAAAGCCAAGTTTTGGTTTTGTGGCATGGAAGCCAAAGATTTTATGGCATGGGAGCCAAATTTTGTTTTGTGGCATGGCAGCCGATTTTTGGCATGAGAGCCGATTTTTGTGGCGTGAAAGCCAAGTTTTGGTTTTGTGGCATGGAAGCCAAAGATTTTGTGGCATGGGAGCCAAATTTTGTTTTGTGGCATGGAAGCCGATTTTTGTTTGTTTGGCGTGAAAGCCAGATTTTGTGGCATAGAAGCCAAGTTTTTTTTTTTTTTGAAAACCAAGTTTTGTTTTGTTGGCATGGAAGCCAGATTTTTTGATTTTTGACATGAAAGCCAGGTTTTTGTTTTGTTGGCATGGAAGCCAAATTTTGGTTTTTGGCATGAAAGCCAAGTTTTTGGTTTTCAAAAATGCAAGTATCGACTAAGAGTCGCCTCCCTGCTGAATGGTATTGCAAGTATCGATGGAATGTCGCTTCCTTGCTCATTCGATTGCGAGTATCGATGGAATGTCGCTTCCTTGCGGATTTGGGTGCAAGTATCGACTGAATGTCGCCTCCTTGCTTTTTTCTCACAAATTTGGTTTTGTGGGTATCGATGGAATGTCGCCTCCCCACGATTTTTGAAATTTGAGGTTTTTTCGAACTTTTGTTTTTTTGTTTTGAAATTTGGGTTGTGGATATCAACTGAAACGTTGTGTCTCCACGATTTTTTTTTTTTTGAGATTTTGCAAGTATCGACGAGGTGTCGCTTTCTTGTGATTTTGAGGTTTTGGAAGTATCAAATAGGGTTCGCATCCTTCCGATTTTTGGGTTTTGTGTGAGTATCGACTAAACGTCGCTTGCCCACGGGTTTTTTTTTTTGAAACACCATTTTTTGTTTAAAGACGCGGACTAGGGTGGAAATTCCTAAGTCCTGATTTTTGTTTCAAACCATGAATTTTGGGTTCAAGGATTGAAAGTTTTGGTCAAGTTAGGGAAGAGGCTCCGAAACTTGGATTTTGGGTTTTATTTTTTTTGAACAATGAAACATTGAAAGTAAGCATTGTTTTTTGGCTTTTTAGAAATTTCAACATAAGGATGAACACTCTAAAAGGGGTGGGTTTGACGAGCAAGTACCTAGGAATAGGCTTTGGCCATACAGGCATCACTCTGACCCGATGTAGGAAGTCTTCAAGGGTAGTACCACTTCAAGAACTTGCCATTGATGGGCAGCATACATCTGTCACCTTCCATGTTTAGAAGAGCATATGCGCCATTGGAGAAGACTTTGTCGATGACGAAGGGTCCCTCCCATTTTGGTTCGAATTTGCCTTTGGATTTGTGGGCAAAAACCATTGGCCTTTTCACCGCAAGAACCAAGTCACCCTTTTTGTGGGCGCGTTGCCTGACCCTTTTGTCAAAAGATCCTGCCATGCGTGCTTGGTAAAGCTCAACACTTTGTAGAGCTTCGAGTCGTCTTTCATCGAGGTTATCCAGTTCTTAGAGTCTCAATTTGACGTTGCTTTCTTGCGTCATTTCATTTTGTAGAGATACCCTTAAAGAAGGAATTTGTACCTCTAGGGGGACAACTGCTTCGCATCCATAGACCAAGGAGAATGGTGTGCTATGGGTTGGTCCTCGAATGGTAGTCCAGTAGGCCCATAAAGCTTCAGGCAGTTTGTTGCTCCAGTCTCTTTTGTGAGTAGAGACCATTTTCTTGAGGATTTTGCAGAGTGTCTTGTTGAAGGCTTCTGCTAGTCCATTCGCTGCCGGGTTATACGGAGTCGAAGGACAACTTTGAATTTTGTATTTGTCGCAGAACCTGTAGAATCTGTGATCCCGGAATTGTGGCCCGTTATCATGGACGAATCTTTTAGGTATGCCGAAGCGACAAATGATGTTGGTTCGTAAGAATTGAAAGACTGACGAGGTCTTCATTTCATTGAACGCAAATGCTTCTGACCACTTGGAGAAATAATCCGTAGCGGCGGAGATGAAGCGATGACCTTTGCTTGACGGGGGAGAGATAGGACCTATGATGTCCATACCCCAGGCTTCGAAGGGCCATGAGATCGCTGTAGGATGTAGCCATTCTGGAGGCATGTGTACATAATCTCCATGAACTTGGCATTGTTGGCAATGTTTAGCAAATTGTATTGCGTCAGCCACCATGGTAGGCCAATAATAACCTAACCTTTTTATCTGATCATAGAGCTTGGGACCAGCCTGATGGGCTCCACAAAGACCAGCATGAACTTTTTTTAGAGTTTCTTCCGCCTCTTGTTGTGACAAGCAGCGTAGAAGTACTCCATTGAAGGATTTTCTGTAAAGCATTTTGGAGGGAATATCGAAATGAAAGTTTGGGGCTCGTCTTTGGATACTTACCCGCTCTTTTGGATCTTCAGGTAGGATTCCGAACATAATATAATCAATGAACGGATCCCTCCAGTCGGCTATCGGAGGTTTAAGGATGGAAATCCGACCTCCGACCACTCGGTGGCATTCAGCAACCGCTTGGTGTGTGTTGAGAGGAGGGAGAATCTTTCTTTGACACACTGTAATTTGCATGTTTTCCCCTTCTTGGGTTGCCATGGATGCAGCAAGTCCAGCTAGGGCATCTGCACGAATGTTTTCACCTCTACGGATGTGGGTGATGTGACAGATGTCAAAGTTTTGACGAAGCGATTGCGCCTTGTTGTAGTAAGGCAACAGATCAGGATTCCTGATTACATATTCCTGATTCATCTGTTTGACGATCAGTTGAGAATCCCCAAATGCTTCCAGCATGGTGATGCCAGATTCGAGGGCGAGTTCGAATCCTATAATCAGAGCTTGGTACTCAGCTGCATTATTTGAACATGGTTCCAGTAATGAAAATGCATGTGGAATCATGTATTTGTCGGGGCTAACAAAGAGAATGCCAATTCCCGATATCGGCTTTCCTTTTTCATTTGTCCTGGTTGCACCATCGAAGTACATGTTCCAGGAGGCATTTGGTGAGGAAATCTCCACGCTGTAGACAGGTTCGTCTGGGAGATCATCCCTGAGCGGAGAATCCTTAGGCAGTGGATGCTCTGCGAGAAAGTTTGCCAGAGCTTGAGCTTTGATTGCTTTTTGTGGTACATACCTAATATCAAATTGTGACAGAAGGATTGACCATTTTGCCAGCCGGGCATTGAGAGAACCTGCTTTTGTGACAAGGACCTTTAAGAGATTGATCCTCGATATCAGGTATATTGTGTTTGACAGCAAATAGTGACACAGCTTTTGTACGGCGAACATTACTACCAAGCATTCTTTTTCGACTGGAGAGTAGCGATCTCTGTACCTACCAACATGCGACTGAGGTAGTATGGAGCAGCTTCTTTTCCTCCATCAATTTCTTGTGCAAGTAGAGCGCCCAAACAATAGTCGAGAGCTCTTGTGTACAAGATGAATAGTTTTCCGGTTGTGGGAACAGCCAACACCAGAGGCTTGGTCAGCTATGACTTGATGTCTTGAAATGCAGCTTCACATTCAGCATCCCAAACAAAGTCTACACCTTTCTTCATCAGGCGAGAAAATGGACGGCATTTTCCTGACAGATTGGAAATGAACCGTCGGATGTATGCCAATCTTCCTTGAGGCCCTTTTAGTTCTCTTACGGTCCTTGGAGATGGCATTTCTAGAATTGCCTTGACTTTTATGGGGTCAAATTTTATTCCAGCTTTCCGAACTATGAATCCGAGGAACTTACCCGATGAGACACCGAAAAAGCATTTGAGGGGATTCATTTGCAGTTTGTGTTTGCGAAGCCGGAGGAAGACTTCTCGAAGATCTTGGAGATGGTCTTCTTTCCTTTTGCTTTTGACGGCGAGGTCATCAACATAACATTCGACCGTCTTGTGCTGCATATCTTGGAATATCTTCATCATAGCCCTTTGATATGTTGCACCAGCATTTTTCAGACCAAATGGCATGACAGTGTAGCAATACACGCCAAATGGGGTCCGAAAGGATGTATGCCTTTCATTTTCGAGATCCATCTTTATCTAGTTGTAGCCAGAGAAGCCGTCCATGAAAGTCATTTGCTCAAACCCGCAGGTGTTGTCAATCATTACCTCCGGTATGGGGAGCGGGAACTCATCTTTGGGGCATGCATTATTCAGGTCTCTATAGTCAATACAGACTCTGATTTGCCCATTTTTCTTTGTCACAGGGACGATGTTGGCCAACCATTCAGGATGCTGTTCCTCGCGGATGAAGCCAATGTTTTTGAGTTTCTGAACTTCTTGTTCAATTTTGTCCATCACATCAGGGCGGAATCTTCTTTGGCCTTGTTTGACAGGCTTGACATTTTCTTGCAGGTTGAGTTTGTGGACTGCTATTTTGGGATTCGGGTAACTCCTCATCCTTTATATTCTTGCTTATGAATACAGGACGTGGGTTATCTGGTGTTCCCAAGTCTATCTTTTGAACAGAATCTTCTATCGGAAGGTTTGAAGGTGGTTCCTCCACAACATTTTCGGAGGCTTCCAGCTCAACAAGACCTTCTGGATTTCCAAGGGCATTTTCAGACTATGGCTCCGCTTCTGTCCACAAATCTTCTTGATCGGTATTCTTCTCAACACTTGTTATGAGATGATCCCAATCACCGGCTGAAACTGGGTCGAAGTAAGGCACTTCTTTTGGAGACGACGGCACTTCTGAATCAGAGAACCGTGCATCTGTGTGATCGGACAATTCCTCTTCATCATCAAAGAAATCATGCCAATTTGATGAGCTTCCTGGCTCCTTGTCGGGTAACTCTTCAAAGAGATATCCAGGGAGATCGATGTCTTCATCAACATGAGATGTTGCGGCTTGGTCGGCAAAACGACTCTGCAGCCTTTGTGTCAGCTGTCTCATCGGAGTGTCAGGATCATACCCCAATCAGTATGAAGACTTGTCTATACGACGGTGGAGTTTCCAATCTTCCAGCTGGCCTTTGGTCAGGGTGGGTTCCAATGGTGCGAGAATACCACGGCCACCTCCCAAACCAATTGGATTTTGAGCCTCATAGCCCATTTTCTTCATGATAGCTTGTGCCATTGGACTATACAGGGATAGTTGAGGCATACCTTCATTTTGGAAAGGCTCAAGCAGGCAGTTTGATGAAGAAGCGTTCGATCTATGAAAGAAGATTGGTTTATCTTCTGCCGACGTTTCCGGAACGACAAAGGTAGCAGATGTAGGAACTTCTACGTTAGCAGGGGTCTCCAATGGAGTGAGAGCAGGCCGAACTTGCTGAGTATCAGCTTGGCTTGGCGATGTATCGTCTTCAGTCTCTGAATCCGAATCCGTGTCTTGTATGATAGACACGAAGGAGACAACAAACTTGCCCCCTGTCTTTTGCTCTGTCTTCTTTGCTTTAGTAGTGATTACCAAAGGTTTGGAAGATTTGAAGGAGATGACGAAGGGAGACTGATTGCTCTCTTTGAGTTTGCTGGAAGGTTTGTTTTCTTCCGATGATCGCTGAGGAGCCTTGCCTTTATCTTTTTGGAGATTGCCGGCAAAGGATGTTGTTTTCTCCTCCTTTCCTTCTTTTTCATCCTTGTACATCTGAGAGTCTGCAAAATGGACTTCCTTTCCTTTGAAGGGCTTTTTGTCGGCAAACACTCTAGGTATTAAGCCGTCGTTGCCAACAAACTTGATGCACTGATGTAAAGTCGAAGGAACGACACCGTTTTCATGTATCCAAGGGCGTCCAAGAAGGATGTTGTAGCATGAAGGGGTTTTTATTGCATATATGGTGACCTCAGAGATAAGATCGCCGATTTGCAACCTGAACCAGATTTTGCCAATGGGCCTCTGAGCACTCCCCTCGTATCCAAAGATGGACACAGATGTGTGGCTTAGTTTACTAGGTGGGATACCCAGTTCTTCGAGTGCCGAAGTAGAGATGAGGTTGAGTGCAGAACCCGGGTCGATCTAGACTTTGTGTATCGGCATCTTTTTGATGTACCCTGTGAAGTATAAGGGTCGGTTGTGCTTCGTCTCGCCTAGCAGGAGGTCTTCCTTATTGAAGGCGATGGTAGCACTTGCGGCTTTTTGGACCGGGAGGCATTCAGTGCAAGGTCCTCCAGCTTCTTTCTTTTCTCCCTTTGAGGAGGTTTTTGATTTTGTGACCCTATAGTCCATTTCAATTTGCAGGACTTGCGGGGCATGTTTGTCGACATCCAGATTCAACCTTTGCAGTTCTGAAATGAGACTATCACGAGTTTGTGGTGACATTCGTAATAAGTCTAGGATGTGCAGTAGTGCAGGTATGTGTTTGAAGTGCTTGATCAAGTCATACTTGAAAGCCTCCTTTATGCCTGCATTTTCATTATCACCGCCGCTTGGGGCATTTACAGCTTGTTTTCCCAAAGGATTTACATAAGAAGAAGAAGAAGGTTGGTTATAGTTTTTGTGGTAATCCCGGCCAGAGCGGGTACCTTTCCCAACTTCAAAAGCTTCTAGAGGTGGTTCTTCTTTCGAAAGACCCCCTTCGGGCTCAAGGGGCTGGTCTTCCCCATTTGCTGAAAACGCCTTTGCAGCAGCATTGCCGTCTTCAGTTATTGCGTTGCATGGATCATTGTCCGGGAACAAGTCCTGAACAGCTTCCAACAACTTTTCTTCTTTGTCCAGTATTTCATCGGTCCAGACATCTCCTATGAGGTTGGGTACCTGGGACCAATTGACTGGGTTTTCTTTGAAGACTTCATCAGTCAGATCTTCTTCATGGTGATCAGTCGGAAGAGACTTAAATTCTGATGTCACCGTTTCAGGAGACGATGGCTGAGAAGGTGTTATCTCAATGGAAGTCACCCAAGAATATGTAGCTCCAGAAGATATGCTACTAGATACATTTTGAGAGCCCGTGGCCTCAGCAGATGGAGCTTCAGAGGCACTATCATCCTAAACTATCACATTACAGGCAACTTCGATAGAATATGCCTCCATAATGGACCATTGGGAATCAGACTCATCCTCCGATGTAAGAGGATCATCAATCCAGCAACTTTCTTCATTTTCCGGAGTCACTGGAAGAGATGCTCGTAGATTTTCCGGGACTTCCGGTTCTGGATTTTGATGAAGTTGGTCGATGCGATCCTGCTCCTGCTCTATGGCTAGATGCTGCAAGATCCTCGCATATTCTTCAAGATCGGGCATAGGAGCCAAATCTTTTTCTTCATCTGCCCCTTGTGGTTCGACCTGGTTGGGATCCACTAGAGCATTTGTTTGTGCTGTGTTAACAGTAATTTGGGCAGCCTCTTGGTCTTCACCATCATCAGACCAGGATCCTTGTGGCTGGAAGGGATTATATCAAATTACTGGCATAAGGTGGGATTCCGGGATCCATTCTTCGTCGGAGAGATATTCTCCGGTTTCAAGGGATTCTTCCCACTCATCGGTGTCACTGGCAGTGTCACTGGACTCGTATCCATTTATGGAGAATCCAACTACTGAGTTACAAGAGTACGATGCCTCCTGTGTAGTCTCATCTCTGAGCCGTGGTTGCATGAAATCACTGAGAGTGAATTTTCTTATCACTCTTGGAACTTTGGGGAGAGACCCCTCTGTTGCCCCCAGTGAAGCGGTAGAGGAGGTTTCTGCTTTTTCAGGAACCTCTTGTTTTGTTTGAGCCTTCTCCTGCTGTTTGAGCTTGCGGAGTTGTCTCTTGGCTTGCCTTCGCTGTTGAGCGGTCGGCTTTGTTTTGACGATCTCCCAATTTTCATCTTCTAGGAGATCGGGATGTACCCATATGGGTTGTCCTTCTGGTGTTGGGTAAGGCACCAGCTCTTGGGACGTTTGGGTCATTTTTATCACCTTGAAGGAAGTAGTGACTTTTTCCTTTGATGATTTGGATGTTTGTCCATATGACACCATGTTAACGGAGGCAGACCCATAGTTTTTGTCAAAGGTGATGACTCCGTTTTTCCACATCTCGTTGATCTTCTCTCTCACAACGAAACATTGGTTGAGAGGATGCGAGACCACTTGCTGGTATGGACAATATCGGGGATCGTTGGTTTTGCCAACATCTCCTGGCCTTTTGGGGTCAGGCAAGGTGAGTTTTCCATTTGCCAAGAGAGCCCCAAATATTTCTTCGACATCTTCATCGAACGGGTATTTCTTTTCTACTCGTTCTTTAAAGGCATCAGAGAGTTCAGGTCTCTTACCTGCAGCTTTATTTACAACTTTCTTTGGTGGCTGAGGAGCTGACTTGGTTTGCACATTGAGAACCTCCTTTTTCTTTGGCTTGGAGGTTGGAATGGCGGTCTGCTCTTTCTTTGATGACTTCTGACTGTTGAGGTCTTTGATCACCGTTTCAGCCTCCATAGACGCTTCTAGGAGTTCTCCCAAGTTTTTTGATTTGTTGCTGATGATCATGGAGCGGATCCTTGCTCTCATGTTGTTTAGGCAAATGTCGACTAGCGACGCTTGTGGCAGCACATTTGAGCATTTGTATGCCATTGCTTTCCAATTGTGAATGAAAACGTATGTCGACTCATTCTCTCCCTGTTTAAGGCTGCAGAGCTGAGCCACAGTAACAGGATGATCCTCACCTTTGAAGTGGGTCAGGAAACGTGTCTCTAGCATGGTCCAATTTTGAATGGAGTCCTCTGGCAGAGTGTAATACTAATCAAAGGCCGTACCTTTTAGGGTACTTGCAAAGAGCCGGATCTTGAGAGCATCGTGATTCGCAATCGCTCTTGTCAGGATTTTGAAGTGGATGACATGCTGTCTGGCTGAACCTTTCCCCGTATATATTTGGAGAAGAGGTTGTTTGAACTTTTAGGGAAACGGAACCGAGTCCATCGATAAGGGATATGGTGGCTTGATCCCATGCTCCTTCAGTGTATCCTCTTCTTTTGCTTTGGCGAGGATATTGTCCACGTCCTTTTTAGTAAGGGCGCGTGACTCATCTTCTCCACCGTTTGCCTCATCTTGTGGAGGAACTTCGTCATTGTTTGGTGGACGCTGGAGAGTGAGAAGGAGGTTTTCCATTAGAACCTCTATTCTCTGCTGTCCTTGCTCGAGCTGCTGAATGCGTAGAGCTATGTCGTCATGTGGAGGAGGTTGCTCAGAGTTTGTGACCAAGACATTCATCCTTCATGAGTCGAAAGAGGATACTGTCTTAGTGACTGAGCTGGAGCTCATTCTTTTAGATGAAGAGCCCGAGGAATGATCACTCCGATGTCCCTGACTTGAAGGAGTGGGAGAGTTTTCCTGATGTCTTCTCGTCCGGGAGACGCTACGAGTCACCAATCTACTGACAAGTATTTTTGTCGCTGACTTCTGGCGTCTTTTGGTTTTGCCAACCATGTGGACAGCAGCGACTTGGTCGGGTCTTTCTTTTTCGACCCATTTTTGGGAGATTTGAAGCTCAGAATGCTGGGTTCTTTGCTTCTCTAATCTCTTTAGTCGATATGCCGCGCGGCGACGTATGCGACGAGCAATTTGAGCTGTGGTTAGCTCGTGCTGTGCTCTGGCAATGAAGGACGTGGTCCCTCGTGCGCAGCAACCGAGCTTGTCTTCCTTGAAGACTGGCATGGACAGGATTTGCACGCGGTCCTTAGCCTATCGCAGCGAAGCTTTAAATTTTGCAAGCTCGTCCCCTGTTGAGATGAAGGGTCGAGCTGCAAGAAAGCAGGCCCTAGCAAGTTCTTGTCGAGGCCTTGTGATGCACGATTTGAGTTTTGGGCTTGTATGAGCAAGCCGGCTCGTGCTGAGTAGTTTTTGTTGTTCGGTGGAGGGTAGGTTTCTGTCCTTTGATGTAAGCAAGAGGATAAAACCTATTCTCCTTGAGAGGAGCTAGGTATTCTGGCTTTGCAGATGTCCGGGATCTTCTTTGTTTTGGTGAAGATCGCGGGGACCAAGTCTTGGGATAGACTTGGTTTCTTGTAGGTTGAGGCCTCATGGGATTTCCACGAGCCTCAGGTTTCTTGGTGACCACCTTTGATGTCGGGGTAGCGATACGTTGGGGGGCGGTCTTCTGCTTCTTAGCAGGCACCGTCTCTTCTGCGGGTAAAGGGAATGGTCCCAGTGACCCGAAGACGATGGTCCGGGGAGTGGAGGTCGACCCGGTGTTTTGGGAGTTGCCGAGGGAGGTGATGCTTCGGCAGCTGACGGGGCGCTTGAAAGTGCCCTTGCTTTGCTTCTCTTGAAGCATGACTTGGTACTTGTTCTCATCGAAGGTGATGGTCAACGAAGCTGCCATTGTTAGTTTTTGAAAAAAAACTTTTCTGAAACAAGACCACATCCATTAGTAATCATAAGAATAGGGTGATCATAAATGGGCTATACTATGGTTTTGTCTTTTCAAATCGCTCAAGGGCATGGCCCATTCTAAGCGTAATGAAGAAGGCCAAAAAGCCATAGATGGTATAATTGTTCTAAACGCAAGTATGGTCAGCTCAAAATGAGCATTTCAGGGACCGCTAGAAGCAATTGTAAACCTTAATTCAAATTACCGAGAAGCGAAGCTCACTCGAGGTAAAATGATATAAGGTTAGAGATACAAATGTGTTGGTCGCGAATACAGTAGACCCGAAAGGGCGTACTAGCACCGCTAGGCACAAATGTTGTAAATCGCATCCTTGAAGGACACGAGATGGGATTTTTTGAAATGTCAAGATTGGATTCGGTAAAGAGAGCAAATGGTATTCCAATCCGAATACAGGTTCAAACATTTCTGCGAGCCTATATCAGAAAAAGGAAAGAACCAGGATTTCTCAAATTTGAATCCAATAGTGACGAAAGTTTTTTTTTTTTTTTTTTTTTTTTTTGAAAAGTCAAGATTGAATTCAAAAAAGAGGGCAAATGGTATTCCAATCCGAATACAGGTTCAAAACATTTCTGCGAGCCTAAATCCGAAAAGGAAAGAACCAAAGTTTCTCTAATTTGAGCACAATCGTGACAGAAGTTTATTTATTTATTTATTTATTTATTTTTTTGAAGAGTGCATATAGGTCTTCCAATTCGGTCTTATGAAACCTTAGTGGATAGATTAGCCCCCATCAAAGAGAGGGAAATGGTCCTTTCCAATCCGAATGTTGGCTTAAACATTTCTGCAAGCGCAAACAAACGGAAAGGAAAGAATCAAAGTTTCTCTAATTTGAGTCCAAAAGAGAGAAATTTGAAAAAAAAAATTTTAACTTTTTTTAACTTTGTTTTTTTTTTTTTTTGAAAGATCTCCGATGGATCCATCGAAGAGAGGGAAATGGTCCTTTCCAATCCGAACGTTGGCTCAAACATTTCTGCGAGAGCGCAAACAAACGGAAAGAAAAGAACCAAAGTTTCTCTAATTTGAATCCAAAAGAGAGAAAACCCCCTTTTTTTTTTTTTGTTGAGAAAAGAAAGAATGGAAACAAGTTCAAAGAAAGAAGTTTCCAAAGAATCCCATCTCATGTTTTTTTTTTTAGATACAAGATCCAACATAGGCCACCAACTAGAAGGGACCCAAGGATTCTAAGCATCGTGTTCTCATTTGAACAGGTCCCACAGGGTGTGCCAACTTGATGGACCCGTCTTTTTCTTTCTCGCCTTCCTCCGTCCCGGGTCCGCTGTGGTGCGGCGGGGCGAAGAGAAAAAAAAGAGCAAGCATCAACATTTTTTTTGTATGGGTACGCCAGATTTTCTATTCTACTTGGAATTTGAAGTGGTGATCCGGAGATTCACCTTCACAAGTAGAAAAGGAAATCAACTTTTTTCTAACTTTCCATTGCACATATATTTTAAAGAAAGAGACAAGGTTTTAAAATGCCGTGAGAGGCGATTTTGTTTAATTTGCCGTGAAAGGCAGTTTTGTGCCGTGAAAGGCAGTTTTGTGCCGTAAAAGGCAGTTTACAAATCTCATCAAAATGTAAAGACAAGAAATGTGATTTTTATGTCTCTTTTAAAAAAATACAATACAATGGAAAAGTAAGAAAATGAATCTGACTTCTCAAGCGATTGTGGAGACTCGTTCAGATCGACGGTCGCGAGTCATGTATGGGCTCCGCCATCGTCCTTCAGATCAGAACAGTTGATGCTTTGATTCACTTGGCTTGGCTTGGACCTCAGATTTTTAGAGGATAAAGACCAAGAAAAGGTCTTACACCCAATAAAAAACCAAGTAGACGGGCTGAAAAGTCGCATCTAGGCCATGTTGGATAGACGAAGAGAGGAGATCTTGGGGGGGTGGCCCCCCAAGGGACTTCGATCACCTTGTAGTGCTTGCAGCAGAGTTTCTTCAAGGTAAGAGAGCTTCTATTTTGCAGAGAATTCTTCAGGATAGTTTTCAGACAATTTTTCTGGACCCAATTTTCAAGACCTCTTCCCGTTGGAATGACCGCCTATTTATAGGCTTTTGGTGGCCATTAGGTAGGTCTTATGGGCATTAATGATATTAATGCTCCATGATGGGAGGAGTTATAAGATTTAATTTCATAATTTTGTAACTCCTTTTTCTTGGATTTTGATTGGCCGATGGAGAGTAATGGGCATTTAATCTATATGATGATGGGAGTTTCATAATTAATTACCATGATTAATCTCCATAATGATAGGAGTTACATGGTTAATTGTCATGATTAATTGGACTTGTAACTCCCATTTCTTGGCTTCTGATTGGGCCGTTTAAAATAATGAGTTAATGACCCTAATAAATAGCCATAAAAGGGCCATTTAACTTCATTAATTGGCTGCCAAGTCGCTTGAAGAGTCGCGGGCCGCGCCGCGTCTTTTGGAATTCTTCTTGCGATGATCATCGATGGATCCGTGCGTTGCTTGATGTCGGATGACGATGAAAATTCAGACATTGGTTGCCACTAATGGTCCGACAACATCTGTCCAGTCGATTTCTTGATCGATTGGGCAGAAAGTGTGCTTTCTTGGTCGGCCGGTTGGCGATTTCGGAGTGTCCGATGATGATCAAATGATTTTGATGGCGGATCCGTGATGTTGATGAAGATCGACGGATATCATGCCTCAAAAATCAAATTTTAAGAAAATCACAGGGGCCAATCATCGCGAAACGCAAAAAGAATCGGACAAATGGACGTTTCGGCGGAAATCCGGCGACCCGGATTTCCAGGGTCGCCGGCGACCATGCACCCATGGTCGCCGGCGACCATGGGGCTGGCGAACTTGGACTTTGGTCCATTTTTCGGCCACCTTCCGGTCGCCGTTTCTTGGTCGTTTCTCGGGCTTTTTTGCTTCTATTTTCTCCTTTATTTTTCTTTGACATTTCTCCTCATTTATTGGCTTGATTTCTCTGAAGAAAAACCGTCGAAAGGCTGTGCAAATCAGAGCACAAAGTTTCCTATTTTTTGGAAAAGCCGAAGACTCTGTAGCCGATTTTCCGCCAAGAGTTGAAACTGGGTCAAACGATGTCGGAATGACCTGAAATTTGAGGTGAAGCTTCTTGGGCATTAGATAGACCAACCATGGGCTTTTATTTGAGTTTTGAAGCCGTTTGGGGTCCCGTCGATGCTTGACTTGATTTCGCCGTGCGGAAGATGTCGAGCTTTGATGTACGGTCATCCGATGTCCGATTGACCTGAAATTTGACGGGGAGCCTATTGGAGTCATTTTGAGATGATCCATTAGCTCCGATTTGGGTGCCATGGTCCCGGGGAGCTTCGCCGCCGGTAGGCTTGATTTTGCTTCGTAGCATCAAAACCGGGTCAAACGTTGTCGGAATGACCTGAAATTTGACGTGCAGCCCTTTGGAAGCATGCAGAAGCTACTCATGTGTTTTGTTTGATGAGTGGCGGCATCAAAGGTTCTCGCCGCCGGAGGCTTAATTTCGCCGTTCGAGAGTTGATGGAGGGTTAAACGGTGTCGGTTTGACTTGAAATTCAACATGGAGCCTTTTGGAGGTATTTTGAGACCATCCATAGGCTTTGATCGAAGATTTGATGTATTTGACATTGTCGCCGTAGGGCGCTCTCGCTCAGAATGTTGAAGGATTGAAGTTAGGCCAGATGGTGTCGAAATGGCCCGAAACTTCATGTATACCCTTCTTTTGGCTATTTTGAAGGATCTTGCAGTTTTTGTTTGATTCTGTCAAGATCTGATGTTTGAAGCAGCTTTGCCTGTTTGTAGTAGGATGCGGCTCCATATAGCTTTTGATGTTGATGGGGCAAAGTGACATTTTTGGTGTCAACAGGGACATACCTAGGTATACACTGAAGTGCATTTTTAACATTATTGGGGACCTGGGTGCACCTGTGTGTGCGCCCAAGTACATGGGTGCACCTGTGGTGGCGGCCATGTGTGTCTTGAGTGGGGGCCGCTAGGGCAATCTTCCGAGGGTCATATCTTTTGATCCGATGGTCGGATTTGGACGTTCTATGTATTGTCGGAAAGCTCTCGAAGCGAGGAATCCAAAGGTTCAATTTTCCTGATGATTAGGGTTAGAAAAAGGTGAGGGATATCTGAATCAATGGATTTATTTTCCTAACTTAGGCTAATCGGGTAACATTTTGGCAAACTAAGCACGATCTTTGTTGGAATTGGCCTGAGCATGTCTTAAGTGGTCTGGAAAATGGTTTGAATAGTATCACAATTCACTATTTCTGTAAGTAGTGGGTTGGACTCGAGATCTCGACGTGACTTGGCTTTTCTCTGATGAATTTTTAGAAATCGTCGAACTAAGTCTATAATTATCAACAAGCATCTTCATCGTCATTAATTAATCTGAATTATGTCATTAATCATTCAATTATGGGTGAAATAGGGGCATCGCTATATACGATAGGTATTTAGGGCTATCATGGGGGCCAAATGAGGTGTCTACAGTATGCCCCTTTTTGGAGAGCAACACGTGGAGAGTTATGCTCCAAAGAAAGTAGACACACCACTCATGGCTCACGGGAGCTTTTGAGCTCACGGGAGTGGCCACCTACGGATGTATGCAATTGCAAACTCATTCTAAAGGTGAGGTTCACTTCTCTATGATTGATTCTGATTCAGGGGAAAAAAGAAAAAGAAGAAGTTACATGCCTACTGATTTAATTGGAAACCCGAGATCTATGCCTCGGTGCCCGTGGTATTGCTACGTGGCGAGTTGGGAACTGTGACTCGATTGCTTAATTTAAAATGATGGCGGGAACTGTGCCCTTGTAGTCTGAATCAGAAGTCGATCTTTCGATTGGCTAAGTCATTATTAGAGTTTCATTTGTTCTTGCAATAGAGTTTAATTCAAGTTGTCATATATAGCATCTTTTAACTTTCATCCACAGTTGAATGTTTAAGGCATAGTTGAAACTAACTAGCAATAATGGGGATCTTGAAGGCAGTCACAAATATAGTTCAAGCAATAGTGTGAGGTGCAAGTGAGAATGAGATGCATTGTTTTTTTTTTTTTTGACAAGATGTTTGATTTTGAAACTCAGGTATGCATCGAAAAAGCTAAATCAATGGAAGATGGTCCCTGAAATAACTATCACTCTCTAAGGATCTTGGTCTTCACCCAAGCTTAAATGAGAACCTGGAATAGATTCGATCATCTTTTTGGTGCTTATCATAGAGAGTTTCAAGTTACATGGTTTCCATCTTCTAACGTCAAGATTTGAGTCGGCGGACACGCAATTCATGAGAACACGGTATCATGGTTGCCGTACTGATCATAAGCACTTAAGGGAGGCCTATGGCGACTCAATTTCTAGACGCGAGGTACAATCATGAAAATAATGGTTAGGGGTACTTACTTCGAGAGCTTTCCGTAAATCCAACATTGGGGATCATTGCCGCTTTCTTTCATTGTTTGTTTGCCAAAGCTTGTGCACTTGTCATCATTCTCCATCAGTGTGCTTGAAGGTCCTTCACCTTTGGTGTTTTTGTTTTCGCTTTGAAAACCTGACTTGAACCAACACTAAAAGATTTTGCATTTTTTGCCATTAGTATATGATTTCCATAGTTTGAGAGGTAATCATTCCAATTTTACTGATGGTGATGACCTAAGATATAATGCACGATGTATGCGTGATGGGACTGAAGTGTGCATGTGATGGGATGATGCTTGATGCGCGAGCTTTCGCAATTTATCTTCTTTTGTTATTCTTGTGTTGTTTTATCTTTTTATTTATTTATTTATTTTTGGTTTCATTACTGGTCATCATCAAGCTATCTCGACCTCAAATTCACGCTTCAGGAGGCTCTTCGGGCTAGAAAAAAGGGTTGGGCGCACCTGGAGGGGCGCCCATGTGTTTCTAGGTACTTGGGCGCACTTGTGTGCGCCCAAGTAGTCTTGTACTTGGTTTCGAATTCTTTAAGAAGGGTAGTTTTGTAGGCAATGGAATTAGAAAGTTGGAGGGACTTGGGTGCCACTGGGTGTGCGCCCAAGTGATACTTCGTCTCCTTTTTTATCTGGGACACTAACCCATATAGGGAAGTGCTGCCTATAGGTCTTCTCACGCTTTCCACTCTTCTAGATTTCGGATTTCATGGTGTTTGGTCTCTCTCTCTTGTTCCTAAGTAAGCATTCTTTTCATTTAAGTCAACTGTTTAGGTTTGATTAATTACTTTGTTTTAGATTAATTGTTTTGGGATGTGTGTGGTGGCTTTTATCATATTTATGTTCAGGTTTAAGTTCCTTAAACTTTTATTATTATTATTATTGTTGTTTTGAATTAGTTTGTCATTTTTTTTATTGTGCTTTTGTTCTTGAATTGGACATGGTCCCCTCTTTTCTTTTCACTTTTCATTATTATTATTATTATTTTGCCCAAAAAATTATCAACCCAAGTGTTGTAGTCCTAACTTTGTAAGGTGGGTAGTTATTGATCAAAGACAATAGGAGCGGGCCATGGGTTAGGCTTGATCATATTCTATGGCATAGGCCTCCAAGTTTTCCATCTAGAGGTGATGGATCTTCATAAAAATGGTGGGAGATGTCCGTTTCAGGTCGGGATTGGGGAGATGAAGACCTAGCTGGATTTGGGCGAAGTTTGGAGAAAAACGGGATTCTGTGCAATTTGTGGAAATTAATGAAATTAGTTGGTGTGATTGGGTTTGTTGAGTGTCTTGGTTGATTTAGATTCAGTTTTGGTGATTTTTAGATGTGTTTTTTTTTTTTTTTGGTTTGTTTGTGTGTGTGGATTTAAGGGGGCAGTTTTGATTCTCCTTTTTTTGTGTGTGCCTATGTGTGATGTGTGGAGGAGTGGTAAAGTTCTATTTCCTATAAATGATGTACGCATGCAAACCGTTGAAAATTGAAATTAATGTCGGTTTTGTTGAGTTGGATTGAATATATGTGTTTTATTATCATTTGCTGATGAATGTGTTTATGAGGTGTGTTTTAACTTTGCCTTTTAGCTAATTAGTTGTGGATTAATTGAATTTTAAAATTGGTTTTGTTTTGTTTTAATTCACTTTTGTTTGTTTCATTTTATTAGCTTGGTTTTAAATGTTGATTTAGGTTTAATTTAATTTTTAGTTTATTATTTTGACTTTTATTCTTTCTGTGGTTTTAAGTTTGTCATGGTTTGTTTTGGTTTGGTTGTGAGTTAATTGGTCTTGGTTTTTTTGTTTTTTTTTTTTTTTTTGGTTAAGTTTTGTTGTTTATGTTTTAGGTTGTTGAGTCAGTGTTTTTTCATTTTTTTTATGTGGTTTTAGTTAGTTGGTTTATTTCCTAGTTTATTCATTATTTTTTTTTTATTATTCGGGTTTGTTTTTAGTTTATCATTGGTGAGTTGGTTTCTTTTTTTTTTATGTTTTATTTTTTTGTGTCTATTTGTTTTTAAATTAAGCTCGTTATTATTGGTTGGCTGGTGGAATTTATTGATTGTTAATATGTTATTTTTACAGAGAAAACGAAAAAGAGGGTGGAGGGTGTTCCATGACAACCTCGATTGATTTCGGCATGGAGAGGCAAGGAAGAGCACAACAAAGCTACCATTTCATCTTGAAAGAGCTAAGGAACCACAAGGTATGCATCCTTTTTCTCTGCTTCATTGGTTAAGTTTTTCTTTTAGGTTTAAGTTTAAGCTTAATTTTAATTTTAAGTCTTTTAGATTTAAGTTCAAGTCTGGTTTTAATTTTTAATTCGAGTTTGGTTTTAGTTCTTCTTTTAGTGAGTTGATTTCTTTTTTGGAATTTAATTTGGCAGGTCACTTGGTGTCCTTATCAAGGCAGCCTAGGTGATGAATTGATTGTAGTGTTGGAGGGGTGTGATTTATTTGAGATGGATATATGGCTCCACGCACCACAGATTGCTATTAGGCATGTCATTAATAGGGTCACATGACAGCTAGGGCGCTATAAGGTCATTTCGGTCGATGATGCGATCATTTCGATTGATGAGGCTATCATGAGTCGATTGTATTTTGGATGGATCCCTTAAAGATTTAAGAACAAATTCGGAGCATCGGGGAATTACATGAAATGTTGGAGGGATTTTCCATACCGGTACATACTCTTGGAGTCATACTCTTACGAGGCCCCCTATTCTATTGGGAATTGTGTAGAGACGATCGAGCCCTATTGTTGTTGTTGTAGTAGTTATGATTGATGTTGATTAATAGTTGTTGATCATTAGTGTTACACCTATGATAGATGGATGTTATTTTTAGGCTTATTTTGCATTTGATATATGTAGGATGATGTATATGATGTGCATAGGTGCATGTGACATCCATGATGTGAACATGCGATTCATGACTTGATTGTGGTTGTGATGATTGACCTAGGTGTGCCATGGTTGTGTATGATGATGAAATGATGCTTCTGAGGGGTACCGAGGAATTGAATGAAGTATCTCTCTCTTATAAGTGACAAGTCTTGTACCCGATGATTTTTTGAGGTCTAAAAAATAAGGGAGACATTGGCGAAATCTCTTTATAGTTCCTCGAAATCCGTGTCTAGGCATGGGGATCTCATAAAGGGAGCATTAGTAGTTCAGGATAAATAAAGTGAGATTCATATAATAAAAATCAAATAGGCACAGCCTCACATTATTTCAAACATAATAAGCAACATAGAATTGGGTTCTCAAAGAACAAGGAGTGCCTAAGTGTGTGACATTTGTGACCTAGGCAATTCTATGTCTTGAGGCATCCATAATATCAGGTATAGATGTGAAGGCATATGCTAACAATCATCATATTTTATCAAGAAATCCCATGGCAGACATCGTCCATGGTATATAAATAGCAGTCAAATTTAATCTACGCAAGTAAACAGACATGATCCACAATTTCCATTAATCATTATCATATTTCAAGTCATAGGGAGTTGTGCACAAAATAGTACCTGTAATTTGACCCCAAAGAGAATACATAAAAATGCCCCAGCTTTAGAGGTGTTTTGAATATGTCCGAGGTTGGTTTTCCTGCAAAGGTCTCAAAACAAGCCTGTGAGTGTAGTGTTTTTCGTCCCCTACATGGTTTGTCTGAAGCAAGGTTTTTCTTTCTTGGTAAAAATGTCAGGGGGTCATTTTGGCATTCAAGCCTTGGGAAACAACAAGATAGAATTGAGACCTTAGGGATATATATTTAATGCATCCAACCGAAGGTCATTAGTAAGAAGAGCATGCATGAAGTGAGTGTGTGTGCAACCTAGTGAGTGCTCGTGGAAGTTGTGTATGCGATGAGGACCCAGATTGAGAAGCCGCGTGAGATAAATAGATATTCATATATGCATATATATATATATTTATAATGCCTCAGCATAAGACTAGTGTTTACTTTGGCCATGGGCAAGAATGTACCCTCGTTCCATGATTGTCACCTTGGCAGTAACGTGATCTTCCCTAATTAATAAGATTTCGTTATGTTTAAGACATGCTTTGATTTCTTTCATGGTATTATCTATTCATCCACCTGCCAGACCGTCGTGTCTGACCCATTTTTATGGTACTCAGGTCCAGCCCACGTTATTGCCTTTGAGGAGGAGCCAGAAGAGGCGGTTGGCGAACCGCAACGATAAGTGGAGTGGCAAGCTGACAATGTCATGTAGACATTTGGTTTAGTTTTGAGCTGCGTAACATTTTGGGGAGATTATAGAATGATACATGATTTATGCTTTTGGTTGTACTGGCCTTTGTTGGCCATTATTTTTTGGGGAATGTTAACTTACTTAATCTTTTGTTTAAACTCTAACTTTATATTTTGGGAATGCTAATGAGATCATTGCTCACTCTGTCATCATGTCATACTTATGTATTATCAGTCTTATATGATGATGATGGATTAAGAATTTGATTTGTTACACGCTTCCGCACCAATGTAAATGTTTTATGAGTGTGTGTAGAATCCTCACCGCGGAAACCTGTGGGAAATTAAATGAATGTATAATCATTGTTAATGGTAGTTTAGTACCCCATCCCCACCTCGTCGCGGGCCCGGATCCTGGTCTGGGGTCGCGACACCAGCATACTAGTTTTATAGACTTAGAGTTTTCTAGAACTCATGGCATACATTGCATTACTAACTTTATTCAATTTTAAACCCAATTTTTTGTTGCATTTTGGTGGTGTTTGGTGTCGCTTAAATTTTCATCTTATTGTCTTAAACCTTTTTCAAACAGCTTTTAGATCGTTTGGGAACCACTTTTACTGTGCCCATTTGGAATGGATTTAAGACATTACATGTCTTTTTCTTGTAGTCAACAAAGTGGGCTGATTTTAAATAGACGTTTTCATCTTAAACGGATAGACTCCCTACACTACAGTGAATCGGATGTCCTCATAGGGTAATCCATATTTTTTTCAAATTTGTTACATTTATAGGACCCACAACCATGATCCAGACCGTTAGAGATGTGCAGAAGGTTAATTACGACCACTTGTTCAAATTTCATTCATTGATCATTCTCGGATCTCGAGATATGTGCAACAAACCATGAGCCATTGGATGCAATATTCCAGACATTGTGGGCTCCCTAATCACAATCCAAGCCGTTCATATTAGTCAGAAGATTGAAAATGGCTATGAGCCCAACTTTTAGTCTCTAATGTGGTCTATAGATCAAGGAAGTGTGAAAAATCGTGGAACCATTGGATTACACATGTGAAAATCATTTTAGAAGAAAGTAGAAATTGGACAGTTCAGGTTTTTAGTTTTCCTTGAATTCTGGACCAATAAGTCACATCTGAACCGTAGGATATCTGAGGTAGTTAAAAAACGAATATGAGATCAAATTCGAATCGTTGATCAGTCACGAATCTTGAGAAATTTGCAAAAAAGCATGGATTGTTTGGCCAATTATTCTGAAATTTGTGGGCCCCTATTTCAAGATCTGAACCGTCTGTTCTCTTGATAATACTTCGGTCATCCATGGGGTAAAAAATTAGCCTCAGATTCCTTGTGGATACGAAGAAATTAATAAAAATCATTTTTTGTTGGATTTAAAAAAACTATTTCAATCAATTATATTGTGTTACCAAATAGTCTATTTGTAAAACATCTATTTCAAACCGCTCTATTTGAAATTTATCTATATCATACAGATCTATTTCATGCAGATAAGACTTGCCAAACAATAGGGTTGGTTTCTAATTTTGTATTTTTTATTATTTTAGATAATTCCTAGAAAGAAAAGAGCTTTCTAATTTTTTTTTTTTTTTTTACTTGGGAAGTTTCTTAAGATTTGGGAATTCTAACATAAGGTATGATTGACTTAATGCTTTCTAAATTTGTTATGATTTGAAAATCTTTATTTATTTGGAAATTCCTTAACTTTAGGGAGTTAATTAACTTAGTTCACTAACTTAGGAAAGATACAAACCCTAATTGCCTCACCTAGTTTCTAATTTAGGAATTTTCATGCTTATTTTAGTAAGTTGGTTTTTTTCTTTTTTATTGATTTGATTTGTTACTAATCTTAGTTGAATTTTTTTTTATTAATATGGTTTCTAACTTAGGTTTATTTTGTTTCTAATTCAGCTTTTTAATTTTATTTTTGGATTGTTTCTAATTGGATGTTCTAATTTGTACGTTCTTTTGCAGCAACTTATGATTCATTTTAGATTAGGTTTTTAGATTTAGGAATATTTATTTTTGGAAATGTATTTAATTTTAATTTAAAGTAGTAACGATGAATGAACTTTTCTCGATTTTAGGGTAAATTAAGATTTTATTTAGGGCAAGTGACAAAGTTGGAAAGCCTTATTTCAAAAGCCACTTGTTGATCGACCTGGTTTCACTAGTTTTATTACTACAATCCAAGGTCTGCACTTGGAGCCGCGATCAGTTTATTTTCGCTATTGATAAGCATATCGTGTACAAATATCATGGTTAAAATACCTTGAGTTGTTTTTTGAATGGTATACATTAAGTAATACCAGCACTGCATCTCTTGATCGGCTAATAAAAGGTGTGTAAAGAATTCTACTCACAATATTGGCACATTTCATTTCCACGAGGCATACAAATTCTATGATATTTATTTTTCTCTAGAAATGAGTTCCATATCAATTTTATAAACGGTTTCAATTGACTAAAATAATATGAGACTTAAGTAATCATCAACATAAATGAAACCGCTTAGCTACATAAACTTGAAGGGTTCAGCCAGCAATAACGAGACTCGCTTCTTATCCAACTCGTTAGAGAAACCATGCCCATGTCCATCTCCATGTTCATACATGCAATGAGCCGTTCGCGCGAGACTTATGCCAGCATTGATAAGGGGTTGAAGAAGGGGAGTGTCATGAACAAGACATTCATTCATTTTCTTCCACGCCTCAGCAATTAGATATTTTATGTGATCACGGGCAACACACTCCGAGACACCGGCTTCATACATGTAACACTGAATGGACTTTGGAACATCACCTCTGGCAACCTCATCCTATGTGAAACAAAATAAAAACACAAAAAAAAAAAAAAAAAAAAAGTTAAAAATGAACTTTAGATTTAACTAAATGAAAGAATTTTAAAAAGGCATTTTAAACATGCAACTTGTTAAAGGAAATAGAATCATTGTATTTTGATTTTAAGTACCCTGGAAATATTAAAAACAGAAAAAAGTTCTATTTTCTTTTTCTCAAAAACCAGAGTTCATTGTTATTCATTTAATGAAGCTCACTTATGATCAATTTGAACCCTCGAGAAATCGCTTTTATTTGACACTAACCCAACTATTATTAATTATTAGATTGAATAATCATGATAAAAGTTGATATTAAAAAATCATTTAACTTTGGTGCAAGCATAAAATCATATGATTGGAGAATATTTGGCTCCATAGCTAGTCGGCATTAAGGCTTCCTATCCCTATGCATTTGGGATTGGCATGCATCTAGGTGGGTCAAAAATTCTCATACACTTTAATAAACTAATCCCTTGTTTTTGGAGACTACTTAAGTTTAGGATTCTTACACTTGAAGTTCCCAAATCGTCACACAGGCGAAAAATCATTGACGACCACTTTATTAGACTTGATGTATTTGAGTAATTTAAGGCCTCAAATGGCATCTTTTGTCCAAAAGAAAAATAAGCATGCACTAAACAAACAGTCCCTGATATTGAAGTCCATGCGTTCTCCAGATACTCCTCAAGTGTTGGCTTGTATCCATTGCTATACCATCTTGCCTCTACTAAGTAGGATTTACAAAGATCTGTCCACTGGAGAAAAAAACAACATTAAAGAGATTATATTTGGTCAACAACTTCGATTTATTCTCTTATTTGTGAGCGTAAGAACACGATAAGATTCAACTGAACAAGAATTATAATCGATATGAATAAGAAGCGAAATAATACCACTTTCTTAAGATATGGTATCACATCCAATCCCTCCTCGTTAAGGGCTTCATAAGCTATATCGTTAGTAGTGTTGTAGAGAGCTAGATAACAAATTTTCATATATTCAGGAAGCTGCTTCATTGCCCTAACGTCCCATCTGAGAGTTGCAATGAACGGTCAAATTAGATAACATTTAATCGACAATGGAATGCATATATATAAAATAATGGTTAGGGAAAATGTATAGTCATAGTGTCAAAATCACTAAAGATTGGTTGCTAGTATCTTTCGGTCTTGAAAGGGTTTTTAGCACCATTAATCCATGTTGGGAATTGTATGTCAAACTTAGATTACTTAACTATTGTTGTGATCTAGGGCCTATGGAAAGAGATCAATCACACACAAGAACACGGAGAGTTACGTGGTTCGGCTTTTAGCCTACGTCCACGGGGAAGACGGGATAACTCACTATGCAATCAGAAGAAGGTGTACATCATAGAGACCCTAAGTCTCTATTTATAATATCAGCCCAATACCCAGTTACACCCAAACACTACTTCTAATCACAGTAGACCTATGATAATAGACCTACTTTTAATCTCAGTAGACCATGGGCAATACAGGGGCCCGGTTTATTTATAATTTATTCAATTGGGCCAAACAAATAACAACTATGAACACCACATCCCAATGATTTACAAGAGGGATGAAAGAAGCAGAAGTAAGAACATTCTTTCTAGCGATAAGCAAAGTTCAGGGTTTTTGTCTGGATTCATATTGTGTCAAATGTGAATGAAATAATCAAAGCGATCAACAGAGAAGCCTATGGTTATGGAAATTGTTGAACGTTCCATTTATTTTGAGAGAATTAATTTTAGCTATATACCAAGGGTCTTAAATGAGCTGACCCATAAGATAACTAAATCCGACTTTGCAATTGAGGCCAATTTTCTGGTGGTCTGGTAATTATCCGTTTTGGTTCCTATTGTTTAATACATTCTTAAAATAAAAAAAAAAACTAAATAAAAAAAAAAACCAGAAAAGAGAAGTGTTGACCATGTCGAAAAGACAAGCCTAGATACTTCTATGCATAATATGACAAAAGTATACAATGGGCAAATGTTGCATATTATTCTAGTAGACGAATCATCAACATCTTGGTGGGTCCATTGGCCTAAACAGAGTGGCTATGGATTAGGAGTCTGTCCCGTGCTTAGTCTGATATGAAAATGATGAAATTGTATAGAAATGTCCAATGTGATGATGAATTTTTGGAAACCCCTAATTCCCAACCCATCTATGTATTCTTAGAGCCGGAAGAACCCATAATGATGATATGCGTCTCATATGACCATTCTCCCATGAAAGAAGAAAATGAAATCCTTGACAGATCTTTTTTATTTTTTATTTATATTGGACTACTGCTGGTCAAGGGTGATACTCTTTAGGACCCAGGGATTAATCTCTGGGGCAAGTCTGTGAAACAAAGGTAGCAACACCACTCAATTAGGAGTGTGTTTGCTTTGTGTTATTTTTCTTGGTTTGTGAATAAGTTCTACCTGAGTCAACGTTGAGTTTACCGGCCCAAGTTACTCCGAACCTGTATGACTTAATCGTTTTTCACGTCGTAATTTATTTTATGACTAACCTGAGTCAGTTAAGTTTGCCCAAATATCTTAAACCAAAGCTCCTAGTGGATGCAATCACCAACCTGTCCACAGCATCGGTAAAGAGCTCCAACTCCTCCAAAGTGCCATACACATCATATACATCATCAATTGTAGTTATTAATTGAGCCACTTTTGTAAGAACTTCCCTGCAACGCTCAAACTGTGGATCAAATACGGTACCAGTGGCCCAAAGGAAGCACTCAACCAGCCTATCTCTGGAAAACTCGAGCCTCTCACCTAGCCCAAGATCCCTCCACCACCTACAACACAAAAAAGAAGAAAGCATGATCGGATTATGAAGAACAATCACATCATTCCTATAGATCCACCTTTACATTATATAATTGGATTATTGGGATTCTGTTTGAGAATACACAATTAAAAGGTCAATATTGAATAAGAAGTAAACTAATAGTTCTTGAATAAGGCCAAACATGAGGTTTCCTAGAAGTTCATATATACATATAAAGCAAGTCTCTCCTAAGCTCGAGCTTAAGATAAAACTTTTTAAGCTCATACTTGTGGGGCCCGTCTTTGGTCTATTGAAATGGACCAAACACATGACCCCCCTCAATTGCACATGTCCACCAAATTTCGGTCAGATCTGAATTTACTTGACTGTTGGATTGACTATGTATCAATCCGAACGGACTGTTGGCAATTAAACTTTTGGCCCATATGAGGATGATAGAAATCACGGTTGGGGCTGATTTTTTTTGTAGAGAGGAGGTTCCCAGGGAGTCCTTGAAATCTCCCACATCCCCATGTGGGTCCCTAGGTGGGCCCCACCACACACTTGAGCTTACCTTATCCTAAGCTTGAGCTTAGGAGAGCTTTGGCCACATGACCCCCCTAAATTGCACATGTCCACCAAATTTCGGTCAGATCTAAATTTATTGAACAGTTGGATTGACTATGTATCAATATGAATAGACTGTTGACCATTAAACTTTTGGGCCAATATGGGGATAATAGAAATCATAGTTGGAGCTGATTTTTTTGTAGAAAAGATGATCCTAGGGAGTCCTTAAAATCCCCCCCGTCCCCATCCCCATGTGGGTCCCTAGGTGGGCCCCACCACACACTTTAACTTACCTTATCCTAAGCTTTAGCTTATAAGAGCTTTGGCCATATATATATATATATATATATATATGCACACACACACACACACCCCTTGACTCATGCGGACGAGACTTTCCATCCGGGGTGGGGGGGAGGGGTATGTATGTGTGGTCCAGTTGGATGGACCATTAGTAGACTCTACAAGTGTGAACGTGGGAAGGGAGCTCCACACACACACACTCACACACGCACATATATATATATATATATATATTCATAATTTTGATCAACTAAGATTTTGTGAACTAGCCTTGTACAAAATTAAAGGTGCCAAAGGAAAAAAAAAGAAAAAAAGAAACGCCGGAGAACAAAAGGAAACTGCATAAAACATAGGTGCCAAGGGATTTATATGGTTTGTGAAGATTGCATATGTCCACGTGACAGCCAAGGAGCTTCTTCATCACTAGAAAAACAAGGGTTACAAAGCGCTCTCTCTCTCTCTCTTCTTTACACAAATTATACTAAGAGGGTGTGTTTTTGCAAAGAAAATATTTTGTGCTCCATAGATTTTCATTTATGTGAAAGAGATAAATCTTCCATTACTACCTATCCTATGGGAAATTAAGGTCCAAACTGTTAAGGAAGTCAATTCATTGTTTTTCGTTCTCACTACACCAAAAACGGAAAATTGGAACGGATTACCGTTCCTAATTCGCCTGTTCCTAATCTGTTAAACCGTTCCCAAACTATTCCAATTTCCTATTTTTGGAATGGATTAATGGATTATGAACGAAAAACAGAAAATTGGAACAGATTACCGTTCCTAATCCGTCCGTTCCTAATCCGTTAAACTATTCCCAAACCGTTCCAAATTCCCGTTTTGCTGTAGTGTCCTATGTGGACAAAATGTTGTACAAAACAACAAAATAGCTACAATGCAAGATAGATCAGCTCGATTCTCTTCTTTTTCATAGAATCCTCTCGATATACAAACATATCAAAAAGTTCTTGCTTTTTTCTTTCAGAGTAAATACTTATTTTTAAATAACACAATACAAATATAGGGGTGTTGTGCATCATGTGTACATCCTGAATAGGAAACAATGAATCATTGTAACTTTTAAGCATTACTCGAAATCCCTTTCAAGGTAGTTTTACTTGCCTTTTTTTTGAGCTTCAGATAGAGTTCAAAAAGAATAAATAAGCTAGGTGGAGCCCATTACATCCAAACTCAAGCTATTTTACCCCTTTCTTATTAGTAGCTTGTTTCTTTTCGAATCAGGGCATGTTTGGAAACTTTGATAAGTTTGAAATAGAACCCATTCGATTAGGTCCTTCTGAAAAAGAGCTGTTTCAATTAAAGGTTTTACGAGCAGACTATTTGGTAAGATGTGTAGTATGTTGGATTCAATCTAGCTAAAAGGAAAACTTATCTTTTTAGTATGGGAAACTTGAAAAATAGTGCTAGTTCTTTTTTGTAAAAGAACAAATAGTACAAGTTAAATATGCAAACTTGTTATAAAAAAAATAAAACCCCAATAGTTTTCTAATTTATTTGGGCATTGTTGTTTGATTAGATTCTCTTTCCTTTTGTGGCTTCTATATATAAAATAAAGGCAAATGATGTTAATGCCGACTCAATTAGAGAAGAAAATAGACTTTCCCAAACATTCTGAAGCACTGAAATTTTTGGTTGGTTGAGTCAAGTCAAGTAGAGTCTAATTTTAGACTTGCCAAACGACACCATACATTCAAGCTGGGCTTGGAATGCTCTTACCTTGACATCCTTTTTAGACTCCTTTGATATATTGTTTGCACAGAGTTGAAATCGTGCTTAGCTAGTTCAGCTAATGAAGGATTCTTTCCATCTTCTTCATCATATGTCTCTATGTACCACCTAGCCTCTAGCCTTAGCATTCTCCAATGCAATGGGATCTCGACAGAATGCCTTACTTTCTTTAAAAGAACTAGGTCTATGTTCCCCTTGATGGCCTTGAGATGTGTGCTTGTGAACTCCCTGGCTTCATCCAAGACTACTTCCCCTTGAAAGGAAAGGTGTGAAGCTTCATACAAGCTCAGCATCCCCTTGATGTCCATGCAAAGGCTTTCTTTGAAGCCACCCATCTCATCTTTAAATTCATGGAAAGCATCTGTCACTCTCGAAAGGTAGGGATTAGATCAAAACATCGAATGAACTAATAGGATTTCTAAGATTACATACTGCTATATAATGCTTTCATGTGGGCCATTTTGTATGGTAAAGGCCATGGAACAACAATTGATGTGGAATTAATGCCCAAGAAAGCCTTCAAAAAGCACAAACAAACATAATCCCATCACTCCAATAAACCAAATCACCAGAAATTCAAGGAGGGGTTCATTCTATAAAATGTGTACTGCGCGCATGTCACGGACATGCATGATTCCACATCTTTGGAACTAAATGTTGGACATAATTTATGACTATTGTTTTTCAAATTTCTTATAGACATATCTAATACTTATAATATGTGTGAATTGGCCATGATTCTAGGATGTAAAACCCGACTTATATCCAAATATTATTGTAAGATTGAATTATAATACTAAAATCTAATATTCATATGTTATGTGGTCTAATAATTACCATGGTCTATTATTGGGGTTCAACCTAAGGCTGGACCTTAGCCCGATTAAATCTAACTGGGCCTCGGGGCCTAAGCCAACCTTTTACAACCTTGCCATCGAAAGTGATAAAATTAGTGGCCCATTGTGAGAGGAGAATATTACCTGGTGAGACCTCATACCCATGTTGTCTAAGAAGCCTAAATTGGAGTGCTACTGCATGAAGATCCTTCTTTGTCTTAAAGGTTGGTTTGCTTGATGCTATTGTGTTTAGCACTTCTTTAATCTCCTTGTTGAAGAGATATCCCAATCCTAGCCGTTGGATAGTGTCAACCAGCTCCATTTTCTCTATTGGATTAACCACTTCCTTCATCAAATGCTTTACATCACCCATTAACTTCTCGATGTACATTTCATGATTCTCTCCCTGCAAAACAAATCCGACCATTATAGTTTTGAGACTTGTGGCTCTTTGACGAAGTTTAAGGTAAACTAGAAATTAGAGAAACTGATGGTAGAATCCACATAACTTGCTAAATTAATAATAGGAGATTTTTGGTGTTTTCTACATGTCACCATTGACCTATCAGTCTTCACCCCCTTCAATGACCCATTTGATAGAAAAAGGCACCATGTGGTTTAAAAGGATCAAACTCTCTCGATTTGCTGTCCTTGCTTTAGGACTTAATTTATTTTTAAAAGCTCTGTTAGGATATCATCGGTTTCTACTTTCTAAAGATTAAAGGTAAATGTCAAAAAAGCTTGGGTTGCATGCTTAGATGGTGTGCGTGGCTTTGTGAGTTCCAATTTCTTTCGAAAAAATATAGATCTTTCAAAAAAGTTTCTTTAAAACAAATAAAACACTTCTCGAAAAGAAAAGAGGCTTGGGTCCCTTAAAATGAACTCGAACAAAATAACTAGGCAAACCAGCCTTAAAATTTGAGAATGTAACCCTGTAATCACTTTCAAGGGACTCTACAAAATTAGAGTCCCACTTGCTAGGCTTGTAATTGGCAGATCGTCTAGGAACTAAACTCGAGTCTGCTGGAGCACCGGCTACGGAAGCTGTGGGTCTCTGCGGACTTTCGATTTGATGGAAAGAAAAAGATGGAGTGAGCAATCTAAATGCCATTTTGTTTGTGATGACAAGGTTGCGAACATGGCAAGACGAATATATAGAGATGACATTGGTAACGGAAGCTCCACGTCATACCTGCATGATCACATGGATTTTTATCTCATCTCCACAATCTAACCGAACACGTACCATCAAATGGTATCATCACGTGGGAATCAAAGCATCAACGTCATCTCACTCCAAATTAGAGGCCTACCTGTTATCTAATATTGCATTCAGCCTCTTCTAGCATGAAATATGGAAGCATTTGTAGCCATAGAAAGCTTCTCCACCGACTCAAGCTTGTCTTATATATATATATATATATATATATTGTAGGCGGTAAAAACGACACCTACTTAGATCGAGATGAGGTTGAAGTAAAACTTCTTGGGACAGGGAATGTAAGGTCCCCGACCTTAATAGGGTGTTTAATTTCTTAATATTGGCAATTAGTCTAATTAATTGTGATTTTAGCTAATTAGGCAGGTTTAGTGGCTAAGCAAGTTTCTTTTATCATTAGAAAGATGTTCCCGAAGTTTCATTCGATTCCGAGTGCGATTAGTCTTAATAAGGGGTTAGGTTGTGATTAATAGGAAAATTGGGTGTTTTTCCGAAAAGTTCCGTTTTCGCCGAATTTGGGCTCGTTGGAAAGATCTCGTCGCGCTCGTCATCTTTCGTTCTTGGCTCGTCATGATTTGACGCCCCGAAGTCCCTCAAATAATTGGTTTTCTCTCATTTCACTCAAAAGGGGCATTTTGGACTTTTCCCCTCCAACCCTCATTTAAACCCTAAACCCAGCCCTACCCTTCGTTTCTCTTCTTCACTCAGCTGCTGGAGCTTCTTCTTCTTCCTCCTTCTTCATTTTTCCTTCTTGCAAGTGTGGATTGAAAGCCTCCCAAGAGAATCAAGCACACCATCTTCTTCCTCTCTTCTTCCTCTACCTTTTGATCTAAATTTGGTGAGTTTTCCCCTTCTCCTTCTCTCCCCATTTCGTTTTTCATGGCTGCAAATGGGTAGAATGTTAATGGCTTCTCCCTTTTCTTCTTCTTTGGTGTTCATTGGGTGTAGGAGAAGAGTTTTGGAAGGTGGGTTTGGCTAGAGTTTGTAGGGAGCTCTCCTCCTCAAATTTCTCTCTCTAATCTCCATCTCTTCCATCCATTTGGTGAAGGCAAGTAGAGTAGCATTGTGTGTTAATCATGCATGTATGTTTACTTCATTCTTGTTAATGTATTGCTTAGGTTTCCACCAAATTCCAAGCTTGTTTTATGTTTCATTGGACTTCACATGTAATTAGGGATAATGTTAATGGACTTAGATGGAATGGATGGGTGTTTTGTGGTATGATATACATGGTTTACAGGTGTGGAATGTGAAGTCTCTGAGGCTCCATAAGTGTATCTCGAAATCTGACTGAGAACAGCTTCAGAAACTTCATGTTCTGCACGGGCGGTCACCACGCGATCAGCCAGCGGCTGACCGCCTACCCAGAAATTAGACACAGTTGTTCACGCGGCTACCCCCGCGGTCAGCTCTCGGCTGACCGCCTAATCAGAACAGAACCTCTCCAGGTTCTGTCTCGCCCGCGGTGACCCAGCGGTCCTCGCGCGGCTAGCCGACCTGACGAAATTCCAACCCAGTAGTGTCTGCACTACACGCGGTGACCCGGCGGTCACCACTCGGCGACCTAGCGGTCAGCCGACCAACCCCAGGCGGCTAGCCGCCTGCTCAGAAAACTGTTATTGAAAATGGGATTTCTGCCCTAGGTCTTGACTTTATATGTGGGACCCCTTGACCCTACCCTCACATGACCAATTGGGAAAAATGGAAACGGAGCATGATTGGCTTGGTGTGCTTCGTTGGTTGTCCGGGATTTCCGTATATTGACGTTACTTGGCCGAATGCGTGTGGTAGTGAGTTGATTGGTGCCCAATAACTTCCGTACACCATGAGCCGCCAAATTAGGACACCAATGACTCATTCTCCATACGTCCTCCGTTGGGGATACGTTTAGTACACGGTTGACAGCCTTGACTTAGGTTTGGCTTGTTCCTCATTCTTGACTCTTGAATCTCGTATCCGTAGTATGTCGTACCTTGTACACTCTATCTTGATTACTTGTATAATTGTAATTTAACTTGTAGAATTAGGGTGGACCGGACTTAGAGTGTATCCGTAGGTACCTTGCCTTGTATTGACGGACACGTGTGGATAGACTTGAAAGGGGACTACTCATGGAACTTGGACTCGACTTGTATCTTGGCTTGACTTGGAGTAGCCCTCGGCTTATTGTCTTGTACTTGGAAACCTATCCACGTGTATTTGTCTTGGAACTTGTGTAGTATACAAACCATCACCATCATCTTGCATTCATACCAGCTGCAGTCTGATGATTCTTGAGTGGGCCGGATACCGGACACTAGGGTGGGCAGTCGGCTTTGGACGGCGTCCATGGCGCGAATAGCTGGGAGCGGGCTAGGACCGTGCTGCTATTCCTAGGACCGGGAGCTAGGATCCCCCTAGAGCCGGACTTTGGGTATTTTAGTTGACTCGGATGTCACTTTTACTCCCGGGAGATGGCTTTGGACATCCTCGGAGTCTCCTCTTGCTTGCATTGCATTTCATGGATGGTTATTCTGGTTTATCTTGCTAGGTCTTATCTTATTACTTGATTCTCGTATTATTCATGCTTATTGCCTAGCTTGTACCTTGTTATCTTATGATCATGTATTTGTCTTTACTCTCCTTTGAAGCATGTTATGAATGATGTATATTGCTTATCTTCTTGCCAACATGTTGTTGACCTTATCCCATGGTGTGCAGAGGACACCTATTACTACCCCTACGCTGACCCGGATGCCGAGGCAATCCCAGAGGATCCTCAACCGGGGGAGGAGGACGAGGTACGAGAGTGGGGTGCCGATGACGTAGCTTAGCGTCATCACTTCCGGCACTAGCGCGCGTAACACGGGGATATTTCTCATCGTGCCACTCCGTCTCATCTTTTGGTTTAACATTTTGTAATCACCATACTTTTGTATATCTTTTGTACCAGGGCCTAAGTTTTTGGGATGGCCCTGATGTTTATAAACTTTATATGTTTTATTGGAAACTTGAAATTTAATGGAATGAAATCCATACTTGCTTCGATATCTCTACAGGTTTAATGAATACGTTTATTGGACAAGCCCTGTTGATTAACTGATAATGAGGCAACTATACAATCCTCACAGCGGACTTCGATCCGTGGGCATTAAGGGCAAAATTTTTAATTAGCCCTAAATTTCACACCCCGGATCCGGTTTAATTACTAATCGGGTTCGGGGGCGTGACAGGGAATGCTGAACTCCAGGAACCTGAAAAGGAAGGAGAAAGACTAGGGTCAGAGGCCCTGGCTGCCGTGAGCCGAAGGCACTCCGATGCCTGAGTTAGTTCTGAGAAAACTAAACAGGAGGAGGAAGAGGTGGATGAAGAGATATGGAGTCTTGTGAGTTGTGTATTGCGTACCTCTCATGGGATTGATCCCATGTGTATTTATAAGTGAGCGTTCCTCGTTCATTCTCTCTGTGAGTGGGGGTAGGTGAGGCGAGGTCCCATCGATCCTTACCTGACTGGCAGCAGTAGGTGAAACGGACGACACCCCTCCCTCTCTTTCCACGCCTTCAGCCAGTTGGCGTACAGGGCTGATAAAGCGCACTTCTTATCGTCATAAATGAGCGATCCTATCGCCATAAATGACTGCTCATATCTGTCTGGGCGCGCCGTATTTCCAGGAGGAAAGTGGCGGCCCACTCCGATTCTAGTATTGTAGTCTGAGTCCAAGGGTGGCATGGCCGTGGCTTGCCTTGATGCTGAGCTGGCATTTATGCCGAACTGCCGAACCGTGGTGTTGAGCTACCAAGCCCTTGACCGAACTGCTGAGCTGCCAAGATATTGACCGAGCTACCGAGCTAACGATCTTCTGCCACAGGGGCTGAGGTGTTCGGCGAGTTTAGCTGTAATCTTTGCTTAACTTTGTCATTACGGTGTTTTACCCACACAATTGCCCCCTAGCTTTTGACTTCTGAGAGCCTCCCGGCTCGAGGAGGTCAGAAGCTTGATGACCGTATAGCTAGCTTTGCTACCGAACTCAAGTGAGGGTGATCGTCATATGAGGGCGGTACCGGAACGAGGGAGCTTTGGATCAGGAGGGTCCCCTTAGGTTTGGAGGTCGCTGCTATCGTGCGGACCCCTTAAAGACGTCCCTTCGCCTGTCCTTGATATTTAATAGCCCTCGGATATCGCGCTAGTGGTGACACGTGTCGCCTCTTTTGGCTGTCTCGCAATTACTTCGAGGAGACGTTAGGGCTACGAGATGGGACGTTAGGGCTGATTGAGGGGACGCCTCTTAAAGGCTCTCCTTGAAAGACGAATCGACGCCCCTAGGTCTTATAAATCAGGGCGCCTCCTTCGTTTCCACTTTCCTCTGCTTTTCTCCAGACTTCTACTGTGCTCTGCGAGAGAACTCCTCCGGCGTCTGCGAACTTCCGACGATCCTGCTTGTGCAGTCCCTATTCGTAGGACCCTTCTCCGTTTTCTTCGTCTTTCTCTTTTAGATAGGTTTCTGTCTGAGTCGAGAATGGGAGTCTATAGACATTTGCTAGGAGACCCAGGTTCCATAGACCATTTTAAGGATTTATACAAGGTCCCCTCCAATGTGGAGGTCAGACCGGATGGCCCCGATGACGGCCTCACCTATCGTGATGGCTGGATACCGTTCTGGCTAGTCTTTGTAGTGGAAGGGGGAGTCCGCTTTCCCCTGCACCCACTGGTCCGGGACTGCCTCTGGGAGTGGAGGTTGTGCCCATCCCAGCTACTCCCCAATGGATACAAAATCATAATGGGGGTAGTGCGGCTCAACCAGATTCTGGAAATTGGCCTTGGTGTCCCAGATATCGAGGACACGTATGACCTCTGCAAATCCGCAAAAGGAGACACTTACTACCTCCGGCTGAGGGTCCGCCGGACTGGGTTCGTGACCGCGCTGGAGGACTCCAATAGGTACGCGCGTGAAGACCGAGTACTCGTCAGAGGAGGATGGGAGTTCAGTGAAGGGGAGTCTGCCTCCACGGTCCGGGTTCCTCGAAAAATAGGAATTCCTCCAAGTAAAGACCGAAGTTCTTTCGGTTTGCAGTTCTTTTCCTTTCTTCCTCTGTTTGGCTCTTGACATGATTTTGTCTATGCAGATTTTCGCGAAAAGAGGGAGCTCGCGAGGAGGAACCATTGGAAGGTGAACAGCGTGTGGCACGAGCAGGTGAGGAACTACCGCGGCCACAACTGTCGTGCTGCGTGGGCTCTCTTGGGGTACGTGCCCCACTACAGGTCCTTCACCTCTTCCAGAAAGGTGTCGGGAATAGACTCCGTGCTGAGCGGGGAAGGCACGAGTCGAGCAACAGCGACGACCGTGGTGCCAGGCTCGGCGGCGGTGACTGTTGCGATTCCTGCCGGACATCTGGTTGAGTTGGTAGACCGTGCTCCAGCAGCCTCTGTCGCGGAGCCTGTCGGGACTTCGAGGGAGCCCGGGCCTTCCCGAAGGATGCTAGTAGCTTCCAGTTCGGAGGAAGAAGAAGAGGAAGAGGAAATGTTGCGCCAGCGGGGGCGACGTTATGCTGCGGAAGACCTGTCTGCGGCGGCTTTCGGGGATATCGGAAGCGGGGCCCAGGATCCTTCTCAGGCAGTGACCGCGACGCCTCCGGCATTCCCGGGTGGCACTCCTGCCCCAGACGCCGAGACGACGGGCACCGCCGCGATTGAGGCCGCTCGGCCCGACGAGGCAGAGGTCGCCTTAGCTCCGCCTTCGGCCGTGGCTACGGATGACTCACCCCCTGATTATGCCGTGGGGGCCGGAGGTCGGGTTCGCCCCGCCGAGGTCGCTGACGGCGGACGGCCCGGGAAGAGGGCAAGGGTCGAGGCCTCGCCAGGCCCCTCCTCGCCTCCGCCTGCTGGTGGGACGATCCTGCCTCCTCCGGCTCCGTGGAGGCCGGCCATCGAGGAGGTTCTGGGGAGGCCGCTGGCCTAGACAGACCACGCGACCGATCCCCAAGTGGTTGTAGCGCTAGGACGAGCCTGCGCCCTCCCTTAAGACATGGCAAGGTGGGCCGAGATGGATAACGAGTCACTCCTGCTGTCCTCGATGCGATCCCTGGTGTCGGTAAGTGCAGTGTATTTACCTCAGCTTTAAGTCCGATGTCGTTTTATTGACTTCGGGTTCTCATCTTGCAGCTGTTGCAGAGGTGCCAGATAGGCATTGAGAGGCTTGATGCCGCCGAGGCGCGGGCGGCGGAATGGGTGGTCGAGAGGGACGAGCTGCGGGCGTCCTTGGCGTCGAAGGACGCGACGCTGGTAGAGGTGACGGCCAGGAACGCCGGCCTCGTCTTTGATTTCGAGGAGTCAAAGGTCGAGGTCGAGCGCCTCAAGGACGAGCTGGAGGACGAGAAGGGCCAGACCTCCACCTTTCCTCTGAGCTCGACGATCTCCGGATTGCGGCGAAGCGACTGGAGGACGACCTGGAGAGTGCGAAGGGGATAAACAGGAGACTCCTCTCTCAGCGGAACCAGGCGCAAGGTTCCCTGGAGATGGCGCTGAGGGGGAAGGCGGCCGAGATTGAGTCTGCCTTGGCAAAGCAAGAGGCCAGGCTCAAGGAGGAGTTCCTCGCCGGACACAACTCCATCATGGGGGAGGAGGTCGGCAGGCTGTCTGTCTGCCGACTACAAGGCTCAGCTACCGGGGATCCGTGACCAAGCCTGGGAGCTTGGGTGGAAGGCAGCCCTGCGCAAGGCTGGGATCCCCGAGGATAGCCCTCTTTTCGTAAGTCCCCCAAGTTTTTCCTGCTCGGACTCGGGGCTCGCGGCCATGTCTCTTCCTTCGCAACCGGGTCCGGAGGCGAACACCGCTCCCGGGGCGCCTCAAGAGGCTCCAGCTACCAGGGCTGATCCCGAGGGCTGCCAAGTGGCAGCGGTCGTCGAGGCTCCTGAAGCTGTTGCTTCTGAGGCTAGTATTCCTGAAGCGGGCGCGGCCGTTCCTGAAGCTACTCCGACTGCTCCCGAGGCCAACACGGTCGTGGCCGAGGTCCTTCCAGAGATTGACTGCAACGTGGAGGCTGCAGCCCTCTGAGGCTTTTTATAAATTTCCTTTTATGCAACTCCATTTATCTTGTAATCGGGACCCTTGATTAATGAAAAACCTTCTTCACATTCTGGCTTTCTTTCTCCTTGTCTTTGGTGAGATGTGCGGGGTCGACCTTAGGTCGCATTGCTTGTGTCTTGAGTTTGTCCAGATATTAGTTGGTCCGGGTAGCCAAACTCCTGGAAATTCTCAGAATTGAGACATCGGCCGATAACATGAATCGCGGTCTCGGTCTGCTGTGTACCCATAATCCCCCCCAGCTTTTGACCTGTGTGCTCCTTGGAGTAGGTCGGAAGCTGAGATGCACTGCCGAGCTGGCGGGGTCTCGGTTCGAGGGGGGATTACTCCTTGTCACATTTTGCTGACGTGGAGTGCCTCATTGAATGTTCTTCGCCAATCGAGGCATTTGCCCGTTCGTCTGTCGAGGCATTTATTTTCTTGTATGGTGTGGCATTTAATAGCCGTCTGGAAGTGCGGCGCTTGGTGCCACGTGCCGCCTCGCCGAAGGGCACGCAATCATATCTGCAGGACGCCTGGACTGCCCGAGACGACGCTAGGGCTATTCTAGAGAACGCCTCATTAAAAGCTTCTCTCGAAATCTGAAACGGCGCCCCCAACTCCTATAAAGTAGGGCGCCTTCTCCGTCTTCCTTCTTTTCGATCCCCAGAAGCTCTGTTGCACACTGCTGAAGAACAGTACTTCCTGCGAGAGTCTGGTTTGCACGACCTTTCATCGTAGGATTTCTTCCTTCTGTCTTCTCCCTTTCTAATAGGTAGTTCACCGTCTAGGGTAGAGAATGGGCGTTCACAGGCACTGGTTAGGGGACCCACTGTCCATAAGTCTGTTCAGGGAGGCATGCCAGGTCCCTGCGAATGTAGAAATCAGGCCAGACGGCCCTGACGACGGCATCACATACAGCGACGGCTGGATGCCATTTTGGCTGGTGTCCGTCGTGGAGGGAGGGGTCCGGTTCCCCCTTCACCCGCTCCTCAGAGACTGCCTCCGAGAGTGGGGGTTGAGTCCCTGCCAGCTGCTTCCCAATGGGTATAAGATCATCATGGGAGTGGTGCGGCTGAACGAAATTTTGTCAATCAGCCTCGGTGTCCCGGACATCGAGGAGGCGTATGACCTCTGCAAATCCGCAGAAGGGCATACGTACTACCTCCGGCTGAGGGCACACCGAACAGCCTTCGTGACCGCGCTGGAGGATTCCTACAAATACGCGGGGGAGGACCGTGTCTTTGTGCGAGGGGCACGGGAGTTCGGCGAGGCGGAGCCCAGCACCACAGCCCGGATTCCACGGAGAATAGGAGTCCCCCCAAATAAAAACCGACGCCCCCTGGGTTTTTTAGTTTAACCCTATTTAAATCTTCCCCTCTGTTAACATTGTTCTGTTGCTGCAGGTTTTCGGCAGAGGAGGGAGCTCGCCAGAAAGAACCGGTGGAAGGTGAACAGTGACTGGCACGAGAAGGTGCGGAAGTACCGTGGCCATCACTACCGAGCCGCGTTCTCGCTCCTGGGGTACAAGCCGCACTACAAATCTTTCATCACCCCGAGGCGAGTGACCGGGATCGATTTTGTGCTAGACGGGGAAAGCGTCGACCTGAACACCGAACAGACCGAGGTCCCCGCGTCGGAGACGGTGACTGTCGCGATTCCAAGTGGGATTCCGGCAGAATCAGGCGAAGAGTCTCAGGGTCGCGAACCCGCAGGGGTTGTGAGAGCCGAGACCAGGCGGAAGCGGCAAAGGCAGAAGTTTGTCGTTTCCAGCGAGTCCCGGAGCTCATCCAGCTCGGAAGAGTCCGAAGTCGAGATGCTGCGCAGCCGTCGCCAGCACTTCGTGGCTGAGGACCTCTCGGCCGCAGCCTTTGGGGACATAGGGGGCGAGACCTCGGACCCCTCTCGAGGCGCCGACGTCGCCCCAACTACGTCGTCCGCGGCTGCTGCAAAGGTTTCTGCTCCCGAGACCGAGATGGTTTCAGAAGCCATTGATAAGGCCCAATCAGGACTTCCTGCCGCGGCCGAGGTCGGCGCCGAGCCACCGGCCATTGTCGCTGAGGGGTCGCCATCCGACTCAGGCAGGGGGGGTACTGCCGAGGTCGTCGAGGCGCGCAGGCCAGGGAAGAGGCCGAGGGTCGAACCCCCACCTGCCCCGGGACCTGCTGTGTCGGTCGGGGGATCCGCCGCTCCCTCCGATTTTGTCCCTTAGAGACCGGACATCGAGGGAGTGTTGGGGAGGCAACTAGCCGAGTCAGACCGAGCGGTCAACCCTGAAGTGGTTGCCGCTCTGGGACGAACTTGCGCCCTTCCCCAGGACATGGCGAAGTGGGCGCAGATGGATAATGAATCTCTGCTGCTTTCCTCAATGCGGTCGTTGGTAGCGGTATGTACACTTGAATTCATGTTTTCTTTTTCTGCTGCATTTCTTTATGTGACACTCTGTTCTTACTGCAGCTCTTGCAAAAGTGCCAAACTGGCATGGGGAGGCTGGACGCAGCCGAGGCCAGGGCAGCAGTCTGGGCAGCGGAGAAAGAGGAGCTGCTGAAGTCCCTGGCGGCAAAGGACGCGTCCTTGGAGGAGGCAGCGAGCAAGAATGCGGATCTTCTTGCCGAGCTCGACGAGGCAAGGGCCTTGGCCGAGCACCTCAAAGAGGAAGCAAAGGAGGCGGCGGATCAAAACGCCCACCTTTCCTGGGAGCTGGACGAGGTTCGGCTTGCGTCGGCGCGGAAGGAGGAGGATATGCAGATACTGCGGGGGACAAACAAGAGGCTCATCTCCGAGAGAAAACTGGCCGAAAGAAAGCTGGAGATGGCTCTGGAGGGGAAGGCGGCCGAGCTCGAGCTGGCTCTGAAAGGGCAGGAGGCCAAACTCAAGGAAGAGTACTTAGCCGAGCACGAGGTCGTGATGAACGAGGAGGTCGGCAAACTGGCGGCTAACTATAAGGCGCAGTTGCCAGGAATCCGAGACAAAGGATGGACACTTGGGTGGAAGGCGGCCTTAAAAAGGGTTGGAGTCCCTACGGATAGCCCTATCTTCCAGAATTCCCCCAGGTTTCCTTGCTCGGACTCGGAGTTGCGAGCCATCTCTGCATTTGCCCCAGTCCCTTCAGCCTCGGAGGTCCCTCCAACTCCATCCTCCTTCGAAGTCGCCCCTGCTGCTTCAGTGGCTCCCGAGACTGCCTCGGCCGTTCCCAGCGAGAGCGCTACCGAGGCCAATTGTGATAAGGGAGCTGCGGCTCCATGAATTTTGTATCCATCTTTTTTTTGTACATTGTATTCAGGCAGATCTTTTCGTAATAAAGCAACATTTTTTTAGTTACATGTTTCGTGTATAACCCTTGTTTTGTTTGTGGTGGAATGAGTATCGACACAATTATCCTGCCGAGTAGTTTCGTAAGTTCTAAGCGAGGGCGGTACTGATACCGGACCCTGACGCGCATATGGTTGTGCCGCCCAAGCTGGTGCAGGCACCGAGCTGCGGGCGGTTGGCCCTCTGAACAGAGGCGCCGAGCCACGAGGGTGGTACTCTTACCGGACCCTGATGTGCATATGGCTGTGCCGCCCAAGCTGGTGCAGGCACCGAGCTACGGGCGGTTGGCCCTCTGAACAGAGGCGCCGAGCCGCGAGGGTGGTACTCTTACCGGACCCTGATGTGCATATGGCTGTGCCGCCCAAGCTGGTGCAGGCACCGAGCTGCGGGCGGTTGGCCCTCTGAACAGAGGCACCGAGCCGCGAGGGTGGTACTCTTACCTGACCCTGATGTGCATATGGCTGTGCCGCCCAAGTTGGTGCAGGCACCGAGCTACGGGCGGTTGGCCCTCTGAACAGAGGTGCCGAGCCGCGAGGGTGGTACTCTTACCGGACCCTGATGTGCATATGGCTGTGCCGCCCAAGCTGGTGCAGGCACCGAGCTACGGGCGGTTGGCCCTCTGAACAGAGGGGCCGAGCCGCGAGGGTGGTACTCTTACCGGACCCTGATGTGCATATGGCTGTGCCGCCCAAGCTGGTGCAGGCACCGAGCTGCGGGCGGTTGGCGTTCTGAACAGAGGCGCCGAGCCGCGAGGGTGGTACTCTTACCGGACCCTGATGTGCATATGGCTGTGCCGCCCAAGCTGGTGCAGGCACCGAGCTACGGGCGGTTGGCCCTCTGAACAGAGGCGACGAGCCGCGAGGGTGGTACTATTACCGGACCCTGATGTGCATATGGCTGTGCCGCCCAAGCTGGTGCAGGCACCGAGCTGCGGGCGGTTGGCCCTCTGAACAGAGGCGCCGAGCCGCGAGGGTGGTACTATTACCGGACCCTGATGTGTATAGCTTCGTCGAAGCTTGGCGATGGGACCGAGTTGATAGTTGATATCTCGAACAGAAGCGTTGAGCCGCGGGGAATTCAAGTAATGCGGAGACTTGTTCCAGGGAAAATCGCCTTTTATTGATACTTGTTTGTTTAATACATTTCAGAAATAGAATTTTTTGAGATGCGCCGCATTCCATGGCCGCGGGAGCGCCTTTCCCTCCATATCTTCGAGTCGGTAGGCAGATCTCCCGGCAGTCGAGGTTATTCTGAGCGGTCCCTGCCAGTTGGGCGCCAGCTTGCCTTCGTTTGGATCTCGGTCTCTAGGAAGTGTTTTCTTCAAGACCAACTCTCCTATCGCGAATCTTCTTTCCTTGACCTTCGGGTTGTATCCCCTGGCCAACTGTTGTTGATAGGCGGCCAGGCGGATAGCTGCCGCCTCTCTTCGTTCTTCAGCCAAGTCCAGCTCTCGTGCCACGTTCAGATCGTTCAGACCCTGTTCGCAGAGTTCCGACCTCAAGGTCGGGAGGCCGACCTCAAGGGGAATGACTGCTTCCATGCCGTAAGCAAGGGAGAACGGGGTAGCCGAGGTGGAACGCCTTGGAGTAGTTCGGTAGGCCCATAGAACACTTGGCAGCTCCTCTGCCCATTGGCCTTTGGCTCGGTCGAGTCTCTTTTTAATTCCATCGAGGAGTACTTTGTTCGAGATCTCGGCCTGACCGTTACTCTGGGGATACGCCGGGGTGGAGTAGATATTGCGAATGCCGTACTCTTGGCAGAAGCTTCTGAAGAGTTTGGAGTCAAACTGCGTTCCGTTGTCGGAAATGAGAGTACGGGGGATTCCGAATCTTGTAATGATATTCTTCCACACGAAGTTCTTTGTGTCCACTTCGGTGATGGAGGACAAGGGTTCAGCCTCGACCCATTACGTGAAGTAGTCCGTGGCCACTATCAACCATCTTTTGTTTCCTAGGGTTCGGTGAAGCGGTCCGACGATGTCCAGGCCCCACTGGCGAAAGGCCACGGACTGGAGAGGGGGCTCAGGTCCTGGGCGGGCTGGTGGAGAGAGTGCGAGAACTTTTGGCACTTCTCGCATTTCCTGGCATAAAGCTGGGCGTCCTTTTGCATGTACAGCCACCAGTAACCCTGGCTGATAGCCCGGTAAGCAGGAGACCGACCTCCTATATGACTACCGCAGATTCCTTCGTGAATCTCGTAGAAGAAATCGTCGACTTTGCTGGGGTGAACGCATTGGAGATAGGGCCCGGTGAATGACTTTCTGTAGAGCTTGTTGTCTGGGGAGAGCCAGAACCGGGTCGCCTTCAATCTGACCTTCCGAGCTTCAGTCCTGTCCTCGGGTAGCTGGTCGTCCTTCAGGTATGCAATGATGGGGTCCATCCAGCTCGGCCCGAGATCAAGGCACATGAGCTGCCGGGGTTGCTTGAGGTCGATGCTGGGCTCCCGCAGAGTTTCTACTTCGACAGTTCTCTTTTCGCCGGCTTCCACAACCGAGGCGAGGCTGGCGAGGGCGTCTGCATGGGAGTTTGATTCTCTGCCGATCTGCCGGACCTCGGCCCTCTCGAACTGGGAGAGAAGTCCCCGGGCATGGGCAAGGTAGGCCGCCATCCTGTCATCCTGAGCTTGGTAGTCTCCGCTGAGCTGGCTTGTCACCAGTTGGGAATCGCTAAACACCACAACGGACCGGGCTTCCGAGATTTTTGCACTGTTAAGTCCGGCAATGAGCGCTTCATATTCGGCCTCGTTATTAGATGCCTTGAAACCAAGTGTGAGAGCTTGTTCGATGACGAGGCCTTCGGGAGACTGGAGAACTACACCAGCGCCAGCTCTTTTGGATGTTGAGGATCCGTCGACAAAGACTTTCCAGGACGAGTCTAGGAGTTTTCTCCAGGACTGTTCTTGCTCAGTCTCGGTGACAACCTCTGCATCCCTATCGCCCCCCAGTTCGGTGTCGAGCGCGGTCAGTGCCGAACTCAGAGGAGTAAATTCCACAATGAAGTCCGCTAGGACTTGAGCTTTAATGGCCGTTCTAGGCTGATACCTGATGTCATACTGCCCCAGTTCGACAGCCCATTTGGAGATCCGTCTGGAGAAATCTGCCTTCCGAAGGAGAGCCTTCAGGGGGTACTCTGTTACGACCACTATTGTGAAGGTTTGGAAGTAGTGGGAGAGCTTCCGAGAGGCGCTGACGAGCGCCAAGGCGAGCTTTTCGAGTTGCAAATACCGTGTCTCGGCGTCCAGCAGGGTTTTGCTCGTGTAATAGATGGGCCTTTGCTGGCCGTTGTCCTCTCTGATGAGCACCGAGCTCACTGCATGGTCCGAGACCGACAGGTACAAAAACAGTGATTCTCCAAATGTCGAGGTGGAGAGCAGCAGTGGAGACGAGAGGTATTGTTTTAGCTGTTGTAGCGCCTGAGAACAATCCGACGTCCACTGGAATTTGGACCCCTTTCGCAAGAGTTGGAAGAAAGGTCTGCACTTGTCCGAGGCTCGGCTGATAAATCGGTTCAGGGCGGCAGCCATTCCGGTCAGCCGCTGAACTTGTTTTGCCGAGGTCGGACACTGGAGTTCTTGGATCGCGGTGATCTGGTCAGGGTTCTCTTCGATCCCCCTTCTTGTGACCAAGCTTCCTAGGAACTTGCCGGAACCGACTCCAAAGGCTCATTTGGATGCATTCAGCTTCAACTGGTACTGGTGAAGGATGTCAAAAATTTGGCGGAGGTCGGTCAGGTGGTCCTGCGACCTTTTGGACTTGACGACCATATCATCGATGTAGACCTCCACCATCTTCCCAAGCTGGGCCTGGAACATCTTTGTCACCAACCGTTGGTAGGTCGCTCCCGCATTCTTTAGCCCGAAGGGCATCACCTTGTAACAGTAGGTGCCCCGGGGAGTGATGAAAGCTGTCTTCTCCTGATCTGCAGCGTACAGGGGGATCTGATGGTACCCCCGGTAGGCATCCAGGAAGCTCATCCGGTCATGTCCGGCAGTGGCGTCGATGAGTTGGTCGATCTTCGGAAGAGGGAAGCTGTCTTTTGGACAGGCCTTATTGAGGTCGGTGAAGTCCACGCAGACCCTCCATTTTCCCGTCTTCTTCTTGACCACCACGGTATTGGCTAGCCACTGCGGATAGTGGACTTCTTTTATTGCCCTTGCCTCTAGGAGTTTCTGAACCTCCTCAACCACGGCCTCAGTCTGCGGGACCCCAGTCCGGCGCGGTTTTTAAAGCACGGGTTTATGGTGGGGATCTACCTTCAGTTCATGGCAGATGACTGCCGGGTCAATGCCGGGCATCTCATAGGGTGTCCAGCAAAGACCGCCTTATTCTCCACGAGGAGGTCGAGCAGCTCTGTCTTTTCGGTCTTGGGGAGCTGGCTTCCTAAGAGAAAGAATCTATCGGGGTCGGCGGGATCAATGTTGACCTTGACGAGGGCCTCGATGCTTTTCTCCACCGGGGCCCGGCGGACATCCCCAAGCTCGGCCTTTCTGTCCAGTTCGGCCATATTGACTTGAGACGGCTCAGCCTCGTCAGGCAACACGGCCAGCAGGCATTGCCTGGCCATGTGCTGGTCGCCTCTGACGGTGATCACCTCCGTTCGGCCCAACCGGTTTTCCAAGGGGAACTTGAGTTTCTGGTGACGGGTGGAGGGTATCGCCTCCATGCTATGCAACCACGTCCTCCCCATTATAACATTATACGGGGAAGGGACATCGACTACTAGGAAGTCGACCTGCCTGCAGGCGCCACCAACTTGGACTCTAAGGGAGATCCTACCCTTGGGATAGACAGGCTTGGAGCTGAAGCCGACCAGAGGGGTGCGGGCAGCCTGGAGGCCCTCGTCCTTTAGTCCCAACTTCTTGAAGCAATCGTAGTAGAGGACTTCGGACGAACTGCCAGGGTCGACAAGGGCTCTCTGGACTAAGAAGTTATGCAGCTTCAAGGTGAGCACCAGAGCGTCGTTGTGTGGAAGCTCGACGTCTTCCAAGTTCTTGTCAGAAAACCATATTCTGACCCCCTCCGTTTTTGCCTTCTTCCCGGCCTGCTCCGGTGCCGCAGTCAACACCTGTTTTTGATGGGAGGCGCGCCTGGCCTCGGTGCGAGCCTGAGAGCTCTTCTTAGGCGGGGCAGCGAGGTGAATGACGTGGATGATGCCTTCTGGCTCGCTGTCCTGGTTGTCAGCGTCCCGCCGCGGAGGTCGGTCATCACCTCGGCCCTCCTGCTTGAAGTACTCCCGGAGGTGCCCCACCTTTACAAGGTTTTCCAGGTGGGACTTGTAGCTCCTACATTCGTCGGTCCTGTGCCCATTTTGCTTGTGGTAGGCACAGAACTTACTCTGGTCCCGGGTGGAGGGGTCGGTCGTCATTGGTCGCGGCCATTTGAAGAAAGGTTGCGCTTTTATTTTGTTGAGGAGCCTATAAATTGGCTCCTTAAAGATGGTGTTTACTGCCACGTAGGAGGTTGGCTCGTGGCCCGACCTCCTACCGTTCCCTGATCCTGCTGCCGAAGTGGAGGGAGTTCGGCGCTGCTCCGTGGACCAGGCCCTGCGCCGATCCGGGGATGGGTCTCTGCGACGATCCTCCCTCCTGGAGGACCTGCTGTCTCCCTTGGCCGGTTGGATCTTCTTAGTGAGGCCGAAGTTTTCCTGACCTCACATCTCGTCTTCTTCCGCCAGGATGAACCGATTGGCTCGGGTCATCAGCTCCTTCATGGTGCCCGAAGCGGGATGCCTGGCTGCAGAGCCAGCTGGAAAGACCTCACTGCTAGCTCCTCGGAAGCACACTCGATCTGGCTATAAACAGTCCAGAACCGGCGAGCGAACTGGGTGACGTTCTCGTCCTCCTGCATTCGGAGGGCCATCAGGTTGGCATCGGTCTTCGGGATGACGCGATGAGCCTGGAATTTTCCCAAGAAGGAAGTCCGGAGCTGCCGCCAACTGGAGATGGAATCTTCAGGAAGCGAGCAAAACCACCGCAGGGGGAGATCCGCCAAACTGGAGGAGAACACTCGACAGTTTAGGGAATCGTCATCCCCCCAGACCGACATCCTCTGGACGTAATGTCGGAGGTGAGCAGCAGGGTCCGAGGTTCCGTCATACAGGGTGAACCTCGGGACGTTGAGCTTCTCGGGGAGTGTGTATTTTCTTATCTCCTTAGAGAAAGGAGACGCGCTAGTGTCCTCAGCTTCAAAGGCGGTATACTGGTCTCGGTCGATACCAGCAGTCTCCATGTTCTGGCGGATCGTTTGCTTTACTTGCTGGTCGATCCACTGCTTCAGCTCTTGATCTTCCGAAACCTGGCGTTGCTTCTTCGGCCCTTCGTGCTTGTGACTGCTGCTGGAGCCTTCTTCCTCTTGGTTTCAGTCGCGCCTCCTATTGTTGAGGACGTGCCTCAAGTCTCGCCCGTGACCCAGGTGCCTAGGTGGCGGGCTATGACCCTTCTTGTCGTCGAGTTGTTGCTTGAGCCGTTGGATAAGCTCGTACTGCTCCTGGATGAGGCGGTTCTGGGCCCTGATGTCATCCAGGCGGGGGTCTTCGTTTTGATCGAGGCTGGCTCGATGGTGTGACTGCGATTCAGCCCGTGCCGACTTCTCGTGCGGCTTCGTGACTGACTTGTCGCCTTGCGCGGCCCGCTTATGGCTATGGCGGGGCTGCTCCAGAGGTGGGACTTCGCGAAGGGAGAGCATGGTCACTCCCCTGGACCGCGACTGTGTATGGACCATGGGAGACCTCCCCCCAGACCTCCTTTGCTGAGGGGGTGGAGGTGGACGCTCCCGCGCCAGCGTAGGCTGAATGGACAAAGCCTTGCCTCTGGAGGGTCCCTCGCCATTTCTGGTTTTTGGAGGCATAGTGTTTACAAGCTTTTTGTTCAGTTTCCCACAGACGGCGCCAAACTGTAGGCTGTAAAAACGACACCTACTTAGATCGAGATGAGGTCGAAGTAAAACTTCTTGGGACAGGGAATGCTGAACTCCAGGAACTTGAAAAGGAAGGAGAAAGACTAGGGTCAGAGGCCCTGGCTGCCGTGAGCCGAAGGCACTCCGATGCCTGAGTTAGTTCTGAGAAAACTAAACAGGAGGAGGAAGAGGTGGATGAAGAGATATGGAGTCTTGTGAGTTGTGTATTGCGTACCTCTCATGGGATTGTTCCCATGTGTATTTATAAGTGAGCGTTCCTCGTTCATTCTCTCTGTGAGTGGGGGTAGGTGAGGTGAGGTCCCATCGATCCTTACCTGACTGGCAGCAGTAGGTGAAACGGACGACACCCCTCCCTCTCTTTCCACGCCTTCAGCCAGTTGGCGTACAGGGCTGATAAAGCGCACTTCTTATCGTCATAAATGAGCGATCCTATCGCCATAAATGACTGCTCATATATGTCTGGGCGCGCCGTATTTCCAGGAGGAAAGTGGCGGCCCACTCCGATTCTAGTATTGTAGTCTGAGTCCAAGGGTGGCATGGCCGTGGCTTGCCTTGATGCTGAGCTGGCATTTATGCCGAACTGCCGAACCGTGGTGTTGAGCTACCAAGCCCTTGACCGAACTGCCGAGCTGCCAAGATATTGACCGAGCTACCGAGCTAACGATCTTCTGCCACAGGGGCTGAGGTGTTCGGCGAGTTTAGCTGTAATCTTTGCTTAACTTTGTTATTACGGTGTTTTACCCACACATATATATATAGAGAATATTCATGTGCATCCATCTATCACCATAAGGTGAGGGGCACTTTCATAATTGGAAATTTTCAAGTATAAAAGTGAATTTTCAAGTACATAGGGTGAGGTACACTTCTATAATTCATATGCAAAAAGGGAAAATGCCTTTACCCTATGGTGAGGGATCGATGCACATGAATGTCCCCTTATATATATAGGGGGTATTCTTATGCATACTTCGCTCACCATTTGCGTTTAGCGTTTAACGTTTAGCGTTAAGCGAAATGAAGACCTCATCAGTCCTTCAATTCTTGCGCACCAACATTATTTGTCGCTTCGGCATACCTAAAATATTCGTCCATGATAACGGATCACAATTCCGGGATCACAGATTCTACAGGTTCTACGACAAATACAAAATCTAAAGTTGTCCTTCGACTCCGTATAACCCTGCAGCGAATGGACTAGCAGAAGCTTTCAACAAGACACTCTGCAAAATTCTCAAGAAAATGGTCTCTAGTCATAAAAGAGATTGGAGCGATAAACTGCCTAAAGCTTTATGGGCCTATCGAACTACCGTTCAAGGACCAACCCATAGCACGCCATTCTCTTTGGTCTATGGATGTGAAGCAGTTGTCCCTCTAGATGTACAAATCCCTTCCTTAAGGGTATCTCTGCAAAATGAAATGATGCAAGAAAGCAACGTCAAATTGAGATTCCAAGAACTGGATAATCTCGATGAAAGACGGCTCGAAGCCCTATAAAGCGTTGAGCTTTACCAAGCACGCATGGCAAGATCTTTCGACAAGAAGGTCAGGCAACGCGCCCACAAAAAGGTTGACTTGGTTCTTGCTGTAAAAAGGCCAATGGTTTTTGCCCACAAGTCCAAAGGCAAATTCGAACCAAAATGGGAGGGCCCCTTCGTCATCGACAAAGTCTTTTCCAACGGCGCATATACTCTTCTAAACATGGAGGGTGATAGATGTATGCTGCCCATCAATGGCAAGTTCTTGAAGCGATACTACCCTTGAAGACTTCCTACAACGGGTCAGAGCGATGCCTGCATGACCAAAGCCTATTCCTAGGTACTTGCTCGTCAACCCCACTCCTTTTAGAGTCTTCATCCTTACGTTAAAATTTCTAAAAACTCAAAACAATGCTTACTTTCAATGTTTTATTGTTAAAAAAAAAAATCAAAACCCAAAAATCCAAGATTAGGAGCCTCTTCCCTAACTTGACCAAAATTTTCGATCCTTGAACCCAAAATTCATGGTTTGAAACAAAAATTAGGACCCAGGGATTTCCACCCCAATCCATCCTGACTTTTACCACCAAAAATGGTTCTGAGTCAAATTTTACGACCCTCGTGTCTTTAAAGAAAAATGATTTTTCAAAAAACCGTGGGGAAGCGACGTTTAGTCGATACTCACACAAAACCCAAGAATCAGAAGGATGCGAACCCCATTCGATACTTCCAAAACCTCAAATCGCAAGGAAGCGACACCATGTCGATACTTGCAAATTTTCAAAAAACGTGGAGACGCAACATTCCAGTTGATATCCACAACCCAAATTTCAAAAAAAAATCGTGGAGATACAACGTTTCAGTTGATATCCACAACCCAAATTTCAAAGGTTTGAAAAAACCTCAAATTTAAAAAATCGTGGGGAGGCGACATTCCATCGATACCCACAAAATAAAATTCTTGAAAAAAAACAAGGAAGTGACTTTCAATCGATACTTGCACCAAAATCCGCGAGGAGGCGACATTCCATCGATACTCGCAACCGAATGAGCAAGGAAGCGACATTCCATCGATACCTTCAATACCATTCAGCAGGGAGGCGACTCTTAGTCAATACTTGCACTTTTGAAAACCAAAAAAAAAATCGTCTTTTATGCCAAAACCTGGCTTTCACGCCAAAAAATCAAAAATCTGGCTTCCATGCCAATAAAACAAAACTTGGTTTTCAAAAAACTCGGCTTCCATGCCACAAAATCTGGCTTTCACGCCAAACAAATAAAATAAGGTTTTTATGCCACAAAATTTGGCTCCCATGCCACAAACAAAATTTTGGCTTCCATACCACAAAATCTGGCTTTCATGCCAAAAGAAAAAAATTTGGCTATCATGCCACAAAACCAAAAGTTGGCTTTCACGCCACAAAAATTGGCTCTCATGCCAAAAACCGGCTTCCATGCCATAAACAAAATTTTGGCTCCCATGCCACAAAATTTTGGCTCCTATGCCACCAAGATTCGGCTTTCACGCCATTCAAAATTCGGTTTTCAAGCCATCTCGCGCTGTATGGCCTCAATGATCTCCCTATCGAGACGGTGTTGGTCCTGTGTCAGCTCAATAATAGCCAGCTTGGTGACGTTCCTCTCCCGAACAAACCGCTTCCGAGTCCGCGAGATCTCGTCCAGTTCAGATTTGACCTCACCAGAAGGCTTCAAAACATCTCGTCGAAGAAGTCACCGTTTGGAAAGCTCTTGGTCTCAATCCATTTGTTGCCTAGAGCGATGACTTCATCAACAAAAGCCTTGGTATTTGACACAGACGCACGGTTCTATGATTCAGAAGAGCCATCGTCTCCAAAAGAAGTGCCTTACTTCAACTAAGTTTCAGCATGTGATTGGGTTCATCTCATAGCAAGTCTTGAAAATAGTACCGATTAAGAAGATTTATGGACAGAAGCGGAGCCATGGTCTGAAAATGCCCTTGGAAATCCAGAAGGTCTTGTTGAGTTGGAAGCCTCCGAAAATATTGTGAAGGAACCACCTTCAAACCTTCCAACAGAAGATTCTGTTCAAAAGATAGACTTGGGAACACCTGATAACCCACGTCCTGTATTCATAAGTAAGAATATAAAGGATGATGAGTTACCCGAGTATATCTCTTTTCTTCTTGAGTTCATTGATTGTTTTGCATGGTCTTATGCTGAAATGCTTGGCTTCGATCCCAAAATAGCAGTTCACAAACTCAACCTGCAAAAAAATATTAAGACTGTCAAACAAGGCCAAAGAAGATTCCGTCTTGATGTGATGGACAAAATTGAACAATAAGTTCAGAAACTCAAAAATGTTGGCTTCATCCGCGAGGAACAGCATCCTGAATGGTTGGCCAACATCGTCCCCGTGACAAAGAAAAATGGGCAAATCAGAGTCTATATGGAGGCATCTTCTATCGAAGTTGCCTGCAATGTGATAGTTTAGGATGATAGTGCCTTAGAAGCTTCATCTGTTGAGACCACAGACTCCCAAAATGCATCCGGTAGCATATCTTCTGGAACTACATCTTCTCGGGTGACTTCCACTGAGATAGCATCTTCTCAGCCTTCGTCTCCTGAAACTGTGACATCAGAATTCAAGCCTCTTCCGGCTGATCACCATGAAGAGGCTCTGGCTGATGAAGTCTTCAAAGAAAACCCAGTCAATTGGTCTCAGAAACCCAACCTCATAGGAGATGTCTGGACCGATGAAATACTGGACAAAGAAGAAAAGTTGTTGGAAGTTGTTCAGGACTTGTTCCAGGAAAATGCTCCATGCAACGCAATAACTGAAGACGGCAATGCTGCTGCAAAAGCGTTTTCAGCAAATCAGGAGGATCAGCCCCTTTGGCCCGAAGATTTCAACTATTGCATTGTACACTCGTTTTGGGCTCTCAATGTAGGGTCCACAATTTGGAAATTGACACTACTGGTGAATTGTGACCATTAATCAAATGTTAGTGCATTGTCCGTGCAGGGTTCAATGGACATAAATTTGACTTTTCAGCTGATTCTCCCGGACATGTACTAAATTTCATTAAGTGTGATCTGAGAAAATCTTCCACACACTCATTCAACAACTTCCAACCATCAGGAAATATATTCTCTGTTTTCAGGGAATATATTCTCTGACTTTTAATTTTTGACTTCAGAAGTGGTTGGCCAGTACTAGAGAACGTTAATTACAATGTCATGTCAGAGGCATGTCATGTCAAAACACTTCCGCCCAGTGTTTCATTTCAAAACTCTCTGTTCAAAACTCATTTCAAAACCCATCTCTCAAACTCACTTTCCTCTCTTCCAATCTACCAAAACTCATTTTTCTTTGATCTGGGTGCAGGACGAAGCGACGATCAACTCCGACAGGCACCAGTGCTCTCGGTCCAGGAGTGCGTCAAAGACGTGAAAACGGATAGGTGCCTCTGGCTGCAGGACGTCGCACCGATCTTCTCCAACAGGCACCGCAACTCTCGCTCCGGCAGAGCGTCAGAAACATGAAAACAAACTGCCTCACACCGCCAGGCAGTTCTGCTCTTGCGCTGGCAGTGCTCCGGTAGAAAGACCTCTTTTCTTCTTCCTCGGGCCTGCAATCCTTTGCTCATAGTTTGTATGGCTTTTTTCTTCTTTTGTTTTTCCTTTTTTTTTATGGGTGTATATTGTGACGGTTTTGGTGTAATGGTGCCAATGGACAGATGGAGATGGTTTAGATAGTAGAAATGGGTATGCCATTTTAATAAACATGATAAGTTATATATAGGCTAGTGCTCACATCTGCCCACTTTAGTTTCAAGGAATATATTCTCTGTTTTTAGGGAATATATTCTCTTACTTTAAATTTTCAACTTTAGAAGTGGTTGGCCAGTACTAAAGGACTCAACCCAAACCCAAGATGTCACAGGCTCACTTGGCCAGTACTAAAGGCCAAAGAACTTTGTTCTTTCAGTTCCGCTTGGTGTCAATTAACAGGATACTATTAACTTCAGAAGTGGTTGACCAGCAGAAGATATGAATTTGGATCGACTGAGGATTTGGGCCAATGATCTGCGATTGTCAAGTGATTCAAGTGATCAGGTAAAAATACAATGTTTTAATTATTTCAATCCACATTTTTTATTAATTGCAGATGTTCAAGTGAATGTATCTTGTTGTCAGGGTGATATTCTCAGAAAGAAATAATACAAGAAGACGAAAATGTGGATGGAAATGTTACAAACGAATTTTCCACCGACATGGTATGATATTAACTCAATTTCAATTATGTTTTATTTTGTAAATTTTTAATAAAAATTGTTAATTTCTAACAGAATTAATACATTTTCAGGTATTCAATTCGCGCCAATCTCTAATTGATTGGATTCAAAATACTGGATGCAATTTAGGATATATCATTGTCATTAAAAGGTCAGAGACTAGTATAAACGGGAAGAGTCCTACACTGTTATTCCAATGTGATCGCGGTGGCACATACAGAAGCAAAAAAACTTTCACGAAGGTTACAGGCACAGAAAAAAATGATTGTCCTTTCAGATTGAAAGGGGTGAAAATGCGAACAGGTGATGACTAGATGGCAAGGGTGGTATGTGGAACACATAACCATGCCCCTGCATCATAAATGGAGGGACATCCATACCCCGGTCGGCTCTCTGAATCCGAAGTCCAGTTGATGGAACATCTGTCTACGAAAAATGTGAAGCCACGAAATATCTTGACATCGTTGAAGAAGCGGAATCCGGACAACATGTCTACCATTGGGACCATATACAATGCAAGCCAGAAATTTAGGACTGTAGAAAAAGCCGGTAAAACCCAGATGCAAGTTGTCATATCATTCCTTCAACGTGAAGGATATATTTTCGAGAGTCGAACAAATGCTGTAACCAATGAGCTGGAAGATTTATTCTTCGCACATCCAGGATCATTAGAGCGATGGCGTGCATTCCCACATGTGTTATTGATGCGCAACATATAAAACAAATAGGTACAGGATGCCTCTCCTTGAGATTGTCGACGTGACTACAACTAATATGACATTTTGCATAGCATTCGTGTTCATGCACTCAGAAAAAGAATTCAATTATACTTGGGCTTTAAGGTGTTTGTAGTCAACAATGGATGGTGCACCAGTCCACGAGTTATTGTCACGGACAGAGAGTTGGCTTTGATTAATGCGCTTGCCCAGGTATTTCCCGATGCAAAGAAATTACTCTGTAGGTGGCACATTTATAGGAGTATTTTGAGCAAGTGCAGGCTATCAATAACAGACAACAAATCTTAGAATACATTCTACAAAATGTGGAATATGTTGCTGGAATCTGAAACTGAGAATGCATAAGCGTGCAAATTGGCGGACCTTGAGGTAATGTTACAAAACTATCCAGGTATGATTAATTATCTTAAGGATGTATGGTTGACACCGTATAAGGAGATGCTTGTATCCGCCTGGACTGACAGCTATCTGCATTTTGGAAATCAGACAACTAATAGAGTCGAGAGCCAGCATGCGAAGTTGAAACGATACTTGGAGTCATCACAGTCAGATTTGGAGACATCGCTGTTGTTTATTCACCAAGTCATCCAATCACAAGACATAGCTATCAAAGCGAGTATTGAGAAAAGTAAAACTATCGTCCAACATCGATTCAATATAACGCACTTCCAGAGATTATGTGGCCTCGTTTCAAGCCGCGCATTGCATCCGATTTTGAAGGAATTTGAGGGGTCTAAGGATGTCGGAGAAGATTCCTACAAATGTGGATGTCGACTTCGTACAAGCTATGGACTGCCATGTGTGCACGAGCAAGCAATATATTTGAACGATGTTCGTCCCATACCAATTGATTCCATAGATAAATCTTGGAGAAAACTTCACTTATCACCGTGTGTGTCTCTTCAAGACGATAACATCGGTTGTGACGTCGAGCTACAAGTGTTCACAGAACAGTTTAAGCGGCAAACAAGGCATGGTAAATTCAGTCTTTTAAGGAAGTTGAGGGAGATAATCATATCATCAACAACTTCAATTCGTGAACCTCCTGTTAAAACGAACACTCGTGGACACCTCTCCTCAAAAAAAATAGTTGCAACAAATACTCGTGTTAATCCGTTTGCATTAGTATTCGTTGAGTCTGATTCCCTTCATTCTCAGGAACCAAGCAGAAACAGTTATTCGTTTGGAAGCCCTAACTCGAAGGACAGGGAAGAAATAACAAGTCGTGCTAATACGGATACATTTGAGTTTGCTGAGCAAGATATTTTCCTGTTTCAGGAACCAACGAGACACAGTTGCTCATCTATTTACAACTACTCTATACATGCCTATGTTCATCAGTTTCCATCTATACTGCATCCTTACATTATGCATGTACAAGACGTACAACCTGATAGAAATTACGGATTTCGGGCAATAGCTGTCTGTCTTGGTCTTCACGATGATGCATGGGCAACTATCCGGTATAATTTAATACAAGAGCTGCACACATTCAATACACAGTATGTTGCAATATTTGATAGTGATGACCAGTGAACTCGTATTTACAACTCACTTAACTTTTTTGCATTAGATAGAGGAGCACTGATTGAGCATTGGATGACCATGCCAGACATGGGTCTCTTAATTGCTTCAAGGTTCAATATGATATTATACATTTTAAGTGCTGCACAGAGCTTTACGCATTTGCCACTTCGATTTGCTCCACCACCGTCTTATCAATATGTTACTATCGCTATCGGGTACGTAAATAATAATCACTACATCCAGGTTGCATTGACAGATGGTTACCCGATGCCTCCCATTATGCCTCAATGGGTTCACTTCAGGCATGATTGTACAGCTGCATGGGCTACCCCTTATGCCGAGCGAGTTAATGCGTTCATGTAATATATGCGTTCTAGGTTTCCTTCTGAAACCATTGCTTTGGAAGATTTTGAATGTAATATGTTTTAATATGTTTGAATAAATTTGTTTTAAATATCCAAGACTATAATTAGTGCTATACCAAGTGGGGATTTACTTTGATGGGGTTTTTCTATTTAATTTGTTTTTCAATTTATTTGATTTGAAATTCCAATTTAATGTGCTAATTTTATATCACCCAATTTGAAATTCCACTTCGACGGTGATATACTGTTTCCTCGTCTTTGACACCTACACAGGTATTTTTGTGAATGATTAAAAGATTGTGAAATGATTGTATGTGGGACTTTTTCCAATGACATTACAGCCAGTCTCATCACCTCTTCTTACCATCTCATATTTTATTATAGTTAATATTCCTCTCTACATGTGTTGGATTCTGCAACTTGCAAGTACCAATACTACAGGATAGGTGTAATAGAGTGGGTGTAAAAATTAAATTGGGTGGGTGTATTTAGAACCACCCTATTACAATTCAATATTGTCAGGCCTTTCCCACAGAGTCTGTAACGAGTTATTGAGGCGTAAATGCAGAGCATAGTATAAAATATCGGCCGATACCTGTTCATATCGGCCGATATGAACCGGTATCGGCCGAAAATATCGGCCGAGATGATATATAATGTAAAAAACCATACTTTTTGTTAAAAAATTCTCAATCTTCCTCTTCTTCTCCTCTCCTCTCATCTTCTTACTCCTTAGGGGCTGCAACTACTCTCTATCTTGCATCTTTTCAAATCCCACATTTATTTCTTAAATAAAATATTATTCAAGCCTCAAGGTAAGAGAAAATCAATTTATACCATTTTATTATGTGTTTTTTGTTTTTTATTTTTAGATGAAGCATAGAAATGATCATTTGGCTTGTCACTTTGGTTGTGTTCTCCACTTAGAAGTTAGATCTACATACTTTCATGCTAGATCTACTCATACACATGATTTTTATATTTTTATTTTAATTATTTTATTTTCGGATTTTTCAATATTTAAATTATAATATATCATTTTTTGGGGATTTCATCATAAATATGTTGTTTTAATGATTCATGATCATTGTGTGGTTTATAAATGATTAATTTATATACTTTTATGCTAGATCTATATATTTAGGATTTTGAAAATGATTTTATTAAATCTTAATTTTTCTAAAAATAATTGTTGTTACTTGGTCTTGAATTTCTTAATTTATTTGTTGATTGAGTTAGTATTAAATGATGATTGATATTTTATTTTTATTTTCTTATATCTTACACTAATAAATTGATCATGAGCATCAATAATGGTTGTATTATATGAAATACTGGAAAAGACAACGAACTGTAATATAGACAGGACTCATAACTTAAGGTGACCGAGATTTTGATTTATTGTTGTTACAAATGGAAAAAAATATTGTTTTCCAGTATTTTCTAATATTCTGGATTTTTTAGATATTTTTGGGAATTTTTTTGGATTAAAAAAAAATTCACACCGCGACGACAGCGACGGACCGATATCCGCGACCGATACCGATATCATATCGGTTTTTCGGCCCGACCGAGATCGCGACCGAAACCGAGATTTTAAACCATGATGCAGAGTGAGAAAGAAAGATGAGACTTCGACCTGGTCAAGGGTCAAGGGCCCAGGAGTGAATTATTGAGGCGTAAATGAAGGGTGAGAAAGAAAGATGAGACTTCGACCTGGTCAAGGGTCAAGGGCCCAGGAGTGTACTGTGCACAGAGTAGTCTGGGACCCACGATCACTGGCAATTAATGTAGCCGTGCCACACATGTTGAAGGACATGCATCTAATTATTACAATTCAATATTTTGATGGACATGTTGAAGGACCCGCGTTCCCATGGCCCTTGACCAGGTACGAAGTCTTATCTTTTTTGCTCATGGGTACGCGTGATCGTGGGTCCCACTTGCAATGGACTACTCTGTGCACACTGTACTCCCACTATGCTTGTCAATGGGACGTGTTGAGACAGGTAGAAAATCCTGCTCGGCTCAGCCGGTCCCAAGCCCGAAAATACGGGCTTTTAAAAAATTTTGAGCCCAGTGGGCTGGACTTGGAAAATACATTTTAAAGCTCGGCCAAAATGAAATTTGAATTGGGCATAAACAACCCAGCCCATTCAGGCCCAGTCTGACCCACCGCAAAGTCATTTAATAATATTTATTTATATATTACTGAAACTGCCTCTTACTAACAGCAAAAAAGGGCCTAATTAGGAGGGACAGTTTTGTAACTTCGGCCTCCCTCTCTAATAAAATACTCGTTCTCATTCATTTCTATCGATTTTTTGGTTTTCTACTGTCACTGTCAAAAAAAGAAAAGAAAATTTAACCGTTCCTACATTACTTAACCTATAGAGCCTATAGGATACTCATTCATTTCTATTGATTTTCTACTGTCACCGACAAAAAAAAAAAATTAACTTAACCATGTTGCTTGTTGCATTGCATTACTGGTTCCAAGCCCGTAAAAAGGAGGAGGATTTAAAATCCTGTTCACACCGGGTGTCTGGTGACAGTAGGAATAATTTGAGAATGTTTTGCTTATATACAGGATCGAGCTAAGTCCAGGCTTGGCCTTGTCCCAGCCGAGGCTCGTACGGGACGGGATTTGATATAGGTCCGTTCAACTTAGGGCCAAAATTGGACAACACCAAACAAGCCCGTCCTATTTTTAGGACGAAATTGAACAACCCAAGCTCAGTCCCGGCCCATTAACAGGCCTACTCCCGGGCCTTGACCCTTTACCAGGTCAAAGTCTCATCTTTCTTTCTCACGCTTCATTTACCTCTCAGTAACTCGTTACAAACTGAGTAGGTAGGGCCTGACAATATTGAATTGTAATAATGTAGATGCATGTCCCTCAACATATGTAACATGGCTACATTAATTGCCATGTCCCTCAACATGTGTAACACGGCTACATTTATTGCCGGCTACATTCAAGACTCAAGGAAAGTGATGGAGTGGCCACTTTGCCTTGTTGGTTACCTCCAATCACTAGTAGTAGTTAGCAAAATTGAATTGTGGATGGCATGCATACCCAATTCAAATTTAATAAATAATTTGGTGTTTGGATTTGAACTTTTTTTTTACGTTTTAGCAATAGATGATAGGTTTAAACTGGGGCTGTCAATCGTGTCATATTAACAAATTCATATTATAATCATCTCAATCTGTACATGACTCATTAAATAAACGGAACCAAAATTCAAACACGAACACGACACGAATATTTAATGGGTTATACGACACCACCCGTGAAAACCCATTAAATATATTAGGTCATTGACGGACCATGTCAGTTAACATGCATAACCCGCTACTATCAACCCGTTTAACCCGTTAATTATTTTTAAAGTGACTTATTGTCCATCTGATTGTATTAAATAGCCTAAAACCTAAATAGGTGAAAAATAAAATATCCCCTCAATTTGCAGTGAAAAATAAAATAGCCTCTCAGCTTTCCTCCAATGATCACTGAGTAATCCATACTCCATAGCATACAATAACAACTTCAATAAAAATCCAATAACAAAAACAAGTCATTAATCATACCGGTTTGGCGGGTTGTTAATGGGTTATCGGTTTTATTCGTTAATTTAATGTGTTAACGGGTCTGACCCATTAACGACACGAACTCGTTAGTTGGATGTGGGGGCGTTCATAAATGGGGAGAAAGATGGAATGAGCATACACAAAACCGATGTGGTCCCTCTAATTTGTCACCACATATACTACCAAGGATGGTTGGAGTAAAAATGGGATAACATTGGTTGAAAAATCTTGGGTCCTAACCAAAGGCGAATCCAGAAAACTGAAGAAATATTGGATGGTAAAGGGATAAATGTGAAAGAAAATGGCATAATAATTCTCAGAATCTACAGGGTTTTTTTTTTTAAAGTTTTAGATCTTTTAGGTTTGGCGGGGGCTTTAGCCCCCATAAACCTGTACTTGGGTCCGCCCCTAGTCCTAACAACAACAACAAAGAGGGTCCCAAGAAAAGAGAGAGACTAGAAAGGGTTTCCGAATTGCATGGATTAGAAGCATAGTCATATGCATTTTCTTTTATAATTTAAATTGCAAATTGGCATTCTATGTAGATAGTCTATTTAGAATTCACATTGATGGACAAAATTTAGAGATAGTTTAGGGTAACACTGATGCAAGGTTAGATGAGTCACCACAAGTTTTTGCTGCAATCGTTGATTGGAAACAATAGTGCCTAGGAGAAAATTGCATAATGATGGGTTGAACCAAGGTTGGTATTTATACTCACATGCCTATATACACAAAACATGTTCATGCACTAGGCTATCATCCACATTAAATCTCTACCTGGTGACCATAGCCTATAATACGCAGGTATGAGACGGGGCAGAATGCAGACAATTCTTCCGCTATATGTCATCCACTTTAAGGCTCTACCTGGTGACCATAGCGCATAATACGCAGGTCTGAGACGAGGCAATTCTTCCATATTCTAAGTATTGATGTAGCTATCCAATTTAGTCATATGCCCAAGTGACTAGCTAGTATTCCACTACTCTCTCTCTCTCTCTATTTATATATATATATATATATGGAGATGCTCCTATGAGAGGCACTCTCACCAAGTTGGTGAGAGATGGGTAGGGGTCTTCACTTCCATATCCACTCTCACCAACTTAAATGCAAGGACCCCCAACTTAAATGTGAGGACCCCCACCCATCTTTTACCAACTTGGTAGGAGTGCCTCTCATAGGAGCACCTCCCATATAAATATATATATATATATATATATAGTCATCACATACTGTACAAACCTATAAGCATATATCACTCCACTTCAAGGGCACCTTTATTAACACTGCAGTTAGAACTATGTCATCCTCTGGAGGTGAATGTTAGGTAATAAAAAATTAAATAAATGAATGACAAGACAAAAAAATATCTGTGGCTATAGATGCATATGAAATGCCATAAGCCAAGGTGGATATGAAGAGCATCGGAAGTTAGAAGTGGGGATGAGTAGTAAGAAGAAAGAAAACCAAGACATGTGAGATTGGAAATAAGAAACAACTATTATATAAGAAGAAGTAAAGAGAAGCGCATAAGTTCCGAATAAATGTTGTCTACCTATGCTGGACTCTTCTTCTAGTTAAGAATTCTTTCCTTTTTATTGGCAATAATGCCTCTACCAAATGTGCATGCCAATATGCATTAGTTTTTCATTTATTTATGATCCATATTAAAAAGAAACGCATTATTTTTCTCACATATCATTGTCCCCTCACTCTAACGTTTAGACTCTCAAGTACAGAGAGTTGTCACCATTGGAGAAATTAGTAAGCTTGTTGATAGGCATGCACTTATATCAAATATTTTTATTTCTTTTTCCATCGGTTCTCTTGGGGGATTATGAGGTAGAATTTAATTTTAGATTCTAGTTTGGTGAATAAAAGTAACTCTATTACTTTTGATACTGAAATTATCATAAAGAGGAACGGTACTTTTATTATTCTGTCAAGGTAATCAATGGACTTCATCTGTTAACTCCTACAATGTATGAGATACATGACACCAAAATAATCAATAGACCATCATTAAAGAGAAAATTATCTTCATCTAATTTAACAAAACTTTGGCACCTGAGGCTAGGTCATATTGACTTAAACAGGATTGACAGGTTAGTAAAAGATATATATTGCCTTCATTGTTGGTAGAACCAATGCCTAACTGTGAATCATGTCTAGAAGGCAAAATGACTAAAATACCATTTTCATCTAAGTGCAATAAGGCCAAAGTTTTATTTGAATTAGTGCATACTGATGTATGTGGACCCATAAATGTTAGAGCAAGATGAGGATATGAGTACTTCATCACTTTCACAGATTATTAATCAAGATATGGATACATATACCTTATGCACCGCAAGTTCGAGGCTTTTGAAAAGTTCAAAGAGTTTCGAGCGGAAGCGGAAAAGCAATTGGGTAAAAGTATCAAAACTCTTTGACGGATAGAGGAGGCAAATATGTCTCTGCTGATTTTATGGGATACTTACTAGAGAATGTGATTCTATCCCAGTTGTTTGGTATGCTTTAACAAAATGGAGTAGCAGAAATAAGGAATGAGACTCTTTTATATATGATCAGGTCTATGTTGAGTTTCTCAGGATTACCTATATCCTTTTGGGGATATACTTTGGACACAGCCATGTACATACTAAACCACGTACCATCTAAGTCTGTACCTAAGACTCCCCGGGAGTTATGGGCTAGGCGAAAGCCTAGTCTACAACATTTACATATTTGGGGTTGTCCGGTACACGTGTTGAAGGTTAAGACGGATAAGTTGGAATCGAAGTCGGAAGTATGCACTTTTATAGAATATCTTAAAAGAACTAAAGTTTGTTTATCCTATAATCCCAGAGAGCAAAAAGTACAAGTCAACACAAATGCGGCTTTTCTAGATGAAGATTTTATGATTTACTGGAAATCTTTAGAAAATGTTATCTAGGAAGAAATTCAAGAGAAATCAATTTCAAATCTAAGGATAACTGAACTTGAAGAAAATCCGCCCATATCTAACCCAGTAGTTACACCAGTGCCTAGTTGTAGTGGGAGAATTGTTAGGCCCCTTGATAGGTTCTTGTTTCTGGGAGAGTCTTACGGGGCAATCCTAGAAGAATTGGAATAAGATCCCTATAACTATGATGAAGCAGTCAATGACATATATTCTGGACATTGCCAAGAAGCTATGAAAGCCGAGATGGAGTCCATGTACTCCAATTAGGTCTTGACACTTGTGAACTTGCCTACCAATATTAAACCTATTGGGTGCAAGTGGGTCTATAAGAGAAAAAGAAGACTGGATGAAAGAGTTGAGACCTTTAAGGCTAGGCTTGTTGTGAAAGGGTGTACTCAGAAATAAGGTATCGATTATGGGGAGACCTTCTCGCCTGTAGCCATGCTCAAGTCTATCCGGGTTTTTTTATCTATTGTGGCTCATCTCGATTACGAGATTAGGCACATGGATGTCAAGATGACATTTCTTAACAGCCATCTTGAGGACCACATCTATATGATGCAGCCAAATGGTTTTGTACTTAATAATCAAGAGTAAATAGTTTGCAAACTACAGAAGTCCATTTATGGACTGAAGAAGGCATCCCAGAGCTGGAACATTCGTTTTGACCAGGCAATCAAGTCATTTGGTTTTTGTCAGAATCCGAATGAGTCATGTGTGTACATGAAAAGTGAAGGAGGGGCATGATAGTTTTTCTGGTATTATACGTCGACGACATCATTTTCCTTGGTAGTGACAAAGGAATGATGTCAACGGTAAAAGTTTGGTTGGCTAAGACTTTTGATATGAAGGACTTGAGAGAAGCTGGCTACATCCTAGGGATCAAACTCCATTGAGACCGTAAAGATAGGATGATTGGCTTATCCCAAGCTACGTACATAGATAAGGTACTAGTACGGTTTGCTATGCAGGATTCCAAGAAAGGTATCACACCTTTCAGGTATGGAATGCACCTTTCCAAGGATCAGTGTCCCAAGACACCTGAGGAAAATGAGCATATGAGAGCGATCCCTTACGCTTCGGCTGAGGGTAGCCTCATGTATGCTATGCTTTATACTAGACTAGATATTTGTCACGCAGTGGGGCTAGTCATTAGATATCAGTCTAACCTAGGTCCTGATTATTGGACTACTGTGAAGTGTATTCTCAAATATTTGAGAAGGACTAAAGATTACATGTTGATTTGCGGTAGTGATGAGTTGATTCCAGTCAGATACACAAATTCTGACTTTATGTCAAATAAGGATTTCAGAAAATTAACTTCTGGGTATGTGTTTATGCTTGGTGGCGGAGTTACGGCTGAAGGAGTATTAAATAGGAATGTACCGCTAATTTCACCTCAGAGGCTGAATATGTAGTGGCTTGTGAAGCAGCTAAGGAAGCAGTATGGCTTAAAAGATTCCTTCTAGAACCTGGAGTGGTACTTTTGGCGTGACAGCCACTCACAGTTTACTGTGACGGCAGTGGGGCAGTTGCACAGGCCAAGGAACCAAGAAGCCATAAGAGCCAAAAGCATGTACAGAGGAAATATTATTTGGTCAAAGAGATTATGCGGAGAGGTGACATTGCTATCACCAAAATAGCATCTGCAAACAATCTCGCGGATTCCTTTACTAAGCCTTTGACCATTAAAGTTTTTGAGCAGCATATAGATGGGATGGGCATGAGATGCAACCCTGATTGGCATTGAGTCTAAGTGAAAGATTGTTAGATTATATGGTCTCAATCCAATGGACGATGTAATAAATTGACTTATTTCTGTATTTATCAATATAATTATGCTTTTATGTCATGAGATGAATAGTTTTATTCCTTGCTTGCACATAATCAATACGAATGACATGAAGGTTCATGAGATGAATCTGAAACTATAAGTATATTAGATGTGATACATGTGTGTGAATGAGATCCACATGCGGGAGACATGAGTCACAAATCCTATACTTAAAATTGTTTCACAACTGGTAATGAGATTGGGCATCTCATCTGACAAGATTGCGGCAATAAGATCACTATGAGATGGTGTGATTTCTCAATCATCGGAGTGTAAGACTCTGGATTATCATGCTGGTACATTGGATATAGTAAAGGACCATGAGAAGCACTTTGTGAAACACTGTCTTTACTTTAGGTCTGCTCTCATAATTCCCTAACAATAAGCTCTTAATCCTGAGACATTAATGAACTCAAGTTTCTATCTGTTCATCTTCTTTGAGTCACCAATTAGTGAGGCCAACTATAAGTCAACACCTTGGTGTCTTGGGTACGTGGTAGTAGGATTGTGAAAATATTTAATGCTCAAGATGGACTCTATCTTCATTATCCCCCTGTACCAATCAATGGATTTATCATTAGTAAGTACGTACTCATCTCAATTAAGAGTTAATTGGATGGTACTGATGATCACTGTGATTGATTGGGTCTCAAGGATAATAAAATATGGATTTAAATTGGTTAAACATGTTTAATCCAATTGATCCATGGATATAGATGGAGGGGCCCACTTGTGGTCATAGGGAAGTTTAGGGTCTTCTTATAATATATTCCTAAGACTGGAGTTAAGTTGTATTTATATAGTGGAGTTATTTACAATTAACTGTGGGCCTGGATTGAACATGAGATGTGGGGTCAGGGTGTCCCAGTTGGAGCCATCTTTCTATGGAAACCCTAGTGGTCCCCACGCAAGCCCAATTATTAGATCATTACTAATTCTACTGAATTCAAAAAAGAAAGGAATATAAAGTTACTAATTGTTATGGAAGTGGGACTTCCAATAATAATAGGAAGAGGAGGTTGCTCATATTATAAATAAGGGAGAGTGGTGGACGTCCCCAACATTGGAATCCACACCCAATGCAAGAGTTGCACACGCTTCTCTCTCTTCTCTCATCTAGTTTTTCTTCCAGTTTTCCTTAGAGCTTCTACTTGGTTTCTTTTGGAGATCCTACCATTCCCTTTGAGAAAAGAGATTTGAAACGGGTCATAGCGTGGAAGACAACCAGGTCTTAAAGATTTTAATTTGCTTCATTGAAAGAGTTCTTCATTAAGCAAGTTGTATACTTCTCCATTAGAGCACTACCAAGCTCCCAAGGTAAGATCTACTTTCTTACATGTTATAGATTTCGTGGTTTCTTGTTTTGATGCTGTTTCTATCTTCTAGATAGAGTTTACTACTGATCATAGTTGATGAGTTTGAGGTCTTGGATCCTGGATTTAGCTCGAAGCCTTATGGATACTTGATCCCTGCATCAAGTGGGTCAAAAGTTTTAGAAAACCTATCCATGAGGCCCACCTACTTCCAACAATGCTATCAGTCTTGCTATCATGGAATGAATTCTAGATTTGATTTGCTGCACACTTATGTACCCCGATTGTGATTTGCTTGTAAGCGTGACATCCTCATCGTGGAAACCTGTGGGAAATTACGCACATGGATGTTGTGTTTCTTTGTCATCTACGTACGTATTGATGTGATCAATATCAATCATAAAATACCGCAAGTGCACGGGTGTCTAGATGAGACAATGGCAAGAACAAGTCGAACCCATAAGGAGCTAATTAAAGAAACTTTTAGATTAAGAAAACTAATTAACTACAATCATGGAAAGTTTTGAGTATTTGGATATAAAATCAAGCAACTAATTTAGAAAGATGAAAAACTACAAATTAATGAAAGTGATTAGAGAATAGGAATCAAATAAGCATCTGCAAATTATTTATCAAGTAATCCTAATTTGTTCTAATTTTTACTTTAAATCAAAGACAAATCAATGTTTTTAATTTGGAAAATCTAACTTTTAAAATCCCTTTTCAATCATAAAAATTCAAAACTGAAGACTTTCTTCATCTCATAAAAGAATAGAAATAATTTAAGAACTACCCATAAAAAATAAGCATAAACCATCAAAAGATCTAAATCCTAAGCATGGCCTATCAAACCTAAGCATGAATAATTAAAAACCAATTTTTATTTTCAGAATTTAAGAATGGAGATTTACCTAGGGCACGAAGACAAGCCTATTAATCATTAAGCACATAATCATGGAACAGACATTAGAATTACTAAATAAATAAAAAGAAGTTACTTACCTTCATCCATAGCTCTAATCAAGAAAATTAGCCCGCTATTGCAAAGAATGCTTCTTGATTTGTCATTAAAAATTGCATCTTTACAACTTCTCATTCACAAAAATTCTCCTTCAAAATAAATCCTTGGACATGGCCCAAGGCTACCAAAATAAAATAAATAAATAAAATACTAATGGAAGACAAGAAAGGAAAAACAGAAAGAAGGGAATTGGAGAGAGGGCTAGATGTGAGATGCCTCCATCCCCTTTTGGGTTGGTTTTATAAATGTTGATGCCTTCTTTTGAGCAAAGAATCTCCTCTCATTTAAGACTTGTTTCCTTATTTGAAGAGATTTTTTGCTTAGGACTCAAGTTAGGTTTTACACTTAAAAAGAACTTGACTTGGAGAGGATTTGCTACTAAGTGAAGTCTTGAAAAATTGAACTCCTCAAAGATCTCTAATATTGCCAATTTTGAAACTTTTTGCAATTCCCGCATAGAATTATAACAGCCAACTTTCCGTGGTCATATCTCCCTCAATATAACTCCGATTGACACAATCTTGGGCTCCACAAATATCTACTCGAAAAGAGCTTTCCAAGGGTAGATTGCATCAATCCAACACACGGTTTGAGAGTTATGGTCATTTCAACTTGCCACCCCCCGGGAATAATTAGCACACATGGAAGCTTCTATATTTGGCATGCTATCGGATGTGTGGGACCCATGTTGGACGTCCAAGGCATACTTGGACTCGTTCTTTGCTTGCTTATTTGATTCCCTTTCCATCTTTGAGATTTTCCAATTTTCTAACTCCACCAAGATGTCAAGATATGTGGGCCCACCATGAAGCGTGTCCCGCCTTTGCTCTCTCTTAAATTTCACCAATGCAGGTCCCACACTTGATTTATCCTACAAAAATAAAATTAAATGATGTCAATAATAATCAAGTGTGAGGAATCTAGATGGACTATGCATGGGACCCTACATGCCTAATTAATACACAAAAAATACCCAACTTTCCAAAAATAGCACATGGTGTCAAAATTAGAAGGTATGCATTAGCGAAGCCAAAAGAACTGACTTTTGGGTGATGAATGAGATGAAAATCCCTAATTTCACAAAAGTCATGCAATGTAATGAATTTTGACCAAATTTGACTAAGATTCCAACTTTGATGCTCAAATGCATGAAATAATGAAATTGAGTGTAATTCTATGCAATTAACCTAATTAAGTCCACAAATGCATGTGAAATGATGAATGAAAACTACAATTTTGTGGACTTATCACGTATCAATAAAGAAAAAGAAAAATACACACCGTATTAGATCGCTATCCCGAATTAGGAGTGCCCTCAGGCGCCCGGTCCGGGGCCGTGACAGTGGCCGCCAAAGTACTTGAAGAGTCATGGGCTGCACCCCGTCTTTTGGAATTCTACCCACGATGTAGGAAGCCTTAATCGTTGGTGGATTTTTCATGCCGATTGTTGTCGAATGATCATGTAGTTTCAGACATTAATTGCTACCAGTGGGCTATACCATCTGTCCTTCAATTTCTCGATCGGTGGGGCAGAAAATGTGCTTTCTTGATTGGCCGGTTAACGATTTCGAAGTGTCCGATGACGAACCCATGATTTCGACAGTGAATCCGTGATGTTGTCGAAGATTGACGGATTTCGTGCTGAAAATCAAATTTTTGAAAAATCACAGAGGCCAAACAGCTCGAAACACGAAAAGGGACCCAAAAATAGGTCTTTGGCAAAAATTCGGCCACTCGGATTTCCAAGGTCGCCGGCAACCATGGGGCATTTTGCTTCTTTTGGTCGCCGTTTTTCAACTATCTTTTGGTTTTTTTTTTTTTTTTTGACATTTTTCTTAGTAGTTTTGTAAAGTTTTTGGCATGATTTCCCTGCAAAAAACTTGATGAGAAGCCATGCAGATCAAAGGGCAAAGTTTCTGATTTTCAGGGAAAGCCCAAGCCTTTGTTGTGCGTAGGTGGCGATTTATCGTTAGAAGCCAAAACTAGGTCGAACGATGTCGGAATGATCTGAAATTTGACTTAAAACTTCATAGGCAATAAATAAGACCAAACACAGGCTTTCATTTGAGTTTTGAAGCTGTGTGGAGTCCTGTCTCCAGTAGACTTGATTTTATCGCGATGAAGACACTGCGCTTTGGTGTACGGTCAAACGATGTCCGATTGACCTGAAATTTAACAGAGAGCCTATTAGAGTCATTTTAAGATGATTCATTAGCTCTGATTAGGAAATCATAGTCCTGAAGGGCTTCTCCACCGGGAGGCCTGATTACCAAGAGGTCAAAGTCTGGTCAAATGATGTCGAAAGTATTTTGAGACCATCCATGTACTTTATTTGATGAGTGATGGCCTCTGTGGTTTCCGCAGCTAAGAGGTTTGATTTTGTTGTTTGAGTGTTGATGTTTGGTCAAACGTTGTTGGTTTGACCTGAAATTTGACATAGAGACTCTTGGAAGTATTTTAAGACCATCCATGGATCTAATTGAAGATCTAATATCTTCAACGCTGTCGCCGCCGGGAGAGTTGACTTTGGTGCGACTTTTTGCATTTTGGGGCCAAACGGTGTTGGAATGGCCTTGAATTTAATGTAGAGCTTTGTAGTGGCATTTTGAGGCCAACTGTGTGCTTTGTTTTGTGAATCAAGGTCTCCAGCTTCCCTGTCGTTGGAAGCTTCTGTTCAGCTACTGGAAGAGTGAAGTTAGGCCAAATGATGTTGAAATGGCTCGAAACTTTATGTGTACTTTTCTTTTGGCTATTTTGAAGGATCTTGTAGTTTTTGGATGATTCTGTCAAGATTTAATGCCTGAAGTAGCATTGCCCGTTGTGATCGGATGTAACTTCATGTAGCTTCTTGATGTTTGAAGGGATATGAAGAGGCAAATTGATATTTTTTGTGTCATTAGGATTAGTAATAACTAAATTTTTAACAAAGCAACTTATACATTTGGCATTTGAAGTGGTTGCTCCATCAATGTAGCCAATGTTATGCTTGTCAATGTGTACCTTTTGACTGCACATGATGTCATCAAGTTTTTTAGATCCAGTATTCATCCTGTTTAGTGAAGCCTTGGTAGTATCCAACTCAAACAGAACCATCTTAAGTCTTCCTAGCAAGTCGGCATTTTCAGCTTTCAAGGTCTTCATATTGTGATAAAGTAACTCACACTTCTGTGCTTCAGCATTCAGTTTATCAGCCTAACAATTATTTTCTTTCTCTAAGTGACTCACTTTTGTAAGAGCTTCTGACAATTCAGCGTTTAAAGGAGTATTATGCTCTTGAGATTCTTTCTAGCTTTTAGCCACTTTTTCATTTATCTTCAGCATCTTCATGGTCTTCGCAAATAGTGTATGATATTCAACTTTCAGTCATGTTCTGTCTCTAACTCACTATCATCTTCATCAGTCACATCATCTGAAGAAACTGGTGGAGTGGCAGAAACTGAATTTTCCATGAATGCCATGAATTTTTCTTTGCTAGCTTTAGGCTTCTCAGATTCATAATTTTTATCATCCTCCTGAGAAGCATCATCATCCCAAGTCAAATTGATAGCTTTCCTTTTTGACTTTTTATTGCCGCAGTCACTAGCAATGTGTCCATATCCCCAACACTCATAACATTAAATCCCCTTTGTAGAATTTTTCTTTCCATAATTTTAAGGGATTTTCAAATCACTTTTCTTCTCATTCATAAACAATTGAAATTGCTTCATAAACTGAACATCAATTTTGGGATCAATCTCCTCAGAATTATAATCAGAATCACTAGTAATTTTCTTATATGATTTTTTGGAGGCTTTCAAAGCTATACCTTTGGATTTTGATTTTCCATTAAATCTAAGGTTTTCTTCAAAAGTCTGAAAGTTGCCAACCAACTCCTCAACTTTGGGAATATTCAGATTTCTATTTTCATCTATGGCCATAACCTTTGCATCAAACCTTTCTTGAAGAGACCTCAATATCTTTTTAACAATTTTGTTCTCAGGAATTGGTTCTCCCGAAGTAAATGTATCATTAACAATTGCATTCAGCTTCGTATTAAACTCATTAAAAGTTTAATCATCTTCCATCTTGATGGTTTCGAAAGCTTTATACAATTTATGAAGTTTCGACTGTTTGACAGTATCAGTACCTTCATGCATAGTCTGTAGAATATCCCAAGCTTCTTTCGCAGTAGTGCATGTAGAAATTCTACGAAACTTAGATATGCTAACTCCATTGTAAATAGCATTCATTACCCTAGAGTTGCAAGTGGCAGCCAATTCTTCATCGTTAGTCCATTGTTCTTCATATTTGAGAATAGTTACCGGCCCCATTAGTAGTGACAGTGGGTAAGGAATACCATTCACAATAGATTTCCAAACTTTCAGATCGATCTATGGCTTTCACAAAGGCAACCCTTTTGGCTTTCCATTAAGTGTAATTGGTACCATCCAACAAAGGAGGCTTATTGGTAGAAGTGCCTTCATGGTAGATATCCATTCTAGCAAAACTTGGATCAACACAGTAAAATAGTGTAACCTGCTCTGATATCAGTTGAAAGTACATTTGCAAAAATGGCCACCAGTTCCAATTAACCAATGCAGCGAATGTAACCAAATAAATAAGAAAGAATTAGCTAATAAGTCCACCAATCACACACCACAAGAAGGCAGGTACAATATTTAATGAGGAAACCCTATCCAGGGAGAAAAACCACGATCTAAAAATCAAGAACAAATGAACAGTTACAAGATATACTCACAGACCCTTTTTCCCAGTCAGTACGTTGACCTAAGGATTGTAGTTGTTCTTGCACAACTTCCCCTACCACGACTTCCCCGCCATGAACCGTTCCTCACTTGATCTCGTCGCACCTTGTTAACAAAGATAAACTATCTTCTACGAGAGAGTAGAAGTAGTAAACCTTCTATAGCAGTTCTTCAACACAACCTCTCTATGGCTCTAAAGAAATAGGGAAATCTCACTTAGGGTATTATAACATCAAATCAAGAGAGAGAATTAACTTCTAGTCTTGTGCTTAGGGTTGAGAGCAACACCCTATATATAGCCCCAAATTCGTGCCTTAGAATAAGAACACAAGTAGGACTAAAATTGGGAAACAAAGTCTCAAAAGGAAACAATTTCTGTTTCAGATCAGGAGACTTTCTTGCCATTCGATCGATCGGACCTCAAAATAGCTGGGACGTGTCAGCCTTCTGATCGATTGGACAGAGGCACCGATCGATTTGTCCTCGTGGGTTTGCCCGGTCTTCTCCTTTTTCTTCTATTCTTTACGTTAGTTCTTCCGGCGAGACAACCACAGTCCATTCTAAAATAAATTAGAATATACAACTCAATGAACCCAGAGTTTCGTTCAACCCGGGAATTAGCCAACATAAAAATACTAGCATAATATAATAGTTGTTATTGTTCCTGAAGTCTAAAAAATTATGCAAGATTGCAATGGGATTGCCACTGAATTTTTAAGATACCAATCTTCACATTTAATCCCTCCATCTTTCACTGTTAAGTACCTGTTTAATTTGATTGTTCTATAGATTGATAGTGCATTTGCAGCCTTATTTAGATCAATTATATATATCAGCTTAAACCAAGAATAAGCTATACAACAAAAAATTTTCATTTTAGAATATTCTTTTTGTTGCTGCTAGTAGGTATGGTTTATCTCCTTTCAAGTATGTGCTTGGTAAGTCAGGGGGAAGCTTGCAGTTGGCTATTGTAAATTGCCAAATAAAATGCCCCCCACACCCGGACCCTAAACCCTCAGGCCACTGTACGCCCTCGCATTGATGATGTTATCATTCATGTTGACAAGGTCATATCTAAGTTTTCAACTCGGGGGAAACTACCGTGTGCAATGGTGAACCCAGGGGAAGCTCAGTGAAGAACCTCATTGGCAGATTCTATCTATGAAATTAGATGTGCAGCTCACATCTCATGTGAAATGTTCATTTGGGCACCATTAATTATGTTTTGTTAGTTTGGCTTTGTTTCTCGACCATTGTTTTGTAAATAAAAAATAAATCATATCAATTCAATGTCTCTACACACAAACTTCATCAAAATAGATTTTGACATCAAAATCAAGTTTAAAGAGAACGGCCTACATTCTTTTAGGTTAATTTCAGTTAAATAATTTCTATATAACCGTTGGGGATGCCTTTATTCTCCAATGTCCTCCTAATTAATTGCCTTAAGTACTCTGTAAGTCGAAGAAACCATTTATGATATGTTTTTCCCTTTGTAAACTTTTTCATCAGTCATCTTAATATACATTGTATTGTAATGCGTCTGATACTTCAATTTAATGTATATAGCGTCCATGATCTAGTTATGTCCATGGCGCGTCCCTGCCATGCACTTCATGCAAAATCTGTGCATTGTATGTTGCTTTGCAACTGATTTAAGGGCAATAAAATAGATGGTCATAATGAAAAATCTCTCTTATAGTGTAGATAGACCGTTTCATGAACATAGTGAAGGATCTGACGCGTGCATGCTCGGAGATGAATGCCGCTAGGCTGGTTATCGCCTGCAGAGGTTCTTCTCTAGATCTCTCTTCTGTATTTGTTTTTCTCTGTATTTCATGGATCTCATCATCCATACATATACCACATTTAGAGAACGGATTTACCTATCAAAGCCGGGGAAGTGGCTCTCCGATTATGCAAATCGTGTGAGGAAATCAAGGGATTTGGTTGACTGTGTGAGATGAACGTTGAGGCTTAGTGGGCAATAAAACGTGTGGGTCCACACGATCCAACATCCCCCACTTGACTGTAAAGCCGGAAAAAAAAATATGTCGAGGTTATTTTACCATTGGCTATTAAACATAGAGCCAGAAAACCATGTCAAGGTTATTTTACCATTGACGATCATCATATATGTCATAAGGTTTTACTCCCACTATGTTGTGGTTTTTCTCCTCTTTTGACATATAATTATCATGAGATTTTTCACGCCTTTTGTGAAATATTACTACATGATAAACTTTAGAAAATCTTATGACTTATGCGTCCTTAAGTCCCATCAGTCTTACAAGCTTTGTAAAGCATTATGCACATATTCCCTTTGTTAAGGGGTCAGCTACCATATCAGCTGAAGGAAAGAAACTTACCGTGACTTCATTTCCTTCAACAATATCTTAAATATAATGGTAGTCCACATCTATGTGTTTGCCCTTGGAACTATTGGGCCCACTTTTTATTAATATAATCGTAAACTGATTGTCACAATACATGTGGACAGGGCCGTTGGCTATATCAAGCTTCAAATCTTTTATGAAGCGTTTTACCCAAATGGCAAAGGTTGTTGCAATACTACATGCTACATACTCTGCTTCTTGAGTATAGTGGGTAACACAACTCTATTTTTTACTTGACCAAGAAATGGTTGCACTTCCAAAGAGAAAAATGTGACTTGAGGTGGACTTACAGTCGTCTCTATCCCCGACAAAATCTAAATATGAAAAACCTATAACTTGAAGCCTATTAGCTTGGAAACATAATTTCAATTGTTTTGTACCCCTTGATATATCTAAATATTATTTTCACTACTTGCTAGTGTGTTTGATACCTGGATTATTTTGGTATCTACTGACTATGCCAAGAGCATAACTAATATCAGGCCTGGTGCATAACATTGCATACATAAGACTACCAATAGCCTGAGCATAAGGTGCTTCTAATTTATCTTGACCATCTCTTGGACAATCTAACTCCTTTACACAATTTTAATCCTTTTTCAATAGGAGTAGAAACTAGTTTGCAATTTTCCATTCTAAATGTTTGAGAATGGTGGCAAGATATCTTTCTTGACTTAAACATAATTTCCTGCATTCTCTGTTTCTCGTTATCTTAATTCCCAATACATATGATGCTTCTTTCATGTCTTTCATTTCAAATTTAGAATTTAGCCATGACTTTATACTTTGTATCATATTTAAATCATTATTGGCTAATGATATATCATCAACATACATAGACAAGATGGTAAAGCTACACTTTTCACAATATACACACAATGATCTAATCTACTTACTACAAAACCAAATTCAATCAATGCTAAATGAAAAGTTCTATACCATTGACCTGATGATTGCTTCAAACCATATAAGGACCTTTTTAACTTATATACTTTATTTTCTTGTCCTTTAATTATGAAACCTTTTGGTTGTTTCATATATATATATATATCCTCATTGAGCTCTCCATTTAAGAAATCAGTTTTTACATCTAATTGAAAAAGTTTTAAATCACAGTAGGCTACTATAAGAATAATTCTTATGGATATAAATTTAGCAACAGGAGAGTAAGTATCAATATAATCAATTCCTTCAATTTGAGTAAAACCTTTTGCCATTAATTTGGCTTTATTTTTATCTATAGAGCCATCTAAATTCAATTTTCTTTTACATACCCATTTGCAACCAATAGCTTTTCTATCTTTAGGTACATCACTAAGTTCCCAAACATCATTTTTTACAATAGATTCAATTTCTACCTCCATGGCTTTAAGCCATTTAGTAGATTCATTTGACTTTAAAGCATCATCATAATTTAATGGATCTTCAAACTCCTCAAGAATATTAGTCATTAAACTTTCATAATAATTTGTAGGATCTATAATATCTTCAAACACATTAGACATTAAAGTCTAATAGTCCTTAAAGAAACTGGGAGGTTTTTGTTCAAATAAATTAGACATTAAAGAAAAATAATCTTTTAAATAATTAGGAGGACATCTTTCGCTATGAATTCTTGATATGGTGTCATATTTAAGTGCATCAGCTACCTCTTTTATGGTTTTATTAGTAGAACTCTTTTTTTTTCTTTTCGATATAAAATAATTCTACCAGTTTCTTTGGGCTTCTAGTGTCTATTTGTTCTTCTAGAAAATGAGCATCTCTACTTCTATAACATTGACACTACCATCAGAATGATACCTTATGAATCTGTATCCTTTTGAGTTCTCTGAATATCTTATAAAAGTACATTTAATTGATTTGTCATCTAGTTTTCTCCTAAGTTGACCGCGGATCAAGACTTGAGCAGATGAGCTCCAAACTTTTAATTCACCTAGGTCTAGTTTTCGACCAGTCCAAAGTTCATATGGTATTGCATTTGTTGTTTTTGTGGGAACTCGATTTAAAATATATGTTGCAGCATCTAGAGCCTCTCCCTAGTAATTGGTTCCAAAGTTAGAATGAGATCACATTGATCTAACCATATCAAGTAGAGTTCAATTTCTTCTTTCTGACACTCCATTTTGTTGGAGTGTGCAACTCATGGTTACTTGATGTATTATGGAATTTTGTTTGCAATAATTTTCAAATAATTCTGACGTATACTCACCTCCTCTATCACTTCTAAGAATTTTTATATTTCTACCCAATTGTTTTTCCACTAAATTCTTATATTCTTTAAATAATTTTAACACTTTTGATTTTTTCTTCATTAAATAAATAGAGCCAAATCTAGAATAGTCATCAGTAAAAGTGACAAAATATTCCATTTCTCTATGTATTTTGACATTTAGAGGCCCACATACATCTGAGTGTATTATAGCTAACAATTTAGTTGATCTTTGTCCTTATGGAAATGGTAACCTAGTCATTTTTCCTGATAAACAAGGTTCACATGTGGGGAATTCGACATCTAAATTGGGTATTAATCTGCTTTTGGACTTTCTTTCTATTTTATATTTATTTATATGTCATAATCTGAGATGCCATATATAAGGATCATTGCAACAAACATAGAAACATAATATAAGAAGAAGAGTAAGCTGCATATTTATTATCAGGAAAATTGAGTTTATACAAGCCATCAACTTTTATTCCCCAAAAAAAAATACATCTATGTTTTCTAACTGATACTTTTCTAGAACGGAAGCGAACTTCAAAAACCTTTTTCATCCAAGTGCGGCACAAAAATCAGATTTCGCCGCATTGAAGGAGCATTTAGTGTGTCAGTCGGCAAGATGTTATTTTCACCAGACAAGGAATACTGCGATTCCCAACACATCGCAGTAAGTGTTATTACCCATGTACACGCAATGATCGCCGGTTTTAACTTCCTTCAATTCTACAAAATCTTCTCGAGATTTGGCCACATGTCGAATGAACCAGAATCTATCCACCATACATTAGTATCACAATCCACAAGAAGAGACTCAGAAACCACACAAATCAGGTCCCTTTTCTGATTATTGGGCCGATTATTATTATTGTTTTGATTATTATTTTTCACCCTACAATCTTTCTTTTGGTTACTTGGTTTTCCACAAATATTATAGTAGTTTCCAGAAATTCTCTTCATTTTCATTCCGTTCTTTTGAGTCCACTTGTTTCATTTTTACTAAAATTAGCAGAGGATTGTTTTGGTTCCTCAATTATTTTTTTGGTTGAAGTGTTTCCAATCATCAATGCTTCAAATTGTTTCTTTTTATTTATTCTTTCATATTCCAAAGTTAAAAGCATGGGAAGATTTTTCATAGTAACGATAGTTAAAGACGTGTTTAAAGAAATAACTACTTGTTCCCAAGAATCAGGCAAACTACTTAAAGCTGTGGAAACTTGCATTCTTTCAGGAATTGGATTCCTTAGAGTTGCAAGGAATCGACTCATCATCATCATCATCATCATCAAAACCTTGTCCCAACTATGATGGGGTTGACTACATGAATTATGTTTATCCACTCTCATCTATCTTGATCTAAATCCTTAAATAGTTTGCACTTCTTCATATTTATTTTTAATACTTTCCCCTATGTCCTCCCTGGCCTTGACTTACTCCTTGGAACCTATATATATAGATATATATATATATATATATATATAGTAAGAACTATTTTTCATTGTGTAGAGATAATAATGAGAGAGAAACGTTTTGAGCCAACATGGGTCCATTCTGCAAAAGAATTAAAATTATTAATAATGGGACTTCTAGGGTTCAAAACTTTATAAATATAATTAGAGAATAAAACAATTTATTGAGTAGTTTCAAACAAAACTTAACTTCCTACTAACGATTTTAGAAATGTGGGTCGTTGGCCTAAAATGTGTTCCCATAAAGAAAAACAGTCAGATGCGTCACATTAATCAGACTTATTTACTTATTTTACTTGGTTGGGCTTCTTGCTTACTAGTATTACTTTAACATAACTACCCAAAGAGGGTGTGAAAGTAAATGATGTCAATATCAGTCAACCATGAGTGTGTTTGTAAATCGGGCGGCGTAATCCTAGATGCTAGGTTTTCATTATGTTTTGAAACGTCGTTAGTACCTTATCCCTCCTCCCTCTCCCCTCCCTCTCTCATGTCATGAGCTCATCAGAATACATTACCCAACCATCAGAATATAATCATACAAAGTCATGTTAATTATACCACTTCTACATTGAACAAGTCCTCACGGCTTCCACTTTAGAGACAGATGTTGGGAGAAGATGACCAACGAGTGCCTACCAGTTATTATAGCAATTCACTTCTCATTAGAGAACTCGTTGCGTGTGGAATGGTTCACGGTTCGGCCTCAGCTGGACCACGGTTAGTCCGACCTGAACTTCTTACTTTTAATGCTTGAAATTGTTACATTAGTCTCCAGCCACGCCCTGACCGCCACAACACCAGCATATATAGATTGATGTTATTATCAGTTTATCACCATGCCAAACAACCTTAAGATGGTGATGACCACATAGAATTCTGATTCAATTCATATACAAGATGTCATCTAATCTTCTCAAATCTTATATTTTCCCTTTTCATGCTTCCATTCTTTTCCCTTCCCTCCCATGTTTCTCTAGTTTAAATACAAGATCTAATTCTTGTACTTGTGTCTGTTCTACTGACTTCCCAACATGTGTTTACCAAATCTTCATGTATGTCTATCATACAGGATGGGGTGCACGCTCGAAGGTTGGAGGACCCAAAGAATTATGTTCGGCATTTGCTTGTACATCCCAGTGGGGAACTCATTAGTGTTGAGTTGATCAACGATCTTCAACGTCTTGGGGTGGGG